>CM072777.1:131817500-133067500 GCA_036936925.1 Cenchrus fungigraminus
CGCGTGGATGGGATACCACCCTCCGCAACAGTGAGCCTGAAGCTAGCTTGGGGGAGGACCCCCATTCTGAGGTAACTTGTATCTTCTATTGTTTTCAGAACCCCGTATGCTAAAAACACATAAAAATCTGAAAAGTTAAAAAGACCAAAAATATTTATTTGCTTTCTAAAATTAGTTTGTTTTCATATGCGCGGTAAGAGTGTTCTTATTCTCCATGGTTGAAATGATGAATAGTTGCTCTGTTTTTTCCTCTTGTATGCCTTGTTTACAGCTTAGTATCCTATCCAAGTTTTGAGTTTGTTGGCTAGTATGTTTGAACCCGAGCTTGAAATTTGTGGGTAGCAAAAAGTATGATCTTTGCCTAAGTTGTTGCGAGGTACGATATGGTATAACAGAGTTGCTATGAGCTAGTACTGAGTGATGTTTGATATCCGGAGTTTTCTTTTGAAAAATGTTAAAATGATAAGTTCCTCAATGATAAGAAATTCCTATCCAAGGCCATATGTAGATCTTAGCTTCTGTTAACCTCCACATATGCTACCTGATTTCTTCATTGAGTCTTGTCGAATTGTTGTGACCCTCGGCGAGTAAACTTGTCATTACTCCTATGATCAAGATCACGTACACACCACCAAATGCGAAACTTCTACACTGGAAGTTAGCAACTGTCATTTCATCCATCTCCCATCCATTCCACAAAATAAAGCTCTGCGCATTGTTTCATGATTACTCTCCCTCCAAAAATACTCAGCAAGGACTATGGGCTATGCTAAAAAAAGAGAGAAAAGAAGAGAAAGAAAAAAAAGAATAAAGAGACGTAGCCCAAGTCTCAAAAAAATTCAAAAAGGAGGAGAGTAAAATCATGCAAAAAAGGAGTTCATTATCCATCCACCATACACACACTTTTGCACATCTTGATCAGGGTGTATGACTTGTTCTCCCAAGGATCCGGTTTTCGACTCGACAATACATGAGAAACAGGTATGCCACATGTTTTCCCTACCTACAGCTCCATATATCAGCCTATTAGAAGTAGGTAGTGAAAGAAGGCAAAACAATGCCTTGGTGAGGAATCATACACATTGAGCGATCTGAGAGTATCATTTGAGGAACTTTGATTTCTTTTTGCAAAAAAACCTGCAAAACCTCCGGATTGATAACTGATCAAGGTACATGTGATTGGTAATCTTTATACAACCATTCTATCTTTCAACCGCCCAAGGCAGGTGAAGCTACACACCCCATATCAATCGAGTGTAAGGTAAGATCAATGCCAACTTCTTCAATCCTTGATAGAGTACCTAGCTGTATCTTGTTATACATTAGGAATACAACATCATAGCAACTCCTGATCAACCAACCTAAGTCCTTAATCTCTTGCTCGGGACGAGCAAGAGGCTAGCTTGGGGGAGTTATTGACAGCTGTTAAGTACCTACTTTAGCCGTCAATATACTCATGAATAAAGGAGCATAAGGCATTTCTTACACGTATTTAGTTAAGAATAATGTAGTTCCACTTGTCCTTGGAGATTATTTGATTGCAGGAAAAGAGTGACAAACTCACCTTCTATGGTCCATGCCACATCACCTCATCCTAGGTGGGCTGCCAACAAGGATGCCATGCATGCACACCTGCCAACAAGGGAGCCATGCATGCATGTCATGCAAGCAATCCAAGTGAAGCAACCCCTGACGAATCAGAGCGTGACACGTGGACGTCACATGGATCCATGGGCCCACAAAGGCATGCAATTCGCGCCAAAACAGGGTGGACACCGGGAACCGACCTAAGGACCCACGGGACAGTCACCCGGAGAAAGCACGAGCTAGGAGGGCCCACCAGGGGGTCGGCCGACCCCACAGGTCAGCCGAACCAACCTTGGCTCGGCCTCTCCTGTGCTTCCACATGGTGCTTCCCTATTGGTCCTAGGCGCCATTCCAGGGGTGTTTGCATCCATTCCTCGCCGGTGCCCGGGCCTATAAATAGAAGGAGAGGGGGCTCACTTATGAACCATCCACACTTGTAACACATCTCTCACTTTTAGTCTCAAGGCTAGAAGGTAGGCTAGAGTAGTTCTAATTCAGGTTCCAAGTCTACTTTGGGATCTAGGTATGAGTTCTCTTGTATCTTATTTCATTTGTATGACTTTGATCTACTTCAGTTATTTATCTATTTCATATAAAGTTGTGTTAGTATACATGAGTGATTTGTTCATGTGTTCTTCACCTGTTCATCATTTAGAGGCTCCTGTTCTTGATGAACAAGACCTTTTGATCCACTTGACGGGTGACTTTCACATGTTTCTGGTGTTTGTTCATAAGTTAGAGGCTCGTGTTCTTCGCGAACACGACCCTTTGATCCAGTTGAACAGACATAGGAAAACACGAATCCGTTTGTGTACATAACCTGGTTTGATCTAATTAGATGACATGACTGCGTTGTATGAAGTCTGTGCTTAAGCTACGGTACTCGGTGTAATTGGCTGGTTTATCTGGTAGCTTGACCTGGGTCACAATAGCCCGGGCCGGTCAAGTCCGGCTAACAACGTAAGCATGGTGCTTGGGTTGCGTAGCTACCTTACTTATGAGTTTATCCCACGGTTTGTCTTGGGGTAGGCTGCCGTAGTGACAGTCGTTGGTCCCTCTGAAATCCCCCACGTTCGGATAAGCTGTAGGAGTCTAAAATATAACAACCGGAGTTGTGCGGAAGCAACGCAGGAGGTTATCTCCCCGTGGTACCTGGGTGCTTAAGTCAATGTTCTTCAACGCTAGTGTCTCTAACTCGTTCCTACCAGCTTTATATGTATAGTACATAAGAACCTAGAACTAACTCTTATGTTGCCTCCTATGCCTAGGACCCCTTAGAGAGTGAGTGAGTGTGTGTGTGATCACACTACCCCTATTATCATATTTTACCCCTGCACTTGAGTGTCTGATTTATTTCCGTCTATGATCTATACTCATTGCAATAGTGTTGAACTTGTCAATCCACCAATGCCTTCCTTGGATTCGATACCCTATGGAATACTTCTTTGGGGAAATGCTACAATGGTACTTCCGTGCGCTTGCGGACTCCTGTAACGTTAAGAATTACCAACCAGCATTTCTGGTGTTGTTACCAGGATGGGTTCCGAACCTGTTCTTAGGTGATTGCGTTAAGAAATGTCAACAACAGCTCGCACTTGACCCCATCGGCCACCGGGTCCATCGAACCAAGCCTACTTGCCTCTCCATCACCCGGAGGCCACCACGGCTAAGGCCTTTCGCGCTTGTCCTTCACCTGCACCGACACGAGTCAAGCCGCAACCTGTACCTGCACACTTAGCCAAGCATCAGTCCACACAACGTTGTCAATCACTCATCACTAAGGAGCAACCCTCCACTGGTCCTCGGACACACCTGGTCCTCAATCTCCCCTTTGATGAGTGCATTGACAACACCCATAGTAACCATCATAGAGAAAAAGAAAAGAAAACAACCACGAACTCAAACCTCCAAAGCAAGTGATCCAAAGCCAAGGAACAAGCGAAAACAAGATCACTCGCCAAGCCAAGTCTCGGCCCCCTAAGGCAAGGGCAACTGCTCAACACAGCCGAGAAAAAACAAAGGTCACAAAGAGCACACCACAAAGCACAAAACTCAGGAAAATCAAAGGAGCTCCCCCTGCACATATGCAAACTCCCCCTGAGCAAATGCATCCTCTTCTTCTCAATTTTTCTCCTCACATGCAACATCTCACAAATGCATACCAATTTTCCACAAAATCTCCCAAAAAGCATACAACATCTCCCCCTTGTTGACAATGCATGAATCAAGGTATATGAAACTCTTCCCCTTGTTTTCATGAAAAATGCATGTCAAAGCATATCCACAATCTACCAAGCTTCTCAAATATACAAAGAGCACAACAAAATGCTACCCATGAGACATAGAGCAAGCAAAGTAGACATGGTGTAGCTAGCACATTGCCATCAAGAAGGTAGAGACATATAAGCATGTGACATGGCTAAAAACAATTTTAAGCAATTTGCACAAAGAAACATTCATCTCATGAGCAAGACCCTATCCATGCCAATTTGAGCACAAATACACTAGATCATCCAAAGTTTATGCAAGATCACAAATTCTCATCACAAGGTCATTATAAACGCCCACAAGCTACTCAAGTCATGTTAAAGCCACCAAGCCATGTGTCTACTTCTTAAAATGAGATTTCTCATGGTAGACAACATGCTACGGTTTAGCACCTAAGATATGAATATCAAAATCATAAAAACATGATTAGGAGCTCATTTTTCAAGCACACGGTACTTCATACACCAATTTCATTTTCAAGTTAAAACATGGTACATGAAGTGCCTTTGTGGCAAAAAGAAGCTTATGCTCCTCCCCAAGCAAGCAAAAGGGCTAAACATTTACAATGACAAAAGGTCTTTGACCCCAAGTAAAAAGAACATGATTCTCAAGCACAAACTAAACATGATATAGGCATTTAAGCACAAATTGAGCATAGACAAGCATCTACTCATGAGAGAAACAATTTGATCATTTTCACAAACATGAAGCTATCTCAACATAAATATATGGCAAAACCATCAAGAGCATAGCGTTCACATCCACCAATTACCAAACATGCACATATCACACATATAGCACATCAGTGATCAAAGTATATAAGAGAAGCTTTTCCTAGCACAAGTGATCCAAAGATGGCTATCCTACCAGGTTTTGTACAGAAAGTAAAATGCATGCATGGAATGCAACAAAATGAAACACTATATCACATATATACATGAGAAGCCCCAAGACTCAGCTAGAAAGGAAAGCACACCCCAAGTTCACCCCGCAAGCGAGTGAAAGTGACTTGGTCAAGTGGTTTGGTGAAAATGTCGGCTAGCTGAACTTGTGTAGGGACATAGGACAAGGATATGTTTCCCTTCTCAACATTGTCCCTCAGAAAGTGGTACCTCACTTCTATGTGTTTCGTTTTGGAGTGAAGAACTGGGTTTTTGGCTACACTTATGGCACTGGTGCTGTCACAAAAGAGTAGAACCTGGGAACACTACTCACCAAAGTCGCTCATAGTGTAGGTCATCCAAAGCAGCTGAGAACAACAGCTAGCAGCAGCTACATACTCGGCCTCTGTAGTGGACTGGGCTATACTGGATTGCTTGCGAGATGACCAAGAGACCAAAGAAGAACCAAGGAACTGACAACACCCAGAGGTAGACTTGCGGTCCAGTCGACACCCAGCAAAATCAGCATCGGAGTACCCGTGAAGTCTAAGTGTCGAGGAGGCAGAATACCAAAGACCAAACTCAGGAGTGTAGTTCAAGTACCTGAAAATCCGCTTGACGGTCTGCCGATGTGAAGTCCTCGGTGAAGCCTGAAAACGAGCGCACAGGCACACGCTGAACTGTATGTCTGGCCTCGTCGTCGTCAAGTAGAGGAGGGAACTGATCAAGCTCCGGTACTCCTTCTGGTCCACGGGTTCGCCGTCCTCGTCCGCGTCCAAAGCCGTAGTGGTACTCATCGGTGTAGTCAGCGGCTTGGAGTCGTTCATGCCAAACTTCTTCACCATGTCCCTGGTGTACTTCACCTGATGTACAAACATCCCGTCCTTGCACTGCTTGATCTGGAGGCCTAAGAAAAACTGCAGCTCACCCATCATGGACATCTCAAATTCCCTGCTCATGTCATCTGCAAATCTGGCAACAAGATCATGAGAAGAGCCACCAAAGATTATGTCATCCACGTATATCTGAACAATCAAAAGGTCATTCCCATGCTTAAGGAGAAACAGGGTCTTATCAACTGTGCCCATCACAAACCCCCTTACTCAGCAAAAACCCTCTCAACCTGCCATACCAAGCTCTAGGTGCCTGTTTCAACCCATAGAGCGCTCTCTAGAGTTTGTAAACACGGTGTGGGTATTTCTCGCTCTCAAACCCCAGGGGTTGCCTCACATACACTTCTTCCTCTATCACCCCATTCAAGAAGGCACTCTTCACGTCTATTTGGTACAACTTGAACCCTTTAGCCACAGCAAAGGCTAGAAGGATCCTAATTGCCTCCAAACGAGCCACAGGAGCAAATGTCTCCTCATAGTCTTTGCCCTCTTTCTGGTTGAACCCCTGAGCCACCAACCTCGACTTGTTTCTCACAACAATCCCATTCGCACCCTCTTTGTTCTTCCACACCCACTTGGTACCTATGGGACGACAATTTGGCGGTGGATCGACTAACACCCAGACTTGGTTTCTCTCAAAGTTTTCCAACTCCTCATGCATGGAATTCACCCCATTCTCTTCAGACAAAGCGTGTCGAATATCTTTGGGCTCAAATGACGCAACAAAAGCAGAGTGAGCGAAATGAGAAGTATTCCTTGACCTCGACCGTGTAGTGCGTTCATGAAGGTCACCAATGATCGTCGTCGGTGGGTGATCCACTTGTACACGCCGGGGAGCCTCTCGCCTGGACACAATCTCCCCCTCAGCAGCAGCCTCCACTCGAACAGCCTCAGTCGTAGTGGGTGTAGAGGATGGACCATCCTCGATCGTCGTCGTCGTAGTGGAAGTAGCGTGTACACGATCAGCCACGGGAGCATCAGCACCATCATCGTCGTCGTCTCCATCTCTATCGTTCTCATCCTCAAAGATCCTCGCTCCAATCTCCTCATCACCTGCACACTCAAAAGAAGAAGAGCTACATGGCTGTGTCTCGTCGAAGGTTACCTCGCAAGTCTCCATGATTCGGTTAGTATCAAGGTTGAGCACACGATATGCTCTAGAATGAATCGCATAACCAAGGAAAATACCATCCGAACATCTAGACTCAAACTTATCCAACTTGCCCTTCTTCAGAATGAAACACTTGCAACCAAAAGCTCTAAAGTGACTCACCTTGGGTTGTCGCCCATGCATCAGCTCATAAGAGGTCTTCTTCTTAAAGGCACGAAGGAAGAAGCGATTTGAGACATAGCAAGCGGTATTGACCGCCTCAGCCCAGAAACGCCTAGGAGTCCTATGCTCATCGAGCATCATCCTGGCCATCTCACAAAGGGTCCGGTTCTTCCTCTCTACTACGCCATTCTGGCAAGCGACGTATGGAGAAGAGTACTGATGATCGAGACCAAGATCACTGCACAAGGCATCAAAATGAGAGTTCTTAAACTCCGTGCCATTGTCACCGCGTATAGCTCGAATGGCATCACCATGTCTCTCATTCTTCAACCTCAAGATCAAGTCCCGAACAAAGCCAAATGTCTCGCTCTTATCCTCCAAAAAGAAAACCCAAGAGTATCTCGAAAAATCATCAACAACCACAAGAACATACCGCTTCCCACCAGCAGAGCGAACACGAGCTGGCCCAACCAAATCCATGTCCAACAGCTCACAAGGTCGCTCGGTCATGACCGCAGTCAGAGGGGCGTGAGAAGCAGCAACCATCTTTCCATGCTGACAAGAAGCACAAACCAAATCCTTCTCGAATTTCAACTTAGGCAATCCTCGGACAAGGTCAAGACCACTCAAGCGGGAAAGCAACTCAAAACTCAAGTGTCCCAACCACCTATGCCATTTCCAAAGCTCGGCCAAAACGCCAGCAACAAAGCATCGAGGAGGACCAACAGACTGGGAAAAGTCAACACGAAAGATTTGACCCTCGGGGACGATCGTACAGACAAGATCGCCTCGAGAATCAAGCACATGAGAAGCACCCGACTTAAAATGAACCTCAAAACCTTCGTCAAGTAATTGAGATACTGACAACAGGTTAAAACCAAGTGACTTGACCAGGGCCACACTTCTTAAGGTCACCTTGCTACACACCTTCACCATACCTTCAGCAAGCACTCGTCCTCTCCCATTGTCCCCAAAAGTGATGTACTCCCTCGTACTCACCGGGGTGAGGCTGGAGAACCACCCACGATCTCTGGTCATGTGACGTGAGCAACCAGAGTCGATCA
The DNA here is from genome assembly GCA_036936925.1 of Cenchrus fungigraminus. NCBI lineage: Eukaryota > Viridiplantae > Streptophyta > Magnoliopsida > Poales > Poaceae > Cenchrus > Cenchrus fungigraminus. The sequence goes on from CM072777.1 coordinate 131,825,467, forward strand.
ACCAAAAGTTCTCCAAGCCTCCCACCTGCAATCAAAAACGAGAACGAGAATGAGCAAGCGACTCAACACTGGGGTTAGTACCAAAAGAGTCAAACCAGTGTCGAGCCATTTGCTCAAAAGAAGGGTTAGCAAAGTCCATCCTACCGAAACCTCTAGGCGGAGCCCTCTCACACCTACCACCAAAGGACCTGTCACGTCTCACTGGAGGAGTGCGCGCACCACGAGGGGGAAAACGTGGCCCGTAGTCCATCTGAGACCCAAAGCTCCGATCGTGCCTCCCAAACTCGTAACGGTCACGAGAAGGAGCACGTCGAGCCAACTCACCACACCCAAACCCAACACGCCTATCTCTCTGAGGAAACACACCTCCACCTCCACCTCCACGAGTGGGAACTGTACGCACATACACCTCACCCCTAGGTAGAGGCCCTCTACGAGGCTCAGGCACACCACGAGCAAGGTGGTACCTGTCCTTGTTTGCCATCTCCCTAGCAAACCTCTCATCTCTCTTCCTCCTGAAACAGAACTCATCCTTATGCCCATCCCTCCCACAATACTCACAATGGAAGCGGATCGGCTGTGGCTTAGGCGGTGGCTTTTCTGTGGGCTTCTCAACAGCTTTCTCTCCTGATTTCCCACCAAAGACACTCCCCTGGGTGCTCACAAACTTGATGGGTTTTTGGTAGTTTTCAGATTTGTGGGGGAACACCGGAGGATCTGGGGTTGTGTCTAGTTTGTTTCTGATATGGTTTGGCTTGGGTGCAAATTTGTTCATGGGTGTGGTATGTGGTAGAGTAGGAATCTCTCCAGCTTTCTCTTCTCCCTCACCACTCTTCTCACCACACTTGTCAGCCCCCACGCCTGACCATCAAACCTCTTGAACTGAGCCAACATCAAACTCAATTGTGGCTCATGCCCAGACAACCACCCCATCATTTTTCTCAACTCATCATTTTCATCCTGCAGACGATCAACATAGTGTGCTAGTTCCATATTTTTCAAAGCATGCATTTCACAGGTAGAACATGATGTAGGAAGAGGAGCTTTCAATGCCGCCTCAAGAGAAACTATTCTAGTGTGAGATTCATCTAGCCTAGCATGCAACACAGGACATGAGGTACAAGCACCTAACAAAGCTGGCCTAGATTTCAATTCATCACACTCAATCCTAACCACATCTAGTTCCTCCAAAGTAGAGGCATGCTTCTCCTTGAGAGCAGTCAAATCAGCAAGAAAAACTGTGCAATCACCACAGTCAATTTCATCAGACACCACAGGAGCAGATTTCAAAGAGCCTATCTCATTTCTAGCATCCACAAGCAAGGATTCAAGCTCAGCTATCTTGTCCTTAGCACCACCCAACAAAGACCTAAATTCCCTCTTCTCCTTGTTGGTCTTTCTAAGCACATCATCACGGTGATCAAGCAACTCATTCAGCCTAGCATTCTCCTCTAACAAGAAGTTGGGATCTTGTCGTACCTCTTCCTCGGAGTCGGAGTTCGAATCCGAGCTGTGCCTCCCACCCTTCTTGGAATGCGCCATGCCGCAAAAGCCTCCTTGTGCGACGAAGCTCAGGCCGGTGAAGTTCTTGCCCGTGTGCCGCTTGTCCTTGCACCTTTCTTGCTCTTCCTCGCTGCTCGAGTCGGAGGAAGCATCGCTTGATGTCGAGTCATTGTTGCTCACTCCGGCCACCATCGCTCGAGCGGTCTTCTTCTTGTAGCCGCCACTCTTCTTGTGCCTTCTCTCACCCTTGTCCTTGTGCTTGTCCTTGTAGTCGTTCCGGGAGCGGTGCTTGTTGTAGTCGTGCTTGGGCTTGCCCTTGTAGTCGTTCTTGATCTCCATGGCTTCAGGGCATTCGGCGATGAAGTGCCCGTGCTTCCCGCACCGATAGCACATCCCCGAGCTCCGCCTTGCATTCTTGCGGTTCTCGTACATCCACCCAAACCTCTTGCTCAACAAAGCGAGATCGTCCTCGCTCAGCACCTCAAAGTCCTCATCTGGCAAGGACACAAGACAAGACAGAGAAAAGCCAACAGAGTTAGCGTTAGTCCTCGATCCTGAGACACGAGCCAAACTATGAGGATCAGTGGGGCTCTCGCTCTTGGCTCTCAAGCCACGATCAACCTCTGAAGACCTAAACTTGGAGAACAGCTCGTCAAGCGTCAGAGTATCATACACGCTCGACTCCTCAATGGCCTCGATCTTGTCACTCCACACAGACCTATCCAGGGCATGCAAAAGCTTGATAGCTTCATCATGATCTGTGTATGGAAGCACTGTCACATTGGTCCTCATGTTGTTGACTATGCTAGTGAAGCACTGAAACATAGCATCGGTCGACTCACCGGGGAGATGAGTGAAGTTCTCGTACTCTCTCCGGTAAGTGGAAAACAAACGGGCTTGCACTTGGGCATTGCCAACATGAGCATTTCTCAACTTAAGCCAAATCTTTCCGGCCACATTCTCTCTGTACACTCGCTCGAACTCCGAGGCACAGAGAGCACGGAATAAGTAATCAACGGCCTTGCTGTTGGCCTCACACATGTCCCGCGATCCTGGAAGCAGAAAACTGTCTGGGATGACATAATAAGGATTCTGAGTGACCTCTCAGATCAGAGATCCCTTCCCTCGCAAAAACGCGCCCATGTGCCTCTCCCACATCAGGTAATTCTTGCCATCAAAGTGCGGAGGACCCGACCCCTTGCCATAATCGCCCATCTTTGGATCTTAGACTGGTTAGAATCAAGAAGATCTGTAACCCGCTCTGATACCAATTGAAGGACCGAATAGGCGACCAGAGAGGGGGGGAGTGAATGGGAGCCGATAAAAATTCTTCCCGAAGGTCGAACTCAGCCTATACCCCGATTGCCACTCCGAGTACTCGCGCACGCCAAAGAAGTTCTAGACAAGTCACAAACAAGCCCCCAAGAACAAGAAACAAGCCTAGAAGCAAAGAGCGGAAGCACAAAAGCAAGAACCAAAAGACTTAGCCAAATCTGCGAGGCCCAGGCCGGACAGTCCGGACGGGTACGGCGGACAGTCCGTGAGTACGGCGGACAGTCCGTGATCCCCCGGCGGACAGTCCGAAAAAGGACCTCGTGCCAACAGTGCTGCACCGAGGAAATTCGGACAGTCCGGGCAAGCACCGCGGACAGTCCGGGACCTCGCGGACAGTCCGGCCACACCAGGCGGACAGTCTGGCAAAACTCGCTGCACACCCCAGACAAGCCTCGGGCCACCCCAGACAAAAACCAAGCCCCGCGGACAGTACGGCAGGCTCCCACAGACAGTCCGGCAAACCCCCTGCAACAAAACCCTAGCGACAGAACGGATCGAAACACGAACGCGCACGAACACAGATGAACACGTGACGAACAGAGTCCACGTGGACAGTCCGCCAAGCGCGGACAGAGCAGAAAAAGCCCGACCCCGCGAAGTCAACTCCACAAATCCATCACCGGATCTCTCAAACGGCAAAAGCTCTTGAGACAAGATTTGGGGGAGATGATAAGCAACACAAGAGGAAGCTATGCCCCAAAAATCTCGACCTCTAACTCGTCGAAACGCCGGGAATCACGGATCACACGAACCACCACCGAGAACTTGAACTCCGGCCAAAAACTCACAAATCGAAGGCTTTCCCCGGTGTTTGAGGGGTCAAGATCACACACAAAGATATGCAAGGCATCCACCCATGATCCCCTCAAAGAAATCCGAAGGAAAACGCCCTCAAATCCCCGAATCGAGTGAAGAACGAAACTACCCAAAAATAACCCCGAAAATGACACGAAAATCACAGAGGACTAGGAGATCACCACAATGCCGAATGCTTCCATACATCCAGAGGTCAGAGTCTATACAAGAATCTAGCCTAAGGAATACAGAGGGAAAAAGAAGCAGTTCAGAGAAATCTACCGGGGGAGAAAGCCCTAGAGTCTAAGCCAGAGAGATGCCATCCACCTCTCCGCTATTTATACGAAGTCCATCAGAGGGAGGTAAATGACCATGCTACCCCTACAACTTGAAATGAAGATACAACCCCTCAGGGGCATTTTGGTCAAGTCTTCATCGAGCGGACACACTTCCACCGCGGCCTTGCTTAGCATCGACGCAAACCCCGCGATCACGCCACGTGCCCCCCGCCTCGAAGCTTCCCGAAGCTCCCGGATCACCGTCTCCGTCGCCTCGGGCCTCCGGACTTGGTTTTGTGGCCCAAACCAAGAAACCGTCCACCGATAGTTTTGTGGGCAAACCACCAAACCCCGCGTGCAAGCTTCGGGCTCCATCCGCTACCTTGCACCGGCCCATGTTCACGACTTCAGCCCACCAGTCTTGCACCGCACGGCTCGCACTTGACCCCATCGGCCACTGGGTCCATCGAACCAAGCCTACTTGCCTCTCCATCACCTGGAGGCCACCACGGCTAAGGCTTTTCGCGCTTGTTCTTCACCTGCACCGACACGAGTCAAGCCGCAACCTGTACCTGCACACTTAGCCAAGCATCAGTCCCCACAACATTGTCAATCACTCATCACTAAGGAGCAACCCTCCACTAGTCCTCGGACACACCTGGTCCTCAGTGGTGGAGCGGATGAACGAGTCGAGCGACAAGGTTGGACGGGTGGCTCCTCCGTGCGTCCTTGCGGTTCGATGTACCGCATGGACGAGCTTCGCGTGTCCCTTCTACCACTAAGGAGCATGGTGTCGCTCCTTGATGGTGCCATGTCCTCCTCCATGCTTCGCGCCGACTCGGAGATAGAGTGCCTCGAAGAGCTTGTTCATGGCGGCTTCGACGACAATGATTGTGTCTTCTTCCCAAAAGCTTTGTTGAAAGCCTTCCTCATTTTTTGCTTGCTGCACAAAGTCACAAACAAACTCTCCCGGGGGTTTCTTGCTGGTAGAAATATGCACAAAAGAAGTATATGGAAGCGCAAGGATTGTGACAAATTTTTCTGGATTTTTGGACTTAGGATTGGAGAACGAATTTTTTCGAAAGTGTTTCTGAAGGTTCTGGACTGGGGGCTCAAGAACATGAACTACCAATGAGACGAGTGACTTACCTGAGGAAGACGAACACCGAGGGGCGAATCAATAGGCTAGGCCGGCCGGCCTGGGCCGACCGGCCTAGGGCCTCTGCCCCCTGCTTTGGCTCCTGTTTCCTGCCTCTTGTTGTTGGATGTATCATTGTTCTGTGTACTCGTGCCCCACGCCGTTCACCGTCCAAATTCTCCCAGCCGCTCCTTTTTCTTGCCACCCTGTTCGTGTGGCTGACGACTGGTGGCTGGTGCTGATTTGTTCTGAGAGAAAAGTATCGTTGGCTGGTAGCTGGTGGCCGATTTGTTCTGAGATAAAAGTACCGCTGGCTGGTGGCTGATAAGCCGGAAGTCCTCCATCTTGATCATTTGCTTTGTGTCACTTCCATGCTTCCTCTCATACTTGTCCTTGCATGTGCTCAAGATGCCTTAATGATGAGGCCTTCTCGTGATGCATCATGGAGCACTAGAAGTTCAATTAAGCTCAAAACCATCCTTTGATCATGTTTAGATGCTAATCACTCCTCTAATTTTGAAAATTAAAAATTAACTTAGAGATATCAATGAGTTCAAATGTATTTTTAAGGAGTTTTTAGACATCAAAAACATTTGTAAGTCGAAATTTTCTGACTGCATTGATTTTGGTTACACTGGGATCACTTGCTCTCATTTATTGATAGCAAGCTCCTCCGGCTTGACCGTGAGAGTATGGGTTTAGGTTCTAATTTTTGCCAAACATGAGAGAGATGTTTTGAATAAACAAAAATAAATGAGGCTTGAAAAAATTCTAACTCTAGAGAAACTGATGGATATCAAGTTAAATGAAACCAAAAAATCGAATTTCCTAGGTTCACGTGAGTCCTACCATGCGTCAAAAATTAAAAATCATTAAAGAACAACACGGGGCTCTACTCATGTGTTTTTATTATATACTCCCTCCGTCCCAAATAAATGCAATTCTAGGATTCAAATTTTGTCCCACAAAGAATGCAACTTTGACTAGCCAACTACAAAAGACAAGTGGCTCTAGAACCTTCTCACACAAAAGACAAACCAATACCTAGATCTTTCTCATAAAAGACAAGAGGTAATTTGGTCATTTTACATCTCACATTGGTTTGCGTGCTCGGTCTTAGAATTGCATTTATTTTGGGATGGAGGGAGTAAAACAAACCAACCTTGTCATCATGAAGAGGATGAAAGGTGTGGGTAGGTTTTGAATTTTTGGTATTGGTTTCTTGATAAGAGGCAAATAAATCGTAGGATGACTCATGTCAATGGTTTATGCTCAAATAAAATCCAAATGAAACATCCGAGCAAATTAAATTTCTCAAAAAATAAGTTCAACCACTTAAGAGTTTATACTAAGTCTTGCGTAGCAAATTCGTCCAAGCAACTTAAGATTCGTCTCGTGAATTAACGTAGGGTTGTGAAGATAGTTTTGTAAATTAATTTTATTTAATACCTCTAATTAGTGGTTAAAGAAGGCTGGAATTTTTTTAAAACTCCTATCTAAACATTGATACCGCGGATGATTGGGATGCTAGCCCGGACTGTGCTTTGCCGCAGGGAGGCTACCATTTTTGCTTTCAGTGCTGATCTGCAAGACAGCAAGAATGCATCTATTTGGAGGTGTTCCTTGTCGTGACGCCATCGCCTATTCGAATTCGCCTAGCCTACTGTACGTCTCATGTTTTTTTTTTGAAAGAAAGGCAGGAGCACTGCCATGTCATTTAAGAAGGAGCAGCAAAACAATGTTTACAAGGTTGTGATTACATAGGACAACAAAAGCACCCAAGACTCAACAAGAAGGATAACATTATAAAGCAAAATCCAGCACCATCCCCCCGCCTGCATCTTGCCGTAGCTTCAGCTCTTCCTTGATTAGAGACAACACACGCAGCGGCAACGCCGCCACTCCTTGAAAAATCCTTCTGTTTCTCTCTTTCCAAATGTTCCATGCAGTGTAAATGTGAATGGCCGCCACTTTCCTGCTTTGTTCCTTGGACAGACCACGTAGTGAGTTGTTCCACCACTCCTCGATCGATATGTTGAATGGAGGCACACTGATCATGCCTGCAGCCCAAACTGAAACCAAGTGCCAGACTTCTCTTGCGTACACACAGTGCAGGCACAAGTGTGCTGCCGTCTCCACCGCTTGATCGCAAAGCACACAAACCGGATTACATGGCCAATTCCTTGCAAGCAAACTGTCAGCTGTGAGAATTTTGGACTGAACCAGTAGCCACGTGAAAAAATGATGCTTGCCTTCCGCATGCGCCTTCCAAATTGCCTTTGAATTGAAGGTGCAGAAAGAGCCGCGAAACTGAATCAAATATGCCGACTTGGCAGAGTAGCACCCATTAGCCGTCCATCGCCATTGAATCGAATCCGGCTGTGCAAGCAGCTGAACATTCTGAATCAATTCCCATAAGTGAATAAAATCGGCCATCTCATCAATTGTTGACATCCGCCAAAGGCCCCGTGTCCAATTTTGATCTCTGAGGTCCTCAGCAACAGTATTGTTTTTGCGCCAAGCGAGCCTGAACAAGTTTGGCGCCAGATCTCTGGGGGCTTGCCCATGCAGCCAAGACGATTGCCAGAATAGCGTTGTCTGTCCATCACCCAAGATTACCCTTGTGCTCATGCGAAATAGTTGCCTGTCCAACTCATTACACAGTACCTCAGAGCGCACCCAAGGCCGATCACAGTCAGTCCATTGAAACCATAACCAGCGGAGGCGTAAAGCTCTACTGAACCTCTCCAGTTCCAAGACTCCCAGACCTCCACAGTCCTTGGGCTTCTGCACGTTCGCCCACCTGACCAGGCAGTGCCCACCGCTGGCAACTTCCGTTCCTTTCCAGAGAAAACCACGCCGAATCTTATCCATCTTCTTAAGCATCCACTTCTTCGGAGCAAACACGGTTAGAAAATATGTTGGCATAGCTGAAAGTACTGAGTTTAACAGCTTTAGCCGGCCTGCTAGATTCAAAAACCTTCCCTTCCATGCCGGCAACCGATTGGCCATCTTATCAATTAGAGGCTGAACCTCAACTCTTCTCAGTTGTTTAAAGTGAAGTGGCAGACCTAGGTATTTGCAGGGAAACTCTTGAACCGGACACTGAAACCCCTCCATCACGTCCTCTATGTCAACCTCAGAACATTGTATCGGGTATACTGCACATTTGGCGCGATTGGTTAGGAGGCCTGATGCATGGCCAAAGATCTCCAGGATATGCGCAGCAACGATCACATCTTCTTTCACCGGCTTCAGGAAAAGAGTTGCGTCGTCTGCATAAAGGCTGGCACGCAAAGAGGCAATTCGGTTACCAATCGGCGACAGCACACCAGCAGCCGACACAATCTGGAACAAACGCTGCAGAGGCTCCATGGCCAGGATTAAGAGCATTGGCGACAAAGGGTCGCCCTGTCACAGGCCTGTATAATGCCTGTACCACGGCCTCCTGACACCATTCAGTAACACTGCCGTCGAGGAAGAAGCAAGCAGAGCAGTAACCCAGGCCCTCCACCTTGCACCAAACCCGAACTGTTGAAGCACCTCCATAAGAAAGTCCCAACGGACTGTGTCAAACACTTTGGCAATGTCGAGCTTCAGAAAAAGAACCGGCTGCTTGCATCTATGCATAGTTCTGATGAGATTTTGCGTATAGAGGAAGTTATCTTGAATACTTCTCCTCTTGACGAAAGCACTCTGCGCTCTGGAAATTAGCGAGTTGAGCTCTGGGGCCAGCCTTGAAGCCAGACATTTTGAAAACAACTTGGCAATGATATGTGTCAGGCTGATCGGCCGATAGTCAGACAAAAACGTAGCATCCGGCTTCTTTGGAATTAACACCACATGCGCTGAATTAAGGTGTATTAAGTGTTGATCATGTTGAGTGTAGAAGAAGGTGGAAGCGCTCAACACATCACCTTTGATAGTCTGCCAACAGAGTTTGAGGAAGAGGCCGATATATCCATCAGGCCCTGGGGCCTTATCCCCTTCAATGTCCCTAATGACTGCTTGCACTTCTTCTTCAGAGAAAGGCTGCTCCAGGTGAGTTAAATCCAGCCGAGGAAGCCCCAACTCCTCCCAATTCAGCGTGTAATTTCTTGGCTGAGGCTGACCGAAATGACCCTGAAAATGCTGAAACACAGCCTGCTCCTTATCTTCTTGCGCATACAACATTCGTTGCCCCTCCTGTAAGCAGTGAATAATACTCTTCCTTCGCCGCCCATTGGCTTGTATGTAAAAAAGCTTGGCATTAGCTTCAGTTGCACGTATGTTGACCAGCCTTGATGCTTGCTTGGCCCGGATCTTCTCGACTGCTGTTAAACCCAAGTACCTCACCTTCAAGTCTTTCCTTAATCTTATTTCAATATCATTCAGTTGCCTGAACTCTTGGACCACGTCCAATACCCCAATAAGCATGGCAGTCGCGCACAACAACACTTTGTTATTGCCGACAATCCCCCTTGCCCAGCGCCTGAGCGCTTTACTAGTGCGTTGAAGTTTGGTGTGCAATCTCACAAAGGGGTTGACCACTTGAAGATCTCTACTCCAGGCCTCCTGTACCACATGCTGAAAACCCGGCAGTTGGGGCCAAAAGGATTCAAATCTGAAACCTCTAAACTTTCTTATTGTAGCATTGGCAGCAATTCAGAGCGGAGAGTGATCAGAGACTTTGGAAGAGAGAGCCTGCAAATAAACATCTGGCATCATCAGGTCCCATCCTGCGGTGCAGAAAGCCCGGTCAATTCTTGTTTGTGTGTGGTTGTTGGACCAAGTGAACTTTCTTCCCCTCAAGTTGAGCTTCTTCAAAGCTAGATCTCTCACAACATCCCTGAAAGCTCCCATAAGCCGCCTATTCAAATTGGAATTACTTTTATCACTTGCTTGCAATATCATATTAAAGTCCCCGATTATGAGCCAATTGTCAGTCACAGAATGTTGCAAACATCTCTCCAAGAAACTGAAGTTTGGCTTGATCATCCTGGGGGCCATATACCACAGTCACACACCAAGAGGCAAGTCCTGAAGATGCCATCAACAAAGCAGTAACAGTGTGCACGCCAACCTCAAAATTTGTGATCCTGTAGTGCTGCTCACGCGTATGGTATGGGGACCGAAATCGTTCTCTGCGGCGAGGGACGGAGTGCGCTGTACTGTACTGTATACTCCCTTCCTGTACGGGCCCCTATCGAGGAAGACGCTGCCGTTTTCTACGACGAGCACGTAAGGAAGCTGCCACCATCTGCGGGTCACTCACTATTCCCGGACTGATCCGGCAGCAGACACGGGCACGCCCGCCAACGGAAGACCAGGCCAGCAGCGGCGCTAGTATCCGTCCGTCCACCACGGAAACATCTCTACACGTCCAAACGCACACGTACGGTTGGTCGCCTGCCGCGGACGGACGGGCACGGCAATTACTCCGGCACGTGGGCGAGGCCGCATGGCTTCGACGTACTACTGCACCTGCTCGATCGATGCCCTCCCACAAGGGCCTGTTTAGATGGTAAATTTTCAGTAAAAGTAACTTCTAGAACTCATGTAGTACACTGTAACACATTTCATTTATTTGTGATAAATATTGTCCAATCATAAACTAACTAAGCTTAAAAGATTCGTCTCGTGATGTACAACAGAACTGTGTGATTAGTTAATTTTTTTATCTACATTTACTGCTCCGAATATATGTCTTTTGATGTATTTAATGTGATGTGATGGAGAGAGAGTTGAAAATTTAACAAATTTTTGACAAATTTCTAGCCAACTAAACAGGGCCCGCGCAGGCAGGGCCAGGACCAGCCGGGGGGAACGGCATTCACTTCGAGCTGACGCGTTTGACCGGACCAGGGCCAGGCAACGACACGCAGGCCCGGCGGTACTGCTACGTCACCACGGGCACATGATGGGAGTGCTGCGACTGCGAGCGCCCCCGTGCGCGCACGCGTCCGGAACGTCGTCAGCGCGCGCGTTCCGGTCTCCGGTGACCGCCGCCGCGCCTGCCTCGGCCGCGGAGAGCTGCGAGGTTGTCCGCGTCATGCCCGTGCGAGCGCTCGCATACGCAACGCCCCACAGCGTGTCCCCGTCAGCGAGGCCCGATTACGCGCGTCCCGTGTCCCGGTGTCCCACCCGGACTGGAAGCGGAAAACCGGGGGCTCCGATCTGAAATCTCTCGTCTCCACTCCACACGGGACGGGGACCGGCGTCGTGTAGGTAGGGACCTGGGCGCCGGTGATGGGCCTAGCGGGACAAGCGCAGGAGGCGTCGTGCAGCTCTGCTCGCGATCACCGCCGGCCGGACCCCAAAACAAGGTCGCGGAGTGTTTAGTTCCCCAAAAGTCTCCAAAATTTTCGCATTACAGATCGTGTCACTTCTCACAGAACACGCTTTCTAATGTAAAATTTTCACCACTTTCACCAAAATTTCACGGAACTAAACGGTGCCTAAGGGCATGTTTGATTTCTTTCCCCTCCGCGGCTCGGCCGGCGGGCCTGGCTGTGGCCAGCCATGGCCTGGTCCTTTTGGTCAACTTCGCTTGTTTGATTCTGATGTATCTAATGAGCCAGGTCAGATGGGGATTGTGTTTGATTTGAGCCATGTTGGAATAGGATGACTCTGCATCTGGATTATGGTGACCTTACCCTTCTTCTTTCTCTTTGGCCTTTCATCAAACATTGCTGGCATGCTGCTAGCCATGGATGCCATTCCTCCTCCTCGCGCCATGGCTGTTGCTCCTCCTCCTCGTGCTACACGCCCCAGATCCAGCCATCCGCCACCGGTCCCGCCGCACGCACCATGGATCCTCCACCGCGGCGGCTAGCCGCGCCGCTACTCCTCCTGTTCCTCGCCGCGGCCTCCCCCGCTGCGTTCGTGTGGAAGAAGGACGAGTTCCGCAACTGCAACCAGACGCCCTTCTACAAGCGCGCGCAGACCCGCGCCCCGCACTCGCTTGACGCGCCGCTCTCCCTCGCCGCCGGCTCTCTCGCCGTCTCCCCCGACGGCTCCATCTCCACCGAGCTCTCCCAACCGTCCCGCCCGCGTCCCCTCATGCTCCGCCTCTCCGTGCTGCCCCCGCACGCGCTGCGGCTCCAGATCGACGAGGACTACTCCACCGCCACGTCGCTGCACCGCCGGTTCCAGGTTCCGGACATCCTCCTCCCGAACCTCGAGGCTCGCACGCTCCACTCGGTGGATCTCGCCCCGGCCACCGCCTCCGTGCGGGGGAGCTCCGCCCCTGGTCACCGCTGCCGCGAGCACGAGCACGACCGCCACCGCTGCCACGAGCGAGAGGGTGAAGGAGGTGACACGATCCGCGCAAGAGCCGGCCACGGCTTGGCTCTGGAAAAACGGGGGAGGGGGAGCGTGCGGCCAGAGCCAGGAGAGAGAGGGGGAAATGGCCGCCGGCAGCCTGGCTTCCAACTCGGCCAAAGATATCAAACAAGCGAAATTGACTCTGGTGGGCTTGGCTGAGCAAAATTGGCCCATATCAAACACGCCCTAAATCCAACGCTGCGACCACGAAAAACTGACCGGACCCGGTCGGTTCCTGCCTGACCGCTCCGCGATCACGTCTGGAACGGGCACGCCGGGCAAGGTGGCCCGCGTTCTGGTGAGTGATGACCATGTTACGGAAGACACTGCAATTCTGAGATAACACTTCGCGCCCACTATCGTGGGCGTGGCTGCGCGGCGGTCGGTGTCGTATACCTGAGCATTTTTAGTCCGGCCCGCCCACGGATCTTACTAAAAAAAATTTGGCCTGAGCCCAATCCGAAATGCTGCTTTTAGCTATTTTACACTATAAAATGCGCGGACGGCCCGCCCAAGCCCGGGCCCGGCCCGAGGCCGGCCCAAAATTTGAGGCCTGACGCGACCCATGGGACGTTTATGGGCAGGATTTCCTCGGCCAGAAATAATCGGTTTTTTGCCCGGCCTGAAAAATGCTCAGGTCCAGCGGTGTCCCTGCATCTGAAACACGGGGTGACGGCCGACGGTGACTCCACGCTGATGGAGCCCCCCGGGTTGTCGATGGTCATCGGATTGTTCATGGAGCTGACCTACGACAAAAAAACGCAGACCTGTCATAGTTTTCACAAGGCCAAGTTTAGTTGGTGAATTTTTTGGTGAAAGTGGTGAAATTTTTGTTGGGAAATGTATTCTGTGAGAGGTAGCATGGTTTCCAATGCGAAAATTTTTGGTGGGTCATTACATGATGGACATCCTTTGGTAACAGCGGGTAGGCAAGCAACTAGAGTTGCTGTGTGACCTTGTGGGGATAGACCGCGCAATGTTGATAGACCGACCGACAGTAGAGTTCCACATTTGAGGATTTCACATTACATGGTAGCAGAGTCTCGCAGTTCCACATTTGAGGATTTCACATTACATGGTAGCAGAGTCTCGCAATGTTGTGCTGGAATAAGGCCAGCGGTGGCCTTGTAATCAAAAACCTTGCTATTCAAAAGGGGGGCTTCTCTCCAAATTCTTGGCGAAGCTTCATCAGTCTCCCTCCACCAACTGGCAACGCTGGTCATCCAGCTCTACGGCTCCGACGCTGCCCGGGACCTCGGCGACCATCACCACCCCGGTATGGACCGCTCTCCTCAAGCTGTTCCTAGAGTTCCGCCACTGCACCAAAGTTCATCTGGGGGATGGCGAGCGCTGCAGCTTCTGGTTCGATCACTGGATTGCCCCCCGTCTGCTGGCTACTCTCCTCCCAGCCCTGTTCTCCCACTGTCGGCGCCCCCAACATGACTGTGGCAACTGCGTCCCGGGGGCATATGGGGACTCTTTCCTCCATCTGTGCCTTACGGCTGGGGCTGAAGCTGAGCTGCTGATTAGGCACTAAGCCCTCCCTGAGGCGCTCCCTGTCCCTGGCATGCCTGACCGCCGGGGGATAGGCGCTGATCTTCTGCTGTTCACCTCTGCGGGGTTCTATGCCTGGCATATGGAGCGCCGGCCTTTGGATGACTTTGTTGATTCCATCTGGGACAACAAAGCCATTCCGCGCTGCAAGCACTTTCCTATGGCTGGTGCACCACGAGTGTCTTCCCTCGGTTGCGCTCCTCTACCATCGAAACATCATCGACTCCGCTGCCTGCTTCGCTTGTGGCGCCCAAGAAGACCAACTGCATCTCCTACTTACATTGTCCATGTGTTGCTGTTGTTTGGCACGCGATAGGATGGGTTGCTGCCCGTACCTGCTCTCCTACCATGACCTTTGGTCTATAGGCGACGCCTCTGCAGCGATTCAATCCGTCATCATCACCGTCATTCTTTGGAACATCTGGAAAGCATGGAATTTGGTTGTGTTCCAAGCCACCTTCGCCTCCGCCCAGGATACCTCTTGTCAGATTGCCAAGGACCTGACACTTTGGGCACATAGGTGCAAGTCCCCCCCCTCCACTATTACACTCTGCAAATGTGGGCTGAATCTGTCGTAATTTGACTTGTTTTTGTTCTTTTCCATCCTAAACTGACCCCCCCTCACAAATCCTGTAAACAACAACCTTGTTTATTAATGCAAAGTTCAGGCTGACTCCTTGCCTGCTGTAGTCAGTAGTCCCCATAAAAAAAGTCTCTCCTAGCCGTATTTGGGATCTTGTTGTCGGGGACAGCCATAAGGGTCCCCTGAAAAACCGGGGGAAACCCATTCACTTTCGCAAAAACTAAAACACAAACGAATTCACAAACCTAAAACACGCTCAAGATAGTCACGGCCCAGCGGCCGGGCCCACAGCCCTGGTGGCCCCAGCGGCCCACCAGAACAGTCGGCCCAGCCACCCCCGGGCGAAACTCCGCTTCGCTCGAGGGGCGCAGCGCCGCGCTAACGAGACTCCGCCTCGCTCGAGGGTCGGTCGCCCCCTCGGGTGAGACTCCGCCTCGCTCGAGGCCCTCACGGGCTCGCCGCCCCCGCACTTGCTCCCCCGACAGGGGCGTTTAATGTTCTAACACTTGCAGGCGCCCGGGTCAAAGACGAATCCACGCCATGCCGTCCCTCTGACACGCCCGGGAATCATATTCCGGCGCTGTTCGGCCAACTCTCCCGGTGAGGCCATCCCCACCACTGTGCGGCAAGGCCAGTGTCAGCTCCGCGACACTGCGCCATCCACTCTCGTACGGCCAACGCGTCGCACCCTCGAAGGAGGACGCGGAACCCTCGAAACGGGGACGGACGCCTGCTCCACGCCTGCCCGGGGCCACGCCACGACGCCGGACCAGTGAGGCGCGTCACCTCCGTCACCGTCGGTCCTGCGCGGCCATCCCCGCCATCACGACACCATCCCGGGCACTGCAGCGCCATCCCTGACGCTGTGGGAGTGCGGGGCGACAAGACACCGCCACGCCCGCGGCTGTGCCCCTTACGACCTCCCGTCAGCCGCACCCTCGAGTCAGCGTACGGACGACGACCACACGGGAAGTTTCTACGCCGCCACCCTCGAAGCCGCTCCTGGACGGATACAGGGCACGCCATGACGCTCCGCCAGAAGCAAGATTCGCCAGGACGGCCATCCACTCCGTTGCACTGTCCGCCATGCCATCACACGTAGCTAGAACAGTGCGGCACGCCTGTAAACTGCCGCCTCCTTGGCCTATAAAAGGAGGGGCAGTCCCCTGGCCGCAGGGGGACGACGGAGAGCACTGACCCACACGCTTTCTGCCTTCACCACGATATTGGCACTCGCCTCAATCAAAACCTCAGGGACCTGGAGGTCCGGCCTCCTCTCCCGCCCCACTTGTAGCTCCCCTCTGCAAGCACCACGGTGCAACGCAATACAGTGCCTCGAGCACACCACTGCTGGACGTACGGCCACGGCCGGAACCAGGATAAACTCGTGTCCCCTGTGCTGTCGTTTGCACCGACCATCGAGAAGCTGATCACAGCGTAACTTACTAGTTAGTGTCGGGACTACTTTCCGCACCGACAGTTGGCGCGCTAGGTAGGGGACCCCCGCGCTGTGATCGACCCCTCACCAGCATTCTCGATGGTGATTCGTACCGAGATGACATCCCAGAGGTACGCCATGGGCAGCTCGGACCCTCTCCCTGCTGGATTCGAAATCCGGTTTGGGAGCCTGAACTTTCAGGCCACAGGGAACGGTTACCTCATGCGCCTTACCAACTTCGACGAACTCCACCCGTGGCGGTCGACTGGGCCAGGCCCAATGCCCGTCACGCCTGCTACTGACGCTCCGGCACCCACCCGGGTGGCTGCCGCGAGCGCCTCGACGCCCCGGCGCCGCAAACGCCCAGGTCAGCGCTCGCGCCAGGCGCGCACGGAGCGACGCCGGGCAACACGCGAGGCGGCCCGGAACGACGCGCCCCCGCCGAGCGACACGGCGGCGCACCCTGCGGGGGAGCACGTGGCCGCGGGGCCGCAGTTTCCCCACGGGATGCGCAACCCTGCTGCGGCGTACGCCTCATCCGTCAGCACCGACATGGCCGCGTACGAGGATCTCCCGGGCCATCACTTGCTGTCAATCCGGAACCTCATCGCCACCACCAACGACGAGTCGTACCACGGCTCGCCCAGCGAGCTGCCGCCCTCAACCTCGCATGGCTACGCAGAGTGGGACTTCTCCGGCGTACCGGACCCTGTGGTCTTCCGGCGATTCCTTGATGCCGCGGACTACTGGTTCGGTTGCTCCGACGACTCTAGCGAGGGGAGCTATGATCCCTCGCGTGAGTGCTTCGTTGTCACCGCCAACGAGCAAGCTGACGGTGCAAACGGAGCGGGCGACGGGAACGCGGCCCAGCATCCGGAGCCGAACCCGCCACCAGCCCCACCAGCGGGCAATGCGGATATCAATGCGCAGCTGGCCCAGGCACGCGAGCTCGAGGCGAAGCTCGCGGAAGAGTACCGGCAGGTGCGGCTCCTGCGTGTAACTATCGCAGGGGAAGACTCGGCGCGCGGCGAACGCGCCCGAGAAGCCGGGAAGCAAGCCTGCGAGCGCATCAATGCCAACTTCAACGTGGACGACCCACACACGCCACTTCGTGCCAGCCAAAAACTCATCGCGGCGGCAACACTACTTCGGGCCATGCCCGAGCCATCGACACCCGAGGCACGTAACCTGCGCCGCGAGGCGCAGACTCTCATCGAGCAAGCGGCCGTGCAGCAGGCCGAGAGCTCCGCGTCCCGCATGCGCAACCAGTCCAGCGCGCGGGGCGACGGCGGCGCGAAGGACCAGGAGGCATCCGTCCACGTGGACGGCGCGGCGGAGCAGCTGCCAAACCAGGGCAAGACGCCTGTCAAGGAGCGGATCCTTGACACGCGCGGCGAGGCCCACGACAGAGACGCCCGCAACGTCCTGAACGCCAAGCGAAAGGGCGACGCGGAGGCGCGAGCGGCGGCGGGCTACCACCCTCGACGAGGTGGTCGCTACGACAGCCGGGAGGACCGCTCACCAACACCGGAACCCCCGGGAACCCGAGTGTTCAGTCGGGAAATCCGTGCGGCGAGTTTCCCCCAGCGTTTCTGCCAGCCCACCACCATCGACAAGTACACGGGGGAGACGGACCCTCGTGTGTGGCTCAACGACTACCGTCTGGCTTGCCAGCTGGGCGGAGCCACCACCGATGCGGTGATCATCCGCAATCTGCCGCTGCACCTTGCGGACTCAGCCAGAACATGGCTCGAGCACCTACCGCCCAGCCAGATCCACAGCTGGGATGACTTAGTCCGCACATTCGTGGGGAACTTCCAGGGCACATATGTGCACCCTGGGAAGTCCTGGGACCTGCGAGCGTGCACCCAGAAGCCCGGCGAGTCGCTCCGGGACTTCATACGACGCTTTTCAAAGCGCTGTACTGAGCTCCCGAGCGTTGCTCAGTCCGAGATCGTGCACGCCTTCCTTGAAGGCACGACCTGTCGGGACCTCGTGCGCGAGCTCGGGAGGAGCCCGCCGGTCGACTCCAACGAGCTGTTCGACATCGCCACCAGCTTCGCCTCCGGAGAGGCGGCAGTGGGGGCCATCTTCGACGGCCAGAAGGGCAAGCGCGTGGACGACGCGCCCGCGGAGGGCAGCAAGTCCAAGGAGCCCCAGCATAAACACAAGTGGGGCAAGAAGGGCAAGAAGTCGCGCCACGAGGCGCGCGCGCAGGGGCGCGACGACGGCGGGGACGAGGCCCTCGCAGTTGACCCGGCTCGAAAGGGCCCTCGAGGGGCCCCTCGAGGCCCCGGCGTATTCGACGATATGTTGAAGAAGCCCTGCCCGTACCACAAGACCCCAGTCAACCACACCCTCGAGCAGTGCGACATGCTCAAGAAGTACTACCGCCGCATCGCCGCGAAGGAGGACGAGGCCAAGAAGGACGGGGGTGGCGGAGACGCTGATGGCTTCCCCGCGGTGGAGAACGTCTTCTTCATCTTCGGGGGACCGACGGTGGACATGTCCACCAACCGGCGCAAGCGAGAGCGGCACGAGGTCCTCGCCGCGGAGAGGGCACCTCCTTCCTTCCTCGATTGGTCGGAGGACGCCATCACCTTCAGCCGCGAGGACCACCCGAACCGCATCCCCAACCCGGGCCAGTACCCGTTGGTCGTCGATCCCATCATCGGCAACGCGCGGTTTTCCAAGGTGCTGATGGACGGTGGCAGCAGCCTCAACATCCTCTACGCCCACACCCTACGGCTGATGGGGATTGGGTTGGACCAGCTGCGGCCCAGCACGGCGCCGTTCCATGGCGTCGCGCCAGGCAAGCGCGTCCAGCCCCTCGGGCAGATCGACCTGCCGGTCTGGTTCGGCACACCGGACAACTTCCGCAAGGAGGTCCTCACCTTTGAGGTAGTGGGGTTCCGGGGCGCGTACCACGCCATCCTTGGCCGTCCGTGCTATGCCAAGTTCATGGCGGTCCCGAACTACACTTACCTCAAGATGAAGATGCCGGGGCCAAAAGGTGTAATCACCGTGGGCTCGTCGATCGAGCACGCATTCGACTGCGACGTCGAGTGCGTCGAGCACGCTGAGGCCCTGGCGCTAGACGAAACGTTTGTCGCGGACATGGAGAAGCTGGCCAACGAGGGCCCCGACTCCTCCGCCAAGCACGCGGGCAGTTTCGAGGCTGCCGAACAAACGAAGGAGGTGCCCCTCGACCCTGCAGCCCCCGAGGGCAAGGTGTTGAGGATCAGTTCTACCCTCGATCCGAAATAGGAAGTGGTGCTCGTCGACTTTCTCCGCGCCAACGCCGATATCTTCGCGTGGAGCCCCTCGGATATGCCAGGCATCCCGAGGGAGGTCGCCGAGCACTCCCTTGATATCCTACCTCACTCCCGAGCCGTGCAACAACGGCTGCGCCGCTTTGACGAAGAACGGCGCCGGGCGATCGGAGTAGAGCTGCGGAAGCTCCTCGAGGCCGGGTTCATCAAGGAAGTTTTTCACCCTACGTGGCTAGCTAATCCTGTACTAGTTAAGAAAAAGAATGGGAAGTGGCGGATGTGTGTAGATTACACTAGTTTGAATAAAGCATGTCCCAAAGTTCCTTTTCCTTTGCCACGAATCGATCAAATCGTTGACTCAACTGCAGGGTGTGAACTATTGTGTTTCCTCGATGCCTATTCCGGGTACCACCAAATAAAGATGAAGGAGTCCGACCAGCTTGCGACTTCGTTCATCACGCCGTTCGGAATGTTCTGCTACGTAACGATGCCGTTTGGCCTCCGAAACGCGGGCGCTACATACCAGCGATGTATGTAGCACGTCTTCGGAGACCACATCGGGCGAACCGTTGAGGCTTACGTAGGCGACATAGTCGTGAAAACCAGGAAGGCGGACGACCTGGTTAGCGACCTGCGCGTGGCATTCGATTGCCTGCGAGCCAACGGGGTGAAGCTGAACCCCGAGAAGTGCGTCTTCAGAGTGCCGCGAGGCATGCTGCTGGGATACATAGTTTCCCAGCGGGGCATCGAGCCTAACCCCGAGAAGGTCGCGGCCCTCGAACGGATGGGCCCGATTCGAGACCTCAAGGGGGTCCAGAAGGTGTTGGGGTGCCTCGCCGCCTTGAGCCGCTTCATCTCGCGGCTCGGCGAGAAGGGATTACCCCTCTACCGACTCCTGAAGAAACACGAGCGCTTCTCCTGGACCGTCGAGGCCCAGGAGGCGCTTGACAAACTCAAGGCGACGCTCGCCCACGCGCCAATCTTAACGCCGCCCCAGGACGGCGAGCCTCTGTACCTCTACGTCGCCGCGACCACTCAGGTGGTCAGCGCCGTCATCGTGGTAGAGCGTACAGAGGAGGGGCACGCCCTACCAATCCAGAGGCCCGTGTACTACATCAGCGAAGTGCTATCCGAGACCAAGGCACGGTACCCACAGATCCAGAAGCTGCTCTACGCAGTAGTGCTCGCGCGGTGCAAGCTCCGGCACTACTTCGAGGCCCACCCGGTCACGGTGATCTCCTCGTTCCCGTTGGGTGAGATCATCCGCAACCCGGACGCGGCGGGCAGAATCGCCAAGTGGTCTGTGGAATTGATGGGCGAGACGCTCGCCTATGCGCCGCGCAAGGCAATCAAGTCCCAAATCCTGGCGGATTTCGTCGCCGAATGGACGGACACACAACTGCCGCCGCCGCAAATCCAGGCCGAATGCTGGACCCTCTACTTCGACGGGTCGGTGATGAAAACAGGGGCGGGCGCGGGCCTGCTCTTCATCTCACCCCTCGGGGAGCACATGAGATACGCGGTACGCCTGCATTTCCCCACGTCGAACAACATGGCGGAGTACGAAGCCCTTCTTTGCGGCCTCCGAATCGCCATTGAGACAGGCATCAAACGCCTCGATGTCAGGGGGGACTCGCAGCTCGTGATTGACCAAGTCATGAAGAATGCGAGTTGTCACGACGACAAAATGGAGGCCTACTGCAACGCCGTACGAGCCCTCGAAGACAAGTTCTACGGCCTCGAGCTTAACCACGTGCCCCGCAGGTACAACGAGGAGGCGGATGAGCTCGCAAAAATCGCGTCGGGGCGAATCACCGTCCCCCCGAACGTTTTTGCACGGGACGTCGCCAGGCCGTCCGTCAACCTCGAGTCGACACCCTCAAGTCAAGAGGAACCCTCGGGGGCTCCCTCGAACCCAGCGGGCGCGGAGCCCATGGATGAAGACCCCTCGAACGAGGCGTTTGTGCTCTCCTTGCTCGAGGGCTACGGTGCGGACGAGGCCGAGGCCATGGACATGGAGCCAGCCCCCCGCGCGGAGGACTGGCGGGCCAAGTACCTCGCCTGGATGGAGCAAGGGGAGCTTCCCTCAGATCGGTCTGAGGCCAGACGCATCGCCAGGAAGGCCAAGTCGTTCACCCTCGTCGACGGCGAGCTGTACAAGCGCGCTGCGTCAGGCGTCCTGCAGCGGTGCATACCCATCCCCCAGGGGCGCGAGCTCCTCCGGGACATCCACGCGGGCGTGTGTGGCCACCACGCGGCGCCACGCACCCTCGTGGGCAACGCGTTTCGCCAGGGCTTCTATTGACCTACCGCGGTTGCTGATGCCAGCGAGATCGTGCGCACCTGCGAAGGGTGCCAATTTTACGCCCGCAAGACCAATATCCCGGCGCATGCCCTCCAGACGATCCCCATCACGTGGCCTTTTGCCGTGTGGGGGCTGGACATTGTCGGGCCCCTGCGAAAGGCGCCCGGGGGCTACACGCACCTGCTAGTCGCCATTGACAAGTTCTCCAAGTGGGTCGAAACGCGCCCAATCACGAATCTCAGAGCAGAGCAGGCCGTAATATTCTTCACCGACATCATCCACCGGTTCGGGGTGCCTAACTCCATCATCACCGACAACGGGCCCCAGTTCACCGGCAGGAAGTTCCTGGAATTCTGTGACAAGCACCACATCCGCGTGGACTGGGCGGCCGTCGCGCACCCACAGACCAATGGTCAAGTGGAGCGGGCCAATAGCATGATCCTACAAGGCCTCAAGCCCAGGATTTTCGACAGACTGAACAAGTCTGGCCGAAAATGGCTCCAGGAGCTGCCGGCGGTCGTGTGGAGCCTCAGAACCACTCCGAGCAGGGCCACGGGATTCACCCCGTTCTTCCTCGTCTATGGCGCGGAGGCCGTCCTCCCCACGGACCTGGAATACGGGTCGCCCAGAGTCAAGAGCTACGACGAGGGCACCAACCAGCGAGCCCGCGAGGACTCACTGGATCAATTGGACGAAGCCCGCACTGTGGCCCTGATGCATTCAGCAAGATACCAGCAGGCTCTGAGGCGGCACCAGGCCCGGAAGATACGACGCCGAGACTTCGACGAAGGGGACCTAGTCCTAAGGCTGCGCCAAGACAATCGAGGCCGCCACAAGCTATCGCCCCCATGGGAGGGACCCTACATCGTTGTCAAAGTACTCAAGCCCGGCACCTACAAGCTGGCCAACGAGGACGGTGAGGAACTCACCAACGCTTGGAACATCCAACAGCTACGTCGCTTCTACCCTTAGAAAGGATTTCCAAGTTTTTCTTGTCATTACATACCCAACACCCCAGTTGGCTGAAATTTCCATCAAATTAATAAAGCTGAAGGGCGACTTGGTTTTCCCCCGAAAACCAAATCCCCCTCGGGGGCTACTGCGGGGGGCGTTCCCCCCCAAAAAATGGTCCCATTTTTTCGCAAAATTCGCCGCAAATGTGCTAAGTATGCCTCGACCCAAACTTTGGGTGGACTCACGCGGGACGCGAGTGGCCAAAGGGCGAAGAAGCGCGAGTCGGGGATAGCCCACGCCTCCGGCAGGATACGGCCCTTCCCCCTCGCCACTTTGCCTATAAGCTACTCGTGCGAACGAAAACCTTCCCAGCCAAGGTTCGCCTAAGGGAGCGGGGAGGCAGAACAACACAATTGCCGAAATAAACAACGAGTTTTTCAACTTACAAACATCAAAGTGTTTTAAACAGCAAATGTTTATTACAACAGCCGTGCGGCTCGAATTCTAACATCAAAAACATAAAGGGCACAAACGCCCAATGGTCTTCAGGCTTGGGGGCCGCCAGCCGGGGGAGCGTCCGGGAAGAGGAAGTCCATGAAGTCCTCGGCAAGGATGTCAGTGGCAGGAGCAGCGAGCGCATCCGCACGGTTCATCACCACCTCGTCGTCGACACCGACGGGAACGACATAGCCCGTGGAAACGGCCTCGAGGTCGACCTGGTAGTGGGAAGCCACCACGCCAAGAGCTTTCTGAACTCCCAGGTGAAGGGCACGGCGCATGCGCTGGGTAACGTGCCTGCCGAGGGCGCGGAGGCGACTCGCTATCGAGCTTCCAGCCTGCACTTCGCCTTCCTCGACCCCCTGGCACGCCTCGAGGGCGGCGGCCCGCAGCTCCTCCAGCTCCTGTTGTGAGGAGTTGTAGGCCGTCTGGAGGGTCTCTGCCTGGGTCGTCGAGTTCCCAAGAGCGTTCCGCAGGCCTGAAACCCATGAACGAAAAACAAAAATTGGTAGCGGATCCCAAGCAAACCAAATCAACAAGCAAAATGCGAAGAGAGGCGACTCACCTTCGACCTGTTTCTTCTCCGAATCGAGGGCCTTGCGCGCGACCTCGGCCTCCTGCTGCAGGCTAAGGACCGCAGCTTCCTGCTCCGCGACAGCCTGGCGCAGATCCTCGTAGGAGACGCGGAGCTGGTTCAGCTCCCCGTCGAGCCGCGAGACTTCTTCGTCCCGTTACTTGAGGGTTGCCTGCGCCCCCTCGAGTGCGGCGCACTCCTACTGAAGGAGGCCCTGGGCCTCTTCTCGCGCCAGGCGCTCGTGCTCGAGGGCGGCCCGAGCCTCAGCAAGGGTGGTTCGCTCCTGCTGGAGCTGAGCGTCCGCCTGTTGGCGCGCGTCCCGCTCCTGCTGAAGCTGCTCCCCCGTCGAGGCGAGGGAGGCGGCCTGGTCCGCCAGGCTGGCCCTCAGCTGCTCGGCCTCCTTGGCCCTTTCCTCGGCCTGGCTCTGCCAAGACCGTGGTCCCTCGAGGGTTGCACGGTCCTGTTCGAGCTGGGCGCGAATCGAGGCCACCTCCGTCTCCCACTCTGCCGCCACGGTCTGCATCGCGGCTGCGTCCTCGCGCGCCTTCCGCAGCGCCTCGTCCCGCTCCAGGAGCGCTATCCGCACCTTCGTGACTGCAGAGACACCTTCCGCAGCCTGGGCGTCCTGCTCCAGGAGCTCGTCCCGCACTGCCTGGAGCCGGTACTCCAACCACCCGTTGTCAGTCCGCAGGGCCTCGACAAGGGCGTCAAGAGCGTCGTATTGGTCCCGGTACCAGTTGCGCTCGGAGCTCAGCCGGTCGAGGTGGCCGTACTTCTCCCGGGCTCGACCCTCCAATTCCTGCCACTGGCAGACAAGGCAGAAGAGAGTTTGAGTCGGAAAAAGCGCGAACGCGGGAGAGACGAGGGGGGAAGGAACTCCAAAATCCAACAGAAGGGACGCGTACCTGGAAAATCCGCCACGCAGGACCCCCGTGGATCCGCAGCGCCTCGTCCAGCGCATTGTTGAGCGAGGCGCCGTGGTCGCGGAACTCTTGCCACAGCGCCTGTTCGGCCTGGGCCTCAATGCAGAGGGCTGGCGGCGCGCTGGCTTGCTCCCGCTCCCGCTCCACACGCGTCACGGCGCCATCAGGGGCAGGAGGGCCGGCACGAGACGACGAGGCCTCGGCGCCATGCGCCGAGGGCTGCGTCATCACGCAGCCATCCTCCCGCATCACTAACACCCCCGCCGCGGGCTCGGGGGCTGGCGCGGGCCAGTTCTCCCATTGGTCCCATCCAGGCGGCGGCGCGTCGTCGTCATGGATCTCCACCACGGCCGCCTGACCACCCGCCGCCGGGACAGGCAGAGGTCGGACCGTCGGCGTGGCGGTTGCCGCTGTCGTAGCCGCCGCCGCGGCCGTCGCCTCCTGCTGCGGCTCCGTGGCCACGGCCGCGCTGCGCGGTGGCTCGCCCGTCATCGCCGCGCTCCCGGCCGCCCGTGGCGCCCTCGACGAGCGCCGCCTCGTGGGTACGGACGTGTCCGACCTGAGCGCTTTAGCGGGCGCGAGGGCGGGGACGGTTGGCGCCACCCTGCGAACACGGAGACAAACAACTGAGATCCAACCCCTCGAAACCGGAACGTCTGGAGGAGGGACTGCTTACCTCAAGGTGGAGAAGCCTCGCTTCCTCTTCCTCGAGGGTTCGGCAGGCGCTGCTGTGGCGCCCGTCGTCGCCGCCGCAGCGCTCCCAGACGCTTCCGCGGCGCGCGCTGGCGCTTCCGCGACGCGCGCCGCCTCTTCCACGGACCGCCCGGCGGCGGGCGCTTCCGCGCCCCCCACGGGCGCCTGCTCCTCTGCCGCCTCTGCGGCTCTCGGTGAGGGGGTCGAGGGATTCCACCTCTCGGGGGGGGCCGCCCCCCATCGCTCTTCTCTT
The DNA here is from genome assembly GCA_036936925.1 of Cenchrus fungigraminus. NCBI lineage: Eukaryota > Viridiplantae > Streptophyta > Magnoliopsida > Poales > Poaceae > Cenchrus > Cenchrus fungigraminus. The sequence continues at coordinate 131,850,868 of CM072777.1, forward strand.
CTTCCTCCTCTCCCGACGACGAGTTCCCCGGAGTCGCCGGGGAAGAGAGTCCCTGCTGCTCGCGCAGCCGGTACTCCTCGTCCCGCTGCTCCCGGCGCTCCCGCCGCCGGATTCTCTTCTCCTTCCTGCGCGCCGCCCGCTCCTGCTCCCGTCGCTGCGTGGCGCGGGCAACCGCTCGAGCTCGGGGCGTGGGCGGGTCGGACCGCGAGGCATCCACGGTCACCCTCTGCTAAAAAGCGACTGTCAAAACCATGCTGGTACGTTGCAAGGGAACGAGAAAGGGAGGAAGGCCTACTCACCGCCGGGGCGTCGGGGAGCATAACGAACGACCAGAGGTCGTCGTTGCTGTGCCGGCCGGTCTTGAGGCTGATGGCGCGCCTCGCCCTCGTGGCCGCGTATTCCCGAGCGAGGCGCTCATTCAGGAACCGCGAGCGCGCCAACGACGTAGGGTTGGCCGCCTCGCTCATCTCGTGAATACGGAGCTCCCTCTCCATGAGGGGGACGATCCGCCGGTGGTGGAGGTTCGCGAGGACCGAAGCCGCCCCCAACCCGGCGTCCGCCAGGCTCTTCAACGCGGTTAGGAGCGAATCCAACCGCGCCTGGTGCGAGGAGGGGGACACGCCGTGGTGACAGGAGTCGGCCTTCTCCTTCAGCACCTTGCCGGTGTAGGGGGGGAGGCCGGCGCTGTCGTTGCGGAGGTAGAACCACCCCCGCTCCCATTCCGCGTTGTTGGATGTCATCGTGCAGGGGATGTATAACTCCTTGCGCGAATCCCGCAACGAGATCGACAGGCTGCCGGCGCGCACCGCCCGGCGCACCCGTGCCTCGGGCGTAGCGAGCGTATGCAGCTCCGCCCGGAAAAGGTGGACCCAGAGATCCCAGTTCACTGGGATCCCCAGGAATCCCTCGCAGACGCCAACGAAGGTGGCCGCCTGCGAAATCGCGTTGGGGGCGAAATTGTGCAGCTCCACCCCGTAGTGGTGGCACAGTCCGCGCATGAAGCGGCTCGCCGGCGTGGCGAAGCCGCGCTCATGGTGCCGGATGAAGCTGACGACGTAGCCGTACGGCGGGTTGGGCTCCCGATCCGTCGCCGGCGGAACGATCCACACCGGGGGCTGCCCCTCTACGTTCGGCGCCAGCTGCCCGCTGTTCATGAGCTCGCTCAGGGCGAGCTTCGTCGCCGTCGAGCGGCTCCACGGCAGCGGATCCAGCACCGTGATCGCCTCGGGGGGAGCCATTGCGGTTGGCAGCGGCGCACGAAGACGAAGCTAGCGGCGGGCTAAACGAAAGGGTGCACAGCCAAGAAGCGAAGGCAAGGAGCAAAGGGCGGCGGCGCTAAGTGACGAGGTAAGGAGCTTCCGCCTCCCTCTCCTTGGATTTATAGATCTAAGGGAGCCACGCTCCCCAAACCGCGCGCCGCGCGCATTAACTGCAGGCGGCTGCATCTGCCACTAACAAGCGGGGCCACCGCACCGAAACGGCCGGCCGTGCGCGCATGCGCGATCATTACGACGCGACAACCGAAGAGCCGCGGTGGCCTGTCACGTCCGCCCCCCACGTCGCCCACTACGCGCGCGGCCACGACGCCTGAAAAGGCGCGCCCGCGACGCACGACTGAAGCCACAACTGTGGGCATTTAACGGCCTGGTCCCTTACTAAGTAAGCGTGACCCTCGCGCGGCCCGAGCCCAGTGCTCGAAAAACCAGACCCTCGAAGGGTGCGATTACTGACCAGTGGCCTCGAGACCCGCTCGGTGAAAGCGGGCGCCACAGGTGCCCTCGATTCTAGAGGATTACTGATCAGCAGCTCGGGGGTCGGCTCGACCGCGAACCCACGAATCCTGCAGATGCAATCAAGATGGGGGCACTTAGCTGCCACCCCGCAACGGCCCTACTGATCAGGGGTTCGAAGCACTGACCCTCGAAGGGTTCGAACAGGCGCCCCAGATCAACAGAGTCAGGGACGACGAGGGCGCGCGCATTCGAGCCTATCCTCGAGCTCACCAGCTCGAGGGCGCCCCACATGTCGTATTCAAGAGCCAACGAGGGCAGCTAGTCGAGGGATCCCATCGAGGGAGAGCTTCCGCGCCCTCGGTCCCCAGCGAACGGGACCGAGCCCTGCCTAGCAAACCCACGTAAGCGCTTTCATGGACGAGTCTCCGGACCACGAGCCAACCCTTATCGAACGGGGCATGGGCGTCCACTTGAATCACCCGATAACAGCTCGAAGAGGAACCCGCAATTCGCGACCCGCTCGATGGGAGTTGTGGACACCTCACCCCTCTGTCCCGCGGAGGGACGGCGAAGGGAACGTACAAACAAGTCGGAGAGCCCGCCCCGATCGCCTCGAACGGGCCCAGGCTCGGGGGCTCGACGCGTGGCTACACCTCCTGGATATGCACCGAACGCACGCGAACGTCGGCACATGCGTACAGCACCGCCGAGGCCGGCTGAAACACCGCCGAGGCCGGCTGAAATAAACACCTCGCACAATGACGACGCTGCGAAAAAACCTTGAAGGAGTACACACACTCCTCCAAGGCTTCGGGGGCTAGACCCGCGGGTCCGCTAGCGCGCCCCCACGGAATAGCACAGCAATCAGGAGGGAAGAAAGTCCCATCAGCAAGCGTCAACATCTGCGGGATCCTAACGGATACACCCGCAGATGCTCGGGGGCTACTGTCGGGGACAGCCATAAGGGTCCCCTGAAAAACCGGGGGAAACCCATTCACTTTCGCAAAAACTAAAACACAAACGAATTCACAAACCTAAAACACGCTCAAGATAGTCACGGCCCAGCGGCCGGGCCCACAGCCCTGGTGGCCCCAGCGGCCCACCAGAACAGTTGGCCCAGCCACCCCCGGGCGAAACTCCGCTTCGCTCGAGGGGCGCTAACGAGACTCCGCCTCGCTCGAGGGTCGGTCGCCCCCTCGGGTGAGACTCCGCCTCGGTCGAGGCCCTCACGGGCTCGCCGCCCCCGCACCTGCTCCCCTGACAGGGGCGTTTAATGTTCTAACACTTGCAGGCGCCCGGGTCAAAGACGAATCCACGCCATGCCGTCCCTCTGACACGCCCGGGAATCATATTCCGGCGCTGTTCTGCCAACTCTCCCGGTGAGGCCATCCCCACCACTGTGCGGCAAGGCCAGTGTCAGCTCCGCGACACTGCGCCATCCACTCTCGTACGGCCAACGCGCCGCACCCTCGAAGGAGGACGGCGGAACCCTCGAAACGGGGACGGACGCCTGCTCCGCGCCTGCCCGGGGCCACGCCACGACGCCGGACCAGTGAGGCGCGTCACCTCCGTCACCGTCGGTCCTGCGCGGCCATCCCCGCCATCACGACGCCATCCCGGGCACTGCAGCGCCATCCCTGACGCTGTGGGAGTGCGGGGCGACATGACACCGCCACGCCCGCGGCTGTGCCCCTTATGACCTCCCGTCAGCCGCACCCTCGAGTCAGCGTACGGACGACGACCACACGGGAAGTTTCTATGCCGCCACCCTCGAAGCCGCTCCTGGACAGATACAGGGCACGCCATGACACTCCGCCAGAAGCAAGATTCGCCAGGACGGCCATCCACTCCGTTGCACTGTCCGCCATGCCATCACACGTAGCTAGAACAGTGCGGCACGCCTGTAAACTGCCTCCTCCTTGGCCTATAAAAGGAGGGGCAGTCCCCTGGCCGCAGGGGGACGACGGAGAGCACTGACCCACACGCTTTCTGCCTTCACCACGATATTGGCACTCGCCTCAATCAAAACCTCAGGGACCTGGAGGTCCGGCCTCCTCTCCCGCCCCGCTTGTAGCTCCCCTCTGCAAGCACCACGGTGCAACGCAATACAGTGCCTCGAGCACACCACTGCTGGACGTACGGCCCCGGCCGGAACCAGGATAAACTTGTGTCCCCTGTGCTGTCGTTTGCACCGACCATCGAGAAGCTGATCACAGCGTAACTTACTAGTTAGTGTCGGGACTACTTTCCGCACCGACACTTGTTACAATGTAGTCCATGGTTGGCAACACTATATACCATGTGGGTTTATTATTTGGTTTTCCATTTCACTAATGATCGATTTAAGTATATGATTCGAATATTTTCTCTCCTGTATGAATCGCTTTCTCCACTAGTTTGAACCGATTCATGAGTGCACCAACTCTAGATTATTCACTTTGGAGCAGCTACTTGATATGGCCAAAGGGTTCGATCTCAGGTCATAGCCAAGAATGACCCAATGCCCGAAAACTCACGTGGGAGTTGTAACAAATTATGTTTGTCTACAACAATCACGAAATTTCATAGCACATTTTTCACATGATGCAATTTTGCGCGGAAGTCCACTCCTCCCACATCACGACCACTTTTAAAACTCTGGATGATTTAGGGTGCAGTTGAAAATCCCATTCTACGTAGAATTATTATGATACGAGTTGAGCAATCTGAACATCAAGTATTGATACAACCTAACCCGCTTAGCGCCTGTTTGGATCCATGGTGTTAAATTTTAACACTTCAGTTTTTGCTAAACTTTAATATCATGGATCCAAACAGAAGTGTTATAAGTGAAGTGTTAAAGTTTAACACCTCCTATCCTTTAACACCTCCAAGGGGTGTTTATGGGTGTTAAAAGTGGATCAGGGTGAGCATTTTTCAACCTCTCTCCCTCCCCACTTGCACTCTCTCTCCCAACCCCTAAGGGGCAAATGGCACTAAGGGGTAAATGGGTATTTTGTATAACCATGTGCTAAAGTTTAACACTTGTATCTGAACATCTCTATGTGTTTAACTTTAATTTAGCACCTCCATTTCAGGTGTTAAACTTTAACAAATGCTAAAGTTTAACATCATGGATTCAAACAGGCTAGTTCAATGGGGACGGACAACGAAAAAAAGGTCTGCAACCTCGCTCCTATCTCGACAGAGGCGGACGCGAAGCGACTCGCCCGCGCCGCCGCTAGGCCCTACTCGGCCCTCTCCTCCCCCCGCTGGTGCGCCCTCTCCCTGCCGCTACCACGGTCGCCCTTTGTCCCCGCGGCGGCGGGCTCCGAGCCGCAGCAACGACCCCCATGCCCCTCCTGTCCCCTCCTCTTCCATAGTTTCTGTGCTCATTCTTTGCCGGTGGCTGATCTCCTCAAATGATGATGTGCAAGTTCTCGGAGGTGGCGAGCCGGTAGATCCAGACCCTCTGAGGCTTGATCTGTCCGCTCTACGCCTACACCCCCTCCTCCCCGCATCGTTGTGCCCCACGGGCGGAGGAGGGTTCCGCGGCTGCCGCCGGCCTCTCGCGTCGCGGCTGCGCGCCATGCGTGCTGGTGATGCTGCCAGGCACCAGATTCTGGACCCTAGGGTAGTAGGGTCCCGATCTGCCCGCTCGGCAGCGGCACCGCCCCCATTTTTGCGTCCTCCCCTCTCCCGCTACAGTCAACATCTTCTGCTTCCTGCGGCTGTGCCTGGGTCGATGGAGGGCTCGACCTGATGGATGCTTTCACCCAGCGCGTTGCTGGTCTTGTGCCATGGCCGCACTGAGAAAGTGTTGTGCTCGGTACGCCGGAGGTGCCTTGCACCTCTGTGCGGTCTCGACGGAAGGATTCTAGCCTTTGCACCACCTGATTTGGCTATGTTGAGAGCGTCGCACCCGATGCGCGGGAAGGTGCTCCACCTTCTCACAACCCGACGGGCCTTTGCAACCCTCCTTCGTCAGCATCTGGAGCTCCTCTTGGTCATCGGTTCTTTGCCTACTGTTCCTTGTTTGCAGCTGCTCCATGGTTTGGCAAGTTTTCTATGCTTGCTCCTGCGCCGTCCTCCTCCTCTACGTCCGGGTTGCTCATGGCCTCTAACTTCAGTGATCTCCCCCTGGGGCATCCTTCCCCCAACGTGTGTTGATGGTCTCCTGCATGGTGTGGCAAATTGGAAAGCTGTTCTTACGGCTTATGCGGGTGGTCAAGGCCAATCAAGGCGAGTTGGATGTCTTCGTGCTTCAGTTGCTCTCTGTTGGTTCTTGTCGGCCTCTTAGTTGTTTGGTGATGAATTGTGTTTCCTTGAGCAGGGTTTCCCCTTAGTTTTCTTTCAATGTCGGATGGGTGTGCTGTGATATGTAATCCTTTGTGGTTCCCTTTCTTTTTCTTCCTCTAGGTATCCTGATCACTGTCGACGCAAGCCTGATCTTGTAAGCCTACTTTGATTGTTCAAGTGGGTCTTGTTGACACCCCCCTGATTCCTAAAAAAAATCTTCAAGCACAACAATGCTTTGGTTATCCATAGAGCATAATTGAAGAAGAAAAGCAATTTCACTCTATCAACTCCACAAATCTTCCTGACTTATTAGTATGTAGTTCTTCTCGATTTAATTCCCCCTGTTTCAAAATATGTGTCATTCTAACTTTTATAGATACATTCATTTGTTATGCACATGCAGAGTTAGTATGTTCACATACACAATAAAGGGAATGTATCTAGAAAATCCGAATGACAAGTATTTTGAAACGGAAGGAGTACATGTTTCTTTTATTGATTTCCTTCCCACAAACTGCTTATACAGTAGGTGGAAACCCCTCCTAATGCCTTAGAACTTTTTAGAAGCTCGGAGATTTCAACACGTTCCTTTTTGTCGGTTTTTGTGAAAGTATTGACAAATTCGGATAATTAACAGTACGCTCTGTCTCTCTGTTTTTTTTTTTTTGCCTGAAAACAGATCTCAATAGCTATACACGACGCGCTGGTCTATTGTCTGCACTAACGCCTAACCTGACAATAATCTTCTCACTTCTCACAATGTAGCTGCTCCTGCTGGAAATCTGGAATGAAATGCCGCAAATATACCTGATGCGGTGATGTGAGCTCCCGCGTACTACTACAAATGTTCCCTCCACGGCACAAACTACAGGCCACAAATCGAGCAAACAAGCATGAATGCAGCTGATCAGAGAGTTTCGCACCACCCACCGGCTCCTCCGCTCCAGCTTTTGCCTCCTTCGGCCACCCACGCGCAGTCCCGTCTGCATCTCTGCAGGGATTCAAAAGTAGGCAGCCGATCACAGCACAGGTCGCGAACCAAGTACAGGTACAGCGACCTGCCACGCACATGCAGTGCACTCGAGCACACACGAAAAGTCGTCCGCGTCAGGGCCGGCGCGGCGCACACACAAGTTGAAAGCCATCCGACGAGTACTCCAGTCTGCTAGCTCCATGATTCCAATTTTCCAAACGGGCAAGAACAGCACGAGAGAGTCCATGAGCACAAGGCAGTCGTACGAAGACGACGCGCTCGATCGTTTTCAGTCGATCCCCTTTCATTCCCTCCGTTTGCTTGCACGCCGTAGATTGCGATATTTCATGACAGAGCAACGCATGCCCTTGTCACAATTTTGCTGTTCCAACTACTGGTCATTACTTATTCCATGGGTACGACCTGCCGTTGTAGCCATGTCTCTCGACATTGTCGCAGTTATCGTTATCGTATCGTGTATAAGAACATGCATGATTCGTCTTCCTAAGAGCATCTTCAAGAGCTCTGGTTTGTATAAGTAGCTAAAATTTTAATTTAACTATTATGTAAAATGAAATAGCTAGCAAAATGATGATGAAATCTAACAGTTCTTCTAAATAGAAAACATGATAGCTAGTGGAAGATGTTTTCTTTTTTCGAAGAAAATAGAAAACATGATAGCTAGTTGAGTAAAATACAAAGTATGTTAGATCCGAGTTTCGATAAAGTTTTTCTTTTTTATAGCTAACTCATCACATATACCAGATCTCTTGGAAATGTTCTAATGGCTTCTCTCCGATGAATTCCCCTTGTTTTTTTTTTCAAAATATCGCAGGAGAACTGCACTGTCGGTTAAAGAGTTCTTTGATAGGACTTTTCAAAGAGTTTCTCCATTAAATTTTGGTGAAGGATTATAAAAAAAAACTTCAAAACGAGTTCACCCTCCAAATCGGTAAAAAAAATCACAAAATGACACACTAAGAGAAGCAAAAAAAAGTGACTTCAACAACTTCTCCTCCCCTCAAAGTATATTAATTGATCGTAAAGTTACACATATTGTCATTGTAAAATCGTTTTGTCACATATTTTCCAAAATAAGTTTAGCTTTATGAGAGAAGCTACTTCAGCAGAGCAGGCATAGCCAGAATTGTTTCAGCCACAAACCTAACAAACGAGCTCTTAAAAAGATGAGCAAGCAGGTCTTACAAGCTGCTGGTAGTACTATCAATAGTTGGGAAATTCTCATATCAATAGTTGGGAAATTCTCATAACAAGAAAGCGTTGAGTAAGAAATGCAGGATGCTAATAAAATAATCATCAGAATCTGCAGACCTAAACAAGAAGCGGTCAGCGTCCAGGAACCGGATCCTCTGCAGTTGAGGCTCTGCAGTTGAGTGGATGACATGTGGACCCGGACTCGCTGGGGCCCACATGTCAGTGACTCAACTGCAGGGAAGTTAACTGCAGAGGATCTCAATCCAGCGTCCACGGAGTCATGGAGCCAACCACCGCGAAAAAAAATCGCTACTCCATCGCGATAACCTAGGCCTGGTTTAGATGGCTAAAGTTTCTAACTTTTTTCCACTCTCTCTATCACATCACATTAAATACGTCAAAAGACATATGTTCGGAATATTAAATATAGATAAAAAAATAATTAATTACACAGTTTGGATGTCCTTTGCGACATGAATCTTTTGAGCCTAGTTACGCCATGGTAAGATAATATTTACCGCAAACAAACGAAACGTGCTACAGTGTGCTACAGGAGTTCCAGCAGTTAAATTTGCAAAGGCCTTGTTTAGTTTGCTAAAGTTTCTAACGTTTTCTCCACTCTCTCTCCATCACATCACATTAAATACGTCAAAAGACATATGTTCGAAGTATTAAATGTAGGTAAAAAATAATTAATTACACAGTTTTGATGTACTTCGCAACACGAATCTTTTGAACCTAGTTAGACCATAGTAGGATAATATTTACCACAAACAAACGAAAGTGCTACAGGAGTTCCAAAAGTTAAAAAGACAAATTTTTTCAACAACTAAACAAGGCCTAGTATTCAAAGCAGCTGGTATTCGAGACGCCATATGCATGTACCTGGCGCCACGGAGGCGGCATTGATAGGCATCAACAGTGCCGAGAGGAACGGCGCCAGGGTCTGATGACACGGACACTTCAAACCCATTCATCAGGGTCCCCTGAATGTTCATCATCACCTGCTGCGGCGGAATCGTCCCAGCCTGCACCAATTCTCATTTAATTTCGGGATTAACTTTTGCGTTGTCCCAGTGCCAAGAGCTAGATGACAGGAGCATGGGGGCAATCGGGAAGAGACAAGGGCGAGCGAGCGAGCCAGAGTAGCAGAAACAACTGAGATCAAGACAAGCCTTTCAGCTTGCTCGCAAGTTGCGAGTTCGTCGTACCAGAGCTAAAAAGAAACAAAAGAACAGCAACAACAGACAGCGGAAAGAGTCACTAGCTGCTAACCGAACCTGGTTGATCTACTGTTTTCCTCCGACGATCCTTCCTTGGCCCAAAATCACTACTTGCTATAGCTCGCTAGTGTGGTTACAGGATGGGCGAGGTGCTCGGATTCCTCTCCCACGGCGCCGCCTGGGGGCCACGGCCGGCTACGAACGTCTCGGCGGCGCCGGCGCCGGTCCCGGCCATCCCGACGGCGCCGCCCATGGGCTGCATGAAAGCGGAGAACCCTCTGCTTGCCGACGCGCCGGTCGGGCTCATGCCAAGCCCCAGGAAGTCCAGGGTAGCCGGCTTGCCGCTGAACAGCGACGACGGGCCCATCATGAGATCCGGCAGGCACACCGGAGCGCCGGTGGAGTCGTACGGCAGCCCGAGGCCGAGCCCTGGCGACAGCATCGGCGAGGCCTCTGGCTCCATCCGCTGCGGCCATTGCTGCATTGAGGTGTCCGGTAGTGACGCTTGCACGGCCTCATAGTGGTGGTGCTGGCCTGACGACGAGGCCCCCGGCGATGACGAGGAGACGTCCAGGCCGAGACAGCGCAGGAACGAGGAGCTTGACGAGGTGGCGCCCATTTGCGCCGCCTTCTGGAGCAGCGCGGTGGCGGACATGTGCGGGGACGGGGACGGCGGAGGCGGCGGTGCGAACTGTTGGCGGTCGGCGGCGGCTGGTGCCGAGAAGATCGAGGACGACGAATCCGTGGCGAGGCACAGAGATGGGGGCTTGGCCGGCAGAGCGCGCTCCGGGCGGCTAACCCCACTGCCGAGGTCGGCGAACTGCGGCGCCGGGGCCATTGACGACGGTGCGAACATGCCGCCGATCAAGCTTTGTGATGTCCCCGCGACGCTGCTGCTGCTGCTGGCGCTGACATTGGCTGCGGCAGCCGAAGTCTGCGAGAGCACCGGCACGGGCGCCATCGGCGGCGGCGGCGCGAACTGAACGGGCTCAGGCGTATTGGTCTCCGGCTCTGCATGCATTGCAAATCAGGAGAAAGGATCCGATTCAGAACAGATTGATTAGTGTAAAAAAAGCGCTAAAAGCTCGAGCAATAAAGACAGATGCAGCAGAAAAGCGACGAGAGCCATGATGGGATCTTTTCCATGTGTTCGTGGGCGCACTTTTTTAATCATCGGATTCAATGTTCCGAGAAGTTCAGAAAGGCGCACTTTGCATGATCCCGGAAAGAAAACAAGAACAATCCAGCCCCCCGCACTCCCAAGATTTCATCTCCCTCGTGTGAAGCCATGGCGTCGTGCGGGCAGCATGTGCGAAACGGTGTAATGGAGTTCCGAGACGCGTGCAAGAACACAGTCCTTCACGGCTTCACCCCAGCTCCGGGACAAGGCTGAATTTTTTTAGCCCTCCCAGATCCTGACAGAAACCATCACAGAGACCTCCTCCTCCTCCCCCACAAACTTGCAAACACCATGACATTCCAATCCCAAACATGCATCGAAGGTGTACTGCTCCAAGTACTATCGAGTTTGACCGGCTAGAAGATGATAAGCAATTAAGACTGACCATTACGTTGCTCCGGGCGGGGAGGCGGCGCAGGCGCAGGTGGCGGCGGGGGCGGCTGCTGCCGCAGCGGCACCGGGGCGGCAGGTACCGAGGCCTGTGTGGGTGGGGGAGCCGGTGGCGGACCGACGGCCGCCGAGCCCCCGCTCTTCTCGGCTGGAGGCGCCTCCGCGCGCGCCTTGGCGCTCTCCTCCGCCAGGGCGTCGCAGAAGGCGCGGTGCGTGATGAAGCTGTCCCTCCTGCAACAACCAACGTGCGCACGGCGAAGCACACAAGTCAGTCAACGGAATTGGAATTGGGTGGGTGGAGAAGGAAGCAATTGATGAGCCAGGAGGGAGGGGGACCGGAGCGGAGGCGGAGAGCAATTCCGGCGGACGGACCTGGAGAAGAGGGTGCCGCAGTCGCATCGGTACTCCCGGGAGCCGCAGGTCTTGACGTGCGCCTTCCAGTCGGACTGCACGGCGTACTTCTTGGAGCACTTGTCGCACTTCCACTTCTTCTCGCCGTGCTTGCGGCAGAAGTGCTTCTTGATGCCGGTGAGGTCGCCGAGGGCGCGCGACGGGTCGTGGTGCACGCAGCTGGGCTCCGGGCACACGTACACCCGCTTCCGGACCTCCTTGCCGCTCCGCTGCCGGAGCTTCCACGGCAGGTTGTGGCCCCGGCGGTGGAGCTGCAGGTTCTGGTCCCGCTGGAACCCCTTGTTGCAGATCTCGCACACGAACCGGTTCGTCGCCAGCAGCGTCTTGGGCGACAGCGCGATCACCTCCGCGTCAGGATCTGCACCACCACCGCCACCACCATCATCAGCCACGCCGCCGTCGGCATCGATCACGACAAAGAGAGCACGCTCGGCACACCTCGGACCACTAAACGACGAGTAAACAAAAAGGAAAACAAAAATCAATCACCTGGCATGCCGGGGAGGGCACGCTTCTTCTTCGCGGGCGGGCCGGGCGGCGGCAGCCCGCCGGAAGACGACACGGCCGTCGTGGGCGTCGCCTCCGCCTCCATACCGGGATCTTCGCTTTCCCAGAAAGGTCCCCGGCCGAGAGCAGCACACTACTACCACAGCCCACGAGCCGAGCCGCGGCGAGCATAAAACGCGCGCAGGGGCGGCGACGCGTCCGCGGCGGAAACCACCGGTCGCCGGCTGGTTCGCTGTGCTTGTGTGGGAAGCTAGCTCGGAACGGCGGCTGACGAGAGCGGAGCGGACAAGAGAGGGGGGGAGGAAGGGTGGGAGCAGTCGCACAAGCCGCTAAAAAAGACGGGGGGATGGGAAGGGGGCAAGCCCAGAGCGGCGGCATTAAGTGGTGGGTGACCTCACCGGGGCGGTGAGGGGTGCCGTGGAGTGATCGGCGCCGTACACGTGGGAGCAGGCGGCGGACGGGATGGGGGCATCTCGCTAGTGGAGTCAAGCGGGGCGCCCGGCCCGGCAGGCGCCTTGTCGTGTAGCGCGAGGTCTAATATTCCTTGGGGGGATTTTCGCCATTTTTCTTTTCGGAGGAGCGAGGAGGGGTGGGTTGTTTTGCGGGCAGGCGGAAAAAGAAAGTTCGGGGAGAACACCACTGTTTGCAGCGAGTGATCAAGCGGCTGTCACTCTCGGCTTTGATTGCGTTGCTTGTAATGGAATTCTGGAGCTTCCGTTGAACTTTGATGTACCAGTCAGCTGATAAAAGGAGCTTTGTCCCTCCGAGTGTGTTTCCCATGTGCGGTCGTGCATTTAGGTGAAAGCGCAGGCATGATCCGACCGTCTTATAACCACACTTGACACTTGAGATCCATTCATACTTCCGAACTTGACAATACGTTTAGGTTTTGTAAGTCAACCTTCGAATCTACATTATGGGCGTGTTTGTTTGACCTTCCGCCTTCAACAAATTTGCGGTGCAGCTTTCGAAAAATTGGAAGTTCGAAAAAGATAAGTTTACGTAAAAAGTTGGAAAACCTTTTCTTTTTCTTTTCTTTTTTTGCTTTTGAGCTTAAAAGAACTAAACACATCTTGTAACAACTCAAAAGCTGAATATCATGTGATCAGTAGTGTAGGAGCACGTGGCCCCTTGAGAAGAATGTAAGCAACTTCTCGTGCATCTCCGAGAGACCGATAATAGGCCCCGTGATGCGGACATCCCCACTGATCGGGCTGTTACACAAGTGGATGAACACAACACACCAATAAATATAAACCAAGGACTAATTACACGAAGTCGTGCCAAGAAACTACAACAAGAGGTGAACTCTCTCCTAGCTGAAATTAACTTTAAGATATCTGAGAATGTTATACTACCTAAATGTTCTACATTGGTTGTAGTTAGTGTCGGTGTTAGGATTAGTCCCGACACTAACTAGAAAGATACGCTGTGATCAGCTTCTCGATGGTTGGTGCAAATGGCAACACAGGGACACGGGTTTATCCTGGTTCCGACCGCGGGGTCGTACGTCCAGCAGATTACGTGTGCGCGCTGTATTGATTCGCACCAGTGGTGCCTGTAGAGGGGGGCTACAAGCAAGGCGGGAGAGGAGGAGAAGCCTCCAAGTCCCTGCTAGGTGAGTGCGGGTGTGTCGTGATGATCTCGTCCCCGGCGGCCGGGCGACCGCCTCCTCCTTTTATAGACCAAGGGGAGGGGGCTTACAAATGTGCCGCACGGGATTTTACACAGTATCGTAGTACTGGTACACAACGTTTACGATTTGATGGTGTCCTGACGAATCTCAGTACTTGCGGGTGTCGTGGCGGCTATGTACTTGCCGGGGAATAGCTTCGAGGGTAGCTCGCTCGGCGTGCACGTCTGACCGCCGTCCGTACATCAGTTCGAGGGTCTTGCTGACGAGGGCACCTGGTGCTGTACAGGGCCCGGCGTGGCGGCGTCCCATCGGAGCAGGGCCGCACAGCACCGGGGATGGCTGCATAGCGCCCGGGATGGTGCCACAGGGCTAGGGATGTCCGCACAGCGCTGGTGATGGCCGCACAGACCCCGGGTCAGTTGCACAGCGCCCGGGATGGCCGGGCGGCGCCGGAGTTAGTGGAGGGGACGCGGCGCACGTCGCTCGTACGGCGGCGCCGGTCAGTGTGCGCGCCTGCTCGCCGTCCGTACACCCTTCGAGGATGATCCATGCCCTTTCGAGGGCCTCGATGGCGGGAGCGCCCATGCCATACAGGGGCCGACGTGGTGGTGTCCCATCGTAACAGGGCTCCACAGCGCTGGGGATGGCTCCACAGCGCCGGGGATAGCCTGTACAGTGCCGGAGATGATGGAGGAGACGTGCTTAGTGTGTTCCGCACAGTGGTGCCGCCCGCATCGTGCGCCCAGTCGCCGCCCGTACACCCTTCGAGGGTGCGCCCATGCCCTTTCGAGGGGCTCGCCGTGGGAGAAGGACGGGAGTGGGCGGTGCAGTGCTTTGGAATGACACTGGTCTGTCCGCACAACACCTGCACAGTGCTGGGAATGGCGGTATAGTGACGGGGTTTGGCCGCACAGTGACAAGGTCAGAAGCCCTGGCGGTGTCAGCGGCGCGGCATGGGCGGGGATTGCCTTTTGACTAAGGCGCCTGCGGCGGGCGAGGGCATTTAATGCCCCTGTCAGGTGAGACAAGCGGGGCGCTGTCGCTCGAGTGTCGGCCTCGAGCGAGGCGGACGCCCGCACGAGGGGCGCCAATCCCTCGAGCGAGGCGGAGACCCGCTCGAGGGGCTGAAGCTCTCGAGCGAGGCGGAGTCCTGCTCACGGGGCGCCGTGCCCCTCGTGTAGGGCGGGGGTTCATCACGTGGCGTTCCCCCCTCGAGCGAGGCGGAGATTCGCTCGAGGGGGTTGGGGATAGCCGTTTTGATGGGCCCTGGAGGTTGTTGGGCCGGAGCGAACCGTGGGCCTTCCTCGTTTTTGGGCCGTGACTGGTTGGGTGATGTCGTTGTGGTTTTGTGTTAATTCTTTAGGAAGGGTAATCTCCCCCATAGTTAGGGGACCCCTATGGCTGTCCCCGACAGTAGCCCCCGAGCCTTTGCAGGGTTATCCGGAGGGACCCGCAAAGGCTGAAGCTCTCTGTTAGGACTTTCTTCCCTTCTGGATGCGTATGACGTTCCGTGGGGGCGCGCTAGCGCACCCGCGGGTGTAGCCCCCGAAGCCTTGGAGGAGTGCGTGCACTCGTGCAAGGTTTTGATGCTGAGCTGCCGATCCGTAAGGCATTTGTTTCAGCCGGCCTCGGCGATCCTATGCGTGCGGAACGGTGTGTTAACCCTACCCGGGATGAGTCCCGGGGGGTTCGCTTGCTGCCCTCGAAGGAGCGGGGGAAACACGACTTTCGTCAGACATGTCCAGGAGGTGTAGCCGTGCGATGAGCCCCCGAGCCCGGGCCCATTCGAGGCGATCGGGGCGAGCTCTTCGACTTGTTTGTGCGCCCCTCGCCGCCCTTTCGCAGGGCGGAGGGGTGAGGTGGTCCATGCTTCCCATCGAACGGGCCGCGAGTCATGTATCCCTCGTTGAGCTGTTAGCGGGTAATTCAAGTGGACGTCCGTGCCCCGTTCGGTAAGGGTCGGCTCGTGGTCCGGAGACACGTCCATGAGATCACATACGTGGGTGTGCTAGGCAGGGCTCGGTCCTGTTCGATTAGGACCGAGGGCGCGAAAGCTCTCCCTCGATGGGATCCCTCGACTAGCTGCCCTCGTTAGGCCTTGAACACGAACTATGGGGTGCCCCCAAACCTTTGGGTTCGAGGACCGGCTCGATCGCGCGCGCCCTGGTCATCCCTGACTCTGTTAATCTGAGGCGCCTGTTCGAACCTGTCGAGGGCCAGGCTCCGTACCTCTGATTAGTAGGGCCTTTGCGGGGTGGCACCGGGTGCCTCCGTCTTGGTGGGTCTGTGGCGCTCACTGATCTGTTATCGAGTCGAGCTTCGAACCGCTGATCAGTAAATCCCCAGATCGAGGGGCATCTGCGGCGCCCACCGTACCCTCAGCGGGCTGGGCCTCGAGCCGCTGATCAGTATAGCCGTGAAGGCCAGTAAATCCCCAGATCGAGGGGCATCTGCGGCGCCCACCGTACCCTCAGCGGGCTGGGCCTCGAGCCGCTGATCAGTATAGCCGTGAAGGCCAGTAAATCCCCAGAAATCCCTGGGTCCGTTCTTCGAGGGCGTACCGGCAGGCCGTGACCTCGCGGCCGCGACCTGCTTTAGATCAGGGCGTTAATCGCGTGCCCTCGAGGGGTCAGCCCTCGAGCTCTCGGCTCTGGTTTTTACGGGGGGCTATCCTTATGAGAGAAGGAACCCCTGTTGTCGACGTATGGCGGACGTGGCGCGGGTCGTGCGGGGTGAGCGCTCCTTTTTAGGCGGCGCGGCGCGGGCGACGTGGGCGACGTGGGAAGGCGATGGGACTGGGCGCTGCGTCCCCTGGGTTACCGCGCGGTAATCATGACGCGTGCGCACGCGCGCGGCTGTTTTGGCGCGGCGGGGCCCGGTCGTCGGCGACGTGGGGCGTCGGCCGCATTAACTGCCGCCGCGCGCCGTTTTCCCGGGGACTCCGCCCCTTCCGATTCTATAAAATGCGGGGAGAACAGGGGAGGGACTCCTTACCTCTGCCATTCACACGCGTTCCCCACACTTCATCTTCTTCTGCGCCGTGCGTCTCGCCGCCCCGGATCCGTCCAAGCCCTTCCATTCCCGTAGCCACCCGCGCTCCTCCGCCTTCCCCGCCATGTCTTCTGTTCGAGTGCTGGATGCGTTCCCGTGGCCCCGGTCGACGGTGACTCGGCGGTCGCTGGAGGAGCTGGTGCATGGCGGCCAGTTGACGCCGGCCGGCGACGGCCCGAATCCGGCGTGGATGGTCCCGCCGCCGTCGGATGGGGAGCCGAACGCTCCGCCGGGCTACGTCGTCAGATTCCTGCGGCTACACGAGCGCGGCTTCAACACCCCCGCAAGCAAGTTCATGCGGGGGCTGTGCCATCATTATGGGGTGGAGATCCACAACTTCGCCCCCATCGCCATCTGGCAGGCGGCCTCGTTTGTTGCCGTCTGCGAGGGATTCTTGGGGATCCCGGCGCACTGGGACCTGTGGGTCCATCTCTTCCGCGGCGAGCTCCACACGCTCGCCACGGGGGATAAGAAGACGCGTCAAGCGGTTCGTGCCGGCGGCCTCACACTCTCGGTAGGACCTCCGGAGGGAGCTGTACATCCCGTGCACGATGACGTCAAACAACTCCGATTGGGAGAAGGGATGGTTTTACCTTCGCAACGACGGCGCCGGCCTTCCGCCGTACACCGGGAAGGTGCTGAAGGAGAGGCCGGGCTCGTGGACGTACGGGGTGTCGCACCGGCGAGGCAGAGGAGGCTCGAGCCTCTCACCGACGCCATAAGCCAATTGGCGAACGCTAGGCTGGCGATGGCGTCCGTCATCGCCAACTTCCACCACTGGCGGATTATTCCCCTCATGGAGAGGGAACTCCTCATCTTCAAGATGAGTGAGGCGGCCAACCCCGTGTCCTTGGCACGTTCGCGGTTGCTGGAGTTGCCGCTCGCCCGAGATACACGGCCACTCGGGCGAGGCGCGCGATAAATCCCAAGGCGGTGCAGCACAGCTACGACGACCTATGGTCGTTCGTGATGCTCCCCGACGCCGGCCAGGTGAGTACTGTCCCTTCGCCCTTTGCTTTCCTTTCTTCCGTGCTTAGCCTGATAGCGGTTGCTTGGCGGCAGGCGGTGGGGGTCAATATCACTACGTCGGATCCGCCGACGCCTCGGTCGCAGACCGACCACCGCGCCAGGCAGCAGAGGGAGCAGGACCAGGCAGCTCGGGCGAAGGAGAAGAGGATCAGGAGGCAGGAGCGCCTCGATAGATACAACGAGGACTACCGGCTGCGGGAGCAGCAGGGCCTCTCACCTCCGCCGGAGCTGGTGAACTCGTCTTCGGACGAGGAGGAGAGCGAGGGGGAGCGGACCACCTCCGGTAGGTGGGAACCCGTGCCGCCCCCATCACCAGGGGTCGAGGGGGTCGCCACGGAGCCTACCCCTGAGGCGGGCGCAGTGCCGCCCGTCGGAGGATCGGCGCCAGTGGTGCCGACAGGGGCTGGGGAGGCGCCTCCCGAACCCTCGAGGAAGCGCAAGCGGGGCTTCTCTAATTTAAGGTGCGTTGCGTTCCCCCCTCCACGTTTTCGTTGTCGTGCCGCGGTGACTCATCTTTCTTTCTTCCCGTCGACAGGGTGGCGCCTGCTACCCCCACGCTTGCGCCCGTCAAGGCGCTCAAGCTGGGGGCGCCGCGGGTGACGAGGCCCCGCTCGGAGAGGACGCCGTGGGTGGCGGCGGGTGCAGCGGCGACGGGCGAGGCGTCGCGTGCCGCGGCCGCGGGAAGATGTGGCGGCGGAGGCCGCACGGGCGTCGGTTGCTCGCGATCCCCACCAAGGGCGCGGGCGGGCTCGTGCAGCGAGCCGGGGCGATGTGGCGGCGGAGGCCGCTTCGGAGGCCCCTGCTGATGGGGATTCCCCCCCAGTGGGGGTCTGGCGGGGGCAGCAAGCGGATCAGCCCCCCGGCCCACGCCCGGGGTACTGGTGGTGCGGTCCGACGGCTGTGTGATGCCGCAGCAGCCGGCGCCTGGTGCCAGGGCGTCGACATCCGGTGTCGCGCCCCCCGCGTTCGATGGTGTCGCGCCGCAGTGGGAGCAAAGGCTCCGTCTCCCCGGGGTGCTGGGGAGTCTGATCGAGGAGGCGAGGGCTGAGAGGGCGCGGTGGCATGAATTCCGTGCCCACGGCGCCTCTCTCAGCACTGCTCTGACCGAGGCGCTCCGACTCCACAGAGGCAGGTCGCTCGAACTCTTTCAGGTAAGAACCTCTGTCCGTCCGTCGCTCGCTTCCCTGCTTTTCTCGCTCGGGCGTCTTCTAACTCGATTCCTTCCCTTGCCCTCGCGTTACCGCCCACAGGAGCTGGAGGGCCAGGCGGACGAGAAGTTCAATCGCCTCGCCGAGCTGAGCTCTGACCTTGATTGGTACCGGGGACAGTACGAGTCCCTGGATGCCATGGTGGAGGCCTTGCGGGAAGACAACGGCTGGCTGGAGTACATGCTCGTGGGCATGGAGGACGCCTACACCGACCAACGCACCTTGGCGGTGGAAAAAGCCAAGGAGGTCGAGGAGGTGAAGGCCGCGCTCCAAGAAAGGGAAGGGGCGCTGGCGACGACGAGCGGCGAGCTGCAGAAGGCGCGCGACGCCCTGGCCGAGGCACAGACCTTGCTGGCGCAGAGGGAGGCGGCCCTCGCCGAGGCGTAGGCTCAACTCCTCCAGGACCGCACGACCCTCGAGGGAGCGCGGTCCTGGCAGACCCAGGCCGAGCAGAAGGCCCACGAGGTCAAGAAGCTGGGTGCTGCTCTTCAGGAGAAGGTCACGGCGCTCGCGGGGGTGGAGGACCAACTCCGACAGGAGCGCGGCGCGTGTGCGCAGGTGGAGACTCAGCTCCAGCAGGAGCGAGCCGCGCTCGAGGACGCTCAGTCCGCCATCCAGCGCGAGCGCTCGGTGCGGGAGGAGGCGCAAGGCCAGCTTCAGCAAGAGCGTACCGCGCTGACGGAGCTCAGGGCCTTGCTTCAGCTCAGGGAAGCGGAGGTCGAGCGGCTCACCGGGGAGCTGGTCCAGGAGAGCGTGCCCTTCGAGGACTTGAGGGTTGCCAACGAGGAGAAGGACGCCTCTATCCTGCAGCTGCAGCAGGAGGCCGAAGTCGTGCGCGCGGACCTCGAGAGGGAGAGGAAGCAAGTTGAGGGTGAGTTGCTGCCCGCGACTCTTCGTTTTCTGATCAGGTTTGCCGAGATTCGCTCTCGACTTACCCCTTTTTTCTCTCAGGTCTGCGGAAAGCCCTGGGGGAGTCAGCGACGCAGGCGGGAGTGCTCCAGGCGGCCTACAACTCGTCCCAGCAAGATTTGGGTCTTCTGGAGGAGGTGGCCCTCGAAGCGTGTCAGAGCATCGACGAGGGCGCCGGCCTGTCGGGGAGCTCGGTGGCGAGTCGCCTTCGGGCTCTGGGCGGTCGCGTCACTGAGCGCATGAAGGGCGCCCTCCGCCTCGGCATCCAGAAGACCCTCGGTGTGGTGCAATCGCACTACGTTGTTGACCTCACGGCGCTGGCCACGGGCTACATCGTCGCGGACGACCTTGATGATGACGGTGCGCAGGAGGTGGTGAACCGACTCGACGCTGCTGCTGCGAACGCCGCCGCGGACCTTGCTGACGCCTTCGAGGAGGACCTCTTCCCGAACGCTCTTCCCGCGGGACCCCTCGAGCCCTGAAAGTGGCCGGGCGCTGAGGCCCTTATTATTGTAATTAGAATTTGAGCCAGGTGGTTTTTGTAACAAGACAGTTCGCTTTTTGACGTTTGTAAGTTAAGTACGATTCGTTTTGTTTATGCCGTTATGTCCTTTCCCGTTGCTTAGGCAAATTTCAGCTGGGATCGATTGTTTTCACGAGCAGCCTGAAGGTGAAGTGGTGAGGAGGAGAGGCCGTATCCTGCCGGAGGCTTGGGCCGTCCTCAGCTCACCCGTCTTTACCTTTTGGCCGCTCGCGCCCCGCTTCTTTCTGTCCAAGCTCCCGGGTTGGGACGTACTTAGCATTTTTGGAAAAAAAGATTTTTGCGAAAAAATGGGACCGCTTAGGGGGGGATGCGCCCCCGTAGTAGCCCCCAAGGGGGACTTGGCTTTCAGGGGAAAGCCGAGTCGCCCTTGACTTTATTCACAAACTTAACGTATGTACAACCGACTAGGGCGTCGGATATGCGCAAATCGACTTGAAACTTTTTAAGGGTAAAAGCGACGTAGCTGTTGGATGTTCCAAGCGTTGGTGAGGACTTCGCCCTGCTCGTTCGCGAGCTTGTATGTGCCGGGCTTGAGCACCTCGACGATGATGTAAGGTCCTTCCCACGGCGGTGACAGCTTGTGACGGCCTCGATTGTCTTGTCGTAGCCTTAGCACTAGGTCGCCCTCGCTGAAGTCTCGGCGCCGGATCTTCTGAGCTTGGTATCGCCGGAGTGCCTGCTGATATCTTGCCGAGTGCATCATTGCCACGTCTCGGGCTTCATCTATTTGATCCAACGAGTCTTCGCGAGCACGCTGGTTCGAGCTTTCTTGATTGGCCCTGAGTCTGGGAGATCCGTACTCCAGGTCCGTGGGGAGGACGGCCTACGCGCCATAGACGAGGAAGAACGGCGTGAATCCCGTGGCTCTGCTCGGGGTGGTCCTGAGGCTCCAAATGACCGACGATAGCTCTCGAATCCAATTTCGACCAAACTTGCTCAGTCTGTTGAAGATCCTAGGCTTGAGGCCTTGTAGAATCATGCCGTTGGCACGTTCCACCTGGCCGTTAGTCTGTGGATGTGCGACGGCCGCCCAATCCACGCGGATATAGTGGTTGTCGCAGAACTCCAGGAACTTCCTGCCAGTGAACTGGGTGCCGTTGTCGGTAATGATGGAGTTTGGCACCCCGAACCTGTGGACGATGTCGGTGAAGAATGACACGGCTTGCTCGGATCTGAGATTAGTAATGGGGTGTGTCTCGATCCACTTTGAGAATTTATCGATTGCGACCAGCAAATGCGTGTAGCCCCCGGGCGCCTTCCGCAGGGGCCCGACGATGTCTAACCCCCACACGGCGAACGGCCATGTAATGGGTATGGTCTGAAGGGCGTGAGCTGGGAGGTGGGTCTTGCGGGTGTAGAACTGGCATCCCTCGCAGGTGCGCACGACTTCATTGGCGTCGGCGACCGCCGTGGGCCAGTAGAAGCCCTGGCGGAACGCGTTGCCCACGAGGGTGCGCGGCGCTGCGTGATGGCCACACACGCCCGCTGTCGGTGTCCCGGATCAACTCGCGGCCTTCGGGGATGGGGACACATCGCTGCAGGATTCTAGACGCGGCACGCTTGTACAGCTCGCCGTCAATTACGGTGAACGACTTGGCCTTTCTGGCGATGCGCCTCGCCTCGGTTCGATCCGAGGGTAGCTCCCCTCGATAGATCCAGGCGATGTATTTGCTCCGCCAGTCCTCCGCGGAAAAGGCCGTATCGGTTTCCATGGCCTCGGCCTCGTCGGCCCCGTACCCCTCGAGTAAGGAGAGCACAAACGCCTCGTTCGAGGGGTCCTCGTCCATGGGTTCCGCACCCGCTGGATTTGAGGGAGCCCCCGAGGGTTCTTCCTGACTCGGGGAGATCTTGCTAAGGTTGATGGAGGGTTCGGCAATATCGCGTGCGAAGACGTTCGGAGGAACGGTGATCCGCCCCGAAGTGATTTTCGCCAGCTCGTCTGCCTCCTCGTTGTATTTGCGGGGAACGTGGTTGAGCTCAACGCCGTAAAATTTTTCCTCGAGCGCACGCATCGCATTGCAGTAAGCTTCCATCTTCTCGTCATGGCAGCTCGCGTTCTTCATGACTTGGTCGATTACGAGCTGCGAATCTCCCCTGACGTCGAGGTGCTTGATGCCGGTCTCAATGGCGATTCGGAGGCCGCAAAGGAGGGCCTCGTATTCCGCCATATTGTTCGACGCGGGGAAGTGCAGGCGCACTGCATACCTCATGTGCTCTCCGAGGGGCGAGATGAAGAGCAGGCCCGCGCCCGCTCCGGTTTTCATCACCGACCCGTCGAAGTAGAGGGTCCAACACTCGGCTTGGATCTGTAATGGGGGCAATTGAGTGTCTGTCCATTCAGCGACGAAGTCTGCGAGGATTTGGGATTTGATTGCCTTGCCCGGCGCATAGGTAAGAGTTTCACCCATGAGTTCCACGGACCACTTCGCGATTCTACCCGAGGCATCCGGATTGCGGATTATCTCCCCTAGCGGGAACGACGAGACCACAGTGACCGGGTGGGCCTCGAAGTAGTGCCGCAGCTTGCGCCGTGCGAGTACCACCGTGTAAAGGAGCTTCTGGATTTGTGGGTACCGTGCTTTTGTCTCAGATAGCACCTCGCTGATGTAGTATACCGGCCTTTGGACTGGCAGGGCGTGACCCTCCTCTGCTCTCTCCACTACGATGACCGCGCTGACCAC
The DNA here is from genome assembly GCA_036936925.1 of Cenchrus fungigraminus. Classification (NCBI taxonomy): domain Eukaryota; kingdom Viridiplantae; phylum Streptophyta; class Magnoliopsida; order Poales; family Poaceae; genus Cenchrus; species Cenchrus fungigraminus. Next base: position 131,873,836 of record CM072777.1, read on the forward strand.
CTGGGTGGTCGCCGTGACGTAGAGGTACAAGGATTCACCGTCTTGAGGCAGCGTGAGGATTGGCGCGTGGGCGAGTGTTGCCTTCAGCTTGTCGAGTGCCTCCTGGGCCTCGACGGTCCAGGAGAAGCGCTCGTGCTTCTTCAGGAGTCGGTAGAGGGGCAAACCCTTTTCGCCGAGCCGTGAAATGAAGCGGCTCAAGGCGGCCAGGCAGCCCAACACCTTCTGCACCCCCTTCAGATCTCGAATCGGCACCATCCGGTCAAGGGCCGAGACCTTCTCGGGGTTGGGCTCGATGCCCCGCTGGGAGACAATGAAACCCAGTAGCATGCCGCGCGGCACCCCAAAAGACGCATTTCTCGGGATTTAGCTTTACCCCGTTGGCCCGCAAGCAATCGAACGTGACGTGCAAATCGTTAACCAGGTCGTCCGCCTTCCTGGTTTTGACGACGATGTCATCTACGTATGCCTCCACGGTTCGCCCGATGTGATCCCCGAAAACGTGTTGCATACATCGCTGGTATGTAGCTCCCGCATTTCAAAGACCAAATGGCATCATTACGTAGCAAAACATGCCGAATGGCGTGATGAAAGAGGTCGCGAGCTGATCGGACTCCTTCATCTTTATTTGGTGGTAGCCCGAATAGGCATCAAGGAAGCATAGCAGCTCGCACCCCGCGATGGAGTCAACTATTTGATCAATCCGTGGCAAAGGAAAGGGAACTTTGGGACATGCTTTATTCAAACCGGTATAGTCAATGCACATCCGCCACTTCCCGTTCTTTTTCTTAACTAGTACAGGATTAGCTAGCCACACTGGATGAAACACCTCCTTGATGAACCCGGCCTCTAGGAGCCTCCGCAGCTCCACTCCAATCGCCCGGCGCCTTTCCTCGTCAAAGCGCCGTAGGTGCTGTTGCACCACTCTGGAGTGAGGTAGGATGTCAAGGGAGTGCTCGGCGACCTCCCTCGGAATGCCCGGCATGTCCGAGGGGCTCCACGCAAAGATGTCTGCATTGGCGCGGAGAAAGTCGACGAGCACCACTTCCTATTTCGGGTCGAGGGTGGAACTGACCCTCAACACCTTGCCCTCGGGGGCAGCGGCGTCGAGGGGTACCTCCTTGGTCAGCTCGGCAGCCTCGAAGCTGCCCGCATGCTTCGTGGGGAAGTCGGGGCCCTCGTTGGCCAACTTCTCCATGTCCACGACGAGCGATTCGTCCAGTGCGAGCGCCTCGGCGTGCTCGACGCACTCGACGTCGCAGTCGAATGCGTGCTCGATCGACGAGCCCACCGTGATGACGCCCTTCGGCCCCGGCATCTTCATCTTGAGGTACGTGTAGTTCGGGACTGCCATGAATTTGGCGTAGCACGAACGCCCGAGGATGGCGTGGTACGCGCCCCGAAACCCCACTACCTCAAAGGTGAGGGTCTCCTTGCGGAAGTTATCCGGCGTGCCGAACCAGACCGGCAGATCGATCTGCCCGAGGGGCTGGACGCGCTTGCTCGGCGCGACGCCATGGAACGGCACCGTGCTGGGTCGCAGCTGATCCAAACCGATCCCCATCAGCCGCAGGGTGTGCGCGTACAGGATGTTGAGGTTGCTGCCGCCGTCCATCAACACCTTGGAGAATCGCGCATTGCCGATGATGGGGTCGACGACCAGCGGGTACTGGCCCGGGTTGGGGATGCGGTTCGGGTGGTCCTTGCGGCTGAAGGTGATGGCCTCCTCCGACCAGTCGAGGAAGGAAGGAGGGGCCTTCTCTGCGGCGAGAACTTCATGCCGCTCGTGCTTGCGCCGGCTGGTGGACATGTCCACCGTCGGTCCCCCGAAGATGAGGAAGACGTTCTCCACCGCGGGGAAGCCGTCAGCGCCTCCGTCACCCCCATCCTTCTTGGCCTCGTCCTCCTTCGCGGTGACGCGGCTGTAGTACTTCTTGAGTATGTCGCATTGCTCGAGGGTGTGGTTGACCGAGGTCTTGTGGTACGGGCAGGGCTTCTTCAGCATGTCGTCGAACACGCCGGGACCTCAAGGGGGCCCTCGAGGGCCCTTACGGGCAGGGTCAACGGCGAGGGCCTCGTCGTCGTCTTCACCGCGTCCCTGCGCGCGCGCATCGTGGTGGGGCTTCTTGCCCCTCTTTTGCTTCTTCGTGGGCTCCTTGGACTTGCTGCCCTTCGCGGGCGCGTCGTCCACGCGCTTGCCTTTCTTGCCGTCAAAAATGGCCCCCACCGCCTCCTCTCCGGAAGCGAAGCTGGTGGCGATATCGAACAGCTCGTTGGAGTCGACCGGCGGGCTCCTCCCGAGCTCGCGCACGAGGTCGTGACAGGTCGTGCCCTCGAGGAAGGCGTGCACGATCTCCGACTGAGCGACGCTCGGGAGCTCGGTACAGCGCTTGGAAAAGCGCCGTATGAAGTCCTGAAGCGACTCGCCGGGCTTCTGAGTGCACCCTCGCAGGTCCCATGAGTTCCCGGGGCGCACATACATGCCCTGGAAGTTTCCCACGAAGGTGCGGACTAGGTCGTCCCAGCAGTGGATTTGGCTAGGCAGCAGATGTTCGAGCCATGTCCGGGCCGAATCCGCAAGGTGCAGCGGCAGGTTGCGGATGATTACCGCGTCGTTGGTGGCGCCGCCCAGCTGACAAGCCAGGTGGTAGTCGTTGAGCCATAGCTGAGGGTCTGTTTCCCCTGGGTACTTGGTGATGGTGGTGGGCTGGCGGGAGCGCTGGGGGAAACTCGCCGTGCGGATCTCCCGGCTGAACACACGGGTTCCCGGGGGTTCCGGCGTTGGCGAGCGGTCCTCCCGACTGTCGTAGCGACCACCTCATCGAGGGTGGTAGCCTGCCGCTGTCCGCGCCTCCGCGTCGCCCCTCTTCTTGGCGTTCAGGACGTTGCGGGCATCACCGTCGTGGGCCTGGGCACGCGTGTCAAGGATCTGCTCCCTGACAGGCGTCCTGCCCCGGTTTGCCGGCTGTCCCGCCGCGCCGTCCGCGTGGACGGATGCCTCCTGGTCCTGCACGTCGCCGTCGCCTCGCGCGCTGGACTGGTTGCGTATGCGGGCCGCGGAGCTCTCGGCCTGCTGTACGGCCGCCTGCTCGTTGAGAGCCTGCGCCTCGCGACGCAGGTTACGTGCCTCGGGCGTCGATGGCTCGGGCATGGCCCGAAGTAGTGTCGCCACCGCGATGAGTTTTTTGCTGGCCCGAGGCGGCGTGTGTGGGTCGTCCACGTTGAAGTCGGCGTTGATGCGCTCGCGAGCCTGCCTCCCGGCTTCTCGGGCGCGTTCGCCGCGCGCCGAGACTTCCCCTACGATGGTAGCACGCAGGAGCCGCACCTGCCGGTGCTCCTCTGCGAGCTTCGCCTCGAGCTCGCGCGCCTGGGCCAGCTGCGCATTAATATCTGCATTGCCCGCTGGTGGGGCCGGTGGCGGGTTTGGCTCTGGATGCTGGGCCGCATCCCCGTCGCCTACTCCGTTCGCGCCGTCAGCATGCTCGTTGATGACGACAACGAAGCACTCGCGCAAGGGATCGTAGCTCCCTTCGCTGGAGTCGTCGGAGCAACCGAACCAGTAGTCCGCAGCGTCAAGGAACCACCGGAATACCACAGGGTCCGGTACGCCGGAGAAGTCCCACTCCGCATAGCCATGCGAGGTTGAGGGCGGCAGCTCGGTGGCCGAGCCGTGGTACGACTCGTCGTTGGTGGTGGCGATGAGGTTCCGGGCTGACAGCAGGTGATGGCCCGGGAGATCCTCGTATGCGGCCATGTCGGTGCTGACGGATGAGGCGTACGTTGCGGCGGAATTGCGCATCCCGTGGGGGACGGCCCCGTGGCCGCGCGCTCCCCTGCAGGGCGCGCCGTCGTGTCGCTCGGCGGTGGTGCGTCGCTCCGGGCCGCGTCGCGTGCTGCCTGGCGCCGCTCCGTGCGCGCCTGACGCGAGCGCTGACCCAGGCGTTTGCGGCGTCGAGACGTCGAGGCAACCGCCGTCGTGGGTTCTGGCGCCGGGACGTCGGTCGTCGGCGTGGCGGGGATCGAGCCCGGCCCGGTTGACCGCCACGGGTGGAGTTCATCCCGATTGGTAAGGTGCATGTGGTAGCCGTTCCCCGTAGCCTGAAAGTTCAGGCTCCCGAACCGGATTTCGAATCCGGCAGGGAAAGGGTCCGAGCTGCCCATGGCGTACCACTGGGACGTCATCTCGGTGCGAATCACCATCGAGACTGCAGGTGAGGGGTCGATCACAGCGCGTTTCCCCTACCTGGCGCGCCAACTGTCGGTGTTAGGATTAGTCCCGACACTAACTAGTGAGATACGCTATGATCAGCTTCTCGATGGTTGGTGCAAATGGCAACACAGGGACACGGATTTATCCTGGTTCCGACCGCGGGGTCGTACGTCCAGCAGATTGCGCGTGCGCGCTGTATTGATTCGCACCAGTGGTGCCTGTAGAGGGGGGCTACAAGCAAGGCGGGAGAGGAGAAGAAGCCTCCAAGTCCCTGCTAGGTGATTGAGGCAAAGTGCCAATATCGGGAGGAACGGGTATGCGGGTGAGTGCGGGTGTGTCGTGATGATCTCGTCCCCGGCAGCCGGGCGACCGCCTCCTCCTTTTATAGACCAAGGGGAGGCAGCTTACAAATGTGCCGCACGGGATTTTACACAGTATCGTAGTACTGGTACACAGCGTTTACGATTTGATGGTGTCTTGACAAATCTCAGTACTTGCGGGTGTCGTGGCGGCTATGTACTTGCCGGGGAATAGCTTCGAGGGTAGCTCGCTCGGCGTGCACGTCTGACCGCCGTCCGTACATCAGTTCGAGGGTCTTGCTGACAAGGGCACCTGGTGCTGTACAGGGCCCGGCGTGGCGGCGTCCCATCAGAGCAGGGCCGCACAGCACCAGGGATGGCTGCATAGCGCCCGGGATGGTGCCACAGGGCTAGGGATGTCCGCACAGCGCTGGTGATGGCCGCACAGACCCCGGGTCAGTTGCACAGCGCCCGGGATGGCCGGGCGGCGCCGGAGTTAGTGGAGGGGACGCGGCGCACGTCGCTCGTACGGCGGCGCCGGTCAGTGTGCGCGCCTGCTCGCCGTCCGTACACCCTTCGAGGATGATCCATGCCCTTTCGAGGGCCTCGATGGCGGGAGCGCCCATGCCATACAGGGGCCGACGTGGTGGTGTCCCATCGTAACAGGGCTCCACAGCGCTGGGGATGGCTCCACAGCGCCGGGGATGGCCTGTACAGTGCCGGAGATGATGGAGGAGACGTGCTTAGTGTGTTCCGCGCCGTGGTGCCGCCCGCATCGTGCGCCCGGTCGCCGCCCGTACACCCTTCGAGGGTGCGCCCATGCCCTTTCGAGGGGCTCGCCGTGGGAGAAGGACGGGAGTGGGCGGTGCAGTGCTTTGGAATGACACTGGCCTGTCCGCACAACACCTGCACAGTGCTGGGAATGGCGGTGTAGTGACGGGGTTTGGCCGCACAGTGACAAGGTCAGAAGCCCTGGCGGTGTCAGCGGTGCGGCATGGGCGGGGATTGCCTTTTGACTAAGACGCCTGCGGCAGACGAGGGCATTTAATGCCCCTGTCAGGTGAGACAAGCGGGACGCTGTCGCTCGAGTGTCGGCCTCGAGCGAGGCGGACGCCCGCACGAGGGGCGCCAATCCCTCGAGCAAGGCGGACGCCCGCACGAGGGGCGCCAGTCCCTCGAGCGAGGCGGAGACCCGCTCGAGGCGCTGAAGCTCTCGAGCGAGGCGGAGTCCTGCTCACGGGGCGCCGTACCCCTCGTGTAGGGCGGGGGTTCATCACGTGGCGTTCCCCCCTCGAGCGAGGCGGAGATTCGCTCGAGGGGATTGGGGATAGCCGTTTTGATGGGCCCTGGAGGTTGTTGGGCCGGAGCGAACCGTGGGACTTCCTCGTTTTTGGGCCGTGACTGGTTGGGTGATGTCGTTGTGATTTTGTGTTAATTCTTTAGGAAGGGTAATCTCCCCCATAGTTTGGGGACCCCTACGGCTGTCCCCGACACTTAGGTATATATGTGAGAGGGGTGGTGCAGCTATACACGGAGAGGAAGCAAAGAAGAAGAAACAAGTGGGTCAGTTCGGACCAAGGATGATCCAGCAAAGTTCAGTTCGGACAAGTTCACACAGATCAGTTCGGACAATCAGTTCGGACAAGTTCGGACATGCATGATGATTTGATCATAACTCTTAAATCCCGATAGCTCTGGAGCCCCATGAGTACTTCATGGAACCGTCTTGAAGTTAACTTTCCAATGCAAGAAACCGCATATCCATTGGACTTCCCAATAAAGAGTTATGACCAATTTAGTGAAGACTGCGCAGGAACCCAACAGTTACACGAGGCTGTTCGGGATTTCAGTTCGTGGTGGCTTTTCACGTAGCCTAACTCCAGAAACTCAAAGGTCCATTCACACCCAACGAGGAGGGTTGTTCCTTGTATAAATACCCTATGTATCTCTGAAATAATCAAGACTTTTGATAATGAAATAAAACCCCTTTGTTCAGCTGCGTGCTAACAATTTCAGAGAGTGATCTCTACCCCTTTGCTCTTGTGATTTCCTTGAGGGATTACAGAAGCGGCCGCGTCATCGGCTCCCAATTGGTGCTCCTGGTCCATTTGATTTCAGGTTGTGTCGGTTGATTTTTTGAGAGTGTGGTTGGGCGAATCCTCGATTCAGGTTGCCGGTTCAAGACGGTGGTTGGCTTCGAGTTTTATTTGTCAGGTTGCACTAGTTATCGCTGCTTGCAGCAATTTATCTTGGCTGCTCTACAGCTAGTTATCTTGATCGGGATCCTACGTCGTGAAGATCGGGACCGAGCCTTCATCATTTGGTATCAGAGCCTGCGTTGCCACGGTAGGATTCTTTACCGTTAGCTACATATATTTTGCCTTTGTCCTATCCACAAAAAGTCATAAAAAAATCTGTCATAGCCATTTGTTTCAATCTGATTATCTAGTGAGTTTGGCTAAGTTTATCCAAGGATCCCTGGCTCCCTGCAGCCTACTCCTACTTGGGAGCAGTGCACGAGTTTTGGTCCCTGGGCATCGCCATCCAAAAAGGACGGTTGTTTTTGTCTCGTTTCCCACGAGTTTTGGTTTCAACCGGACCCCTCTGATCTCGGTCGCTGGGGAAACGGCATCTTTGCACGGCGTTGATCTGCTTGGATGCTCAGTTGACCAATGTTTGCATTTTTTTCCCTATATGGTGTTGGCCGAAGTTGCCCGATTTCCAAAAGAGCTGTGCCTCAATTGCATTCTAATGGTAGCTCTCTCCAGGAAGCAAAGGAAAGCCTTGAGTTTTTCCTTTAACAACTTTCCTGAGCCTTGAGTATTGTACGCGCTCTGTATTAGAAATGAAAGAAGTGACGAGCAAAGCAGAAAGCAACCTGTGAAAGCTACGACTTTTTATTTTTCTCCATGTCCTAGTGTCACTCGCTTTTGCAGATACCATGTGGAGACGGACGGTGTCTCTTGGAAGAGTAGCTAGACTCGCGATCCAAACCGATTCGATGTCGCAATGAGCATGTACGTAGAAGAACGTAGCACAAAATCAAGGTTATATCAAAACTTTTTCTCGACCAAAGTAGTATATGCCCGGCTTTTTATGAAAGCTTAACGATCTTTCAATAGGAAAGCTGCTCTCCCGCTAGCTGTGGCAAGTGACTGAAACTGTCAATCACGGTGGCGTCTCTCCACGCTTCGCAAGTTCGCAGCTCGAGGAAAAGAACAAATCGAATCCAACGTGTCGTGCGATTTTATATGTAAATCCGAGCGGCCAAAGGCTAGCGGCCTATAGTCGCACGGAGTAGCATTTGAAAAACGGAGCACCGCCACGCCGCGAAGGTGATTGAGATGACGCGGCGGTGGCAGATACAACCGGCCGGCATGGCCGCATGGGAGGTTTTCGCTTCCGTGCCTTGGCCATCATGACAACCATTGACCAACGCAGCTGTTGGCTTTATCTCCAGCCAGCGCATCGGTCTCCTCCTCGGCTGGATTTCTTTATCAGGTTTAGTAGCTCACTTAGACTATCTGCACTGCAGCACTGGCGTCCGCAAAAGGCTCCCTCAAGGAAACGCTACGCGTTTTTCCTCTGCAGCGGCCTCGCACCGCACAGAGGAGGAGGATCCCAAACCTCTGCTGCTTCTCAAGCTCGGCGAGGCGGCCGGAGTGAGGTAGAGAAGGGGATGGAGAGGGGATCCCCGCCGGCGAGCTCACCATCGAGGAGCACGGGCGCCATTCCCCGCTGCGCCCGCGAGGCCTCGTCGTCGATCTGCTCCGCGCCGCCGCGCGGAGAGAGAGCGCGCCGGCGGCCGAGCCGGGAAGGGAGGAGGGGCTTGCCAGGGGCACGCCACCGCAGCTCGGCCAGACGCCCGCCGCCGCGAAGCCATGGAGAGAGCAGGGGAAGGTCGGGGCGCCGCTTGCCTCCAACGCGACGGCCCCCGCGCGCGGCAGGGGAGCTGGATGTGGCGGCCGCGGCCAAGATCCCGCCGCCGCATCGCTCCGAATCGACGGCGAGCAAGACGAGGCGGCGCGAGGAGCCTTCGACGGCGAGGAAAACGAGACGACGTGCGCAGGGGGAGAGGGAGATGATGCAGGCGGGCCGCGCCGTCCTCGGCCGCCACGAGGAGTCTTGCCCTCCTCGGACCTGCCGCCGGCGCAGGGAGGGAGAGGGAATCCCCGCCGGCGAGATCACCACCGAGGAGCACGGGCGCGCGAGGAGAGGCGCCGGTGGGGAGAGGGAGGGGAATGGGGAGGGAGAGAGGACGATGGAGGTAAAAAAAAGAAAGAGTGAGTGACGGGTGGGTCCCACCACGAGTTGGTTGGTTTTGAGGAGAAGTATAAAGGATGACGAGTGCAGAAGAAAGTTGTATAGAGGAGAGAATCTTGCTGACCAAGCAGGAATATTCTGTTTTTGAGGAGTATATGAAGTACGACGAGTGCGGATAGCCTTAACAGCTCTGCAAGAGTGTTGTTGCCTTCGGGGCAGGGCGGCAGGCCGGTTAGCTTATCATAACCACTTATCTTAACCTGTTGCTGTCTCTCTCTGCCTCCTCCGTCAGCGCAGCGCGCCTGCCCCCATCGTTTGTTGGCACCGTCCGACGACGCTGACTGGTAGGACCGTGCGGTGGCAGGGGCCCACCTGGCGTTCTCACGAAGCAGTTTTAGGAGACGTGGAAATGCTTTGCTTCTGTTTTGGTACTACCAGCTCTTGTCAGCATCTGCTTAATAATTTTAGGCGTCTGATTTGGTTTGCGCGTTTGTTTATCGTGGATGGACAAGGAAAGATTCGGAGTTTGTTTAGCGCTGCGGCATCATCCATCATCATTAGTTAAAGAGAAAAAAAAATTACACGGTGTGTCTTGGAAAGTACTCAACGACCCGCAGCACATGTGCTACGTAAATCACGTACTGACGCGTAAACAATGTCGTGTAGGAGGAGCTCTGATTATAGCCTTTTTGGCCCATCACTCTCGCCTACACTTTTTTTAGTACGGGCATTTGACTATTTGTGGCTGATGATAGATCTATCGGGCTTGGAAATTTCTTGTGGCCCTTCTCGTCCAGGACTCTGCTGCGCCTGGATCGTGGATCCGATGGCCGAGATGCATCGTGCTCGTGCCATGGTCTGGCCGGCCGGCCAAAAACTAGACGAACGGGAAAGGCTTTTGTTTTTCCGTTTCCCGGAGGTGTTTCTTCTTGAGTTCTGTTCTTTGTTGCCAATCCGTGTGAATGGTTTGCTTAGCTCGATCGTGCACCGCCACGCAGTCAATTTCAGCATGCAGTCGTCGAGTGCAGCACGTTCAAACGGACGAACATGCGACTCGGGGACGATGGATGCGTCGTAGTACGTAGTACTAGTTCGTGCATCACGTTTCGCTTTGACCTATTGATGCGAGCGTACGCCATCGTGTCCAAATTCGAGGCATTCTCGCGGGGGGCCATCCACGGCGGCGTCCGTCGCTGTTGCATTCGATAACTTCCGTGCGCTTGTCGGCTTGTAATTTGTGAACGTGCACACATCGGTGACGTACATACTGACGTGACCCCTCAGATTCACCGCGTTTGGTTAACCGTAACGCTTCGGTAGTAGTAGTTTTTTTTTTTTTTTGGGTTCGGTCACCTCTTGTAATCAGGTCAGGTAGAGTCAGTCCTTCCCATTTCAGGGCCACAGCCGTGCTTGCATTTGGCCGTCGAAATTGACGGATCGTACCTGAAAGCCTTTCCTGAGTTCTTTCCCATGTTTCCGTTCTTAGAAAAAGCTTCAAGTTGTGAGTGAGTAGAGTCCATGATGACCGCGACGGATACAATTGCGGAATAACTTGGGTCCAGTTCACCAACTCGATTAAACTCCAGCTCACTGTTCTGAAATCTGAATTAGTGGCGAAGTGATAGCCCCTCTCAGTCCTCACCTACTACAAAACCTGTCCCAGGAACAGTCATATATCCCCGAAAGCACACTGCTGAAGTATCTCACTCACCGGTAATTTCCGATGCGCACTGTTTTTGGCAAACTTGTGCTCCCCTTCCGTTCTAAATTATTAATCCGTTTGATATTTTGTTCGAATTTCGTCATTCATTTTGTTCAAAAAGTTATGTTAAATACCATATTTTTTTTGTTGTGTCTTGCTCTACTAATAAAAAATTCACAGAATTATTTAAAGTTAAATAGTATTTTAAACAAGACGTACAAGTACAAGCGATCTAACTTGAGATAAAGAAAAATAAACGAAATATAATTTCAAACGGACCGTAGAGAAAGTCGAGCACACCCTGAATGAATGGTGCCGACCCCTCGCACCTTTCACATGGTCATACACTCATACTGTACACAACGGCACGTACATGGTTACAACACACCTGTGCAGTAGTAGTAGTCAATACACATGGTGGAAGCTTGGCCGTCCGAGGCCCTGTTTAGTTCACCAAAATTTCACCAATCACCCGTCACATCAAACTTCAAACACTAATTTGGAGTATTAAATGTGGATTAATGACAAAACCCATTTCACAACCCCTACCTTAATTTTCGAGACGAATCTAACGAGCCTAATTATGTCATGATTAGACAACGTCATGCTACAGTAAACAATCTCTAATGATTGATTAATTAGACTTAATGGATTCGTCTCGAAATTTCCCGTCCATTCGTATAATTAGTTTTATAATTAGTCTACGTTTACTACTTCTAATAGACCCCGAAAGAGGTCCCAAAAAGTTTTGACCCCAAAATTTTGGGGAACTAAACATGCCCCGAGTCCGACGATACACCACACCCTTCTCCTTTTGACACCGTTTAGTTGGGTGAAATTTTGGTGAAAGTGGTGAAATTTTTGTATTGGGAAGCGTGTTCTGTGAGAGGTGACACGGTCTACGATGCGAAAATTTTTGGCACTTTTGGGAACTAAACGGGGCCAATTGTGTGAGAAGAAACGGGCTGCTCTCATCTCTGAACGTGCTGCGGGGGCACTTGAATTTCCTGCCTTGGGTTGTCACCAATCATCAGATGCTTCTGTGTGCTCGCAGTCGCTGGGCAGGCAGCAGAAAACCCTGCTGCTGCCGTCTCCGCCGGGGGCACTGTAGCCCTGCGCCCGTCTGCGGCGAATCACCCGCTGGTGGTGTCGTGATCGCCGGCTCGAGACCGCGAGGCCGCACGGGCGGGCGTCCCATGCGCCGTGACCGCGAGCCGTGCCACGGTGCCACCACGGCCGGTGGCGCGGGACGGGGTCGCATTGAACTCGCCGGCCGCTGCTGCCGCCGCGTGCTGGAGGAGGGGACACGGGGATTGCTTGCTGGTCCAGGGGTGCTGCCTGGCGGCCAGAGCGGGGGGTACGGTACGGGGAGAGCGCGCGTGCATGCACATTGATGCGGTTTTCACGTTGGACCAGGAAACGTGCAGCTTTTATCGGGGCCGGCCGTGGGGAGTTATGAGGCGGGCCGGCCGGCCACGGGCCACCAGGTGGGATGAACGACCGGTCGGATCAGGAGGGTGGTACCGGCGCCCGGAATTAACCGTAGCGGCGCCGGCGTCCGGCGGTCATCGTTCTCAACTTGTTCTGTATGACCCTCGCTGGTACGTGTTGTCGCTGTAGTACCATGATTAAAGACGGCTATAGCGATCCAACACCGACTCTACACGCACCTGATGACCTGAATAATGCAACAGGTTGCAACACCGACCAGTTTGAACTTTGAAAACATTCCAGCAAACCATACTATCTGAAGTTGAACTTGCCACTTCTGTTCCTTTCAGTGTTTTTTGTTGGACGTGTTCGGTACAGCTGCAACGGCCACAGGTAAAAGGAGAATTCATGATTTAGAATGAACCAATCGAGGGATTATGGATGGACTTTGATGGAAAATCGAGAAATGTTTTAGGACCGGAAGTGGACTTAAATTTATTTTTGAATTGGCATCGTTCATTATTATTCCTTTTGCACATTTCTGGATGGGCCGTTCATATGGGCCAGGTTACAACCCAGTTTAGTAGAGATGTATGGGGATAGTTTGAAGCGCAACAAACACAAATGTACTACAAGCTGAAAATTAGGCCCAAATGAAAACGAAGCCCGTATCTCCTTGCGCAAAACCCACAACAGTTTTAGAACTCCTCCAGCCAGACTCCAGTCCTCCTCCTCCCAAAGGTTCCCTTCACCATCGCCCACAGATCGAACGCCAAAACCCTAGCTACCCCTCTCCGTCTCCGTCGCCGGCCGCACCCCTCAACCCCTCCCCTCCGGCTACCCGCGCCACCGGGGCGGACGAGGCCATGGACAGCGCCCTCGCCAGCGCCGCGGCGATCGCCGACCAGCGCCAGAAGATCGAGCAGTACCGCCACATCCTCGCCTCCGTCCTGTCATCTTCTCCGCCGGACATCTCCCAGGCCAAGCGCTTCCTCAGCCACAGTAACGCGTTTACCCTAACCCTAGCTGTAGTTTTTTCCAGATTTTGCTCGCTTTGTGGCTTAAATTTTGGGGATTGGTGTGATTGCAGTGGTGTCGGACGAGGTGCCGCTCGTGGTGTCGCGACAGCTGCTGCAGACGTTCGCGCAGGACCTTGGGAAGCTCGATTCCGACGCGCTGAAGGAGGTCGCACACTATGCGCTCACGCAGATCCAGCCGCGCGTGGTCTCCTTTGAGGAGCAGGTAGGGCACCTTAGCTGTTTCCTTCTATGGATGCCACTTCTAAAGTGTCAGATAATACTATTAGCTTCTATATGTTGTCCTGATCATATTGTCCTGCTATTGGTTTGCTGAACTCATTTGGAATGCTATGTTACTATAATGTTATGGACACTTGAGTAATGTTATAGTAAAGGGTTAAGGGTTAGTGGAACTATTGATATTTCGATATGATCAGTTCATAGTTTGTACTTTACCCAAAAATTAAGATATGGCAAGTTTTAGGGCTAGTGGAGAGCTCTCAAATTTGTCAGCCTGTCCTGCAATTTTTTTGTAGTTTGGTATCTCAGTTGGTTACAGATAGAGAGCTCTATGACCTGGCGTATCTTCTGTGAATCTATTCATATTTATTTATCTTGTATGTAAAAAACTTGACCATGGGAGACTCCCCCTGGCCTTTGTTCTAAGAGGCTGCTGTGCTTCAAAATTGGGTCGGGACAGGAGTTTGAATGACTCCCTGTGTTCAACACTCTAACCGTCTACCATGAGAACTTGGCATTTACGGATCCAGTAAACAATCAATTTATAGGATACAGATAGTGGATGTATGGTAAATTGTGGTGTTGCATTTGATTTGGAAAGTTGGGGACTACTTTTGTTTCTGTGTGGCTCTGTTTCCACTTTCCACATTTTTATTCTTGCATTTATCCATCTTGTTTTCTCTTTCTTCATAACCATGTCTTTTAATAGATATGGTAATACTATAAAGGAGATTGATACTAACACATGATTCATGATACATGTTCTTGACTTCTTGTGCATTCCCATGGAAATATATGCATTAGTAGATTACCTCTATGGTGTTACTGTTTTCATTGCTCTACTTGCGGAAGTTGTAACTTATATGGAATGGCATGATGTGTGTTAAGCTGCTTAATCGTAATGGCTTCATGTTGTCTTGATAAAAGCAAAAAAAGAAAGAGAAAGGAATAACTATTACCTCAGTGGAACCATATTTTGTCCGCCATCTTTCATCTATAAATTGAACTGAAGACTTTTGGTGAAGTAGTGTTTACTTGGCATGTCCAGATATATGTGATTGCAATAACAGAAGCCAAAAGATGTTCACATGTAAATAATAATTTAGGCTTTGAACTTGTAACCATTGCTTTTTTTCCGATGTTTAAGTAGCTCGATAAAAACATAACATATTTGGTCTAGAATTATAGTAATATTCATACACTTAAATTCTCCAGTGATTTTATGTTGCTGCACTACGATTTTTATGCGTGTCTACAATCACTTATAATATTTGTTTCAACGAGTTTGGGGTCTGTGCAATAACTTCAGGTTCACTCTATACTTCTTTTTTGTCAGTTGTAGAGGATTGTCAGAACAAACTCTATATCTAACTTGGCTGATTATTCATCCACAGGTTGTAGTGATTAGAGAGAAGCTTGCAGAACTATATGAGTCTGAACAACAATGGTCGAAAGCAGCCCAGATGCTTAGTGGGATTGATTTGGACTCAGGAATCAGGTAGAACTGACTTTTATCGTGACTCTTTTCATATATATTAATGGAATTTTACATGCTGATGAGGTAATCCTTGCCTTTTCCTTTTAATCAGGATGCTTGATGACACCAACAAATTATCCAAATGTGTCCAGATTGCTCGACTCTATTTAGAGGTAGCTCTATTTGGCTGTTCCTGTTACCTGTGCATCATGTTCGCTCAACTCTTAACTACATTTTTGTAGGATGATGATGCAGTGAACGCTGAGGCTTTTATCAACAAGGCATCCTTTTTGGTCACGAACAGTCAGCAGGAAGTTCTAAACTTACAGTACAAGGTTGTTATTTTTGGGAACCTTTTTTTTTGCAGCTTAGGATCAAAGTGTGATTGTGCTTGATATTTTCCTTCATTTTTAAGGTCTGTTATGCAAGGATTTTGGATCTGAAAAGAAGATTCCTGGAAGCTGCACTTCGATATTATGATATCTCTCAGATTGAGCAACGCAAGATTGGAGACGAGTAAGAGTTTTTGCCCAAACTGCAATATGTTCTGTTCTTCGCACCATTAAAAAGTTGCCGTTCCATTGTCTTTCTGGTTCCTAATAACATATTGATTTTGTCTGATTGCTTATGCAAGTTGTAACATTAGAAACCAATGTTGTTTTCCTATTTTGTTCTGAACCTTCCCTTAGTTGTTCTGATGTGGCGTAATTTGCATATGATGCCAGAGAAATCGATGAAAATGCTCTAGAGCAAGCTCTTAGTGCTGCAGTGACGTGCACAATATTGGCTGGTGCTGGTCCACAACGCTCACGTGTTCTTGCTACACTGTACAAGGTATTAACTTGAGCTGTGTTTATAATTGAGAATGACGAATACAAGCATGCAACTTACTAGAGACATTCACCTCTCCTCATTTTATTCTTGTTAATGCTTTATTTAACTTATCATTTTAAAATGTTTTGCACACTTGTGTATGTGTTAGTAGCCAAGAGGTGTTGCAGATTTAGCTTACTATTGTAGTGGCGAAGTAACATTCACCTCTGACCTCTCCTTTGTGAAGGTGGTGTAAAAGATACCAATTACTGAAGGATTTTATGTTTTTTTTCCAAGATTAATAAAGATCACCTAAGTAACATTCACCTCTGACCTCTCCTCTGTGAAGGTGGTGTAAAAGATACCAACTACTCAAGGATTTATGTTTCATTTTTTCTAAGATTAATAAAAATCACCTCTCAAAAAAAATTGTTTTGTTCTCATAGTATGTGCTGGCCTAACATATATTGCAGCATCTTTTGAGTAGATGTTTTAATAAATTTGAGGCTGGGACACACCTGTATCTATCATGTTTTTGTCTTTTCTGTCAGTGCGTTTATTTTGCGTCATATTCATTGTGCAAATCTTGTTTAAATTGTGACTTTGGGATGCCACTTACTTTATTATGCCCCTTTCAGGATGAAAGATGCTCGAAGCTGAAGATATATCCGATACTGCAGAAGGTTTGTGATATTAATGTTACCTCCCCATGGATTATCTTGGCATGTAATTCACTTCACTGATAGTCTTTGTGTTTTCTGTTACCCAAATCTTCAGGTTTACCTTGAAAGGATTTTGAGGAAACCAGAAATCGATGCATTTGCAGAGGAGCTGAGGCCGCATCAGGTTAGTGAAATGCTATACCTTCTCACTCATTACATGTTCTTTTTTGTGATGGTTCTTGACAGTTTTTTTCTATAAAACCACAGAAAGCTTTGTTACCAGATAAGTCCACTGTGCTTGACCGGGCAATGATTGAGCATAATCTCCTTAGTGCCAGTAAACTATACACAAATATCAGGTGAATTGATTCTCCTATGTTTACTAAAATTAACCATGGTTTATTTATGGTAGGTTGCTAACCTACCACTTTATTCCTGCAGCTTTGATGAGCTTGGCACATTGTTGGGCATTGATCCAAGGAAGGTAATGCCCTTTGCTGAAGATCATATCACCACATCTTCTCAACCCTACTGTCAATCTGCTTGCCTTTTATTTTGATTGATTCTAAAGAGAAAATTTCTTCGAAGAGCTAGGAATTATAATATGTACGTGTTTTCATTCATTATAAGCTGAGAATGTTTGCTTCTATTCAGTATCTGATGATGTAGAATTATGTATTTGCTTGATTACATCACTTATTTATACACGTTCTCTTCCTTTTATTCAAAGAAAAAACATGACATGTCTGGTACTGAATGGTTGGGTACAGATGAATCCCTATGTGATATTTATAATTTTGTATACACGATTTCTTTATATTTAATGAGGAAAAACATGATGTGTAGACAGTACCGAATTGCTGGGAACAGACGAACACTTCACATGTGCAATGGCATACCAGTCATCCCGATTCTAGTGTATGTTTTAAAATTTTCTAAATTCGATCCTAATTACCAATATTTCGACACTGGCAGGCTGAGAAGATAGCATCTCGTATGATTTACGAGGATAGAATGCGGGGTTCAATTGATCAGGTACTTAGCATATTGTTCTTTCTTTAATACTTATGTTGAGGCGAATGGTCCTGCCATAGATTATCATTAGAGGATACTTCCCTCCGTCCTTTTATACATGATGTTGGATATTTCAAAATGGAACTATTCACTGTCTTTTATAATAGGAAGGAGGCGGTAGTAATTTTAACCGTGCTCACTCTGACAATCTCTGTGGTTCTCAAAGGTTGAAGCTGTGATACATTTTGACGATGACACTGAGGAGCTACAACAATGGGACCAGCAGGTTAGTTTTGCTGTTTAAGATGTTCACTCGTATGTCATGGGAATCCAAAGAAAAACGAATTTGTTGCACACTTGCACCATATGACCATAGCCATAAGCGTCAAGCTTGGCCACCATAATTACCTGCAAGTTAAGTTTTGCTCGAAAAAAGAAAAACTTAACATCTACATATTTTTTATTATCTAGAGAACTATTCCTCCCGATTGACTACATTTGCTCTATACTTGCAGATTTCTGGGTTGTGTCAAGCTGTTAACGACATCCTTGACAACTTGTCAAGCAAGGGAATAGCAATTCCGGTGTGAGTATACTCGCCCTTTTGGTGGATGGTACTTGTCAGAACTGCTTTGACGCCTCCAGAATCAAACATTATGTACAGTTTGCTGCTACAAATGCTTGTCATGCCCTTTTGGAACCAATTTTTACCATACAATCGTATTGATGCGAAGCCTGGGGCAGAATGCTTGTCTAGTTGTTCTCTGGGTTTCCTGTCGCTCTTGGCGGTTGAATGCATCTCTGGACAAACCACGCGCACAAAGCCAGAGAACATTGAACTGAAACATACTCCATGGCTTAGGCGGACACTATATGGTCTTTTTTATTTCATCAATCCATGCTCTCCGGCTTGCCTTCTCTGTACTGAGGAAGTACGCTTCAGTGAACCGGGTGAAAGTGAAACAGCACACGTAGCATATTACACTAGCGCCCTAGCGGACTAGCGAATGGCATGAGGTGCTACAATCTGACCACACTAAAAGGCTTATTTGCTTATTCACGGTACTGTTTGTACATGTGGGATAATGCAAGCAGGCTAAGCTTATGCTTATGGCAAGCATAGTCTAGCCACAAAACAGGATTACAGGAACAAAGTGAACACATTACACGAGTCGACTGGTCCTCAACGAGTGAGGCCCACCGTTTATTTGTACGGAGGAACGGCTAGAACACTGCTCAGCCACTCCTGAACGTGCCAAGACGGTAGCGCTTCTTCAGTTTCTTGGTCAAACGATACGGCGTCTGCTCGCCGCCTCCCTCTCCGGCTCGTCTCCACGTCCGCCGCCACCCTCTTCTTCCTCCCTCCGCCGTTCTTCCTCTTCCCACTGTCTTTCTTCCTCCTCTCGCTGCCTCTGCTCCTCTCTCGCACGCTCTTCCTGCTCCCTATGCTTTTCCTCTTTCTCTCGCCTCTCCCTCTCTTCTTCCTTTCTCCTCTGCCGCTCCTCTTCCTCCTTCCTCTCCCTTTCCTCTTGCTTTCTCTTCTTCCGTTCTTCCTCCTCGCGCTCCTTCCTCTCCTTTTCCTCTCGCTCCCTCTTCTCCTCTCGCTCTCTCTTCTTCCGTTCTTCCTCCTCTCGCTCCCTCTTCTCCTTTTCCTCTCGCTCCTTCCTCTCCTTTTCCTCGTGCTCCCTCCTCCTCTGTTCCTCCTCCGCTGCCTTCTCCTCCAGCTCCTCGGCGCACGAGATGCACGACAGTATCGTGGAGTCCCGCTGCGCCGACAGCAGCTTCCCCACGGCGGTCGAGTTCTCCTGGCCCAGCGACAGGGCCAGCACCTCCTTGCCGATGGCCTGCAGCACGGAGCCCTTCCCGGCCAGGAACTGCGGGTGGTTCTGGCCCATGTGCGTGCTGAACCCGACGAACACGAACAAGTCGTTGTTGAAGGACATCTGCGCCATCGGGTGGAACCGCGGCACCACGAACACGTCCCCTTCCTTCACCCGGAACACCGAGTTCCTGCACTTGGCGACGCCTTCGCCTTCCTCCTCGCCGCGGTGATGGCCTCTCCTATCCTCCCCTGAAGAGTTGCTGCTGGTGATGCTCGGGCACACCACCTGCACGATCCCTGTGCCCTCCGTCACGATGGCGATCTCCGTCGCCTTGGGGTTCCAGTGAGGCCCTACCATCGAACCCTGCAAATCGAGTTGGTGGACATTTGGTTCCTATTAGCTTGCAACTGAAGTGTTGTCAAATGTGGCGAGCTTCAGTCATTACCGTGGTCAGGTTGACCATGAACATGCCAATGTTGGAGCCGTGCAGGGCGTCGAGGTCCTTGTTGGTCATCGTCCTGCTCCACCCGTAGCAGTTGTGGACGTCAGGCTTGCCGGAGTAGAAGTTGAACGCCTTGCTCTTGGACTTCTTGTCCTTTCCCTTCTGCTTCTTGTGCTTGTCCTTCTTCTTCTTCTTGTTCAGAAACTCCTCCGGGTCTCGCACTCCCAGCAGAGCGTCGACGATGTCCTCAGTCCAGTTGGACTTGTCGCCGTCGTCGTCGTCCCCCTTCTCCTGTGGGTTGTAGGGTATGATCGATGGCGGGGTCTTGGCCGATTTGATCGCTTCTGCCACCTCTCGTTTGACCTTGCAAAGGATGACATCGATTAGTTTCTTGATCATCAGGTGCATATGTGCTATTTGCATAATACAGTTTTTGGCATACCGCCACCACCCTCCGCCTCTCCTTCACCACCTGGCCACCCACAATCCTCCTCCATCTCTCGTGCTTCTTCCCGGACGCCGCGGCCGCCGAGAAGGCCACCAGGAGGAGCAGGACGAGCCATCGAGCAGTCGCCCCCGCCATGGCACCCCAATCTGGCTCTAAGCTACAATCCTTTGCGTGCTTCCCCGGCCGGTCCCCGCGCGCGGGTTGTGTGTTGTGTTGTGCCGAGAGTGGTGGCGCGCCCGGTCCGCTTGATAAGCAGCTAGGCTTGGGGCTCAGCGAGTCAGCAGGTCAGGAAAAGGTGTTGCCGGCGGGCGACGTGGGAGACGGTGGCACTGTGCGTCCGTGCATGGGCGAGACGTGGCGCGGTGGCGACGGATGGTAGTGGCCACTGTTGTGGCGTGGCTTCTGAGGTGTTCCCGACCGCCGGCCACTTGGCCGGGGTTGCGCGGTGAGGTGGGCTGCGCGCTGGGTTCGGATATGTCTCTGCAGGCACGCCTAGGGTGAAATCGATCGAATAATCACGACGCTGCTGCTGCGGGTTTGGAATCATGCAGTTTCTTGAGCCCCATTTTAAAACTGCGAGTCCGGAGCTTTGAAGAGTACCGTGAAAGCATTTTCCACCGGATTTAGACGTCAAAGAAGCTCCTGTTGAACGCTGGTAACCCGACCCGCGTCGTCCTCCCGAAGGGCGCCGCGGGGCTCCCTCCCTGCCGCTGCCGAGCCCCCCCCCCCCCCGCCTGCGGGCGGCGGCGGCCCAACCTCCCCTCCCTCTCCTCCCTTCCGGCCGCTCTCCTTCCCTCCCTCTCCTCCTCTGCAACACCACCTAACCTATCGGTCGCACTCGCCGTAGCCCCCTCCCCCGGCTCCGGCCGGCGCTTGCCTAGCGCCGCCGTCCTCCCCTCGCGGCGTCTCCCTCCCTCCTCTCCTCGCCGCTCCTCCCCTGGACGGCGAACCGGGAACCCTAGATCTGGGTTCCGGCTCGCCGCGCCGCCGCCGTCGGAGCGGCCTCCGGCTCCACCTTCGCTTCGGTCTGCTGGGTGTTGGTGGAGGCTGGAGGGGCTCCGAGTGACTTGTGCTGCCGTCGGACCGGCCCATCCGCCGCTCGCGCTCGCTTGCGACGGCAGAGGTACGCCGCGGGGGCGGCCGTCGGCGGCCGACCGGGCGCGGACGCGCGGGCCACGTTCGCGTGCGTGCTCGTTCGGGGCCGCCGCGTCGCTCTCGCTCGAGCCGCAGCCGGCTGGTCTGTGCGCTGGTGAACGGCTGCGGAGCGCTGTGCTGGGCGGGCGCGTGAGCTGGTGCCCCGACCCTGTGCGCTCGGCCGCCGGCTGTTGGTGATGCGCCCTCCCTGGTCCTCCCCCTCTCGCCCAGATCCCTCCCCCTGATCCGGACCAGGGGCGCCGGGTCCGCCACCGCCGTGACCGCCGTCATGTCTCGACGTGACGGCTCGTGTCTGGGTGCCCTCCGTCCTCCCCCGCCTCGCCGCGCTGGCCGCCGCTGCCGCCGGGCCTTCACCGCGTCAGCCCTAGATCTGGGCTGTGGGCCCGGCGGCGCTGGCCTCCACCTCTGCGCCGGCTGCGCCAGGCGTCCCTGCTCCCTGGGCTGCCTTGGCTGCCGCCATCCCTCCCTCCGAGGCGGCTGCCGGTGCGCGACCTAGGGGGCCCACCCTCCTCTCCCCTTCTGTCGGACGCTGGTCCGGCGACGGCCCCCTCCTTCGTTCGCGCGGCCCTCCCTCCCGGCGGTCGCTTCCCCGCTGCCGGACGTCGTGGCTGCGGGCTCTCCTCGATGATGCAATGACGACGACAACGACGTCTCCTCCCCCTCTTCGCTGGCGGCTCCGTCGGGCCCCTCCTCCTTCGTCGACGGTGGCGGGTGCGCCTCCCCTCCCCTTCGACGTGCCCCTGCCGGCCCGGCTGCGACGGCACCCTCCGCCCGACGGCCCTCGCCCGGCGACGCCCCTTCTCCCCGACCGGCGCTCCGCGGCCTCTGCGCTCCCTTGCCATGGTGTCGGAGGCTCCCCGCGCCTTCGCCACCTATGCTTCTCCGTCGGCCTCGTCGTCATCCCGTGTTGCCGTGGGTTCGGTCTGCCCGCCGTCTTCGTCGTCTGCGTGGGTCGCGGCCCGCCAGCCTGCTTGTGCTTCCTGTTTGTTGTCCCCCCGGATTGCTTGTTGCCATCCCATCGATGCGCTTGCGGCTTGCCTCTCAAGCCTTGAAGATTCGGCGACGAGGAGTTGGTCTTGGGGCTCGGCGAAAGCCCTGCACGACCCTGGTCCGTGCCGGCAACGGCTGCACCCTCGGTGTTGCTTCCTCGCTGGAGGCGTTGTCATGGCGGCCCCAACTCCATTTAATCAGCCCGGTGAAGACTGGGTCTGCTCCGTCGTGAGCAGACGGGCGATGGCGGCGTCCTCGTCGCTCCCACCTTGGTGGCTTCGTCCTGCGTGGCATCCTCCTTCGATCTTCATAGGTTTGTGTTGTTGGCTCTCGGTGATGAGCTTGTGTTCGGGGTGTCCTTTTGTGCAGGTTAGGCTGCGCCTTCTTGCTCCTGTAGGTTGTGGTGGTGGTGTTGGGTCTCTCCTCTTCTTCTGCTTCCTTAGGTTGATTGGTCTTGTGTTTCCCCCTCCTGATTCTGTTCTCGGCTCTTCAGGGTTTCTCCTAAAGCTGCCTTTGTAACTCATTCTTCTCTCTTAATGAAAAATGTGCTTTGTACGTCTTTAAAAAAATCTCAAACAAGTTCATTTTCTTCTATACGAATCTCGGTTTGCGCGATAAAGAAAGCGAGGTATAGGATTGATTAGCGGAAGAAAGCGATGAAGCAACTTTTGGACCGTCCTTATGTGCTGAGCGACCATGTGCCGAAGGGCGTAAGTGGGCCGAGATCCGCACATTCATTTTTGAAAAGGAAAAAACCCTTTCACCGTCCCTCAACTATCACCGAAGTTTGATTCAAGTCTTTCATTCGGAAAACCGGGTATCCTATATCCCTGAACTCTCTAAACCATCCATTTTTGTCGTTCGCTGGTTTTGATGGCGGTTTGTGTGACGTGACAGTGTGGGGTGGGTCTCACATGCCTGTTGGCTTTCCCCCCCTTCTCTCTTCTCTCTCTTCTCCTGAGCCATGGCCGCCTTACTACGGATGAGGACGACGGGGACGGCCATCTCGCTGCAGTCCCCACGCACCGGCGACGAGATGTAAGGGTAGCTTCGCCGCAGCCCCCGCCTCTCCTGTCCTTCACTCCACCATTGCCCCTCCCGCTACTCGCTGCTGGAGCTGCCGTCACTGTGACAACCCCACCCGAGATAATTCTGTACTATCGCCTAAACCACTCTATTTGGTCATTAAATGATAATAAGGAACCATCACGTTGAGTGTTACCGGGTCAAAACCCGGTAAATCACTTGAATAACACACAGAGGGTCACATATACGTTAAAACCCCCACGAAGGAGAGTTCAGAGTACCTTACAAATTAAAGCCAATTTTCCCCATAGGGTCAATCATTACAAATCATTATTCTTGACATGAAAATAAATAGTTCAGAGTTTAAAAGACAACATAAATAACTAAACGATAAAGAGGCATCATGGGAGGCAACCCATGACACCATCACTCGTCATCCTCAAACCATTCCAGCTCCCAGCCGGGTGGGATTTCTCCAGGCCAAACATTATCACCTGAAGCAACATAAAAAGCAAGGCTGAGTATACTAATACTCAGCAGGGCTTAACCATCTAAAATAAAATAAAAGACTTACCTTCTAATTCATGCAAGGCTTTTGGCTAGTGGGTTTGTTTTGCCAAAAAACTACTGAGTAGTGTATCCTTACTTTCAACATTTTAGCTCAAGTTCTAGTAGATTAAATCCTTACTAAATAAGCTATCTATAGCAAGTATGAGTTGTGCAATACAATTAATCAAACATCAAGTTTATCCATATTTCATCATAGAGGGATCACAATGGCCAGCTGATTAAGCAATCTCGGATAACGGTGAGAGGCCGACGATCGATCGATTAATAACCTTGCAACGTGGACCTAAACATACGGGATAATGTACTCACAATGTGTACACCAACCAGGCGGTTCCCGTCATTCCTCAGATTGGGATCTGATGCCACAGTCCTAGGTACAAGGCTATCTGGTCCGCCTCACACTAGCGTCTAGACTCACACATGCACCACAGTTTGCAAGACTGGAGCCGCAACCCAAGACTAGTAGCCAAAAGTTTCTGCACCGCATCATTCAAGTACTAGGCTTATCGTACCCATTTCCGATAAATATTTAGTACGTTCAAATGCTTAATCTCTTAACCACTAGACCGGAGCCCAGAATCCCATGCTCTTACCACGGGAGCAATCCAATTTATCAAATCTCATGATTCCAACATAAAAACCTATTCTCGCGAGCGAAGTACATCACTCGACTTGTACCGGGTCCTTAGTGCATAGCAACTAGCGACCTAGCATACTAGTAAAAGATCATAGGTACTTAGGGGTCATGCAACTAGGGTTTCAATTCAACTCCTGAACGTAAATGCACATAGATAATCAATGATAAATTCAGAAGTTTAAAGAGAAACACATAGGTTAATGATAAACCGGGGTTTGCCTTCGTCAGCACAAGCAGTCAAACAAACTTCCGGACTTTGGTCCGGGTCTTGCTCTACGGTCACGCAGTGCACGTCTCTTCCAGCTCCCTCGTCCTCGTCTGCCGGCACGAGCGTGTAGCTACCGTCTGGGACTTCTACACGGAGGATGCATATGCAAGAATTAGTTAATGAATGTAATTTAATTAAACACAAACAGCAAATGACAAGCATAGGGTGCAAAGTTGACCACATTCACCTAGATAAGAATATATTCAGCATACTCTTCCATAAAGAAAGATAAACCACCCTTTATTAACATTTTTTATAGTGATTGTGTGCACGTTTATTACATTACATTTATATTTCTTCACCAGAAAACAAGTTTAGTTAAAGGTAAAAAGACAAGGGGTCTAACCTAGGGTGAAACACACACAAGGTTTTTAAAAGAGTATTTCTTCATTTTCTCTTTTTAACACTTACTTCCTTCAAAAATTTGTTCTGCCTAAACCATGCAGGATATAATAGTGAGAATTTTTGTACAAGCACACAGTGGAACAACTAAGCTACTTCCAAAAATTCACAGCAAACCGAGTCATATCCTAAGGATGAAAATTATGATTAGTTACAACTAGCCAAAGCAAGATCTAATCATACAGGGAAAACTACACATGCATTGGAGCTAAAAATTTACACATAGCACCTCTGGAATATAACTAAGCTACACAACAAAAATTAGCTCTAGAGACTATTTCTATCGGGTTACACAAAAATAACAACTTTCAGCCTAGCCATGCATAAAGAATTTATACAAAGACATATATAACTATTCTGTAGCCAAACCACCTCCTACATCACAAACATATCACAAACATCACCTAGTTCAAAGATGAGCATCACTGGATCATCAGAATATGAACTACGAATTTAACTCCATACACAGGGTTGCGATTTGGCTCACCACAGATCGATTGACGGTGGTGGCTTGGCCGGAGGTAGCTCCGGTGAGCGGCGGCGGCGGACCCGCCCCTGCTCGAACTTCGGCGAGAAGGGAGACGGAGCTGGCCATGTGCGCTCGTGGAAGGTCGAGTGGGTGCTAGAGAGGAGCTCAGAGGTGGGAGGCAGCTGTGGGAGCAAGCGGAGGAGAGGGTTCATCGGCGGCGGTGGCAATGACAGACGACGGTGGAGCTGTGCTCGCGCAGGGAAAGAGGGAGGGGTTTTCATAGGAGGCTCTACGCAGAGAGGCAGCTGTTTCCTTGCTACTGTGTCAACACGAGGTCACGGTATGGCCGGCGAGGCGGTGGGCGACGTGCGCCGGCAGGGAGCCAATGGCGGGCGCGCGCGCGGCCGCCCGGCGTGTGCACGCGCCGCATGGCACCGACCAGCGAGCCCGCCTGCGCCACCGCACAGTGATCACGGCGCTGCGCACAGACCGGCGGTCACTGCCATGCCTCGGTGTGCGTGTACCGACGTACGGCGGCTATCTAACGTGGCGCGCGACGGCGTCGTGCGTGGGCACGCGTTCCCAGCGCGGTTTCGTTTTGGTTTAGCACTGTTTGACCGGCCGAAACTCACGATTTTGCAACAGAAGTGCTCCAAAGTGCATATAGCAAAGTTGGAGATCTCATGACCCTCTACAACTTTTACAAAGGCTGATGTGTGTTTTGAGCAAAGGATTTTGCATAAACATCATGCCAATATGCAGATTTTCTCGGCGCCTGG
Source organism: Cenchrus fungigraminus (assembly GCA_036936925.1). Taxonomy (NCBI): domain Eukaryota; kingdom Viridiplantae; phylum Streptophyta; class Magnoliopsida; order Poales; family Poaceae; genus Cenchrus; species Cenchrus fungigraminus. The sequence continues at coordinate 131,899,972 of CM072777.1, forward strand.
AAACAGTGATTTTTGCCGTTGACCACATTTTTCACCACTTTACACTCAAAATTTGAAATGCCACCAATTATGAAAATTGTGTCCCATGAAAAGATGCACAACTTTTATATTGGCCGATTTTGAAGTGTTTAGGTGAAATTTGGAGAACGCGGTAAAAGTTCTAGACAGGGTATGGATGTCAAGGGTTTTTTACTAGGGTTTGACTAGGACTTTGACCAAAGGTTTAACCACTAATTATGTTGACTTGTTCAAGAAGATGATTAGCACTAATTGACACTAATTAAAAACACGGGGTGTTACAGTCACGGCGCCCTTGCTCCCTCAGCGGCTCTCCTCCGCCACCGCCCTGAGGAAGCCGTCGCCGACGGCGGTGCTGCTCCCCTCCTCCTGACACCGGTGACGATGAGGCGGCCACGGGCCTCCCTCCTTTTGGAGGGAGGAGGGCATCCTGTTGCTCCCTCCGTCGGTCTCTTCCTCCACCGGCGGGCGGCACGGCGAGGAGCAGGGGAGGGGCGGCACGCTGGCAGAGTGAGCAGGAGAGAGAGAGGAAGAGGGCGCCGCGACGTCGCTACCGCCGCACGAGCTGGCTGCGAGCTCCTCGATCTCCATCGCCGCGCGAAGGGAGAGCTCGATTTCGCCGGAGAGGAGGCCATCTGAGCTCGATTCTGCCGGAGAGGATGTCACCCGAGCTCGATTCCACCGAAGAGGCCGTCGTCGAGCTCGGGCCGCCGCCGGAGCTTGGCCTCGGGGCGGAGCGGGCGACGAGCTCCGCCGTGGGCCGCACGCATGAGCTTCTCTTCTGCCAGCATCGGGAGGAGGGGAGTAGCACCGTCGGCATCCTCAGGGCGGCAGTGGAGGAGAGCCGTCGGTGGAGAGAAAGGAAGGGGCCGGCAGTGACGGCATCCTCAGGGCGGCGACGAGGAGGAACGGCGGGATGGGGGCGGCAACCGCGTGCTTGGCGGAGCCGGGAGGACCACGTGGAGCGGCGGGATGAGCGGTACAGCGGCCGCGGGCTTGGCAGTGGATGAGGAGGAGCGGTGAGACAATGGGGGCGGATGCGGAAGTCAGGAAGACCCATTTGGGACCCACCCTGACATGTGGGTCCACTGCCACGTCACGCAAAATCGTCGTTCCTAAAAAGACTGTCGTTTTCGCTTCTCGAGAAATAACTTTGACTAGATATGTAAAAAATATATTAATACTTATGGTACAAAATTAATATAGTTAGAAAGATATTTGAATCTAGTTTTTTAACAAATTTATTTGAAAATATAAGTGTTGCACGTATTTTTTATAAATCCGGTCAAACGTGTAGTACGGTCGTACGGAAACCAACGGTAATAGTCTTTTGAGGACGAAGGAGTACACACTAGCAGTTCATGTGACTTGAGAGTTGAGATGAAGTCACCAACTACATCCCATCAAGTGGCTGCTGCCTGTTGACTGCTAGTCAACTCCGTGGACTTCTTCTGCTCGTCACGCTCATCTTCCCTGCCGTCTTGGCCGCCGTCGCCTCCGCCGAAGAGCTTCTCCGTGTTCTCAAGGCTCCTGCCCCTCGTCTCCGGCAGGAAGAAGAACATGAACACCCACCCGGCGGCGGCGATGCCGGAGTAGACATAGAAGCTCCCGGCGAAGGTGATGGCCTTGTAGAGCGAGATGAAGGACATGGTGACGGCGCCGCTCATGATCCGGTTCATCGCCGTGCCGAGCGCGCACCCCTGCGCGCGAAGCCGCAGGGGGAAGATCTCCGAGCTGTACACCCACGCGATTGGGCCCATCCCGATCGAGAACGACCCCACGAACGTCAGCACCGCCGCGATGCTCACCCCCGCCAGCGGCGTCGACTGCCCCGTCGGCAGCCGGTCGATGGCGTGCAGAGCCGAGGCCAGCGTCACGAGCGAGACCACCATCCCGCCGGCGCTGGTCAGGAGCAGCGGCCGCCGCCCGACGCGGTCGAGGAAGAACGTCGCCACCAGGATGAACAGCGTCTTGCACGCGCCCACCGCCATGGTGGCGCCTAGGGAGTTGCTGTCCTTCTGGAGCCCGGCCTTCTGAAACACCCGGGGGCTGTAGAGCACGACGGAGTCGATGCCGGAGGCCTGCTGGAAGAACTGGAGGCCGAGGCAGGCGATCAGGATGCGGCGGACGGGCGGCGTGGGGCGGAGGAGCAGGTCCCTCCACACCCCCTCGCCGTGGGTGCCCTTGTTGCGGGGAACGACAATCACGTCGTCATCGTCGCCGCCGACACCCTCCGGGATACCGATGGCTTTCTTGATATCGGCGAGCCGCTCCTGGGCCTCGGCGGGCGATTCGGAGGTCTTGGCGAGCACGCGGCGCGCGTCGCCGATGCGCCCCTGCATGACGAGCCACCGCGGCGACTCCGGCATGGCGAGGACCACCAGGGCGAGGAAGACGGGCGGGACGGCGCCGACGAGGAACATGACGCGCCAGCTGAGGTGCACGGGGAGGCTGTGGAAGGCGTAGTTGGAGACGTAGCCGAGGAGGACCCCGGTGTTGATGAACACCTCCGGGAAGGACGTGAGCAGGCCGCGCGCCGACGTCGGCGCCACCTCGGCCGTGTACACGGGAGCGATCATGAGCGCGTACCCGACGCCGACGCCGGCCACGAAGCGGCCGAGCATGAGGATCGCGTAGCTCGGGGCGAGGCCCATGATGAGCGCGCCCGCGAAGAAGATGGCCGACGCGAGCACCATGGTGTAGCGCCGCCCGATCCAGTCGGACGTCCGGCCCGCCGCCAGCGAGCCGACGAGCGAGTAGATGTTGATGATGCCGGCGAGGATCTCGATCTGCGTGTCCGTGATCTTGAGGTCCTGCTTCATGAACAGCTGCGCGCCGCTCATCACCGAGATATCTGCCGCCACGTACGTACAGGAAAACAACGTTAAGAACCTGATTTGATTACCTCGATCACACTTCGTTCAGTGGCACACGCCATGCGGTGCTTGGAATTATATTGTGTGCGTGCCGCGTGCGTACCGTAGCCGAGGAGGATGGAGTTCATGGACGCGAGGATGGCGCAGGCGAGGGCGTACTTGTTGAGGGGAGGGCGCTTCGCCGGCGCCTCGGCGGCTGGGATGCCGCCGTCGTCGGAGGCGTCCTGCTTCGACATGGCGAGACGGAGAAGAAGCACGGGCGGAGCGAGGGTGTGGCTCACGGCACACTTGACTGTGTCCGGTGTGCCGGTCTTCGTTTGCAATATTCACACTCCCTGTCGAGCTATATATTTGCTATCCAAGAGTAGAAAAATGCGGTGCTAATCAACGAGGTGGTCTTGACTTGTGGTCTAGGATTCTGGCCCTACTTTGTACAAGTGGCACCAGGTTATTCATCATCAGGAATAGTAAAAGTTGTACAAGGACCCGAAAGCGATTTGAAATTTGAAAATTGTGCGTGGGCGTTTTGTCGATTCTTTCTGAAAACATAAGAAATATATTTTTCCACTGCTTCTTCTCAACAAAAACTTGTCGTTTCAAACATCATCACTGTTTGCAACTCGTCATTTTCTTATTGTAATGAATTTCAGCAAACTAATGGAACAAATTTCATCATGGTCTTTAAATTTATCCCGAGTCTCCTAAAGACTCATGCTTTCTTGCTTAAAATTGATTTGGCTAAGACTTTTGATCGCATTGAATGGTCTTTCATTACTGCTTCTCTCTTCAGGATTGGTTTCAGCTCTCACTTTATTGATATGGTTCATGCTTGTATTTCTACTTCCTCTCTTTCTATCTTAGTGAATGATGAACCCACTACTTACTTTCATCCCGAGAGAGGTATAGGCCAGGGCTGCCCTCTTTCTCATTATCTGTTTGTTCTTGTCATTAATGAACTGTCAATCAGATTACAGGAAGCTCTCAATTATAACAATCTCAATGGTGTTTCTTTAGGCCCAGGAGCTCCTCCCATTCACTCTCTTCTTTTTTCAGATGATATTATCTTGTGTGGACATGCATTCCTTACCGAAGCTCAAATAATCAAAGATATTTTGTATTATTTCTGTCATTTATCAGGTCAAACCCCTAACTTTCAAAAATCTTTCATTTATTTCAGCAAGATTGTTCCTCGAGGCATTAGAACTCAGATTCAGAATATTTTCCCTGTGCCTCTTCTGCAACCTAACACTATTCATCTGGGTCATCCACTCATTTTTTCTCACAAAGATAAAAACAAAGCTTATCGTTTCATTCATAATAAGTTCATTGCTAAACTTAAAACTTTAAAGGCTAATAAGCTCAACCATGCAGGTAGGCTGCAGTATATAAAATTTGTCCTTTCTTTCATCCCTATTTACTACATGTCTACTATCTTGTTTTCCAGGGATTTTATTGATCAGATTACTGCTATTATTCGTAGATTTTGGTGGGCAGGTGTCCAGGAAGAGCATTAAACTAATCCTATTGCTTTTCGTTCTTGGGATGACATTTGCAAACCCACTGATAAAGGGGGTCTAGGCATTAGGGACATGCATCTTATCAACAAAAGCTTAGTTATCACCTCTGCTTGGAATGTTGCAGCAGGGAAGGATCCTCTTTTAACTGTCACCCTCAAAGCTAAATACTATCTTCATCACTCCTTTTGGACAACCCCTTCTGTAGGTACAAGGTATGTGTTTTGGTCATCTGTTTTGCAGGTTAAACATCACATTCACTCAAATGCCACCTTACAAATTCAAAATCGAGCTTCCTCCATTTGGTCTACCCCTTGGATTCCTAATTGGGAACACATTCATGATCATCTCATCATCCCAATTATTAACTCCCTTTTACCAGCAATTGTTGCAGATCTTTGGATGCAGGGAACCTCTACATGGAACAACCATCTGTTGTCAACCACCTTTGAACCACAACAAATACAAGTTATCACCTCAACTCCGATCTTCCAATCCCAACACTCAGATATTCTTAGGTGGACTCCGGCGTCAAATGGCAAGTGCACTTCCAATAATGTCTAATCCTACCTGGCCAATCTTCATACACATACCCTACCGCAACAAGGTACCAGAAGCATTACCCCTCAGGATATTCTCTTTTACAAAAGGTATGGAAAGCTAAAACCATCCCTCCTTTTCTTAAACTTTTTGCTTGTCATCTTATTCGACGAGCTCTTGCTTCTGCTGACCGTGCTAGTCGCTATTCAGTTCATATAGATAAACATTGCGCTCAATGTGGGGCCGTTGAAACTGATGTCCATCTTTTCTTTCTCTGTCATCTTCCTTCTCAAATTTGGACTTCAAACTATTTTCCCATTCCGATCAATTCTGTTAATCTTTTAGAGGATGGGGCTCAACATGCTCTGTCTTTACTTCTTCCAGCCACTTTTACTGAAGTTTACATTTCTAAGTTCCTTTTAACAATGTGGTATATCTGGAGAGCTAGAAATGATGCTCGATTCAATGCAAAAAAATTGGTCTCTTTTTCAGGTTCAGCGACAGGCCACGGCTCATCACCAAGAACACATCGCAGCTGTTAATGATGATATTCAAAATCAAACTAATATTTCTCCTACTATGCAATCTGATCTACTTTGCAGGGACAGTCTCCACTCACACCTTTTCAATTCAACACCCACCACTAATATTCTTTGCTATGTTGATGCTTCAACTCTCCCTGATAATGGCCACTCTTTACCCGGATCTGCTGGCTTGGGTATACACATTACTAACAAAAATGTCCAGCCTGTTAATTGCATCTATGTCAGAGCCTCATTGCAGGAAACCCATTCGGTTATTGATGCTGAAGCTGCAGCTTTAGCCTTGGCGGCTATTGTTCTTCACAACATGGATTTCTGCCAAGTTTCATTTTTTTCAAATTGTCAACAGTTGGTGGCTACTCTCAACAATGATGATTTCTCCAATCTTCCTGATTGAAGAATGCTTCCTCTCCTGCAGCTATTCAAGGACTACACCAGAGACACGAGTCCTCAACTTCACCACATTGATAGAACTTGTAACCACACAGCACATACTTTGGCTAGATTAGCTTTTTCTTCTCCTGATGTTCAGTTTCAGGCTTATGTTCCTACTTGCTCTTATGAGCATCTTCACTCTCAGTGCCCTCTTCTGGTAGCACTGAATTCTGTACCCCTTGTTCATACAAGGATCCTTGCAGCTTCTTGCTGCTAATTTAATGAAATGTTTAAAAAAGAACGTACCCAGTGCTGTAGGCTCCCGCACTGTGCGGGGTCTGGGAGAGGTTATTAGCGGGAGGTCTTTCCCACACATCGTGCAATGTGTAGAGGCTACTGCTCGAACCTGTGACCTCTCGGTTCACAGGCGGCAAGCACTACCACTTGCACTAGGCCGCCCTTTTTAATTTAATGAAATGTTTGTTGTAAAAAAATTGGGGGCAGCATTTTTGGCATGTTCTGTCTTCTCACATTTATAAACTGCACTTTTGTGATCGGAGAAGGTATGCCTTAAGCAGTTTGGTGCCTTTTTTAAAACAAAATTAAAATATAAAAAAATAGTTAAATTCTTCTCCTCATGCTATATTTCGTGCAACATCGACATCGTCATTTCCACGGATCTTTGGACGGCATGAATAGCACGCCGTCGCTGTGGCACCAGTGTTAGTTCGATCTCTTTACCGTCACGGCCCTGGGCCGTGACGGGCTCGATCCTGCGCTCTGGTCAGGGGCGCCCAACCAATTCATGATTGGTGAGCCCCTGTCGCACAATGCTATAAAAAGATGGGTGGGGACCACAACGCTAGTCACGAGGTTCACCTGTGCCGCCACTCCCCACCTACAAACCCTAGCCCAAACCGAGGGAGCACTGGAGTAGCGGGAAGCTCCACCGCCGCCGCCGCCGTCCTGCTTCATCACCCGGACGCGCTGCCACCAGGCACACCTCCGCTACGAGCACTCCGCCGCCGTCGTCGGTGGCCTCATCGGGAGGTTTTATTTCTGTGACAAGCGCCCGTGGCCTGTGTGGTCGGAGGAGGAGGAGGAGGAGAGGAGAGTCTCCAACGCCGATGGAGGATACGGGGAGTGGTGGTCCATGAAAGCGCTCGCGCCGCGTGTACATGTGGCGCCGAGCGCTCTCCGCATCCGGGGCACTGTGGACTCGCCGTGCCGCCCCGAGAGCGACGCGACAGCGCCGCCGCCGGCAGCGACGGACGCGGCTCGCGCCTGCCGTGCCCGGGTTCATCTCGCTGGAGATCAACCAAACACTCGTGCCCCATGTCCATTCTCGCCATTACTGACGCTTGGCGCTTACTCCATCGCTTTTAATTGCTCCCGGTTCTTTTCACGGCGATCCGTATAATCACTCGCCGGAGATCGCGCTCGCACGGCTCCACGCCGGTGAGGTAGCTACGCCGGTGAGAATTCGGGCTCTGAATTCAGAGTTTCAGACTAGCCGCCCGCACCGGTTATTCTGTTGCGTCAGGGCTCCAGCCTCGGACACGGGAAATAAAAAGAGCGACCACGACGTTAAAAATCTGACACTTACGTCGGGCCTGCCACTAGGGGCGGCAGCTCGCGCCAGTTCCGAGTTCACTATCGGCGTCAGCTTTTTCCAAGGCAGCAGATTGGAAAAGAAATGTCGATGATCCACCATTCATGTTTTTTTTTTTTGAACGAAAGGGCACAAAATAGTGCCTATTTCATTGATAAAGAGAGGATTTATACACGCCGGCTAGCCGGCTCAAAAACACACCATTCATGTTTGAATTTGTTATCTTGTGGAGTTGTGCTTCAACTTTTACAGCACGTTACTCCACCCCCATTGCAGTATTTTTCTTCTTCTTTTTTATATATCCGAGGCTGCAGTTCTCAATCAATCCTTTTACGCGGTTACTGCAACGACTTTGGTATCTGAAGATGCCACTCTACCGGGATTAGGTTGCCATCACGCACGCACAGCATTGGTAGTGAAGAAATCGGCCCTACCACCGGGCCAACGACGAGGATGACGTTTAGGCACGCGCTGCTCTTTTTCTGCTGAGGTAGAGGAAGCAGGACCCCAAAATATCTTTGGAAGCAGTCTCAAAGTGTCAGCACACACCCACATTGGATCCTTTTTTCTTATGTTTGAGGAGCGCGGTAAACATCATTTCGCTGGGACGAAGAAAGATTGGCAGGACACTAGAGGGGTCGGTCTATCTAGGACGCAACAGTGGCAAACTTGTTTCCAGTGGGGGCAGGCAGAATAAGTACCAGTTCGATTTTTAACCGATTTGATGGATCAACTGTTACCTGATGTGTTGATGTCTGATTGGCGTAACAAGGGACAAATTAGCGGACATCCAGATAGATGTGGGTTTGGCCTGCCCTGTTCGTCTGCCTTGTCAGTCACCAGCCAGCGGTACTTTTCTCTCAGAACAAATCAGCCACAAATCAGCAACCAACTACCAGCCAGCAGTACTTTTCTCCAGCCACCCGTCGTCAGCCACACGAATAGGGTGGCATCCAGTCGTTTCTGGACCATCCTTCGCATCGCTTGGCCATTCTTGGCAATGCTACAAGAAAGTGCTTATTATGCTCCAACTATACTACGTGCCTACGATACCAGTTCGAGCAATTGGGGATAATTGGCCACGATCGAGGGTGATAGATCCAGGGATGCCCGAGTTACACTTTCCAAGCCCATGATACGGAGCCTCTGGATTCCCGGGAAACACCACCATTCTTGAGCAATCAAAAGATGTCCAGGTGGCACTAGATGCTGTATTTTAAGAGCTTCAGCCTTCATCAGGACGGGCGCAAAGGCACCAAATTTCAAAGATAGATATACACCAAAAGGAGGGTCCTGGTTTCAATTTGCTTTAGCGCGTTTGCTCTTTTGATGGTGCCCTTTTCCGCCCTCTGATCGTCCTTTTGCTCTGATGTTTGCGTGGGGTGAAGTGTGCGTGGCTCTTTGTCTTTGATGCTGATCCACGCTTCAATTCCTCTCTGCAGGCGCGGGTATGAGTTTCCTGTGGTGTTCTCGAGCCCGAAAAAAAAGAAGAGACCAAGAAAGTAGGAGGAGTGCACGTACGATTCCAGAGCTGCCATTATCCCAGTTCCCAGCAAAGCAACAGGATAAGCAAAATCCGAAGGACGTGCTTCGGATGATTCCTAAGAAAATTCCTATCCTATGATGATGTCGATCATATCAATCTGAGCCCCCCAGCACGGTGATTGGATGCAGCGCAGCGCGCGCAGAGAAAGCAGAGACGATGGCTGCTGCTAGGATCGGAGATGCGGATCATGATTTCACGCATGATGATCGAGCCCAAAAGTTTGAGGAAAAGATGGAGGGGGAGCTAGGGAGCTCGCATCCACCACCCTTTGGAGCCCCGTGGGCAGGCCGAACTGACACGCAAGGCCCCGGCAGCGGCTAGCTTTCAGTACCTGTCCGATTATGCGCCACGCACCAATAATCCCGGAGCGATCAAGAGCGCCATCAGGAATTTCATAATCAGAATAATATCAGATCACGCGCGAGCTTAGTACGACGCGGCCGTGGAAAAGGCAATGCGAAAGGCTTAAAGCTCGTCGGAGTCACGCACGGCGTGGCAGCCACGCACGGCGTGGCAGCCACGCACGGCGTGGCAGCCACGCAGGCCGCACCACACCGGGAGCGGGAGCGTGCGGGTTCAATCCCAACACCACCACCAGCAGAGAACGGAACGGACCGAGCCACCCACCACCCACCCACCCATCCAATCGCGCGAACCCCCCATCATCATCCGGTGCAACCCAATACCAAAAGGAATCCTTTACCCATCCGTTCGGTTCGTACGTGTAAATATCGGTTGGAGAGCCAGCCGTCCGCCGGCAAAAGTCCCCGGCGAGAGGGATCGCTAACCCGAGTGGCTCCTGCACTAACTCCCGCGCTTCCGCACGCATATCATATCCTAATATCAAATCATACCATACCATCGCGCCTAACTCAGTACGGGCTTGTGATGCGCTCAATACCTTTTGCTCCGAGCCTCTGATGCAGCGACCGTCGTCAGATCAGATCAGTAGCCTGTGCCGTCGTCTTCGTCTTCTTGTGTTGCCTGCCGATGGGGAAGAGGAAAAGGTTGGTCGCGCAGCGCGTGCTGTGCATTTCACGCTAGCTTGCCTGCAACCCTAATGGCGGGTGAGCTTGATACATCTCATGTCGAAGCTAGAGCTGCAGATGAACAGGTTGCAGGTATCTGTCGTTTCCACGCGCATTAAGGGGCTAGGGCGTTACCGCCACACTGATCTTTTAATTTGTTCTTCCTATATACGGCTGTTAGGAAGGAAATGGCCGAGCATCTCTGCGTCCTGTTACGAACAGGGGGGCCTTAATTTAATTCTGTACCCTTTCAGAGTGCCTGCCTTCCATCAGCGTCTCACCGCTGGTGCAGGGGTCGTCGTCGTCCTCACCAGTGGGAGGGCCTTTTTCCAAACCATCATGAAGGGACTGCATCCAGTTCTGTACTTTTTCATCAAGTTTTGGTGGACGGCGTGACATTGTTGTCTCCAATGGAACCATCTTGCGTTCAGGCTCTGCAATTCTCTAGGAGAGTTGAGCACTGACAAAATATCTTCTCGTAAAACTTGCAAAATATGTTACCACCACTGAAACTTCCCTGTAAAACCTTACCAGGATTCATGATCTTCAGATCGCGACACTTGCACGCACTATTTATGTATGTTCTTTTGACAAGGCCATGCCCATGACTGATAATATTATGCTGCATAAAAAAAGTTGTGTTCCTCCATTCTCTTTCTGAAGATGCGCAGCAGAATGCACCAGAATAGGGTAACTCGTATGGTGGGGGCACATGATACTGTAATCCAAGACAGGAATATATCTAATCCAAACAATAATATCCCAATGCCATTACCGGCCGGAAAGCTTCAAGGTCCACCGAAAGAAATGCGAAACCAACGATAGTGAGGCAAACACGAATGAAAACCGTGACCACGACGAGCATATACGGCTCGTGTCCCGGAGCACTCTGATGAAGAGATTAAGGATTGACAGCAATGCCTCAATTTGACACCACTCACACACACACTCGGATAGTGAGCTGCCAGCACTGGATAGCCGAATTCAGATCGGATTCCCTCCTCTCGTATTCCGCAGCAAAGTAAGTGCTGCCGCCATGCTTCGCATCTTGCGTCGTCGTCTTACCAAGATCACGCCGGAATCAATCATCTCTCTGCTCGCAAGTTCTTGCCGTTTTTTTTCTAGCAAAATGTTCGCAAGTTCTCCTGCTGGTTTGACATCATCGACGTGTCAAAGTGATGGGTTGGGCCATTGGACACGTGATTTAGCCCAAGCCCATGTTGCGTTTTTCTTAGGCCTAATCATGAGTCAGGAAGGAAGTCGACAATCTAGCTAGAATGGGCCCTTCCTCAAAAAAAAAAAAAGCTAGAACGGGCAAGCAAGAATGTAATCACAGCCCACCCGGTGGTTGGTATATCGAAATCGGTCGTCTCGTAACGCTTTCAACCACGTGACTGATTTCGGCAGATCGCGATTTTTCAGAAAGTCTCCCCCGATTTCTTGCTTCCACTGGCCGTGCCGCCGCCGTAGCAGCTGCCTCCGCCTCCGCCTCCGCGCCCGGCGGGATGCGGCCGTGACGCCGCCGGGCCTGGGGGGAGCGTGCGGAGCCGCGCGTCGCTCGCCGGCAGCGGCAGGTCCGCCATCAATCACTCGCCCCTCCCCATCCCTCTCCGTGAAAAGCTTACTTTTCGCTGCGGGCTATGGCCATGCCTGTCCTCTTCGCGTGACCGCATGTTGCATGCCAGGTGTTTGCCGAAATGCGCGTGTTGCATTTGAATTTTCTTCTCACGCTACAGCCACCTCTCTAGCACTGATACGCGCCATATTTTTTTTTTGTTTAAGCGATGCTGTGGTGTTCATCAGATCAGATAAACTATTGAGCTCGCCTTTTTGAATGCTCAATATTATACCTACTGAGCTCGCCTTTGAATATGCAATATTAACGCACTACGTGTTTGGTGTATTTACATAATTTATTCTGCAGAGATGCGTATCACAGCTGTAGATGCTCGCAGGTACCTGCTACCTCGTCGTGGCTACCATTTAATGGCTACGGCGTTTTAGAAAGAATAAGGGAAAAAATGTAGAGAACCTTAGAAAGCGTAAAGGAGAAAGGAATTCTTTGAAGGCTCTAGACTCGCAAAGCAACAAAGGATGTCAACACTCAAACAGGACAATCAGTACGCTGTGACGTGCTATGAGGCGCCTAACCACGTGATTTCTGTGATTTTAGTTTTCTATAAATCCATCAGTCCAGCCACAGCCATAAATAGGTTTCTCTATTTTGATTCTGACACCTGTCTTCGGTGCCTCTGCTATTCCTCCTCAGCAGCCCTCTCAGCTCAGCTGCGACTGGCCGACCGCCATGGGTTCCAAAGCCATGTTAGATTTCTTCGCTCGCCTCTTCTTCTAGCTTCACCATCCTTTTCCCTGTGCTGTTTGTTAGCTTCTCGTTGTGTTTAAGTCTTTCTGTAATCCACTGTTGAGCAAGCAAGTAGAAAGGGTGCAGGAAAAAAAGGTTTAATGTAATTTGCCAGGATTTGATGTTGACATATCTTGTCTGTTTGGGTGTATGATTCTCCCTGCCCCCTCCTTTCCCTTGTCTTAGAGAATAATGATCTTATGGTTCTTGTGCAGGGAGTCATTTGTGGCCAGTCAGGCCCCCATCTACATGAATCAGGCTCCTCCACATGTATGTATGCATGCTCATGAATTGGCTTCTTTTGCATCATTCTTTACACCTTTTACCTCTGATCTATAGCATTTGATTGGTTTGAGGTGAGATTTAGATCTGTGAGGGGAAGGAATGCGAAGCATCACTGTCTAGTTTTTAAACCTCGTTCTTTGAATTTTATAGTGCAATTTCTTTATATGAGTCATACTTCGCTATGCCCATTAAGGCAATACCTTTGTTGAAAGTTTAGGTGTTCAAATCAATCCTACTTTCATGGTCACCTGAGTTTAATTGTTGCAAGCCCCTTCAAATTGTTCACTGAGTGTGAGATGCATCATGGAAACTAATGCATATCCATGAACATAATACTATAACAGTACTGAGTGAACAATTTGTTTTTAACAAAAAAATATTTCTTTCAGGTCAGCCATGTTCTTGATTATCATGTGTTTGTTTGGCAATTGAGATTTGAAAATTACAAACTAAAATTAGGATGCATAAGCAATATGAATGATGTGATGTGAGTTGTGACAACTGTACATATTATCAGCTGCTGTTATGCAAATCAGAACAATAACTGCATGTTGGCATCAAATTATCTGAATGCATTGAGGGTTAGAATCTAAATCTTACTAACATTTTTTATATCTCTTTAGATGTATTTCTGTGATCAGGTAATGCATTCCACAAGAGAGCATGACAAGTTGTATTTGCTCTGTGTGCAGATGTCTGGACCATCGATTATTCTCAAACTCATTTTGGGACTGCTTTGGGGCATCATCCACTTGGCAATCAGCATTTTTAATTTGTGGTCTCTTCTGATTTATAATCTAGAATGCTATCTTATTTCGTCTGGGTTATTGTGGAAGTATCGGTATCTCCACCTGGATCGACTGAAGTACTTGGCTATTGTGGTAGATAGCAAAGAAGCTAAAAATACAGACAAGATCAGGCAGCTATTGTGCTGGCTTTCAACTATGGGTGTGAAGTATATATGTCTCTACGACATTGAGGGTAAGACAAATGAGTTCATCATTTGAATTTCTAGGATATGTAATTTCAGTTTGAAGATTATCCTTGGTTGCTAATCTACCTATATGACTATTTCTTTTGTCTAAATGAACATGTTTTTATAAGAATTCAAGTGATTTTAAGCGTCAATCCTGGGCTGTTACAATACTCGAGAGTTGGGACAGTGGCAGAGTGAACATACCTAACTGCCCTGTTGCTCTTATGCATTGTCTTCTGAAGTTTATAGATGAATGTACTCTCTTTTTTTTCTTGAGACCCGTGGGCTCTATCTAGCACACATAAGATTATCTTATTATCTTACTATTCTATGTTGCATCCTAGGAGTCCTGAAGAAATCATTTGAACCGGTTATGAAGGGTTCAAGAGATGGGAAGGTAGGAGAATATTTGGTTACTTACAATGCTGAGCTTCTCTTTGTGCATGTTCTCTGCTGGTTGGATTGTTGATTGTTTTTACTGTTACTATGTATCACTGTTCATGTCAACATGTAGGGTATTGGTGCAAGCATTTCACACTCTAGCCACAAAGATTTGGCAATAGAGTGTCTTTCTGGTTCTGATGGCAAGGAGGGCATTGCTAAAGCAGCCAATTTTCTTTGCTCAACTTACTTAAATGATGATACTCATGGAAATGGCAAAAGGGAGCCAACATTTACAGAAGCTGACATGGCCAGTGCGCTGAAAGCTGTAGGTATGCTTGAAAAAGTTTCCTTGTTTGAATGTCTTCATTCATGATCTGTTTGGTATACTTATTTTCATTTGCTAGTGATTTTATCAACTATATTGTCATAATGTGAGGAGCATTTAAGTTCTGGCTTCATCTTTTAGGTTGTGGTGGGCCAGAACCTGATCTTCTTCTCATGTATGGTCCTGCTAGATGTCATTTAGGCTTTCCTGCATGGAGATTACGGTATACTGAAATTATGTAAGTTTTCCACCAACACATGAATTAATCTTTCTGATTGAGAAATCATTGTGTGCCATTAATAGTTTATTTCCACGATTGAGAGAACTCTAACATTCCTTTTTTTGTAGGCATATGGGATCACTAAATTCAATGAAATATGGTGCCATTGTGAAAGCTTTATATAACTTCTCAAAGAAATACCAAAATTATGGTAAGCTTGGGTTTTCAACTTTGAGCTGTTCCGCAGAAAAATCAACAATAATCGACAATTTTATTTTAATGTAACATTTTAACCTATGACATTTATCCTAACTTATGCCACAAGTACTTCAATAGGGAGTCTTTTGACTTGGTTGCACATGGAAGTTATGTTTGGTTTGGTCTAATTTGTACATGTGGCTCTGTGCTGACAACACTAAGTAGTTCTACAATTCATCGTAGTGTGAGATACAGGATCCTAATGTTTAACGTGTTGATATGCTACGAAGAAAATATATAAACCCCTGAACATGCTAGCACAATTTGCCGCCCGATTCGAAACAAAATTTACTCGTTTTGGCTGACTCTAAACCTCTGTGCATTTCAGGTAAATGAGAGGTTGGTACTGTTGTCACGAAGACCAGCAGCAGTTTACTCCCTCCTTTTTCTCAGCTGCTTAGTATACGCCACCCCCACTCTGTATTTCCCTTGTACAAGATCAGAAGTGTCACTGGCAGAATATACGGGATCAGATCCCTTTGTAAAAGTCGCCTCAACAGTACTGATTAATGAATTTAAATCGAGATTGATATTGTTTGTGCCTGCCTGTTTGCCCTGTATCTGTACGCTGAACTGCCGACACCATGTACTCTACGAGCTACGAATTCTACTGATGGCAATTATACGTGGGAATGGATCAATATCCATAATCCAAAGAAGAAAAATCCAGTAAGATCCTAAATTATAAAGTTCGCATCCAATCCAATTCATTCACTCAAAATCCAATATCCAACAATATAATCCAACCACCACCAGGTTGACTACTCAGATAAATCTATATGTGGGACACATGTCCAGAGTCGGACCCTAGAATTAAAAGCTCGCGTTCACACAATAAAATTTTAGCGGATTTGACCGAAATTTGGTGAGATGCCTTAACATGACAGTCCGCTACTCAGTGCAAATCGGTGAAGCCAAATCTATATGTGGGACCCACGTCCAGAGCCGGACCCTAGAATTAAAAGCTCGCGTTCACACTATAAAATTTTAGCGGATTTGACCGAAATTTGGTGAGATGCCTTAATATAACAGTCCGCTACTCAGTGCAAATCGGTGAAGCCAAATCTATATGTGGGACCCACATCCAGAGCCGGACCCTAGAATTAAAATCTCGCGTTCACACTATAAAATTTTAGCGGATTTGACCAAAATTTGGTGAGATGCCTTAATATGACAGTCCGCTACTTCGTGCAAATCGGTGAAGCCAAATCTATATGCGGGACCCACGTCCAGAGCCGGACATTAGAATTAAAAGCTCCTGCTTGGACATCCAATACTGATTGGACATCCAATTTAATTTAGCATGTGGACATCCACATCCAAAGTAATCCAGTCCAACGAAGTCCAAAAAGAAAAAATCCAATTGGATTTGGATTTTCCAAAATCCATTACCACGTCTAATGGCAATCGCTCACTTTCATCTGATCTTGTTGCTCTTGTCGTCCTATATTATCTTTGTTCTACCCTGTAATTTCCATCTGCCAAAGTTCTACCCGATGTTTGTTGAGCACGGGATTGTTTACTTCTAGCAAAACGATGCAACAACAGTACATAGCAGTTGGCTTCTCTTTGATTCTATGGAGAAAATGAAGGAGAAGATCAAGGTGCTCAAGCTGGATCAGCATAGGAAAACAATCTAATTTTAGGAGTACTTATTTTAGGAAAGTTAACCTGATACAGTAATGGGGGATATTTAACTATTTGTCACTCTTAGCTATAGTCAATTAATCCCTCTCACATTCACTCCTCTCTGTAGAGTGGTAAATCTGTTGCCACTCACCCTCGTATGATGGCAACAGGTTAAATATTCCCCAAGCCAAAGCTCAGCTGCAAGCCAAAGCCAAAGCCTCGGTCCCCCCCGGTCGCGGCGCCCACACACCCATGTCGCAGGCGGCGCAGTGCCCCTACTGCCGGGCGTCGGGGCCGGCGCGGTGCGCGACGACGCAGCCGCCGCTGTCCCGCGCCGTCTCCGAGTGCACCGTCTGCGCGCGCATCGTCCTCGAGCGCCACCTCCACACGCACCCCTTCTTCCCCCTCATCCCCTCCCTCCACCCGCTCCCCCTCGTCACCCCCGACCTCGCCACCGCCGTCGATCCCGCCCCCGCTCCCTCCCCCTCCCCCGGCGGCGAAGATGACGAGGACCCCTTCCTCCCCGCGGGCTTCGTCTCCGCCTTCTCGGCCTTCTCCCTCGAGCGCCACCCCGTCCTCGCCCGCTCCGCATCCGCCTTCTCCGGCCAGCTCGCCGAGCTCGAGCGCGCGCTCGCCGTCGACTCCGCCGCCGCGTCCTCCAACCCGGACCCCGCCGGGCCCATGGTCTCCGTCGACCATCTCCGCGCCTACCTCCAGATCGTCGACGTCGCCTCCATACTCAGGCTCGACCGGGACATAGCCGACCACGCCTTCGATCTCTTCAAGGATTGTTCCTCCGCGACCTGCCTCAGGAACCGGAGCATCGAGGCTCTCGCGACCGCCGCGCTCGTGCAGGCCATCCGCGTGGCGCAGCAGCCCCGCACGCTGCAGGTTTGTTTGCGATTCACGCTCACCAGCTGTATGTTATAATGCTCTAGATGCATAAAGTATGCCTTTCCTCAAGAAATTAGGATTGTATAGATAATACTGTTGTTCTGAAATGGAAATTTGCAGTGTCCCGAGATTTGATTTCTTAGAAATTGGGTGTTGTGTGAGTCAATCCAAAATTTTCAAATCGTCTAGTAGCTTCAATTCTGAAAGACATGACGCATCCTTTGCATATTGAAATAACCGACTAAAACCACCAAGCTAATTTAGTGTTCAGTCCTGAGTATTCAGTATCCTGTATCCCCTTCTAGCCATCAAATAAAGCATTTTCTCAATGCTCTGCTTGATCATTAATGTTGATGAGTGTGCATTTGCATTTCTTCTCTAATCAAACTGATAGTTGTTACTGCGTGACTTAGTCGCATCATGTGTGACCTGAAATTGTAGCTCGTACAAACTAATCTAACTTTAACCATGTTGCGAATACCTGAATTCAGCTGAAACCACATTGAAAATGCTTCATTGACAAATGACTGAACCAAATGCTAAGTCAACTTTGGGTAGCGTTACACAAACATTTGGTGTAGCGTTTTCAGGCATACACACTGATATTTGTTAGCTAGAGCCGTTTCACCTTATATTCACTAAATAGCTAGGAAATCTCTATGGTAGCAATCTTCTGCAGAAATAGCTAAGAAAAACATCAAAATACTTGGCACATATCTGAAACTTGGTGAACCATTTTCATGTAACACTACTTTTTTCAATCGGTATTGATCCACCTTATGTTTACCATGTGATCAGGAAATCTCTACTGCTAGCAATCTTCCTCAGAAAGAGATAGGAAAATACATCAAAATACTCGGAGAATCCTTGAAACTGAGCCAACCTCTTAACAGCAACTCAATTGCTGTTCATATGCCTCGGTTTTGTAGCTTGCTCCAGCTGAATAAATCTGCCCAGGTATCATATTTCAGCTGAAAAACTGTTACTGAAGCATTATGCCAAAAATTATTATCTGCTTCCAACATATCGCATGTCGACTCTTCAGGAACTTGCAGCTCATATCGGTGAGGTGGTTGTTAATAAATGCTTCTGCACAAGGAGGAATCCAATAAGTATATCTGCTGCAGCAATATACCTTGCCTGTCAGCTCGAAGACAAGCGCAAAACTCAGGCTGAGATCTGCAAAGTTACAGGCCTTACAGAGGTCACTCTACGCAAAGTGTACAAAGAACTCTTGGAGAACTGGGATGATTTGCTCCCCCCTGACTATACACCAGCCACACCACCAGAGAAAGCTTTCCCAATGACCACCATTTACTCAGGGCGCTCGTCAAGTGGCAAGGATCTGTATCAGGACAAGACATTCGATAGTATTAAGCAAAAAGGCCCTGAACCTTCAGAGCCTGATCACATGGTCATTGTGAAAGAAGAGGAAGACAAGAAAATCAGTGCTCATGGTCGACCGCCTGCAAAACTCGAGCCTCATGAGTTGAGCAAGGCATTCTGGCCATCAAATGCCCCCTTCTCAACATCTCCAAAATCTGACCGTGACAAGACTGAAACTAGTGTTCGTGGGTTCAACCTTAATGAGGTATCATGCGCGATGGATTCTGATAGAGCAGATACCACAGTGAAGCCAAATTTCAGCGATCGATCGTTAAATGAATCAAATATGCTTCCATCTCCCAATAGGCAGCCTCTACCATGGCAGCTTAAACAGGCAGTGCCGGCAACTGGTCCATCATATTCTAGGCTTCGGGAGCAGCACTTGGGCCTGGACCTTGTAGCTGCTCTGAAGGGTATGGGGAAAAGGAGCGCTGGGGATGGTAGTGATGGCCGGGATAAGGAAGGGAAGTGAATAGCGGCAGCTGTTCATTCCATTGATCTAAAATGCAACTAATAGTAGTAGTGCATTGTAAATATGGATGTTCGTTTGTGGTAGTAGAGCTAAATTCGGCTTCCCTTGTCATTCTATATGTATGTGAAATGTCGCTCCAGAATCTGTAATTTCTGTGCTGAAAATGTTTGCTACCAAATTACTTATCACCTGAGCTGATTTAATTCAATATGTTTAGCACAATGAATTGCAATTCCTGAAATTGACTACTGGAATGTGTGATGGTCACACAAGAAACTCTTTATTTGCATACTTGCCTGAAACAGTGAATGGATACTTGTTACCAGATCGGGTAATTTGCATAATTTTAGTTGGAAATTACTGTCTGTAATCCTGGCAAACAGTACGAATCTTAATATGTACTACCTCCGTCCTTTAATATATGACGTTGAACTAACTTTCTTGTCCTAAATGTCATATATTTAAGAACGGAGAGAGTACTTGAAAATAATGCAGCAGGAGATTAAATTCTTATATTCTTCAGTCTAAAATTACAAGGCTTGTTTTGTTATTTTTCTGAAGAAACGAAATAACCTTGTAAAAATAACAGAGGAAAACAATACAAGCAGAACTGCAGAAGCCAGAGCCTGCTAAACAGGGGGGTAAAAGGAAAAAACCAGACAGGCCTCGCCAATTCGCCATCTCAAACTCCAGTTTTAGTTCGAATTTAGCAGAGCTGGAGGGGCTGAAGCGCAAATCTACCCCCGAATCGGATAATACAGGACGAGAGCGAAGCAGAGGCCTTCCAAAACCCACGGCGAACGCCTACTGCTTCCTCATCCTCTTCCCTCCTCCGTCGCCATGGCCGTCTCCACCTCCACTACCTCCCCGCTCCCGCTCCTCTTGCTCCACCGCGGCGCCGCAAACCCGAGCCCCGCGTCTCTCTCCTTCCCCTCCTCTCTCCGCGCGTGTTCCATCCGCTCCCGCGCCGCCGCCGCTCCGTCCGCAGAGACCCTCTCCGACAACGGCATCCCCGCGCCACCGGTACGTGACTATGCTGATATATCTGCAAATGTTTTCGAGCACGTATAGTCCCAAACCAGTGGATTGCTATGTGGTAGACAGTCAATATAGGCGGCATGTGATACGGCTGCATTACTCATTAGTTCATTCAGTTCGCAGCACCCGTCTTGTTCACTCGGTGACTAAAATTGTTATGCTCGTGCTTCCAGGAAGGGGAGGGAACGGGAATTCCGTTGCCATCGTCGATTGGGGAGGACGGAGAGCAGGTACCATCCCTAACAATTAAAATTCCAGATTATGATGTATAGCTCTAATATTGTCATTGCGGTGATTATACTGTGATAATTTGTTGCCATGTAACATATGTTCGTCTATTATTGCTGCATAATGCATTTGTTGGTATAATCATAATAAATGGAAAAGACAGTTGAGAAATGGTTCAGGCTTCAGGGTGGAACATTTCTACCTGGACAGCTACATTGTGCAACATAGTGGAGTGAATGAACTCTCTGGATCAATGGTCGGAGTGTCAGAAAAATAATAGACAATATGACAGCACATTTTTTAAAGACATTTCACTTAAAAGTGAACTATTTCTCATGTGACTGTGATTTGAATGTCAGGAATGTATGTTGGTATATTTCATATCAGCTTAGACAGTTTAGCATCATTGATGCTTGAGTTATGCGTAGTTAACTGATTGAATAGATTATTCATGAGCATGTAACATGTCATTCAAATCATTCTTATTGAACTGGTATGAGGATATCTAATGGTCTATGACGGTTTAGCTTTTCAAAATCAACTTACTTAGCTGTCGGGAACCACGTGGCCACGTTCCTAGTTCTGGGAACATCATTCCGGGAACGGGAACAATTTAGTGTAAAAACCTTTCATAAGTGTCGTACCCCGTTCCCATCGTTCCGGGAACATGGTTGCTAAGTCTGTTCCACCTTGGAATTATTGAGCCTACTAAAAAAAATTATGGCACTAAGTGTTTGTTGTTATTAAGAAGAGTTATCCAAATGACCAATTGCTAATGCTCTAAACAAGTAGAGATCCAGAACAGTGGCTAAAACAATGTCGTTCTTGTAGGTTTATCTCTTGTCATTTGGTGTTTGAGTTATTTTATTCTCTTTGCTCTTTTTATGTTTTTGTGTTAGTTTGCTTCTGCTGTGAATTTGTTATTTTATTCTTGCTTTGTTATGCGTGTATCTATATTTATGTGAACAATATATGAAGAGATTATACTTATTATCCAGGACACTTCCTTTGCAGTTTGCACTAAGTATTTGAACTCCTCTATACCATGTTTGTTAGGAGGGATTTAATTCTCTCCTTGATGAAGATAAAGAGAAAAAAGATATACCATGTTTGTTTTGATGGGACCAGATCATAAGGTGTCGATTAAAGATCTATGCATGTACTACTATTGTTACAGTTGTACACAAATGCAACTTTTCTAAAAATAAGTATAGTAAATAAAGAGATGTTATAAGCATGCAAGTTGCCATAGGCATGGGATTTGTGTAATAAATACGATTGTATTTTTTATAAACAAACATAATAGCAGTGTGTAGCTGTGTGGCTGTGTTAAAAAAATCAACAAGCTATGCTATGTCCTCTTGTTTATCTCCCTTGGAACCTTTTTTCTGATCCAGAATTTGACATAGGTCCATGCTTCCTGCAGTAAAATAGATTCTATCAATATGAATTGTCAACCTTTTAAAACATGTATAAAGCTATTTACTTTCCTCACATGGAAATGGTATAGATAGATTTGTCACTAAAAACTATGCCCTTATTAAATTAGAAAAGATGGACAATGTGTGTTTCAGATACCTTGTCTGTCCAAAATGACTATTGTGAGTTATAAAATATAACAGAGGTAGTGCTGCCTAATCTGCCACTGAGGCTACTCCTTATTATTATTTTCTTATTTTATCACCTCATGTATCATGTCCATGGTGCGTATTTGTGTGCAGTTGTATGGAACTGCTGGAAAAGAAATTGTTATGAGACCTTGTGCACAGTTGAGCTCCTCTTTTAGTGATTCTTTAGATGTGTCACAAGAGAAAATAGTGATAAGAAACAGACACGGGGAGAAACTTGTTGGTGTTTTGCATGAAGCTGGATCTAAGGACATTGTAGTGTTGTGCCATGGCTTTAGGTCATCTAAGGAAGGTAAAACTATATTGAGTCTCACTAATGCATTGACATCAGAAAAGATCAGCATATTTCGTTTTGATTTTTCTGGCAATGGAGGAAGTGAAGGTACTTTTGAATATGGCAACTACTGTAAAGAAGTGGATGATTTACATGACGTGATCCTACATTTCAAAAAACACAAACGTGACACCTATGCTATTGCTGGCCACAGTAAGGGAGGAAATGTGGTTATCCTCTATGCATCCATGTATCATGATATACCTAAAGTTATTAACCTGTCTGGAAGGTTTAATCTGGAACGTGGAATTGGAGACCGTTTTGGAACTGATTACATGGAAAGGATTAATGAGCATGGTTTCATTGACGTGGAAGACAAAGCAGGACAAATCATCTACCGTATGACCAAAGAAAGTCTGATGGACCGTCTTAAGACAGATATGCAGAGTGCCTGCATGTCTGTTGACCCAAAATGCAGGGTGTTGACAGTACATGGCGCTGAGGACGATGTTGTGCCACCAGAGGATGCCCTAGAGTTTGATAAGCATATAAGTAACCATGAATTGCATGTTATTGAAGGAGCTGATCATAGATATGCATCTCATCAGCTTGAATTAGCTGCAATTGTACTGAAATTTCTTAAATCTTGATGAGGGTAGGTGGAAACAAATGTAGCCACTATCTTTTTCTTGGGGGTCCAATATACTTGTTCTGACAATATTGTTAGTAGATTAAGTTTAGTGGAGAACTGTTTTATTAAACATTTATATTTCAGAATGTTACCATATTTGCCCCCTTTTACAGTGCACACGGCATATACATACACTTTGCCTTCACAAATCGAGCTTAACTGACTTGATAACATTAAGGTGTCCTGAATCATAGCATTGTTAGTTTACTGCATTTTGTGGCAAAACATAAGCGGACGTCCATCTTACAAGAAGTTAACGTTTTATAAGCTTTCATTTTCCTATTGGAAACATATTTAAATATTGTAATGTCCTTACCCTAACTCAACTGCATGTTTCTATATGGTATCTTCACTCTTCAGTTTGCCTGCAGAAGCTGCATATAGGACTAACAACAATTAATTTGAATGTTACCTGTTCTCAGTTGGCACCCAAGCAGAAGATCAGAATCAAGCTGCGGTCCTACTGGGTTCCTTTGATAGAAGACTCCTGCAAGAAGATAATTGAAGCTGCCAAAACGACCAACGCAAAGACCATGGGTCCTGTTCCTCTGCCGACCAAGCGGAGAGTATACTGTGTGCTCAACTCGCCCCACGTGCACAAGGATTCACGGTTCCATTTTGAGATCCGCACGCACCAGCGGCTGATTGACATCATGTATCCAACTGCCCAAACAATTGACTCATTGATGCAGCTCCAGCTCCCTGCCGGTGTGGATGTTGAGGTTAAGCTATGATTCTGTTGGAGCTGAAGTTTTCAGAGTTTGATGTAATGTGGTATTCATTTTCCGCAGCCTTTCTAGTTGGTCCTTTTGCTGTCTGGGACTGAGAAATATAGAGCCTGTAATAGGAATGATGTTGAGAGATGAATTGTCTTTCATTGAAGCATATTGAATGAGTTGGTTTACATTAAGCTGTACTGATGTTCTGGATCCACCAAGGTTTCTGGTGATGTAAATGTACGGTCAGCTTCTGATATACTTGGCTTCCCATCCCCTGTAAAATCGTACGGTCAGCTTCTGATATACTTGGCTTTCCATCCCCTGTAAAATCGTCTGCTTCATCTGGATAAGTAAATTTCTCTGCTCGTGCTGATTATACTTAATCTGGATGATTCTACGGACGGGCAAAGCTTTCTATTTCTTCTGAAGAGGAGTTTATTTCTCTCTTTCAGAGTTTACCTGAGTTCAAGCTCATTATCTTTAAAGTCAATTTCGTAGGCGATGTACCTAAGTGAGCTAAGGAAATTTTCTTGTGAGGAAACTAGCTAGTCCTTTCTGCAAGAAGTTTAGAAAACTAATTATCAAATAAACATCATCAGTGCTACCTAAAGAAAAAAAATGAAGTATAATATGTTATTTGGGCGAACAAAAGCTCCAACTTCCTAGTGCAAGTTGCAATGAGCACTCAGATTACATGATAATCAGACCCAAAGAAAACCACCGTTTTTCTGTAGCTCAACCTTTCCATAAAAAAAACTCGACCTGTGAGGTAAGATCATATTTACAGGTATTAGTATTATATTACGAACATTTTCAAACATGTCGAGAAAACCTCCTCACCTATACACAATGCTATAACACAACTCACGTGGGATAAAGTGCACTTAGATGGTTAGACTTGTGCTTTGACGTTGAACAGACGAGAGAATTTTTTCAAAGCGCACTTAAGTCATTAAGTGCGCAACACTGGTCGTAAATCTACTCCTGAGAGGGATCAAACTCCGGGGCGGCAGAGTGTGAAACAAGCATTGTCAAAAAAAAAAAAAACTAGTCTAGCTCGACTTTTTTCAGAGCTGTGGTAAAAATTTAAAGCCATCATTGAGGTGAAGTCCATTTTCAGTTGACTCTCAGTGCAAGCGAGCTCAAATACTCTTTTTTTTTCACTGAAGAAAATGAATTGAAGATATAAAGTTGGTCTTTAGCAGCCCGTAGTACGCAGCCCCCAGCATCCATAGACCATGTTTCTAGTGGCATGTGTAGTCATCCTCTCCGAAAACGACCCAAGAGTCCAAAAGACATTGCGGAGACTCGAGGGGTGAGCGTTGGTCGGCGAGGAAATCCGTAAACTATCCTTGGGGAGGGGCCCATATGATCTTGTCGAAATGTTCTCAGTGCTTTGTCCTTCTTTTTCCCTAATCTAATCTTGGCTGCTTGCTCAGTAGAGAAGTCAGATGCTAAAGGTATCTTTGATCAGGGCACTGAAAATTGCACACGCTACTAGTAGCTATATTCAAGTGCAGAATAACCCAATGTCACCATCAGCTTACTCATTGCATAATAGCATCATTTTGAATCAATTTTCTTATTTATAAACGTCATATATTAAAAAACAGAGGGAGTAATTCATTTTAAAACCATTGCATAGTTTTACTACACGAGCCGGACAAGCTTGAGCTTCTCAAGTTTTTTCAAAATGACTCTTATCTTTGCTGTATGTGTGACTATGATAGCGTACGCTCATTTTCCATTTTGCATGCAGTTACAAGGATGGCACGCACCACCACAACGCGTGCACATCACACACACGCACCCGCAAGTGCGCATTCAATTCTATGATTCTATCAGACGTTAACGTTACAAGTAAACCACCGAAAGTTGCGTCATTGCGTGTGTGTGAGAGCCACGGTAACGTACCTGTACTTGGATTAGAGTGCTAACCGTGTTCCACCGCGAAACCATGTCAAATGGAGTATCTCATCTCATCAGAAACACCAGGCAAAATCACCATGTATCATGTACAGATTAAGATCGCCGATGTGC
Source organism: Cenchrus fungigraminus (assembly GCA_036936925.1). Lineage (NCBI taxonomy): Eukaryota > Viridiplantae > Streptophyta > Magnoliopsida > Poales > Poaceae > Cenchrus > Cenchrus fungigraminus. Next base: position 131,925,832 of record CM072777.1, read on the forward strand.
ATCAGTGCTTCGACGGCGGAGCTAGACTTCTAGCCTTGTACTGCACACAAAAGGAAAGGATAACATGAGATGGTCATGTTCACACTATGTCTTCTGCGATTTCCATTGTCTGCGTGTTGCGTGCGGCAAATTTCAATGCATCTTCTGCTCGGATATCTCCAATTTCCTTTTATGAAAAGAGGAGTAGCTTTCATTTTTTGGATCGAATTCGAGTTCACACTAACTTATTAGCTGGTACGTATCAACGACAGTCGGTCTGTTCGCTAAGCTGGTGGCTGGTGACCGGTGATTTGTGCTGATTAGTTCTGAGAGAAAAATATCACTGACTAGTGGCTGATAAGTTAGAGGAGGTTGATGGCTACCACCACACAGGACGTTGTTTTTTTTAGAAAAGGGAATATATATTAATATGCCAACCTCTGCATCGACCAATGCATATAGCTGTTTCTTATTACACGGTTATACTTAAAATCCACGGGAAAAGAAAAACACAAAGTGTTTGTCCGTAAAAAGATAAAACTCTCCATCTTCACTAAGAAAGCAAATCACTAAGAAACACAGGACGTTGCTTTCAGTGGTGTCACTTGCTACGTCGCCCGTGGCAATCATCTACGGCAGGATCGATTGTAGCCGTGCAGTTCGGGGTCCAACGGATCAGACAGAACAGTGTGATTATGTCTCCTGACCATGCTGCAGTGCGTAATTTTGTAGCCTTGGATTGGATGCCCCGAAGGGCGGCATGCATGATGGCATGTACATCTTATTCATAATTCATAGACATTTTGAACTAGAAGCAGTGAACAATTAAGGGGCATATATGCCCGTTAATGATTTGTAGTATGGTTTAATTCACACGTGAAGACTGAAGAAGCTCAATTATATGCCTTTGCAATTGCATCACACCCATCCATAATGTCCGTGTGCGTATGTCCTTGCATCAGCAGCACCTGATGAGTTGGTTGAGGTAGACCCTGGAACGTGGGCCTTCGACCTGTGGATTCTTTTACTTGGCTACCAAGGCCGCCAAGGAGATAGGAGGTTGGGCACGACGACCTCGGTCAAAAAGTCAACGATCCATGCCGTCGGTCCCATGTGACGCCGAGATAGGAAGCTCGGGTCGCAGTGAACCCTACGACTTTTTCGTCGCCCCGTCACTCCAAACGTCACCTGCTCCCTGGTGGACCGGATCCTCTGCGGCTCCCGTTGGCAGCCTCTGTGTCAACGGTCGCGTGAGACGTGCGCAATGGATCCCGGGTGATTAGTCTGACCTGAAAACGTGCAACTCCCCGTGTCTCTCCTCAAAATTTTCGCATCGCGGACCGTGGCACCTCTCACAAAACACGTTTCTCAATGCAAAAATTTCGCCAACTAAACGGTAAAGAGAATCAATCCCAGGATATAAGTCATCGTAGACAAGAAACGGGAAAGAAAGGATGTGAAGCACGTTAAATGATGAAAGGGTACTCGATCTCTTGTATTTCGGGGTTAACTTGAAAATACTAGGATACGGAGAGTAACGGAGTACTTCCTACGTACTTCCTAGGACCACAAGAACAAGGTAGCAGAAGACCAGAAGTAGTAGCAGCACTGCAGCAAAAATGCAAAATGGTGTGGCTGGCTAGTCCGGGTCGTAGCTAGGCGAATCGCGTATCTCGCCGGCCGGATTTGATTTTAGTGGTCTCGGATGAGAAACGCGACAGAGGTCGGGGAGAAAATGAAAAGGCGCAAAGCGCAGCGACAACGATCGATCTACAGCATCGATCGAGCGACACGACGACAACCCCCACCCACACTAGTTGCCGCCCGGGGCCGAGGCGCGCGGCCGGGAACGAACCGCAGCCACGCGACGGAGCCAGGAGGTTGCGTGCGTCGCGCGCGCCCACCGGTGCGCCCCGCGGCCGAAACGCCCTGTCCGCACGCGGGGAGTGAGCGTGAGCGTGTGCGTGTCGCCGGGCCACGCGCGCCGCACACGGCCCGCCGCCGTGTGTAACGCAACGAACCGCCTTCTTTTTCGTTGCGGCAGTGCTGCTCCTCCGGCCGGGCGAATTCGCTCGGCAGATAATATTCGCTCGGCATATGCTAGCCTCCGGCTACATCCACAAAGCCTCAGAGCTTGTTGTCGCTCGTACACAGCTCAAGGATTTTCCCCGTTTCCTTGTGCATCTTTTGCAGCTTCACCGGACAGCAACAGCATGCTGGTGGCGCTGCATGCGGCCGTTACAACTCGGTATGTTGCGCAACGGTCTCGGCATGTAGCCACGTTACACACAGCGCGGATGAGTCAGCGAGCAGCTCCCTTAGCTTGCCACGAAAGAAAGAGGGATTGCAGGACAAAAAAAAAAAAGTGAGCAGAGAGGGATTCGTCTGCAGAGTGCAGACACCATTTGGTCACGCACCTGTACCCGAGGCACGCTTCTTCTCTGAAGCTTCGCCTCATCGGCTCGGCTCCTCGGCAGACACGTATATATACGAGTGCAAACACTTGACGCCTTGTGTAAAAGCGGCCGCACACAACATCCACGCTCCCACCACCGCAAAAGAACCTCCTCCTCCTCCTCTGCCCTCTTCTTCCATCTCCTCTGCCCTGCGCGCGCCGCACACATGGCTGCCTGCGTCGACAAGTGGCACCCCACCCACGCCGGCCGCATCTCCAGAGCCATATACCGTTACCTGCCGGACTGCACCACCACCACCACGGACCGCGCGATGCCCTCCGCCGCCGCAGCTCCTCCGGCGCCCGCGAGCGCCGCCGGCTGCTCCGCCCTCCGCGGCGGCACCGTCGAAAACGACGACGACGTCTGGGACGAGCTGCGTGCGGAGGCGCAGGCCGACGCGGACTCCGAGCCGATCCTCCGCAAGTTCTACGCCGACCTCGTCCTGTCGCGCCCGTCGCTGGAGTCCGCGCTGGCGGCGCACCTCTCCGCCAAGCTCTGCGTCCCGGGCGTCCTGCCGCAGGACGCGCTCCGGGACCTCCTCGCCGGGTCGCTGGCGGCGCACCCGGAGGCCGTCCGCGCCGCGCGGGCCGACCTCCGCGCCGCGCGCGACCGCGACGCCGCCTGCGGGCGGATGGTCCACTGCTTCCTCTACTACAAGGGCTTCCTCGCCCTCCAGGCGCACCGCGCCGCGCACGCGCTGTGGGCCGACGGCCGCGCCGCGGCGGCGCTCCTCCTCCAGAGCCGCGCATCCGAGGTGTTCGGCGTCGACATCCACCCGGGCGCGCGCATTGGCCGCGGCGTCCTGCTCGACCACGCCACGGGCGTCGTCATCGGCGAGACGGCCGTCGTCGGCAACGACGTCTCCATCCTGCACGGCGTCACCCTCGGCGGGACCGGGAAGGAGTCCGGCGACCGGCACCCCAAGGTCGGGGACGGGGTGCTGATCGGCGCCGGCGCCAGCGTGCTCGGCAATGTGCGCATTGGAGCCGGGGCCAAGATCGGAGCGGGCGCGGTCGTGCTCCGGGACGTGCCGGAGGGGACCACGGCCGTCGGGAACCCAGCCAAGGCGATCGGGAAGAAGGCGGTGTCGCAGCGGCGGCCGGAGGAGCAACCCGGGGTCACCATGGAGCAGGGGTGGTCGGATTACGTGATTTGAGGGTCCTAGAGGGATTTGAGTGCAAACATTTTAGTGCAGGAGAGTTTCCTTCCCTCCAAAAGATATTTGGGGTCGATGACCACTTGCTATACTGCTATACCCTACATACAGTCATACAGAGAGAGAGAGAGAGATAGCTGCGTTGCATAAGTGGGAGCTCAGTTAGACATTGAGCCCTAGTGCAAGACCATATTTTTTTCTGTTATTTTTTCCTTTGGTTTTTTTGGGCAGGAATAACAAGATATGCATCTGATAATTTATCGGTTGCTTGTAGATACAATCCAAGTTCTATTCCGGCGCTGAAATATTCAATTTGTTGTGTCCAGTGTGGCGTGTGGAAGCAAACGCTTTCTTTCTACTCCGTACATACTTTTATACTCCCTCTCTCTTAAAATATTTGTCACTATTAAATCTTTTTTTACAATACCATTCGTCTTATTAAAAATTTTATTGCAAACATACAAAAAAAATATGTTATTGGGAAAATATTTTTGATGTCAAGAAAGTTGAAGCGATACAAATAATATTTACATAATTTTTTAATAAGATGAATGCTGAAAAATCAACAGTTATTTCGATACAGGGGCAGTAGTACTGCTCGAATGCAAACTCTGACCAATAGATGTTAGACAAGCCTTTGTTGTATAGGAGGTAAACCAGCCGATCGACGAGGTCTTGAAGAAGAATCTCGAAAGTGCTGCTTCAAACAAATCAGAGCATAAACTTTTACAGCCTCAGGTAGAATTTGACTGGCCGGGAACGGATTAGCAGTTCCATCGTGAATTTGACTGCTTGTCTTTGCCCAGACAAAAATCACCAGTGGCGGTGCAACCCGAGCCTCAACCCCCCTCCCCCCGCGCCGCCGCCTCCAGCACCACCCCCGGCCATCTTAGCCCCTCGCCGTCGCCTGAGCTGGTCACCGGAGGCCCGGCGGCCGGCGAGGACGGCAACGGCGGGGCGCTCTTCTCCGCCTCGCCTCTCCACGCGCGTCGGGGCGGTGCTGACGCGGCGGGGTGGCGTGGCCCCGGCCGTCCGAGGCGGCCCCGGCTCCGGCGCGGGCGGATCTTGCACCCCTGGTGCCGGATCTGCGGCGTCCACCGTGGGCTGCGCGCCTCCTCCACCCCTTCCTCATCTTCCTCCTCCCCTCGTGTCCTCCCTGCGGCTCCCATGGCAGAGGTCTCCCCGGTAGATCCCGGTCGGCCTCGTTCGGATCCGCACGAGTGCTGGCCGGTCCGCCCCCTCGGTCGGCGGATCTGCCCCCCCCCCCCCCCGGGGGCTGCCCGCGGTGTGGCTGCCGGCGCCTTGTCCGCGGCGGCGGCGGCCCGTCTCCGGCTGGCCGCGCCCCTGTGGCCGGTTCCGCCCCCTGGGGTGGCCCCGGCTGCGGCTCGGTGGCGGGTGGCGGGGTTCCGCTCCCTCGGCTGCGGGCCCTGCTCCTCCGGGGACTCGCCGCGGCGGCCCTCCCTTCGCGACGGCGGTGGCCTACCCGGCCGGCTGCGCCCGCGTCCGGCCCTGGGATGGGGCTGCGCCCCTGTGGCCGGCCCCGCCCTCTGGTGGCCTCGGTGTGTGCCGCTGGTGGGCCTCCTGGTGGCCTCGGCGTGCGGCCACTGGGGGCCGGATGGGCGGCCGGCCTGGTGGCCACCGCGGTGACGGTGGTCTGGGGGTGCTGTGGCGCCCGGCGGTGGTCTGTGCAGCGGCGGGTCGGCGGTGCCGTGGGGGCATGGCCGGCCACGGTCGTTGTGCGACCGCGCGCCTTGGGCATCGTGGTGGTGCCCTTGGCGGCGGTCGTGCGGTGGCTCCTCGGCAACGCCATGGAGGCGAAGTTGATGGCGCCGGCCGTTTTTCGCTACTCAGCGACGAAGATGCGGGTGAAAGCCCTTTCCCCTTGACGCTGTCAGGGGACGGTGTCGGTGGCGCAGGGCGTCATCCCCTTCTTGAAGGCAACATCGGGCATCTCGGCCGCTTGCCGTGGCCCTGCCGTGGGCCGTCGACGGCGTCATGTTGTCGTCAGCATGGTGCTTCGGCATTGGTCGCTCTGTGAGGCTGTTTCTTCTTCTTTTGTTGTTTCTCTTCGTTTTCTTTCCTTTGCAAAAAAAAAGTAGGCAGTAGTTTCTCCTTTGAACGGGGGAGAAGAGAGGTCTTGGTTCCTGGCAGTGTGGAGTGGCTCGAGTCGACGGTAGAACAGAGTAGTGGAAACCCGGTCTGATGTCCCAATCCGACTGGATCGATCCTTTGAAAGTTGTTTGAGTTGTTTCATGTCGATGTCCCAATCCAACCGATGAGTTGAGCGGTGCGTGTTGAGGTCCCAATCCAACCCACCGAAGTGCCTAATTGTAAGGTCTGCGGACCGGAGTCGTTCAGAATTCTCTACTCCCCTAGTTGTGCGGTCGATCGACCAGAGTTGTACGATTTTCGGGTCCGGTTTTCCTTATAAACTGGGTCAACTCTCTTCTTCTAATAAAAATTCGGGAAAGCTTTTGCTTTCTCACCAGTGGCGTTTTCACATCTGAGTTGGGGGAAGGGGAACCAATAATTGAGGTGAGAGCCTGCGGTGGCAAGTGGACGCACCTGACGTCTACGGCTACCGGATGCGCGACGTCGCGGCCCGTAGCTTTTATTCGATAGCTTGGGAGGAGCTTGGAATCGAGAGATATTGTTCGATGATATCATCGAGCGAAGTCAGCTCTACGGACTGTAGAGCACAGATTATCTGTTGCTTGGGGGCACTGCCTTTGGATTGAATTCTAATAACTAAAATCGTTCATGAACTATGCTGCTAGGTTCAATTTGGTCCCTGAACTATGAAAACGTGCAATTTCGTCTTTGAACTATGCTAATCGGGTTAATTTGGTCCCTGAACTTTGAAAATGTCCAATTTAGTCTTTGAACTGTGCTAATCGGCTCACATTTGTCCCCCACAGCACCAGTGACAGCGCGAAGAAAAAAAATAGCGGTGTCAGTAGGTACTGTAACTGTTCCTATTTTCCTCTATTTTCAAAATTACTTTCAAAATGAAAATCTCTAAAAATAAAAGTTACTCAACTTTTCAAGATCTCCAACTTTACCTTTGGAATCATCTTAAAATTCCAAATATTTTTTAAAATAAGGTTTTGAAATTTTAAAACCCTATTTCAAAAATACTTGGAATTCAAAGGTGGTTCCAAAGGCAAATTTGGAGATCTTGAAAAGTTGAGTAACTTTTATTTTTAGAGATTTTCATGTTTTTGTATGATTTTGAAAGTAGTTTTGAAAATAAGGAACTGCTACAGTACCAACACTTCTCCTCCTTGTCACTGCCTCACTGGTGCTACCGGGGACGAATATGAGCCGGTTAGTATAGTACAAGGACTAAATTGGACGTTTTCATAGTTCAGGGACCAAATTGATCCGCTTAGCATAGTTGAGGGACGAAATTGGACGTTTTCATAGTTCAGGGACCAAATTGAGCCCAGCAACATAGTTCAGGAATGATTTTGGCTATTACACCAATTCTAAAGGGATCGAGTGCCTTCCTCATGCTGACAGTGACTGACAAGACAGGGTCGCCGGAATGGGCAGCAATGCAGCATTTCACGGCCGCCGGAGAGGAATCTCCAATTCGCCATGACGGTGGTTGCGGAATTATATATATATATATTTTCAATTTGCAAATTATACTACCGTTTTGAAATTTTACAAAATTATACCACCAACGCCGTGGGTCACGGCGGACAAGCTCAACCGCCGTGAGCCACGGCGGCAGGAAGCCTAAACGCCGTAGCCTACGGCGGTGAGGCGTACCGCCAACGGTCCGATGAGGCTGTGGGCCCGCGGCAGCTTACCGTCGTGGGTCACGGCGGTAGGACTTGCTACCGCCGTAGGTCACGACGGTAGGTCCTAAACACCGTGGCCCACAGCGGCTAGCTCACCTATATAAAGGGTCGACGGCGGCCGCCGTCGCCCACCCCTACCGCCGCCGCAGCCCCTCTCTCCCTCTCTCAGGTACGTTTCTTTCTTAATTAGTTTAATTACTGTAATTAGTGTAGAAAATTAGATTTTCGTTTAGAAAATTTAGAAATTAGTTTCAAAAATTTAGAAATTAGTTTAGAAAATGTGAATTTTAGTTTAGAAAATTTAGATTTTAGTTTAGAAAATGTGGATGTTAGTTTAGAAAATTGTAGAAAATTACTTTATGTTGTTTAGAAATTCTAGAAAATTTTTTTTTTCTAGAAAATGTAGAAAAATAGTTTTCATGTTGTAGAAATTGTAGAAAATTACTTTATCTTGTTTAGAAATTCTAGAAAATTATTTTTTTCTAGAAATTATAGAAAATTAGTTGATCAGTTCTAGAAATTATAGAACATTAGTTGATTATTCATTTAATTTTTGTATGCAGCTTCGGCTCAGGATCAGCCTCTGGCTGAGGCTCAGGCTCGGGCTGCGGCGTACGTGACGCCCGAGTTGTTGGAGGCTCAGGTCGACCGCAGGCACCGCTTGTACCTGTCCGCCGTCCTCGGAGAGGATCTTGGACACGTACGTTCTCGCACTACGCGGACGTTGTTGCCGATCCACGACCGTTGGGTTCCCAAGTATGTGAATTTACCTTTGTTATTTGTACATTAATTTATTCTTTTGTTATTAACTAATAAATTTATCTTATTTGTTTCAGGTTACGCGCTGCAGGACTACTGCCTGTAGCGCGGTTAGTCGAGGGGACAGGCTGCTGTAATTAGTTAGATATTTTAGATATTAGTTAAACCACTTTCGAATACTATAATTAATTTAGATATTTTGTAACAGTAACTAGAGATGTCTACTGCTGCTGCCGGAGGGGGTGAGGATGGTGATCGTGATTCGTCACACCACAAGGGGAAAAACACAAATACACCACCTGATCTGAAGAAAATGAGTACGTTGGAAAGATGTATGCTTCGTTATTTGCAAGGAAAAACTGCAGATGCCATTGCAAGAGGAGAGGAACCTCCTTGGGATGCTCTTTATGCTCCACCAGACATGCATCATTATTTGCAAGGAAAAATTGCAGATGCTATTGCAAGAGGAGAGGAACCTCCTTGGGGTGGTTGTTATGCTCCACCAGCAGACCCGTGTGTTGCTAATCTACCTACTATAAAAGCTACCAAGAAAGCTAAACCTTCGTCGTCACATCGCAAGAATGACTGAAGTTTGTCATTTTGTACGATGTTGTAGTCTTTTCTGCAGTACTGTAATATTTGAACTACTATTTCATTTGAATCATGGTACTGTAATATTTGAAATGTATCTTATTGTGATTGTGTTCTCAATAATTGACCCAAAATCTTAATTTGCTTTTTTTTCTTTCATAAAGTAAAAAAATAACTAAATGACCTTAACCGCCATGGCCCACGGCGGCTGGTCCTAACTAAACGCCGTACGCCACGACGATTACATTGCAACCGCCGTGACGTACGGCGTTGGTGGTATATTTTTGTACAATTTCAAAACGGTAGTAGAATTTTGCAAATTGAAAAAAAAATATAAAAAAATTCGTGGTTTCGATCCAAATATGGGCAGAGCGGAGAGGAGGATGCCGGGGGCTTTTGTTGTTTCGTGCCTGCAATCCGGCCGGTTGGATGGGACCTGTAAAGCGCCGAAGCAGCAGATGGGCTCGTGTATGGACTTAAAAGGCTTCAAGCTTTGTTGTATGGGCCTGATGACTGACTAGCCCAAACGAAAGCAGTGGGTTCTTACATGGGCCCTTATTGGTAGGATAGAAAAAGTTCGTTCGGTGGACTGTAAATAATGAATGGGCCAAACGAGATGAGCGTTGGTTGTATGGACTTGAAGACTCTCATTTCGTTTGGGCCTATTTTACGGTGGGCCTTTGTCACTGCGTCCCCCTAGACAGGAATTTTATATATATATATATTTTTTTTAATCATTTTGCAAAATTATACGACTATCTCAAAATTTTGCAAATTTGACCACGGACTGCCATGGCCCACGGTGGCCGTCATGGCCCACGGCGGTTCCATCTCCAACCGCCGTGGGCTACGACGGTTAGGCCTAACCGCCGTAGCGCACGGCGGTTAGGCCAAACGCTGTAGCCCACGGCGGTCGGGGACGGCGTTTGCCGGTGCTGCTCGGCGGCAGGCAGCGGCCATGTAACCGCCATAGGCCACGGCGGCAGCTTTTTTTATTTTTATTTTTTATAATATTTAGAAGCCCAACACACACCTTTGCAGTGGCATGTATGGCGCTCGAAAAACCCCAACAAAGCGCCTTACGTACTGATAACATGCCTTAGGGAATTTAGAAAATTGATTACAACAGGTCTAATTAATCTAGTTGTACGAGAACAGCCCGGAGAGCAAAGACCCGCCGGAGTCTTGCGACGGCATGTAGTAGTACCCATGTGGGGGTGGAGGTGGTGCAGGTGGAGGGTAGCTTTTCTTCTTGTGGCATTCACAAGTAGAGGTTGAACATTTGCAGCATCGACCGTCTCCAGCGCTGGACGATCGATCAGGGGAAGCCAATGCCTCCGATAGCTCCCACTTCAGGTTGTAGATGACGACGTCCTCGAGGTAGTCGATGTACTCTTGATAGGGGCGAATAGCTGGTGGATCCACCCATTGCGAGAAACCGCAGTTCCCTGTTTGGGTGGAGTACTGCAAAAGGCAAGAAAACGTTAGCAAACCAAAGAATGATGATGAACAAATTTGTGGATGGACATTGCTTACCCATGCATGTGGGCAGTGCCAAAAGCGACGACCGGAGTTGTTCCATCCCTCGTACACTTGCATCACGCAAAACTCACCGTGCGAACACCTAGGCCACAACACCGTTTGCTTCGGAGCGTAGCTTCTAACTTCACGCATCGATCTGAAGTCACTCTTGCCTTTCAATGGGAAATTGGCTACAAAATCAGGAGATTGCTGATGCCACAACATAGGACCGAAACCGTGTTCATCCCCACTCCTGGAAGTCATAGTTGAATGCTGTGAGAAGAAGGCAATGGAGTGAATGGTGCTACATATAGGTAGAAAAAGGAGCCTGGCTGGGTTGTGGGTCTTTTGATCCGTGGGAAGAGAAACGAAGTAGTGACTCGGAGAAAACACACCCTATTACTAGGGCACTGGCGCATTGTGGGCCAGTCGATCCGTAGGAGGAGAACACGTCAGTGACTCGGAGGAAACACGACTCTGCATATGATCGTGACTCTAACGAAACACACGTAACGGAGAAAACACACTCTAATGCAATTCGATTAAAGTTCTTAAGGATATAAACCGACCCTACATCACGATGTCACGAAATCCCAAATTATTTGATACAGTCCGACTAATACTCTAGGTCTACTGAGTACAACAGGGGTATTTCCCCTTGATGATGGCATCAGGCTCAGCTTCCTTGACCCGGCGAGCTCTCTCCCTCTTTCTCTCTCTGCCGGCTTCACGGGCCTGGACCGCTTCACGTTCTCTCATCTCCTGACGAATGCACATTTCCTTCTCCTCCTTTTTTTCCTCTCTCTTTTCCCACTCAACCATGCGGAACCACCTCTCCCTTGCATCACGGCCCGCAGCCTCGATGTAGCTCTTGTTGAACTCAGACTGCTCGGTATCTAGCCACTGCATGAAATCACAAAGAGGAGGTGGAGTCTTTTTTGAAAGACATGTCAGCAAATAATAAAACAAAAATGACAATTGAATAATTGATAAATGTAGTAAGTCCTTACTTTGGCTCTAAGGTTGCGATCGAAAGGCTGGATCGGGTCGCGCGCATAGTTTGCGCACTTGAAGAAATCTACTTCTAAACACTAAACCCTACGGAAATGAACTATTTAATACTACAGATCTAAAAAATCTAAATAATCAATACTAATTACGATTTCATTACATCTAAGTACATGTGCTAAAAGGGTTGAAATCAACGAAATACTTACAATGAAGCGAAGGACCAGCAGAGCTTCGCTGCTCCGCTCCCTCACTCTCTTCTCCTTCCCTCCCAACCCTCTCTTTCTTTTTTTCCGAATTATTATGACAATTTCGGGCAATTTTTCGGCTCTTATAGGAACTGACGACCTGCCGCCGTGGGCCACGGCGGTCGCAAATCCCTACCGCCGTGGCCCACAGCGGTTGGGCCTGCCACTGTGGCCCACGGCGAATGAATCTCAAGCGTCGTGGGCCACTGCGGCTGGTCTGTCCGCCGGTTGTGGGGCCGTGGCGGTAGGCCTAACCGCCGTAGCCCACGGCGGTTGGCGGTGGAACCGCCGTGGGTCATGGCGGTCCGTGGTCAAATTTGCAAAATTTTGAGATGGTCGTATAATTTTTGCAAAATGATTATATATATATATATATTCCTTAGACAGAATGAATCCTCCGCTAAACAGAACTTTTTTTTGCTTGCAAAAACTGATTTTTTTAACCGAGGCGCACCCATGGCTGGGTTTGGGGTGGGGGGAGGGCTTAAGCCCCCCTTTTTTTAAGCAACTACGGGCTACGGTAGGCAAAAAAACCGGTCTGAACATTCTACTATATGTGGCAAACCACGGGTACAAGAAGCAGGGATACAATTAGACATATCCAAGGAAGAAAGAAAAAGGAACACGACAACCATGAGAAGAGAAACACAGTTCAGGACCTTCTATTACACAAGAAGAAAGACAACTACCGATCTTCAGATCATGACTCCATCAAACAACATGCTCGCTGACTACAACAAGGACCATTGCACCCCCGCACTACCCCTCGTGCTGCGCCGATCCGACGATACCCTCTCTCTGAGGGCCGGTCGACGAAAAAGGGACTAATGGTGGTAGGGGCACGCAAGCCGAGGCTTCACCAGACACGACGATCTCCCTTGAAGCAGACGGTGACACCAGAGCGCACATCCAGGCTCCACTGCCAACCACCATCCAATGCCGCCCAAGGGGAGGAAGCCTTGAGGGGGAATGGCAAAGCAGTAGATAAAAGCACCACCCGGCATAAGATGGGATGGCAACACCAACATGAGCGCGTCGACAAAGCAGAGGTGCCAAGGGAGAACATTCGCCAAGTCACGGAAGAGGCCAGCCACCAAGTGCACATCAAGTCCAAGATCAGACATTCACTGGAAGAGACACAGAGCACTCACAAACACATAGAGCTGCGGGAGATGAAGGTTGCAGGTTGGCTCGGCAGTGGATTGAAGACGGAGGCACGAACCTCCCTGCGCACCGGGCGCGACGCTTTCGCTGCAAATCCACCGCCAACATAGAAGCTGCTAGGTGGCGAGCGAGTGAGCCCAAGAACACCAAGAGAGCGGGATTGTGCAGAGGTAGGGCACCTCCCACGCACCGAGCGTGGCACTTTCATCGCACATCACCAACGATCTTCATGGCAAAAATCAGCAAGTGGGCACCAGGCGGGAAGACGAAGCACCCCGAAAGAAGGGGTGCCCGCGCCGCCACCGCGGTCATCCACAGTGGCCACAACAGGAGTCTTGGTGTGCCAACACGAACGGCAGGCTGCCACCGCGGGCACCTCACATTGCCATCACGCAGGCATCCACTACGCAGTATACCCATGGCCGAGGCCGCCGAAGTGGCAGCCGCCACGAGCAAACAATAGAGCCGATACGGCGCCGGAGTCCACAAAGCCCTCGTCCCCAACGCCCCGGCGCCCATTGTGACAGAACCGCCCAAAATAAATCTGTATTATCACCTAAGCCGGTCCACTTGGCTCATAAGCGATAACAAAGATGTATTTTGTCGCCTCTGCCGGGTCATGCCCGGTAAATCACTTACAACAGGATCGGTGATATGCGCTAAGCCCACACGAGGACGGGACCATAGTACAAATCCAACATTACATAAAAGCCCACAAAGTCATATTATTACAAACCAGGTTTTCATACATGAAAGTAAAGGTGTTTTAGAGTTTAAACAGCGGAAATAAAAACAAGCGGAAGATACACATGGGAGGCCATTCATGGAGTATCACTCTTCGTCATCCTGCTCCCACTCAAGTTTCCAACCACCTGGAATAGATCTAGGCCAGATGGAATTACCTGAAAACCACAAATTAAGCAAGATTGAGTATGCTAATACTCAGCAAGACTGACCCGACAAAAAGAAAAGTACAACTAGACATGCAAGGCTTTTTGGCTGGTGGGTTTGTTTTGCCAAAAGCGACTAAGAGTTGATCCTTAATTTCAAATTTTAGCTCATATTCTAGTATGTTAACCATTCTAGGTAAGCACCTATACTAAACAAGCATGGTGTGCAAACAATATTAAACATGCAATAATATTAATCCAAATGTTTCATAAATAAATATGGGGTAGCCAATGGTCAAGCCGACTCAAATAACGACGAGTGACCGATCGATCGATTTATATCCTTGCAAGGTAAACCCAAGACACACGGAAGAAGGTAGACCCAAGAAATCAAATAAAAGCGAATACGGGGTCTACCCCGACCAGGCGGTTCCCGTCATTCCCCAGATTAGGGACAGGTGCCACAGTCGTAAGTACAAGGTTACTGGAACGCCCTCACACGGCACGTCCAGACTCAAACTTGCACTACCAGTAGCGAACCGAGAGACGCATCTCAAGAGTAGTAGCGAATAAAGTCCCCACACTAGTTCATTAGGTACTAGGCTTACCGGTCTCATTCCCGACAAGCACTTGGTACGCTCAATAGCTTAGACCAGCACCATGCTACTCGGTCGAGACCGATGAAAGTGCATCTAGGCCCCTAAGTGAATTTTGGTGAATTGAATGACAAAGCAATTAAAGATCTAACTTATTTGTTTAAGAATGTGAGCAGGTTTTTATTTAATTATTCATGAGTTAATATTGCTATATATTTGAGGATGAATATTGTATGGTTCACATGATGAAGACAAGCAAGTGTGTGGTCCTTTGATGAGAAATAATAAATGTCAAGCAATCAAATGAAGATAAATATTGAGGATATTTTACAAAAGATCAATTCCGAGTCTCCAATGATTATGGAAGCTTGATTAAATATCAATGGATCATAAAAAGAGAAATGATGTTCTCTACTAAATAATAAATGCAAGACTTCATGTGATGATAGTGAAAGGATACAAGGATGAATGTATATTTGATGATCCTAATTTGGAAGATTGCATATACGTTGTCAATCAAGAACAAGCATTTGAAGAGGTATTTCAAATGAAGATCAAATTTAGATGAAGCAAAGTCGAACTCAATATGGTTTGGGTAAGTTATGAAGAGATCAACCGAGATGACTAAGGTGAGGGACTAAGCAATCTTTGGGGCCCTAGCTAAGCCGCCATTTCGTGTTTTGCTAAGGTGAAGTTCTAGTATCCGTGGGGTCTCCAAGTATCATATCCAAGCCTTAATCGAGTGAAGCAATGCAACTCATCTACATGTTATGTTTGACAATATGGAGTGACTTAAGGATCTAAACTTGCATACCTATACTATATGGAAAGATCTTAAGTTGCTATCTCAAGTATGGATATGCTCATGAAGATAGCAATTGTTGGAAGCCCTCAAGTTCAAATCGTTCAAGTATGGCAAGATGAAAGCTATACAAGCTCAAGAGGTTGACTAGGTATTTACTTTTGTTCTTGAGTATAGGAATGCCGTATTATCAAGAGGGATGCAACATTAGCTTTATGACAAGTATCAAAAGTGCTCATTTGTTGACCTATGTGAGAAATAGCCTTGAGAGAGTCCCTGAGTGATCTAACAAACCTCTAACCCATCCTTAGTCACTTCAACACGTCTTGAAGTGTTTGTGAGAAGAGTAGAAGGGTTTTGGGCTCTCTCTGCCTAGGGCGGTCTAACCGCCCCAAGGGGGCGGTCTGACCACCCCAGGTAGCCAACGGCTAGTTTTTCAAACTGGCCGGAGGGGGGCGGTCTAACCGCCCTTACCAGGCGGTCTGACCGCCCCAGTCGCTTTTCTAATGGCTAGTTTTCCTTGAGTGGGGTATAAGTACCCCACGAGCTACACTTGTTGGGGCTGCTGATTCTAGGGTTGTTGGTGTGCTTCCCTGCTGTTCTTGCTAAGCGAAAGCCATAGAACCTCTCTCCAACCATCTCTTTGTGAGATTTGTGAAATTCAAGCTCTATTCTTGTGTTGGGTTGAGAGAGTGAGTTTGTATGAGCTTTGTGAGCTGAGAAGAGCCATTCCATAGTTTGAGCACTTGTGATTCGCGTCTACAAGCCTTGAAGCATTTGTTACTCTTGGAGGTTTGCCTCCTAGACGGCTAGGCGTCGCCGGCTAGCTCCCAAGTTGTGGTGAGCAGCGGCAAGTTTGTGAGGGCTGTGATCTTGCCTCTTCATGGAAAAGATCGCCTTAGTGGAATCTAGGAAAGTGGTTGAAAGAGACCCGGCTTGTTGTGGGAAGAGTTAGTTGATAACTCGAATCCCTTACAAGCTCCTCAACGGAGACGTAGCTTCCTTAGTGGAAGTGAACTTCGGGAAACAAATCTTTGTGTCTCCATTGTGGTTTGCTTCACTTGTGGTTTTCTAGCATATTTATATCTGCTTCCGCTTCGATCTACTTGGGTGTGCTTGTCTTTGTGTGCAGAGATCATTACCCTGCTTGTGACCATCTACCAAGGCCACTCACCAAGTTTGGTTCGTGCTAGAAGTCAAGAGGAGCTTGAGCCACTCTTTGCTGGCTTTCTGCGTGGAGGCGGTCTAACCGCCTACAGGAGGCAGTCTAACCGCTCTCCCCCCAGCAGAAAGCAGCAGGGCGGTCTAATCGCCCTGTGAAGGCGGTCTGACCGCATCTGCCAAGGAGCTCAAGTTTTCAGGGGAAAAGTTTTATTTGGTCGACTCGCCTATTCACCCCCCCTCTAGGCGACATCAAGGTCCTTTCAATTGGTATCAGAGTCGAGTGCTCCGTTTCGAGCTTAACCGCTCGGAGTTTGACGATGTCGACTACATGTGAGGTACCGTTTGAGCCTATGGGTCCCACTGCGGAGAGCATTGTAGTTACGAGTATCCTTCCAAAAGATTGGACATACGTCTCTCTTGAGGATTTGGAAAACACACAACTCAATGCCTCTATTGTTAACTTTTTGCGTAGTTCTCTATGTGAAGATTTTCAGGAATTTATGCTAGAGAACAAGAACATTTGTCGAGATGCTCATCGCATTTGGATTTTACTGAAATCCTTTGTGGACTCCAAATTGGATGAAGATGAAAGTGATGACGAAGACGAAGATGAGATAGAGGAGTGTTGCACTGCCTCTACAACCACCACTGAACATCAAGCATCCACTCTCGAGAAGGAAGAGGGTGAAAGAAGAGAAGAACCAGCTCCTCTGGAGGGGGCGGTTAAACCGCCCTCCCAGGGTGGTCTAACCGCCCCTGGCAGAGGAAGTGAGTCCTCATGTGTCGAGAAGTCCTCTCAAGCCCCAAGCTCATCCTCACCAGTTCTTGAAGCTTCAGAAACTTATTATGGTGAAGGTGCTTGCCTAAAGGCCAAGAAGAAGAAGAAGAAGAAGAGAAGAACCAAAGGAGGAAAGATTGAAAAAGATAAAGCCTCAAGCTCGATGGAAAAACAACTTGAGACTCTTCAATCTGAGCGTGCCTCCGTGGTTTGTGAGTATGAGTTATTGGCTAAACAACTTGAGTATGCTAGAGCTAATGACATACTAGAAGCTAAACTAGAGAAGCTCACTAGAGAGCATATGGCTCTACAAGTAAAATACAAGGAACTTGAGTGTTCTCATGAGAAGCTTGCAGATTCTTATGCTTCACTAGAAATTGCTCATGAGGTTGTTTTATCTTCGGTAAATTGCATACAACCTCTCTCACACACATGCACATGCTCAGTTATCAATAATGATTTTGCTTGTACTAAACTTTGTTGTTCTCAAGCAAGCCAATCTAGTATTGAGCATGTATTTGTAGAATCTTGTGATGACCTCATTGCTCAAGAAAATGAAGAACTCAAGCAAGAGGTTGAAAAGCTTAAGAAAAACTTGAGTGAGTTGAAAGGGAAGAGCAAAGTGCAACCTTCTCAAGATAACCGTGCTAACATGGTGAAGAAGCTTGAGAAGGGGTCAACCATCACTAGCTCAGCTCCTCAACACCAACTCAAGGACAACAAGATCAAGATTCTAGAGAAGAAGAAATTAGAGCTTGTCAAGTGCAATCAATGCTCAAAGATGGGGCATTTTGCTTCACATTGCCCTACCAAGCTCAAGGCTCAAGAAACAATCTCCAAGAAGAAAAGAAGCTCCATCAGAAGGAGATTGTGCTACCAATGCAAAGAGAAGGGTCACTTTGCCGCGGATTGCCCACAGGTCAACAGTGCTGACCCGGGGCGGTCTGACCGCCCCCTCAGGGTGGTTAGACCACATCTGGCCACCACAGCCAAGATGCACTGCAGCAAAAAGGAGAAAGCTTACCCTTCAAGCAACAAGCCCAAATGCAAGCCAAGACAAGACAAGCAAATGACTCCCAAGCCTAGAAGTGACAAAAGTCAAATTTGCTACACTTGTCATAAGAAGGGTCACATGGGCAAGGATTGTCCAAATGGTAACATTCCTAAATCAAACCTTGTCCATTATGATTTCAGTAAGCTTAAGAATGATAAGAATGGTACTTGTGCTATGAAGATGATTAGTTCACCTCAAACAAGCACTAGGGCCATTTGGGTTCCTAAGCACCTTGTGACTAATCTAGTAGGACCCAACAAGTGTTGGGTACCAAGAAGTGCTTGCTGAGCTTGTAGGTTGATCGAGTTGCATTGAAGTCATGATGAGAAGAAAAGAATTCAATAATCGATGTCTTGCCATGAGAAAAGCTTGAAAATCATTCTATCAATGCAATCTCGGTAATAAGTATGGATCATTAGTCCAAGGATTGTGAAGCGTGAGGAAGTGACCTTGACATTTTCATAATATTTATTATCTCATACCATTCGATGCTACTAATGGCTCTCTAGTAGAGCAAGTGTTGTGTCGGGGACAGCCACGGGGGTCCCCTAATGATGGGGGAAATCACCCCTTTTTCGAAAAATAACGAAAGCAAACGAGCAAACCACACCACGCACGACAGCGGCCTAGGGCAGGGCCCACGGCCCAAAAAGCCTCACCGGCCCAACGAACAGTCGACCCCCGGCGCTCCTCGAGCAAACCTCCGACCCGCTCGAGGGCCGGGCGCTGCGTCGCGAATCTTCCGCCTCGCTCGAGGGCCTGACGCCCCCTCGGGCGAGTGTCCGCCTCGCTCGAGGGCTTAATCCCCCTCGAGCGTGTTTACACCTCGCTCGAGGCCTCCTCTGATCCGCGACACCGTGCCTGCTCCCACGACCGGAGCATTAAATGCTCTGGCGCGTCGCGGGAGCCCGGGTCAAAGGCAAATCCACGCCACGCCGGCCCTCTGACACCGCCTGGGAATCAGATCCCGGCGCTGTTCGGCCAACCCGCACTGTGCAGCCATCCCCAGCGCTGTGCGGGTGCCGCGCGGGATGGCCGGTGTCATTCCGAGATACTGTGCCGCCTACTCCCGTACCTCCTCCACGTCGCGCCCCTCGAAAGAGGACGGCGGCACCCTCGAGAGGGGTACGGCCCCCAATTCCCCGCCCGCCTGAGGCGACGCCGTGGCGCAAGGCCGGCGAGGCGCGTCACCTCCGTCACCTCCCAGCGCTGTGCAGCCATCCCCAGCGTTGTGCAGCCATCCCCGGCGCTGTGGAGCCCTATTACGAAGTGACGCCACCACGCCGGCCCCTGTACGGCATGGGCGCTCCCGCCATCGAGACCCTCGAAAGAGCATGGATCATCCTCGAAGGGTGTACGGGCAGCGACTTGGTGCGCACACCGACCGGCGCCGCCGTACGAGCGACGTGCGCCGCGTCCCCTCCGCTAGCTGCGGTGCCGCTCGGCCATCCCGGGCGCTGTGCGACTCGCCCAGAGTCTGTGCGATCAGCACCAGCGCTGTGCGGACATCCCTGACCCTGTGGCACCATCCCGGGCGCTATGCTGCCATCCCCCGGTGCTGTGCGGCCATGCTTCGATGGGATGCCGCCACGCCGGGCCCTGTACAGCACCGGGCGCCCCCGTCAGCAAGACCCTCGAACGGGTGCACAAACGGCAGTTAGACGCGCACGCCGAGCAAGCTACCCTCGAAGCTATTCCCCGACCATCGGATAGCCACCACGACACCGGCAAGTGTTGAGACGCCGGGACACCATCAAATCGCGAACACTGTGCACCAGTACCACGATACTGTGTAAAACCCCGTGCGGCACATTTGTAAGCCGCCTCCCCTTGGTCTATAAAAGGAGGAGGCGGTCACCCGACCGTCGGGGGGCGAGGACGACATCATCGCTTCACACTCACTCTCACTCGCATTCTCGTTCCCATCGATATTGGCATTTTGCCTCAATCACTTAGCAGGGACTTGGATCTACTTAGGTGTGCTTGTCTTTGTGTGCAGGGATCATTACCCTGCTTGTGACCATCTACCAAGGCCACTCACCAAGTTTGGTTCGTGCTAGAAGTCAAGAGGAGCTTGAGCCACTCTTTGCTGGCTTTTTGCGTGGAGGCGGTCTAACCGCCTACAGGAGGCAGTCTAACCGCCCTCCCCCCAGCAGAAAGCAGCAGGGCGGTCTAACCGCCCTGTGAAGGCGGTCTGACCGCCTCTGCCAAGGAGCTCAAGTTTTCAGGGGAAAAGTTTTATTTGGTCGACTCGCCTATTCACCCCCCCTCTAGGCGACATCAAGGTCCTTTCAACCGAACCCATTGCTCTTGCCACATAAGCAAGTCAATTTATCCAACTTATGATTCCAACATAAGCATCCTATATCTCGTGAGCAATGAGTCATTACTCGACTTGTACCGTGTCCTTAAAGCATATCACTAGCGTCCTAACATACTAGTATAAAAGCATAGGAACCTAGGGATCATGCATCTAGGTTTCAATTCAACTCCTGAAACTTAAATGCACAAAACATAACATAAATACTGAAGAGTCTAAGATATGAGTTTATCCCAAAAAGGTTATATGCACTCCGGGGCTTGCCTTCTTCTATGTTAGCAACAGCCTTTGGCTCTTCTGGACTTTGGTCCAGGTCTTGGTGAGTACCCAACTCGTTCACTTCTCTATCTGCAGCACCTTCTCCCTCCTGGGTGAGCGTATAGGTACCATCAGGTAAATCTACACGTACACATGCATATGCATTAGATTATGATGAGGGTGGGAGAATTACCACCAAACCAACTCTTGTTGGCCACATTCATCTAAAGAATTATTAATTCTCACAAAGGTATGGGTGTGGTGTGATGGTGAACTAACTACTACTTTGATGGTAATTGTGTGCACATTTAAACAAATTAGCTTACTAAACTTCACCAAACAGTATGAGGTGGGTTTAAAATGCTTATAAACAGGAACTACACCTGAAATCCTTAATTAAACTTAAATAATAAATATAAACCTATTTATTCAATTCCTAGCTAGCCACTCATCCAAAATTCATATTAGTTGAAATATAACTCTAACTGATCTGAAATTTTTAACACAACAGCACATGACTAAATCAAACTTAAATACCAAAGATTAGCTTCAGAATGCATATAAATTAATTTATATGAAAAAGATAAATTTCATCCTAGCTTAACTTCATTAAAACCTACAAAAAGATTTACTAATCTTTTTGACCTCAAATTTTTCCTACAACTCATTCTTGACAAATCTAGGCTCCTGACAAATTTACAAAAGTAGATCTATCATATTCTTCAAGTTATCCAATTAACATCCTACCCAAAGTTAAATACAAAACATCATTCCAACAAAATCCTAAAATCATAATTATTTTTCCAGAGATGCTAAACATCATGTCAAAGTCCTAGGGTGCATTGGTGCTTAAAGAAAAGATTTTCTGAGGGTACTATAAAAAGCATCAAACTTAACCTAACATAAAGATTCCAAAAATCATAACTACAAATCTACACATCAAACATGTGTCAACTTTGGTCACAGAACTAAACATGGCATAAAGAATAACATATCCAAATTTCATCTCCATAGCCTGAGTACATTTTGAACTACAACAAAAGTACATCAAACTGAGTTTGAATTGTCATTTCAAAACTATACAGAAAAACCCTATACACCCTTTCTAGAAAATATGGATCTCGTCACAAGGAAACCAACACATTTGGATTTACATTTTTCTTATTTTTGTAACATTTGTAATGGATTTTCGAAGTTGCAGCCAAAACCCTAAAGAACCTTATTATAACCAGGCCCTTGGATATTGCAGATAAGCCCCTAGAACGAAAACTGAAATCGCAATCGGGTCCCTGGCGCCATGGCCGGCGGAGGGAGCTCGATTCCGGCGAGGGAAAAGGCCGGCTTGGCCGGGAAAAGGGCAGGATAAAGATCCTTGCTCACCTAGGGTTCCGTTTTGATGGTTGGAGGGGTTGGAGGAGCGGCCGAAGGCGGTGCTCGGCGGCGGTAAAGGCGACGACGGCTCTGCTCGTGAACATGTCGAGGCACGGCGGCGTGCGGTGACGAGCAGGCGAGCGAGCACGTCGAGGATAGCGAAGCGGACGAGAAAAACACGCGGCGGCCAACTCAGTCCCTCCCTTTTAACCCCGGCCTGCGCATGGAAGCTCGCGCACATGCCAGCGGCGTGGCTGGCGCCCGACGCGGCCGGCGTGTGGCCGTTCGGGCGCGGCTGCGTGCCTGGTCGCCTGGACGCGGCTCACGCGTCGTTGCGCGGCGGAGGCCCACGATGCTTCACACGGGTCCACAACAACGCGTCCGGAGTGGCCGTACGCCGGAGGAACTAGCGGAAGACACGTGGCCGGCGCGGCAGATCGCGCGCGCACGCTGGGCGCGGCGGCGCTGACGACGGCATTCTGTCTACCGGTTTTCGAAATTGTGAAACTCTAAAAAGTGTCAACTAAATTGAAAATCTCCAAAAATAGAAGTTGTAGAAAAACTATAGGACTACAACTTTTGCAAAGGGTGACCTATGTTTTGATGTTTGGTTTGACGGGAAAAACGTGACGAAGTTGCAGAAATTCTCAGCCCGATTTACTGTTCACAGGGCCTTTAACTCGAATTTTGGCCAATTTACACTCAAAATTTGAATGTCCGCCAATTATAAAAATGTGTTCCTGGAAATAAGGAAACACTTTTATATTGGCAGATTTTGAACTTCTATAGTGAAATTTGGAGAACGCGCAAGAAAACCATTTCAGCTTTATGGAGTACTTAGGGGTTTGACCAAGACTGGTGATTTTGACCGAGGTCTTATTTGCAAAAGTGATCACAATCATGCTAAACATACTTAGGACTAATTATTCTTGATTATCATGATTAATTAAGGTATTTATCTTAACTTGACACCTGGGGTGTTACACCCCTGGCCTACTCACCCCATGGGTAACCGCAGGAAGTCGTGGGGCAGCAGCAGGGCCTCGCCGGCGAGGTGGTAGTGCAGCCCGGCGAGCCGGCGGAGAGCAGTGTCATCTTGATAGAGCCCCCAGAGGCACCCGACCCAGGGCCAGACAGGGGAGACCCCGATGGCTCGGGTAGGGCCTGATCGGGGCGGGGGGGGGGGGCGACGCCGAATCTGAGAAATGCGAGCCCAGGGCAGACTAGAGCGGTGGGGAGGACGGGACCTCGCAGGGGGTGGTGGGGTCAGCAGATCCGGCCCCCCTGCGCCCAGATCCGGTCGTAGAAAGGGGGCACCGGCACGCCGAGGGTCGCCATGGCCGCCGCGAGCCGCCCTCCGCCAGGGCGCATCTCGGGACCAGCCGAGCGAGGAGGCCTCGCCTCCGCCATCCCGGGGGGCTGCGCGTATTGCCGGCTGCCCCCTCGGGCGGTGGCGAGGGGGAGAGGAGGTGAGTAGGGGGCGGCGGCGAAGGGGGTGCTCGGTCACCCTGGGCGGGGAGCGACCGGGGGGGGGATGTTCTCTATGGGAAGCAAGTGCAATGCCTCCCCCTTGGTCTTCTTCATCCTCCATTTTTCTTCTCTTCTTCGTCTTTCTTCCCTCTTCTTTTCGATGAAACGCACAACAATAGGGGAAGCTGGAGGCCCCTCCGCCCCACCCGCTGCCTCCGTCCAATGGAAATTTCGAAGTTTTACAACATCATTTTTATACAGGACAGAAGAGAGTTTAACCCTCGAACAAACCTAACCTGACTCAAGCTAGTCTGGAAGGGAAGGAAGATAACAGGACAACAACTGACATGAAAAGAAAACAGCAACATGTTCAGCGAATTTCGTTCTGTTCTTATTTCAAAAAAAAATTTAAATTGTTCTGTTCTGTTTTGGAAGATCAAAGCCCAAGAACCAAGCGAATTTCGTTTCCCGGATAATCAAAGCTAATCCACTCGTTTCCTCGCATGTTTCATCCGTGGCACGGTCAACTCACTTCCCTCACCCACTCCCGTGGCGGCGTCTACTTCGGCGTTGGCCGATGCCGTGGAAGCAACGCCCTCCCGACCCGCCCGGCGCGTGCGGCCAAGCATGCGCTCCCAAGCCGAGCGCCACCAAATTAATCCACCCCGCAACGTACGCACACCCTTCGATCCCTCCCGTCACGCACTGCACGCAACGAAGCCAGGACATAGGGTACCCGCATGGGGGCGTGAGCCAACAAGGAGCTCGAGTTCAAGAGCTACGGCCCAACGGCGGCGACGACGCCGACGCGCCCGATCCCGTTCGTCCCTCTCCTTCCCACCTAAACGCACACCGCCAACAGTAGAGCTGTTAGCCGCTGCTGCTTGTCGCTGCGGCCGTGTCGTTTCGAATCATCTAAGGCCTATCATCCTCTCCTCGTAGTATAGCTAGCCCTGGCCGAGTTCTCTGATATGATCATACGGATCGCCGATCCACGCCGTCGTCCGTTCACGTCGACTTCCAATCAATCCGATCAAGTTGCTTGGACGCGGCGGCGTCTTACGACCGCCCCGCTTCTCCTTGTTGCCTTGCAAGGGTTGCTCATCCGTCTAAAGCTCACTCATGGCTAAGCTACGTTGCCTGCTCGATCATTCTCGGCTTGGGTCCATCGATCGTACGCGTAGCCTCACGTTACTACATACGCTCCCCAATTTTTTTTCCTTTTCTCTTTCTGATGTGACGCCGCTCGAACTTTGTGGAATCTCATTTTCTGCTTGCAACACTAGCTCGTTGTCACACATCTGAACAGGCATATATGGCCGTGTAGCCGGCTAGCCGCCGTAGTCCACTACAACTGCTTCGTGCCTGCAATTTCATGCCGGTTGAGTTGCAACCTCTCGCTCGCTCCCAGTTTGCATTATTGGGTGTGTTTGAGCTTGGAGACAAGGGGATAATCCCCTAACGCATTGAAGAGCTAGCTGCACTTATTTCTGGATCAACAGCTTTTGCATGCAAACAGGAGTGCGCGTGTACTGCATGTATGTCTGCATCCAGCATCCGTGCATCGTATTTGTCACCCACAGTCAATCGGCCC
The DNA here is from genome assembly GCA_036936925.1 of Cenchrus fungigraminus. Lineage (NCBI taxonomy): Eukaryota > Viridiplantae > Streptophyta > Magnoliopsida > Poales > Poaceae > Cenchrus > Cenchrus fungigraminus. Next base: position 131,950,820 of record CM072777.1, read on the forward strand.
TGATCCGAGATCCAAGAAACGTACTGCCACCGCTGCTGCGCTCACGCACGCAGACGCAGGGTTTTTGCAGTCTTGCAGAGCAGTCGAGCAGTCAGCAAAGAGGCGCGTCAAGCAGGCCGTGCCAAAGGGGGCCTTAAATACATAGGCGAGGCGGGCAAGGCTACAAAGCGCGATCAATGCGCGGCGGCGCCGTGCGCTCGGCTCGACCTGCATGGTCACAAGCCTCAGGTCCGTCTCCCTGGCCATTTCCCCCTGTTCTGTTCGCGCACCCCGTGACGAGGACGAACGGGGCGGTGTGTGCAGCTCATCTCATCTGAAGCTGAACCCCCCTCTCTGATCGACGAGCGACTGACGATCCATGCATGGAACCGATCGATTCCAAATTCCACGGCCGGTCCTTCACGCATCCATATATACCAAATCCATGGCTCTGCTAGCTTGTCGTCGTCGTCGCCGGCCGGCCGGCAGGGCCGCCGCGTTTACGGGCCTCCCACGTGAGCACTGCCTTGGATGCATGCGATGCGAAGCGATGCACCCCCTCCTGCTCCTGCGCTCCTAATTAATCAGCCTAGGACTTTGCGTTTGTGCTGGGAATCTCTGTCCCTGCCGCGCGCACGTACCTGCTAGCGTTTGGAAGGATTATTAGTGCCCGAGAGTCAACTGATTAGTATACTGTGGTTAGGTGAAGAGGCTATACTGATCACTGACACTGATGATTATACCATGTACTCACTGCACAGTGTCACTGCACCCTTTCTCATGGCCATGCATGTACTGTACTGTGTTCTGTGTATGTTTGAGCTGACAACAAGTAGTTGTGGATCGGATCGGAGAGGTACACGTACGAACTGCATGCTGTCGATCAATGCGGCATGCGCTGCTTGTAATATATGCGCCGCTGCATCTCCTTGTGCCGTAGCTGTTGTTGCTCCTGCATGCACGGCATGCATGCGACACAGTAGGGAGGGAGGACGTGAGCTCTCGGAATGGGGGCATGCAACGTAATACAAAAGCTGGTCTGAGCGAAAAGGCCAGGTTGCCGTCGTTCCTGGGACGAGCAGCAAGTAAACAAACCGGAAAATGGCGCCCCATAACGACCCAAGTATATAGCCCTGCATGCAGCAGCATTGCAGCTGGTGGTAGTAAGCTAATGGCGGGAAGCCCGTAGCACAGCGCAAGTTATGGCAAGCATGCTTGTTCCCTTTCTAGATTAATTACGTTTCCAATTCTATCTGTCCACGGACTCTTTAATTTTCGTTATTCTTTTAGCACGAAGAAGAAGCTCTATAACTTAAATTAAAAGTACTGCCTCAAAAAAAAAGTACTGCCTCAAGGTCGATCCTGAAATAAATTTCTGACCATATCTTCAATAGGCATTGTATGTATGCATACACCTTTCAGACTTTAATAAGAAAGTGGCAGGTGCAGAGACAGACTCGAGGTAACCATGTAACCCCGGCAGTATGGCATCATCATCAACATTACCAGTTGAGTGAGTGCAGCATCAATGTATAGTATCGTCGTCTGCCCCAGCGCGGGATCTTTGCAGCGCCTCCTGCGGCTCGTGGGTTGAATGCGTTCGTTAGACCAACGTTCTGCGGGATCGCGCAGGGCGCGCCGTGCCCCCTGCAGAGCGCTTACATTACATTACAGTACACGTCTACAGTCTACGCCAGTAGTCGCCAGTGCATTTATACTGCCCCGCTGCAGCCTCGCTTATTTCGTTTGGTTCCAGGTGACTCAGATTAACTGTTTGTTCTTGCAGACCGTAGCACGACTCCAAGAATTGATTCCCCTGCTCTTCATTATTTTCTTTGGGTGCATTTCCTTTGATGCATAACAGCATCTGGTGTAATGGATTGCTATACCTAAAACCTACCATGATATCTAAAAGCTAAAAAAATTCAACTTCATGAATGATCTATAGGGATTGTTATACTTTTTTTTTTTGCGATAGCCTAAATTTCTCTATCCAATATATGCAAATACATCAATCCAGAGTTGGATTGGTAAAACTGGCAGCGCGAGCACGGGAGGGCCAACTGTCCGCTACGGACGTCTCCGTGTCACGCTCGCCGCCGAACTTTCCTCAAACGCTGAATTCTCCGGCCACCGGACCTCACAACGGACCGCATCACCCTCAAGCCACCCTCAATGCTCCCTGGAGCTCACTCTCAGTCTTCGTGTTGCAAATTATGCTCGACCACTCTAAATGATGGGTTGTTTAGATGGGTAAATTCGCACGTATAAATAGTGTTGGAATAGTATTTATATGAGAGAAGATGTGATGGATGTGATTGGTGAATAGTGTCACTTGTGCTCCTCTTTTGCACATAACAGCCTCTGACTTGTTCCCGCATGTCCGGCCGTCGAAGTACCACCAACTCCACCCTCGCACTCGACGAGGATGCCCCCAACCCTCCATCTACCTCTACCGGTGCATGCGGCAGCTTGAGCATGCACATTGATCGAGTCGGAACTCGATTTACTAGATTTGAAGCTCAACTCATCGATTCAGCATGAAGGAAACTCCAGGGGCGACATCTCATTGATTTGGGCGTGGAAGGAGCTCAAGGGGCGGTGTGGGCGAACGCCACTATATACCAGCCAATCTCCGCTTTGATTCAAAGGATGACGAGGGCGAGCTAGTGTCCCCGATTTTGGACATTGTTGAGCGGACTAGTACAGGAGTGGTGGAGCCAATGAAAAGCCGCGATCGGTGAAGAGGCGGAGGGATGGCTTGGGGGTATGAGCGGCGCTGGCGCGGCACCCGCGAGGTAGGAAGAAGGAAAAGGGAGGTGAAGAAGAAGGAGGGAGATTAGCAAGCAGAGCCTACTTGTTAGTGTAATGCATATAGGTAAGTTGCCGGAGAAGGCAACATTTACATATCTAATCTATTCTTCCTCCTGTAACTACAAGAAGTTTGAGTCCGCATAAGAATAGTGTTGAAATAGTGTTTTTTTGTGAGAGAAGATATAATGGATGTGATGAGTGAATTTTGCCAATTTCATTTCTTTTTGCCCATATAAACCGAGCCTAATTTTACATACTCTACGAGAGATGGTGATATCCTCCTATTTACCGGACGCGAGGAGGATAAATGTACAGACGATGGTGATTGGTGATGCTCTCTTGTCTGTGTTGCATGCATAAATTAGCACGTGCTACTACTATACGTTAGTACTAGGCCCGTAGACAGCATCAACTAGCTAGGTACTACCCCATAGCCGCCGTGATTGCTCGCAAGAACGCAGAATGGCCGTGTCTTTGCTACATGCTACAGTCCTATGTATCCAAGAACAATGATTGCGTCCCTGACGTACGTGCCGCCAGGACAGGAACTCGGGCCTTTTGACCGGCACAAACACTGGAGCATGCACGAGAGGCCATCGATGATGAGCCGATCGATCGATCGTCCGCCAAACACATGCAACTCCCACGGAACAGGGGAAAAGCTGAAAAAGGAGCCTGATGATCACACACACAGAGAGAGAAGAGAGAAGGCTAGCGATCGAGCAAGTAAACAAACAAACGGAAGATTCCACGGCGAGGTCTTTCTAATCCCCGCTCGTGAGCCGTGACTCCACGTACGCGCCCCGTGAACCGCCATGTGCGCGGCCGCGAGCACAACAGCGAACAGCCGCGGCCGGGGAATGAAGCAGTGCGCGCGCGGGCGGGCGGGACAAGAGCTCGCGTCCATGGCTTGCGATTGACAAGGGGCCAGGCCACGCAGCCGGAGCCCGGAGCCCACCACAGCTAGCGCTGGCACTCACCACCGGCAATGATCAGTGGAAGGATCGCTTTTTGTGCGGGGGACTGAAACATCGAGAGCAGGTCGCTTCCATGCACGTACTACGTTCGATCATTGCCGCCGTGATTGCAGACGATGCATTACTCACTGATTGCATTTGGGTGCTCCGCCTCTGGATTTACAAGCTCCGTCCATTATCGACAGGAATTCAAAGGTCGCTACGCTCGGTGCATGAATGCGTCGTGTGCTTATCGTAAGGGGATCAAATCACGCAGATCCTATCATCGCGAGATCGAGCGATCGATGGCAGAGGAGACGAATTCTCATGCATGTCCTGTAGGATCGGAGTAGGCCGTAGCATCCAATGGGTTCACGAAACCGCTCGGTATACCGCGGTTTTGGGCCTTACCGGGCCGGTCCGGTAGCTAAAACCGACCGGTACGCACCCAAAAACCGAACCTAAGATTTTTCAATTTCGGTAAACCGGCCGGTTTGACCGGTATACCGGTTCGGTTTTTTCGGTTTCGAAAACCGGCCGGTTTACGGTATTTGAAACCCCGCGACACGGACTAGATCGATCGCGGGCCTCAAATCAAATCAAGCTATCAAACTAGTATCAGGGAGGGAGAAACAATGCGAGGACGTCCGGCCGGGGCCGGCCGGGCTAATCGTCAGGCAGTACCGCTCGGCTCATGACACACAGCTAGAGCTCGGATCGGCACATGCCATTGCCTCGTTTACAGGAATCCTGTCCGAGAGGGTAGCGTCCAAAGCCGGGAATTAATGGCAAGGGCCCCCGGCCAGCGCTCATGCGGAGCAGAAGAGAGCGGCGCACCATCCATGAGGTTGGAGGCCTCGTCAGCAGCAGCTGCGAGCTACAGAGACGGCGTACGTGCTGCATGCATGGGTGGTTGCTGCGGCCGGAGCAGATGCAGAGCAGCTAGCTCATCATGGCGCGCGCGCTGCCGGCCGGCTACGGCTACTGGATGGCCGGCCGGCGGCCGGTTGGTTGGTGGGTTGCCGTTGCATTGGGGCATTGCAGCCAGCGCGAGAGCGAGGCCCCCGGGCTGCAAATAAATTGAACTCTCCCTGTCCGGCTATTGGTGGCCCCTGTAGACCGGTGACGCAATCGGCGCGTGATGCCATGTTAGGGCGGATATCCATGCATCTTTTGTAGTACCTACTCTGGTGGGTGGTGCCGCTAGAGACGTCGTTCTCGGACCTAGCACTACTACTCGTCTACTCCTCCACATGTCTCTCTCAGCTGTATGCATGTACGTATCGATAGTCCAGATGGCAGCAGGTGGTCCGCGTCTTACACGGTTCATCAGGCCGTCGGCGATGCAGATGGGATCATCGTCACAGAAATCCATATATCACTGCATCATCTGAAGAGCTCCAATTGTCCGGTATATCCAACGGTCGGGAAAACACAATTTTTTTATATAGCTCTTGAAAAGTTACCAAAACTATAGCTTGGGGTTTTGTACTGATATATCAACGGGTAAATATTGTTACCACTTAAGTTACAAATCGAGGAGATCGATCGTTAGCTGCTTGTGAGGATCAGTCGTCATGTTTATGTGCATCTATATCGTCTCAGGATCAATTTGCTGCCCAAAGTGAAACGTCCAGTGACAAGAAACAAGAGTGTATTATTAGTAGCCAGTAGCATCTAGACACCTGCATGTTTATTGCCAGCTTCCGATTTGGAAGAGTAGCAGGCTAGCAGCAGCTAGCGTTGATGTGAGTGTCCATCAACAACAAATAAACTTTGATGTGAGTGACACCGAACACATAGTATATGTATTGCAAAGTACACGGATCGAGGAGATCGATGTACGCTTAGCATTGGGTGTGTGGTGCATGGTTGGATGTAGCCGTTGTGACCTCGCTCCACTTTTCTCGGCGGAACGCGATCCCCGAAAAGCAAACGGCATCCCGAAAACCACACGAGCTAGCGGTCACGAAATGTGCTTACCTTGTCGTGTGCCTAGGCACCATCTCTTGGACGGCTAGGGGGGCGACTAGTTTACAATGGTGGCGCGCGGTGGGGGTTCTTAAATCTTTCAGTAATTAATCACATCTATCCCCATTCTAATTAAACAGCAGTACTACTTCCTATATGCATGAAAAATACGACTAAACCAGGACAAAAACAAAGGGAATGCTATTTGGTCAAAGCCATGTGTTATGGAACAAAGCTATACGCGCTGAGGAATACTAAAACTCATGTGCATACATAAGAAAAGGTCCAAAGTCGTTAGTGCATGCAAACCTGCATATTCGAGGCCATCCGAATTAGAATTCTGTAATATGGTGCGTTGATTGTTTCAAAACAAAAATATATAGGGTGCATCGACATATATAATGTACTTATACGATTTGTACAATAGAATTATTACCACCATTTAGCTAGGTTGGCAGTCGGTACTCCCTCCATCCAAGAATATAGCTTCCTTTAGATTTTTTTCGAAGTCAATTCTTTTTAACTTTGACCAACAATAAGTCTTAAAATAATTTATTTTAAATAAAAAGATTACATATTTTTTTAATTGGATCCATGTTAATTATGTCAATATCATTTTTATGTTATTAGTATTTATGATTATTTAGGTATTCACTTAAAAAATTGACTTTGAAAAAGTCTGAATGGAGCTTTATTTTGGGATAGAGGGAGTGCTAAAATCTCAAACCCAAATAAACTAGTCAAACTACCGGCCTTTTGCAAGTAGCTCGCCCTCTCTCCCCAACACCATGTGCCCTGTGGTACAGTGGAAGTTGGCATGGAGGCCAGGAGGGGCATGGACCAAGAAGAAAGTAAGTCAAAAAGGTCAAAACAAGCATGTAGTACAAAAACAGTAGTAAAACAAATTAAAGGTGTGGATGTACCAAAGCGTAAGTAAAAGCTTATAAAAAAACAAACAGAAAAGAAGCACGCGCGTTTGTGTCTGTCCTAGCTAGCTAGTGTTCCCATGAAGGCATGAAATTATGTCACCGTAGTTGGTGGTGGCGTGGCATGCGCCACCGTACCACACGAAGCGCTTTACTTACCGCTCGGATTTACGTAACTTGCCACACGGCAAGCAGGATTGTTACTGATCTCGCTGAAAATAGTATTGTTCTAGATACCGTCCCGTGCACTTGACCAAGCTACAGTAGTTTGTACTAGTCAAAGGTGTGGCATCGATCGTTGATACACACACCCGGACGGCTGTCCGCGGCACGACGCGTCTACATGGGAGAGGGAAGGGAACGGTGTTGTCCATCCTCCCTAAATAAAGCCAAAAACGTCCTGATTTCGCTCTCGGATTCGCGGCTGCGCACGTACGGAGTACACACCACACGAGCGCGCGAGACGCCCAAACAAACACGGCTGCGGCGAGCGGCGTGCCCCCCGTCGCCGCGCGCTCAGCTGCCGAGGAGCTAGCGCCGCCACCGGACGCGGCCGCCGGCCGCCCGGGGAGGCGCAGGCACGCAGCCTCCCTCCCGTCGTCCTGTGGCGTCCGTCGAGACGGAAGACTTTTAAACCCCTCGCCCGCGGCGCCACCGTGGACGTAACGTAACGTACGTCCCGCATCTCCACGCCGCTTGGCACGTCCCGCTTGGCCCCGTCTTCGCCCTTCGGATCCCTCCCTCTCCCTGTGCGCGGCTTCTTCTTCGACGGCGAGCCGGCGACTGCCATTGGAACGCGGCAAGCTACTAATCGCCTTCTGGGGGCGCCCCGGGCCCACACGCGCATACTAGAGTAGTAGAAACAGAGACACAGAGTCAAAACCCCCGCCTCCACCCGGCCCTATATATATGCGCTCCCCGCCCGCTGTCTCTCTCGTCGCCCCCGGCGTGCTCGTCCTCCTCGTCTCACTTCGTTCCCTTTCTCTCGACGTACCAACGAGACGGGGCGGATGGGAGGTGCAGCGTTGCCTCCGCCGCGGCGGCCGGGGGAGGCGGTGGAGGTGACGGAGCTGGAGCTGCGCATCCAGCTGCTCGGCGGCACCGGCACCAGCACCGGCGGCGGCGGTGGCGTTGTTTGCTACAACATCAACGACAACGCCGACCTGCTGGCCGAGATCCTGGGGCGCCTGGACGGCCGGTCCCTCGCCGCGGCGGCCTGCGTCTGCCGGCTCTGGGCCGCCGTGGCGCGCCGCGACGCCGTCTGGGAGGCGCTCTGCCTCCGCCACGTCGGCCCGGCGCCGCCTGCCGCGGCGTCGGCGTCGGCGTCGCCCGGCCCCGCCACGCGCGCCGTCGTCGCCGCGCTCGGCGGGTACCGCCGCCTGTACCGCCTCTGCCTGGGCCCCGCGCTGGACCGGCTCGGGCGCGCGGGGGCGCTGGCCCAGGCCCAGGCGGCGCGGGCGCACCACCTGTCGCTCTCCCTCTCGCTCTCGCTCTTCTCCATCGACTGCTACGAGCGCCTCGGCGGCGGCGGCGGCGGCGGCGGGAGGCAGCAGCAGCAGCAGCCGTCGTCGCTGCTGTTCCTCTGCAAGCCCGTCGACGTGTCGTGATGGCATTCGTCAGCGGCCGGCAGGGCGGGGCACGCACTGGCATCCCATTCCCGGCCGGCCGACCGCGCTCCATGTCGCGTCGCGTCCGCGTCCCTGTCGGCCTACTACGCTGCCGCCCAGCCTGTGATCTGCGCTGCGCTGTGAGTGTTCGACGTCGACGACGGACGCCGGCCGCCGCGCGCTTGACATACTAGATTATCATTATTAATTGGTTCCTTGATTATTAGTACTAGTAGCACGAGTGAAGAAGGGACAATAAGCAAGCAAGCAAGCGCTGTTCAATCAATTCGTGTACCTGAGATGCATATTAAATTGGCGTTTGCGTTGCCGGGTGGTGCTTGTCCGCGCCCGCTTGGCGACTTGCTATTTCGAAGCACGCGCCTTGTACCGCTTCCTCGTGTTGCTGTTGCTTCCGCCCGATGCCCCCCACCCGCGCTCGCCATCGCGCGTGCGCTACCCATCGAGCTACTACATACTACTACCAGCTACAGTACCTAGCTCACCAACTAATCACCTGTCGCCATTGCTCTCGTTCGTTGTCGTCGGCGCCTGCCTGCCTGCTTGCCCTTGCCCTTGCCCTGTGGGGAAGGGAACGGCGATGGATGGGGAACGCCGGAACGGGACGCACGCATGGTCCAGCCGTGACGCCGACCGACGACCTCTCGTCGGCTGACGGCGGCACCCGATGATAATCGCTGCCGGGAGGGGGGGCCGGATCGCCTTTTCCTTTTCGCCGCAAAAGGTGACCCCTGCCGCTTCTGTTCTGCTGGATACGCTCGGCACCACGGCGCCCCGCCCCACCGGCCACCGGACGTCAACTGCGAGGGGACCTCGCGGCGGAAATGGGACCACGCCGTGGTTTACTTGGGGAAGACATGTTAAACCCCTGCCGAAAACGTATCATCTCTCTGGGATGATTTGCTGCCGCTACGAAATTCGCCGAGAGAGGGCGTGGTCGACGACGTCTGCTCACGAGCTCCGAGGCCGCCGGAAAATTTTTGGCAGGCGAGCGCAGCGCAGCGCAGGCCCAAAGGGGGCGCAGAGATCTGCTGGGTCGGTTCCTGCTACGCTCCACGCGGCATTTCAGGCTTTTTTTCCCCTCTCTGCCGGACCACGCGACCTACAGTACAGTACACTACACACCATTCATGCATGTGAGAGCGAGACCGGTCTACAGCCAAGCTGAGCCGTTGAGCCAGCGAGAGACACCTCGTCGTGGTGCTGCTGCCTGCCTATGGACACTGTGCAGCCTCTGCACCCTGTGCCCTCCCGTGTTGGCCACATCACGAGCCAGAGCCCCACCCCACAAAGGGTAACGTGACGGTTCTCTGGCGGCCGGCGCGTCGTCGTCTCGACGTGCGACCGAATCGAAAGCGTGCCGGCGCGGCCGGGGGGCGCATTCCGGTTCGGGAAACAATAGGCTTTCTGGAAAGGTCGTCGCTGCCTCGTTTCGAATGCTTCACACACACACAGTCAGTCGGATCGTCGCTCGCGTGAAAGGGGCAGCTCGACCGGTCGTCGTGTCACGTCCAACAGCTACTACAGCGCTGCAGAAAGCATTTGCTGCCGCCGCATCGGATGCTATGCTAGCGAGCGAGAGAGCCGGCCGGCGGTGCATGGCGCCATGCGTTGACCGCGATGTCTGGCATTCGTCCAAATTCTGTGCATGCATGGGATGCTGCTGCTACTACGGTGGTGCTACCATCTCCAAAACATGTGATCGGGTGTATATGAGTCCAAAACGTTAGGGTTGTTGAATCAAGAATTCAAGATAATGGAGTACATTTTTACAAGTTACTGTACCTTGTTTTTTCCTCGTACAATTAAACTAGAATGTGGATGATGCTAAGCTATATATGGGTGCACATATTATGTGACTACATAACAGAGTTGATGTGATTGAATTATCTGATTGATTTCTAGCTAACAACCGTGTGTTTCCATGCATCTCTGGTAATATAATCTTGTGGCAGGAATGGAGCTAAAATTCATAAAGATAATCAATTAACAATAATTCTGTAACGTATGGATAAGCATCATTATGAACAAATTTAAATATATGTCTATACGAGTTTTTTTACGGTGCTTATGTAGTACCTAGAAGTATCAGGAAGTATTAGGTGTTTTTATTTTTCCACCACATAATTAATTAAAAAATGAAATTAATTAAGAAAAGGGTATTATGGTGATGAATCAAATTGAGTGTCACTGCTCCTACGTACGAGCTACAGCTCATTCAGGCGGTACGGGAGGCTGCGGTTGAACGATTTGGATTGGATCGACGCCATGGAGGCCGGAGTACAGGAGGACCGTCTTACCGACCTCCCCTGACAGCGTCCTCGGCCATGTGATGTCCTTCCTCGGCGCCAAGGAGGCCGAGCGCGCCGCCGTGCTCTCCCGCCGCTATAGCCACGCGTTCGCCAGCGTCCACACGCTCTCCTTCGTGCAGGAGGAGACCTCGAGCTCGAGCATCGGGTTGTTGAGCTACGAGTTTGACGAGGGGGAGCAGCGCCGCAACGCGGAGTTACGTTCGTCGCCCTCGTCGACGCCGCGGTCTCCTGCCGCCGCCACCGCAACGCGGAGTTCATTGCCCTCGTCGACTCCGCGGCCTCCTGCCGCCGCAGTTGCGGCAGCGGCGGCGACGACCCTGGGCTCCGCGCGTTCCTCCTCGTGTTCGATGGGTTCCACCACTCCCTCACGTGCCACGTCGACCGATGGTTGTCCGCCGCCGCTCGGAACAGCGGCGCGGCCGTGGAAGAGATCATGGTCGACGCTCGCTGGGAAGAGCGCGACTTCTGCGCCCGCGAGCGCCCAGACTCGTACTACTGGATTAGTCCGTACGGCAACGGAAGAAGCAAGGAGCTCAAGGATGAGTCCGGCGGCGAGGACTCCGCCACCCGCGTGGACGGATCAGACCTGCGCGCGCTCGTGTACAAGGGCCCGGTGCCCGACGAGACGAGTCCGTCTTGTCCTTCGCCGGCGGCTCTCCGCCACTTGCCCTCTCCTCCTGCGACATTGAATTCCGATGCGACAGAGCTCGCCAACCTCCCGGGGTTCCTCGGGCGGTTCGCTGCTACGACATGGCTCCGGATCGGATCGTCCTGCCTGGGCGCCGGCAAGACAGGAGCAACCCTTCGACCTTCACCCAGCTGCTTTGCATTCGGAGTATCGAGCTGAAGGGCACCCTGTCGAGCACGAGCGACTCCGCCGCCGCCCCATTGCTGTTGTGACGAGGATCCTTGAGCTGACACCGAACCTCGAGGTCTTGACGCTGCTGATCATGCCGGACGTCGAGTCGTCGACGAGCTCCCCAGGTTCCAAGCGAGGTCGTATGTGACCCGAGGGTGAGACTGAACGTCCCTGGCGTGCCACCGCCGGCGATCCCGTGCTTGCGGGATAGGGTCCGGGAGATGAACGTGGTGCACTACCAGGGACGCGTGGAGCAGAGGACGCTGCGCAAGCTGCTGCTGGGTGCCGCGGCAGCGTTGGTGGAGCTGTACGTGCGTTTCCACTGGGGAAGTCGAGGTGCAGTCAATGCTCATGGCGGAGATCAAGCGCCGCCGGCGGGCTCGGGGTGGCCGTCGCTGGTGGGGGAGGGGGTGGGGCGGCGGGCAAAGGGAGCAAGGTGGGAAGGAGAAGAGAGAGAAAACAAAATTACTTATAAACCCTTTATGAATTAAAATAATAATAGTTAAAATTTGTTATGGGTCCCACTAAGATGATACTTCCTGGTACTTCTCTGTAGAAACTTCCTAATACTTCCACCGTTCGATTTCGTCGGATGGACGGCTCATTAAAAAAAGAAGCACTCATCCACGATATCTTCTTATTGTCGGAAATTGGAACTATTCTTCGTCATCCTCGAATAGTCGAATTAAACACATCCAAGAACATAAAGGTTGTTTTTTTATTTTTCGAGAACTGCATAACTTGCTGAGATCCTTGCCCGTAAAAGATACATGATAATAGTATTATTTGAGTAGATACACAACTCACAAAAAATACACAAAGTCAACTAGGTGATTGATATGAGTGAAGAGAAAAAATCACACATAACTCAAAAAAAAATTCCTGAAATATTTATTTCCCCGCAGAGATGAATAAGATATTAGGTGGTGGTTTGATACCATGGGAAAGAGAAAAAAGATTCTAAGGAAAAATTAGGGTGATGTTCGATGAAAAAAATCTCAAAAGGCACTCATCATCAAATGAAGATGGGCAATAAGCCCCATCTATTTTGTCATTCTATCTCGAGAAATCCCGCATTTCTAACAGCTGAACGTGTTGAAATAATCTAGCTCAAACGATATATGATCATATCCGACGATACATGGTCGGTACTCATGATCCTCATTTATTCTTCACAAGTCAGTTAAACTAGAATTATTTTTATTTGAAAATTATATATTATTATCACCTGACCCTTATTTAACGATTCTTATTCACCACCCCAGCCGGGGAAATCCTTTGTGTGTTGTTGGAGCGTACTCTGTACCCGAACGAAGAATCTATGGCCTCGTAAACGACATGGAGGCTGCAGCTTCGCCGCGTTCACGTGAGAGACCAGCAGATCACCTGTCATCGCCAGCATGTTGCCAAAACCTAGCGGCCGGATTGCGAAGAGGGTTCACCGTACCAACACCAAAGACGTGTGCTTCCACCGTGCAAAACGCACATCTCACAGGAGCAGACAACACGCCGAGGTACGTTGTCCTAGCCGCTCGCGTCGTAACGACCGACCCGTCCGGCCGCCGTGCTCGCTCGGCGGTATGATGACATGACACACACCACACGTGCACCATGGGCGCCGCGCGCCGCGCCGCGCCGAGGCCGAGTTCACGGGGGCGCGCATGAAGGGCGAGAGGTGTCTTGGAGCTAGCACACGAAGCCGACGCCGCCGTGGTAGTACGGCTCCTGCATGTGTTCGTCGCCGTCCTGGACAGTGTACGACATCGAGTACCCGGCCGGCGGCCGGCGCGGCCCGGCCGGCCGGTCAGGAGGACACGAGAGCCAGCCGCAGCTGGACGTACTGGTAGAGGAGAGTCACGGGGGCAAAGCTCCCGTGTGGGAAGGGGCCACGCGCAACCTCCCAAGGCTCCCCCATGTCCGTCCGCATCCCGTACGTGGAAATGACAAGCTCCCATGCCAGGGCTACACGACGCTGCCTTGGTACGCCGGCGTACGCGCGCGCGCGTTGGCCCTGGCGCCCCTGCAGGCCTGCACGCCGGCCGGATTCTCGCGGTGGCGCAGGCAATCGATCGGGAGTGACTGGACTCCCTCCCTCGCTCAGCGTACCTATCCAGAAACAACAAAGATACGCATACTGCTACTTGAACTGGTTGCGGCAGGGCTTTTGCATATGGTGTGTGTACCTGCATTGTACATTTTTACATGCTACAAGCACAGCGTAAAAAAGATGTGTAGCCATGTAACGTCTCCAACTCCAAGAGCATATTCTTCTGCACTCCTGCTGTGTTTGGTTATCACACACATCTTAATTTTTTTTAAAAAAATACAGTGCACGTACTTGTAGTTGGTTGCATACTAAACCAAGCCGGTGGGATTAAGATTGCTCTATGATTTTCATTAAGAAAAGAGAACCTAATCTCGGATTAAAAAATTCTCGAACCCGGCTTTACCGTCGAGAAGATTTTGAATCTTTTCAAATCAGTTTTGTAAATTCGCTCCAACTAGAAATCAAAGTCGGATCTCCTGATTGGGACCGTACCTCAGCTCCCTCTAAGAGGACCTTTGGTTAGTTGCATGCATGGATCATGGTTGTATTGATATATTGTGGCTTAGTGATATACTATATCTAATTCCTCTGTCTGTGTAACAGTGTTGCAGAGGAACTGAGGAAGGGAGCAGTGTAGCCCACACATCTCAACACGACGGATACATGCTGCCAGATTTACAATTTGGTTTTACACACTACAGAGCTGACAGTCTGCTTCTGGTTCTGGACGACGCGAGGCAGAAATGCAAGAAGAGGCCGAATACGTGCAGCCAAATGGGGATGACTACTGTAGTGCATTGAGTCTTGTCAGAGTAGGCCCATGGCTATGCTCCATTTCCATCTTCCTTTAAAAGAGTAAATGCTCCGTTTCCTTATCTAAAGTAGTTTCTTTGTTTCGTTTCTTGAGGGAAAAGTAGATTTGTTTTTTACAGTTCTGATTTGTTTTTACAGTTCTGGAAAAACAATGGGACAATGCCAACCGAGACCCATTCCAATCTGTTGTGCGCATTTGTCTTTAGGCCCATGCTAGTGATGTAGAAACAAAGAGGCCCAACTCACGGTGAAGGCCCATCACGTACGGGTTCTTCGTACCGGCTCATTCATTCCGTATACTCCGTACTGGGCTAAGTCACAGTAGAAGAAAAAGGCTCATCACGTACGATTAGTGGGACTTAAAGGATGCATCATGTGACCACGTTGTTGTGGGCCGCCAATCCGCCATCATGACAAAACACACTTGGTTGGTGGTATACATGTGAACATATATCTGCACACATTTTACAAATTCATGTATCGAGGCTGTTTAGATGTACAAAAGAGAAGCAAAAGTGACACTAACTCATTACATATTTTCTCAAAAAGTACTATTTCAGTACTATTCATACACGTAAATTTAACCATTAACCGGCCTCTGAAAGTGATACAATCATACTGCATTCGACATATGTATGTCGCTGCCGTAGAAGATAGAACACCCCACGCTGACGAGTGAAGCTCCTAGGCAGCTGGCCATTATTAATGCCAGCCTCAGCCGTAAAGGATGGCAGGTGCTGCATCATCAGCAAACCGGGAGAGTAAATTTCGTTAGCCCTGCCATGTCCTGCAGCAGCTGCCGGCCGGCGGCGACAGTAATCGTCGATACATCGCTTTCCCGCACGGTTGGTTTATTGCCATACTACTGTACGTACACAAACACCTCGGATCACCTCACATCATTTACATACATGGGCGAGCGTCCCAGAGACTTTTTATGGCTACGCTGGCAGACGACACAGGTAGCAGCATCCCAACACCAGAAGAGAAAAAAAAATAAAAATGGAAAACCTCAAACCGGGGGAGAAGACTGAAGGCCTTCCAGTACAGCGCTACTATGGTTGCAAGCTGGGTGTTAAAACCTAGAAGAAGGCCGGCGGCGGCAAAGCCCCGGGCGGCCTGTGTTCCTAGACGACTGATGACGAAGAGGTCGAACGCCGGCGGCGCTGGCGCTGCTGGTCGATCACTTCACTTCCTCCCCTTGCCGCTGCCGTACAACCTGAAGAGGTTGAACGCGGAGACGAGCGAGATGCCCACCATGTTGAGGCTGACGGCGACGGCGCAGGCCACGGCGCCCCCGGCCTGCGCGCAGAACCGCTTGTAGAAGTGGCACGTCTTCATCCACTGGAACTGCGTGCTGCCATACTTGCCGATCATCGCCGCCTCCAACGCCACGGCCACCGCCGAGATCGTGAAATACGCCATCACCTGCGGCACGCGTGCAAGGTTGTTCACAGAACGCAAAGGCAGAGTTACTGTATGTACTGAAATGGTTCAGGGCAAGAACAGGCATTAGAACAAAGGACTGCCGACAGTCTAGTGCAAGACAGGCAGTAAAACAATCTAGATCGAGCTTGGCATGCATGAGCATGATGCCATGTGCATGGTGGCTCTGATCTGTGGTCTCGCCAACACCAGCTAACGCTGCATATATCGCTGTGGTTATTGATTGTGCTGTACTGGGGATGCTGCTGCATTCAGGCAGCAAATACACATGTTGATATACCACTTGACAGTGAGCCATCACGGCCACAATCTGTTTCCCAACATTTGCAACCCATAGAACATAACGCATCACTAGCATAAACATATATATACCCACTATGCTGGGTGCCTGGGTTAGTATATGAACTTCATTTTTTCTTTAAGCAAGTTTAATTGGTCACAGTGACTTACAGTTTCAGTGGATTATGCTAAACCATAGCTCAGGGCTTGACGTTGATATGTGACCTGCTGTACTAAAGTCCTTGACCAAATGCAGAGGCACGAAGAATGTGACATGAGTACAGTACATGACCACAACCTAATCAGCAATTTCCAGCCACATGAAAGGCGTCCTGTATGTATGCTATGAATGCAAAATTAAGGAGAGAATTAATACGCCTTTTATTTCCCCTCTCTTTTTATGTCAGGATCTCCTAAAAGAATGTCATGTTGACGGTATGCAGACCAAACCCCTTGACCAGAAGAAGACTTGAGTGTAGTTCCTATATATCAACATTTGGCACGTCCAGCATACTCTACAAATTACTCCTCCTACATGGTGATTTTCTCATCTCCTTTCCCAATCTGCTATCTGAATGTGACTGTTTGCACCTCAGAGTTGTCCAGCTCAGAATGGCCACTATTTGTTCGATCACAAGTATTTCTCCCAAAAGGCTAATCCTAACCTTACTGTAGGCTGGGCCGAAACTTAGGGTAAAAGTCTACTTATGTCTCCATCACATTCAGTATGAAAAGTAAAAGCACGTTAAGTGCTCAAGGGCTACAGACCAGCAGCATCTCCACTCAAAATAATTAGAAAATGATATCAGAACAATAACCACTTGATAGTGACAAGTAACACACATGCAAGAACATAGAGACAGCGACCAAAAATCTATAAAGGCTGACCGTGACAAATTGTGTATAAATACTTGCCTGATCACAAGAGAAGATAGCCCATGCCATGGGCCTGCTGATGAGGACACCGCCTGTCAGAATGCTCACAGTGCACCTCGCACCCTGTAGCAGGCTGTAACACGCTGCTATCCCATTTGCTATCACCAAAAATCTGCAGATTAGCAAACGAGCTTTGTTAGCAAACAATTCTGCCTCTTTGCTCAAACATATGCTCTGGATGAAATCATTAGCAATTCGTAGCATTGGTTCTGAGGACTCGGGTGGAGAAAAATGGAGTAACGGTACTTGAGCATTTTCTTCTTCTTCTTCCTCCATGTGTCTCTATTGAAAAACCACCTACTTTGTGGGCATGCATGGTTAGCTCTCGATGTCAGTACTTTGAATGTTACACGATCCATGCAGCCGCATCATGATGATGGTCCTCCTTGCAGCTGTGTGCACACAGCCAAAGAGGACCGACTATGATTATTAATAGAAAAAATATACCATCACTGTTGACTGCCCAGTATACTAGTAGCAAATCACAATGATCATGGACTGCGCTGCTGTGTCAATTGCATTTTCAAAGCAAGCAATACTGATGCCACTGTTTCTCCATGCCATGTTTAGAACTGTAGGAACTGAAGAGCTAGTTCTAATTACTACTGTACTAATTAAAAGATCCCTAATACAACCATATGCTATGGGATATAAATATTGTTTGTTTTTCGAGAGCTTATAAAAAGTTTCACCCTTGTGGATGGAGCATTTCAAGGATATTGAAATAAAATATGTCAATTGAAAATATAATATAGAGGAATATGCACTGGCGGCATGTGAAACAAAACTGAAATTCCAGATGTGCCGGAGGTAGGCGAGAAGTAGGTCGCATTCACGCGCGGCCATGATTGATCTACTCCGTAACCATAAACATCGGGTAGCCTGGCCACCACGTGGTAGTTGCCAATGGTTACTACCCCTCGCAGTGAAAACTCCACATCCAGACCAGAGTAACCGGAAGGGAGCGAGGGAGAAGAACAGGACTGCGATGTCGACAAGGACATGCAGCGCCCATGAAATGAAAGCAGCTGCTATTCTTGGTACAACACCGCTGCCTCCTTCCAATCTTCCATGCGACCCCCGGCCGAGCCACGCCGGCACTGGCAAAGGATGCAGCATGGGTCCTCTGGGCTCTGGCCAAGCCCAAGCGGCAGGGAAATAAACCTCTGCGCCGCCGTACGTGTGGTTGCCCGTTGGCCTCGCCACCAGTGCCCAACCAAATCTGATACTGTTCCGTTTGGTGGCGCCATCTGTTGCGCGTTTAGGAATTGACGTGCTCGACATGGCCAGCCAGCCAGGAAACCAGATCAAGTGGTGAAATTAACGTAAAGGAACCTTCCTTCACTTGTTGCTTAGTGTTAGTGGCCATCAGTCGATCATCTGACGTGTTGGAACAGCGAGATATACTGAAACTCCTAGCTTACTACTGCTGGTAGATGGAAGATCACTCTGTCTTTACTGACAAGTTGCTAGGCAAAGGTACCACACATCCATCTCTAATGACCCGTGAAATAGTATGCTCGCAAATATCAGCGACTACTTGGAGCAAAAAAATAATTTGGCCGGACAACGACGCTGGAAAGTGAATATCACTGTACAGGGATTTGCGACGTGGAGCATGCTAACTTAATTGCTGAGAACTTTGCACAAAATATAAAGAAAGACAACTGCTAGCACAAAAAAATAAAATAAAAAAATCGATCGCTGCTGTTCCATGCATCATGGTCATACGAAATACTACTGCACAGGGAGGAGGCGTTGGAACGGAAGGTCGAGAGGGGGAGGCGCTCACACGAGGGACTGCATGTCGGAGTACCGGGCCTCCTTCTCGATGGAGAAGAAGACGCGGGTCTGGCGGTCGGCGCCCAGCAGCGCCGCGGCGAGCACCGCGAGCCCGCACGTCGCGCACCGCAGGAACAGCTCCGCGGCGCGCACCCGCCGCTCCAGCGCCGCCGGCACGCGCGCCCCCGCCCCGCCGTAGTAGCACACCGGAACGTTGCCGGGGCTGACGCCATTGGCGCCGGCCGCTCCTCCTTGTCCTTGGTGCCTCATGGCCGATCGCTCCCCTGCGACTCTCTGCGAGTGAGAGAATGGAAGCGGGACGGAGAGGAGCTAGCGGAGGGGAGGAGTGAACTGTGAGCCGCGATGTACGCTGCGGGAGGACGCGTCGGCGTTTAAAAGCACAGAGCAGAGGCAGAGGGCGGTAAATGTGCAAGGTTTTTCGCTAGATGCACTCCACCAACCCGGCATGCTATGCTTGGGTTGGGTAACCGTCCGGTTTTGAGAAATCAATGCGTGCGTGAGAGGAAACATTGACGACGTGTTTTTGCTTTGATTTTTTACGAGATCCACGGACTGCCACGTGATTGTCAACACACCGTTAAACGCAAGATTTGTATGTGAGGCTGAGGTCCTGTTTAGTTCTCTGAAATCTCACTAAAATTCTCACTTAAGATCGTGTTAGTTCATTTCTTCTCTCTGTGCACGCAATCCAATGTAAAAAATTTCACTCATTTCACCAAAATTTTCAACAACTAAACAAGGCCCACTGTGGTGTGCCAAGGGGGTGTTATGGTACTGTAATGCAGTAAGTTAAATACCTAAAATTATTTAATTGTAATGAATATTAGGTCCCGTTCATTTGGCCACAAAGGAACAGTGAAAAATACTATTTACCCATCACATCCATCACATCTTCTCTCACAAGAAGCACTATTTCAGCACTATTTATTTGCAACTTCATTATTTCTTTTCACATAACAGAACAGACCCTTAGCATAAATATTTTATGTTGTACAATCTGTTATATGGGCGGATTATGTTTACTACCTAATGCATTCTTAAGTTTGTTGATTGTGGTAGTTTTCCATATTTTATACATATATGTACTCGGAAGTTTAATAACACCTTAATAAAAAGTGAATACAAACAAAGAAAACAAATTGAAATGGAGCAAATGATTTGGATTTGGTGGAAACTGTTCTTGGAGTTGAATGCAAATGCACCAAGCTAACCATATAAAATTCACATTATTTGCTTCTCTATTATGATAAAAGGGTTATTGATATGGATTAGTTTCATTAGCTGATGTACATTACTAGATAGATTTTGATTACATGATGTAGCGTGAAAAGTACATTATTCTTATGCTTAAGTTAAACAATATTTCATAAATTCATTGGCGTCTATTGAATCCTACCCGTGATGGCAGTTGGAGATAAATTAGGAAATCCCGTAGATGTTTTACGCATCTGTTTATTGTCGTTGTGTCCTCATTCTATCACAAGTGTTGTCCAGATCTAGCAAATAGACATTCTTGTGTAGCAAATTATAAAAGAAAAATCGAATTATCTAATGTAGAATATGCATGTGATCATCGCAAGGGGTAAGTTTAATTTGCTTTAGGCACTCTATCTTTGTGTTGATTCTTTGATTTTGTTGAACTATTAGTAGAGTGGGTTAGTTTCATGTCCTCTTTCCCTCATGTGACAGGGGCAGAGCTACAGTGATGCCCATGTATTCCCGGGAATACCCAACTTTTTTTTTTGAAGAAAAACAAGTATACTTCAAGTGTACACATATATTAGTGGACCTAAATTCTAATTTTTCCAGTCTGAATGCAACCCAAAACATCGTTTCGACCTTCCTGTGCGTCACCTCTCGTTCCACCAGGCACCAGGCCGGCCCACTGCGCCACTGCCGGCCCATCAGAGGCCATCGTTGGCCTCATCCCGTCATCCGTTCGCCAGGTCCCCACCCAGGTCGCTGCTGGCCGTTCCCTGCCTCACCATCCCCTCGCGACGCTCCCCTCGCTTCGTTCCGGCTCCCCCGCAGTCCCGCACCGGCTCCCCAACCCTAGCCCCTAGGCGGCACCGAGGAAGAGCGCCGGCGTCCGGTGGCGGGACCACACCACTGGCCCATCGTAGGAGCCCAGAGCCGGATTGACGGAAGACTGGGAGAACAGGAGGAGGCTGCGCCCCGCGCCGGCGCGTCCCACTCCCCCGCGACTGTGCAACGGGCCAACGACCGTCGCCTGTCGGCCGGCCGCCCGCCGCCGGCGAGGCCCAAGCCGCCGCCTGGACCCTCCACGGCTCCACCTTGCCCCTGGAGGCTCTGGACCAGCAGATAGGTGAGCACTCACTCTGTCACTCAAGATTCAATCGAAATATCAGTCAATGTCAATCCTGAATCCTAAATTTAGTAGTCAATTACCTCTAGTTTGAGTAGTATTCTTTTCTGTACTTTTGTAGATTGAACTTTCAAAATGAAGAAGAAAGCGATTGATGTTGATTTGAAGACTTTGTGGGACAGACATTCAAAATCTAGGAAGGTAGATGTAGGGTCAAGTTCTGGATCAGCAATACAGCCGGTTACAATTGAGAGTGAAGATGTTCCTTCTGTTCGGCCAGTTACAGATGCAAATGAGAATCTAGTTCTGATTCAAATTACTCCAGTGGAGGTTGTGGCAGAGGCAGCAGCTAGTGGTGTAGCAAGGGATGTGACAGAACCTGAAACAGAGGTAGCTAGCAATGATCCTGACATAGCAGCAGCAGTGACAGAGCAAGAGCAACCTTCCACTTTGTCTCCTATCAGAATAACAAATTCCAGTAGCATTGAAATAAACCATTAATAACAAATTCTTCCATTAGCATTGAAATTCTTCCTCACTGAGGTGCGTATGAATAACAAATTCAGAAAGGTGAAAAGTCTTGCTGATCTTTCCATTATGATTGTCAAAGAAAAGATGCAAAATAGGCATGCAGTTGTTTACAAACTTCTCAAATTGGTGCTAGTACTTCCGGTAGCAACAGCTAGTGTTGAAAGAATCTTTTCTGTCATGAATTATGTGAAGACTAAGTTGAGAAACAAGATGGGGGATCAATACTTGAATGATTGCTTGGTCACATTTATTGAGCGTGAGATGTTTTTGAAAGTCAAGGACTGTGATATTATAAACCGTTTTCAAGCCATGAAAGAACGTAGAATTAAAGTTACTCTTCCAAGCCATGAAGAAACCGAATAGAAAGTTAGAGAGGTACCATGTAATTTCCTTTATGTATTTTGTAACTTTGCTTTGTATCATGAACCATTGAACCATCTTGGAATTGAATGATTTGTACTTTTATTTCTTCGATGATCGATATTGATATACTATGAGCAGTGAACTGTGAATATTTTTTTTACTATATATGAACTTTTTCTGTTGGACGGGATCATGGGAATACCCAACTTTGAAATCCTGACTCCGCCACTGTCGTGTGAGGTTTGAGCCTAAGAGCTTCTAATTGTATCGAACGGTTGTGTACACTTTTCAAAGGTGTAAAGACTCCAACCTTGCTTCCATTATCTAAGAAAGAAATTTAATATCATCTTGTTCGTCAATTCATGTAAAACCACTAGGCTTATTCTAACTCGTACGTTCTGAACGTACCTAAACTCTAAAAACCCATTCTTTTCAAAAGAGTGGACAAGAGCGTGGTGCACCTAACACTGGTAAGCACAAAGATGATGGGTAGACCTGAGTATTTCACGGGCCGGGTCGGGTTCGGGCCGGGCCGAAAAAAATCCGGGTTTTTCGGGCCGAGAAAATCCTGCTCATGACCGTCCCATGGGACGTGTCGGGCCTCAGTTTTCGGGCCGGGCTCGGGCCGGGCCCGGGCTTGGGCGGGGCGCCCGCGCATTTTATAGTGTAAAGTAACTAAAAACAGCATTTCGGTTCGGGCTCGGGCCAAAAAAATTTTTCGCGGGCTTCAAGATCTCTGCCCACGCCCGTCCAGTAAGGTCCGTGGGCGAGCCTGGCGCGGACCGGGCCGGGCCAGCAGGCCGGGTCGGGCCGGACCAAAAATGCTCAGGTATAATGATGGGTCCTTCGACCCTAGAAGCCTAGAGCTCTAGACCCTGGATGGGGAGATGCATTGAAAGAATGAAGGTGTTGAGACCTTGTCCGGATCGATCGTGGGGTTGGGTGGAGTATATAAATATCTTCCATGCAATTTATTCCTCGAATGTCCTATCGAGAAAAGCTGATCTGGAAAAACAAATTTTTGTCCTACGGAGATTTTTTTTAAATCTCTGGATGTATACGTTTATTGTAAGAGAGAAAACAATAAGGTTTTCTGTCTTTTTAAAGCTATATATCATGAGAGGTTTTACATTTGTAAGCCACCTCATGGTCACCACTCACGAATAGAAACTTGTACACGAGCCTTGTAGCTTAGGAACTTTCAAATTCAGTGTGAATCTTTGAACGAATTAATACGAAAATAATTCCTTAGAACTAGCCAACTTCAACTCCTCGACCCTGAAAGACATATCTCTGCCTTGGTACTCGTTACTTCGTTAGGTCAGTCTCAGTGGCAGTGTCATAGGCACACTTACCAAGTCCGTCACATCAGCTTTTCAGCATGATGATTCTGTTACTCTCAATACACAGGTTTATGGGCACAGTTTCATAGATAGAATGTACTCCCTCCGTTCTTAAATATATGACGTTTAGGACAAGAAAACTAGTTCAAAATGAACTAAATTTCTTGTCCTAAACGTCATATATTTAAAAACAGAGGTAGTAACATTTAAATATTGCATGTGTTGTGATCAAATGCAGGGTCATGAGCTCTCAGTGGACGGTTATGAGTATTGGTACCTGTGTCGACCTTGGGTCATCACCATAACCCTGAGATCTTCTCTTTCTTCATTTATTTGGTATCATGTCATAAAAAATCTTATGTGGCAGTCCATTAAATATCGATAACCCTGCCTTAGGCTGCAGATACTTTGAATTAGAGACAAGAGACTGCGTGCAATCCTCCAGTGACAGGTGCTCTCTAATCACCAATAGGAGAAAGCGATGAGATCGAAAGGAACGGAGGTACAGAGAGAAGCTCCGAAAGTTGCGTCCGCAAGAGCTCGCGGTTTGATAAAACCGCCTGAAGCCGCCCTGCCACCACAGCACACGGTTTGAAGTCTGCTGACTTGTGATCTGTTTTGCCTATGATGTCAGGAAGTCTTGAGCCTATCTCTTGGCTCTCCATACACACGATACGGTGGTGTGGTGGTGGTGGTGGGTGCTACGGCACTCTAGTCTCTAGTTCAGCAGCACGCAAGCACCTGTATGGATAGCTGGCTATGGCAAGCCTACCAATACCAGCCTCTCTCGTGTATAGTTGGCCACCGTGTCGTGCCGGCACGACACGCGGCACGGCCGTGCTGTGCCGGCACGGCACTGCGCCGTGTCGCGGCGTGCCGCCGTGCCGACCGTGCCGTGCCTGACCGTGCTATGGGCCAGGCCTTCGGCCCACGACACGGCACATGGGCCGTTTACCCGTGCCGTGCCGCCCATGGGCCACGACCATTTTCGCCGTGTCGTGCCGGCCCATGGCACGACTCACATGGTACACCGGAGGAGGAGGAGGGAAGGGCGGAAAGGAGGTAGGAGAGGGACTGAGGGAGAAGGAGTGGCCGGTGAGGTGTCGAGGTCACCGGAGCAGGGACGGCGAGCTCAAGGCGAACGACGGTCGGCGGCGGCGGATCGGATCGGATGAGAGCGAGAGAGGCAGAGAGCTGCGGCTGCACGGTGGGGGGGAAGTGATTTAGGGTTAGGGATGGGGCGGGGCGGCCGGCGGCTTTATATGGGCCTGCTGCGCGGTGGGGTGGGCTGGGCCGGCCAACGGCCAAAAGAGCCGTTGGGGCAATGGGGCCGTGCCGGCCACCGTGCCGCGCACTTGGCCGTGCCGTGCCCGTGTCGTGTCATGGGCCAGGCCGGCGGCCCATGCACTGCACTGGCCTTCGTGCCGTGCCGGCACGGGCACGCTGCCTGCCGTGCCGCCCATGGGCCGTGCCGCCGTGCCGTGGGCCGTGCCGCCGGCCCATGGGCCGTTTGGAAATATATACTCTCGTGCATCCCTCTACTTCGTTCCTCCCCACTCGGGGAAGAGAAAACATTGTACTCCCTCCGGTTCCCTATTAGAAGTCGTTTTGGACAAGATTTGAGTCAAACATTGGTAATATAAATCATGAATAACTTTTAAGTCGTTAAGTTTGAAAATGTGAAAATCATATAAATAGATTTGTCTTGAAAATTACTTTCATAAGAATATACATATATAACTTTCTAATAAAGATTTTTATAGAAAAGAGAAGTCAAAGTTATGCTTTGGTGACCGTGTCACTGTCCTAAATGACTTCTAATATGGAACCGGAGGGAGTAAGGGCAGTCCCAATGGAGTAAACTGACATGATTTCCATAGCATAAGAAATCATCTATAGAAACTATACTTCACAATGGTGGTGACTTCAAGTAATAATTGTTTTCTCTTTCTCTCTCCCAATTTGACCAATGGGGAGTGTTGCATTAATCCTATAGAAACTAGTGGTTTCTTCCCAATAGCGAATTCAAGGTTTCTTGTGTATTGGGTCAAGAGTAGATATGGTTTCTCCATGAGGAAACCATTTCTATGATTTGTACTCTCTTTCCTAATTAATCAGGCTGCCACATCACTATTTTGCTTAGTTGGCAAGATAATTAATAGACATAGAAACCACCATAAATATACCATTGGGACTACCCTAAGAGTACTGTACGTTCCAGCAAGGGAAAATTGGAGCGCCAATGGCAGATTGATCGACCTTAACTGTGTGGGCATGCACGCAAAGCAATGGATGGCTTGCCATGACGTTAACTGTGTGCTTGGTTGTTATGTGCACACTGGTGAGTGAGGTTAGGTCAGTCTCAGTAGGAAGTGTTATGAGAGGGTCATGAGTATTAAATTTTCTGCCACATCAGCAAATTTATGAGGAGAGAGGATGAAAAGTGTCATGAAATGAGAGAAGAGGGTCATCATCATGACCCTCTGTTGACACAGTTCTTCAGGTTCCAATCTTAATAACTATGCGATGGCCCTCTGGCCTTACTCCCGCTGCAAGGGAGTAATGAACAGAGACACTGTGAGTTTTACTTTCACCGTGGAAGGGGCGAGAACAACGCTCGATCTCGTAGCCGCCGAGTACGTCAGCCGTCAGCGACAACAATTAATGGGGTGGCAAACGGTGGGACGACTAAAAGATATTTTCTTTATTTAGTTTGGCTGAAGTGTACCGCTCCAATGCGGCAAGTTACCAACAAATTATCACAATTCACTTGTCGTAACAAAGATAATTTACCAAACTAAGCAAGGCAAACACGTGGTGCTTCACACACTGTGTGGATTCAACTATTCAAGCCGCCTTGCATTGGCGGGGGTATAGTAATGAAACGAAAAGATCTCTCCTCCCTGCTGTGCGCTGTCAAATGAGTTTGTCTAGATGCAATGCAAATGCAATGCAACGCCGGGATGATGGCAAGGACCCGCGCGCATAGGACCAGACGTTTTGAATGGCATTATTGTGGTGCTTCTTGTCCACTTCTAAAGCTCCCAGCACCCTCGTCAGTGGCAATGCATCCTAGCAGTAGCTAGTGTTCATCAGATTTCGCTCTTGTTCAGAGCAGCACTCAGAGATTCAGAGAACTTAAACAAATCTGCAGTATCCGTAGCACTGCTGATCGCTACACATGGAGTAAACGAAGCCTCCTCCCGTGAGAGATTCAGAGAACTTCGTCCCGGGTCGGATGGATGGGTTGAACTTGAACTCTCAAGTCTCAACTCTCTGTTATACGGCAGCCTGCTGCCTGGCAGGTGATGCTGATGTATAACATACTAGTAATCAGCAGTTGAGGATTGACGCCCGCCCGGGCCAATGAACACTGCTGATCGACGGCGTAGTACGCGCGCGGAGCCACGCCCTAATTCGTGGCTCTGGCATGAATGCCCACCGCCCGTTACCACTCAACAATCCAACATGCAGGACGATGCAACTGCTGTCTCCGAACGACATTAATGGGGGAAAGAAAGAAACAGGGGCTGCTCCGATCGAGACGTACGTGCAATCATCTATGGAAAGCAGATGTGGCTTTCAAGACGTCGTCCGTGCGCGCGCCCAGCATTTTGGAGCATGCATTTCTGCAGGCCAAGGGATGGTCGCCCGTGACAGTGTGCTTAATCTGCTTGGCCGCCGACTGACAGAGCCCCGAGCGTCGTCTTCGTCGGACGACGGACAGCGCGCCGGGTGATCAGCGCGTCGTCGGTGTCACCGCCATTAAGGACGCGCGAGAACAAGTAGATGGATGGCCGGGGGGTTGCTCGGAAGATGGCGAAAAGGGGACGGGTACCTGCGCATCACCTACCAGCATGAACGGAGCCGGACCGGGCAAACAGGATGCCTTGAATGAATCCCGTCGTTTTCCCGGCGCGGCTAGGAGACCGTTGCGCCTCGATCGGCACTTCCCGTTGCCGCCCTCAAGCGCCACCATGCTGTGCAGTGCAGTTTCGATGTTGCGGGGGGAGGGCAGCGGCGGCGGCGAAGTAACTGAGACGGGGTAGGTGAACAGCAGATCAACTGCCAGGCAGCAGCTCGTGTGAAGAAGTGAATGGTGGCGCGAGCAGATGCAGTGAGCGGCGCAGGCAGAATGGGCGGGTGCAGATGCAGAGGAAGAGGAGATCAGTTTGGGCAGGGCCTTGGCAGATTGGTGCGCGACGGCCGGCCCACCCACATGAGTGGCTACAAACAACGTCAAGGTTATATTGTGCAGGTGGAGGCCCATGTGAGTGTTCGAGATAGGCCCACCTTACAATTGCGGTCCAATTCAATTGTGTCCCTATCCAAAGAAGCAGGGCCCATGCTTACATGTTCTCTAAAATATCTACCGAAAATGGTACGATTAACAAAGTTACTAGATTAAAAAAAAAAAGAGTTACCATAAACGACTTCTTGCTGATTTGCTAATACCCGTGTTGCGCCAGCTCCTCACCTGATGGACCGAAACTAAGCAACTAAGCTGCACTTAGCGCACTTCATCGACCCGTGCTGAGCCAAAGGCTAAATGCACGTTTCTGTTAACCCAAGCAGCGAAAGATGGGCATGATTTCTGCCAAGGAAAAGGGTTTCCCCCCGTTCTGAGCCGCTCAATGTGGCGGCGTTGATGAGAAGAGGACGAGACAGCTGAAGCCGATCGACCGGTGTACGGTGTGGCCGCGTGGGGGCGGCGGCGTACGCTGGGCCGGCGAGTTCACTGTGGTGACGTGCAGAGCAGCGGGCGCTCCGGCACCCACCCCCAGCATGTCCGCCCATACCGCTGGTTCGTGAGCCACAACGTGCGCAAAAGTTCTGACCACGCACGCACCGAGGACGGCATATACTACTAGTATAGCACGCATCACATACCGCAACAAAATCTACTGGCGTCAGATCGAACCATGGTCAGTCAGGATCTCGGAACGAAAGCGAGCGCGCTCCATCTTTTCCTCACGCCCATCGCCGCCATGGCGCCATGCCACGGCACGGCCCATCCATCACACGCAGGAGCGCGTGTGCGTGCGGCGTCAGGACACGACGCGTCGTCGCTCGCTGCCGCGAGCCTGCAGGCAGCAAAGGCGGCGGCGCGACGCGACGCTGTGGATTGCTGGAGAGGAGACCCCGGGCCGGGTGGTCGTTCTCGTTCGGCTTGGACCTCGACCTCGACGGACGCTGCTGCCGCGCACGCAAAAAGATTCTCTGCCCCGCCCGGCCCGGCCGCGCTACGCGTCAGGGAGGGGAGGGTCCCGTTCGTCCGTCCGGCCGGGGGAGGGACCCGTCGGCCTCGTCGCGGCGCGCATATGCAGGGAACAGCTGCGCGCCAAGCGCAAGGCGACGGCGCGCAAAAGCTGGCGCGGAGGCGTGCAGCGCGCGTCGCCGTCGCCGTCGCCCGATGGACATGGACGGGTGCCCGTGCCCGCCCGCCCGCGCCCGGCTAGAGAGAGAGCACTCGCCTCGCCGCACGCCATTCCCGTCCAAACAACCCCCCTCTCCCCGGCCGGCCGGCGGGGCTGTTACCTTTTCGTCGCCAGACCGCATCATGAGCCCGGCCCTGTGCGCGGCGAGCGCGTACACCGTCCTCGCTCTGCTCCGATCACCGGGAGAGAGAAGGAAATCAGGGCGGAAGGACCAGGGCAGCAGTAGCTGCCCTGCCCGGCGCGAATCATCGCTGCGCGGGTCGGAGGGGACACGCCTCGCTTGCTAGTCGCTGTTGCTGTGCATAATTGCCTGCGGAGGTGACCGCCTGACGCTGAGGGTGCCCTCCTCCTCTGCAGCGTCACCCTTTTTCTTCGGACAGCACGGTGTGTGTGTCGTCGGAAGGAAATGGGACACTCCGCTGCGTTTGCGAAGGAAGGGGAGGGCCCCTCGGTCAGGGATTGGGTGCATGGCTGCTGCGTTGCGTGGTCAGTGGGCCGGGGCGCCGCACAGGGCAACAGCATGATACGCGCAGTGCCACTGTTCACACACACACACACACTCATCAACCGATCGTCTCGTCGCAACTGTTTGGATTTAACCCCCCCTTTACCCTAAAGTAAAGTTGTCTGAGGTTCTGAGCATACTTTTTCCAATCTTCTGGATACTAGCAAAGTTCAGCGCGCCGATGGGGAGGCTAACAATGAAGCGACACAAGCGGACACTGCTTCTTTCTTGGCAACATTTCGCAAGCGATGCGTTCCGCCGAGAATTTCATGATCACTTCCAGTACGTACGTACGTACGTACGTACATGCATGTTGTTTCAAACGAGCAGGTAGTTTCGTTTCAATCAATCAACCAAAGGGTACGTACGACCAATGATAATGTCGAAGAAATTTGGAACCTGACCACTTGGGCATCTTCTTGCCGGAACTAAACCCAAGCACTTGGTTTTTCTGTGCGCCACATCCACATGCTACGCGGGCAAAACAACCTATTTACAAGGATATATCGATCAGTACCCAAACAGGGCAGGATTCCCAAGCCAGAGCCATCAACACGAACTTCAACACAGCTTAATCTGACCGTGGAACAATATAATACAATATCAAAGCTAATTAACCATCTAGCACTAGTATCTAGCTAAGCTAAGCTTAGGCTGACTAGCTGGCTAGATCAGGTACACAACATACTGATGAGGTGACTGAACTGATACACACATGCCACATGTACACATCATGTAATCGAATTTGGACCCATACGTGCGGGATTGAGTCAATAATCAACTCGATCGGTCATCGATTACGACCTTGACAATGGTATTTGTCTGGTTATACAAACGCAAAAACTGATGGAGGCACCAGCAGCCATGACAGCATAATTGAGATGCATGGATCAGCAAGTTATGACATGACCCGTCCCATTCTGAGACGCACAGTGACGCAAACCTCATTTGACAACGAAAAGGAGGGGGCCCCCTAAACATCCACACATGCACACACATGTTGGCCCGTGCCCACACGCCCAGAGAGAGAACGCAGGCTATTGATTAGTAGTGCTCTGGTAATAAAACTAGCTAGCTTTGTAGTAGGAAAACTAACCACGCGCTCGCGACAGGGCAGGCTGCTTGGTGGGCTTACAGGTAGCATAGGCTAGAGATCATGCATGGAGCCTCTAGTGTTTGTTTCTTTCCCCCCTCTGGCATAACATATGATTTGGGCCTACGACTCTTGCTTATGACCTCATTTAAAAAACACCATAGAATAATCATTCAGGCTAAACAAACCTAACCACCGAAAGAAAAGCTTCGACTTGCTCCAACCAGTCCAACTGTTCCTAGTAAAAAATAGAATCACCGAATCGGAGCCGGTAATGTTATTTAAGCCAATCTTAACGCTTCGTCTGGCCGGTTGATTGGTCCAAGCACTAACCCATACTTGAGCTGCGCACTAGAACCCCCTGCAACCCAACAACAGAAAACATCAAAATGACTCTCAACCCCTACACGCCCCACCAAAACCCCCCGGGGTTAAACAAAGAACCCGGTGTTGGAACCGTTCACCGCCTTGGGGCGCTCCTGTCCCAATCCATGACATCAAACAAGGCAAGGATAAACATTGAGCAACAAGGAGCGCTCGGACAAGCTAGGAGAGAGCCAGCAACCCTTGAAAAAGAAAAGGTTTCAAGGCCCCCCCACCACTCGCTTCCATGGCAAGAGTTAGAGGACAAAGACCATCGCAAAATCCTATATGGCCATATTCCCCTCGGCGATCTCGCGCCAAGCGCTAGCCTCCACGCTGGTTTGTACTACCTCCCCACCCTTACTCCCGCCACCTTTAAAAAGTTGGCTCCTCAGCCCTCACATCCAATCACCAAACCCCCCTACTACACTGCACAGCAACACTCCCCCCACCCTACCCTGCGAGGCCCTTTCCCGCTTGGACTTTCCATGCCTCACCCTGATTCCCTTTCCTTCTCCACTGCAAATTGCTATGGCCTGGATTGGATCCATTGGAGTTGGCACAGAAACACATGCAATCAGTGTGAGCGAGTGAGTGCAAGAGGACACCACGCCCCTCCCCCCCTTATATATACCCCACCCTCACCTCAGCGCCCTCCAAACCCTCCCCGATCGATCACCCCCTTCGCTGTTACCTTGCTACCTCCAAACAGATACACCAACATACACAACCCTTCACATCACAGACTACCCAACAGGCAAGTGAAGCTAGTACCTTTGCACCAAACACTTGCTAACCTCTCCGATGAGAAGGCACGGCAGCGAGGCTTCTCCTTCCATCGTCCACACATCTTCCATAGCTCTCCTCCAAGAGAGGTTCAGGAACCTGCAGAAGGTGAAGGAGATGAGGGAAGGAAGAGAGCTGCAGACGAAGGTGCACACTGCAGATGCTGACCGTACCGCCGGGCCCCTGTCCTCGGCTCTGAACCTTGGCCTGCAAGTGGCCAACAGCACCGAGCGGCCGAGGTGGTTCTTGCATCCGGATTTGATCCGGCCGTCTAGGCCCCTGCGTGGCCCCGTGTACCACGGGCTTGGCGCCAGCGGTGGCCAGACTTCGCCGCCACCAGCAAGCTCGTGGGGAGGAATGCAGAATTCAGGCTATAGGAGTGATGTAGATGTCGATACCTCTCTTCATCTGTAATCTAGCTACTACTATAAGCATGTATGGCCCTGCTGTTCTTTCGTTATTTTGTATGGCTTCTGAGTTCTGGGCTTATTTGCAGTACTTCTGTTGCATTTTGGCCTTGTAACTTCTTTGGGTATTTTACTATATATGATGCTTCCTAGATATACATCTGCATGTGAAAGGTATTTAGCACTTATCAGATATATATACATCAAGTATAAAAGGATACAGGTGAGACTAAAGCAATACTAGCTGTTAAAAAATGACAAATAACATCAAAGTCACATCCTCTACTTTGAGGGAAGCCTATAGAGTCGACCACGGAAAAGTACGTTAGAAGGATTTTACAATTGTATATTTTGATGCGGGAACAGGAATATAGTTGCGTAGACTTAGCTTGTAAAACAAACAAATTTGCATACACGATAGCAGTGTACAATAGATTAAAATAATTATGATTTCAAATTTAATCCAACAATTAGGGCAAACAAGCAGTTTAGCTTAATATGTTCTTATATGCATGCTTAATTAGTAACTACATGCATTCCAAGCGAAGGGCAAATATCACATTGGCTTACTAGAACTGACATGTCACTTTAAGAATGTACTGCCACTGCGTCAGAAACCGAAGTAGATCACGGACAGTACGTGAGTCACCAGTTCAGCACTGCTCACACTATTTAATAGTAGGTTGTGCCCAGATATTGGAAATACGTGCTGAACCAAGAGAAAAGATGAAAGGTTTAATGCAACGTGGTCAGGGGAAAAAGGTCACGGACAGTGCATGAGCCGCGAGTTCTACTGGCCAAGGAGTCTGATACTGTGGGTGCCGCCCACTGCCTAAAACTCACACGATAAGTCTAAGTTGTTTATTAACATTCATAGCTGAAAATGAACAGACAATTGATCATAGGAAGTGGATGCATCTTACTACTAATATATTTAGAGCCTCGAATCCTTAAATCCAGTAGCACTGTTTGTCTTGTTCATGTCCTTATGCAGACGATTTACTCAAATTTGCTAGCTCCATGTAAGCGTGGCACCATTTTCCTTTCCTTTCTTTTTTTTATCTAAAAAAAATGACTTAGAGCAACTCGGAAACCCCTGTCTCCCCCAAGGTTAACAATCCTTCCCCATAATTTCCAGAATGATTGTTGGAAAAGTAATCAAAGATAAACAAGAGTTCCATCGCATGGTTAAAAAAAAATCATACGTGTCAGAATCCCCCCTCCCCCTCCCTGCTGCTAGAATGCATGAACTTCAATTTCCTAAAGCACAATGCTTCAATTTATTACTTTATTAGTTTTTGGCTTTATGCAACATGTAACTAAAACAGCAATAAGAGGGGTGATCATAGTTCGTTAAAGGCTGCATCAACATTTTAATAGACAAGTGAAAATTGATAGAGCTGGGTACCTCCATTTGGGCATATGCCATGATCCATGATTTCATTGATCATTCTGGAGGTAAAATTTCCATTTCGCCAATCCTGTAAAAACCAAGAATCAGTTCTGTGTAACATCAGTCATCAGGAAACCCATAATCCTTTTCCCCGACTTCATAGAATCTTGAAACACCCAGTAGCATTTGCTGAGTCACAAACTTACAATTGATGATAATCTTGTATAACCAATAAGTTGGGCTAGCTCATAAGTCATAACTAAGAAGCAACTTTAGGAACAATCAATGTCTTTCGAAAACCCGGGATAGTATCTAGATCAGCTTCAGCATTTCAATGAACACATGGTTCAGCTTCAGCATTTCAATGAACATTCCAGAAGCCAAAAGAATAAGAATAAAAATAAATCTAGGTTCCCTATCTTGCAATAACTGCAGTTCACAAATCAGTTCAGTACTTCAGTGTACTGTAAGCTAGCCACAGCCCACAGGTAGACCCTAGAATCCAGAGCACTACTGCACCAGTATCTGCTAGGCCACAACAAAAATTGATGAGGGTGTTGTATGTCACGTGTTTCCCTGAAATGTTCGTTGTCCTTCCTGGCATCACCAATGCAACACTATGATCATCTCATCATGTATCCTGTTGTTCTGCAAACCACGTGAACATCTCCATGATGTCATAAACAAATGCAGATTCAACTATTGCACTCTCGACCAGTTAGAATTTACATGTACATGTATCAGAGAGCAGCAGGCTACATGTCTTGCCATCCGATCCGCCTGTAGAATACTGTCCGAAAACAAACCAGAGCATCCCTGAAACACAGGCATTTGGTTGTGTTCCCTCGTGCTCAGTATCAACAGATAGCTCTCAGGAATCCCATGATGCAGCCGTGGGGATAGTTCCAAGCCCACCGTCCAATCGATCACATGCTGAATCCAAGTCTCTTTTCCTAGCAACAATAGCAGAAGCATTTAGGATTGCCGTGAGACCCATCATCCGATTGAATGGCTCACATGCTGAATTCAAGTCGCGGTTCCTAGCAGAAGCATTTAGGTGTACTGAATGCCCCTGGAGGCCTGGACTGGACTCATCCCTGATCGAACACACTTTTCTCATGATTGTCTCAGCATCCCCAACAGCTGCATCCTTGTATAATTCACCGATCCCGGCATTGTGGATAACTCGAAGTTTGGCAGGACATCGTCACTCAACATCTGATCGTACATGTCCATCACACAACACAGTGCTCACCACTTGAAGCCTCAGATGGATCAAGGCGAATGCAGGCAAAAACACCAATCCCGAGCCCAGTTCGGCATGCATGGGATTCACTACCAGCATCGCCTCAGCCTCGCTGGGACAGCACTTAATCGTGTAGGTTTCAGGCGCGTCCCACGGCGGGCGTACCTGTGGATTGCCGGGGAAGGCGCGTGGCGAAGGTGCGCGGCAGGTGTTCGTGGGAATGCCTCCACGAGAGGAGGCGATGGAGATCGGGTCCGACCCCGCTCCGGGTGCGGGCTGTGACGCTTCAAGATGCGAGAAGCCGCTGCGGCTATCGCGGCTCGCGAGAGAACGAAACGAAGGCGGGGGCGAGGGGGAGGGATCCGGTGTGAGGCGCGCGGCGACGGCGTGTGGGGGGAGCCCGGGGGTTCGTAAGCAACTAGAAACTCAAGCGCGGCTTTGCCGCTCTCTCGTATGATTCTAGCCAGTATTATCATGGTAGAGATAATTTTTAGCTTAAAGTTAAGTGAGTCTTTTCTCATAACTGTATACAATATTTAAAATAACTACTAGTACGGAGTATCTTCATGGCAAGAGAAGATTCAAGATATTGCCTTGTATTTAAAACGGATGGGAAATTTTTGAAAATGAATTCTGAAGCAAATCCACGTATTTTAAGTAAACAAATCCTTGGTAGAGTTTGGTACAACAACATTTCTTATCCGTAGCCATAATCAATGTCACATGTTATGTGAATGTACATGAACTTCCATATATACCCAAAGTATAATTTATATTACCCCATCACCATTCTCATCCGCAGTTAAAATTGAGGTCACATGTTTCATGAACCTCTGTGTATATTGAAGTATAATAACAGTGGATGAGTCTCCCTCGCCCTGAATGTATTGCCTGGTCACTGACGAGTGGGTCACGCGTTCAGTGACTCCAATGTAGTGAGCACTACTAATTCCTCAATAGCAACCAAAATTAAAAGTGGAGAACCAAAACGCATTCACTGGAAGTCTGAACCCCAAGAACTTAAATCTCATATGGTAAGGCCCATGCTTAGCCCGTCAAACCTGTTTTGACATATCTTGCATTCATGTTTGTTCTGACAGAGATAAAACCATGTATAATTACTGTGTGAACTTATATGAAGATAGATGGCTAAAATCATGCATAGAATACTCTTATTGATTGTAATCCAGAGAAAAATCAGCTTAACATCCGCAACTGAAATAAAGTGTAGATGCTCGAAGCTGAAATGGTAGCTTGTAGTAAAGGCTATTAGCCTATTACTAACCAATACTTATGCAATACTCAGAGAAGTATTCCAACAAACACCTAGCGTGCAGGACAGCCCCAAAATGACATTAGGAAAAGCAAAGTATCAATTCCACTAGATAGAAGCTTCCAGTACCGATTCAATGTCAAATAGAGAAATAAGTGACCTGCGATCAAGCGTAGCAGCAGTTCGTTTTCGTCTCACCGGATCGGTTGCGGCGCCATGCTGCGCTCCCTATCGTTGGCTTGTTGCTGACCCTTGCTATGACGCGGAGCTGGAGCAGAGGATCGACGGCAAGGCAGAGCACGCTGCAGATCCCGGCCGTCTGGTTTCGAGGAGCGCCGCTGCTCGGGATCTCCGCCGGAATCCTGGATGACAGCCGCCACGACCACCGGCGCCGATGCGAGGATACAGAAGGTTGTTGGCTTGTTGCTCCGCATGGCACATCCTCTCCTCCGTCTGTTGTTCCCAATAACGCTGCAGCCCGCGCTCGATGCATGCTCTGCGGCCGCGTGCGAAGACCCCCGGAGGCCTCGGGTTGCCACTTACCACTTGCACCTTCAAGAGCCCAAGCCTAAGGACTCATTTTTAGCCCCAATTCCACCATAGAGCCATCGGGCGCTGGCGCCGACGACGGCGAAGGGTTCGCGGGTGCTGGGCGAGAGAAGCAGCGAGCGGAGGTAGTACCAGGTCCGGGGTCCCGATGACGGCCGCCGCAACATGCTCGCGATTACAGCGGCGAAGGACGATTGCGGCGGCGCCCGCATACCGCGCGAAACATCGAGAAGACAACGCCCCGCGCCCACACACTTGTTTAGGCCATAGATGCGTGATCTGACGGTTGGGCTTTGCAGGCGACGTGGCTCAATCTCGTGGCTGAGCTTGGACACCGAATTCGGTATGTAGAGATGGGAGGGGCCGCCACAGGTGGAGGGAGGATGAGGGTGCGAGGGGCGTCACCGTCAAGCCGTCACGGGAGAAGGGAGGAGCAGCGCGGGGACGCGAGTACGCCGCGACGCGACGGCTCTCATCGGGTTCACCGGAAGAATGGAGGGAGGGAGGGGTCGGGACTCGGGAGGGAGCAGCACGATGAAGACGAACAAGTGATGGGCTCATCGCCGCCCAAATCTTGCGTAAAACTGAGTGAGTGCGGCGAGGCCGTTGCGACCCATCCTTGGAAATACCACCCAGAAGGCCACGGCCCGCGGGGCTAAAGCCCAAATAGCCAGCCTGGGTTGGTTGGTTGGTTTTCGAATTTTTTTTATATTTATTTTATCGTGATTTTGCAAAAATATATGGTCCGTCACAAATTTTGCAAAAATATACATCTGCCGCCGTGGGTCACGACGTCAGGAACATAACGCCGTGGCCCACGGCGGTAGGAGCCGCCAGGAGTGGGCCCGTACCCTTAACGCCGAGGGCCACGGCGTTACGACCCTGACGCCGTGGGCCACGGCGTTAGGGGTCCAACGCCAGGCGGCAGCGTGGCGCTGAGCTAACGCCGCGGCCCGCGGCGTTATGTCTTCCTTGCCGCCGCGGGCTGCGATGGTAGGAATTTTTTTTTATTTTTTTTTTAAATTTCAATTGTTGGATAAAACGACGAACCATTAATACTTAACGACGAATTTAGATAAACGATTACAACATTTGCAATGGCACGTGCGACACAATTACCCTAACTTTGTGCCGCTCTTGCTAGTCCTAACGTGCCTTAGGGGATTTAAATAAACGATTACAACAATTGTAGTCTAGTTGTACGAATAATACCCGGAGAACCCGGACATCATAGACCCGCCGGAGTGCTGGGAGGGCATGTACCCCGACGGGGGTGGAGTTGGATCAGATGGTGGCGGGGGTGGAGTTGCTGGTGGAGTGTTGTCCTTCTTTTCGTGGCACGGACAACAGCAGTACTCGTCCTCACAGCCGGTGTTCGTCTTCACCACCATTGGTCCGGTCACCGGTCCGTCGTCGCCGTTGGTAGATGTCGGATCTGGAGAAGCCAATGCCGACGCGAGTTCTTACCTCAGGTTGAAGATGACAATATCCTCGAGGTAGTTGATGTACTCTTGATACGGGTGAATAGCTGGGGGATCCACCCATTGCACGAAACCGCAGTTATCTGGTTGTTCGGAGTACTGCATAAACAGTGATTACATTAGTAAATCATAAAATGATGAAGGACAGAGGTCATGGAGTTTTGCCTGCCTACCCATGCTCGTGAGCAATGCCAGAAGCGGCGACCAGAGTTGTCCCATCCCTGATAAACCTGCATCACACAGAACTCACCGTGTGCACACCTTGGCCAGTTCACCGTTTGATTTGGTGCGTACTTCCTAACATCACGCATGGATTTGAAATCTCTCTTGTTTAAGACTGGAAAATTGCTGTTGAACTCTGGATCTTGCTGGCTCCACAGTGCTGGACCGAGGGAGTCATCATCATCATCCCCAGTCCAGGAACTCATTGTTGCTTGTTGTGTTGTGAAGTGAGACTGGAGAAGAGTGCTCACATATATGTAGGCGCAGACTGGATGGTGGACCATTCGATCCGGGGCAAGAAAACGGGCAGTGACTCAAAGGAAACACACCCTAGTACTAGGTACACTGTTTGGTGCAGTGACTCACAGAAAACACACCCTATGTGTTCACTGTTTGATGCAGTTCACAGAAAACACACCCTAGTACGAGTTTTATTGTTCGTATCTGAAATGCATCTGAAATCAAGTTCTTAAAGATACAACCCGACTCTAGAGAATGATGTAATGAAATCATAATTTTTTATGGATACAGTAGCACTCGGCGTCGAGTACTCTACGTCTACTGGGTACAACGGGGGTATTTCCCCTTCCTCATAGCATCCGGCCCAGCTTCCTTAGCCCGGCGAGCTCTCTCCCTTTTCCTCTCTCTATCTGCTTCACGGGCCGCGGCCGCTTCACGTTCTTCGATCTCCCGCCGAATGCGAATTTCCTCCTGCTGCTCCTTACGTTTTTGTTCTTGTTTTTCTGCCTCAACCATCCTTTGTCACCTCTCACGTGCTGAACGACCCGTCTCCTCGACGTAACGCTTGTCTTGTTCGGACTGCTCACAATCTAGCCACTGCATGAAATCACAGAGAGGAGGTGGAGTCTTTTTTCAAAGACAAGTTAGCACATAATAAAATAGCAATGACATAATATTTATTTAGTAATGCAGTTAGTTCTTACTTTTGGTCTAACATTGCGAAATGGTGGGAGGGGGTCATGCTCGTAGTTCTCGCACATGAAGAACCTCATCCCGTAGCAGTACCCGAGAACGTTGCACTTGACAAGCTTACAGTTGCCTTACCATAACTTATCTGATACCTAAATTTCTCCTCAATTGCCAAGATAATGGACTTAGGCTCAAAAGCAGGATTTTCCACAATCTTAGCAAACATCTGGCTAGCCACAAAACCGGATGACAAATTACGATGGCTTGCATCCAGCTGCTCAAGTACACAAGTGTGATCCACAACAGATTTGATCTCCTAATAATTTTTCCACTTGCCCTTGGAAGCATACACTCGAAAAGGACAGTTGGGCTTCAGACATTGTACATCATATATATGTGGAGAACTCTTCACTACCCTGAACTCTCTCTGCAGAGTAAGGGTGGACCACCTCTTCACTGCATCTTTCACCTCTATTGCACTCTTATACACGACGCCAACAGAAACTGTATTTTCTCTATACTCTCAGGCCACATTCTCACCAGGATTGACAGATAGCTGTGAGAAATTATAACTGTCCCAATCCCTTGGAACTAGCGGGTCATCCTCATCATCTGAGGAGTCCTCTTCCAACCCACGTTCATCCCCATTGGCCTCCATTTCGTACCGCCTGAGTAGTTCTTCATTAACTTCCCCCTCGTCAATTGCACCCTCAAAGTGTGTGTCACCATCTCCTTCTTCTTCCTCACTGGAACCACCATCTCCTTCTTCTTGTGGCTCAGTTGCAGGACCATCTCCTGCTTGTAGTTCAGCCTCACCCTGGTGAGCATCACTCACAGGCACTTGACTACTAGACCCAGCCTTATGAACAACTTGGATAAACAGCATCACAGGCAAACCAATTTCACATGCTGTTTTGATATAACTCCTCCAATGTTCAGTGCCTTGAAGTGGCATAAGCTCCCAATATAATAACTCACTCCTGTTGATTAGAGCCATAATAGACAAGTCATGTTGCTCTGCATCTACAAGAAATGCCCTAAAAAAACTGGGTAATGGACCCCCAAGTTCTTGAGGCTGCTCTTCTAATCACATGGTCAACCGAATCAAATTCTGACAAGTCAACTCCATATTCACCATATCTAATATGCCCATTACCGAAATACAACTTGACACTGAGATCATCTGACATGTCTGACAGCATGAAAAAATAAAACGCTATTAAGAAGTGGATCTGCAACTACAAAATATATCTACTCAGAGCTACACTAAAACTATAATTTTACTAAGCAGATCTACACTACAACTATAATTTTTCTAAGCAGATCTACACTACAACTATAATTTTACTAAACAGATCTACACTAAACTATGTATTTACTAAGCAGATCTACACTAAAACTATGTATTTACTGAGCAGATCTACACTAAAACTATATATCTACTAAGCACATCTACACTAAAACTATTAAGTATCAGAGTATTACCTCTAACGAGACGAAAAACCGGCAGAGCTTCGCACCTTCACCACCTCCTCCTCACTCCCTTCTCCTCTTCCCCCTCTCTTTTCTTTTTTTCGAATTATTATGACATTTTCGGCTGAATTTCGGTGTTATATAGGCAGCTGGACCCTAGCGCCGTGGCCCACGGCGCTAGGAGGCCTGCTGCCGCCGTGGCCCATGGCGCTAGGACCTAACGCCGTGGCCCGCGGCGCTAGGCTCTTGACGCCGTGGCGTACGGCGCTATGTTTCGCCCACGCTAAGGGCCCACTCCTGGCGGCTCCTACCGCCGTGGGCCGCGGCGTTATGTCCCTGACGCCGTGGCCCACGGCGGCAGATGTATATTTTTGCAAAATTTGTGGCGGACCATATATTTTTGCAAAATCACGATAAAATAAATATAAAAAAAAATTCTCTGGTTTTCCTCCTATCCGCCCGCCCACCAAATCCATGGCGGCGGCGACGAACTCCGAGAGCAACGGACGGTGGCCGGGCGAGCACCCGCGCTGCTTCTTCCTGCCCTGCACTGGTGCGCCGGAACCGTAGCCCGTCGGCCTTCCTCGCCCGACTCGGGAGTTGGGACTGCACCACGTGCGACGCGAGGTGGCAGTGGCACGACAGCGACTGTAGTGTTGATCGGCATCGGCTGTCCGCCGTCTATAGATGGGCATGGTGCGGGTCGATCCGCTTGATCGCCGAACCGAACCATAGAAATTATCCTAATGGGCCCCTGATTTGGTTCTCGTGGGTCATACAGCGGGTCTCCTTGGTGCTCCCTAATTGCACTAATGGACCGCATGCGGTTCGCTCCACGGGTCAACCACGCCCATCTTTACCGCCGTCACGAGCCGTCTGCGGTTACCGGCGATCAGCATCTCGGCAAGACTAGCCGATTCCGGTCGCCCAGGTGAGCCTCGATCGTGTCTCTCTGTCTCTTTCACTGTCGTGACCCGCGGGAATCGCTAATTCGCTAGCTAGGGATTAGGGAGCCAAGTGCGGAATTCGATGCATCTTGATTCTTGCACATGCATGCCGGGTAGGAATGAAGGAAACAAAGTCAGAATTCTCTCTTCAACAAATTCCCTCTCACTCCAGTGCTCCACAGTACAATCAAGCCTTTTATTTCACTAGACCACTAATAGATGTAAAGTGACTGGACCAACGTAACAGAATATAGTACATGAGCAAATGTAAAACTTCATCATAAAGCCTGGAATTACAAGAAAAAGGGGGGAAAATACTACTCCCTCCGTCCCTTAGTATATGATGTTGGTTAGCTCATTTTTGAACTAAACAACGTCATATTAAAAAAAAGAGGTAGTACAAGATATAGATACAGAGACTGAAATCCCAAACAGGGGACTCTTGTTTCAACGATGAATGATGATGTGTTAATCGTCAGGCATCGGTATCTTCTAATCCCTCAAACCTTCAATCTCGTAAGTGCTTGCCAACAGAGAACATACTCCACAACCACGGACTGACATAGACACCCAACTAGGCCACCAACATCTGCTTTTTATCCAACCACATCTCGCAAAACGTGATGCGCTCCAACTCTAGCGCATCTTCTTCTCCCGTTCTGTCCTGCTTCTGCTCTATAAATTCACACTGGTCACTGGCAAGCATGGAGTTTGGTAAAGAATACCTAGACTTCCCGTTGCTCCTCCTGTACATGACTCTGAAACTCTTTCAGACATTATGCACCACCTTGGGAGCAAATTTCTTCACGGCATCGCCGACTGTCAGGAATATCTTGTCTTCACCAATCAGTTCTGTGAATTTCGCTGCGCGGAGCTTCTGGATCACGGCCGGCCCGGGATTGGCAAGAACCAGCTGTAAGTGATAGAAATAGGGTTTGATCTTAGTGAAGGGTTTCTTCCATGAACATTTTTGTGGTAGCAGCCAGACTAGCAGTATCACAGCTAGACCACTAATAGCTGTTAAGTGATTGGGCGTTTTACCTGAATTTGCCGCTTTTCAAGTGCTTTCAACAACTCCTCCAAGGCATGGATTCCGCTCGTGTCGATGTCAATTACAGCTGTTCAGAGTTAAAACAGTTTTCTCAATCGGTACCTGTAGTTTATAAAAAAAACTGCCTTATTTGAGACAAAATAATGTTCTTACGAGAGAGTTCAACAATCAGAAACTCAATTTTGGGCTTCTGGTCCTGCGGTTGTTC
Organism: Cenchrus fungigraminus; assembly: GCA_036936925.1. Taxonomy (NCBI): domain Eukaryota; kingdom Viridiplantae; phylum Streptophyta; class Magnoliopsida; order Poales; family Poaceae; genus Cenchrus; species Cenchrus fungigraminus. The sequence goes on from CM072777.1 coordinate 131,993,514, forward strand.
CTCCTCATCGCGGAGCCATCTCAGGATCCTGAAAAATATATATTGTAATGATGCATCCTTTTTTTTTCTCTCTCCCTTCCTCTAACTACTGTCAAAATCATAACACATCGCCTTTATAGTATAATGCACCTAATTATTATTTTCTCGAACCGCACCTACTTTAAACCAATGCCATTAAATATCCATCTTATATGGGAAGCCAATTCTAGAAAAGCTTCTAATGTAATCATGCACTTTCTTTAAAAGGAACTGCAAGTTGCCTTTCTGCTTCTGAAGATTATATAACAGCCTTAGCATTGATGTTACCTTCCAAATTATGAAATAATCAATTCGAATGGAAAAAAAATAATCGTTTTCTTTCAAATATTTCAAAGTGTAATTCAATGGAGGGATCTAAAATATAACTTAGTGCCTGGCATGCCAAATCCTTATCTGTCATATGTCGATATGAATAGGAAAGGGTTTATGTGATATTTCTTGCGAACATCAGCATCCTATCCTTTTTTTTGATACTTGTATAATAATGCCTCAGGTTTGCCTCATTTAATCAAAAGAAGCTGTATCGGTGACAACTATAGAAATACGCCACTCTGAAACCTTATACTAGTATAGTCTTTGCGACTTTGCAGTAACAGAAACAGCTTTGAATACAAGCATTTTACCTCTCTTTAACATAGTTGGAATTTGTGAAGTAGATAGCTGAGTCCACTCTAACAATTAGCACCCCTGGAACCTTGGTGGCATCTGGATATTGTTCAACATTCCTGTATATAGTTGTTTGTGGAAGGTTGCCGAGTAAAGCTGTTCTTGGCCGTGTTACTTGGAGAAGAATTTTAGCAAGTGATATTACCACCTATTTTCAGAAAAAAGTTAACAGTCAAAATCTCTTCGTATACTGTACCAGAATTCAATTGTTGCTAGCATATAAGAAAAGATCGTGATCCACACCGCAATGAGCAAGCCATATTCGACTGATGAAAATATGACCCCGAGGAATGCTCCCATACATGCTAGAAAGTCCAATTTATCAACTTTCCAGATAAGGTAGGCCGCATCGTAGTCAATTAGGCCAAGCACTGCCGATATGATGATAGAGGAAAGGATGGCGTTGGGAGTGTACTTGAACAGTGGGGTGATAACCAGCAGTGTAAGCATTACGACAATTGCCATAACAACATTTGATACTGCTGTTTTGCAGCCAGCCATGTAATTAACTGCTGATCGCGAGAAAGAACCTACGAAGAACAACTTCTGTCAGGAAAAAATGGTACATCTGTATGGACTATGAATTGTCTTCGGCTGAATCAATTGTTACCAGTAGCTACGTAGCAAGAAGTCATTGAACCAACAATGTTCATGGTTCCCAGAGCCACCATTTCTTTGTTCCCATCAATCTGGTAGTCCTTGAGTGCAGCAAATGTTCTTCCAATTGCAATTGCTTCCTGATAAAATTTGCATCAGTTGATGAATTAGCACATTTTTAACGTAGAATCTTTTCCTTGTTACCATAAATTTGACCATTTTAGGTTAAGAAGTCTGTTTCCTCAAAAAGTAAAGGGTTTAGTCTCACCGTTAGGCCTATCATTCCAGCTACTGCCCCAATTCTGAATCCTGTCGCCAAGTATGGGCCAGAGAAGTATATGAGACTAGCTGAAGGTGGGTTGATTCCTTGCTTTATGTCCTTGACCTGCAGTTATTCATTGATGATCTTTACTGTTAACTTCAACTGACGAGATACAGTTGCCTTTCTCTGATAGTAGTTCAACTATGACTTACAATTGAAACACCATGCTTGTCTGCACGAGTGATGTACACACAAAAGGTGGATATGATCACTGAGATGAGTGGTGCGATCGCAGAGACCCAAAAGAGCTTCTTATTCTTCTTCCCCTGAATTAATTGAAAGAAACATGTGTGGTTACGCAAGTAGTCAAAGGAAAACCAAGATGTGATTCTGGAGCGTGTAGCATTGTCTTACAATGTACTTGGCTACAAGAAGGAATGCCAGGAAGGTTGCGCCGATCAGTATTGTCTGCCAATTCCACTGCAGCAAGAGTGCAAAAATTAATAAATTGTGTTCAGTCTCAAATATTGGGGTTTTCATCAGACAAGAGAACAAGACCCACACGGTACAGTATCTCTTACCCCATGGTGAACATTTCCCCAGACTGATTCCATGACTGATATAATATCACTTTTCTTGGTGAAATGCGCAATTCCAAGGAAACCTTTCAGTTGCTGAAGAGCAATTGTGATGGCAGCACCGGCCATGAATCCCACAATGGCAGCATGAGACAGGAACTCTATGATAAACCCTAGCCTGTCATAGTGTTCAGTTACAGATTATGTAGACTGTTCATTCCAAGAGGCCACTAGAATTAACAAAGAATCATCAGAAGGCACTGACCTGAAGAATCCAAGCGCAGCCTGAGTAACCCCTGCGAAGAACGTCGCAGTGAACGCCAGCCGTTTGTACTCCAGTGGGTGCGTGTTCGGGTCAATCTCATTCTGGAGGAGAGTACCGAGCAACAGCGATACCACAGCCACTGGGCCGATGGCTATATCCCTGGAGCTGCCCATCGCCGCATATATCAGAGGCGGGACAAAGCTGCTGTCTGTAAAATTGGTGATCACACTTCTCTGATCAACACAGTTGCTGGAAGTGACCTCAACTAGAACGAAGAGACGAATGTCTATGGGTGCACTTACATAGTCCGACATGAGGTGGCAGGTTAGCAAGCTTCGAATAACCTATGTCCTGTAGTTGAAGGCGCATGTTATACATATCAGATTGCCTCGGTGCATGGACATGGACTGTGCCTTTGCTGATCAGCAAGAGAGGTGTAAGAGTTCACTGACCTGGGGTATGCAGAGGCTGGCAATGGTGAGCCCGGCGATGAGATCGCCCTTGAACTTGCCAAGGGAGTAGTCCCTGCTCCAGCCGAGCACGGGGAAGACTTGCTGCAGGCCGAGCCATATCTTCTTGGACTTGGGCAGGTCCTTGTACTCCCGCAGTGGATCGTCGGCGAAGAATGTCTCCTTCACTGCGTCAGAGAACTCGGCGAAGAAGCTCTTCTTCGGCGGGAAACCGACCTTGTAGCCGTGCCCATGCTGGGCGCTGTCCATGTGGCGGTGCGATGAGGTCTGGCTGTCGACGTCGTCGAAGCCTTCTCCTCCGTCAGACACGGCTCGGGGCATTACTGCTGTTTCAGATGTAGACGCCTACCTGTCGAGCAAAGTAGAGAAGCACGAAGGAATCACATCGGCAGCATGGCAGTGCAAGAAAACATCGTTGTTCGACTAGGTAGCACAGTGCACAGGAGATACAAATTATATTTCCATCAGTTCTACCAGTTTCAGATGAAAAAGTTCCAGTTTTTTTTCGAATAAAAACTCGCAGAACACACAAAACTAGCTGCATGCATGGTGCAACTATGGTAGTGGCAGTAACTAACGGTAAGATCAAAACGAAGATAAAGAATATTTGCTTGTCTGAAGAACTACAGGAGTTTAAGAAACACAAGTATGTTGATGAAGCCAAACTTCTAACCACAGCATCATGTATAAGCACATCGAAAATGAGCTAGAAGTTGAAGAAACCTACAAAGCGATGCTGATAGACTGCAGTTGAAGCAAGGCCTGCTTTGTTGAACGGCGAAGAAGCCAGGGACTGTCTGCCCGTTATATATACGTGGATGCAGAGCCCGCCCTCCTGCTACAGCTCAAGGTCAAACCTCTAATTTAATAGGTGCCAAGATGAGAAGCAAGCTATGAATCTGCTACAAAAAGTGAACTATGTTCAGCACAGCGGCAGGGAATGACAACATAATAAATACATTATTGCACCCAGCTCATCGGTTGCTGAACATCATGGCCAAATTGTAGATGATTTTGCAGACAGCAGCAGTTGAAAGAGGATGTGCTACTAAGGGACATGAATTAAAATCTAACTTGTCAAGTCTGTATTTGGTGTAAGAAACATACAGAGTGGACTTCAAAACTTGATACTATAATAAACAACTTCTGAAGTTGCGGAGGGGTCAGGAACCTGGGCAGTTATTGAAGCCAAAATGTAGCAGCTTCCTGGGCTCGCAATTGCAGTCCAAATTTGGTTAATATTCAGGCAAATTTTCATATGAAAAATAGAGGGCTGGAATTCTCGCAATTTTTCATTTAGGCTTTGAGATTGCATTGTGTTAATGACTTAGTCGATTAATTATGGAGGGTTCTGACTCCACTGACCTGGAAAGATGATCTTTCTGAGATTCTAGGCACTCTCGGTGGCTCTAATTTACCTGTAAAACAGAACCTAGACACCTAGTTGCCATGTGTTTACCTTGCCCCGGGATGTTCATAGCTGCACTTGCACCGCCACTCACAGTTTAGCAAGTAGAAAAACAAAGGAGCTTATTAATTTAGCCAAGAACCCATGTATATCTGAACAAGTTTCGCTGATCATGGTATATTTCTGACTTTTCTGTTACCACGGTCAACATCGACAACCGAATAAGAAGAGGACAAAAAATATATATACATTTATCAAAATGAACAAGAGATGAAAGACGTATTGTCAACTCCAGCCCATTTAACAACAGCCTACAAAGAAACGATCATGTCCAGTTCCTTTCCTTTTTTGTAAGGGAAGGTTTAACAAGTTGATCAATCGACAGACTTCACACAGAGGAACTCCTATCAACTATCAAAATTAAGACATAACAACCAAGCAAGACTCAATAATGTGGTTGTTAATTATTCTGATTCGAAATCACTATCTGACCGATGTATCATAAATACTAATCCAAGCTCGACAGACAGTCACCGCAAAATCCCGATATATTTGTAAATTGTTGATTTTGCATTTCTTGGCAATGTATCATGGGATGTCGATCACATCAACTTGATCCAAGAACTCAAGATGTGCGCCACAAAGGCTGGCTGAATTCATCGCTAGTTTTTTGGGCAGATCCACACATGCAATGTGATGAGGCACGGAGGTGGTAGGTTCTAAAGCGCACAGCAGCCAGCACCGCATTCTCTGCCTAACAGATTCCAGGCACTCTTGATGGCTCTCATCACTTGAGAAAAGCAACCTAGCTCACTCATACCGGTCTACATCTCTCCATCATAGATGCCATTGAGGCAGTGCCTCGCATTGTACTGTACTATTCAGTACAGATCAAGGCATCAGTAGAACCTCGAATGTTCAGTCAACCACTAGGTCAGGGTCAGATTTTCACTCAGCAATTTCATTTTCCTCAAAAACACCAATGAATCATATTTTATGGATACAACCATTGGTCTCTAGCTGAAGGTTCAAAAGGATATATATGCACATGCAACTGAAAATCGCGGCAGGGAATGAGCCTCTGGGATAATCAGTCTGCCGCACTTGCTCTTCCTATTCGCAGTTTCTCTAAACAAGCCAACGACTTATCTTTTTGCTTGATTGCATCTGATACAATCGATGTGATCAAGCCAAATTACTGGCTAAAGAATTACGGAATTCGACATACCAATATTCCTACTGAATGCACCCAAACTTAAGTTCTGATTAGCAATCAAAAAGCTACCAGTAGCTTCACTGAACCCGAAGAACAGCGAAAGGAAACAAAACCATGGCAGGAACTTAACGCTTTATGACTGCGGTAACTTTTCCTCCCAATAGAAAGATTTACGTGGGAGAAAAGAAATGAAAAGCAAGCAAATGTAAAAGAGCAGAGATTTTCTTTTGCTCACTGTGATGTACTGATGTTCCTCTCCACTCTCCAGGCTCCAGCACCTTTGGTCGACCTCCAGACCTTTTCCTCCTTTCTTTTCCTTTGAGTTAGCGGGACCCACCAATGGAGGACTACTATTAAACTTGCAGATTGGATGGCGGAGGGTTGTTTGGAATGTAGACGCAATTGTGGGTCAGGTGGCGAGAGCTCCGCTGTTTTTTAAAGGAAAGGGAAGGAAGAAGAGTGCAGAAGCGGAGGAGAGAGGAAGTCAAACCGTGTCCAGGTTCAATGAACCAGGGGGGATCTAGGCCGAAGCGGCAACGGGCCTAAACAAAAGGATCAAAGGCCAAAGTATCTGTTGGCTAGGTTTGACTTTACTGGATTTTAAACAGAATTATGCTACCCTCTCCCTCTATTCCAAATTACTATTCATTTTGATATTTTAATGTTTATAATTTTTGTTATGTATGTAGATATATACTTTTATATAGATACATACTAACAAGCGAAAATGATTTACAATTTCCAACGGAGGGAGTAGATTAGAAATATTTTTGTAGAGAGCTTTGTTTGATAATTACAGTATTTGAGAGATAGTAGTATTAGAAAATTAAATTTTGATATATATGTACATGATATCATCTTCAACATTCTTTTGTGGGCGCAATTGTTATGTATAGTACATGATATAGTAGTATTTGAGGGAGTAGTTTATTTGGTTCATCCGATCGCTTTGACCATAGCATTCGGGGCGCGTCGTGGTGGAGGCGGGGAGGAGGGATCATGAACACCGCTTGGCACTTTCGAGGGTCAGATTTAGATTGTTATACGATTAGAAATTAAAATCGTTCTATCCATGGGGCCCATCGAACAAAATTTGAGTTAGAGTTATACTCTCATTAGGCTTCAAAGGTGAAGAATTTGAAAATTACTATTATGTTAGTTTAAAATGGACGCAGCAGCAAGAGTTCTTGGTACCATGTTTTAAAATATGGGTAACATAGTTGTGCCCTATGTACTAAAGCGAACTAGCGAAGAAAGATGAAGAATGGCTTTGTTTAATCCCAAGCATTTTCAAACTAAAAATTATCTCTCTGAGAAAGCATTCAATCTTTCATCTTTATATTCTATATATGCTTATTTCGAGTCCTTTTACTTTATACTTCCTGTCTTTTTATTCAAGTTGTGTTGTAATGATTAAAATGGAGTTTTTGCACATTTGTTAGAACACAACGATTGATCACACGTGTCTATTACTTAGTTCTCTACAGTTCCACAGGTCTGACTTTTTAATTTCTTTTATCTGGAATATTCTAAATCGTTTAAATTTCAAGTTGAGTGGGCTAACATATAATTTGTTTGACAATTCATTTTTCTCAATGTAGTTTGTTCGGCACTTCACGTTGCAAACAATTTCGAAATAAAACTATTGGCAGTATGAACTGCCAAACAAATTCTGATCCAAATTACGGTATGAACTGGACGTTCTCAAAATATTAGGCCCCCGAAAATTACAGCATGAGCTAGACATTCTAAAAACATACTCCTATGATGGTTAGGATAAATAAATTGAGACATTCTTTAATTAGTTGGTTTGTCCTACACTTTATCTATCATCCAGCAATGGCACATGCTAGTCCAAGCAAAGCTCATGCATGCGTATGTTGGTGATGAAATCAGAAAGAGGCTATGCCCGTGAGCCCGTCCGTGAGTAGCGAGCGAACCGCTTTGGGCTTATGAGGCGGTCAGCAATGTTGTAAAACAATCGGACTCTGTATAGATGGAAAGGAGGGACCGGAAGTCTTAGTCCTTGTCCGGTTGCTTGTGGGTTCTTACCAAAACTCTAGGTTTAGTTCGGAGTATATATACGTAGGAGCACCCCTATTGTAAGATATCGATATACAGACAATAAAGAGAAGCTCCACCTATATTGTTTCTGGTCTACTTTGTACTTGTTCTTGTGCTTGTCATGAGAGACGCGAGAGGGAGAAGATCCAACCGCTGACGACGTGTTTCACAACACGTTATCAGCACGACCGCTCTTCGTCGACTACGTTGGAGGAGTCGCCATCAAGCTCGACGCTGGCGATCACGCCGTCGTTCACGCTGACGACTACTTCAACGACGTCGACTACATCTACGTCGTTAGCGATCGGATCTGCACCGACTCGTCAACAAGCTGGCAGGTCCCCCGGCCCTGCCGAACTGTCCTACGCGACAGGCTTCGATTCCACTATGCTATCGAACGGTATGTTTTTTTAATAGATTAGATTGATCTGGACTCAACCTTTCGTGTTGAGATTATCTGATCTATTAGAATAAGCAAGTATGTTTTTCTACGTCACCTAGTATGTCTAGGTAGACCATGACGATGGCCTGCACGTTGTCGGTTACTACGGACTGATTCCCTGCAGTGTTCACCGTTAGCCCTGAATATGCGAAGTCATCATCTTGCATGCTGGCGCGTCTTCCATCGGCACAGCCTTGCCTGCATGCAAATCAGAGAGCAAATCGCCAAGCTTCACACGTATTTAGCTGATCTGCCTGCAGCAGTACGTTGCTGTCTACATCTGTGTTTCCAGCATGAAGCCGAATCAACGTTTGAAAGCACGCCCGAAGCCTGTGCATGAGCCGCTTGATCGAAACAGTTTTGCTACTCGATGTCACTGCATCATTGTGCCCGTGGCCTGCGCCATCCGAAGTTGTCGCTTGCCAGACCAGCAGCATGCATGAACGCGTGAGTCACATACCACGAGCTCGCCGAACAGAGCTCTGCCACCAAATCCAACTAGACATACTACTTACTGCACTAGGAAGAAGGGGAGCGACCAACTGAACTATGTCGCCACACCGCCTGAAGACGGGTGCCTCTGCTTGACCTATCCCGCTCACAACCGAGAACGAGCGTTCGAGTCCCGCATGTAGTCGAGACCGAATCCGGATCGCATCTACTATCTGCAGCAGAATCCGAGCCCCAATCCTGCCCGTAGCAGAATCGGAACCTACAGTAGAGCTTGTCGCTCGCCCCATGTTGAACTGGCCACCAACCGGTAGTTGAGGGTCATCAGAACACACGGCCTGCATCGCCGCCTGAAGCCAGGCAATTCCGCTCGAATGTTGTTGTGTACGCAGCCAAGTCAAGTTCGCGGTTTCTCCACCTGTGCATGCCCGGCTCGGATCCAACATGAAGTGCTTGAACCACACCTCTTTTTTCCGCCAGCGCTGCACGCTAGGATCTGAGAGTGCGACTGGCCTACTGGCATCGCCCTTGCCCTTGGAGGGTTGAAGATCTATAAGGTTAGTTGGACGGAGATGGGATGGTCCACGAACTTGTGTGGCCTAAAACTTGCAGTTTAACCCCTGATCGTGATGAAATCAAAGGGTTTGGGGATTTTCTAGCAGAAAACACTCATGTGACTCGGTTTTTGCAGCATGTTAATATGTTTATTGTTATTTACAGTTTACACCTTCTGTAAATTGATTTTTTTACTGTTTTATGAAATAATTGTTATAATTTTTGCATAAATTTAGTAAACAATACCTTTAATCATAGCAACATGATTTTAGGTATATGAGCTCTCTAAATTTGAAAACCCCTTTTTGAGACTCATATTTGATTTTTTTTTCTAACATGTTTAATGGATATGTAATTCTGCAAATTAAACCATTAATCCTTGAAGTGGCTAGAAAATTACCTTTAATCATAGAAACTGGTTTTAGGTTTATGACATCTCTCAATCCTGAAGAACCTTAGACTAATACCCGTGAGAGTGTCAAATTTTTTTCCTGGCAATTATGTAAATGGGTAAAATTTTTTTTGCTAGGAATATTCTGGGAAATAAACTACTGAATAGATTAATCAACATTAATTAATTTTGCACTTGCTTTTATGCATTTAAACACATGAAGTGTGCCTGTAGCAAATGCATGAATAATGTAGGATATGACATTAAGTCCATTATTTCTAGAAGAAATATAATATTGGTTTTAAGTCTAGCACCATGTAATTTCTAGAAGAAATGCTATAACTCTGAAAGTTATTTTAGCCAACTTCCCAACATGACATTTTGAATTTGCAATAGCAGCAATTTCTTAAGAAGTATGTCAACTATTGAGTTCATACATAACATGAAGTTATGCAGAAATAATATATTTTCTTGAAGAATCATATTTCTTTGCCACAACGGCATCTTTGCAATTCAAGAAGAATATGCAAAAACTCAATATAGAAAATACTTATGCAATCAAAAGTTGTGTAAACCGTAGAAGTGGAAGGTAAATAGTATATATTTTAGAAGTGATGTTGGGCTCAGGGGGAGATGCATTGAGATCGTGAAGTCTCATACTCACCCAAAACCACTAGTGAATAAAATTTCCTACATAAGTTGCATTATTAAGTAATATTCCTGGAGAATTTGGTTATGCTCATGAAGAGTAAGCATTTGTGTTTTGCGTTAAGACCAGAAGTTTAGCATTAGCTTAGGAATTTTTCCCAGAATAAATGGCAAATTCAACAAATTGGTGTTTCTTACCTCTGTATAGGTTTTCTCACCTTATCTTGTGCCCATTTGCCTGTAGTAATTTTTACCTATAGTAATCTCATGGAATAAATAAAAGAATTACAAACTGAATATTGTAAATAATTCCTTTAAATTGCCTATTTGATAATTATTTGAAAGGATTTTTTCCACTAAAGTCTCAAGTAATCCATGTAGGTTGTAGTTATTGTGCATTGCTACCATGAGGTGGAACGGAAACTGAATTTCCATGAAGCACATTAACTAATAATATACAAGCTTTATAATTGAACTTAGAAGATTCAATTTAGTCATAAAATTGTATATTACTTATTCATGTACTGAATATATGAGCACTCTAATAACTTGAAGTTTATTCTACCCAAACCATACTAGTGTACACTGAATAGTACATTTACATGGATTTCATACCTTATCCTATTTATACTAGTAGTATAATTTAATTCTATGAAATAGTTGAAGTAATTCATAGATCATGCTTGAAGCATAGCATCACCTGAAAGTGCAATTATGGTATGAAAAAGGGAATAAATTGGGGCCTAGCTTAGAGACATGAAAAATGTGGATAAAATTGAAATTTCTAATAGGCATTTTCCTAATCCTGTAAGATTGATTGGTTTAAAACCTCATCCTGTTAGATTGATGGACAATCAACACGCAAGTTGGCCAGTAGCCATAGTCACTGTAATGACTAAGCATGTAGCTCTGCGCAACTTTTTAATCCTAATATTATTTTGTCGCTCAGAATGACAAAGTTAATAGTTATTCCACACTAATGTGAGGACATGTATGTCACCACATTAATCAGAAGTCTCTGCATGGACATCAAACCAAAATTTCGCTTAAAACATTGGCTTGTAGCTATTATGCTATTCCTATCATTACAACAACTTGCATGTTGTTTTTCTTTCAAAACTTCTCCTGTTGAGAAGTAGCTCCTACTCTGGTAAGATGGCCAGTAAGCCATCATAGCAATCTATCAATCAACTAGCATGCTGATAAATCAATGTATTATATACATATGTGCAAAATGATAGAAGTCAGTAATTAAATCTTTAGTCAAGAAGGCTAAGATCAGAGGGAGCAAACTGGTCTATAATTGATCTCATAGGAAATTTATCCAATTAGAAATTGGTTTGCCCAATTAGAACGGGTTTGCGAAAAAATTGAAAAGAAAATGGACGTGATTATCCATTGTGTGGAAAATAATTATGTATTATGGATTTAAAAGTAAATGGGGAAATCTTGAATATAAAAGCAATTAAATTTTCCAGAAGATTTTCCATGTAGATTATATTTTGCATAAATTTTTAAACTTGAAGTTTGATTATAAAAAATACTTGAAGTATATTGTATGAGTAATTGGATGTATTTTTTGGGCTAAATAAATAAAGAAGCTAGATAAAGATAATAATTCTGTAGACTTAATGAAATCTAGCTCACTGCATAACAAATAACCTTAAAGTTTATAACAAAGTGCGTTAAATTTTATTTCATCATCTTAGCATACGAGTGGGCATCAACTTGAAGTTGGAGAAATATGAAACCACATTTCCATTACATTAAGCTCATGGGGATATCATTGAAAGTATGCTATTTATGAAGATATAATACCGGCATTAGGGGAGAGAAAGCCCATATAAATGCCTTGTATTGAATAGAAGAATGATCTTCATAATATTCCTGGAAGCTTGAAGCAGGAATAGAAAACGCACTCAGTCATACTCGCATGAAGCGAAGTATAAATGCCAAAAAATTAAATTGTGAGGAGCCTATGAATGGCATCACCTGATGTGAAAACACACTTGAAGTGAAATTCCCTGAAGGACTTTTATCCCAGTGAGCATGTGCACATATAATGAATACTCACAAAAATGGAAATCTAGAAATTAGGAGATACAACCTGAAGTTATTAACCAGAAGTTAAGTTTACTTGTAGTAAACAAAATGCTATGTGTGGTATATCCCGGGTATTGAATAATATACTCACCATAGCAAAAGACTTGATCATTAATTTAAAATCCACAGGGACGCCTGTTGGTTTTGGATCAAATGAACTTGTCAAACAATTTATCAAAATCTCCATAAAATTCTGGAATGAAGACCATCATGGTCAAATACCTCACAAACTGAGAAATGATCATCTTGAAGATCAATGCCTAACACTATATAGCGCGCTCAATATTTTGTGTTGGGATAGCAGATACTAGTTGACTATATCATAGTCTTGTCCTGAAGATATGGGAGAAAAAGGAATGAATGTCGACAACATATTACCTCTATCATTGCAAATATTTCTCTAACGAGAATATGGATCCATAAATAAAGTCCATGGCAGAGTTGCATGAAGCACTCATGTTGGGTCAATTTGAAGAATGCAATTAAGGTTGAACCATGAAGAAAGTATTTGAATCCGAAAGTTCAAATTGGATGACATGGTGAAATGCAATGGTTCATAAGTCTTTCAAAAGGCTAATAAACTCCCATTGTGTATGAATGAATATTCTGCTAAATACCTGACATATGGAAAGAATGAATTGAATTTATATTATGCAGTTAATTGATGGATTCTGAAAATTTATAAGAAATGATCCTAGAAGGATTCATCATTCCTCATAGGAATAAGAGAAAGAACAAAAAGAAATTAAATCTCATACTAAGTAATAAGTGTCTAAGGTTGATAATATTCCTGAATGAATATTAATAGTCTCTAGAAGAGCAATTCCTCGAAGGAAATAAAGTCATAAAGTGACTTATTATGAATAACACGTTCAAATAAAAGAGTTTATTGAAGAGCTCAAATTAACAAGTAAATCACTTCTCTCTTGCATGAGAGAATTTCTCAGAGAAGAGAAATACTATTCTCGAAGAATTAGAAAATCCTTGAAGGATATAATCAATGAATGACTAATCAGTTAATTTCTGAGTGAACATCAATAATCCTGAAGATATAAATGAAAATTCATACAGACCCAAGTGATTGAATTAACAATAAGGTGAGAATTCGTATGGTCCCAAATGAGCCATACAAGCACCAGTAAGTTCATACGCAATCAACTAGCATTGATAGTATGTACCCTCACATACCATAGAATGTATATTGGTGATTGACAATTTGAATTATCCCCTCAAATGCCAACTGAAGACTGATTATCTACAATGGAAGTGTGGAACAAGCCAACTTTAGAAGATCTACCGAATAGATCATTGGTGTTAACTTAGAATCCACTTAGATGTATTTGCTATTAATCAAACATTGAAGTTTGAACTGTAATATCTAGAAGATATAAAATTTAGCAAATTATTACCCCCCATTTCTCTGAAAGGATAAAATTTTCTTTTGTGTTGCACAGTTAAATAAAGTGGTTACTAATGCTTGAAGCATTGCTCCTAATATAATCTAGAAGAATTACAAATTAATTCTTTGAAGGACTAATGCACATTTATGAAGAATGTGACTCAGACATTTTGAACACTGAAGTTCAGAGGATGTTATTATGAGGGGGAGCATATGTTTAATCATATTTAGATATGAAATCTTTAAGTTGTACCTAGAAGGAATCAACTTGATGATTAGTTATTGAATTTAACATTAAGGTATACCACTCGTTTATTTAGATCATGTAGATCTTTGTTGCAAGAATCATGAAGTTCATGCATAAATCTTGAAGATTGATTACTATTCATGAAGAATAATGATTATATAATATTGTATAACCAAGAAGGTTTTATGTTGTACACTTTTTTCTTTTGTGAGTTTTTACTTGAAGGTTTCTCACATAAATTTTTTGACGAGGCAACATGTGCAATACAAAATGCGGTTAATATGTACTCTTTTCTCCCAGAACCGTTTTTTCCCACTGGGTTTTCGGATGGAGTTTTTGATGAGGCATATGCATTCGCGGTAATCGCCCAAGAGGGAGTGTTGTAAAACAACCGGACTCCGTATGGATGGAAAGGAGGGACTGGAAGTCCTAGTCCTTGTCCGGTTGCTTGTGGGCTCTTACCAAAACTCTAGGCTTAGTTCGGAGTATATATACGTAGGAGCACCCCTATTGTAAGATATCGATATACAGATAATAAAGAGAAGCTCCACCTATATTGTTTCTGGTCTACTTTGTACTTGTTCTTGTGCTTGTCATGAGAGACGCGAGAGGGAGAAGATCCAACCGCTGACGACGTGTTTCACAACAAGCAACATCTTTTCAGAAAAGATTATAAATAAACTGTTTAGTTTGGTAAATTGTTGTCGATGCGATAGATGAATAGCAACAATTCGTTAAAAACTTACCCCATTGGGCGCGGTGTGTATAGAAAAAGTATGACTTTAGATGTGACGAGATCCAGCAGATGCATATCGGCAATTTACCGAACGCACAGCTCCAACACACAGTCCTTGACGATGGCTTCCAGTCCTTCTCTGCAACAAACAGCTCCACAGTACAAATATATCATCTCGCTGGAGACGTGTTGCCGCAGCCGCGCTCCGTCTGTGCGGCGGCCGGCGAGGCCGCCCAGGCCCCACTAGGCGCATACCCGTCGCCGCCCGCCACGCAGCAGACTCACCGGTCGCCACCGATGCCCGGCAGTGCGCGTGCCGCCCCAAGAGCGCTGACCGGTCACTTGGCACGGAAAAAGGGCATCACGCATGACGCATCACAGGCCTAGGGGAGGAGGAGGGCCGGGCCCGGGCGGGGGCGGGGGCGGCCACGCCGGGTTTGATTGGACCTGGACCTGGACCGGACGCACTCCTCATGGTTTCGCGTTCTGGTGGGTTTGCGATCTCTCTCTCGGTCTGGATGCAAATGCAATCTCCGCGACGCGACGCTGGATGCCGCCGCATGGATTCCGATCTTGGAGGAGCCCCCTTATCCATTGTCCAACCATCGAGCTCCACTCCGCTAGACCACTAGGCATGTTCTGGTGTCCTCTTCTTGACTTGCCGGTCGCCACTCGCTACTGCTCTCTGCTTTGCCGCAATGTGTGCCGCTCATGCAGAGGCATCTACTGCAGCGAGTCGCAAGCTACAGGTAGCCAGAGACTTTGGGAGTACGTTTCTTCCCACTTTTTTTTCTGTAGCAAAAGAAAGAAGATGGGGAAGCCAGTGGGCATTGGCTACTTGCTACTTGTTCTTCAACATAAGGAAAGAGAAATATTCTTCAATTCATGTGCGAGAGCGTTGGGAATTCGGGATTCAAATTAGGGTGTACCCAATTGTGGTAGAAGAAATGATAAGCTTTGTTATGCAATGGGATACGGCTCAGCAGGTACTAACACAAGACGATGCGCGTCAAATAATACATAGATGGACTGATGAGCTATATATAATGCGAATACAGTTCGGGTGGCTGGTGTCTGGTGTTGATTTATTGTGAGAGAAAAATATCGTTGGCTGACTAGTGGTTGGTGACTGATATTGATTTGGTGTGAGAGAAAAGTACTATTGGCGGATGGCTGACAAACCAGATGAACAAGAATTCTTCAATTTCGAATGCGCACAGAAGGCAAACATAAATTCTTGGAGGAACTCCTACTTTCACCTTTCGGCTATAGTAGAAGTCCAATTTTCGCACACAATTACATAAACATATAGGGAGGGCTGTCCAACTGTTAAAATCAGGAAAATGTAACCATTTGGGTGGTTCTGAGATTGGTTTTGCATTTTTCTAGAAAATTGAAATGTTTTGCTTCAATAAAAAGCTCATAACTAATTCATTTAAAATAAAAAATGATATTGGAACCAAAAGTTTTCAAAAAATGTAGGCTATTTGTAGATACTCTTTTTGGCCTTGTTTACATCATATTTGTTACTATCTAGTGTTTTATTGCTCATAACAAAACACAATGAGTATACACAACAATTATAATTCAAATAATAGCAAATAGAACACCAACAAATAGGTTACATTTTTCAGAAACATTTTGGCACCAAATGAATATTTTTATAATTTTAGATGAATTATTTACATATTTTTATTTAAACTCAAACTTTTTAATTTCTAGAAATGCGATACCACTATTGAAACTACCCAAAGGGTCACATTTGTCCGATTTTGACAATTGGATGTCCCTCTCTATCTAATTTTGTAGTTGTGCGTTCAAAATTAGACTTCTACTATACTTGAGAGCTCTATGAGTATGTATCTTTTATGTACTAGTTCATTGTAATGACTTGCTTCCTATTCTTCTTAAATGATGCTGCAGTGCTATGTAAATCTTGAGAGAGTAGCATCTGCCCTGTTTGCAAATCCACTCTCATATATGGAAAAAGTCCAAATTACTCCACTCATGTATAATTACAGTTTGGATAACCCTCTAAAGTATTTCTTGTGCAATTCACCCTCTAAACTATAACATTTTGTTCAATTTACCCCTTAACACAATTTATCTTTTCGTTTCTCCATGCACAAGTGGAGCGTTAAGTTCAAAAAGATGATAGCAGACAACATAAGACATGTTAGAAATATATATCATGAATTTTCATCACTATTTTGATAGGGTAGAATATTTAATATAAAAATTTATCATTAAGATACAATATTATATAAAAACTAATGATGAGAAAATTAGAAAATATTTTTCTAATATAGATTATGATATCCACAACCATCTTGCAAAATTTCAAATTAAAATTCAACTTGTGTATGGAGAAACAAAAATGAAAAATTGCATATGGGGTAAGTTGAACCAAATAGCTAACTTTAGGGGGTAAATTGAACCAAAACAGTTTAGGGGGTTATCCAGACTTTTGTTTTACTTGAGGGTACTAATTAGGACTTTTCCCCCATATATAAGCTACTAGCTTAAGCTGCATAACTAAAGGCTGAGCTGATAGGAAAAGATAGATAATCACTTTGACAACGATAGTTGATATTCCCTCCCTTTCAAAATACTACTTTCCTTTTAATTTTTCTAAGTACACAAGAAAACTTATGTATCTAGATATAGTACGTATATAGGAATAAAATAAAAGCTTAAGGTCTTTTACAGCGAACAATACGACCTTACGGTAGTACGATAGTATTATCGTTTTTTACTATGGTAAAGTGGTAATTTTCTCAAAATATATTATTTGAAATTTTTTCCCCGCTACCCATTCAGCCGAGATGCACCCGATTCATATATTTCATTTCTTATATTACAACAATACTATTTTACATTTCCGATAATACCCTTATACTACCCATACGACTTATGAATACTACCGTACTACAACTAAAAAAACTGGTAGTATAGAATTAATCTCAACCGTCAGATCCTTATATATAGGTCCTTTTCTATTACATACGAGTCTTTTTTCAATCGGTAGTACATGTCGTATTGTGCGTCGTAAAAGATCTCTAAAAGCTTTGCATTTAGAAAAGTTAAAACAAATAGTAATCTGAAATGGAAGAAGTAGTAATGGGTAATTACTTGCACATTGATAGAGATAGTTGGACAATGTGCCAAGCTTTTTGTCGCAACTCATGTCTGAACATGTGTAATTGATTCCCATGCATACGCCACCCAGCGGCGAAGCCAGGAATGGCACCCAGGGGGGCTACCGCTGCTTCTTCCTCCTCCGGCCTCTTCTCCCTCTTCTTCCTCTTCCAATTTTTAGGGGGCTTGGAGGAGCTCCAATGAAGGCAGCCGGCGGTGGGAGGGGCTCCAGCCCCTCCCGACCCACCGCTGCCTCCGCCGCTGACGCCACCCATTGGGATTATATACTCTTATCTACTACAAATGATAACTTGGAGATTGCCACATTTGACCTCGATCAAAGAGTATAGTCATAAAACGAATTTTGAGGAATTAACGAGGAGGTCGTCCGGTGATGAGCATGGGGAATTCATAATTCAATTGCCTCTTTGTTAGTGTTCTGTTGAAATTATTGGCCTAAATTATACGTTTTGGTTGGGTAGGTGCCTTAACAAGTGACACACTGGATAAGCTTTTAGACTGTGATAGCGTGCGTTGGTGACAGATAAGAAGCGTAGACCATCGAGGTTCATTACAGAATGCATGATATACAGGGAGATAGTACGTAGTTTCCTCAACTCATTTTATAACTAGTCCTTTCCCTGAATATTTGACTAGTAAATAAAATAAGCAGTATTATTGTGCATGCAAGTGACTCATGCATGTATTACTCTAAATGAAACCTGAATTAAAAGAATAACTAGATAAATAGGAAGGAGGAGTTCTAGAGACTCAGATAAGCTGGTCATAGCACTTATATCTTCTAATGCGACATCACAACCAGTTTTACTCTCGTGCAAATGATCAGTATAGCTTTGAGTCGACGTCACAAACACCAAATATGTCATGTAATTAGGGTGTGTTTGGCACGGCTCCGGCTGTGGCGGCTCCGGCTGTGGCTGTGCTGGTGGAGCAGATTCTTCGGTGGAGCTGAATCCGTTTTGGAAAAACGTTTGGCAAAACAACTTCTCCTGGCTGTGTAAAATAGATAAGATGGTGAAAAGTCCATAATGCCCTTCTTTTTCTTTTGTATTTTCTATTTCTTTTTTTCTTCTCTATTATTTTTTCTCTCTCCCTTCTTCTTTCTTTTTTTCTCTCTCCTCTCCACCGGCTCCACCTCTCTCCTTCTCTATTTTCTTTCTTTTTTCTTTTCCCTCTCCCTTCTCCTTATCATCTCCACCGCACCACCTCGCATCTTCCGTGTCGTCGTCCACCGCGCCTCCACCGCGCCGCGCCGGCGGATCGAGCCCCTCCGCCCGGGCGCAGGAGGACGACACGCGCTCGTGGCCGGCCACCGTCGAGGCGCGCGCGTGGCCGGCCGCCCGCCACCTCCGGCTCCGCCACGCCCGCGCCGGTCACCTCCTCGCGCCGCTGTCCAGCTCCGCCGCGCCGGTCACCTCCTCGCGCCGCGTCGGGGCATTTCGGTAACGGTAAGGCTGGTGTCAGACGGAGACGGGGGAAGCCACATTTTTTTTGGCTCCGGTGGGTGATTTTTGCTCCAGAGAGCGGGATTCCTGGACTGCTGTCAGGTGCTCCAGGGGAGAATCCGTTTTGCGCGCACCTTTGGCACGGATTTCGTAAAAAATGGCTCCTGGAGCCGGTAGAGAATCCGTGCCAAACAGACCCTTAATGTGGGGTCATATGTTCCTTAACGCTTTGTATTTCTTGAGCTATTCTCCGTGGAGAGTTTCGTTATGTGGTTTCCAAGAGTGCCACACTATTTATATAAAAAAATCCATTCCAGGATTTCATATGCTAGTCATAACAGTTAATTGTTGCATGGTGTTGAGATCAAATGTGCAAAATGAATATGTAACCACTTGTAATTATACTTAAATTAAGTACTATCATACTAGTCATAGCCGCATTGGATCGACGAAATTTTTGGAGTGAAACAAATTGTTCTCAATGGAGTTTCAACATAGTTCCACAGCCTAAGTAACTGTGTATTCATCCCCGTCAAGTCCAACTCCTTTCGATGTCAAATTGGTCAAAAAGACTGGGACGGAATATGGTTCATCTCTCCCCGCTCGTCTCGCCTGGGAGGACCGCCGGGGACAACTCGCCGGAGATCCCACCCCCGACGAGGAGCCGCCGCCATTCCGTTAACGGGGGTAACCGCCACTCCGTGTGGTGCCCCGAATGATCAGCACGCGGGCGCTCGATCCACCGACCGCGACGCGTTTCAGGGTACGTGTCAGCATCCCCGTCGCCATGGTCGCCTGGCAGATGGGCCACTGAGGTCAGAGGTATGGCCGAGACTGCCATGGAGGGGTCAGGTCCCTGACCCTCTCTCTCACGCAACCTCTCTCCTCTCTCCCCGCTCGTTTGCGCCTGTGACTCCTCCTGATCCGCCTGCGACACCGCCACCAAAACCCCCAGATCCACCGCCGCCTAACAACTCTAACCCTAATCCGTCGAATCCTTCGTATTCGGCCGGTAGGGGAGGGATCCCGTCTGATCTGGAAGCAAAATCACTGGGCGGATTTGATCTATCTCATCTTTGGAGGAGAAGCTCGGAGGTAGGGAGTTGTGGTGAAATCGCTGTAGTAGTCTCGAACTCCTCTCCTGCTGGTTGTACCAGAGCTCACTCTCCCCTTGGTGGAGCGAATCCGCTTTGGTCGACCCTTGGAGGGGATTCCAGATCTTTTGCCCAAGTTCTTAGGAGCCCGCCGCCGCAGATCTACAGGAAGAAGATGGATAACAGGAGAGAACAGGGGGATCAGAGACCCCCTATGGGGAACCAAAGGTTCCAGCAAGGAGATGGTAGAATTGGGCGTGGGCCAGGAAACTTTGGACAACACTTTGATCAAAGGCCTCAATTCAGAAATCAAGGTGGGAGGAGGGGGGACTTCAGGGGTGGAAGACCTCCTCCTCGCCACTGGCAGCCGAGAGATCAGGAAAAGGGGGATAATCAACAGGGTGTAAGAGAACAACAGTATGATCTTCATCAAAATCTGGGACAAAACAAAGAAGCAAGATTTCAAGAGGAAGATTTGCAGAAAAATCAGCAAAACAGGGACAACAACAATGCAGCTGCCATTCCAGAGGCGGAGAAGGCTGAAAAACCAGGAATCCCTGAAAATCTTAAAAGAAAAGAGGTAGAGAAGAATGGAGAGGAAGTTAAGGAATTACAGGGGGCATGCAAAAGATGTGGCAAGATTGGTCATAAAACAGAGGACTGTTTTAGGCCAATTGTATGTGCTAAATGCAAAAAAGAAGGTCATATGTCTAAGGTGTGCTCTGAGTTTCTGCCATGGGAGTGCTTAGCTCCCTTTTGCGGGCTTGCTGCTCCTGAGCTTGGCTTCCATGTGATTCAGGGTGAAGAGGATGGAGACAACAACAGAGATACCTCTAACTTTGCATTGATTACTATTAAGGAGGGAACTGCATCAGCAAGGCAGGTTGAGGGTGAATTCAAAGCCCAAGCAGGAGCCAGTTCAACTTAGAGATGGTTTGCCAAGAAAGTTGCAGAAAATCAGTACCAAATGAAATTTCCCACGGCAAAAAAGGTGGAAGAGCTTGCTTTCCTCAGTGGGATGCTGATGGGGACTATCCCTGGAGTAACCTTCAAGGTTGAACATTGGAATCCAAATGTTGGTGCTAAGTCTAAGCTTGCTTCAGCCTGGTTTAGAATCTCAGGGATTCCTTTTGAAAAAAGAACTGAAAAAAGAGCCTGCTATGTGGCTTCTTTGGTTTGGCTGCCTCTGGAAGTGGACAAAAACAACCTGAAAAAGTGGGACTATGTGAGAGTTAAGATTGGCTGCAGAGATATCTCAAAGGTTCCAGCTGTGGTGGAAGGGCTTCTGGACATGCATTTTTATGATTTCACATTTCAAAGGGAGGTGCATGTGGAGGGGCACACTCAGCATGGATGGAATACATGGACTAGAAACAGTGATGGTGGTGGAGATAATCCCTCTCCAAAAAAATTTAAAAGAGGTGAGGACAAAGACCCCTATGGAGGCTTTAGGGGCAAAAATGATGCTGAAGCTGGAAGTTCCAACCAGCAAGTGGGGAAACAACATCCCAACACCACTGAAGGGCAGCAGTTGGGCACTGTGCCCATGGACACAATGGGAGGTGCTGGTTCTCAGACCTTGGAAGGAACAAATGCTATGGCTGTTGATCAAGATAGAGAGGCAAGGGGAGTGAATGATGTGACAATGCAAGAAAGGCAGGAGGAAAATCAGCAGCATGGCCCTGTAGTGGGAAAGGAACAGGGTGGAGAGGAAGTTAACAGTGAAAGTAGCAGTGATGGGCTCTGCTTTGATGATTTAATCTCCCCTGGTGGAGAGCACCTCAACTTTGGGACTTTTAACCAAATGGATATTAGAAACATATGCAGAATGCAAGTAAGTGACAACAGATCAGTGACATTTAATGAGTATGGAACAAATTTAAGTAAGAGCAAATATGACCCTCTGGCTGTAATTGAAGCCAAGTTTGCTATGTCTTCTGGTGGAAAAGGAAGCTGTAACAGCACAGTGGGCAGTAAGGAGGGCACTGTTACTGAAAAAGAAGTAGAGAGGACTGATCAGGAGAACACTTTAGAAACTTTCCCCAGTCCTAGCCTTGGAACTCAGGAAGCTCCTGAAGTGGACCTGTCAAGCCAAGAGGATAACATCATTCAACAAAGCCAACAACAGAAAGGGAAGTTGGGGGAGGAAAATGCCCCAATCACAATGGCTAGTGAAACTATCACTTCAGGGGATGGAGAAGGAAATATAGATGAGACCCCTGCTCTTGGAGCAAAAACAACTCATCTATGTCAAGATCAGAATCAAGTAGAAAAGGATAAAAGGAATGAAACAACAACTGGTTCATCAGATGCTTGTATGGAGGCAGATTTGCAAAAAACAAGTTTGGAGGGAGAAGAGAATGAAGAAGTGGTACTTCTTGAAGATAAAACAAGGGAGGCAGCTGTGAGACAGAGTGAGAGGATCAAGAAACAAGGATTGGCTGGCGTCAAGATATCTGACAAGGCCGAAATTGCTGCTAAGAAGAAGAATCTGGAAGGTATGAATTCTAGTCTTAAGAACTCCTTTGCAGTTCTAGATAACAATGTCTTATGTGACAAATTCAGTAAAATGGGTGGTGATGTGGGGGAAAACTAAGTTTGAGCATTTTGACATCCTCAGAGATATAGAAGTATCTAGAGCCAATCTTAAAAACAGAGCTATTAGCACAGATAAAGAAAAGGAAGGAGAAGCTTTAGATTCACTCCCCTCTGAGGAGCTGAAATACTTGGCTTGGGAATCTGATTCTTCAAATCTGGTTGATGAGGAAGGGTTCCAACTGGTTACCAGGAAAAAAAGAAAAAATCCCCTGTGAGAAATAAAACAAATAAAAATAGAACATCCAAGAATAAGGATCCCCTTCCTCATGAAGGTGGAACCTCTCTTGAAGGAGAGGTATCTAGACAAAGTTCTAGATATCATCTCAGGAAGGGGAATGGGCCTAAATACAAAATTTAATCAATGATAGGTCTTTTATGGAATTGTAGAGGGGTGTCAAAAAAAGGAATGAAAACCAAACTTAAAAATATGATGTTTGACTTCAAGGTTGACTTTGTGGGTATGCAAGAAACTATGAGGAAGGAGTATGCAGACAGTTTCTTCAGAAGCATTGACCCTCTTAAAGTCTATGCCTGGCATTGGTTGCCCTCCTCGGGCAGATCTGGAGGGATCCTTTGTGGAATCAAAAAGGAAAAGTTTGATATAGTTAACATAGAGGAAAAAGAATTTGCTGTCTTAGCAGAAATATATGATAAGTCACTAAGAAAAAATCTTTTATTAGGGACTGTGTATGGCCCTGCTCATGATGATAAAAAGGATCAATTCCTTATTGAATTATCCAATATCTGTTCTAGTTTGAGGCTCCCCTCCCTCATTGGAGGAGACTTCAACATAGTCAGGTTTAGTAATGAAAAGAATAAAGCTTTCCATGGCAATAGATATTCTGATATTTTTAATAGGATAATAAACACTCATGGCCCTAGAGATCTGCCTCTGAATGGAGGGTTGTTCACTTGGAGTAACAATCAAGGTGTGCCTACACTTGAGAGATTGGATAGAGTTCTGATTAACTCTGACTGGGAGCTTGAATTCCCTCTGACAAATCTTAGGAAAATACCAAGGTTCATGTCTGATCACAATCCTCTGATATTGTGTTCAGGGCAGGAAATAAGGAGACAAAACAATGATTTCAGTTTTGAAACTTCTTGGATTAAACAGCCGGAGTATATCTCAAAAATCTGGGAAAAAGATGTGACTGGTCAAAATGTAGTTGGTAAATGGTGCATCAAAATCAATAGAGTCAAGAAATTCCTTAAAGGATGGGGAATGCACATCAAGGGCTTAAACAGAAGATATCAGTGTGAGTTACAAAGTGAACTGGCTAATCTGGAGATGCAAGAAGAAACTAGAGCGCTCCCTGCTCAGTTGTTGGAGAGGAAAACATTTATCCAAACTGAACTAATGAGAATTCTGGAAGAAGAGGAGCTCTACTAGCATAAAAGATCAAACCTCAATTGGCTTTTAAAGGGGGATAACAAC
Organism: Cenchrus fungigraminus; assembly: GCA_036936925.1. NCBI lineage: Eukaryota > Viridiplantae > Streptophyta > Magnoliopsida > Poales > Poaceae > Cenchrus > Cenchrus fungigraminus. The sequence goes on from CM072777.1 coordinate 132,017,784, forward strand.
ACTGCTTATTTTCACAGAATAGCAAATGGGAAAAAGAGAAAGAACACAATATTTCAACTAGAAAATGAAGGGGAGATACTTGAAAATGAGGATGATATCCTTAAACATGCCACTGACTATTACAAGAAGTTGTTTGGTCCCTCAGAAAGACCTATTTTCAACCTAGATCCTGATTGCTGGGGGCCCCATGAGAAAGTAACTAACGAGGAGAATGAAAAAATGATACAACCATTTTCTTTGACAGAACTAAGGGAAGTTGTTTTTTCCATGGAGGCCAATACTGCTCCAGGGCCTGATCATATGCCTGTGGAATTTTACCATTCTGGATGGGATATCATCAAAGACGATCTGTTTGAGATGTTAGTGGACTTCAGCAATCTCACTCTGAATATTGGGAGACTAAACTTTGGAGTTATTACTCTTATACCAAAACTGAAAGATGCTTCTAGAATTCAACAATATAGGCCTATTTGCCTATTGAATGTGAGCATCAAAATAATAACCAAAACTCTTATGTTACGATTTGAAAACTGTATGAGCAGAATCATAAATAAGTGCCAGTCTGCTTTTTTGAAAGGAAGGAATATAATGGATGGGGTTCTCACCCTTCATGAAGTTGTTCATGATACAAAGATAAGGAGGAAGGATGGAGTGATAATCAAGTTGGACTTTGAGAAAGCATATGACAAAATCAGCTGGGAGTTCCTTTTTGAGCTCTTACAGCAAATAGGTTTTTGTGATATCTGGTGCAAATGGATTAAAGCAGTAGTGTCAACTGGCACTTTGAGTGTGAAAGTAAATGGCAAAAAAGGAGGTTATTTTAAGTCTGGAAAAGGGGTTAGACAGGGTGACCCCCTGTCCCCCCTGCTGTTCAATTTAGCTGCTGACAGCTTAGCTAAAATGATCCACAGAGCTCAGGAAAATGGTTTGGTTAAGGGTTTGGCAGCTGAGTATGTAGTTAATGGGATTGTTGTCCTGCAATATGCAGATGACACAATTTTAGGTTTACAAGATGACTTGGAGTCGGTTCAGAACATGAAACTTCTTCTTTGCATCTATGAAAATATGTCAGGACTAAAAATCAACTTTGATAAAAGTGAGCTCCTCATGATCTCACATGATGAACAAAAAGCTATCATGTTTGCAGACATTATGAATTGTAGTACTGGCTCATGGCCCATAAAGTATCTGGGAGTTCCAGTTTCAGGGGCAAGATTGCATGTTGCAGATTGGATTAAAATAGTGGAAAAATTGGATAAAAGATTGGAGGGTTGGCAAGGAAGTTCTTTATCTTTTGGAGGAAGGATTACTTTGATTAATTCTTGTTTGAGTAGTGTTCCTACTTATGCCATGTCCATGTACTTATTGCCAAAAACCATCTTGAAAAAGATGAATTGCATAAGGAAAAGGTTTTTTTGGCAAGGAGGAAGCACCAAAAAGAAATACCATCTGGTGAAATGGAGCAAGATTACTAAACCAAAGAAGAAGGGAGGTTTGGGGGTGAAAGATCTGAGGAAAATGAATTATAGTCTGCTTTGTAAATGGTGGTGGAAACTTGAAAAGGAAGAAGGAATCTGGCAGGAGATTGTTAAGCAGAAATATAAAATCACAGGAAGTGTGAGTCAACTAAAACAAAAACCAAATAATTCCCCTCTGTGGAATGATCTGGTCAAGGTAAAGGATTTATACCTAAAAGGAAGAGTGATGATGGTAGGAAATGGTCAGAACACTGACTTCTGGCATGACCCCTGGTGTGGTTTGGTTTCCTTAAAAGATAAATTTCCAGAACTATTTGAAATTTCTAGAGAGCAAGATAAAAGTGTAGCTTATATAGCTTCAAGAGGATGGTGTCTTAATTTCAGAAGATGGTTAGATGAAAGAGCTCAAAATCAATTGAGGCAGTTGAGAGATTTAACTACTGCGTGTGCCCTGACAGTAGATAGGGATGATAGCAGATGGATGTGGGAAAAGTCAGGTCGCTTTACTGTTAAATCTCTTTATCTAAGTCTCTTCTTCTATGAGACTCATGATCCCAATCATAAACTCTGGAAAGCTAAGATACCCTTGAAGAATAAAATCTTCATGTGGTGGTGTTATACTGACAAAGGATAACTTGCTTAAAAGAAACTGGCAGGGTGACCCGCGATGTTACTTTTGTTGCGAACCTGAAAACATTCATCACATCTTTTTTGAATGCCCTACAGCTAAATACATTTGGAGTTTACTAGCTTTGATTCTAGGGGCCTCTTGTAGGCCTACATCTTTTGATCAATTTTGGGAGTGGGTTAAAGCTTATCTTCCTTCTCATAAAAATATATAGTTCACAGGTCTTGCAGCTGTTTGCTGGGCCATTTGGAAAACAAGAAATGCAATTTGCTTTGAGAAAAAATATGTCAAATCTCCTACTGAGATTATTTGCACTGCCTCATCCTTTATTACTTATTGGTCAGATCTTCACAAGCAGGAGGACAAGCTGGCGTTGGAAGCAGGCGCTGAAGCAATGAAGAATGCAGCACTTCACTTTCATCAGCACCAAGCGGCGGAACCTCTTGACACCGGAATGGTCCTTCTCCAGTAGATCTTTTCGGAAAGCCTCAATTTTTTAGTCTGTAGCCTCAGTGGTGGCCTTTTGCTCCTCGTAGATGTTAAGTGCTCTTGTATCAGTCTCTGATTGGCTGGTGGTCTTTAAAACTTGTGCTTTTCAGCTCTAGTTTCCAGATCCTCTGCATTTGGCTAGAGTGTTGAACTGTAATAACTGTGGGACGGGGTGGGAGGATGCTGTTGAAACCTTGTAATTTCGTTGCTATCTGGTAATGAAATTCGGGCATAGCCCATTATGGAAAAAAAGTCCAACTCCTTTCTTCCTCATAAATTTCATGGCATGTTACTGTTTTTGCCATTGTGACATGTCATTTAATGAGATTGAAACATCCATAAAACGTGCACTGAGAATGACCTTACATGATCCACTTACTTGCATCCAATCAATCGCGAGAAAAATACTTTGAGAGCTAGAAGGTCACAGCTACAAGATGGTGATCGGTAATGATTTGGTTACTGGTAACTTTGAAATCAAAATTAGCCTTTTGAAAATTACTCCATCAGTTTCAAATTACTCTTTGTTTTGCCATTTCTAATAAGTATATAGGTTTTGATATGCACATAGATATATACTATGTCAAGATACATAATAAAAGTTATGTACCTAGAAAAGTTAAAGTAAAAATAATTTTTTTAGGATGAAAGGAGGGAATAGTATGAATTAGAAAGAGGTCCAAGGAAGGCCAAAAATGCCTGAATGGAAATGGAGTTTATATTCTACTTTTGGCTATGTGCGCGTGCATGCTTTGCATCTGAGCTTTTGCTGGTGGTTTTCGCAATAATAATGCCTTCCTGCATCTTGTGAACTGCAGAACAGGATTCCTTCATCCACATAGCTGAGTAATGGAGGATCAGAAGTAGAGCAAATCAAGGGAATCAAATGGACCCTGATAATTTATTTATGAGCTAGCGGGCTCGAGTTCTCCCCAAGGGACAGGCAGAATTCAGAACAGATATGATCCAGCTGATGTCAGAACTGGACCTACATATCTGACCGACCAAAATATGATACGGTACTCAATACAAACAGTAAGCGTCAGTTGTTTTTTTATATATATATAGATGCTCAGGTGTTGTGTGAAGATTAGAACTTGTGGCCTAAAAATGGTTTCAGCATGACCACAAGGTTTTTAACTTTCAGAAACCAAACGATCCTGTGATTCTCATGAAGAAAAAAAGCTGAAGCATGAAATATACTACCTGTCCTGCTGCATAAGGTGCTTAGGGCATCTCCACTAACCCAGCATCGACGAAAGTTTTACTGGCACCTTCCTCGATCGTCTGACCACCACTGGAATTGAAGCACTATCTCTCCCAGCCAATTGCCCAATTGCCATCGCGCATTGCAGGATTCACCTCTGAGTGTATCACTTGCTTAGTCATTGGTCCAAAGATTCGTGTTGCGCTTGCACTTGTTAACCGCCTCACTATCTCGGCAGTTGCCGGCTCGCTGCGGGCTGGCTTTTTTATGTGGTTATAACAATGGCCATACGTATCGACATCTGCAAAATCTGCCGTCATCAGTGACACAAATTCAGTGCCAGGTTGAACAAAAAATTAATATTACGCATGGTCATTAACAGAGTACCACATAATTATTAGTCCTAACTAATAATACTGACAAATATTTATTCTCTGGATAAGGGAATTGCTGAATCATGGACACCACGGTGCCAAGCTGTACGAGCGCCACGATAGCCTTATCATGCTTGATCCAAAATGTTTATCTGAGGCATCATGTATCCGTAGCAAGTAGCAAAAATTGAGTGCTCGCATCTCACAGGAGCCAAGTTGATATTCTTGAGGCGACAGATGACACCAAACGAAATTTCTTCAGGTACTTCCTTGTTGCGACTTATTCTTCTTCATTTGCTAATTATATTCGGAAGGTGCGTCAGTGTATGGGTCACATGTTCATTTTTTTTAACGTAACTGATGATGTTAGTACTTTTGTGGATAATAATGCATTTAAATATATAATATACTCCTGTGTGGGGGGGGGGGGGGTAGTAACAGAATGTGGGCACATGTTTGGCCACGTGTGTGTGGCAGAAGAGTTGACCAGCATCATTGGAACACTCCATGGAATGGATCGAAATTGGAAAATTAAGTGACCAAACTGTCAGTGGACAGTCATTCATTTTATTTTGAGTAAAATGCTTGAGGTCTATCTGTTAGAGTATTAGATATTCATGTATAGGTGTATCTATATCTGTAACAACCATTACGCTGCGTGCGTTACTCTGATGAGATCTCAAGATACTCAGTTAGGATATTAGTTAGTTCAACTGAGAGACTTGGAGATCAAGCCTGTAAACATCTCGTGTATATCTGTTGGCCATTGGCCCTATATAACATGGAATCGGGGCGAGCCAAGTTAGGTAGCCACGTTTAACCTAAGCGTGAACTCTTTCATGGTAATCAGAGCCATCTTCTTCAACCTCATCTGCTGCCATGACTTCCTCCTCTTCCTCTACCACGCACTATCCATCCCTTGGCCCTCCAGCCTCTGAAAAACTCACTCGTGACAACTACATCCTATGGAGGGCGCAAGTTCTTCCTCCAATCAGAGCGGCTCAACTAGAAGGGATCCTAGATGGATCTGTCAAGGCGTCGGCAAAGATTCTGGAGGTGATCAAGGAAGACAAGACCGAGGAGCTGGTGCCCAATGAGGCCTATGCGTTCTGGTGCAAGCAGGACCAGCAGGTCCTTGGCCACCTGCTCAACTCCCTCACCAAAGATGTGATGGGACAGGTGGCCACGACGACGATGGCACTTGAGACGTGGGCAACGCTGGACAATATGTTTGTAGCGCAGTCCCGTGCTCGCGTGACAAACCTGCGGATGCAATTGGCAACTTTGAAGAAGGGGAGCCTGACGACCGCCGTCTACTTCAACAAGATGAAGGGCATCGCCGATGAGCTCGCAACTGCGGGCAAGAAGGTTGTCGACGAGGAGATGGTATCTTTCATCCTAGCTGTTCTAGATTTCTATTACAATCCTATTGTGTCTTCGGTGCTTGGATGTACAAATCTAATTTCTCTCAGTGATCTGTATGCCCAAGTCACCTCCTATGAGACGAGGCTGCAGATGCTTCAGGAGCAGCAGTCCAATGGTCAGTAATACCAGTTGTCAGCCAAGATGGTCTCCAAAGGCCGTGGAGGCTTCAACAACCGTGGTCGTGGTGGCAACCGTGGTCACAGCAAAGGTGGTCGTGGTCCTGGAGGGCGTAGCAACAGCCCTACCGAAGCCAACTCTGGAGGACAGGGTGCTTCCAAGCCGAAGTGCCATATATGTGACAGGCCTAACCACACTGCCATTGAGTGTTGGTATAGGTTTGAAGAGGACTACCAACCAAGCAACAACAAGAATGCAGGATATTTAGCAGCCTATGGTGTGGATACCAATTGGTATGCTGACAGTGGAGCCTCAGATCACATCACAAGTGAACTCGAGAAGCTGACGATGAGGGAGAAGTATGGAGGACGTGATCAAGTGCACGTCACCAACGGGTCAGGTATGCATATTAGCAATATTGGTCATACTATCTTACATTCCCATTTTCGTGATATACATCTTAAGAATGTTTTACATGTTCCAAGCTCCCATAAAAATCTTGCTTCCGTTCATCGTATTGCATCTAATAATGATGTATTCCTTGAATTTCATCCAAACTTTTTTCTCATTAAGGATCGAGCAACCAAGAAAATTCTTCATCAAGGAAGATGTGAAGGTGGTCTTTATCCCCTAGGATTGAGTCAAGCAAAAATAAATCAGAGCAAGCAGGTCCTTGGAGTCAATAAGCCGTCGACATCAAGATGGCATAGTCGGTCGGGTCATCCAGCCTTCCCTATCGTAGCTCGTGTGCTTAGAGATAATAAACTTTCCTTTATTAGTGATAAAAGTAGTGAATCTATGTGTGATTCATGCCAAAGAGCAAAGAGTCATCAACTCCCTTATTTTGTTTCAAATAAAACTGCCTCTGCTCCACTTGAATTGATTCACTCCGATGTTTGGGGTCCAGCACCTATCTCTGCCGGGAGGTTCACCTATTATGTGAGTTTCATTGATGATCACACCAAGTATACATGGATATACTTGCTTCGACAAAAATATAATGTTTTCGTTGTTTTCAAAGATTTCCAAGCCCTAGTAGAAAGAAAATTTGATAAGAAAATTTTATCTATGCAAACTGATTGGGGGGTGAGTATGAGAGATTAAATTCCTTCCTCAAGAGGATTGGCATAGCACATCATGTGTCTTGTCCACACGCCCATCAGCAAAATGGGTCAGCCGAAGGAAAACATAGGCACATAGTGGAAGTGGGTTTAGCTCTACTTGCAAATGCATCGATGCCCTTGAAATTTTGGGATAAGGCCTTTCTCACGGCAACTTATCTCATCAATTTGCTTCCTAGCAGAGTTGTCAATTAACAAACACCCACTGAGCTCCTTTTCAAGGAAGCTCCTGATTATTCTTGCCTTTGTGTTTTCGGCTGTGCGTGCTGGTCTAATCTTAGGCCATTTAATCCTAGAAAGCTTGAGTTTCGATCTAAGAAGTGTGCTTTCCTCGGGTATAGCTCTTTACACAAAGGGTATAAATGTCTTGACATCTCTACGAGGAAAGTATATATATCCCATGATGTAATCTTTGATGAAGAGGTCTTTCCCTTCGCATCCCTCCATGAGAATGCTGGTGCACGTCTCCGGCATGAAATATCTCTCCTTCCCGAACATCTCCTTAGCTCAAATCAAGGGGAAGTAAGTAGTATTGATCAATATTTGCCTAATACTAACCCTAATGAATCTGCAAGCACTATGATTATTGAACAGGAGATGATGGGAGGCGACCCGGGTGAAAATTCTGTGCAAAACGATGTTCAAAATAGTACATGAGGAGCTTCTAGCGTCCCTGCAGAAAACGACAAAGCCGGCACTGAATCCCATGATGATTCGGTCGCTACAGTCGAGGGAGATCTGATCTGCCTCGGATCAGGCGCGGATCAGCCACCGTCCGGCCCGGGACAGAGTCAGGGGCATGTACGCCTGTCGGGGGCGCGTGGCGGCACCAGACAGGCCGCGACATCCTCCTCCGCGCCAGGATCCGCAGCGATGGGATCTTCTGCGGATGCCTCATCCGGTGCAGCTGCAGGAGAAGAGCCACAATGCCCCAAGACTAGGTCACAACGTGGAATTTTCAAGCCAAAAGTGTTTACTGACGGTACTGTGAGATATGCAAATTTTACCTCTACAGGAGAACCATCAAGTTTAGATGGAGCTCTTGGTGATCCAAATTGGAGAACCGCGATGCAAGAGGAGATCAAGGCACTTGAGAGAAATCATACATGGCATCTTGTTCCGGCAAGGAAAGGTATTAATGTCATTGATTCCAAATGGGTATTCAAGATCAAAAGAAGAGCAGATGGAAGTATAGATCGATATAAAGGGAAATTGGTAGCTAAAGGCTTCAAACAGCGCTACGGGATTGATTACGAGGATACCTTCAGTCCTGTTGTAAAAGTGGTAACCATAAGGTTAGTTCTATCCATTGCAGTTTCAAGAGGCTGGTGTCTAAGGCAACTTGATGTGCAGAACCCGTTCTTGCATGGTGTTCTTGAAGAAGAAGTTTACATGAGACAACCCCAGGGTTTGAAGATACAAGCAAGCCACATTATGTGTGTAAATTGGACATGGCTCTTTATGGACTCAAGCAAGCACCACGGGCCTGGTATGCAAGGTTAAGTACTAAGTTGATTAGTCTTGTGTTCAAGGCGTCAAAATCAGATACCTCACTATTTATTTATTCCAAAAATGGTGTAACTATGTTTATGCTCATTTATGTTGATGACATTATTGTGACTAGCTCATCTCCAGAAGCAGTGGCAGCTCTACTCAAGGACTCGAGGACAGAATTCACACTCAAGGATCTTGGTGAGCTGAGTTATTTTCTGGGAATTGAAGTAACACCAATACAGGGAGGCATGTCGTTGAAACAAGAGAAGTATGCAGGGGACATCTTGACCAGAGTTGGTATGACAAAGTGTAAAACATCTCCTATGCCATTGGCAGGGTCAGAGAAGCTGTCCAAGACAGGAGGTACACCGCTTTCTGATGAAGACGCCACGAGATATAGAAGTATTGTGGGGGCTCTACAATACCTTACGTTGACACGACCAGACTTGGCATTCTCTGTAAACAAGGTATGCCAATATTTGCATTCGCCCACGGTTGAGCATTGGACTGCAATGAAAAGGATATTGCGGTATGTCATAGGTACAAGCAACATTGGAATGGAAATAAAGAAGTCTCCCTCCTCATTGTTGAGTGCTTTTTCAGATGCGGATTGGGCAGGAGATATAGATGATAGAAGATCCACAGGTGGTTTTGCCGTGTTCTATGGACCCAATCTCATATCATGGAGCGCTCGAAAACAGGCTACCGTGTCAAGATCAAGTACCGAGGCTGAATATAAATCCCTTGCTAATGCCACGGCAGAAGTAGCTTGGGCAGAGGCCTTGTTGAAAGAATTGGGGATACGACTAAAACATCCAACTCGCCTATGGTGTGATAATCTTGGTGCTACTTATCTATCGGCTAATCCAGTGTTTCATGCAAGAGCAAAACATATAGAGATAGATTTTCATTTGTAAGAGAAAGAGTTATGAGGAAACAACTGGAGGTCAAATTCATTTCTACGAAAGACCAGATAGCAGATGGCTTCACCAAGGTGCTAGGGACACAACTGTTTGAACAATTTCGCAACAATCTGAACCTCGTTAAACCCGGTTGAGATTGAGAGAGGCTCTTAGAGTATCAGATATTCATGTATAGGTCTATCTATATCTGTAACAACCATTACGCCTGCGTGCGTTACTCTGATGAGATCTCAAGATACTTGGTTAGGATATTAGTTAGTTCAACCGAGAGACTTGGAGATCAAGCCTGTAAACATCTCGTGTATATCTGTTGGCCATTGGCCCTATATAACATGGAACCGAGGCGAGCCAAGTTAGGCAGCCACGTTTAACCTAAGTGTGAACTCTTTCACTATCAACTTGTAAGAGGGTGTCACTTAGGTCCATCCACTTCAAAATATATTTTTGGGTCGATAAACTTGTTGAGTCGTTCACCACATGTCCATAACTATCAAAAACATATGCTTTTAATGCTAACATGACAGATGATTTGGCTCGAAGAAGCATCTCTTTATTGACGAATTTCATCGAGCAGGTTGCATATGTGCGACACAAGCTTGACATTACCCAAGCTGAATGACGGCATCCTCCTCGTGTACGGCGACACAATACATGAGAGGAGGTTGTCACCCGTAAGCTACTCGATGAAATGCCTCACCTAGGATATGCTTCTTCGAGCTAGGTCATCATACTATGTCAGCGCTAGAAGTATACGTGGACAGTTATGAACTTGTGGTGAACGACTTAACGAGTTTATGGCCCCAGAAATGCACTTTCAGAGTTGATGGACCTAAGTGACACAATCATATAAGTTGATAGACCTTTGGTGTATTTTACTTTTTTCTTTTTTTTCAAACACAATACGACTACGGGCATTTATATATACACGTACCCTATTGAATATACACATGGACATCATGTAGGGAAACAGGGTAGGCAACTCTAACAATAACAATTACATTACCAATTCGCTCACGAAACTTGCAAGTAAAGGAGTTATGGATCGTTACCACTAAACGCTCAACATAGTGGAAGAAGAGTTGGAGCAGTTAGTCCTACGTAGATGCATGTCGATGTAGAGAAGTCAATCACAATCATCTCCTCCTCGTCCATGTCCCAACAACACCTCGTTGATCAGCATAACATCAACGCATCCATGAAATCCACACGTACATGAAAAGGAACGCCACACATTTGTGCGCTAGCACCGTCCACCGGACTGGGATCTCGGGGTTAGGCCGAGCAGAGGTGGCGGCTAAGGTTGTGACATGGTGGAATGGCGCACCTCTAGCACACTAACAAATTTCCAAACTGTAGGTTTATTAGTATCTTAATCCCTCATGGATCAAATGTCATGTGGGCTTTTACTCCAAATGGTTTTGATTTCTTCTTGAACACATCACTAACATCATACCACTGAGTTGGCACTTATATTATGAATCGACATAATTTGAGATCGATAAAATCAGATAGTAAGCAAACTGGGTTCTCTGAAAACACAATCAAGATTCTGTGCTCCATCCAATCAAAAAAAAATCATATAATGTGAGAGTTCAAATTACCAGTCTGGCAAATGACCCATGTTCAGTTCTTGTTTTTTTTAATTTAAATGCATGAGGAATTTCTACTGCACCAGGTTCAATAGACATATATATACCGTTGGCACAAGTACACAAACCTTTCATATGGTTAAGTACGGCGTGGCTAGATTTTGTGTTTTTTTATAGTAAAATGAAACCAGCAAGCGCGGCTGTGTTATATATCTTGGGTATGTTTTTAGAATGAAGTTAAAACATGGTCTTTTATGAAGTTTTGAGAATGCATTTAGACCATGTTGTAAAATTTAGGTTTTGTTTGGATCCCACCAACTAAAGTTTAGTTTGCTATGTTGCTAAAGTTTAGCAGTTGTTTGGATCCCTTGCTAAATCCTTCTAAATGGCCAAGCTACCATTCATTTATTACTATCAAACCATGGGTAGAGAGAATGATGAGTTAATATTGACCGTGGGTAATTTGGAATAACCTATAGAGATATTTTGGACTTTGCTTAATTTTAGCAGCTCTTGAATGGGTAATGCCTAAAATATTTTTTGAGCTTCTACTAAAATTTAGCATATTTTAGCTGGATCCATTTGAATCCAAAGTTGCTAAAATTTGAGCAACGTTTTTTTTTTGCAGACCTGCAAAACTGTCACAGTAAGTCGCGCGGGCGCGGCAGGAGCAGCACATTCAATCATCGCAAAGCAACGAAAAAGTTGTCTGAAACGCCGCCCACCGGTCACCGATGGTGCATGTGGCCCTCTTTGTGTGCCTGGTCCATGGCACCACTCAACTACCAGTCTACCGCACCCAGCCCATATATAGCAACCCGTCAATTTGGCTCCGGCATCCATTCTCTCCCAACTCCAACCGAGAGCATTCCTCCCTTGCATTTGGGGGCTCCTCCCTCATCACCCATGCACGGGAGGATGGGTGTCTTCTTCCTCTGATACATACCGCGAATCATATCGCCGTCCATCCTTACATGATCCGTCTCCCACGGTGATGTTTACACCAGAGGAATTCTAGCCGCCCGTGGTCGACTGATCGTTGTCACCTCACCGAAATATTATTCTGCGCCAGAGCCAGAACAAGAACCCCTTTTTAAGCCAGGGAGCTCCTGCTCCCGAGTTTCCCCAAACACTTCAACAGCTACTACCCTTCAGCCCAGCAATGGAGGCCTCGGCAGCCGTCGAGTCGTCGGCCACCGTGCCCGCATTCGAGGTATCCAGGCGTCCGGACACGGGCAGGCTCGTGCTCAACAGCCCCAGCCCGCCGAGCCTGCGCCAGGAGCTCGTCGGCGTGGTCGGCAAGGCGTTCCGGCCACGGGCCTCCGTCGGCGGTGCCGCCGGCGGCCGGCGGGCGCCGCCGTGCGCGTGGGCCCTCACGGCGCTGCAGTGCGTGTTCCCCGTGCTGCAGTGGGGGAGGAGCTACACCCTCAAGGACTTCAGGAGTGACGTCATGGCCGGCCTCACTCTCGCCAGCCTTGGCATCCCGCAGGTAGGTTCCCGGTGCCTGCTCATCTGTTCTTCATTCAAGGCTTCAGTTTCAGCTGCTTCTTCGTAATGCTTTGTTTGTCTTCACCTGAGTATAGTGGCCTCACCAACAGTCAACAGATAACTGACGAGCAAAAGCAAAACTGGTCGTAGTAGTCTTGGATTCAGTACATCTTTATTTGGGATGACAACAGCTGGCTGTTGTGTTTCTTGCACTAAACCTCAGACACAATCACGAGATAAACATCGTAGTTGCATACATGGCAGCAATAAGGATATATGCTCCAAATCGATCATAACTTTTGTACAATTCACGCTTGCTCGATTCACAAGCTACTCTTTTTCAAAAAAAATAATGCACACGCTTGCTCTGTGTTCAGGCTTCAGTTTCAGCTGCATGTTGTTAATGCTTTGTAATTTGTATGTCTTCACTGTAGCGATCTCACCAACAAATAACAACCGAGCAAAAGCTAGCAACTGCCAGTAGTCTGTAGTTCCGTAATTCGGAGAACACGACTGGCTGGTGTTTCTTCTTTCTTGCATTAAGCCTCAAGCACAACCATGAAGATAAAACTAAGTAATTACATGGCAGCAGCTTTCATCAAAAACAAAGGCAGCAGCCACCATAAGCTCCAAAGATCATAGATTTTCCCTTGAAATTTTCAGATGCGCAGAATTCTTTCTCTCTCTAGTCCTTATCTGACATGTGATTCGTTCGGATATGATATCGCAGAGCATTGGATACGCCAATCTTGCCAAACTGGATCCTCAGTACGGCCTTTGTAAGTATCACAACCCTCTCCATGATGCTGAACAATTTAGCTTGCCCGTGATGAACACGCCATGCTTCTCTCTCTCTCTGTCTCTCATCCTTTTTTCTGTGTTTTTTTCCTGATAGACACGAGCGTTGTGCCACCTCTGATCTACGCTGTCATGGGGACGTCGAGGGAGATCGCCATTGGGCCCGTCGCCGTGGTCTCGCTGCTGCTGTCGTCAATGATCCAGAACGTCGTCGACCCGGCCGCCGACCCAGCGACCTACCGGTCGCTCGTCTTCACCGTGACTTTCCTCGCTGGGGTCTTCCAGGTCTCCTTCGGTCTCTTCAGGTCTGCTCAGATTACCAAAACGTCCTTTACGCAGTTCACGTGCAAATATACTCTGCTGCCTTCTCCCATGTTGGAGGTGCTCTATACACATGTGGTCTTTACCCATGTCGGTTCTTCGCGTCCCAGGCTGGGATTCCTCGTCGATTTCCTCTCGCACGCTGCCATCGTCGGGTTCATGGCGGGTGCGGCCATCGTGATTGGGATGCAGCAGCTCAAGGGCCTGCTTGGCCTCAGCCATTTCACCAACCGCACGGACATCGTCTCGGTGATCAAGGCAGTGTGCTCGGCTCTACAACATGACCCGGTGAGTTGTCTCTCTCCCTGTCCCTGGCGCCAAGGAAAGCACTGGCTTTGTTGTGACGGTCATTGCTTGGAATAATATTCCACTTCACAAACTGTTCTGGATAAAGAGCATGGCCACTTGCCTGTGCACACTGTATAGTGTTGGAGCCCACTGCTCGGACAAGGATAGCACGGGCCTTCAAGTCAACTCCTCCACCTGGTGCTTGGCTTTACTCATGTCCTCTTCTCATGTGGCTCCTTTTGTCTGTGTTGTCTAAATGCAGTGGCACCCGGGCAACTTCTTCATCGGATGCTCGTTCCTTATATTCATCCTCACCACACGGTTCATTGTAAGATGACTCTTCAACCGCTGATCTTTTTCGAATGGCCGACACCAACTTACTAACCAACACAACAACCTGACCACAGGGGAGGAGGTACAAGAAGTTATTCTGGTTATCTGCGATATCGCCTTTGCTCTCAGTCATTCTGTCCACTGCTGCGGTCTACGCAACAAGAGCTGACAAGCATGGCGTGAAGATCATACAGAATGTGCATGCAGGCGTCAACCCCAGCTCAGCCAAGCAGATACATCTGAATGGGCCACACACCGCTGAATGTGCCAAGATTGCCATCATCTGTGCCGTCATCGCGCTTACGGTAAGTTGACATAGTAATAAGCAGTCTGTCTCGTGTTCAACCGTGAAATGCAGATGCCCTGAAAGAGAAGTTTGCATTGCCTTTCTCAGGAAGCTATTGCTGTTGGACGGTCTTTCGCTTCTATAAGGGGGTACAAACTTGATGGAAACAAGGAAATGCTCGCCATGGGATTTTCAAACGTTGCTGGATCTCTATCCTCTTGCTATGTTGCAACAGGTGATCAACCTTATCGGTGCCTCAGTGCCTCAACCAACCTTTTGAAAAGAAGCAAAATATGTTGGCCATTATGTCTGACAAATGTTTTTCAGGTTCCTTCTCCCGAACAGCCGTGAACTTCAGCGCAGGCGCCAGGTCAACCATGTCAAACATCATCATGTCCATCACGGTGTTTATTACCCTAGAGTTGTTTATGAAGTTCCTCTACTACACGCCCATGGCGGTGCTCGCCTCCATCATTTTATCAGCTCTTCCCGGACTGATTGACATCAAGGAAGCATGCAACATATGGAAAGTTGACAAGATGGATTTCGTGACATGCCTTGGCGCATTCGTTGGTGTTCTATTTGGCTCGGTGGAGATTGGCCTTGCAGTTGCAGTAAGATGCTTAATATACCTCCGTTTGAATCACATTTGAACTTTATGTTTCAAAATTTCTGACCTCCCGGGTACTGATTGCTGCAGATTGCCATTTCCTTTGCAAAGATCATCATACAGTCACTCCGACCTCAAGTAGAGGTTCTTGGCAGGCTACAAGGGACGAATATCTTCTGCAGCATCAGGCAATACCCTGTAGCTTGCCGAACTCCAACTGTACTGACGATACGCATCGACACATCCTTCATGTGTTTCATCAATGCCACTTTCATCAAAGAAAGGTACTTGAGATCTCACAATATAAATTTTATGAAAATTCAGTATAAATTTCAAACAAGTGTTGTTCATTCAGGATAATAGAGTGGGTACGGGAAGAAGTGGAGACGTCAGATGGAAAGACCAAAGAGAGGACACAAGCAGTTGTCCTTGACATGTCAAGTAAGTGCTTAAGGCCGTGTTCAAGATTTATAGAAGGAAATGCTTTGTTTCATTAGTCTATTGTTAGATATACACTAATGTAGCTGTCTTATCTAAGCACTGACCTCCTCTCAAAGTCTCAATTGTTAGGCAAGCTCTGCCATTGTTCTACGGTAAACTGATATAACCACGTTCTTATTTTTGCAGGTGTCGTAAACATCGACACTTCAGGCCTCACGGCACTGGAAGAAATACACAAAGAGTTGGTGTCTCTTGGCATACAGGTGAATTACTGAACTGATTAGCGTACTTCTAAGTTTTGGGGGAGGGGGAGAAGACTTGTAATGCAAAATTGTCAGGTAAAAAAAATTCTCATGATATTGTTGAAACAACTATCTGCAGATGGCTATATCCAGTCCAGGATGGAATGCAGTACAGAAGATGAAAGTGTCGCGGGTCGTGGACAGAATAGGAGAAGATTGGATCTTCCTGACAGTAGGTGAAGCAGAGGAAGCCTGTCTAACTGCACATAAGGGCACGGCTCTCGAATGTTGAGTGTGTGTTAATCAGTAGAAATAATCCCATAAGTGATGCAGCTCTGCATCCTAAGGTGTTACTGCAATGTTTGCACATGATGAGCAGGCAATAACTTAATGGCTGTAGTGGCTGTGGGGAACAAAATCCTACAGTGCTACAAAGGTTCATGCTTGGTATTCTGTTCATGAACTCATGATACTTAACCAGGTGTATCTCTGAATGGACCCTAAATATAGTTATTCACCTCCTAACAAGAGCCACCAGAAATTAAGAACAAGAAGCAACAACAACCATACATTTGCGCCACTGTAAAAACTCCATTCAGACTTTCTTATTAGCACACAGCTACCTCTTTCTGACTCGGTGTCTAGTTTATTACAAGATGCCAGACCTTATGGTTCAAAGCGTGATTACTACCTTAATCATTGCCTATTGACATCATCAGCCAATCACCATCATCTTGGCATGACTGTCAAGCTGTCAAATTATTTTTCTCGTGATTGATTGGATGCAAGAACATAGAATATGTCAGAAGTACAGACGACTAATGAACATGTGATCCAAAATTACATGATGCCGTCGGTGTTGATGGCATCTGGAAAATTAACAACTAGCCGTTGAACTAGATTATATATTTTTTGCGAGACAGAAGATAAGCTGCAACTAGCTTATCTGGAGTCTCAGGAAAGCCACCGTCATTTATCTAGGTATTTTTCATTTATGTTGTATTTAAAGTAATGCATACACGACTACACGAGTCACTCACACAAACACAATAATTATGCTTTTTTTCTGTTTTAGTTCCTTCCAAAGTCCACTATGCACCTAAAAATTAAAAAAAATATTATTATTAAAAATTGAACTGGTACAACAGAAAGCCTAAATATTTTGTTTTTATCGGCCAATTGTTAGCAATAGGCCTCTTATTAGAAAACTGAAAGACATCAAGATCTATCCAGGCGACCAGGCATGATACCAACTGCATGTATAAGATTTATTTAGCTAGTTATAGCGGCTCAAAGAAACTACGTACAGCCTGATTGGGGGATCAACTGAGCAAAGATGACCTATCATGCATTCTGTCACTACTCACCAACCTTGACTGCATTATTAAAAATAAATAAAGCTTGACTGTTCAAAGCATCTCCATCTGTCACAGCGCTGAAGGCTTATCCAGTGTTGCTTGTTAATTAGGCACTGGCCAAATCAGTACATATAATTTAGGCCAATAATTTCAGCAGAATACTCACACATGGCAATAGAATTATGTGTTCCTAATTTGTACATCTCGATTGCATCTTCCAAGTCAAATGTGGCAAAGTCCAAGGAGTTATCAATCGGAGATAAGTGTATCTTCACGTCCACTATTTGTATTTTTCTAGCTCCCTCTTCACGCATTATCCCAATGCAAATAACCTAAAGTGGCGTATGCATGATGATTTGGACATGTTGGGGACACACATTGGACCAGGCTAAAATCATGCCGTGCTACAAAGGTTTTTACAGAAGCGCAACTGTATGCTTTAGGTTCATGATACAATAGTTCTGCACCTCCTCCTAACAAGAGCTACCGGAAATTAAGAACAAGAAGCAACCACAAACATATACAGATTGATTGACTTGGCTGCAAGACGAGATCTACTTCACCCTATCCTCCCCCGAGCTGCCACCATGAGGTGCTCATTGTACGCGGATGATGCGGCCATTTTTGCCAACCCGGAACGCATGGAATTATTTCGCCTCAACCAAATCCTGAATTTATTTGGCAATTGCTCAGGACTCCAAGTGAACTTAAATAAAACAGAGATATTCCCAATCAGATGTGACGAGGAAACATTATCGGAGGCACTATCCGACTTCCCGGGTAAAATTGGAAATTTCCCTGGTAAATACCTTGGTCTCCCCTTGCACACACGTAAACTTCGACGAGTTGATGTCCAGCCTCTGATTGATAAGGTTGGAGGGAGGTTACCAGGGTGGAAAGGGAAAATGTTATCCATGGCTGGGAGAGAAACGCTAGTCAAGTGTGTCTTGACTTCACAACCGATTTACCACCTAACAGTCTTCCCAACACAAAAATGGTTACTGAAGCAAATTGACAAGATGCGCAGAAGCTTCCTGTGGAAAGGGGAGGAACTAGAGAAAGTAAACGGCGGACACTGCTTGATTAATTGGCCGACGGTGTGCACGCCCAAAGAGCTAGGCGGTTTGGGCATCCTCGATCTTGAGCGGCTGGCGAGAGCCTTGCGTTTGCGTTGGCTCTGGTTTAAGTGGAAGTTCACAGATAGACCTTGGGTAGGACTTGACCTTCCTTGCAACAGCACGGACAAGGACCTTTTTAATGCATCGACGATTGTCTTAGTAGGGAAGGGGGATAGAGCCAGCTTCTGGCACTCGAGCTGGCTCAATGGAATATCCCCTAAACTTATCGCTCCACACCTCTACAACAAAGCTAAAAGAAAGAACATCACAGTGCAAAAAGCTACTTTGAACAACACTTGGATCTCTCATATATCCCCTCTGCATACAAGTGATGAAGTGCGAGAATATGTGGTATTATGGGAGAACATTCGAGCTATAGCCAGGGATGAGGCAACAGAAGATGAGATTAAGTGGAAATGGACGACAGATGGTCAATATTCTACTAAAAGTGCATACAAGATCCAATTTGCGGGGCGTTTTACCAGAAAGATTATTACCCCAATTTGGAAAGCAAAGGCGGAACCTAAGTGCAAAATTTTTGCGTGGATTCTTCTTCACCAAAAAATTCTCACGGCCAATAACCTTGCAAAAGGAAGAGGGCCGCATGACCTGTTGTGTAAGCTTTGTGATTCGTCACCCGAAACGCCTACACATTTGTGCCTAGTGTGTCCTTTCGCACAAGCTATGTGTGGAAAGAGCGGAATCGAAGAATTTTTCAACATAGTTCTTTGGATGCATTAGCAGTGGCTAATTTGATCAAAGAGGATGTTCAACAATTCCAGCAAGCCACGCCCTTGGGAACGGCCTCTACAATTCAAGCTTCAGATGAGCAGCGCCTTTTGTAGTAGACTTAGTCTTAGTTGGTTTAGTTGTTCTTTTTGGTGTGACGGCTGATGATAGCTGTGATTTTGCGCCGGGTGGTTGGAGAGGCGTAGTTGTGAGTTGGTGTTTCTTTGATTTCTTTTTTCGTTATGGGGTTTTTTGTTTTGTTTGTTGTCTGTTTCTCTTCTTCTAATAAAAATTACGGCAAATCTCTTGTCGTTCCGTTCAAAAAAAAGTTGAGAAGAAGAGCGAGGAAGAGGGCGTACAGGGAAAGGCGCCATTGCTGCTTTGTCCGGCCGTCCACCCGTCCGGCCGCGTCCGGTGGGCCGCGGACTCGGCGCTAGGGTTCGAGGAGGAGGAGAGGAGGGCGGCGGCTTCTTCGACGACGCCGTCGCCGCGTCGAGCCGTCGTCGTGCCCCGCCGCTCAGACGTGCAATTTGAGAACAGAGAAATCGCGGGTGTATGTTATTAGCGGGCCATGTATGGCCCAATAAATATAGTAGGCCGGCCTGCTGGGCTTAGCAGTTGTGGCAGGCCGCTCAACTCGCTCCCCTCACTCGGGCCCATTTGCCCGGCTCGACGAGTACCGCGTGCCTTATCGTCTTCCCGGCGTCGCGCCGCCGGTCTCGCTGCCGCGAGTGCGCGCGCCGCCCTCCCGTGCGGGCACTGCTGCGATGCGGAAGAGTGCGGAGCTGGCGGCTAATAGGTCAATAGGGAGCGAGCGATGCACGCAACGGACGAGAGGAAGGAGAGGGAGATGGATGGACTGTGAATGAGGCAGCAATGGGGCGAAACACCCAAAGAATGGGGGAGGAAGATAAGGGGCGAGAGGCCGAGAGAGCCAACCTCGACCTTGTCTTCAGGTTCGCCATCGATTTCCTCGGAGACGCGCTTTCTTACAGCAGCGACCTTACGCTTTTGTTTTCCATTTTTCATGAATGGAGCTCACCCAATCAATGTACGCAATTGTTTTCTTGCCGGCTTTTTACACGAAATACTCGCCTCTAGATTCCCTAAAAAGGACCTTACAGAGGCACTCATTGTTAGTTCCCTCGAAATAAAAATCCCTCAAAAGGGAGAAAGAAACACTCACCTTTGTTTCTTTCTCTGCATTTGAAAGAAGCCTTCACGTATCTTGGTTTTACATTCAGAGAAACTGGACACAGACTCTGCAGTCTGTTGTTGTTGAGAACTATGGGCAGAAAAACAATATAGTTTGGTTGCACGTGATAAAGAATTGTAGGTTGTTTTGGCTTTTCTAAGTGCATAATTTTGATTATGCAGCTAGATGTAGTGTATGTCTAGATGCATAATAATATCTATAAACGTAAAAAAGCTAAAAAAAACTTACAATTTGAAACGGAGGGAGTACATTTTTCCTAGAGGGGGTAATGAAATCAATCGAGTCTGGCTGCTTGCACCTAAAAAGAAATCGACAAAAAAAATTTAGTTCCGTCTAGGCCTATACATCCTGTCCGTGCGTAACTTTCTGTCACAGTATTATAGTTGACTCTAGCCAATTATTCGAAATTTTGAAAGGAACATATGCATATTGGCAATTATGAAGTGGACAGACCACTTCCTCCAACAACATCCAATGAGCTATTTTGTGTATTATGATCAAAGTTTATACTTGCTTGCCATTGGTCCAAAATATGTGGTCACCATTCAACCACTCACCATTGTTGGCTAGCCATATTTGTTACCGCCACACGTTTGTTTGGTAAGGCCAACTTATATCAAATCAAAGGCTAGACTATTTAGTTTGATAATTACTATCAGCACACTTGATCGTATAGAATCTTGATATTCGAATCTTGCTTCAAGCAAAGTCATGTGGGTATGTTGGCTGGATACAGCTGTGCTGGCATAATCAATGTGTGACAATTGCCAATTTAGCACTTATCATATGCATGATAAGCAGTGCACAAAATAGAGGGATGCTCCAATAAGCCTCCTTGTCTTTCGAAAAAAAAAAAGATAAGCCTCATGTGTTGAGTGCTATAACACAACTTCTGTCATCATTCATCCTATGGTTAACATTTCTTTTATTTTAAAATTATTTGCTTCAAGAATATGTGATTGAAGAACTGCAAAGTCAAATGAGGATCAGTTGTGCAATTATTTACGGCAAAGTCGCATTAAGTTCTATCATTTACCACTTTTTCCTCCAACCATATTACTGCAGGTCAAGAATCTTATTTGCAGTTATCCTTGTGTCTCCATGTATTGCCTTTAATTTCTTGGCTGGCAAAGAGAACATGATCGGAGGGGACATCAAAAGTAATTTTCTTCTAATCCTCTGAGCAGGAAGTGGTAACTGCTACCTGTTGGTTCTAGAAAGTTTTTTTTTTGTGACGATTGGAACCTCTTTTTTCTTAGTACTGCTTGCTGCTCCTTTGCTGAAGCCTGATATATCAGTAGTTCCAACCTTTGACCTCCATAAAAACTGTGTCCACGAGCACCCCAGCATAGTCCATTATAACAATAATGCACAAGAAAAATGTTCAATCCTTTCATGCATGCTAATTTTCAAATCAAAAGGCTACTGTAAAAGTTCCAAGGTTTCTCTGAGATGGGGCATGAGGAATAAAGTTATTGTAAGCAAATGTGCTTTATCCTTCATTTACAAACCATATACCCTTTCTGGTGTAGCTTTTGCTTGTGGCTAAGCACAAATCACCAGTATACATTCAGAACTGGAAGTAGAGCCTTCTTTTAGATCAGCAAAAAAACAGTGCTAGGGGCTTATGGCACGGTTTATGGCCTTTTTTTCTGAAGCTCTTTGATGAAAAGTCTATCAAAACACATGCAACTAAGTACATGACTACTGGAAAGCACTAGGCTCTAGCACAGATAGTCAGATAGAAAACCTGCATTTCCATCAAAACAGTCATGATTAGAAATCTGGGGTACAGTTGAATTCATTTGGTGTATCATTCAAAAACACTCGCAGAATAAAGTCAACTCATAATTGCATCTTGGATTGTCAGAATGCAATGTGCCTCCTTTGCATACCAAGATGCATCTTCACAATAGGAGGCCCAACCGTGTATGATGCACTGTCTCCTGTCTTTAAAAGGTATCTTTGCTTTAACCAAGAACTATAGGCACAGCCCCTTTATACTGTGTCCATTCCTTTCTTGAATAGTACTCAGCATAAACCAAGACCACTATATATAACACATTGTAACGCCAACTTAGAGCAGTGAAATACGCCTGAATAATCCAAGATTCACACGGATCTGTGCTGCTTGCCTAAGTCTTCTAGGGACAAATACGATGTGATGGAATCTTGGCAGTTCTCTCAGGGAGTTCACCCAAACACTTCAAAACCAGCCATGGAACCTATGGCAAGCGAGGCATCTGTACCCAAAAGGGAAGATTTTGCAGACCTGGTGCTGCAAGGGCCAGAGCCTCCAAGCCTGTGGTATCAACTTATTGGCATGTTGAGAAAGGCAGTTCGCTACCGAAGTGCAGATGAGAATTTCACACTCTCTGTGTGTGCAATGTCAATTCTGCATAGTCTGTTTCCAATACTTGAATGGTCAAAAAGCTACAGCTTGAAGTCTTTCCGAAGCGATGTCATGGCTGGTCTTACTCTTGCAAGCCTTAGCATTCCACAGGTGACATTTTTTGGATGATAAGTAATATTGTTACTACTCATACATATATTTTACATGTACAGAGATTTTGACTTGCTTTATTGGATTTATATTTTCTAGAGCATTGGATATGCAAATCTAGCAAAACTGGATCCTCAGTATGGTCTTTGTAAGTAAAATTGCATTTCGCTTTTCTCTCTCTTTTGATGTTCGGTTGACCTATCCCAACTTGCTTGGGACTAAAATGATTTTTTGTTGTTTTTCTTTTGATGTTCTTCTGATTAAATGGTTCTATTTTTCTTTTTGGGAAGATACAAGTGCCGTGCCACCTCTTGTATATGCTGTTATGGGGACCTCTAAGGAGATAGCCATCGGACCAGTTGCAGTTGTGTCACTCTTGCTTTCATCAATGGTTCAGAAGATAGCTGACCCAACCATCGATCCGGCTTCCTATCGGAAAATGATTTTCACTGTGACATTCCTTACTGGTGTCTTTCAATTTGCATTTGGTCTGTTGAGGTATAGCCTTTGCAGTCTTGTGATCACAACAAACTTACTTTCCTTTCACTAATTGGCCTTTTGCATGGATGCTTTTAGGTTGGGTTTCCTTGTGGAGTTTCTCTCACATGCTGCAATCACTGGATTCATGGGAGGAGCTGCCATTGTTATTGGACTGCAGCAGTTGAAGGGGCTACTTGGGCTTAGTCATTTTACAAGTAACACAGATATTGTATCTGTCACCAGAGCAGTTTGGATTTCTGTTCATGAACCAGTAAGCATTTTGCCCTTCTTTTCACTATTTTTTTTCTCGAACACGCAGGAGAGCTGCGTATCAATATATTAAGAAGATGAGGGTTTAAGAAACCCAAGGTACAGCCAGGTTTTTAAAGGGGAAAAACCTGAGCAGAAACCCCGTACAAACATAACAAACTAATCACCTGTTACAAAAAGGGGAAGAAAAGGCCAGACCACAAATCTGCACTGAACTAAACTACAGACGGTGCCTGAGCAAGGAGATGAGAAACTCCTTTAGCCCCAGCAAAGCTCCATAGCCTAAGCTCCTCAGCCACCAAAGACAATACTTCACTCAGACTTGGACTGATTCCATCGAAAACACATCTATTTCGGTGTTTCCAGATTGACCAAGCGCCCAGAATTATGATTGAGTTTAAGCCCTTTTTTTCTTGACCTTCTACTCTCTTGCTAGCTGCCTCCCACCAGTCATCGAAGGACTCCTCTTCCACTTGTGGAGTTAGGATTTGCAACCCCACTCTTTGCAGCAAGTTGAACCAGACTTGCCGGGTGAAGACGCAAGAGACTAGCAAATGGTCAATTGTTTCCTCATGCTGATCACAGAGAGGGCAGTGCTCAGGATGGGGCAGATTTCTCTTAGCAAGCCGGTCGGCTGTCCAACACTTGTTGTGAGCCACCAGCCACATAAAGAACTTGCACTTACCAGGAGCCCAGCTTTTCCAAATTCTCTCCCAAGGACGGAAAGAGGTGGCTCCAATGAACATGGACTCATAAGCGGATTTCGCCGAGTATTGTCCAGATGTGGAGAATTGCCATATATGAAGATCCTCAACCTCTAACTGAAGCACAACCTCAGAGAGAAGGTCCCAGAGGTCAAGAAATTCTGCCAAGACAGCCATAGTAAGGGCCCCTTTTATATCTGAAACCCATCTCCGGTCTGTAAGCGCGTCACGAACTGTTCTCTTCCTTGTTTTCACTTTCAATGGACACAGAACGATATCATGAAAAGAAAAGCTCCAATGAAACAAATCAATGATCATGCATGTTGATTCCCTCCCTCCCTCCTTCCGGGGAGCTGCCTATTATACTGATAAAGAAGAATTAGGCACAAACTCAGTAGGAGCAAATCAGCTCCTCTTGTTCTTCTTCCTTTTTCAAAGGACAACAGTGGATAACCCTACTGGATAGGGTATCCTGAAAATAAAGTATGAGCAGTTAAAGAAGTCCTCATGATAGGGAACGAAAAGAGGGGAAACTGTCATTTCAGGGTTAGAAGTAAAGTTTCAATAATCAATATAGTATAGTGAAAGTAGCTTCTCGGTTAAGGCTGAGGATAAAACATTTTCAGTTACTGAATAATTTAATTTCAGTAGCTGTGATGTGAAAAATAATATTGCATTAACAAAAAATACAATTATTTATATCTTAAGCTTATCATATGCATAGTCAATCGGCAACTGTGAACTCTATCTACCAATTAGTCTTTGATTGGATAACCACAAGACATGTCTGTAAGGAAATGTGTCTTTGAGTGACTAGTGTAATTTTTTATTTCTAGATGTTTCTCTGATAAATCCTTTTTTTTTTTTTGGCATTTTATGTCATAATGTTTGTTATTTTTGGATACCTCCTTTCTTACGCAACATTCATCTGGCACGTGATGGCAGTGGCATGCCGAGAACTTCTTCATTGGATGTTCCTTTTTCCTGTTCATTCTTGGCATGAGATTCATAGTAAGATTATCTAGCTGCTCTCACTCTCATTTTCTTATATGTTCACCTGCTTCTTTTCTCGCAATACATGATTTAAATGTTGGGAGATCAATAATTTCAGGGTCGGAAGAACAAGAAGCTCTTCTGGGTCTCAGCGATTGCACCTGTGCTCTCGGTGGCATTATCTACTCTCATGGTTTATATGACTAGAGCTGATAACCGTGGTGTGAAAATCATACAAGAAGTGGATGCAGGCATCAATTCGAGTTCAGTAAAGCAGATAAATCTCAATGGACCCTATGTTACGGAATGTGCAAAGATAGCTCTTATTTGTGCTGTTATTGCTCTAACGGTATGTATTACTGTACGGGTATATTACACTGCACCATAGATCATTGTAACAAACGTCCCCTAATATAGCAGTTGAGCTGATTGACGATTCAACGCTCTTATATCAACAAATAAGTATACAATTGCAAAATCCCTAAGTCCCAACATCCACTAATTAGATTAAAATTGGCTCGCCAATTACTACGCATTTGCTTTAAAACTCTGCAGGTTTGTTTTAAAAGAAGTCAACTAATGCTTACATGAGTTCGATTGTAATAGAAAAAACTAGTAGATACAATGCAGGTTTCTTTTAAGAGGAGTGAACTTATATGAATTTTTCTCTGTTGTTTCTTACTTTGTTATAGGAAGCAATCGCTGTTGGTCGTTCCTTTTCAGTCATAAACGGATATAAATTGAATGGCAATAAGGAAATGATAGCAATGGGCTTCATGAATGTAGCAGGATCATTATCATCTTGCTATGTGGCAACAGGTGTATAAAAAGTTCAGCACTATCATGTACTACTGCTAGCTTGTTTTACAGCTACATTACGGTGGCCATTATCTGCAGGGTCTTTCTCCCGGACAGCTGTGAACTTCACTGCTGGCTGTAAGACAGCCGTGTCAAATGTTGTCATGGCTGCCACTGTGATGGTTGCCTTGGAGCTGCTCACGAAGCTCCTGTTCTATACGCCAGTATCCATACTTGCGTCGATCATTCTTTCAGCACTTCCGGGGCTAATCAATGTGCAGGAAGTCTGCATCCTTTGGCAAGTTGACAAGATGGACTTCCTCACGTGCATGGGTTCATTTCTTGGTGTCCTATTTGGATCAGTGGAAATTGGGCTTTTAGTTGCAGTATGATTACTCGTTCAAGCTCACTTTTACTGTTTTGCTTTCATCAAAAGTGCATTCCACCAATGGAGTATATTTTGCAGATTGGTGTCTCCTTTGCAAAGGTTATTGTGCACTCAATTCGGCCTCAGGTCCAGATCCTTGGTAGGCTTCAGGGGACGAACATATTCTGCAACATCAAACAGTACCCAATGGTTTGTCAAACACCAGCTGTTCTGACTGCACGCATTGACACCTCATTCCTCTGCTTCATAAACGCCAGTTTCATCAGAGAGAGGTATATATATGAATTCTGACTTCTAATTAAGCAAGTGGATTAGTGGAATCAACATAGGGCTCTATTTGGGTGCACCTCTAAATATTAACACACATTTCTTGTATTCAGGATTACAGGATGGGTAACCGAAAAGCTCGAGGAAATCCGCTCTGTCGTTCTTGATATGTCAAGTAAATGAATTGAATTTCCACAAGTTTGTTAATCTGCTAGTACCACAATCTCTCACAAGCTTATACAGTTGCTATGCCGACTCCCTGGCATGCAGATGTGGTGAACATTGACACCGCAGGTCTTGCAGCGCTGGAAGAACTGCGCGGGGAGCTGGTGTCTCACGGCATACAGGTGCGTGCACGCTCTGATACTCTCACACTTTGAGTTTGCAGAAAAATGATGCGACACAACCAGGTACTCCAGGTTTCTAGGTGAAATAACCCCCTTCTCTTTCTGAAAACAACAATGTGCAGATGGCTATAGCCAGCCCTGGATGGCAGGTGATGCACAAGATGAAACTAGCACGGCTCGTCGACGGAACCGGAGAAGCCTGGATCTTCCTCACGGTTGGCGAGGCAGTGGAAGCGTGCCTGGCCAACAAGAAGAGCGGCGAACTGGAATGCTGAATTCGCCGCGGCCGTTGCGTTTGCTGAATAAACATGTGTGTGCGTGTGGTATTCTGTATTTCCACCTACTCTGTCCACGGCAGTGGATTTCGCTATTGTGCTGGCTGATGCAGCTCTTGAAGTGTTCCACGGGTTGTGCGACACGCTTCGGTCAGAGGAGCTCTTGAGCACGCAGAAGTGGTGCCCCGTCAGCTTGCAAGTGTTGCTTTGTGATTGTAATTTGTGTGGTTGGAATTTGGTTCCAATAAAAGCTTGTGTTCGCTGCTAACCTCCTTGTAGCCAAGCAAATTGTGTTGCTTCAGCGCTGGCGAGCAACAAGTCAACAACCAACCTGAATGAAGGCTCTCCAATTAATCTGGGCCCTCCAAATGGATTTTCTGTTTCGCGCGGCTCCACGCCATGATGGCCCACGGAGGGCTTACATGGCCCTCCACGTTTGCAAAATGAACGAACAGCAGCGCCGAGGTCGGCTTTTGGTCAGGTCTGGCCGATTTAGCCGAAGTACACCTTCCACGGCGGCATCCAAAGTGGGGGTTAGGGTTCAATCGAGAGAGGGATGGAAACGGGTGAGGGGGCGGCGATGCTGTCGCTGGAGGAGCGCGTCCAGCGCATGGAGAAGCGGGTCGAGGATCTCGCCAGGCGCGTGAAGCGCATGGAGAGGATCATCGCCTTGCGCAAGAAGAGCCGCGCCAGGCGCTTGGCGAAGAAGCGCGCCGATGCAAGATGGAGTTGGGAGCCACGAAGCAGTCCGCCGAGACGGAGGAGCACGTCGAGATGGAGTTGCGAGCAACGGAGGAGTCCGCTGATGAGATGGAGGAGCGCGCCAAGATGAAGTTGCGAGCCATGGGCGAAATGGAGATGCGCGCCTTGCGCAAGGAGAAGGAGTTGCGAGCCAGGCGCATGGGGAAATTACCAGTGGCGGCGGATGCCGGATCTAATTCTAAGGAGGGCAGCAACAAGCCCGTGGCGGAGGCCGGATCAAAGCCAGGCAAGCGGAAGAGGACGAGGATGGTGAGGCTCGACCAGGAGCGCGTCGAAAGCGTGGTGCCGTTTCGCCGTCCCCCTTTTCCAGGACACATGCCCGATTGGATGCTTGCCCTGGCTCCGGAGGAGATCCGCAAAGAAGAACTGGAAACGCGTGCCTTCGTTAAAAGGATCGAGGCGTTCCACGAGGACATCTACAAGCAGTACCGCCTCAAAGGGTACGTGGAACTCGAGGCCACCGAAGAGGTCACCGACGACGACGAGCCTGGGTGCGGCCGGCCGGGGTTCAGAAAAAGTACCCTGGTGGCTGTGAATCACTCATCAGTTATCCTGAGTTTGCGTATTAGTATTGTGTCAGTTGATCAGTTATGTTACTTGCTTACTTTGATGTAATACGTTCTGAAATCATCAATAACCAGCAATGATGCATCACTGTCAGCAAATAATTTAAGTTTTGTATCCAGTTCAGCTAAAGTAGTTCTAGAAGACAATGTGGATGTATATCTGGTTTGAATAAGGATCTGGTGGACACAGGTCCAGTATCTCAGTAACATATTCCTCCTTTATTGAGGTAATGTCATCAAACGTGTTTAAGTAATCATCCGTTTCACATCTGTACCATCCTTCATTGGGGATAATGGTTGGACTTTATTCTTTGGTATGTGTAGTGGGTCATGCACTCATGCAGACACGCTTGGGTCAGAGGAGCTTTTGAGAGCACGCAGAAGTGGTACCCCGTCAGCATGCAAGTGTTGCTTTGTGATTGTACGCCGTGTTTTGTATGACTGGAATTTGGCTTAAAGCTTGTTTGCTGCTACTGCTAGCCTGCTTGTAGTTGTAGCCAGACAAATTGTGTTGCTTCAGCGAAGTGAGTAGCAAAAAATTGAAGGCTCTCCAGTTATGCACTTATGCTAGGCCCTCCAAATGGATTTCCTGTTACCGCATTTGTTTCCGGCTCCACGGAGGGCTTACATGGGTCCTGGCGTCTTCTTCGTGCAGCAATTTTTCCTTTCTTGTGCATGGGCTTGGGCTGGCCGGCGGGCGGACCGACCCCGGACGACAGACAATGCGACCACATGGAGGGCCCAAGAACTCTTGGTTGCTCCGGCCTCAAGAAGTGAAGACTCTTTCTAATAAAAAAAAAGAGTCAAGATGCCATCAAATTTGATTTACTATTAAATTTTTATTACATCGTCAGCGCCTTGGAGCCTTCTTCTTGTGGGGGAACGTGACAACATATCATGGAGCCGTTCACTTGGGTGAAAAGGGTTTTAAAAAAGGGACCTGGTCAAAATTCAGCCAACTCCACTGGAGGGGTTACACCTTGAAGACCGCAAATTCCAGCGATCCGACATCCCGTTCAAAATTCAAGTCCATTCGTCCACACGAGAAACTTGGAACGGTTTCATGAGTTCTCCGAGAGGCGAGCACGAACTGCACACCGCACCCGCCCGTTCCACGCGGTCCATTTCGGCACATGTTCAAATGCGAGCGTCGCCCTCCCCGGCGGCCGGCGCACTACTCGTGCGTATATGCTTGCCATTGCGGATTTGCAGTGAAGAAATGGACCCATGCATGAATTCCGAATTTTCCAGTGAAGAAAACGGCCGGGACACGCCCTTCCTAGTGCTTCTTCCAGGAGCTGTGACGAGTCTTGTTGTGGACTGCTCCGCCACGACCCCACACGATCTAGTGAGTCAGTCAATGCGAGCACCACCGAAGATTAGCTTTGCGTGGGGGGCTTTCGCGTCACCTCTCGCACGTGGCGGCGGTCCGCATTTCTGGTCAGGTCGCCCGTTCCAATTGCGGTGATCTGAGCTGTGTCCGGTCTCCCCGCCCCGTTCGATTCGTTCCCTCTGCTTCCTCTGGTCGGGAGCTAGGCACCAGCACCACCGATGGAGCTCGATCGTCTCGTCCCGATCAGCTGATGCGTACCTGCACGGCCGCCCGCATGCATGCACGGGATCGGATCGGAGGAGATCGGGAAAGGGACGACGACGACAACGACGACCGCGCGCCTGGAAACTTGGAGGAAACCTCCCTTTCAGACCGCACCGTCGGGAACGACGATGAGGATCGGAGGTATCTCGCATGGAAAAACTTTCACGGCGGCTCGCTACGCTAGCCCTGATGCCCACCGGATACCCAGCAGCCAGCCGCCGGCCAGCTCGATCGGACAAGCTAGCAGTGAAGTCGCCGTCCGCTGGTACGATACGATCGGGCAAGCAGATATGGAGCCGCATGCATGTTACGTATAGCTAGCTGCCAGGTCTGCCTTTTCCAACTTTAGTCTTTGCTACTGTAACAACAATTACCGGGGGTTGCTGTCGATCATGGTAATTGGTAAAAATCGCAAAAGACTAGTACTAAAACGGTAATTCTGTCCAATCACACAAGAAAAATGCATTGCACAAACAGACGAGATCCAACCTAGGATCGGAGGAACTAGGTGCCTGGTTTTTCATTAAGAACATTAACATTGCGCAAACAGACATAACCGTATACAGAACTGATGGCGGGCAGCCTGCTGCAGGCGGTCACAAAAATGAGCTCCCACGATCATACAGTGGAACGCGGCAGTTAGTTAAGTGACGGCAACCTCAGCATGCAAGCCACTCTTTATTAATTGCTGGCTCCCACGAACACTGCATCTCATCTGTCATCATGTGTAGTGTAACCATCTTATCTTGTTTCACCATCGAGGACTACCCGTGGAAAATTCTGACAACACATCTCGTTGGATTATTCGATCCGGCTGGCTGATCTGAGCACGACTACTGAACATCTATATCGCGAGCTGGCGGCCTGCTGGTAGCAGCAAAAGCCGTGCAAAGGAAGGGGGCAAAAAACTACTACACCTGCACCTTCCTTTGGCACTGCACAGCATCGCCGCCCATATTCATTTCGTCATTTGATAGATCGATCGTTCGACAGTGCCACCGATCGATCAAGCACAAGCGCTACACACTCGCTCGCAATCTGAAATTCTGAATCACGCACGCTTCGTCTTGGACCGGACCACAGCTCCACCACCGCCATTTGCCACGCGTACGTGCGCAGTTGCAGGCTCTTGCAGCTCATTGCCAGGAACCTCGTGTGTACGGAGCACGAACATTCATACACATTTCCAAGAACATGCAAACACGTAGCAAGCAAGATTTTTTTTTTTGGGAAAAAAAAGCATGTCTGTCGAAAATCTAGATCCATGTGGCCACATCAGACTGCACGTCTGGTTCTTCTTTCCTCCTTTCTTTTCACCTCGAGAATATGGTTTTCAGAAGGAAAAAAAATGTTCCTTTCCAAGCCTAATGTACTATATATAGATTTTGGCCGTGTGCAGTCGCAGAGATTGGTTTTTTTTCTATTTTCTAAACAAATTAGCCTAAAAAGTTATAGATTATACTGCATATATACAGGCCAATTTGAATGTACATCGGTTTCATGGTCTTGAACAATATCAACACATGAGATATTGACCGTCGGACTTTACTCTTAGAGGTCAAACAAACTGTATATCTACATTTTGAAAGGAAAGGAGTAGACAGAAATGGATTTTAAAAGAAAATTAATGGATAATGCTGCATATGAGACATCTATCACTAACGACTATATATCTTATCTTTCTTTTTAAAACAGTAGTGTGTTGGTGAACATTTCATTTCTAGGAAATGGTGATTACAAATGTAAGCATGAAAGTGATCGTCAGTGCAAGTTAGTCAACCATTATTATTACAATTTACAAGCACAACCAACTCCAGAAAACAATTGTTTGACTCCTGCGCAGTTGCCGCGTTTCGGTAGTACTCCCGCATGCTGTTAGCACAAATATATGGTACCCATTTCTCTTACGCGTTCTTGAAATCAGCTAAAAATTTGATTATAAAACTGAAGCAGCGTACGTCCTGAATTTTCCTCTCATATCAAGCTGGAGGAGCGAACGAAATGCTCACGCACAGACGACAGACGGTCAAGGACAAATCTGATGCTGACAAAATTGATGGACGACTTGTGTAGTAGACCTGTATACTGTGGAGAAGATCGAGTTCCCAACAAGAAAAGCTCTGCATGCATGGATGAAGAGAAAACATGCACACAGTGAAAACGAATCAACGACGGGATCACATCACTGCCTTGACTCCGCCGTGACTCCAAAAGTACGTGGAAAGTTTCAACCCAACGAGGGAACAACGCTAGCTGTTGTTTTCACCAAGGGTAAAAAAAAAGGTTCATTGCATTTTCTTTCCTTTCAAAACTGCCGTGACGCATGTACAAGTCCCTTGTCTTTTTTTTTCCTTTGTATGTTCATTGCATCTGAAACATGCATCCATGCATGATTGGATCTAGGAGTGGTAATGGATTATGGTTCTAATTCATTCTTCACAATCTAACTAAGCTCTACTTCTTTTAAATTCAAAATTATATAGTTTTATGGCTCGATTTTTATAGAGCCTTATCCTTAAAATTGCTAGGATAAATTAGCTAGAGAGTCCTTTACCACCCCTAATTGGATCGGCTGGAATGACACCTCAAAAACTAAAACCCTAAATTGCAGCATCAGTGCAGCATGCATCCACCGTAAGAAAAGAAAATTATGGACATGTGTAAACTATAGGTGTCGTTCAGGACAAGCAAACTAGTTCAAAAAAAATGAAATATTTGCTTGTCCTAAATGCCATATATATAAGATCGGTGGTAGTAATTATTATCTTTATTAATACTTTGGTCATGCTTGGTGTTTTTATTTTCTTGAAAACATCTGTTTAAATATATCTCTGTATAATGTGCATAGTGTAATGCTATGTACTCACATATTATTTCTCTTATGCCCCTTCTTTGATGTATATGAGAGCATATTGATCCAAGTTCAGAGGACAGATTATACTACTTCTGCTTCCACAAACTGGAAAATATTTCTGACAATTAACAGTCAAACGGACATATATATGCATGGTGGCTGCTGTGTCATCTCATTTATAAAAAAAAAACACATGCAAAACCTGAAGGAAATTAGTTTTAAAAAAACAGGGAGATTTGTTAACCACTCTTACCTACTACTTCTATAGCATTGACCCTGACAGGAGGAACTGAAACTTGTGACTTGACTTAATAACCTAGCTATTCAGAAGGTCTACCTGAAAACAATATATAAGGAGATTTTGGAGTCAACTCAGTTGGCTTATTTGCACCTTGGAGATATTCTTGTTTTAAAGGTTAGGTCATGACCTCAGACATAAGATTAGCAATTCTCGTTCCATTGAATTTCTAGCTAGTGTACAATGTGGGCAAAATTGACCTTCCCCCTCTCAAAGAAGAAGAAGAATAGACATGGAACTAGTAGACGATGTCGAGCAGTACGCGGATCGGAGTTGATAGACACATGCATATGTTCTACCCTAGCAGTAGTAGGTGCGTCGACGCACTCAGCAATTATACATATTTACAGTGGTTAATAAGTAGCTTTCATTTTAGAGAAAAAGGAACAGAACACAGGTTCAACGTATCTCGTTTTGTACGGTTACACAGGTGATGATCGGAGGACTTGGTAATGGTCATCAGGTCTGAGGTCGGCATGGAAAATTCTTCCCGGGACTGCACGAGGAAATGTTTCCGCAAGAACATGAAGAATCAATCAAGCGCATAATCAGGCCATGAGGGAATGCCAGTGAAAATCCCAGTTAGAACAGTTTCATCAGGCAGTTGTCTGGAAAGTTGCACATGTATGTGCAAGTCCCTTCAGACTTCAGTGCAGCTAGCGCCGCAGAGTTTTGTTAGTTCGGCAGTGTAACCATGCAGGGTATGCAGGTACAGAAGGCACAAAACCATCTCTATAGTCAGTCTGAGTCCTTCACATCGCGCAGTAGTACATGGTCCTTCACATGTGGATTTGTAACGGTGGCTACTTTTATGTAGTTGTGATCTGATGCATTATTTTTGAAAGAGAATGTCTGAAGCCGAAAGTATATCATCTATCATCTAAAAAGGTAGTAGAGGCTATAGGGTCCAACGAACTCTTCACCTGACCTGGTCTTGTTCTGGTTCAGGAACTTCTACCTCCTGGTAAATTGAAGGTCTCATCCTGTGAATTGACTGAATTATCATCAAGTTCGCGGTCTGGTACGGCGACAATGGAACGCAAGCACCGAATGCCGGTGGGCTGTTTGTACAGGTGGGCATGCCGGTGATCAGTGCCGGTGTGGACATAGCTTGCCAAGGGGGACAAAACTATGCGTAGCCAAGGACCGCCTAAACTCCTAGAGAATCTGTTTGAAAGAATTGAAACTCATTTCAGATTGCTTCCAACCATGGAAAACATTTTCAAGGTGGACCATCGTCCGGCCGGGCAGCAGTCTAGAGAAAGGAGCAGGCTACTTTTCAACGCGAGCCTTTTCGACCCAGCTCTCTCAACTCTATAAATCCAGGCTTCTCTGAACTCTACAAATCCAGCATTGCTCGCATTCTGCCCTTGCCACCTTTGCTTGTGCTCCGACACTGCAAACCACGTCCATCAGGAGCTCATCCTTTTGCCTCCAAGCGCTATATATCACATTAATTATTCTAGCTCCCAAGCTTTAGTAGCTAGTATAGGCGACCAAGCTGCATCCATGCCGGCAAATATGATGTCCACCAAGTACGGCACACAGCTGTTCATTTGTTTATTTTTAGCTAATTTTGTAGCGTGTGGATGGTACGTGCATTCATAATTAGGGATTTAATTGTCTCTTCCCTTTGCTCCATCCTCCATGTAGGTTCCTTGAGAAGGCTGTCCTTCCACAGGATGTTATTGCACCTCATGTGAAGACTGAAGGTACTGCATGCTTATTACACCAAGACCATGGCATATGGCTAGCTGTTTCTGTGTAATTTCCTCTTGCATTATTGATATCTCATCATGTCTAACAACTTCGTTGCTCCATGTTACTAATACTCCAATTCAGTTGTGCGGACCAGCGTTCTTCGCAATCCAAACATGGAGAAGCTTCAGAAGGGTTACTTGTTCCCGGAGGTACCAGCTTGACAAGCATAGTAATTTGCAGTGTTGTTTCGCTAAAACTAAAATCTTAAGTTGATCCTCATCTCAGATTAGCATGAAGCGTGAAGCTCACCTGAAGAAGTACCCTGACGCTAAGGTCATAAGCTTGGGTATCGGTGACACAACTGAACCCATTCCAAGCGTCATAACGTCAGCTATGGCTGAGGTATTCTTTGTTCTTTATTTGAAGGTTGAACTGTTCTTTCTTCTCTCTTTTTCTATGAACATGAAGGCATGCGAGATTTAAATAAATAAAACAATATAAAGCTAATGAGGTGTTTTTACATTGTCAGACTAATTATATTCTTGGCTGCAAATAGCCAATTATTGTAGTGATACTTCGTTCTGGCGGTTTTTTATTTGTAGACGATAGGCATGTTCTCAAAAAAAAAAAAAAAAACCGATCAGTTCGACATCCTTGCCTTGCCGGAGAATGCGTTTGGCTGGTCAATTATATGCTGATGCAGCCAGCAAATAAAAATTGTCAATTCGATAAATAAGATCATTTCAAATTGAGAATTAATCTCAAAGACTGATGATCCTAAAAATTATTGAGCAAGAGACTAGCCGGTCTAGTCGTGATGATGATCCGTTTGCAACTTTGTACACAGACGTTACAACGGCCTACTATACAGATCAAACTGCCTGGATATAAATAACGGAATATGTTAAGTCATAATGATCGCTGTCCTAGATTGTGTCTGCCATCAGCATTTAATTACTCCCTACATCTGAAAATATAAGTATTTTAGGTTTTATAAGTCAAATTATCTTCAGTTTTACTGGCTTATTAGTATTATTGGATCATTATAATAATCTATATTTTTGCAGTGTACTTCTTTGATATATGGTAGATGTTAGTACTCTTCTATATAAAGTTGGTCAAGCTCAATATATATAGTTTAACTTATGATAAAACTAGAAATGCTTATATGTTTGTAGAACATAATTAAGGAGTATTTGCTTGTGCTGCTAGCTGTTCACCCTGCATGAGTGTTTTGCACAACATTAAATCAATTCTGGAACATGCATGTTAACGTCATGTTCGCGTGGTACCAGACTCTCGCACGTTTCGTTTACATAAAAAGAATTTTCGCCTAAACGTAGAAGAAGATTATGTTGTACTAGTATTCAGTAAGTGCCAAGATCCTTCTGCTCCACCAATTGGAAAATTAGCTGAAGTTACTGTGTATCATTTGTTTTACATGCTGCACTTTTTCTACCGAGAAAACTCGAACGGTCCTTCCTTTGTCAAGGTTTTCCCCTTGTTCGAGACCATGACGGGCTAGCTGGTGTACGTGTACGTCACTTCAGCCACGTCACGGCCTCCTTGTTCTCGCTGTTTTCCACACATACTGCCACAGCATCTATAAACTGACGTACTACTCTCCTAGTCCTGGCCAACCTAAAATATGCGGTGAAATTACACCGACCCGATAGAGCATTTCCAATTTCCAAATTGTTTGGTCAATGGATGTCTTTTATATCATACCTGGTATGCCAAGCAGGGGACAAAAAGGAGCATGAGATACGATGACTGCGACCCTTGAGCAAATTGTAGGCTTGCTTGCTTGACTTTGGTGCGGGTTCATGCACGTCTGAAAAAACCCTGAATCAATAATTTCATTGGCTTGTTCAAATAGAATTACCAGTTTGTGTACTTGGAATAAAGAAAATATGTTCTCGTGTTTGTGCAGTATGTACTTGCGTTATCCACTCCAGAAGGATACCAGGGTTATGGACCGGAGCAGGGTCAAATGGTAATGCAGAGAAAACCCTTCACACTGAATTCTGAAGTTCAGTTCATCCTAATGTTAAGTACAGCAAGCTCATGTGGCAGTTTGCTGAACCAAGATCTGCTTTGCCTTGTGAAAATGTGCAGAATCTGCGCAAGGTCATTGCTGAGGAAGTGTACCCAAACATGGGGATAAGAGAGTCTGATGTGTTCGTCTCTGACGGAGCTCAATGTGACATAGCACGCCTCCAGGTACACTCAGCGACTTTAGTTTACTGAAGCTGTTTTTGCCATCTTGGCTACTGCTAAAGATCTCACAACCTTCTTCCCCTGTGCAGATGCTGTTCGGGCCCAACGTGAGCATCGCCGTCCAAGATCCAACCTTTCCGGTACGTCCCACAACCCATTTCACAGGCAGGGCAACCATATCGTCTCTGCAGCAGCTGCTCGATACGATTCACATGCTCGATCGGCCGTGACGTCCATGAGCAGGGCTACGTGGACAACGGCGTGATCGTGGGGCAGACCGGCGCGGCGGACGAGGCCGGCAAGTACGCCGGCATCGCCTACATGAGGTGCGCGCCGGAGAACGACTTCTTCCCGGACCTCTCCAGCGTGCCGCGCACCGACATCATCTTCTTCTGCTCGCCCAACAACCCGACGGGCCACGTCGCGTCCCCGGCGCAGCTGCGGGAGCTCGTCGACTTCGCGCGTCGGAACGGCTCCATCATCGTGTTCGACGCGGCGTACGCGTGGTACGTGTCGGAGGGCAAGCCCCGGTCCATCTACGAGGTGCCCGGCGCCCGGGAGGTGGCCATCGAGATCGCCTCCTTCTCCAAGTTCGCCGGGTTCACGGGCGTCCGCCTCGGCTGGGCGGTGGTGCCCGCCGAGCTCCGCTACGCCGACGGCTCCGCCGTGGCGCGCGACTTCGACCGCATCGTCTGCACCTGCTTCAACGGCGCGTCCAGCGTCGCGCAGGCCGGCGGGGTCGCGTGCCTCGCCACGGAGGAAGGCCGGGCCGCCGTGCGCCGCGTCGTGGGCGTGTACAAGGAGAACGCGCTGGTGCTGGTGGACACATTCGCGTCGCTCGGCAAGGAGGTGTACGGCGGCGCCGACTCGCCATACGTCTGGGTGCGCTTCCCGGGGCGCCGCTCGTGGGACGTGTTCGCCGAGATCCTCGAGAAGACGCACGTCATCACCGTGCCGGGCAGCGGCTTCGGCCCCGGCGGCGAGGGATTCGTCAGGGTCAGCGCCTTCAACAGCAGGGACAGGGTGCTCGAGGCCGCAGCCAGGCTCAGGAAATTCCTCGCCTGAGCGCCGGCACCGACCTACACCACCGTATTTATTACATATATATACATGTATATGTAGTACGTGATCAATAACATTGTTACGCGCCGATGATGCGCTAACAACTATACTCCGTAGACCGGGTACTCGTCAATCCACAAAAATGCAAACCGCTCATGTATCTTCATTGCTTTATATTCGAATAATAACTTCAA
Organism: Cenchrus fungigraminus; assembly: GCA_036936925.1. Lineage (NCBI taxonomy): Eukaryota > Viridiplantae > Streptophyta > Magnoliopsida > Poales > Poaceae > Cenchrus > Cenchrus fungigraminus. Next base: position 132,056,136 of record CM072777.1, read on the forward strand.
TTTTCACACATGGACCCGTCCATTGCCTGAAAAGTACTGAAAAGGGACCCGTTCAATTTAGTGCTTCAAAAGCTCTGAAAAGTTATGAGCGCCCCCTTCTGTTTACATAGCTTGTGCTACATAGATATGCACCACAGATGTACAAGGATTCATTTCCAACCATGAATGAATCCATACGATTCAGACAAAAAGACAACTGGAGTTTATTCAGATCAAATACTGAAAGGTACTACTATGTGTTGTTTCACAGCAGGCGCTTATGCCACTCAGATCCTTCCTCGCTTCCCTCGTCTTGGTTGAGATTCAAGTGGTTCAAATTCTCCTCGAGAGGTGGCAAATCGTCGTCCGAATCACCCTCAGATCCTTCCTTGCTTTCCTCATCTTGGTTGTGGTTCAAGTGGTTCAAATTCTCCTCCAGAGGCGGCAAATCATCATCAGAATCACACTCAGATCCTTCTTCCGTGCTTCGGCAAGATTTTTCTGCTTGTCACACAAAATTTTTAAGCAAGCAACATCAAGGACCACGGAATCAATTTAGTAATCTAATAAAGATGAATAGATTGTGGAAATCCCAGTGTCTCTGAGATTACTACCATTTACAGGTGGCTTTGGAACACTCGAGTTACTTGATAACCAGGAGTTCTGCACATTGATTATCTCAGAGCCACTTTCACATTGGGAGTATGCTTTCAGGAGTTCTCTGCATATAGTTACAACAGAAGGGTGTGACAACCAGATCCAAATTAAAGGGGCACGCCTAGTATGTAGATTTCAGACTTCATAAACTGCTGAAGGTTAATCTCAACAAAAAAAAAACTGCTGAAGGTTTGACATGAAAAAATAATGTTGGATGGTTGCGATGATTCAGATTATTTTAATGATAACTGAACGACCTCTATCCTTAACATGACTCTGCCAACTTCCTTCTGAAATTTGCTGGATAATAATGGTGAAAATGTGGTACCGTTACGCTATATGCTGCCTCTTAAAAATATCTGAAATATGGTAACAATGTGCTACTAGTGTATACAGGACAACATGGATTGCTTTGGCAACATCCTTGGTTAGGTAGCCATTCAGCTTATGGAGGCAGAAAATAATTTCATCTATCCAGCTTTTGGTTACATAATACAGATTGTAGGTTGCACAAGATGGTATAGTGTTCAAACATCCATTGCCGTATGTATCAGAAAGATGGGAATCAATGTATGATCACTAAGTACAGAATCACTACAACATGCATATGATACTTTAAATATTCCACTGGACTAACCTGTTTAGCGACAAGAATGAGTGACCCCACTTGAATTTCCCTAGCAGTAAATGTGCTGTATCTTCTTCCCCACTGCAAATAAATAAATAGCATGAGCTAACACCTGATAACAACTAACTTCTACATGAAACAAGTTCGCCAGCAACTTATCCAAAAATAGCTTAGCCGTTAGGTATGCTTTAAAAAAAATACCATATTATAAGGGCTGCTGATAAAGCTTCCACACAAGACAGTTGACATGGGCGGCCATAGTTCACAGGGTTTGCTGCTACCAACCATGGCACTGCAAACGTCAAAATAAACCAGTTCCATTGGACGAGTACAATTCTGATTTATATAATATATAAAGTCACATTCTCAGACTACTTAGTTGAGTAGGCTCTCTCCCATCTGTAGGTGGGGCAATATTTGGATAAACAAAAACAAGAAAATCAGCTTTACAAGAAAAGAAAATACCGAAGTCACAACCCAAAATGGAATTGTACAGTAAATTTGACAAAATGATCAAATTTAGAAATGATAATTACTTTCAACATTATACATAATTATTTAGTATATTGTATTCATGTGTGTTACTAGGATCCATGCAGAACAGATAGGACAGAATAATCCCAAGGACAACGTGCATAACTTGTAATGATGATTGATGAACATCAAAGATGCACTGTTTTGTTGAACTTATTCAGATATAATTATCTTACAGAGACGAGGAGCACCACAGCGGAGTTTCACAAAAGGGACATCACTTAAGCGTGCCCAGGAACAATCAACCACAGCCAATCCTTTTCTTTGCACAATAGAATGATCAGCCTTAGATACACATTGTGTCCCAACAGGGCTGAAAGAGAACGGAATGAAAACAAGTAAGCAGCAGAACTAATAGTGTGTCTCAAAGAGTAATTTTACTGGAGCAATCATTAGTTTGTTCTAAAAATTTACAGCATAGAAAATGTTTGAATGCATAGATTGTAAAAGTACCTGAGAACAACACCACCAAAACCATTGGTCACTCGCAACTCCTGGAAGACAAATAAAATCTTCTTAAGACCAGCTAAATTTTTTGTAGCTGAGTGCTAGGCTGCTAGTGTTGACAAAATGTGTGTTTACACGAACAAACTGAACACTAGTTTGAGCGGAGTCAGCATGAACACTAGTTGGAGCAAACATTAGTTTGTTTTTAATATTTAGACCAGTATAACAATGGGTATATTTTCATGTATTTCGTTAGTTTTAGCATGTACATTGGTTCATAATTGATGAGAAGGGTTTGGTCATTTGGATATTGGTGAATCATGTAATGTGTTACCTTTAGAAGCCCAAATCTTGAAAGCTTACGACCAGTACACCTTTTCGCATCGCATTGCCCAAAGTCCTATATAACAGCAAATGCAGAGCATCATCACAAGTGTCAAATGAGCACCATATGATTGTATGCGAAATAGTTCACCTACCCACATTGCAAGCTGAATTTTTGAACCTTTGAATTCCTCTTCAGTGTCCTCTGGATAAAAAATGATATTCTCAACAGTAAGATTAAGGTTGACTTCTAACAAATGATGTAAACATGTAAAGTGATTTGGCGAATCCAACTGGATTTGATGGTTTATAAAAGAATGATATGATGGAGCAGATGAAATAATTAATTCTGGTCATGTTTATTGTTTTGTTTCAGGAGGCACACAAGGAAAAATTGAAATAATTGACAGCTGAGACATTTCCTTTTTCATGTAAAGATATCTCAACATGATACATTTAATTTATCAGTTTCAGACATGTTCAATCCACAGAATATCCAAAAAAAAAATACAAGAGAAATGTGTACCTTCCTGCCTTGGAAGTGATGTCCCAGGACCATCATCCCTGAAATTGAAGATTAAAAGTCTGGCTTTACTTCATTTGTAAAATGAAGATGTCAATATTATAATCCAATAGTCCAAATTAAACTTAAGTGCGCAATATCTATGCAGCAAGAAGAGCACACGCACGCCACCTAACTGAACAAAACAATACCGCAACGGATTTTTTTTTACATTCAATTAAAAGAAGGGGCTAAGAATCATAATCGACACCTTAAGTTGAGCTGATTCATCTCCCTGATACTAACTGCAGACCGGTAAAAACTAGTGCAAAAGCAGAGATCAAGTAGTTGCGTGTTATTACAAGGATGCTTCTTGCTTGGTGCGGCGCGAAGACGAGGAGGAGGATCCGCGGCCGCGCCTGTGGCGGTTGTACCCCATCCTGGACGGCTTCCCGGCGGCGGCTTCGCTCGGCTCAAGAGAAGGTTTAGGACTTGCGGCGGATGACTAGCACGGGTGCGGTGGGGTGGGCTGCGTACCGCCGCGCGCTGGTGGCGATCCTGTTTGTCGGCCGCGCGGCGGAGTGAGGACGACGGCGTCGCCTCGAGGAGACAAGGGAGAAGGAGATAGGTTTAGGGTTTGTGTTTTTTCATTAGCGTTACCACCCTGTTTCTCTGGCTTATCGACCACCAGTCAGCTTCTCGCAGAACAAATCAGCTACCAACTACTTCTACAAGCCAACAGTATTTTTCTCTTAAAATAAATCAGCACCAGCCACCAGCCGTCAGCCAAGCGAACAGGGTGAGTCGCGACTTTTAACAATACGCTTTCACACATTTACACTATGCCAAACACATATCTTTTAAAAACTTGTGTGTTAGACCTTTATAAAAAAAGTCACAATCTTATCTAATATTGAACCCCTTAATTCATTGATATCTATAAAGAAATCATACGTTACGCCTCCACCCATTCGCTTCTGTCGGACACTCAACCCTACCGCGCCGCCGCCTCAGGTGGACGTGGTGGTGTCCGACTTCGGCATCCGTCACAATCACGCTTTATTTTAAGTAGTTTGGTAAAAACCTTGTGAACCGAGTTATTCATCAGATTCTGCAACTGTTATTTTAAACATTTTCTAGTCGGTGAATGAACCTGTTTCGTTTCCAGCACCATTCAGGAAAGTTGTCTTGATATCTATTTGTCATATCTCGTAATCGAAATATGCAGCAATAGCTAGAATAATTCGAAGAGATTTAAGCATAGCTACAGGCGAGAATGTCTCTCGTAGTCAACTCTTTGAACTTGTCGAAAATCTTTTGCAACAAGTCGAACTTTATGGATGTGAACATCTTCATCCATATCTCTTTTCTTGAGAAAATATAAAATGTTTTCAGCAAATTATTAGATGGCTTACGTGTATGGTCCCATGGGTCGTTTTGTTTAAAGCAGGCGCATGATTTTAGTGACTTACAATTTATCAGAACCAGTGTACTATACATCTTCAAAGCTCTCCTGATGTCTAAAGTCTAAACATGTCCACGCCCTTTGTTAGAGCAACTTCAAGAGACTAACTATCTTGGTTTGACTAGCTAAAAAATGGAAAAATTAATAAAAATAGCATTCCAACAGACTAGCCAAACACCTCGCTAGCAAAATCTGTGCATTCGCTAGCTAAAGATGGCTAGCGTCCCCTGCTAGCTATCCTTCACAACCCCACCACCTCCTACGTATGACATGTGAACCTAGTTGTGGGATGCTTAGTCATTTTATCTAGTCTGTTGGAACAAGAGGAAATATAGAGAAAGAGTACTAGCTAAATGTGAATTTAGCTAGTCTAATTTAGTGAGTCTCTTGGAGTTGCTCTTATCTGACTGGAACAGTATCTTTAAAGCGTGTTTGGAGGGCTCTAAGCAGCTCTAGATTCAAAAAAAATAGCTCCACTCTGATTTTTTCCTGCCAAACACCCTAACTCCGAAAACTCCAGATCCACCAAATCTATGGATCTAACTCCCAACTCCACCAAATCCATGGAGTACCTCAAGGAGCATGCACAGACCATGCACAGCACTGCACAGTTAACACACGCACACAGCCACGCACTGCACACACACGCACTGCACACACGCACGCACGCACAGGCCACGCACAGCACGCACAGCACACGCACAGCACACACGCACGCACAGCACAGTACAGCACGCACAGCGTACAGGGAAAAAAATGAGGGAAAAAGAGAGCAATCTATTCAAACTTTCATTTTTCGAAGTTGAAGTTGTTATCTCTGCCAAACATATTTCTTTAGCTTCAAAGGAAGAGTGCAGCTCCACAGAGCAGCAGCTCCAGAGTGGATTTGGCAGAGCCGTAGCCCTGCCAAACACGCTCTAAGAATCCCGCAAAACATCCCGCTCCAACCAAACTACGTTCCCTCGCTCTTGGTTAGCAACCGTTAAAATTGGTGTTGGCTCCCGCTGCCTACTAATTAGAACGGGTATATGAAGAATATTACAAAACGACCTGCTATACTACAACTAATGAACGCTAAAACTGATGGCCTTGGCCTCTTGGGTAGATTTTCGTTTACTGCCTTCTACCAGGTACTTTCGGGATTGATTTCCTATGTCACACACCAGGTTCAAAATCTCTGCTAAGGTCATGCTACAAAAATAAGGTAAGGATCAGCACAGACCGGTCATAACCTAGCTCCAAATTCTCATGCATACAAAATATGCAGCACGAAGAAAATAGGATGAACAAAAGGCAAACAATCTGCACACAACCACAACATCCGACAAAAGAAACATGTTCATTCACCGAACTAAAAAATTTCAAATAACACTCCCAGAAGTTGATGAATGACTCGATTTATGTTGACGGTTCAATAATGTGTCAAGATTCACCGCAAGTTTACGAATCGTGTAGTACCTTTTTCTCTTGAGTATTACCCAAGGTTATTGAATATGTGGAACATGTGTAACTCAAGATTTAATCCAATAAAGCGGAAAACACTTTTCTTTGAGAGATTATTATGCATCTAATTTACTAAACACGAGAGGTAGCGAGAGAAGGCGTAGAGATAACCAATCTAGAGAGTATAGGTCATGCTTTTGTTGAAGTTCCAAGCGAGAGATGAAGATAACAATGCGAATCTTATAAAAATCATTTTTAAATTGTAGTCTCCATTCCAATCCTCGAAGGCACTCACCGTACGTGTGATCGACATCCTATCACGATGCTCATGCTTTTTGTGTAGATGAACCTAAGAGCACGTTCGTGAAGAACGTGTTGAAAACACTTGGTAGATCCGGTATGCACCTCTAGCCACCGCGGCTACAAGAGCACCCCGAGCAATCTATCTTAAGAATAGATTGAGGAAGAAGCAAAACCAAGGAAGACAAAATCGTAGAGAAGGCACTTGATCGCTAGAAATCGGATTCACAATATAAATTCACCATGAATGATTACATAAACAAGATCACTACCGGGATCCTACCTTGATCTTTATCCTACCTCTGGAACTCCGACGTGATCTTCCACTAGGGCTGTCAAAAAAGCTCGAAGATCACAAATCGCTCGAGCTCGGCTCGCTAAAAACTCGGCTCGAGCTCAACTCGAGCTCCAAACGAGCCCATCTCGGGCCCAATCCTAAGCTCGCGAGCCCAACCGAGCGATCTCGAGCAGCTCGCTAAAAGCTCGCTAGCATTTTTGTGTTGTGTATTGCTTATCTGTGTCATCTCCTGTTAACTGGGTACTGCTGGTCTGCAGAAATTTTTGATCGAAGTATCTACTGACTACATTTTTTTATCCACCTTCTCACAGTTCACATGCTAGCACTTGAACCAGAGCTTTAGGCTGTACTAGGGTCCTACAGACCACACGGTAGGGAAGAGAAATTATTTTTTTAATGCGTGTGCATGCATATGCTTGTGCCTGGGCAAGCAAGGTTGTGTATCGAGTCTAGTTCGAGCTGACACGAGTTTTGGTCGAGCCGAGCTTGAGCCTGACATTGAGCTCGGCTGGATTTCAGGTTCGGCTGGAGACTCTGTCAAGCTCGAGCTTGAGGTTATAGGCTCGCTCGAACTCGGCTCATTGACAGCTTTGTCTTCCATGCAAGGTTTCCACACCGGCTAGGGAAATCCTAGACAATTAGCACGATCCTCCTCTCTGCGTGAGGACTATAAATAGCCCGAGAGGGTACTAGGTCAAAGGGGCGGCGAACCGGACTCGGAACATGTTGGGCCGGTCGCCCTGGGCCCATCCCGACCCAATTCGGCCTCCGATTTGCTTCCCAAAGCTTCTTGCATTTTTTCCTATTTGTGTCCTTCTGTATGTGGGCCCTTGACATCATTTTCTCTGCGGTTTAGATAAGGGTACTTGTCGTCCAAGCTTCAGCATTTTCTGTCTAAGTCCCTGGAGTTTTACGGCTTCATACTTCGGTCCTTTGGCCATTTGGAGTCATGTTCACTTCGTGTCTTGATTTGTGTCGGGCTTCATGATCTTCTCACAAAGTGCTTAATGAACTTTACCCGGAAGTCCTCCTTTTAGCGCTAAAATCCCGCGTAAACAACATACTCCAAAAATGACATGCTAGAGCGAACTTGTTATATCAAGGAGGTTAGTACCATTAGTTCGGATATCAAATCAATACCAACATTGAAGGTAAACTTATGGCCAGGTTGATGGAAATTGACCGTCAACAGCTCCCCATGCTTAAACTTTGCTCGTCCTCGAGTAAGCCTCCAATGGATATCAGTGTTGCCCTTCATTGTTCATACCCTGCACTTGATCATACACGAGAAAACATAATGCTCTCAAATTTAATTTATTAGAGCTTCATAGTGTACTAGCCTTCATCCCTACGGAGGGTGGATATCAAACTTGGACCTGATCATGGGTCGGGTCGTGTCGGGTTACTGGGTCAAAAATCATGGCCCGAGCCCGACCCGTGACACGGTTGGGTCGGGTTCGGGTTTTTTAGTTATATTTTTCGGATTGCGTCGGGTTGTGTCGGGTTTTTTTCTAGTTCGGGTGAAAATTTCAGCCCGCACCCGACCCGTCGCACTTTCGGGTCGGGTTTTTTCGGGTGGGTCGGATCGGGTTCATCGGGTCAGGCAGCCCATGATCAGGTCTACAGCTCTTCCCACAAGTAGATAATCATGCTCCCAACTTTTAAGTGAGTCTCTGTTGACGGTTGAAACACGTGTCGTGTTCCCTCGCTGTAGGAGGCGTAGGTTGTCGGAGTTTCTTCAAATCACGGCACTGTCGGGCAGTGTGCTTGGCTTTCTTGCGGAGAGGGTAAGGACTATCTGGGAGGTCCCTGCGATGTCCGCAGGCCGGAACCTACAGGTTGGTCGAGTTCGACCCAGATTGGATTTGGATCTGCTTCTTCGCGTGGTCGCAGACCACACGGACTGTGTTCCGCAGGCCGAAGGGCATGCAGGTTGGAGTTGTCTTCGGTTTGCTAGAGCGCTTGACGCTTTCACAAATCTTGATTGTGTCGGCGAGCATGGTTGCGACACGGTCGAACCCCGTGACGAGATCGCGAGGTGTGGGTGGGTGGGTTTCCGTCAGCGAGTTAGATTCGACTTGCTGAACAGAGTTGACCGCGGCGTTATCGAGGACGACTAGGCTGGCGGCTGGAGCGGCGGAACCCGACGGCATAGAGCCGAAGCTGATGTCGATGGGGTTGGCGAGTAAGTCCGCCATGCTGGCGGGGAAGACGACGCCGTTGAAGAAGCCATCAAAGTCGCACGGAGAGCTCTGGATCTGCCCCTACCTGGCGCGCCACTATAAGAGGTTTAGATCTGCACATCCCAAGGAGGGTTAACCCCGGTGGTTTATTTAGGTTCGGTTGGGGGCAATCTAGAGCTAAGGACTTGATGGTTATGCGAAAGCACACGGAACACGACGAATTTATACTGGTTCAGGCCTCCGGAGAGTAAAACCCTACGTCCAGTTGTTGGTGTCGATTGCTTGATTGGTGAGTTGTACATCGGGGGACACCCTGCCCGCCTTATATTGGCCAGCGGACAAGGTCGGTCGCCCAGAATCTGGTCGGTTACGACCAGGAGACCTAGTTCTAGTTGATTACAACTGTTTCCGTAACCCCCGGACTGCCTGTCGGATTCCGCCGCTATCTTGTCGTGTACTCCAAGTCTTGTAACCGCTCCAGATAAGGTCTTCAGGAAGTCGTGTGGGTCACAGATCAGGTCTGTTGGGCCCACTACCAGGTCCGTAGGTCTTGTCGTGGGCCGGACCCACTTGTCAGGGGCGGCCGTGAGATTGGTCAGTGGGGACCCAGGGGTACCCATGTCCCACAGAGAGAGTGAGGAAGAAGAGGGAGTAGGGAGACAGACCTCGCCAGGGTCCCTCAGCCAGGGACAACCCTTCGTCTGCGGTGGTTATGGTTGGCTCGCACGGACCCGGACAGGACGTGGGCGGCGTTCCGGTTCCCAGTCGATCGTGCCACGCAGGCTTTCTTTGAGGCCTCTATTACTGTCGAGGTCGGAGATGGTGCTCGAGCTCTGTTTTGGGATGACAACTGGCTAGCCGGTTGCTCGATCAAACACCTGGCGGCTAGTGCCAAATCTTTGGGCTACCGTCTCGCCGAGGATCAGACGCTCCCATACTGTGAAGGATGCTCTCAGCACCGGAGTTCGAGGCTTACGCTGGGTCACTGATATTACTCATGCTCGGAATGTACAAGTTCTCATCCAATACTTTACGGTATGGGATCTTATGCACGACGTGAGGCTGACGTCGGATCCCGACAAGTTTATCTGGAAATGGTTGCCTAACGGTCAGTACTCTTCAGCATCCGTCTACTCCGCACTCTTTCTTGGTCGTGTGGATATCCTTGGAGCCCGTCAAATTTGGAAGATCCAGATGTCTGGGAAGTGCAAGTTCTTCGCCTGATTGGTGTTGCACGGCTGATGCTGGACATCTGATAGGCTTCACCGCCACAGCCGAAAGGACTCTGATGCGTGTGCCCTCTGCGCACAGAGTTCGAAACTTTGGACCATCTCCTTGTCGATTGTGTCTACAGTCGAGAGACATGGTTCCGAACACTCAGTTGTATTCTTCTGCCTGATCTCGCCCCTGACAGCCCCACGAACCTTTCTGCTTGGTGGTGCTCCACTCGAAAGTTGGTCGCTAAAGTGGATGACAGCGGGCGAGGTTGGCGTGACGTGGGGATGACGGTGAGACCGAGGAGGCGTCGGAGACGACGATGCGGCCAGGACAGACGGGAGGCACGGCTGGGAAGGCACGAACGATGGTTGGAGAGGTTGGGGAGACGCTAATAATGGTGGGCAAGATAGGTCAGTCAACAAGTATTACGGTGAGGGTGGAGAGGCGTGGGGGCAGCGTGCTGGAGCCACGTACAAAACAGTTGCAAATAATGTCAAAATAGCATCTCAACTCTTCCAGCCAAACAAAAAAAATTTGGACCCAATCCTCTCAACTAAACACACAATGAGTTGAACCCAACCTATAATAAATACTCTCTCCGTCCCATGAAAAGTGCAATTCTAACCTTTCAAAATCTGCAATCTTAAAAACTAGATCTAATTACTTTTCTTCCTAATTAAGTGATCAGATCTGATTTGCATGTCAAAACTTACGGCATTTGACAAACAAATGAGGGTATTAAAGTCTTTTTATGCCACCATTAATCTGTCCTAGAAAAACTAGAATTACACTCTTCATGAGACGGGAGGGAGTACATACTAAAAGATTAAATATTCCTGCCACGAGCAATATTTTTCCCGTTGCAACGCACGTGTTGCAACAGGCATAATTGCTAGTCATAGAAAATTGTCAACGGACTCACCTGCACGAAGCTTGTTATTGAATCAAAGTGCCTAATGCTTCACCTTTTCCCGGAAGACTCGAGAGAACCCGAGAGTCCCTCCGCTCCAGGCCCCTTCCTCTCTCCCTCCGGCGTCCGTGCCGACCGCGAGGAGGAGGCGGGCCGGCTCCTCCTTTTCCTTTTCATCTCGAGTAGTAGTTTAGCTTCTAGTTGTCTTTAGTTGCCCCTGATGGGTGCTAGTCGGCCTCTGTGCCGTTGTTCCCGTGGTGTTGTTGTCGCCGTCGCTGTCGCCGCCCTTGCGGTGGCGACAGCCGGCTGCTACTCCATCAAGGTGAGTAATAAAATAAATCCACCCCCTCAAGCATCTCCGCCTCCCCATCTCCATCCCTCTGGTGCTTGAGTTCATCCACTGAAGCCCCAGATCTGCCGGGATTCGAGGTTGACCTGGGGCAGCACTTCTCGATCTACTTCTTGGTTGGCACATCGAGGTGCGGCTCCTCATCTCCTTCTCCTACGCTTGCCCGCCGCACCCTCCACTCCCCTGCAGCCCAAGATCCAGTTGATCAAGTCCAACACCAAGCAGCTCTGCAACATACGACGCTCCGACGACCTCGTCTTCCCCCTGGATCTCGACTGGGAACTCCTCCTACGCTTGCCCGCCGCACCCTCCACTCCCCTGCAGCCCAAGATCCAGTTGATCAAGTCCAACACCAAGCAGCTCTGCAACATACGGCGCTCAGACGACCTCGTCTTCCCCCTGGATCTCGACTGGGAACTCCTCCGACGACGGCAATCAGTACATCATTCGGTCGCCCGGTGTGCACCTTTTCACAGGCTCCGTCGATCCAATTACAACCGAAGCTTTGCTCGGCCTTCCACCCGGCAGTAGACTCTACTGCTTCTCGCCAGCGAGTTCGTCGGTGTTCGCCAGTCGATGTTGTAATAGTCGCCGTCCTTATCTGGTCACTGGACCCAGTTGTTTCTCCGAAGGACTTCTTTGTAAAACTGACTACTTAATATAATATATTGCAGTTGTAAAAAAAATGCTTCACTTTCCACATCTTCTGCAACAATCATTTGAGGCTTTTGCTTCTGTTCAAAGAAAGAAAAACAACGAATTAACGAAGGCCAGACCGATATCTATTACAGTTCAATGAAAACTTGCATGTTAACTTTAGAGCTAGCTCCAAAACCTTAACCCTTGCATGCATGTTTGTAACCTTGTCATGAATCAAAATCAACAGGCCTTCCAGTTCCTGTGATATGAATACAACTAAGATATGAATCGGATTCAAGGCTAGGTAAAAAAAAAAGGGCACTCACACAATTCTGGGTTTTTGAGTCGGTAATGAACTACGGAAAGAGCATTTCTAGGCTAGGTAAAAAGGGCACTTACACATTTCCACGGTACAAACATTTCGAATTGCAGGATAAGCTCATATTCCTAGAATCAACAGCCAGATCCAAGCTGTGATAACATTAGAATCAGTGATGCACCAGGTCCAAGCTGGGGTCAAGAAGAGCTCTACTGCTTTCCACAACACAAAGCATCAAAGATACAAACACAATTCATATGAATAAAAGAGAACGAAAGGGCAACCAAGCCTGTCAAGCTATGGAACGAATTGAACAGATACCAGCACAACATTAACCGACTACAAAATGTTTCAAATAACATTGTAGCAGCTGATGGGTAACTTTGGTTTATCCCTCAAAGTTTACACTTAATATTTTACTGTCACAAACTAATTAAAATACAAGACCAGATGTTGCGCAAAACAGATGACGCACGAAAGCACAGCTTCTCAGTACTTGATCGGGGCAAGAATCTCCAGCTGAGATCCCAGCTTCTCCTCAGCAGTCTTCTCAGCCTTGACGCGGAGCTTAGCCAGTTGCTTTTTCCTCTCATAGGCAACCTTCGCCTTCTCCTTCCTCTTCTCCTCGAGCTCCTGATTAAAGTTAAACACATGGGACAAATGCGACATCACGAACACAATAGTTACAATTAAAATTAGATCCTACAAAAGCAAAACTAAAAGCAATAAAATTAAAATTAAACAATGACAGAGTAAGTCTGTTAACAAACATGGCCTCGGAGATTTTGGTGGTTAGGATCATCAAATAGGACCAAACCCATCAAGAGTAGCAAATATTTTGATCACATCACCAGCTCATCAACACCACCAGGTAAATACAAGGGATATACTAGAAAGAGATGATTTAAGTAAACATTCTGTTCACCATATAACCAAGCAAGAATTGCAATCAAGTATCATTACTAAAGATGCTGTCTCAGTCAAAACCTTCTACGAACACAGAAATTATCAGACTTAACATCATACTCATTTACAATATACACAGTTCAAATCCACAAACAAATTCCTTTAAACTGAAGTGCTAGCAACTTGCATGTCAGGTATCCTTGTCCAAACATCACCACACAAAAACAAGCAGAGAGGGCAGAGCTTACCCTGATGGTGTCGTGGTAGTTCCATCCGACCTCCTTGGAGAGCTCACCAAGAAGGCAGTACTTGTGCCCAGGCTGCAACCTCAGAACCCTACAAACCACAACCGGGTAACACCAGACTCAGATCACAAGGCAAAAAGAACAGTAAACAAGGCCTGATCTCTCATTAGCGAATGAAAAACACGTACTTGAGCGCGTCGGGGATGACCATGCGTTTGGTCCTGTCGTACGGCGGCGGGACACCCTCATACGTCTTGAGCCTAGCCAGCGCAGCCTCTCCCCTCTTGGTCTTGTGCGGAATCATCCTGCTTCCACAACAAGCAAAAAAAAAAGTATCACAAACCAAATCGCAAAATACACAAATGTCTATTCTAATGTTTGACTGTTGTTGATGTTAGTGGCTTATTATTCTTTATTTTTTTGACATGATGCAGTTCTCTGGAGTTGGTTACAAAAATGATACTGTAGAGCTTCTTGAAGAAAAGGCTAAAGTAGCCAAGCATGTCATCTGTTGCTGGGATAGGTATTCTGACAGAAGTTGAGGAACTCAAAGAAATGTCTTGAGGACACTGACAGAGATCAAAAGACAGGTGCATAGGCAGCATATTTGCATGCTGCATCTAAGAAACTGGAGAAATGCAAGTTTAATTCATAGTCCAAAAATCAAGTCATGGAAGAAGCAAGAAGATTTACAAAAAAAACTGAACAATACAGAGTTAGCAGACAAGCAAACTACAAATGTCACTAATAAACACCAGTAAACAAATCAAATAATTCATCATAAGAGAATACGAGAGTATAAGCTAACTAATCAATTCTCCTTCCAACTAACTTAAACTAAACTACCTATAAATCCAGCATGAATTCACTGAAGCAACATTATGAGTAACCAAACACTAACAGTTGCCAAATCTACTACATATCGCCTAGAAAATTTATTTGCTTCGACACACATACCCACAGGGATATAAAGACAAAGATTCATTTGCTAACAACTGGGAAACATGACACAAGCATGCACTAAACCTTTTGGGAAAGTAAAAAAAATGCTGGGTTACAGCGGCAAACACCCACCCTGTTTTGTTTGGCATCGAGTTATCGGCCGATGTACATCAACCCCACACCGAGAAGCCAACGGACAAAGTAATCCGTGCTTCTCCTACACACTAAATACTGAAGCCAAGATCCACACACAACTAATCATGCAAAGGAACCAGATGATCGTCTTTGCAATAATATATCATTTCATGAAACTTCTTGATTTGTCTAGGCACATGACAAGAGTATATCTGACATTTTCCTATCTACAATATGCTGGTGAGGTTTTTGGAAAGAAAGCTATTTTAACCACAGAGGCGCGTGAGCTTCAATCACGACACTTCAGAGGCTTTCAAATGAGAGGAATAAGTAAAATCGCCAAAATGAGCAGGGGGCGCGACGGATCCAGGCGTTGCAAACGTACCCGCGGATGGTGCGCCACAGGATCTTGGCGGGGGCGCGGAAGTGGATGGGCCCGTGGGACGGCTTGGTGTTCATCCTCTTGCGGAGGAAGCGGAGGTACTTCATCTTCTGGCGGACGAGGCCGCCGGACATGCAGATCTCCTCGCAGCGGACCACCACGACCTTCTGGCCGTTGAGGAGCTCCTTGGCGATGATCGAGGACAGGCGGCCGAGCATGTGGTGGCGCGCGTCCACCACGATGCGCTTCGCGCACAAGCCCGAGCCGGACACCATCGCTAGGGTTTGGAGTGGCTGGGGGAAGGGAAAACACGAGGAAGACGTCAGTACCCGATGCGAAGAACCTTGCGAATCGGAGGAAGCGGCGGCGGCACGTACCAGAGGGAGAGGGACGGCGAGGAGGGTGGAGGCGCAGGAGCCGGGGGGCTTCTAGGTTTTTGGAGGCGGCGGCGTGGATATAGAAATATATAGGGGGCTGGGGTTAGGGTTTCGGCGGCGCGAGTTGTTTGGGCCTGTGGGCCGTTTTGTGGGCTCTCTCGCAACTTGACGTATAATGGGCCTGGAATGCCAGTTTCTGTCGTATAATGGGCCGAATGTCCATGGAGATGAATAACCAGTCCATCAACCGATCAACGTCATTACATCATCATGCTTGCATACACCTTTGACGAAATGCATGAGCAGGTTGATCGTGTCGACCATGGCAACTCATTCGCTGCAACTATCCCGTGAATTTTTTTTTTAAATGATTGAGACCAAAAGCAATACACGGTCCTGACTCGTGACACGAATATAGTAGCTCAGCTACATCTTCGGGTCTTCGTGCTTCACAAGATGATCATTTTCGTGAGAGAATTACCAGTTTGACACTAGAAATAATGAGATTTGTCTATTTGACACCCAAACTTGAATTCTTGTCTGTATGTCCTCAAGTCGAGTTTTTCTTACCTATTTGACACTACCGTTCGGGTCTGTGAGAAGCACCGTTAGATGCAAACACCGGCTGACCGGCCTGCTTGCTCGTGAGGAAACTGCGCTGCTCCATTACTTTCCTAGTATTGCTGCACGCGACGACGGCGGCGGCAGCGGTGACGAGCTGCGCGCCGAGGGCATGCGGCAACCTGACCATCGCCTACCCGTTCTGGCTCCCGGACTAGCAGGCTCCGTCGGCGGCGGCGCCGTGCAGTCCGGCGGCATTCCAGCTCAACTGCAGCAGCGGCGCCGAGCGGGCGTCGCTGGCGAACTCCTTCCGCGGCGCGTACAAGATCCTCCGCATCTCCTACGGAAACCGTACCGTCGTGGTGGCCAACGACAACATCCAGACGGACGCCGCCGGGTGCCCCGTGCCGCGCATCGACGTCTCGGCCATCCTCAGCCTCACGGCCAGCCTCGCGCAGCTCGTCTTCCTCTTGAACTACACGGCCGCACCGATGCCGCCCGGCCTGCCTGTCGCCATGTCCGACCAGCCGCTCGCAGCGCCCGCAACCACGCGAGGCATCCCCTCCATCGAGGAAGCCTGACGACCAGACCTGCCGGCGACGAGGACATCTGGATCGGTCGTCGTGCCCGCGCCACCCACTGCTATCGTCGAGCTGCGCGCCGCCGTGGTTCCTCCATCCTGCTGAGCGCCCAAGCAAGCTCGGAACAACCCTGCTCCATCCCCTTCATGCGCGCGGGTTGTTGCCTCCATGCCGCATCGGCCCTCATCTGTTCGGCTGCCGTGCGCCGCCTCTGCCTCGGTTCGAGCTGCGCCGCCCAACCAAATCCACCACGCTCTGACCCTCTCTACTCGATTCCTCTGATCCTCTCTCGTGGAGCTCGCCACAGCACGTCAGCTCCTCGCCTGCGCCGCGCTCGCCCAGCACGCGCGCAACGACGCCAAACGCCGTCTTCCCTGTTCCCGGCTCCACCGTGCCGCCCAGCCGAATCCGCCGCAGTCCAGTCTAGCCGCCCCCAGCCAATTTATCCTGGGACGAGCAAAAGCGGCCGGGTGGAGCTCCCACACGGCGGCCGGGCGGAGCTTCCACCCGGCGGTACACGCACGCACAGGGAGCGGAGCTCCCATCCGGCCGCCTGGCGGCCACGCATGTGGAGGGGGCAGAGATCCCACCCGGCGGCGCATGCACACCCCGTGGAAGGAGCTCGCGCCCAGCGGCGCACGCACGCGCAGGGGGCGGAGCTCCCACTCAGCGGCGCACGTACGCGTAGGGAGCGGAGCTCCCACCCGGCGGCGCACGCACGAGCAGGGGGCGCATGCGAGGGAGCGAGTCGGCCGCGGAGCACAAGGAAGGGATATCCCAGGGAAGGAAGCTCACCTTCCGCGGAGCACAGGGGGAGGGACGCGGCAGCCGGAGGGGAAGGAGCTCTTCGGGAGCCGCAGAATGAAGAGCAGCTACTGTTGCCAAGACGGAGGTCCACATGTCAGAGAGGGAGGAATACTAGTATCTAACAGTGCTTGCTCACAGACATGACGGTAGTGTCAAATAGGTAAGGAAAAATCAACTTGAGGACATACATGTAAGAATTCAAGTTTGAGTGTCAAATAGGCAAGCCTCATTATTTCTAGTATCAAATAGGTAATTATCTCCATTTTCATCTCTTTTCTTTTGTCCCTGTTTCTCATGATCCACGGTTTATATGTCCTGGTGTCAAATTGTCTGAATTAAAGGTGAGCTTCAGAACTACTTCATGCGATCTTTCCAAAACTTGACCTGAGAAAAAACGATGCCGTCAAATCGAGAGAGGACAGAGAAGACATGCCCGTCCAGAGAACTCCCCCGCTGTTGTTTTCGCGTCTTCTGGTGTGCACACGACCAGAAGCTGCATCCCGCAGGCTGACTCAACAAGTTGGCTGAAAACAACAGTTCTGTTGTTTTTGCCGTTGTGACCGGAATTCCACAGCATGTGTGCAGTTGTACTAGTCAAATTAAGGATTAAGGGAAAAGGTAAGCTCACCTGTGTGATTTGAAGGTTTCTCTCATATGAATTTTTCGTCATCTCACCTCCACCTTCTTCTCCAACTCCGGCAAGATTAAGGTTCGGGGTTAGGAGTTCGGGGTTCCGGGGGGCTGCTGTCACCGCCGGCCATAGAGGGAGCTCTGGCGGACCCTAGTCCGTCGGCGCCGGCCGGGGTGGCGGATCAGAGAGGCTGGACGGCGGCGGCGGCGCAACGAGGAAGACGTGGGGTCGGGGGGTGCCGTGCGGGATCTCAGCCTCGCGCATTGCAAAAACCAGGATTTGAGTAGGTAGGTGGGGGTGGGGGACCGCGAGTGGTGGGGCCCGCGGTGGCTGTAAAAGGAAGGAAGAAATAGAATAGAAATAGTAGATCTTATATGTAAATAGTTGTAAAAAAATTCGTACGAGGAGAACTCTTGTTTCACCCGGGTGAGCTATAGACACTCCCCAAATTAAAGACTAAAGTGCACCACCGGTCCTTAAACTTTCTATGGTGTGTCATCCCGGTCCACGAACTTTCAAAGTGTGTCATTGTCATCCTTAAACTTAGTTTGGGTCTCTAATCACCCCGCTAACGGGTCTACGACGCCGAACGGTTGTTGCATATTTACAACTAGAACCCTATTTTTTTGTCAATTCATTTTTCATCCGTCCTCTTTTAGATCGTTTTAATCTTCTGGAACCCTATCTCTTTTGTCAATTCATTTTTTATCCTTCCTCTTTTAGATCGTTTTAATCTTTCTCGATTCATTTTCTACCTTCGCGCTGTGGCCCTTCTACCCTCGCGCCGTGCTCGCGATCAGAACTGATAACAATGTCGTCAGCACCGTACGTTTGGCGATCGTCGTTCCTGTCATTGTTCGTCAGCACCGTACGCTTGTAAATGTGCTTCTGATGGGAATCGATTAGGGTGATCATCGCGTTGGCACGGTACTGGTAGTTTTCGAGTCTGACGGCGGCGGCAGCGCCAAGCATCAAGCAAAACGATGATTGTGGCAAGATTGCACAGGATGGAGATAAAGATGCACTGTCTGACAGAAAACCTTGCTCTGCATTTGGAGATGAACAGGATTCTAGCAAGATTGGTGTCCATGCCATTGACGAACACAAACAAAGAACAACCAGGGAGTCCAAGAGGACATGTGCAGGCCCTCCTCGACATGGACGATGAAACCGTCCGGAAAAAGATTTGGTATTTCGCCAGAAATTTGTGATGCGGCCCCGGAGCATATGCAGCGGGTTCTCCATATATGGCTTGCTGTTAATTTGGATGTCCGCCGTCGCGTAGGAGTCGTGCCCCCCTTATTGCCGGCTGCCGGCGGGACCCGTCGCGTGACTCCGTCGCGCGTAGGGTTTAGGATTCCGGGAGGGAAGTGAATCGATAAGGAGCTGACAATTCTACAATATTGGTGCACCTAACGGGTTCGTCTATCGCGGGTTAGACCCATTAGTAGGGTGATTAGATACCCGAACTAAGTTTAGGGATGATGCACACAGGACACAGTTTCATCCCTCGTTTGGCGTGTCAACCATGACAACTCATTCGCTGCAAGCCTGCAACTGTCCCGTGATTTTTTTTAAAAAAAAGAATTGATTAAGACCAAAAGCAATACACGGTCATGACACGAATATAGAGTAGCTCAGCTACATCTTCGGGTTGTTCGTACTAGGTTGCTTCAGAAGATGATCATTTTCGTCTTTTTTTCTGTCCCTGATTTTTTCTGATCCACGGTTTTATATGTCTTAGTGTCAGATTGTCTGAATTAAAGGTGAGCTTCAGAACTTTTTTATGTGATCTTTTCAAAACTTGGCCTGAAACGATGCTGTCAAATCGAGAGTCCGTCCAGAGAACTTCCCTGCTGTTGTTTTCACGTCTTCTGGTGAGCACACGACCAAATCTCCAACAGCTGCAGCCTGCGGACCCTTCAGGCAATCAGGCTGACTGAAGAAGTTGGCCGAAAGCGTTCTGTTATTTTTGCCGCTGGCTGTGTGGCGAATCTAGAAGGTGGGCCGGGTGCAGCCCAGACTACGTAATGTCTTCTCCATTTCATGCCACTGGGCCTTTAGTTGGCCAAAAATTTTGGCAAAAATTTTTGGTTCTCTTATCAAGTACGATTAGGAGGACTAAACATAGACTAATTACAAAACCAATTACACGAATGAAAGTGAAATCACGAGATGAATCCTGTCGGTGTCCGGATTAGCACCGGCACCAACTAGTGATTTGCGCTGGGATCTGCATCTAGATGGGCGGTGCTAAGCTAAGGCGACACGGGGTTTATCCTGGTTCCGGCCACGCGGCCGTACGTCCAGCAGGGTGTGCTTGCGCACTGTATTAGCTTGCACCGGTGGTGCCTGTAGAGGGGAGCTACAAGCAAGGCGGGAGAGGAGGAAATCCCCCCAAGTCCCTTCCAAGGTGATTGAGGCAAGTGCCAATATCTAGAACGTGGTGGTGTGTTGTATGCCCGTGAGAGTGAGCGTCCTCCTCGCGCAGGGGGCTCTGCCTCTCCCTTTTATAGGCCAAGGGAGGGCAGTTACAATGATGGCAGCCGGCACAGTGGCTGCGTACTAACAGGTATGGCGCCGGCAGTCTTGTTCTGCACGTCATGGTTCCTGGCGCGAGTCGGATGGCGCCCTCCGGCTTCAGCGAGCGGCATGGCGGTTACTGTGACCTGTCCTGCTTTTGACTTCGAGGGGCTGCCCCTGCTAAATCGAGGGCCCAGCCACCGGGGGAAGGACCGGAGTTGGTGGTGCGGGACTGCGGCGCGTCACCGGCCTGTCCGCACAGCGCTGCGTGTCCCGTCGCGCAGTGGCAGGTGTGGTGGCACAGCGCCGGGATGGCCGCACAGCGCCCGGGATGGCCATGCGGCGCCGGAGTTGGCGGAGGGGACGTGGCGCACGTCGCCCGTACGGCGGCGTCAGTCGGGGCGCACGCCCGCTCACCGCCCGTACACCCTTCGAGGGTGCACTCATGCCCGTTCGAGGGTCTTGCTGCAGGGGAGGACGGGAGCAGGTGGTACAGTGCCAGGAAATGACCCCTGCTTGTCTGCACAGGGCCGCGCGGCGCCCGCACAGTGCCAGGGATGGTTACACAGCGGCGGGTTAGGCCGCACTGTGGTGGTGTCAGGCGGTCTGACCATGTCAGATGCGCGGCGTGGGGGAAGATTCACCCTTGACTTCGGCGCCCGCCGCGAGGCTGGGCATTAACTGCCGTTGTCTGGCGAAATGGAGACGGCTGCCCGCTCGAGGGGGGCCGAACCCCTCGAGCGAGGCGGAAACCTCGCTCGAGGGATCAGAGCCCCCGAGCGAGGCGGAAACCTGCTCGAGGGACCGGAGCCCCCGAGCGAGGCGGAAATTTGCTCGAGGGACCGGAGCCCTCGAGCGAGACGGAAATCTGCTTGAGGAGCCAGAGCCCTCGAGCGAGGCGGTCAAGCGGGCCTTCTCGGTGTGGCTGCTGCCGGGCCGTAGCAGGCCGTGGGCCCGTGATGTCCCGTGACCGGGGCTCGAGGAACGGTCCTTGGGCGGATTGCGTTTAACGAGGGTGATTATTCCCTTAGTTAGGGGACTCCTAATGACCGTCCCCGACAGTAGCCCCCGAGCCTTTGCCGGAAAGAGGACCGTTCCGGCAAAGGATGTCGTTCTCGGGCGCTATGTGCGAGCTTCGTCCTCTTTTGATCGTGCATTTTTTCCCGTGGGGGCCCGCTAGCGCACCCGCGGGTGTAAGCCCCCGAAGCCCTGCAGGAGTGCGTGCACTCGTGCAGGGGTTAAATACGTAGGGTGATGTAGCTCGCCTTGCGTTTGTTTCTGCCGGCCTCGGCGGTATTTCAGCCGGCATCGGCAATCTACGCAGATGGGGAGGCATCGTGTTGACCCTAGACGTTTCGGGTAGGCTGACCGTTTTCGGGGACGCAACCCTAGGTAGGTTGATGCAACGATCATCGGGGTGGTCGTGGTGCGAGGAGCCCCCGAGCCCTGGCCCAATCAGGGACGATCGGATGATGACTCTCGACTTTATTACGACCCTCGTTGCCCTTCCGTAGGGTAGAGGGGTGAGGCAAACCGTGCTACCTTCGAGCGGGCGGCGAGCGACGGTTACCTCGGTGAGCTGTTAGCGGATAGTTCAAGTGGGCCTCCGTGCCTCGTTCGATAGGGGTCGGCTCGTCATCCGGAGACACGTCCATGTAAGCGCTTGCAGAGGTTTGCCAAGCACGGCTCGGCCCCGTTCGCTAGGGGCCGAGGGCGCGGAAGCACTCCCTCGATGGGATCCCTCGATTGGCTGCCTCTGTCTCGGCCTTGAACACGATATGTGGGGCGCCCCCGAACTTCGCATTCGGGGACAGGCTCGATTGCGTGCGCCCCGATCGTTCCTGACTCTGTCGATCTGAGGCGCCTGTTCGAACCCGTCGAGGGTCAGGCTCCGTACCTCTGATCAGTAGGGCATTTGCGGGGGGCGCCGGGCACTCCCGTCTTGACGGACCTGTGGCGCTCGCCGATCCGTTATCGAGCCGAGCTTCGAACCACTGATCAGTACATCCCCAAGTCGAGGGGCATCTGCGGCACCCGTCGCACCCTCAGCGGGCCGGGCCTCGAGCCGCTGATCAGTAGAGCCTCCGGGCCTGAACCCTGGGCTTCATCGAGTTCGTCTTCGAGGGTATGCTGACAAGCCGTGGGCCTGTGGCCTCAACCTATTTCGGATTGGGACGCCAGCCGCATCCCTTCGAGGGATCAGGCCTCAAATCCCCGGCTCGGGGTCACTTGGGGCTTTCCTTATACGAGAAGGAATCCCTGGCGTTTGAAATTCGTCCGGAGGACGGCTGGCTGCCACGCCCGCTCGATCGTGGCTGACGTGGCACGGGGCAGGCGAGGCAGGCGCGTCTTTTAAGGCGACACAACGTGGGCGACGCGCGACGACGATAAGACGGGACGTGGCGTCCCTCGGATCACCGTGCGGTAATCATAGCGCATGCGCGTGCGCGCGGCAGTTTTGGCGCGGTGGGACCCTGCCGTCAGCAACGAGCGGCGCCTACCGCATTAACTGCCGCCGCCTGCTGCGTTTCCGGGGGCTCCGCCCCTTCCTACTCTATAAAAGCAGGAGAGCATGGGGGGAGCTCCTCACCTTTGCCATTCGCATCCGCCTCTTACTCCTTGTCTTCCCCATTGCCGCGCATCCCGCCGCTTCGGATTCGCTAGCGCTCCGCCGCTCCCGTCATGTCTGCGGTCTGAGTGCTGGACGCTCATCCGTGGCCCCGGTCGTCGGTGGACCTGCAATCCATGGAGGGGCTAGTCGCCGGCGGTCAGTTGGCGCCGGCTGGTGACGAAGCGAACCCGGCGTGGATCATCCCGCCGGCGTCGCACCGGGAGCCGTCCCCTCCGCCGGGCTACGTCGTGAGTTTCGTATGGCTGCACGAGCGAGGATTCAACGCCCCCGCGAGCAAGTTCATGCGGGGGTTGTGCCACCACTACGGGGTGGAGCTTCACAACTTTGCCCTCAACGCCATTTCGCAGGCGGCTTCCTTCGTCGTCGTCTGTGAGGGGTTCCTAGGGATCCCGGCGCACTCGGACTTGTGGATCCACCTCTTCTGAGGAGAGCTCCACACGCTTGCCGCCGGGGAGAGGAGGACGCGCCGGCGGCCTTACATTTGCAGCGCGCGACTCCCGGAAGGAGCTGTACCTGCTCTGCACGATGACGACGAACAACACCGACTGGGAGAAGGGTTGATTTTATCTTCGCAACGACGGCGCCGGGCTCCCGCCGTACACTGGAAAGGTGGTGATGGAGAGACTGGTGTCTTGGGCGCATGGGGTGTCGCCCGTGTCGAGGCAGGCGAGGCTCGAGCCTCTCACAAATGCCCTGCGCCAGTTGGCGAACGCTGGGCTGACTGTGGCGGCCATCATCGCCAACTTTCACCTCCGGCGGGTGATCCCTCTCATGGAGAGGGAACTTCTCGTCTTCGAGATGAGGAGCGACGCCGACCCCGCGGCCCTGGCGCGCTCGCGGTTGTTGGAGGAGCCGCTCCCTCAGGCGTACGCGGCCACGAGGGCGAGGCGCGCGGTGAACCTCAAGGTGGTTCCGCACAGCGACGACGACTTGTGGTCGTTCGCGATGCTCCCGGATGCCGACCTGGTGAGACTTGATTTCTTGCTTTTGCCTGTCTTATTCCGATATTCAATCTAACCGTGGTTGCCTGTGACAGGGGGTGCGCGTTAACATCCCCACCTCAGATTCACCGACGCCCAGGTCGCACGCTACCAACCGCGCCAGGCAGCAAAGGGAGAAGGGCCTGGCAGACCAGGCGAAGGAGAAGAAGATCCAGAGGTAGGAGCGCCTCAACAAGTACAATGAGGAGTACCTGGTGCGAGAGCAGTGAGGTCTCTCCCCCCCCCCGCCGGAGCCGGTGGACACGTCTTCGGACGAGGAGGAGAGCGAGGGAGAGCGGACCATCTCCGACAGGTGGGAGGCCGCGCCGCCCCCATCGCCGGGGAACGAGGAGATCCTCGCGGAGCCCGTTCGAGGGGCGGATATGGTGCCCCTCGATGAGGGAGCACCGTCGGAGGTGCCGGCCGGGTCTGGGGTAGCGCCCCCAGAGTCCTCGAGGAAGCGCAATCGGGGCCTCTCCGGCATAAGGTAAGTCATATTTTTGCTCTCCGTGTTCTTGATATCATGTGTTGGATTGTCCATTCTTCCTCTCTTCCGTTGTTAGGACGGCACCCGCTGTCCCTGGCCTTGCGCCCGTCAAGGCGCTCAAGGTGGGGGCGCAAGACGAGCCGCGCACGACGAGGCCCCGCTCGGCCAGGACCTCACGGGCGACGGCGGGTACGGCAGCGGGGGGCGAGGCGTCGCGTGTCGCGGCCGCGGCCACAGGGCCGCAACGGCGGGAGGAGGCAGTGGCGCATGCCTCGTGATACCCGGTAGCGGCGAGAGCAGGCTAGCACCGCAGGTCGGGGAGCAGAGGGCCGCGGAACGGCCGGGGCTCCCGCTGATGGTGGTTCGACCCCCGGTGGGGGTCGAGCGGTGGTAGCGGCCGCACCAGCCCCTGGGCCCGCGCCTGAGGTGCTAGTGGTGCGGTTCGATGGTTGCGTGATGTTGCAGGCGCCAGCGACCGGTGCTGGGGCGTCGACGTCCGGCGTCATGGCCCCGACGTACAGCGCCAGCGTGCCGCAGTGGGAGCAGAGGCTCCGGCTTCCTGGAGTTCCACCAAGCCTGGTGGAAGAGGCGAGGTCGGAGAGGGAGTTGTGGCGGGAGTTCAGCAGCCTCGGCGCCTCCCTTCAGAATGCCCTCGCCGACGCTCTCCGGCTTCACAGGGGCAGGTCACTTCAAGTCTTTCGAGTAAGTGTGTTTGCCTAAGGGCCGCTTGGTTCGCTTTCCTCGTTTGCGTGCCTTTCGTTTGACTTTCCTTCTTCTTTCTCCCCCTCCTCATCCGCAGGAGCTGCAGGGGCAAGCGGGCGATAGGTTCGCCACATTGTTGAGCTGAGCTCCGACCTTGACTGGTACCAGACGCAGTATGACACCCTGGACGTGATGGTGGAGGCTCTGCGGATGGACAACGGCTGGCTTGAGTACAACCTCCTCCGCGTGGAGGAGCGTGACTCCCAGCGGGCTGCGGCGGCGCAGAGGGCCAGGGAGGCCGAGGGGTTGAAGGTCGTGCTCCAGAGGAAAGAGGAGGCGCTAACAGCAGCGAACGAGGAGCTGCGGAAGGCGCGCGTGGTGCACGCCGAGGTCCAGGCTGCGTTGGCGCAGAAGGAGACGACCCTCACGGAGGCGCAGGCCCAACTCCAGCAGGATCGCGCCACCCTCGAGGGAGTGAGGTCTTGGCAGACCTAGGCCGAAGAGAAGACCCAGGAGGTCAAGAAGCTGGGCGTCGCTCTGTAGGAGAAGACCGAGGCACTCACCGTGGTGGGGGGCCAGCTCCAGCAGGAACGCACCGCGCGCGTGGAGGCGCAGACCCAACTCCAGCAAGAGCGCACGACGCTCGAGGATGCCCGGTCCGCCCTTCAGCGCGAGCGCTCAGTGCGGGAGGAAGTGCAGTCCCAGCTCCAGCAGGAGTTTACCGCCCTTGAGGAGGCCAGGACCGCGCTCTAACTTCAGGAGGCGGAAGCCGAGCGGCTCACCGGGGCCCTGGTTCAGGAGAGCGTCACCGTCGAAGCCCTGAGGTCCATCGGCGGAAAGAAGGACGCCTCGATTCTGCAGCTGCGGCAAGAGGCTAGAGCCGCGTGTGCAGAGCTCGAGACGGAGAAGAAGGAGGTCGACGGTAAGTTGCAGCCCCCGAGCCCTTGTTTATCGTTCAGGCTCGTCGAGATTCACTCTCGACTCACCCTTTCTCCTCACAGGACTACGGAAAGCTCTGGGAGAGTCGACGGCGCAGGCGGAAGCTCTTCAGGCGGCCTACAACTTGTCGCAACAGGAATTCGTGACCCTGGACCAGGCGGCCCTTGAAGTGTGCCAGAGTATCGACGAGGGTACCGGCTTGTCAGGGAGCTCGCTGGCGAGCCGCCTTCGGGCTCTGAGCGGCCGCGTCATCAAGCGCATGAAGGGCACTCTCCGTCTCGGTGTTCAGAAGACCCTCGGCGTGGTGTCAACACACTACATCGTCGACTTCGCAGTGCTGGCCACAGGGTACGTCATCGCGGATGGCCTTGATGATGATGGAGTGCAAGACGCCCTGGATCAAGCCGATGCTACCGCCGCCGATGCCGCCGCCGATCTTGCCGACGTGTTCGAGGAGGACCTCTTCCCGAACGCTGCTCCTGCGGGTCCCCTCGAGCCCTGAAAGTAGCTGGGCGCAGAAGTCCTTAGATCGTAGCCGAGATTTGAGTCGGGTGGCTCATGTAAATAAACAAACTATCTTTTGAAGTTTGTAACTTAAGTGTGGCTCGCTTTATGTATGTCGTTGCGCCTTTCCTGTCACCTAGGCAGATTTCAGCTGGGATCGATCGTTTTCGCGAGTAACTCGAAGGTGAAGTGGTGAGAGGGAGGCCATATCCTGTTGGAGGTGTGGGCCGTCCCTGGCTCGTCCGGCTTTACCTTTTAGCTACTTGCGCCCTGCCTTTGTCTGCCTAAGCTTTCGAGGCGCGAGACGCTTATCATTTTCGGAAAAAAGGTTCTTTGCGAAAAAATGGGACCGTTTAGGGGGGGTGCCCCCCATAGTAGCCCCGAGGGGGACTTGGTTTTTAGAGGAAAGCCGAGTCTCCCTTGTCTTTATTCACAACCTTAACGTATATACAACCGACTTGGGTGCCGGATATGCACAAAACGACTTAGAACTTAAGGGTAAAAGTGACGTAGTTGTTGGATGTTCCAAGCGTTGGCGAAGATTTCGCCCCTCTCGTTCGCGAGCTTGTACGTGCCGGGCTTGAGGACCTCGGCGATGATGTACGACCCTTCCCACGGTGGCGTGAGCTTGTGGCGTCCCTCATTCTTCTGTCGAAGTCGAAGTACCAAATCTCCCTTGTTGAGGTCTCGAGGCCGGACCTTGTTCGCTTGGTAACATCGTAGGGATTGTTGGTACTTTTCGGAGTGCAGGATCGCCACGTCGCGGGCCTCGTGGATGCAGTCCAGCGCGTCTTCGCGATCTTGCTGGTTTTGCTCCTCCTGGTAGGCCTTAACCCTCGGAGACCCGTAGTCCAGATCCGTGGGGAGGACGGCCTCTGCGCTGTAAACCAGGAAGAACGGGGTGAGACCCGTGGCTCTGCTCGAGGTGTTCCTGAGGCTCCAAACGACCGACGGCAACTCTTGAATCCACTTCCGGCCAAACTGGTTGAGCTTGTTGAAGATCCTTGTCTTTAACCCTTGTAAAATCATGTCGTTGGCACGTTCTACCTGGCCGTTAGTCTGTGGATGTGCTATGGCCGACCAATCCACACGGATGTGGTAGCTGTCGCAGAATTCTAGGAACTTCTTGCCGGTGAATTAAGTGTCGTTGTCCGTTATGATGGAGTTGGGTACCCCAAAGCGGTGCACGATGTCCGTGAAGAACAACACTGTCTGCTCGGACCTGAGGCTACTGATGGGGCGGACCTCGATCCACTTTGAGAACTTGTCGATGGCCACCAGTATGTGGGTGAAGCCCCCGGGCGCCTTTCGCAAGGGCCTGACCATATCCAGTCCCCACACGGCAAACGGCCATGTGATGGGGATGGTTTGCAGCGCGTGAGCTGGGAGGTGGGTCTTCCGCGCGTAGTACTGGCACCCTTCGCAGGTGCGTACTACCTCGTTGGCGTCGGTGACCGCCGCCGGCCAATAGAAATGCTGGCGGAACGCTTTGCTCACGAGGGTACGCGGGGCGGCATGGTTACCGCATTCGCCCGCGTGGACGTCCTGGATCAACTCCCGACCCTCGGGGATGGAGATGCACCGCTGCATGATTCCCGAGGCGCTGCGCTTATACAGCTCGCCGTCGATGACGACGAAAGACTTGGCCTTCCTGGCGATACGCCTCGCCTCGGTCCGATCCGGGGGTAGCTCCCCTCGGTCTAACCAGGCGAGGTACTCGCCGCGCCAGTCCTGCAGAGGGGGCGGGAGGTCGTCGATCTCCATCGCCTCAGCCTCGTCTGCCTGGGACCCTTCGAGGTCCGAGTTCTCGAGTTCCCTGTTCGAGGGGTCCTCGTCCATGGGCTCGGCGCCCGTGGCCTTCGAGGGGCCAGCCCCCGAGGCTTTTCCGGAAGCTTTAGCAGATTTGTCGAGATTGATAGAGGGCTTGGTGAGGTCGCAGGAGAAAACGTTTGGGGGAACGGTGATCCGCCCCGAAGCAATTTTGGCCAGCTCGTCCGCCTCCTCGTTGTACTTGCGCGCGATGTGGTTGAGCTCGAAGCCAAAGAACTTGTCCTCGAGTTTACGCACTGCAGCGCAGTACACCTCCATATTCTCGTCATGGCAGCTCGCGTTCTTCATCACCTGGTCGATGACCAGCTGAGAATCTCCCCGGATGTCAAGGCGCTTGATGCCGAGCTCGATGGCGATGCGTAGGCCGCTGAGGAGCGCCTCGTACTCCACCATGTTGTTCGACGCGGGGAAGTGCAAGCGCACCAAGCACCGCATGTGCTCTCCAAGGGGTGAAACGAAGAGCAGGCCCGAGCCTGTGCCCGTTTTCATCACCGAACCATCAAAGTACATGATCCAGCACTCAGCTTGGATCTGAGGGGTGGGTAACTGGATGTCGGTCCACTCAACTACGAAATCTGCCAAGATATGCAACTTGATCGCCTTTCGTGGTGCGTAAGTGAGGGCTTCACCCATGAGCTCCACGGACCACTTAGCTATCCTGCCCGAGACGTCCTGATTGTGCACAATCTCCCCTAAGGGGAAGGAAGACACCACGATGACAGGATGGGCCTCGAAGTAGTGCCGCAGCTTGCGCTGAGCGAGCACCACTGCATAGAGCAGCTTCTGGATCTGGGGGTATCGCGTCTTGGTGTCCGACAACACTTTGCTGATATAATAGACCGGCCTCTGGACAGGCAGGGCGTGGCCCTCCTCTGTTCTCTCCACTACGATGACCGCGCTGACCACTTGGGTCGTGGCGGCGACGTAGAAATACGGAGGTTCGCCTTCCTGGGGCGGGGTCAGTATCGGAGCGTAGGCAAGTGTTGCCTTTAGCTTGTCGAGGGCCTCCTGGGCCTCGGCGGTCCAGGAGAAACGCTCGCTCTTTTGAAGAAGTCGGTACAGGGGTAAAGCCCTTCTCACCGAGACGTGAGATGAAGCGACTCAGAGCTGCGAGGCAGCCCAGGACCCTCTGTACTCCCTTCAGATCGCGTATCGGCCCCATCCGCTCAAGGGCTGATACCTTCTCCGGGTCGGGCTCGATGCCCCGCTGGGAGACAATGTAACCCAAGAGCATGCCACGCGGCACCCCAAAGACGCATTTTTCAGGGTTTAACTTAACCCCGTTCGCCCGGAGGCAATCGAACGCAATGCGCAAGTCATTCACCAGGTCGTCCGCCTTCTTGGATTTTACTACGATGTCATCGACGTATGCCTCAATAGTCTGCCCGATGTGATTCCCGGAAACGTGGAGCATACATCGCTGGTATGTTGCCCCCGCGTTTCGGAGACCGAACGGCATCGTCACGTAGCAAAACATTCCAAACGGTGTGATAAAGGAGGTCGCGAGCTGGTCGGACTCCTTCATCTTAATTTGGTGGTAACCGGAATACGCATCAAGGAAGCATAGCAACTCACACCCCGCGGTGGAATCAACTATTTGATCAATCCGTGGCAAAGGAAAAGGAACTTTGGGACATGCTTTATTTAAACAGGTATAATCTATGCACATCCGCCACTTCCCATTCTTTTTCTTAACTAGTACAGGATTAGCTAGCCACACTGGATGAAGCACCTCCTTGATGAATCCGGTCTCTAAGAGCTTCCACAGCTCTTCTCCAATCACCCGGCGTTTCTCTTCGTCAAATCATCGCAGACGCTGAGATACCGGCTTGGAGTTGGGCAGGATATCAAGTGAGTGCTCGGCGACCTCCCTCGGAATGCCCGGCATGTCTGCGGGACTCCACACAAAGATGTCAGCGTTGGCGCGGAGAAAGTCGACGAGCACCACTTCCTATTTCGGGTCGAGGGTGGAGCTGACCCTCAGCACCTTGCCCTCGGGGGCGCCGGGGTCGAGGGGTACAGCCTTGGTGTGCTCCGCGGCCTCGAAGCTGCCGGCGTGCTTGTTGGTAGGGTCGAGGGCCTCGTTGGCCAGCTTCTCCAGGTCCGCCACGAGGGCCTCGTCATGCGCAAGCGCCTCAGCGCGCTCAACGCACTCGACGTCACACTCGAACGCGTGTTCGAATGATGGGCCCACCGTGATGACGCCTTTGGGCCCCGGCATCTTGAGCTTCAGGTAAGTGTAGTTTGGGACCGCCATGAACTTGGCGTAGCAGGGCCGGCCAAGGATGGCATGGTACGCTCCCCGAAACCCCACCACCTCGAAGGTGAGGACCTCCTTGCGGAAGTTGCTCGGTGTGCCAAAGTAGACGGGCAGGTCGATCTGCCCGAGAGGCTGGACTCGCTTGCCCGGCGCAACACCATGGAATGGCGACTTGCTGGGCCGCAGCTTGTCCAAGCCGATCCACATGAGCTCCAAGGTGGAGGAGTACATGATGTTGAGGCTGCTGCCTCCATCCATCAACACCTTGGAAAACCGCGTGTTGCCGATGATGGGGTCGACAACAAGCGGGTACTGTCCCGGATTGGGGATGTGATCCGGGTGGTCTTCACGGCCGAAGGAGATCGTCTCCTCCGACCAGTCGAGGTATGACGGCATAGTCGGGTGAACGGAGTAGACCTCTCGACGTTCACGCCTGCGCTGCCGCGACGTCATATCAACCGTGGACCCCCCGAAGATGAAGAACACGTTCTCCACCTCCGGGAAGCCGTCTTTGCCCCCGTCGCCCGCATCCTTCTTGGCGTTGTCCTCCTTTGCTGCGACGCGGCTATAGTACTTCTTGAGCATGTCACACTGCTCGAGGGTGTGAGCGACAGGGGTCTTGTGGTATGGGCAGGGCTTCTTCAGCATGTCGTCGAAGACACGGCCTCGAGGGGGACCTCGAGCCCCCATGTTGGCGGCATCGATCGTGTTGACCTCTTCGGGGCCCTCATCTTGTTCCATGGGCTTCTTGCCCTGGTTCTTCTTGCCCTTCTTACCCTGCTTCTGCTTCTTCGAGGGCTCCTTGGGCTTGCTGCCCTCTGCGGGCGCATCCTCAGCTCGCTTGCCCTTCTTGCCGTCGAAGATCGCCCCCACTGCCTCCTCGTCGGAGGCGTAGCTGGTTGCGATGTCGAACAGCTCGTTGACGCTGGTGGGAGGGTTCCGCCCCAACTCGCGCACCAGGTCCCGGCAAGTCGTGCCCTCCAAGAAGGCGTGTATGACCTCGGACTCACCGACGCTCGGAAGCTCGGTGCAGCGCTTGGAGAAGCGGCGGATGAAATCCCTCAAGGACTCGCCAGCCTTCTGGGAGCAACCTCGGAGGTCCCAGGAGTTCCCGGGGTGCACGTACGTGCCCTGGAAGTTGCCCACAAACGTCCTGACCAGGTCATCCCAGTTGTGGATCTGGTTCGCGGGCAGGTGCTCGAGCCATGTCCGCGCAGAGTCTGCCAAATGCAGTGTCAGGTTGCGGATGATCATGGCATCGTCGGTGGCACCGCCCAGCTGGCACGCTAGGTGGTAGTCGTTGAGTCAGACCCGGGGGTCTGTCTCCCCCGAGTACTTGCTCACGGTCGTCGGTTGGCGGAAGCGCGGGGGAATCGTGGCCGTGCGGATCGCGTGGCCGAACACACGCGTGCCCGGCGGCTCCGGCGACGGGCTCTTGTCCTCCCGGCTGTCGTATCGCCCACCGCGCCGTGGGTTGTAGCCGTGCGACGGAGTGGCGTCCTGCCTCTTCTTGTTCAGGATGTTGCAGGCGTCACCATCGTTGAGCGCACCGCGCGTATCCCGGATCCGTTCCTTGGCAGGGGTCCTCTGGTTGCCTTCGTGGACGGTAGGCGCTCGGTGCGGAGTATGAACCGATGCCTCCTGGTCCCTGCCGCCCCCACCAGCCTTTGTAACAGACTGATGGCGCATGCGGGACGCGAAGCTTTCGGCCTACTGCACCGCAGCCTGCTCGATGAGGGCCTGCGCCTCGCGGCGCAGGTTATGTCCCTCGGGCGTCGACGGCTCGGGCATGGCCCGAATCAAAGTCGCCGCAGCCACGAGCTTCTGGCTGGCCCTTGCCAGGTTTGACACCTCATCTACGTCGGCGTTGGCGTTGATGCGCTCGCGAGCCACGCGTCCCGCAGCGCGCGCCCCCGGTGTCGAGGAGCCGGCCTTGTCTTTTTCGAGCGTGGCCTTCAGCTGTCGCAGCTGCTCGCGCTCTGCGTTTAGCTTCACCTCCAGCTCGCGAAGTTGGGCCATCTGCGCCGCGCGCTGCGTCAGGTGGCGGTGGTGTCTCCCCCACTGGTGGGGTTACTGCCACAGTGTTGTGGACCGCAGCATCGCCTGCTCCGCCTCCCTCGTCTTCGCCCTCGCCGAGGACGACGACGAAGCATTCGTGGGTGGGATCGTAATCCCCCTCGCTGGAGTCGTCGAGCAGGTGAGGCAGTAGTCCGCCGTGGCTTGGAACCGCCTGAAAGCGTCGGGGTCTCGCAGTCCGGAGTAGTCCCACTCCGGCGCCCCACGCCTGTACCCATACTCCTCGCCGTCGGTGTCGCGGTAGGAATCGTCGGGCGAGGTGGCGATGAGGTTCCGGATGGACATGAAGTGGTGGTCCGGAAGGCCCTCGTATGCAGACAGGTCGGTGCCGGCCGACGAAGAATACGCCATGGTGGCGCCGCGCATCCCGTGGGGGAATCGTGGCTGCGCAGCCACGGCCCCCTCCGCGGGGTGTGCCGTGGAGTTCGCTGGTGGAGGTGCGTCACCTTGCTCTGCTCCGACGGGTGGGAGCTCATCGGCTTCGACCCCCTGGGGGGAGCCAGCATCCGCCGCTTGGCGCTGCGCCGTGCGCGCTCGTCGTGAGCGCTTCCCCGAACGCTTGCGGCGTCGGGGTGGCGGTGGGAATACTGCTGGCATCGGGGCAGCCGACGTTCCGAGCGGCGCCGCCTTGAGCGCTTCCCGGTTGAGGATGCGCATGTGGTAGCCGTTGCCAGTCGCCTGGTAGTGGATGCTCCCGAACCAGATTTCGAACCCTGCCGGGAGCGTGTCGGATTCGCCCCAGGCGGGGCTCTCCGACGTCTGCTCGGTGATGATCACCATCGAGAAGGCGGGTGGACGATCACAACGCTCCCCTACCTGGCGCGCCAACTGTCGGTGTCCGGATTAGCACCAGCACCAACTAGTGATTTGCGCTGGGATCTGCTTCTCGATGGGCGGTGCTAAGCTAAGGCGACTCGGGATTTATCCTGGTTCCGGCCACGCGGCCGTACGTCCAGCAGGGTGTGATTGCGCACTGTATTAGCTTGCACCGGTGGTGCCTGTAGAGGGGAGCTACAAGCAAGGCGGGAGAGGAGGAAATCCCCCCAAGTCCCTTCCAAGGTGATTGAGGCAAGTGCCAATATCTAGAACGGGGTGGTGTGTTGTATGCCCGTGAGAGTGAGTGTCCTCCTCGCGTAGGGGGCTCTGCCTCTCCCTTTTATAGGCCAAGGGAGGGCAGTTACAATGATGGCAGCCGGCACAGTGGCTGCGTACTAACAGGTATGGTGCCGGCGGTCTTGTCCTGCACTTAATGGTTCCTGGCGCGAGTCGGATGGCGCCCTCTGGCTTGAGCGGGCGGCATGACGGTTACTGTGACCTGTTCTTCTTTTGACTTCGAGGGGATGCCCCAGCTAAATCGAGGGCCCAGCCGCCGGGGGAAGGACTGGAGTTGGTGGTGCGGGACTGCGGCGCGTCACCGGCCTGTCCACACAGCGCTGCGTGTCCCGTCGCGCAGTGGTAGGTGTGGTGGCAGAGCGCCGGGGATGGCCGCACAGCGCCCGGGATGCCCATGCGGCGCCGAAGTTGGCGGAGGGGACGTGGCGCACGTCGCCCGTACGGCAGCGTCAGTCGGGGCGCACGCCCACTCACCGCCCGTACACCCTTCGAGGGTGCACCCATGCTCGTTCGAGGGTCTTGCTACAGGAGAGGACGGGAGCAGGTGGTACAGTGCCAGGAAATGACCCCTGCTTGTCTGCACAGGGCCGCGCGGCGCCCGTACAGTGCCAGGGATGGTTACACAGCGGCGGGTTAGGCCGCACTGTGGTGGTGTCAGGCGGTCTA
This sequence comes from Cenchrus fungigraminus, assembly GCA_036936925.1. Classification (NCBI taxonomy): domain Eukaryota; kingdom Viridiplantae; phylum Streptophyta; class Magnoliopsida; order Poales; family Poaceae; genus Cenchrus; species Cenchrus fungigraminus. The sequence goes on from CM072777.1 coordinate 132,090,610, forward strand.
ACCATGTCAGATGCGCGGCGTGGGGGAAGATTCACCCTTGACTTCGGCGCCCCACCGCGGGGCTGGGCATTAACTGCCGCTGTCGGGCGAAATGGAGACGGCTGCCCGCTCGAGGGGGGCCGAACCCCTCGAGCGAGGCGAAAACCTCGCTCGAGGGACCGGAGCCCCCGAGCGAGGCGGAAACCTGCTCGAGGGACCGGAGCCCCCGAGCGAGGCGGAAATTCGCTCGAGGGACCAGAGCCCTCGAGCGAGACGGAAATCTGCTTGAGGAGCCGGAGCCCTCGAGCGAGGCGGTCAAGCGGGCCTTCTCGGTGTGGCTGCTGCCGGGCCGTAGCAGGCCATGGGACCGTGATGTCCCATGACCGGGGCTCGAGGAACGGTCCTTGGGCGGATTGCGTTTAACGAGGGTGATTATTTCCTTAGTTAGGGGACCCCTAATGCCCGTCCTCGACAAATCCATTAAGCCTAATTAATCCATCATTAGAGATTGTTTACTGTAGCACGACATTGTCTAATCATAACATAATTAGGTTTGTTAGATTCGTCTCGAAAAATTAGGTAGGGGTTATGGAATGGGTTTTGTCATTAATCCATATTTAATACTCCTAATCAGTGTCCGAAGATTGATGTGACGGGTAGTTGGGAAAATTTTTGGGAACTAAACAGGCTCGTAATATCTCATGCGTTGCTGTTGGAATTTCAACAAAAATTGAAGACATAATTTGAAAGTAGAAACACTAAAACAATTGCATTACAATATTTTTTTAAGACGTGCAAAGCACATTTTTCATTAAGAGAAAAGAGTTTTACAGAATAGGACGCTAGAAGAACCTCTAGAGCGTGGGAAGAACAGGCACAACGACAACCCGAACGATAGGAAAAAAAAGGAAAGAGACCACCATACCACCACCACAACAGACCGAACACGACCTAGAGCAGCTGAAACCTGCAAGAGACCAGGTCGCCACGAACACCCGCACATCACCGATCACCTAACAAACCGGACCTAACAAGGTAGAGCGTGAAGTCTTGCAAGACGAAGCCTCCAAGGGGGGAACGACGTCGACGCCGCCAACGTTCGTCTGCCCACGAAGGAGCATACCAAGTTTTCACTTGGTAAAACCAACAGAGTCAGGTAGCCCGGCAACGCCACCCCCCACAGGGTGAGCTACGTCCGGAATCGCAACGTCGGTTAGGCAAAAGCCCGAGCAAAGCTTTCGCAGGGCTCCCAATACCATCCACGCAGTCGACCGAGCGAGGTCCAAGAGAGAGGCAAACCGATGGGATGGCAGCGAGCATCCGCAGCGACAACGAGAGAGAACAACACCAGGCCAGCGAATAACGAAGAGCAGCCGCACGCGGAGAGGCAGCCGTCGAAGGAGTAGACGCGAGCGGCACCGCAGACCCGGGCGACGAATAGCAGGACAAGGGAAGAAGACGATACGACTGCGCACACCAGGCAAAGCGGCGAAGCACGGAAGCCACCAGCAGCCCGCGCTGCTGTTGCCCACGCTGCCAGCCACCAGCAGCGACGTCCATCCTCGTCGGGCAGCTCCGGCTCCGCGACGGCCACCGGCGTCCGCAGGAGGAGGAGGAGGTGGAAGGGAGAGGGTTACTCCCCCACGGCCTGCGCACCCGCACCCACACTTGCACCGAGAAGAAGAGGGGCGCCGGGAGCCAGGGGCGCGGCCGCCGGCGGGAGGCGGCCGTCAGCGGGAAAACCGGCATAACCGCGGTCGGGGCAAGAGAGGGGAGGCCTAGGCAGCGGTGGCGCCGCCTAGGGATGGCAGTTTTGCCAGTGGATGCGGATATCCGCGGATACCTGACCCGACGGGTAAGGGTACGGGCAAGAAATTGCACCAGCAGGCGCGAATATGTGACAACCCACCCAGGAAAATACCGTACTATCGCCTCAACCAATCCACTTTGGTCATTAAGCAATAATAAAGTATCATCCTGTCGTTAGTTGCCGGGTTAACGCCCGGTAAATCACTTACAAAGCAACAAGGATCGACATATATGCATTAAAACTCACGCGAAGGCGAGTCCAGAGAACAACATATGATTAACATCCAAATTTACCCCGAAGGGCTTAATTATTACAAACCGAAGTTCTTTGACATGATAACGAAGTTCAGAGTTTTGAAAACAGCGGAAATAAACTAAACGACACGAGGAAACATCACGGGAGGCCTACCATGATGCCTTCATTCATCGTCTTCAACCCACTCCAGCTCCCAGCCAGGCGGGATCTCTCCAGGCCACACATCAGCAAAGGTATTACCTGGAGCAACAGATTATAGCAAGACTGAGTATACTAATACTCAGCAAGACTTACCCGTCGGTGACAACTACATCACCAACTCTAGACATGAAAGGCTTTTTGGCCAATGGGGTTTCTTTTGCTGAAAAGCAACAAAGAGTATGTCCTTACTTTCAATATTTTAGCACAAGTTCTAGTTGATTATTCCTTTCTAAATTAGCAAGCTAGTGCAAGCATAAGTTGTGCAAACAATTAATCAAGCATAAATATTCATCAACTTCCATCATTAGGGATCTCATGACCAGTGGAGTAAGTAGTCTCAGATAACGGTGAGAGGCCGACAATCGATTGATTTAAACCTTGCAAGGTAGACCTAAACACACGGTAGGGTGCCCCCGCGAGGACAACCACCAGGCGGTTCCCAGAAATCTTCGGATTGGGATCAGATGTTACAGTCTTAAGTACAAGGCTTGCTAGGCTACGCCACCGAGGTCACCTAGCTTCACACATGTACTCAGGTGGTGAGCCCGGGGCCGCAACCCTAAGATTAGTAGCGCAAAGTTCCCGCACCGTCTCATTTAGGTACTAGGCTTACCGTACCCATTTCCGACAAGTGTTTAGTACGTTCAAACACTTAACCCATGAAAGCCATTGGACCGGAGCCCACATCCCATGCTCTTACCACATGAGCAATCCATTTATAAAGATCTTATGATTCCAACATAAGAACCTATTCTCGCGAGTGACAAACATCACTCGACTTGTAACGGTCCTATAGCATAGCAGCTACCGACCTATCATACTAGTAAGGACATAGGTACCTAGGGATCATGCATCTAGGGTTTCATTTCAACTCCTGAACGTAAATGCACAATCATCCATAGATAGTTGCATAAAGTTTCAAAAACACTTGGTTAATGCACCGGGGCTTGCCTTCATTAGCAGGGTTAGCCTGGTGATCCTCGGTGTCGTCAATCACCTCCACGTACTGCAGCTCCGCTTCAGCTCCTCCGTCCTCGGCTTCCGGCACGAGCGCGTAGTTATCATCAGGGAGTTCTACACGGAATGCAATGCAGGGTTCAGGTGGACTGATAGATTAATTATTTCATCCAACTCTTGTTAGCTACATTCACCTTAACAAATAATTAATTATTAATTCCTTTTCACTAAGGTTATTATGGACAAGGGTTTAATCTTTGACCAACAATTAATTAATGTTTACTTTCATGATTGTTATTTCATGTGAGATTTATTATTCAATCTTTTAATAGCAATTATGTGCACATTTATGTAAATAATTTCAATTTAAGTTCTCAAACAGCAAGGGTGAATTAAAAGACCCTAAAATTAAGCTATGCAACCATTTACAAAGGTCACAAGGTTAAAGGACACATTTTCCTAATTAATTCCTACTAACAAGCTCATGTGCACCCTAACTTTTAAAAGCACAAACAAAACATACAACAAGGACAGGGGTCCTTGCTAGCCTAATTACTACTAAGCATCCACGGGATCAAGTTTGGACATTAAAAGAGCTACAAAACCTATACATGCAAAGGTGACATTTCCTAGCTATTTAAATTAAGGGAAATGCATAAATAAATAAATAAAGTGCTCCTATATCCAAAATCAACCTTACAACTACTCTGGCCTAAAACAAGACCAGAACACCAGCATGTGCATCACAAACATATTTGAATTTTGAACTAATCATTTAAATGTAAATCTAAGCATAAATCAAGATTAAATATTTCTAATAGAGATAAATCAAGATAAACTCAGAAAAGTTGCATCTAGGCATAACATGAACATAGCCACAAGTTGAGCACAAAAATCAATTCATATTTTGCTACAAAAATCAGTAAAGCAGAAATAGCATAAATACAAAGTAATTCATATAAAAATATTTGTTCAACAACTTTGTGAAATTTTTGGTCTAGTAGCTACTCATGACAAGTCTAGCAACATATCCAAAATTCAGCTCCATAGCCTTTCTAGATTTTGAATTACAGCAAAAAGGTATCAAACTGAATTTGAATTTTCATTCAAAATCTACAAGTCAAAACTATTGTCATGTTTTGCAAAAGTTGTAGATCTACTCTCGCGGAGACAAACAAAATTGAGTTTGCATTTTTCTGAATTTTCTGTGAATTTCTAGGCATTTTCTAAGACACTGGACCAAACTGCTATAAAACTAAGATAACTTCTCTTGCAAACGAGTCCCTGGTTTACAAATCTGCCCCTGGATGTTTACAACCGTGCCCTTGCCGGCGGAGGGGAGTTCGCCGGCGGTGAGGCAGGGCCGGGGAAGGAAAACATGTGGCACTGGAGTGTGATTGGGCTCACCACAGGCCGATTGGTGGTGGTTGCGTGGCCGGAGGGGGCTCCGGTGAGCGGCGGCGGCGAGGTCGCGGCGGCGCGCCCGCGGGTGCTCGGTTTCCGGCGAGGCTCGAGGCGGGAAAGTTCAACACGCGGCCATGGGAGCTACTAGGGGGTCTAGGGAAGAGGTTGGAAGCCTTGGCCGGCGGCGGGAGCGAGCGGGAGTGCGAGCTCACCGAGGCGGCGGCGGCAATGGCGGGTGGCGGTCGGCGGGCTCACACGCGGGAGGAGAGGGAGGCGGCTTTTTATAGCCGAGCGCACGCAGAGGCATCATTGCTTCGCGGTTAAGCACCCGGCGCGTTAATGCACGGGGTACGGCGACCCTCGGCGTGCGTGCGCGGCGGGCGCCCCGACGGTGCCGCCGCGAGCGCGCGCACGCCGCGTGGCGTGCGGGCTCACCGGCCGAGGCGGCCCCTGGAGGTGCGTGCGAGGCTGACGCACGCCGCGCTCACGCACGGACCTCGACGGCCGGCCGTAGTATGGCGGCGCACGGCGGGGACGCGGCGGCGACGCGTGGACGCGCGCGCGCGCGACGTTGCGTCGTGGCGTCCTTCGGCCCGGTCCGTTCCAAGGGCCCCTGTTGCACGGCACAATTCTCAAGAATTCCTCTACAGACTTCAAAATCCGTAGATAGGAAAGTTGTAGATGGGTGATTCCTCTAGAAATTGGCTGAAGCCGAATTTGAATTTGGTTCATATTGAAGGAGAAAATTAGATGCCAACTTGAGGATTTGTCATGTCTCGGGTAAACAGTGAATCTGAGTTTGACTGGCAATTTTGAACCTTTTCCACTCAGAATCTGAAATGCCACCCTGAAGATGAAATGTGTTTCTGGAAATTCTGCACAACTTTTATATTGGCAGATTTTTGAGTGTTTAGACAAAATTTGGAGAACGTGGCCAAAGTTCCAGATCAACACAATGACATCAAGGGGTTTGTCCCCCTTAGCTAGGGTTTTGACCAGGGAGAGTGTGCTAGACTTGCTTAAGATGCTAATGGGTGAGTGTTGGTGAGGTTTTCGAGGTGATGACCCAGGTTGACCATGATTTGACCTTAGTCAACACGTTTGACCGGCAATTAAGGTTAATTGAAAACCTGGGGCGTCACAAAATACGGGTAAGAAATTTCACCCGCGGGCATCTACCGGGTAAAATAATTCACCCGCAGATAATATCCGTTGTTGCCCGTTGAAATTCAAACCGCATCAAAATACGGCCCAAGTCCAACACAAACCAGCACCCTAACCTTATCCTTTCCTCAATTCCTATGGCCGCAGCCCCCCTGGTGTGACAACCCGCCCAGGAAAATACCGTACTATCGCCTAAACCAATCCACTTTGGTCATTAAGCAATAATAAAGTATCATCCTGTCGTTAGTTGCCGGGTTAACGCCCGGTAAATCACTTACAAAGCAACAAGGATCGACATATATGCATTAAAACTCACGCGAAGGCGAGTCCAGAGAACAACATGTGATTAACATCCAAATTTACCCCGAAGGGCTTAATTATTACAAACCGGAGTTTTTGACAGGATAACGAAGTTCAGAGTTTTGAAAACAGCGGAATTAAACTAAACGGCACGAGGAAACATCACGGGAGGCCTGCCATGATGCCTTCAGTCATCGTCTTCAACCCACTCCAGCTCCCAGCCAGGCGGGATCTCTCCAGGCCACACATCAGCAAAGGCATTACCTGAAGCAACAGATCATAGCAAGGCTGAGTATACTAATACTCAGCAAGACTTACCCGTCGGTGACAACTACATCACCAACTCTAGGCATGAAAGGCTTTTTGGTCAAAGGGGTTTCTTTTGCTGAAAAGCAACAAAGAGTATGTCCTTACTTTCAATATTTTAGCACAAGTTCTAGTTGATTATTCCTTTCTAAATTAGCAAGCTAGTGCAAGCATAAGTTGTGCAAACAATTAATCAAGCATAATATTCATCAACTTCCATCATTAGGGATCTCATGGCCAGTGGAGTAAGTAGTCTCAGATAACGGTGAGAGGCCGACAATCGATTGATTTAAAACCTTGCAAGGTAGACCTAAACACACGGTAGGGTGCCCCCGCGAGGACAACCACCAGGCGGTTCCCAAAAATCTTCGGATTGGGATCAGATGTTACAGTCTTAAGTACAAGGCTTGCTAGGCTACGCCACCAAGGTCACCTAGCCTCACACATGTACTCAGGTGGCGAGCCCGGGGCCGCAACCCTAAGATTAGTAGCGCAAAGTTCCCGCACCGCCTCATTTAGGTACTAGGCTTACCGTACCCATTTCCGACAAGTGTTTAGTACGTTCAAACACTTAACCCACGAAAGCCATTGGACCGGAGCCCACATCCCATGCTCTTACCACATGAGCAATCCATTTAAGGAGATCTTATGATTCCAACATAAGAACCTATTCTCGCGAGTGACAAGCATCACTCGACTTGTAACGGTCCTATAGCATAGCAGCTACCGACCTATCATACTAGTAAGAACATAGGTACCTAGGGATCATGCATCTAGGGTTTCATTTCAACTCCTGAACGTAAATGCACAATCATCCATAGATAGTTGCATAAAGTTTCCAAAAACACTTGGTTAATGCACCGGGGCTTGCCTTCGTCAGCAGGGTTAGCCTGAGTGCTCTCGGTGTCTTCGATCACCTCCACGTACTGCAGCTCCGCTTCAGCTCCTCCTTCCTCGGCTTCCGGCACGAGCGAGTAGTTACCGTCAGGAAGCTCTACACGGAATGCAATGCAGGGTTCAGGTGATGGGATAGATTAATTATTTTACCCAACTCTTGTTGGCCATATTCACCTTAACAAATAATTAATTATTAATCCTTTTTTTTCATTAAGGTTATTATAGGCATGGGTTTATTCTTTTAATAAACACTTAATTAATGTTTTCTTTTATGATTGTTATTTCATGTGAGGATTTATTATTCCACCTTTCAATAGCAAAGGTGTGCACAAAAATTTAATTAATTCCACTTAAATTCCTAAAACAGCAAGGGGTGTATTTATAGATCCTAAATAAGCTATGCAACCATTTTAGAAAGGGTTACAAGGAAAAGGGCACATTTTCCTAATTAACTTAACATTAAACCTTTAATTGCCTCCAATGCTTTTATTCATACAATAAATTAGTAAAATTCAGTGGAAGGGTTTATTAAGCACTAAACACATATACCAAGCCACTGAACACACATGCATGCTTAGGATAGCTAGGAAATTAAATATACCGAAAATAACAAAAGCTAGCTACTAAAGCAAGATAAATGCATACAAAAATAAATAATCATCCAATTGATTCAAACTTTCTCACACAGGTTCTAGGGTCCAAAACTAACCTAGGAATGCAACATATACATCTAGAACTGCCATTGATCTTGGGTTATTCATTTACAAAGAAAAACAAGCATATTTCAAGAATAAATACTTCTGATAATTATAAAATTGTGAATAATTCACCAGGGGTGTATTTTGGCATAAAAAGACAACATGCAGAAGTTGGGCACAAAAATATAATTATTTTTAGCTACAACAATCATCTAGACAGATTCTGCATAAATGGAAAACAATTCATATAAAAATATTTACAACATAACTTTGTGCAATTTTTGGTACAGAAGCTATTCATGATATAACACACAACATATCCAAAAATTGGCTACAGAGGACTTATAGATTTTGAGATACAACAGATCTAGGTTTTTCATAATTCTATTTTTCATGCAAAAATTATCAGGAAAAACCATAGACATGCTTTACCAAAGTTGTAGTGTTTTTCACCAGGAATCTAACAAAATTGGGTTTGCATTTTTATGATTTTTCTACAGTTTTCTACGGATTTTACAAGATTCAGCTAAAACTGCAACACTATTTAAGATTCAGTTTTGCGAACAGGCCCCTGAAAAGAACTCAGACCCTGCAATTGGGTCCCTGGGCGCAGGCAGCGGCGAGGATCGCCGGAATCCGGCCAAGGGAGGGACGGAATCGGCCGGGGAAGGGCGGGGTAGTGCTCAGGGGCTCACCTACGACCGATTCCGGGGGTTGGACGGCCCGGAGGGCGTGCCGGCGAGGGGGCTCGGCGGCGTCGGGCGGCGCCGGCCGCTGGAGCGTCCGTTCCGGCGAGACTGCGGCCCGGCCGGGTCAATGTGTGGCGCGTGCGGCTTCAGGGGATCCCAGGGGAGGTATATGAGTGGTTGCTAGGTGGTGAAAGCACACGGAGGCGGGAGCTCGGCGGTGCCGGCATCCATGGCGGGTGGCGGAACGACTCGGCCTCGCGCGAGAGAAAGAAGGGGGCGGGGTTTTTAAAGGCGACGAGCGCAGGGGGCAAGCTTCGCGGTTAAGGCTCCCTCGACCATTTACGCCGCGGTACGGCGGCGAGCCTCGGCCGGCGCGCGCGCGCAGGGCGGAACGGCGGGCGGACCGCTGGACCAAGGGTGGCGCGGCCGGGCGGCGCGTGCGGGAGCAACACGTGGCAGGGAGGCGCGTCCCGAGGGGTGTGGTGCTCGGACCGATGGTCGCGGGCCCGTCTCGGCATGCGTGTACGGCGGCAGCGACGCGTGGCGGCGCTCTGGAGCGCGGGACGCGGTGGCGCGCGCGACGTCGCGCGTTCCAGCATGAAATGTTGCGGTGCAGGTTACTTTGACCAAGATTTACTCCCAAAATTTGAACTAAAGTGCACCGTGGGGTAAATAGCAAAGTTGTAGATCTCACTACCCTCTACAACTTCTACAAAGGCTCTATGGTGTTTTTCTCAACGGTTTTTGCACAAATTGCTGCCAAACTTTGAATGCCACTCTATTCCGGTGAACAGGAGCTGCTGGCAGTTGACCAAGTTTTCCACCCTTTTCCACTCAAAATTTGAAATGCCATCCAACATGAAAGTTGTGTCTCTCGAAAAACTGGACAACTTTTATATTGAGAGATTTTGCAGTGTTTAGGTGAAATTTGGAGAACGCGGCAAAAGTTCCGGAGGACGTTCAAAGACATCAAAGTTTAAGTGGGGTTTGACTGTGCCTTTGACCAAGGGTTGACCACAAGTGTGTGTTGACTTGATCAAGAGGGTCATTAGGGTTTGTTGGCGAGGTTTTCGAGGTGATGACCCAGGTTGACCTAGGTTTGACCAATGTCAGCAGTTTTGACTCAGCTGATTCGGTCATTAGCGTTAATGACGCTAATTAAAAACCTGGGGCGTCACAGCCTACCCCCCTTAAGAAGAATCTCGTCCCGAGATTCGATAACAAGATTAGAGCGATCCCTTCCATCATGACAAGGGTTACAAAGGGAGAAAGACATCTCCGCTTACATTTCTCGATATCGAGAATTCAGATGGAACAAAAGGTACAAGGTGCATTCCTTGCTGCCTCAACGTCGTTCATGAGGGAGCGGGCAATGAAGGTGCACATGAACAGCTAATAGCAGACAGATTCCGCCTGCGATGCAGAGATACATCCCTACCAGCGTCCAGCTAAGCGACTCGAACACTTCCAAGAACTGAGTCATGGGTGTCAGCGTGGCTCGAGTTCTTCTTCCGACCTACTTCCGAGCTTCTTCTCGACGTCGTCAACGAAGACGGAGGAACAGCTTGCTCGGTGAGGAACGGAACAGACAGGAGAGATGGGCTAGTGGCAGGTGGGCCAAAAACTAGCCAGAGGGAGAACAAGAGCGATGGTGATGTCGAGCTCGGACGGATGCGAGGCTTGGTATTGGCGGTACTTGACAAAGGGCTTCCCTTTTATGGTCGCAGCGGGGCTGCAACGGTCATCCAAACCAGCCGAGGTATCCGATGGTGGCAACACGGGGCTCGACCATGGTCAGCCCGTGAGGTCTTGGTGGCGTGATCGTGGCTGCCGAAGAAGATGGCAGAGCGACGTTACGGTGTCGTACGGTCGTTGGCACGGACTAGGATGGGGTCCAACGGTCCGAAGAATCGACCGTGATGGCGAGAATAACGAGAAGAGCTCAGGGTATCTGCCTTCTAGGCTCGGGATTGCAACTAAGAGAATTTGAGCAAAAGCTTCCACCGATCCTGGGTTTGCTTCTTTGCTCGATTCCGAGGATTTGGAGGATATGATTACGGATCATGGACGGCTAAGCAACAAAGGACTCTCCAACATTGACTTTTCGAGAACCTTGATTGCTCAAGAAAACTCTACTTCTACTTCTTCAACTTATCTGATCAGAAAGGAGTTGATGCTACGAAAATGTTGAGATTGGCAGCAAGAGACCAGTCGAACAGTGATCATCAAAACAGACTTTTATGAAGAAAAGGAAGGCTAGTAAAAGATTTCCGTAATTTCTTTGCACGGAAGACAATTTAGTGTGGGAACTTCAGAACAATCTTGCTCACACTTTAATTAACTTGTGAATTTGGGTGTTGATGACTCATTTCATTGCGGTGCAATGATTTTAAAAGTTGGTGTGATGCACATGCTTGTGAAGACACGATGCACACGCTCATGTAGTATGGTGCTCATGATGCATGTTAGTACGACTCGGTTACCCACCAAATGAGTTAGTGATTGAGATGACAAGCACGGTTGAGGAGGAGTATGCTTGGCGAGTCTCCTTCACACAACCAAGATACCTAGCGCGCTCCTAGTGGCAGTCATGTGGCTGCAGCACACGTGATACCCTAGGTTCCGTCGCGGCACCTTTAGTTGTGGGATAACAACATCACCAATCATAAAGGATAGAGTAGGAGATATTGAAACACTCCATGCGTATGCACGTTAGTTCACCCAAGGTTCCCAAATGCACATGCTATGCAACTACATGCTCAAAAAGGGACAAAATTTTATTTTATTCAACTGTTGTGAGCAAGATCAAGAAGAATCAGTTCAAGATTGACAGATCGAAGTATTCAGGCCAAGGATATCAATACAAAGAATATCTTAGTGCTTCAACATGTATAAAGACAAGGGGTTTGGAGGGAATACTAGTCGATGGAGATAACATGTTGACAGGAGAAAATTACCACTGAAGGTTGAATTCTAAGATCAAGACATTACCCAACTGATATGGTAGAACAGAAAAAGTTCTTTTCTCATTTTGGGCAAAAACCCGGTAGTCACGTGTACAAAGGTACAATTGTATGTTAGAACTCGAAACGAGTATACATACATAATGACATAAAGTTGTGAACAAAATTCATAACTTGAAAACCAGAGTCCCAAAAATTCTCGAATTGTTGTAGCACTCAGCAGATTATGAGACACATCTTTGGTATACCAAGATTCATTAGAAAGGTTAGGAAGGTGCTTTAACTAAGCAAGATTTCAGATTTGGTTCCGGGAAAGATATCAGGACAGAGGTTGACTAAACCGAGCATAACTTCCGATAGACAAAAGTTATGACCGTGAATTGTTGCGAGCAGGAACTAGATCAGATTTGGAGCAACTTTGGTAGAGACCACCTAGGCAGAAAGATCCTCGAACAAGGAACAACAATCTAAGCAAACAACCCTAACAAATTTATGGACAACACACATTTGCACACGAGAGGCTATGCAATGAAAAGCATACTAGCAAAATTTCCTTAGAGAGCACATAAAACAAATAGGGGTTCAGATTTAAGCTTTCACGATTTTTAACATGATGCAAGACGTCCTATTCGTCCTCACAAGGCAATCAAGCCAAAACTCGAAGTTAGTGCCGGTGGCAAGGCATATACACGATTCTCCCTATAATAGCTAGTCGAGAACTAGTCGATGCTCACTTAACGACTTACGAAACATGGTTAGTGTACCTGCAGAAGATCACAGAACACAACGAACCTTTCATGCCAGCACTCATGAAAGCGTCCACATACATTACCGTTCACTATAGAAACGGCATCCATGCGTTAAGCCGCTGCATGGACAGCGTCCAACCTCAGACACCCTCCGTTTGAATGGAGTGTATCCTTGCCTCGCATATTCGACATGCGGAATGCACACGTATAAAACATGTGGCGACATCACAACTCATGACATGCTCATCTTGAATAGAGCATGTCATCCTTCGTATGACTTTATACGGAAAGCACACGTATAAAACACGTGGGCGACCAGACGAGAAGATGGGATCCGTTGAATAGATCACTCCATCAACCCTCGCAATTCCCGTGATGCGGCACAGCACACGTATGAAACACGTGGCTCATCTAGTTTGGTTGTGCAAGAAAGTAAGTCTGACATAAAGTAAAATGTGCTGAAAGTTAGCAAAATAAACCATAGGTTAATAAGCCACCTGAAAGAACCCAAAAATTCCCTCTAGGGCCTCTCGGTCTAGTTTATCCTTAACGGACCAACGTGTTTTGCAAGTCAAAACAATCTTGGCAAATTTTATTCAAAAACCAGTGATTAAAGTTATTAATTAATCTCCGGTGCATATAATTGCTCTGATGCCAACTGTGACAACCCGCCCAGGAAAATACCGTACTATCGCCTAAACCAATCCACTTTGGTCATTAAGCAATAATAAAGTATCATCCTGTCGTTAGTTGCCGGGTTAACGCCCGGTAAATCACTTACAAAGCAACAAGGATCGACATATATGCATTAAAACTCACGCGAAGGCGAGTCCAGAGAACAACATGTGATTAACATCCAAATTTACCCCGAAGGGCTTAATTATTACAAACCGGAGTTTTTGACAGGATAACGAAGTTCAGAGTTTTGAAAACAGCGGAATTAAACTAAACGGCACGAGGAAACATCACGGGAGGCCTGCCATGATGCCTTCAGTCATCGTCTTCAACCCACTCCAGCTCCCAGCCAGGCGGGATCTCTCCAGGCCACACATCAGCAAAGGCATTACCTGAAGCAACAGATCATAGCAAGGCTGAGTATACTAATACTCAGCAAGACTTACCCGTCGGTGACAACTACATCACCAACTCTAGGCATGAAAGGCTTTTTGGTCAAAGGGGTTTCTTTTGCTGAAAAGCAACAAAGAGTATGTCCTTACTTTCAATATTTTAGCACAAGTTCTAGTTGATTATTCCTTTCTAAATTAGCAAGCTAGTGCAAGCATAAGTTGTGCAAACAATTAATCAAGCATAATATTCATCAACTTCCATCATTAGGGATCTCATGGCCAGTGGAGTAAGTAGTCTCAGATAACGGTGAGAGGCCGACAATCGATTGATTTAAAACCTTGCAAGGTAGACCTAAACACACGGTAGGGTGCCCCCGCGAGGACAACCACCAGGCGGTTCCCAAAAATCTTCGGATTGGGATCAGATGTTACAGTCTTAAGTACAAGGCTTGCTAGGCTACGCCACCAAGGTCACCTAGCCTCACACATGTACTCAGGTGGCGAGCCCGGGGCCGCAACCCTAAGATTAGTAGCGCAAAGTTCCCGCACCGCCTCATTTAGGTACTAGGCTTACCGTACCCATTTCCGACAAGTGTTTAGTACGTTCAAACACTTAACCCACGAAAGCCATTGGACCGGAGCCCACATCCCATGCTCTTACCACATGAGCAATCCATTTAAGGAGATCTTATGATTCCAACATAAGAACCTATTCTCGCGAGTGACAAGCATCACTCGACTTGTAACGGTCCTATAGCATAGCAGCTACCGACCTATCATACTAGTAAGAACATAGGTACCTAGGGATCATGCATCTAGGGTTTCATTTCAACTCCTGAACGTAAATGCACAATCATCCATAGATAGTTGCATAAAGTTTCCAAAAACACTTGGTTAATGCACCGGGGCTTGCCTTCGTCAGCAGGGTTAGCCTGAGTGCTCTCGGTGTCTTCGATCACCTCCACGTACTGCAGCTCCGCTTCAGCTCCTCCTTCCTCGGCTTCCGGCACGAGCGAGTAGTTACCGTCGGGGAGTTCTACACGGAATGCAATGCAGGGTTCAGGTGATGGGATAGATTAATTATTTTACCCAACTCTTGTTGGCCATATTCACCTTAACAAATAATTAATTATTAATCCTTTTTTTTCATTAAGGTTATTATAGGCATGGGTTTATTCTTTTAATAAACACTTAATTAATGTTTTCTTTTATGATTGTTATTTCATGTGAGGATTTATTATTCCACCTTTCAATAGCAAAGGTGTGCACAAAAATTTAATTAATTCCACTTAAATTCCTAAAACAGCAAGGGGTGTATTTATAGATCCTAAATAAGCTATGCAACCATTTTAGAAAGGGTTACAAGGAAAAGGGCACATTTTCCTAATTAACTTAACATTAAACCTTTAATTGCCTCCAATGCTTTTATTCATACAATAAATTAGTAAAATTCAGTGGAAGGGTTTATTAAGCACTAAACACATATACCAAGCCACTGAACACACATGCATGCTTAGGATAGCTAGGAAATTAAATATACCGAAAATAACAAAAGCTAGCTACTAAAGCAAGATAAATGCATACAAAAATAAATAATCATCCAATTGATTCAAACTTTCTCACACAGGTTCTAGGGTCCAAAACTAACCTAGGAATGCAACATATACATCTAGAACTGCCATTGATCTTGGGTTATTCAATTACAAAGAAAAACAAGCATATTTCAAGAATAAATATTTATGACAATTATAAAATTGTGAATAATTCACCAGGGGTGTATTTTGGCATAAAAAGATAACATGCAGAAGTTGGGCACAAAAATATAATTAGTTTTAGCTACAAAAATCATCTAGGCAGATTCTGCATAAATAGAAAACAATTTATATAAAAATATTTACAACATAACTTTGTGCAATTTTTGGTACAGAAGCTATTCATGATATAACACACAACATATCCAAAAATTGGCTACAGAGGACTTATAGATTTTGAGATACAACAGATCTAGGTTTTTCATAATTCTATTTTTCATGCAAAAATTATCAGGAAAAACCATAGACATGCTTTACCAAAGTTGTAGTGTTTTTCACCAGGAATCCAACAAAATTGGGTTTGCATTTTTATGATTTTTCTACAGTTTTCTACGGATTTTACAAGATTCAGCTAAAACTGCAACACTATTTAAGATTCAGTTTTGCGAACAGGCCCCTGAAAAGAACTCAGACCCTGCAATTGGGTCCCTGGGCGCAGGCAGCGGCGAGGATCGCCGGAATCCGGCCAAGGGAGGGACGGAATCGGCCGGGGAAGGGCGGGGTAGTGCTCAGGGGCTCACCTACGACCGATTCCGGGGGTTGGACGGCCCGGAGGGCGTGCCGGCGAGGGGGCTCGGCGGCGTCGGGCGGCGCCGGCCGCTGGAGCGTCCGTTCCGGCGAGACTGCGGCCCGGCCGGGTCAATGTGTGGCGCGTGCGGCTTCAGGGGATCCCAGGGGAGGTATATGAGTGGTTGCTAGGTGGTGAAAGCACACGGAGGCGGGAGCTCGGCGGTGCCGGCATCCATGGCGGGTGGCGGAACGACTCGGCCTCGCGCGAGAGAAAGAAGGGGGCGGGGTTTTTAAAGGCGACGAGCGCAGGGGGCAAGCTTCGCGGTTAAGGCTCCCTCGACCATTTACGCCGCGGTACGGCGGCGAGCCTCGGCCGGCGCGCGCGCGCAGGGCGGAACGGCGGGCGGACCGCTGGACCAAGGGTGGCGCGGCCGGGCGGCGCGTGCGGGAGCAACACGTGGCAGGGAGGCGCGTCCCGAGGGGTGTGGTGCTCGGACCGATGGTCGCGGGCCCGTCTCGGCATGCGTGTACGGCGGCAGCGACGCGTGGCGGCGCTCTGGAGCGCGGGACGCGGTGGCGCGCGCGACGTCGCGCGTTCCAGCATGAAATGTTGCGGTGCAGGTTACTTTGACCAAGATTTACTCCCAAAATTTGAACTAAAGTGCACCGTGGGGTAAATAGCAAAGTTGTAGATCTCACTACCCTCTACAACTTCTACAAAGGCTCTATGGTGTTTTTCTCAACGGTTTTTGCACAAATTGCTGCCAAACTTTGAATGCCACTCTATTCCGGTGAACAGGAGCTGCTGGCAGTTGACCAAGTTTTCCACCCTTTTCCACTCAAAATTTGAAATGCCATCCAACATGAAAGTTGTGTCTCTCGAAAAACTGGACAACTTTTATATTGAGAGATTTTGCAGTGTTTAGGTGAAATTTGGAGAACGCGGCAAAAGTTCCGGAGGACGTTCAAAGACATCAAAGTTTAAGTGGGGTTTGACTGTGCCTTTGACCAAGGGTTGACCACAAGTGTGTGTTGACTTGATCAAGAGGGTCATTAGGGTTTGTTGGCGAGGTTTTCGAGGTGATGACCCAGGTTGACCTAGGTTTGACCAATGTCAGCAGTTTTGACTCAGCTGATTCGGTCATTAGCGTTAATGACGCTAATTAAAAACCTGGGGCGTCACACCTGGCCCACTCATTCTCTCTCATTTCTCTCTCTCTCTTCTGTCCCGTACTCGCTCAAAACGGCGGCGCATCTCGAGTCGATCCGCGGCTCCCCTCTTCACGCGACCTGTGTGCTCCTCATGCGCCGTCCTGAGAAGGAAGACGGAGAGGAGGAGAAGGGCCAGGCTTCCCCGCGCGTCGGCCTGCACCACGCAGCACGCGCATCGCACGGCGGGCACGGGATCGAGCGCACGGCGGCGCACCACGCACTGCGGCATCACCTAGCGACCCCCGGCCGGCCGGCCCTCGCGTCCTTGCCCCTCCACGGCTCACAGCCTGCCCTGGCTACCGTCCACGCCAGCCTCTCACCCAGGAGCTTGCGCGGCAGGGAGGGGCCGGCAGCACGCAGGGAGACAGCACGCTGCAGTGAAGCAGCGGCGGCGACGGGTAAACCTGATACCCGCAGATATCCGTCGGGCGCGGATACGGGCAAGGTTTTTCACCCGTGGGCGGGTAAAGGACGGTGGCGCGGATATGCTCGCGGGTGGGTAAATGCCTTACCCGCACTTACACGACCCGCTACCATCCCTAGCGCCGCCGGAGACGGGTCGCCGATGGGGTACAACTTCGGCCGGAGCCGCCGCATCCACTGGGGAGAGCGGGAGGTGGGCGGGGACGACTGTAAGCGAGCGAGGCGGCGCCAGATCCGAAGACGACGCGTCAGCGGGGCGGCGGCGTCGCGGTCGGCGGGAGCGGGCTGGCCACTGGCGTGGAGGGAGAGGCGGACGTCGGGAGGGAGCACGTCGCAACTGCCAGGGAGAGCGGGAGGAGGGCGGGGACAACAGGAGGCGGGTCGTGCGACGTCGGATCCGAAGACGACGCGTCGACAGGCTGGCCACCGGCGTGGAGGGAGAGGCACCCGCCGGGAGGGAGCGCATTGCGGCCTCCGGCGAGGAGCCGCAGCCAGCGTCCGACACTAGATCCGCGCGCAGGGATGTCGGACCCGCGGTCGGGGGTGCGGGACCGACACGGTCGGGCCCGCCGCTGGCAGGGAGGAGTCGGCGGAGGCGGCGGCGGCCCGAGAACCCCAGATCTAGGGTTTGGCGACCGACGACGTGAGGAAGAGGGAGCCGTCGGCGGCACGAACTCACGCCGGCCGAGCCCGACCACGACCGAGCCAAGGGCGGCGGCGGCCCCGGCGACCCTAGATCTAGGGTTTCCCCGACGACAGCGATAGAAGGCGGAACGAGGAGGAGGAAGAGGGCCCGAGCCAAGGGAGGGTGGAGCCGCTAGGGAAGACGCGCATCCGCCGACGACCGAGGGGGAACTCCGAGGTTGTGTCGTGGAGTGGGGAGGGGGAGGAGGAAGAAGCGGGAAGAGGAAGGAGGAGAGGGGAGGAGGAGGGAACGCGATGACGCCGGTTGTGCGACGCCGCCGCCGGCAGCTGTGGACATGGCGGCGGCGGCTGACGGGCGCAACGGTGGGGACCGGCGGCGCAGGGAGGAGCCCCTCGAGTCGCCTCTCGGGAGGCCGCAACATTTTTTTCAAACAACAATGCAAATGAAAACACATTCATTTTATTGAGAGAGAACTACTTAGGGCACGTTCTTTTGGGTGAAAAGGAATAGTGAAGTTGTAAATGAATAATGCTGAAATAATATTTCTTGTGAGAGAAGATGTGATGGGTGTGATGGGTAAATAGTGCTTTTCATCGTTCCTTTGTGACCAAAAGAAAAGGGCCTTAGAACTTTGTAGCATGATACTCATAAATACAAACACAATGCATAGTTGTAGAAAATCGGTAGATGACATAAATTCATGATTCTAGTGGATGGTGATGTGAACAGCTTGCATGTTGAGAGAAGATATAGTAGATGGTGACGTGGCTATCTTGCATGTTGAGAGAAGTCTATTCATACTTTGTAGTGAGTCTCACTTATATAGTTGTTATAGATAGATAGATTTGCATTGCAAAATTGCAATTTGCTTATTTGTGAACGCAAGAATGCAAAGGTGATTCATTATTTCACGTTGCAATTTGCTATAATGCAAATCCGTAGCCATGTTTTGCTATAACTAGTAACGTGCACGTGCGACACACACGTGTTTATAAAATAGTTTATTGAAATGTGGTGGAATGCAAAAGGAATAAACCAAACTTATATCTGAAGGTATAAGAGTGTGTGAGTGGGTGGGTGTGGGGAGGGACTCATGTGCTAACATTTTTACATAATGACTTAGCATTCCTAGCATGTGAAAATAGGGTCTTTGACAGTCATTATACTGGATTTAGGAGCCATTATATTGGATAATCCTAAATCCAGGCTTCACTCGGAACTCTTGTAATCGACCATGTGAAATGTAAACACTTTCGTATCTAATTGGTTAATCCAACTGAGACGATAGAGATTCATGGCTAGCTTAGTTTTTAGCAACTCCATTATACTACCCACAGGATACCAGCAGAAAACAACTTCTAAACCGTGGCCTACTCGTGCTAGCCACTCTCTACTCGTACAATGAAGTTGCAAGGAACCTGTAGAAAATGGACCCAAACTTCTCAAAATCTCATTTATATGAAACAAATTGTAACTTTGAATTTGAGGAGACATAAAAAATACACCAAATTTTCTAGAATTGAGCATGCCATTTGCAGTGGCCTGCTCATAGTTCAGAGGAGGGCGGTGATGATAATAACTTCATATAATCAAAATCTTCTTGCAAATCTAGTTGATCTTCATTTTAGTGTGCACTGGTATTTATATGTTTCACTTTTTAAATAGAATTGACACAAAAATTATATCACAGTTTATTGTAGAAATAGCAATAACAGAACTCATTATGTAATTGCCAATTGTTTGTTGCAAAATGCTAGATCTTATAGGATATTGTAGAAAACATACATTGGAAATAAGAAAGAAATGACCTGAGATCCTCTCTGAAAGCATAAAAATTTTATATGTATCAATGCACTATTCTGGTCACAATTCCAAAAATCAATTGCAAAAAAAAGAGAGACATTGTGAATATATAGCTCCAAAAGAATTTGATTAGCTACAGTTTAAGAGCTAGCTGGTTCGTCTAACATTTATACCCAAATTGATGGAAACATGTGAATAGCATCTTATTCTTTTGTCATTAGCACAGATATGGGGGCATGACATGACATGGTCGCTGAAGGAAATCATTTTTTAGAGATGTCTTTAGCTCTCCAACCAACACCATTTCGCATCATAACATGCAGACATTCTCAAGACTTACATAATCAATGTGGACTGCAAGATGAGCAAAATCTTCCATAATCAATGCCAACTGCAAGATGAGCAAAGTTGCTTTTAAGTGCTAATCCTGTTTATCATTTCTATTTATAAGTTTTGGACAAGCAAAAGATGGTATATTTTGTTTATAAACAGTGGATACATTCTGCACTACAATCATATTGAAATCAACAGCAATATGGTAACTATCTCTTTTTTCCCGATCTAGATGAATATCAACATCTAAGAAGCATTCCATGCAACTGTAGAAGTCTGATCCTTAAATTCCAGAAAAGCAACAAAAAGGTAGATAAATGACATTTTTACATGACTTGAGGCACATAAAGTCCTCACTCTCACCAGCAAGGATCAAAGAGAGTTGCATTGAGTGCCTGTTACACCAAGAGAAACGTTTTTCTCAGTGAGTTTGAATTAAAATTTCAACAGTTTTAATTAGGACAAATGCAGAGAAGGGCTAAAATTTCAACAGTTTTAATTAGGACAAATGTAGAGAAGGGCTACAAGAAGCTTACCATCTCTCAACTGTGCTTGTCACTCCATTGTTTGTGGCCTGATTTTAAAATCATTGTACAGCACGCACGTGCTATTTTTTTACGCATACAACCAATCCACGATAATGGTAGATTAGAAAAGCTAAGTAATTTTTGTTAAGCATCACAAAATATTCATCCATGATCCAATTTGAAAGATAGTTATTTTCTAATTCCTTTCACTTGTGGGTATTACTCCTTCCACACAACTTAATTCATCGATGTTGAATGCTTACAATGGAATCCAAACAAACTATAGAAAAGAGAAGTTAACCCACTCCAAGCCAAATAGGTCCTTGAATATGTTTCATCATCCTTGACATCGATAAGTACATGTCCCAGCTTGTAGATGTTGCAGATATTTGATATCCAAGTTTTGTCACGCCACGTAGCAAATACAACTGAAAGGTCTTCATGGCATAGCAGTGTGAGACCCAAACGGGAAACTTGCCTATTACATTCAGGTAGAGAACATGAACAATGGCTTGAGATGCAGCAAAAACCATACCTGTTTTTTCAGCCATTCTCAAGGTGAGACCAAAACCAATGGCCATCGTCGTTACTGTTGAGGGAGGGGGCTCGCTGCTTCAAAGCTATGCATCGTCCAGAGAAGCTGGATGCGTGGGCTTGCTCCTGGTGGTGTGGATCGTGGACCGCCGACCAGCGCATCAACATCCTCCCTGTGGAGGAGGAGCCGAGGCAGGCGGCAGGTCAGTGCTGGGGTCAGTCCACTCGAGCCAAAGCCGCCAGACGTGGAACACTATTGCCTTGCATTGACCTCCTAGATCCTTGAGGGAATTTCAGCGAACACATTGTGGGCGTCTCCCATGTCGACCTCGACGCTAGCATTAGGGGGCGACACACAGACTGACCTACCTGGCCACTGCACTGCATCACGTGCTGCACCGTGCTCGGCGTCGTGATGTCATCTGATGACAAATCCCCCGCTCTGTGCTGCACACCGCATCGCATCCCATGCCTCTCCGGTGGCACGACGCAGATGAGTTCGAGAGTCGTTGGGGTGGAGGAGAAGCTGAGGCGTGGACGCCCATGAGATCGAGGAGGCGAGGCGATGCGGATGGACAACGGTGGTGTGGTCGGGCAGGATCGAGGAGGCGGGGTGTGATTGTCGCAGACGTGGAAAGAAGAGAGGGTGCCGTGAGAAAAAATCGTCAAGGTGGGTCGCCGGGGGGCTGACGGGAAGGACGCGCGGCGGCGCGCGGGTCGGCGGTAGGGCCACAGCTCGCGGGGGAGCCGGCGCGGGGCGCCGGCGCGAAGGACGAGCAGCGACGCGTTGGTCGGTGGTGAAAAATTGCAGGTGGGAGACCGTGGTGCGTGTGGGTGGGCCCGACCGCGGGTATGGGGTGGGCGGATAAGGTTGCATAGGTGAAAAAACATTACGTTTTTGACAGAAATGCTCTCCAAATTGTGATTTTATAGTTGTTCCACCTTTTTGTCCTCCAGTTGCCTCACGGGGGTGGGTCCGGCGTGAGGGGTAAGGCGGGCCCGATCCGGGTGAGAAAAATTTTCAATTATTTTCGCTATTTATAGTATAGATGTGACATTGATAAAAAAAATTTGGACCGCCGAAGTCCTAGATTCGTCACTGGTTGAGACCGGAATGCATCCGCACCATGTGCGCAGTCGTACTAGTCAATTAAACTCCAACAGTATTGAAACGCACCCACCCATCATCATCATGTAATCGAAACCATACACTATGCATATAAATAAAATTAATCATACAAGAATGAGAAAGAAGAAGAAAAAAGTGTGTACAAATAATGCCAGCATCATAGAATAGAACCTTAATCAAAACAGAAGAGAAAGGTGGCAGAAACGCTCCCCAAATTGCGATTTTTATGGTTGTTCTACCTTTTTGTCCTCCAGTTGCCTGACGGGTGGGTCCGGCGTGAGTGGTAATACGGACCCGATCCGGGTGAGAAAACTTTTCAATTATTTTCGCTCCTTATAGTATAGATGTAACATTGATAAAAAAAAATTTGGACCACCCTAACTTAGAAGTCCTAGATTGGTCACTAGCTGTGACCGGAATTCATCCGCAACATGTGTGCAGTTGTACTAGATGCTCTGTTTAGTTTGTGAAATTTTGATGAAAAATGGTGAAATTTTTTACTGCGTGCGCAGAGAGAAAAAAATGAACTACCACAGTTCTCTAGGTGAGAAATTTGGTGAAACATTTGAGAACTAAACATGGCCTAAACTACAACAGTATTGAAACGCACCCATCATCATCATGTAATCGAAACCATACACTATGCATATAAATAAAATTAATCATACATGAATGAGAAAGAAGAAGAAAAAAGTGTGTACAAATAATGCCATCATCATAGAATAGAACCCTAATCAAAACAGAAGAGAAAGGAGCTACTCTGAAGAAGAACCATGAACAGGAAAGGTACAAACAGTATCTCTATAAGAAAACACACGCATCGCTCGCTCGCAGCAAAACTCACACGCGCACCGTGGCAACCGTGCGATCGACGATGCCCACCGTGCAAAACTCTAGCTCCTCACGCGCCCTGTTGCCAGCCGGCGTTGCCGTTGGTGGTGGCCTTGGCGTGCTTGCGCTTCCGGATGGCGATGGGCCAGGTGATGGCCTCGAGGCAGAGCGCGATGCCGCCGAGCGTGGCGAGGACGGCGATGTAGGCGGTCTTGTATCCGGTGGCAGGCTTGAGGATGTCGAGCCCCTTGAAGATGTTGATGGCGCCGAGGATGATGACGGAGTAGCCGACGGAGTGGTGGTAGATGTTCCAGTAGAGCCTGTACTTGTTCTTCTTGTCGGGCCTGAGCAGCAGCGCGAACACCTGCAGGGTGGCCAGGCAGAAGATGGCGATGCCGATGTTGCGGTGGGGGTGGTAGGTGATGCCCACGGACTCGCTGCCGAGCTTGAGACCCAGGCCCCAGCCGGCGACGCCCAGGATGTAGCCGGAGCACTGGCAGGCGATGTGGAGGTAGAACCACGCCGGGTCGGCGGACTCGAACACGCGCAGGTACCGGGCGATGATGGCGCCCGTCGGGATCAGGATGCCCCAGGCCACCGCGTTCAGGATGCCGTGGATCTGCAGCAAAATCGTTTCAGACAAAGGTTAGAGTTGCAGTTGCTGGGCGGCAGAATCGTCGTCTGTGTTGTTACTACGTCAGGAAGCAGGAAATTTGGCATCACGCATCAACTTTTGATAGGTTCGTTCAACTACTACTACTCCCCAAGGGAGATGGGTTGCTTCTTGGAATTGGATTCTGACCATCTTTTTTTGCTTCTAGGATAATGATAAGACAAAAAGTAAACCACCACCACCCCATCATAGAGATATATCCCGCGTCAATCCGGCCGGTTGGTGAAGCAAGCAAATCCAGTTTATTAGACCATCTGGAAGATTTTATAGGTCACGTCTAAACAACTGATGTGATCGATGATGTAGCTTTCATGATTCCTGTCATCTCCAACCCAGCCGCCTCTAATCAACACGACGTCGCCGTCATGGCATCTACTTGATCGCTTATCCTAATAACTAAGAAGGAAACCTAACGTCGGTCTGAACAAGTCGACGAGGAGAAGAGGCGATCAATCAAACATTAGAGAAAATGAGTAGTAGCGAGAGGGGAAGAACCGGAGAAGAGAATAGGAGCATCAGCAGCTTACATTTCTGCGGCGGAGCCTGGAGTTGGACGCCCCGGTGCTGGAGCCCGAGAGGAAATCCAGCCTGGTGGTGCTCGCCAAGTTGGCCGGCGCCGTCGGGTGCGGCGCTATCTGCCCGCCGCTGAGCGGCCCGGCCTGCCACACCGTGTTGTGCTGGGTGGCGTTCCCGGGCAGCGTGATGGTGGCGAAGATGGTGTACGCGCCGCCGGAGTACTCGACGGTGGGGCCGACGGGCACGCCGAACTTGAGGGTCGCGGGCTGCAGGCTGGGCGACGTGGACTCGAGGTTGGTCATGAGGACGGACGCGGAGCCGCCGCTCTGGGTGGCGACGAAGACGCTGCTGCCGCCCATGCCGCGGCTGGTCGGATTGATGCCCCAGCCGACCCAGCCGTCGGTGCCCGACGACGCCCGGAACGCGATGTCGGCGGTGCCGTTCACCGCGTGGTACGTCCAGTGCAGGCTGGCGCCGAGCGTCGGCATGCTGTTGCACTTGGCGAAGGTCTGGCCGTTGCTGAACCTCGCGTTCAGGCAGTCCTGCGCCGTCGCGGCGGACGCCAGGAGGAGGAGCATGGCGGCGGCGCCGACGAGGTGCCACGCCGTGTGGCCTGGCCGCGCCATGGCGAGCGAGTGGTATGTACCCGGAGCACCTGCTGGCTTGAGCTGTTGACGATTTCGAGAGGCGCCGATCGATCGGATGCAACAGGGAGAGGCTGCAGCTGATGATGGAGGGAAAGGGGAGCCGTGCTATATATGTAGTGGTGAGCTTGTGCCACCGTGAAAGCGCGCGCGCGCGCGGTTGTTGGGAGGTTGTCGTGTGCTTGGAAGGTTCGGTCGGGGCTCGGCTGACCTGGTCGACCATTTTGCAGCCTCATCTGGGGATTTCATTTCCCATCTCCACGAAACATTGCACAACGGCTGGAACGGCTGCTACTTTCAAGCTGTGAGACGACACGGTCTTCACTTTTAGGCGCTGAATAATCGAGGTAGTATTTTTCATTTGGGACAAGCGCGTGTTGAATGTTCGAGGGAGCATATAATATAATACTACAACAGCAAGTTCAGATTATTCAGACTGTAGTAACAAATTAACTGGACATGCTGTAAACATGGCATGATTGCAGGCATATGCTCTAGGGTGTTCTTGCTTATTATCATAATGACAAAATGATGTCAGCTATCATTTCAGCAGAGAAGGCTGTGCTGCAGACAGGTGCTGGACAAAATCAAGATCTCTGATCGTTGCAGTTGCGCAAGCTCCCACCGTATGTCCGAACAAGAGGAACGGACCCATCGCAAAAATCCCTGCCACGCCATGGTGAGTTGGGCGCGTAGTCATGCTCTCATGCACCTGCCCCCGGAGGAGTGCGGGGGGCATACCTTTTCCACGGTTTAGCAGGGTCGTGGCCGCCGAGTTGCCGAGGGTTGTTGAGGGAGGCTGGCCACCAAGGCAACTAGGCAGCCAATACAAGACATTCAGATAAGAGGATTAGGTGAGGGCGGCTGCAGGGGCAAGTTCGAGACCGTAGACCGTGTTCCCTCCCCTCGGTCAACTCGGCCTCAGCTCTTGTAGCTTCCTTCCCTTGTCGTGCCGCTATCCTTGTCGTACGCATCAGGCAATAGCAATTGTTTTGGAGAGAATTGGGCATGTGTTGTTTAGCCTTTGCAATTGTTTGACGAGCAGTCGAGTATGCTTGGGAATGGGGACTTGGGACAGCTCAGTTTCGTTTTAAAATTTAAAAGCGGCCACACTGTGCTGTCAAAAGGCTCCGAAACATCTCGAGCTTAATTTGGCACAGTCTTATCTCGGGCTTCTCGCACAATCTAAGGTCTAACATTCCCATTCCCCCACTTGAATCTCTAAATAACTTTTTTTTTAACAGAGGTCTTCTTCCACTAGCATCTTTTTTTTCTTCCAACGAGTCCATTGCAAATTTGATTGGCTGCTGGTGCGCTGCCTGCATGAGAGCACGCGCGGCATGCCCGGCGGCCGGCGCGGACGGGTTCGACTCCCAAATCTACGCAGAACGCACGGACGACAGCAGTTGGAGGCGGCCGCGTCTTCCTCAGGCGCGCCGCGCGCGCGTGCCATATGGACGCCGGCCACGCGTTCCCTTCCCTTTCTGATCACAAGACTTGGTTTGCAGTGAAGACACCGCTCGCGGTCGACTCGATCTTGTTCTTCACATATGGCTTGCTGATGATGAAATCTGCTAGTAGATCTTGCACCTTTGATCTTCCGCGTACATGTAGATTTGTTGGCTTTCACGGTCGACTTCGACTATACTGCATGTACTGTGTCCGTATTCGGACTGGATGCAGTATGTAGATACTGGTAGATTACGAGACGGAAATGCTGGCGACACTTCAGTTGACAGTTGCGCGTAGCCAAATTCAGACTCTGAGATGAGGTGCATCGACCTGGTAAACATGTATGACTCGTATGCACGTTGACGGTCAGCTCAGCTCTGGGTTCAGTTTGTTGTAGTAGGTGACTGCAACCGCAAGGACGACACCACCGTATAACACCGAAGTTGAGAGTGGATTACGCAGACTGACTGAAACTCTGAACGGGCTTTACAGACATGGTGACGACAAAAACTTGAAGACTTTTTCGAGATGAAAGTCGCTTTCAGTATTCAACTTTTGCAGATGGCCGCGAGGATTGCGATGTTATAATTGCGCATGCTTGTAGCAGGTACACAATACGACCCAACGGTCGGACGGTCGTATTATCGATTTTTTCGGTTGTTTCCCTATAAGTAAAATGGTAAATTGATAGATATATATTATTTGAAAAAAAAAATTCCCCGCTGTCCCTTATACTATCTAAAACATTTCATATATTTCATTTTCTATATTACAACAATATCATTTTACATTTTCGATAATATCCTTATACTACCCATACGACCTTTGAATACTACCGTACGACAACTAAAAAAATCAGTCGTATAGAATTAATCACAACCGTCAGATCCTTACATATATATTTTTTTTTCTATTACATACGAGTTATTTTTTAACCGGTCGTACAAGTCGTATTGTGTATCGTAAAAAACCTCATTGAACAAACCTCGGTAGAAAGTAAGATCCATTGTTGCAAGGTGAGACGGAAAACCAACTGCTATATATAGTAACTAGATAGTAAACCTTATGCGTAAAACAAAGCAAGAAATGAAAACGCCACAGTTTTGCTGTCAGTAACAACTGTCAACTCAGAACCGGTCCTCCGTCCTCTTCACATAATGAGCTCTTTTTACTGCACATTCTTTTTTCTCAGAACAGTGCTATCGATTTGCTGGTGTCTAATAGTACTGTACAATCATAATGCTGATTGTTGAAGAACAAGCGTCAGAAGCATAACAGTTTCTATTACGTCTGGGGTGTGTCCCACTTTTTGCTCGAGACACACACCATTCTTCCGATGTTTATTTACAGCGACTGATTCAACATTAGAAGTTTCTATGTACTAGTGTAGCGAATATGGCTCCATATGCCATTAGTTCGAGTTTGATTTTGGTGATTCATGACAACATGATCAATGGGACTAACCATATTGTTTAGCATGTCCTTGTAGACATTTCTAGGTCCCATGAATGCAAAAATACCACATGCCAAATTGAGAAAATAGTCTATTATTCAAGGGTCAAAACCGCGGAAGAAAAGGAAGGAAATTGACACCGTCAGATGAACCGACGGTACCATCGGTGCAAGCATCGGTGTACTTGGTACACTGCGCAGCAGGCAAAATGAAGATGACACCGTCGGATGATCCGACGGTCCAGTTTCTAGATGTGCCGGATGAATTGCAGAGGAGGAGCAGCGAAGACAGTAGCACCGGATGATCCGACGGTCTGAGAGAGGACACCGTCGGTCTATCCGACGCTCAGTTTGAATCAAGACAGAGACGCGCCAAGACGAAGCCTTAAGCACCGGATGAACCGACGCCATTGTCAGAGGAAGCGTCGGTCTATCCGACGGTTACGAAGAAACCAACAGAGACGTTTTAGTGAAGAGTCCTTCAGCACCGGATGATCCGACGTAGCGTCGGTGCATAGCGTCGGAGCAGTTCTGACAGAGAACTTCAACGGCTACGTGACGTGGGAGGGGCACCGGATGAACCGATGCTCCTGGAAAGTAGGCGTCGGTTCATCCGACGGTCTACTTTTCAGTGAGCCGTTAGCCAACGGCTAGCTGAGTGCCTTGGGCTATTTATACCCCCTCCACTCACCTATTTGAGGCGGCTGGATTGTGTGGAAGTGCAGAGGAGTGCAAGACACCTAGAAGATCATATCCATTCCATCTAAGTGCTAAATTGCTCATCCATAGACTTGCATATGCTTTGTGTATGTGCTTAGTGATAGGCTTAGCTTAGAGCTGAGTGAGTGCAAGGTTGTGCCAACCTTGTGAGGTGATTCTTGAGTGAATCAAGGTGTACAAGGTTCGCCGGAAGCCTTGGGCCTAAGTGACTCACCGGCAATCGTCTTCGACCCTCCGGCTTGGTGTGGAGTGGCGAGGACACTTTGTGCGGGGGACGTGGAGACCCCCTTCCTTGGTGGAGAAGCTCCTTAGTGGAGGCGGCATCAAGGTGACCAAGGGAGCTTGGCGAGTGCCTAAGTGGCGAGCCTTTGTGGCGAGTCAAGTGGTGCTCTTGGGAGAGACTTGGTGACCGGGAAGCAATACTCTTGTGTGAGTGCTTCAACAACGTGGACTAGGAGTGGCTTAGTGCCTACCGATACCACGGGATAAATCGTGTGTCAAGAGTTTGCTTCCTCTCATCCCCTTTACGTTTCCGCATTTACTCTATTGCAATCTTTGCTTGCCTTCACTTTCCTAGAGTAGCATCATGCTAGGATTGGCTATAGGTTGCAAACCTTGTTTTGGGATGGGAGTTTCACACTAGAACAACCCTAGTTGCATATCTAGATAGTATGTTCTAGTTTATCTTTATGCAAAAATAGTGAATCCATAGGTTAAGGTTTTTTAGTTTACCTAATTCACCCCCTCCCCCTCTTAGGCTACGAGCATCCGATTCCTTACAACTAGTGATTAGTAATATAATTACACAGCTTAAATCGATGTTATATGACACTTAACCGTTGTTAAACTTAAGATGGGAATAATAAATGTATCTGTTTAGTTAGTTACCAGGTTGTTTTGCATCAAATGAATACGGAGGAAGAATGTCACACTTTTGTCGTACTTGAGGGATAATAACTTTTTTCTTTAGTTTGGGAGTGTTAGATATATGTTGTGTGCATGAGAGACATGAGTACCCATGGGTCCCCACCGACTAGGGTCTCAGCCGTCCCCGACAAGTGGACCCGACCTTTCAGAAGACCCGCCGACCTTACAAGTGGTCCCAGCAACCTGATCAGGATCACGGAAGACCCACGAAACCTTGGCGTGCAAGTCAAGACACGACGACCTGACGTGCCGCCGCCTGTAGCTCTGAGTATCACGGGATACTCCTTGTAATCCGGGAGATAAGCCTCCCACAGTTGTAACCGCCCCCAACACGGGTCAACCGACCTGCGCATGCAAACCCTAGCCCGTCCCCCATATAAGGCGCCCTAGGGCTCCATGCACAGGACAACTCATCCTCGCATAATCCACCACCAAACTGGACGTAGTGTTTTACTCTCCGGAGGCCTGAATCAGTCTAAAACCCTTTGTCTCCTTGTTCCTCGCCGCCATACTCGCCTAGTTCCGTGTGCATCCCGTGCATAACCACCTACGCTCTTAGGTCCCGATCCTCCATTAACCTGCAAACCTCTAGGGGAACCCCCTAGCGGATCTGTCCAGGTCTTACCCCCTGACAGTTGGCGCACCAGGTAGGGGTGATCGGGAGCTCGCTGTGCAGCATGGTGGCCGGACCCAGCGTCCTCTTCGGCGACGACACAGAGAACTCCCTCACAGCGCGCAAAAATTTTTTCTGGTGAACCACCCACCCACACCCTCCGATCTAATCATGAGGTCGACGTCCTCGGTGCGCCAGAAATTTTTTCGGCCTGACCTTGTCAAGTCGGCGGAACGGCGGATGTTTACACGTCGTCGTTCTTCTGCGCTGCGAGCTGGCCTCCGGGTGCAACACATCGTCGTCAATACGTATCTGCCTCGATCGAGGCACGGGTGATTCTGGTTCACCAGCGAATCCATCTACTACGTGACACGTGATGGCACGAATCACCAGGCGGAGCAGTTGACCTTCTTCACGGAGCCAAAAGCAATCTAATTAAGTAAGTCGGCGAGATTCAATTCACCAGGAGCCGACCTCCGGGTGACTCGGGTGCCCTTAGCACATCTGCTCATGCATGCAAGAGGAATTGGCGTTCGGCAGGTCCATCTACAAGACGTAACAGGGAATATTTCCTTCTTCTTTTTTGGGCAAATTGCATAACTGCCCTCGTTTTGGTTCTCAACTGCACGTTTGCCCCTCTTTTTTAGACTTTGCACGTTTGCCCCTGTTTTTTGAATCCGAAACAGGCAGTTGCCCCTGTTCTGTGAAATGAAGTTAACGGGGTTAACTGTAGGTTGAAAGGACAAATATACCCTTAGCATAAATGACCCCATATTCCATAGGGATTTGCATATATGGATCAGTTTTGGATTTGAATCAAACAACAGCATATATTCAAGTAAATTAAATTAAACTTTTGCAAGCTACACACAGTAGAAATAAACCACGTGCAATGCCCAGATCAATATTTCACAATGCAAAATTTAAAGATAATATTTCACAAATA
Source organism: Cenchrus fungigraminus (assembly GCA_036936925.1). Taxonomy (NCBI): domain Eukaryota; kingdom Viridiplantae; phylum Streptophyta; class Magnoliopsida; order Poales; family Poaceae; genus Cenchrus; species Cenchrus fungigraminus. The sequence continues at coordinate 132,121,751 of CM072777.1, forward strand.
AACAACAGCATATATAGAAGAGATAATATTTAAAGATAATATTTCATAATGCAATGCCCAGATCATGGTGGGCACTGCATGGTCCATGTCCACATCACATTTGCACACCAAAATAATGACACTACATGCCCATCACATATCCAGGTCTCCAGGTCATACACAGCATAGACCATACAAAGCATGGCAAGTACTATTATTACATGAGACAAAATAACTAGTCATTTCTAAGCATTGAAGTATTCTGCAAGCCTTGAGACACCTCTTCCTCTCCCCCTACCATATGGTGGTATTTCTCCTTGACTTGCACTTCAAAACAATAGAGTAAATGTATCAGTAATGAAGCATGTCATCATACAGATATGGAAATGAAATCTATATAGTTTAGAAGCACGCACTTGGATGATTCAGCAGGTGATGACCTCCTAGCTCTACCTCTACCTCGCGTTGTTGATGATGCATATGCAGTTGTAGGGTCATTGCTTCCCTCAGATGCATTATCTGAAGATAATCGGCTCCTCTTTTGTCTAGCAGTTAGACCTCCTTGGCACTTCTTGGCTGTATGGCCTAGTTCATGGCATTCAGTACATCTCCTTTGCTTTGTGCTGCCTGGCTCATCTGATGCCTTGATCCTAGATTTCCTTGGCCTCCCAGGCTTTCTTCTCAATATTGGCTTCTTGATTTTGTAGTCCAGATCAACACGTGGCCAAAATTGCTTGGATGTCATTGGGTTGAACACACCTGAATATGCCTTTTTGAACTTATCAACGGAGAAGTATTCATGGACATAGTCATCCATGTGCACCTCTCGACTAAGTCTTGCAATGAAGGCCAAAGCATGTCTACAAGGCTTTCCACTGACTTGCCAAGCCCTGCAACTACATGTCTTCAACTCCAAGTTGACTGCATACCTAAATAATGCTCCTGATTTGGTAGGTGCTGTTACTTCAGCTGTGCCTTGACCACACTAACTTCGCAGTCTTTGATAGCTTTGCTCTGAGCAGTTAGAGCCTGAATAATAGCTGGGATTATTTTTCCCTCCATTTTCATAGCAATTTTATTTCTCAATTCAAACTTGGCTATAATCATTCGTCTTATAGTGTCAAGCATCTCCACAACTTGCAGATCTTTCACTTCTTTCACCCAGTTGTTGAAACATTCAGAAAGATTGTTATTGATGTAATCAACCTTGCAACGATCAGAAAATTTGCTTCTACTCCATAAGTAGGGGTGATTCTCATCCAAGAATGCAATGGCTTCAGGGCACTTCTCTTGTATCCTATCCATGTGCCAATTGAACTTCTCAATGGTGTAACTCTTGGCTGCTGGCCACATATTGTAATTGAATAATGGTCCATAGTAGTTCTTTTTGAAATTCTTCCACAGATGCCTCATGCATTCTCTATGCTCCACTCCTGGATAGACATTATCCACAGCCACTTCAATTCCTTTGCCTACATCAGTGCTAATAACCAAACCAGTAGGTGTACCAATAGCAGTCTTCAAATTCTGGATGAACCATGCCCAACTTTCCTTTGACTCAGTCTCAATCACTCCATAAGCAACAGGGAATAACCAATTGTGCCCATCTATTGCAACAGCAGCCACCAATCGGCCTCTTGACCTCCTTGTTAGGTGGGTGGCATCTATTGCAATGTATGGCCTGCATCCTTCCAGAAAACCATCAATACAGCAAGTGATTCAGTGTCAGAGTAGTTGCCCTCCTCATCAACTCCAACCGGCTCATCATCATCATATGCACCTTTTCTCTTGTGCTTCTTTCCTTTCTTAGATTTTGTAGCTCTATCATTTGTGTTTGAGGCCGTTTCATTTGTGGGCTCTCTCAGATCATTTGTGGGCTCTCTCAGATCATGAGTGGGCTGTGCTGGATCTATAGGAAGATCAAAAAGAGGTGGAGTAATAGGAGATTGAACTACTTTGTTCCTCACTATAGGGTGACATCTACGTTTTGTGGGTGAGAACTGTAATGGACCCTCAAATACATTAATTTGGGCATCAATGCACACAACTCTACTGTCTTGGTTTAGCTCTAACCACTGCAACAGATTTTCATCACTTTTAATCTCGATAGATGCATCCTCCACTGACCGCCAAAAGGAAATGTATTGTTTCGAACCCCACATAAAGTGTTCACCAATGAAATCAACTAACTGCAGCAGGCTATAGCTGTGTCTATCAACAAATTTTGTGAGAGATTTCCTCCTTATATATGTCTTTGGCCCCCCATCCGGCAAGCTCCAGTGCGAGCGAATGTTAATAACAAGCTTAAATTCACTATGATTGAGCCTACAAATAACATCAGCCGCTACTGTAAGCACATCTTAATTACCATCCTTTTGAGTTAGCCAAATCACTCTACAAATCGAATCGATTCAATTGCCAATACAGAAGTCAAGGATGAAGAGCTTACCCATCCTGCTGAGCAATCGATTCCATGGCCACACTTTGCATCTCGTCGCAAGCCGACGAGGCCCTGAGCGTCGGCGTCCTGTGGCGGCGGGTCGTCTCCTGCGAGGCGAGCCGCGGCCCCGGCCCCACACCGCCCGTCCACGCGAGGCAAGCCCCGGCCCCGCGCTGCCCGTCCACGCGAGGCGAGCTGCGGCCCCGCGCCGCTTGCGAGCGCAAGGGCACCCGCTTCCCGCGCCGCTCGGCCCCGCGCCGCTTGCGAGCGCCCGCGTGGACGGCCCCGCGCCCGCCTGCGAGCACCCGCGCCGCCAGGCCCCGCAAGGCGAGCCGCGGCTCCGCGCCGCCTGCTCCTGGAGTGCCCTGTCGCCGCCCGCCAGATTCGTGCTGCCGCCGATCGCCACCGCTAGGGAGAGGAAGAGGATAAGGTCAACAGGCTCACGGGGAGAGGGAGCAGATTCTGTATCGGTTGGATAAGAGACAGGGGCAAAGAAGTCATTTCCCATCTGTCTTTCCTTTTTCCCTAACTTCTTTTCTTGATTTTATCGGTCATGGGTCACGACGTTCGGAATAGGGGTAGACGGCAGTTTCAGATTCAAAAAATGGGGGCAAACGTGCAAAGTCTAAAAAAGAGGGACAAACATGCAGTTGAGAACCAAAATGAGGACAGTTATGCAATTTGCCCTTCTTTTTTCCCCCTTTATTCTATTAACTTTCCAATCCGATCTCTGTTTTGGCCAGCAAGGATTAATTCTAATTTTTTTTCCCTTTTCCATACGTGCTGCATGCATGATATTCCCTGCCGCCGACGTCAAGCACGTGATGGATCTCGAGTATCAAGGCTGCTGTTCGCCTACCTCGACAAAATACGGCCGGTCATGATGATGTGCCATGCGACTCGCCAAAACACCAAGCTCAAAGCTCGTTCGTGCCTTCACGCTCGACGACAGATTCGGGAACGACCACTCACGGCTCGACTACGCTGGTGCCCGGGCAGACCAGCGCCGCCGACCTACAACGATCCATCATCGACCCCCTCGACCTCTTCGACAGCTCGACCCGAGTCCAGCTCGTGTCGCCGACCTTCACGACAGCTCGACGTGGTTTCAACGAGCACCGCCGACCTCTGACGATTCATCACCGACCTATTCGACACCACGTCAACTCGACCACTCCAACTCGGCGAGCTAAGTGTTATTTTTAATTAAATATTTTATGGCTTCAATTTCTTTCGCCGACCTGCTTTACATGATTTTTCCTGCTTCATTTTCCCTCCCCCTTCGACATGCTCGGGGGCTTGGTATAGCCGACCTCGATACACTCGGGGGCTTGGCAATGCCAATATAAAGGTCGCCACACCTGAGGGACTTAATTAACTTCTGTGCGTTCTCCCTTTATATGTCATTTACTCGTTATGCGTATTCTTAAGTCGTGTGGTTGCGAGACCTTGGGTCCAAGGCCCCCCTCCGCGCGCCGGCTTCACCTAAGCCTCCACGCTGAGCCGTGCAGTCGGTAAGTCGTTCCTCCACTGAGTTGGGTTAGCGGAGGGGACACGTTTTGCAGCTTCATAACTTTTGAGTTCGCATAATTTGTGCCTGGCACGATAAGGGGAACACTTTCTCAAACAAAACAACATGCATATGTCTAGCTCGGGCTACGATTTAGTTATACTTTTTGATACACTGACCTAGCGTTTATCTTCTTTTACAGGCCCAGCTCTACGACGACCTGGTGTGTCTCTTGTTGCCTAGTGGACCTCTCTGGCCCGCATCGAGAGGCGACTGGGCGCTTCCACGACCCATCCAGCTTCCACACTCGGGGGCTCGTCACCCACTTCAGGTCGCCAGACCTCCCGGCGTCTCTGTCGTCGTCTTCTTCAAGGTCTTCGGACCTCCCGGCGTCTCCGTCGTCGTCTTCTTCAAGGTCTTTGGACCTCCCGGCGGCTCTGTCGTCATCTTCTTCAAGGTCGCTAGACCTCCCGGCGGCTCCATCGTTGCCTACTTCAGGTTGCTAGACCTCCCGGCGGCTCCGTCGTCGTTTTCTTCAAGGTCGCCAGACCTCCCGGCGTCCATGGACTCGTTATGCCCTACTTCAAGCCCCCATATCAGCATTTTCTTCAAGGTCTCTTGGCCTCCGACGACCTCCGGGTCCACGACATCACCATCGCTGTGACAGAACCGCCCAAAATAAATCCGGATTATCACCTAAGCCGGTCCACGTGGCTCATAAGCGATAACCAGGAGCTATTTTGTCGCCTCTGTCGGGTCAAGCCCGGTAAATCACTTTAACCAGGATCGAAGAATTGTACATTAAAACTCACACGACGGCGAGTCTAGAGATAACATTTTACAATTATTACATCAAGCTTCATAAGGTTTTAATATTACAAACCAGGTCCTTTGCATAAGGTAAATAATTCAGAGTTCGAAAACACAGCGGAATTAAAATACTAAACGTCATAGGTAACGTCATAGGAGGCCATCCATGACGTCACTAAGCACTATCGTCCTCCCACTCCACTTCCCAACCGGGTGGGAGAGAACCAGGCCACGGGAAACCATCATCATTCATATCACCTGAAAACAACATCAAAAGCAAGGCTGAGTATACTAATACTCAGCAAGACTTAACCGGCGGGTGATGAAAAATCACCAACTCTCTAGACATGCAAGGCTCTTTGGCTAGTGGGTTTCTTTTGCTGAAAAGCAACAAAGAGTATGTCCTTACTTTCAAATTTTAGCTCAAAATTCTAGTTGATTATCCATTACTAAGTAAGCAACTATGGCAAGCATAAGTTGTGCAAACAATTAAGCATACATCCAAAGTACTTCTCAATTTCATCATTAAGGGACATAGAGTGTATGGTTAAGCAATCTCGGGTAACGGTGAGAGGTCGACGATCGATCGATTAATAACCTTGCAAGGTGGACCTAAACACACGGAAGAGTACATACCCCAAAAACAGCCAACTAGAAACCAAAGGGGGTGGGGTATGCACCAACCAGGCGGTTCCCGTCAATCCTCGGTTCGGGAATAGGGGCTACAGTCCTCGGTACATGGTGGTTGGTTCGACCTCGCCTCCCCAACCCCACACATGCACCACAATTAAGCTGCAGCAGGGGACGAACCCAGGAGTAGTAACACTAAAGTTCCCTTGCCGTGCCAATCGGGTACTAGGCTTACCGGTCCCATTCCCGGCAAATGTTTAGTACGTTCAAACGCTTAACCACAGACCTACTGGCCGGAGCCGGTCCCATGCTCTTACCACATGAGCATATCCATTTATAAAATCTTATGATTCCAACATAAGAAACCTATAGCTCGCGAGTGACGAACATCACTCGACTTTTACCGTGTCCTTAGAGCATGGCAACTAGCGACCTATCATGCTAGTATTTGAGCATAGGAACCTAAGATCATGCATCTAGGGTTTCAAATCAACTCCTGAACATAAATGCACAAACATTGCATATCATAATTGTAAAAGTTAGAAAACTGGGTTATGCTCTGGGGCTTGCCTTCACTAGCAAAGTCAGTGACGAAGTCCTCCGAACTTTAGTTCGGGTCTTGCTGCACTTCCACCACGTTCACTTCTCCTTCAGCGAGATCTCCATCGGATTCCGGCACCAACTCGTAGTTTCCGTCCGGAAGTTCTACACGACATGCATATGCATTAACTTTATGTATTCATATGTGAGGATTGAGAACGTAGCTTAGAATTAAATGGTAAACGTGGGGGTGCATGAGTGACCACATTCACCTGGATAAGAATATATCCAGCATACTCTTCCTATCAAAAATAGGGGTATGTGTGCGTGGTTTAACTCCTTATTTGATGGTGATTGTGTGCATATTTAAATTACTTACTTAATTTTTATTCACCAAGTAATGGGGTGCTGTTCATGGTGTGATTTGGTGAGGCTTAACCAAAAGATTTGAAAAGAAAACAAAAGTGATTTCTCTCTTTCTTTTAAATCAAGGATTAATCTTGATTTACTTTGAAAATTCATTCTGGAAGAAATACAAACAATATGACCATGAAACTTTGCAGAGAGGCTCAGCATACTACACATGAGCTACTGCCAAGAATTTAGATCAATCCAAGCTATAGATCTAGTATGAAAAATACAAATAGATTCATTCATTAAAAACAAGAATAAATCATACAAAAATAAATATACCACAACTTGAGCTAGAAATTCATGTGGAAGCACAAAACACCTAATCATGGAGAGATATGCACTTACTCAGCAAAGAAAATTTAAATCAATTTAAATTTATGAAGGAAGGCTAAATTTGTGCTAAAATTACTTGACCCTATAAAATATGATAAAAACACCTCTACTATTTATCATGAGTGCAAAACCATAAAACAGGATCATAGCAAAAAAGATGGGATCCAAAAGCTCAACAGATTAATTTACATAAATAAGAAATAGGAACAATACTGAAAATCAACTTTAATTCATAAATAAAGATCTACTTAATAACTTTGTGCCAAATTTGAACCAGAAGACAAACATGACATGTAGAATAAGATATCCAAAATTCAGCTACAGATCATGCATAGAATTTGAATTATTGCAGATCTACTTAAACTGGTAAATTCAAAATTATTTAAAAACTACACTGAAATTTGAAAACTTCCTTTGTAGAAGAGTTAGGGTTCTTCACAGGGATTCCAGAACAGTTGAGTTTGCATTTTTATGATTTTTCTGTGATTTGATATGCATTTTACAAAATTTAGCAAAATAAAAGAAAACTTGAAGAATCTGTCTTGCCGATAGGTCCCTGGCCTATTTTCTTTTTCACAACTATGCCCTTGGTTTTACACGGAAGCCCCTGCCTTTACGGATTAGACCCTAGAAGTCAAAGGAGACTAGCAATTGGGTCCCAGGCGGCGCGGCGAGCTCGCCGGCGGCGATGTGGGGTCGGAGAGGCTCGGGCGAGCGGCGGAGGATGACCATGTGCTCACCTGGACTCGATCCGCGGGCTTGGCCGGCACAGGTGGTGCTTCGGTGGTGGCCGGCGGCGGAGCAGGGGTACGGCGGCCGCGGCGGGCCTGTTTCCGGCGAGGAGGGGCTCGAGGCTGGGCAACAAATGGCCGGGGAGGCTTCCGTGGGGTGGTGTGGTGCTGCTCAGGGGCTTGGACGGGTGCGGGGTGGCTTGGGTAGGGGAGCTCCTCGGTGGCGCTTCAATGGCGGCGGCGGAGCAGGGCGGACGGCACGGCACGGCGGGGCTGCGACCCTTTTTAAAGGCGGCGATGCGCGGGAAAGTCGACGCGGGGTCCAGGCCTCTCGCACGCGCGCGCATGGGCGGAGACAGGGCGCGCGCAAGCGGTGCCCCGGCGCGGCGCGAGGCGTGCACGCTGCGCGCGTGGGCGCGGCACGACCGGGCGGGCGCGGCGCGGCGTCGTGCCACCTGGCGCGCCACGGGGCTGGCCCTACCCTGGGGAGTTGCACCTAGACGCGACGGATGTGACGGCACAGGCGGGGCCCACGCACGGCGCACGGACGGCGGACGCCCAGGCGGGAACGGGCGGCGCGGCAAAACGCGCGCGACGCGCGAGCGCGTGTGGCCAGAGCGCCGGCGTGCACGTTTGTTTTCAGCGATACACTGTTTGACCGGCCAAAGCTCAAAAATTTCAAACCAAACTTGAAATTCTCCAAAAACCGAAGTTGTAGATCTCCTAACCAGCAACAACCTTTGTAAAGGCCAGCCTATGAAATTCTTCATAGATTTGGAGATAAAGTGGTTTGAAAATTGGGATTTTCTCTGTTTGGTCAAATAGTGGCACAGAGCTTTGACCAATATTTTGGGGCTTTTCCACTTCGAATTTGAAATGCCGCCAATTGAATGAAATGTGTCCCATGTGATAATGAACAACTTTCATATTGACCGATTTTGAAGTTGTTATATGAAAATCGGAGAACGCGCTAGATTATCGACGAAGGGTATAGAGATCTAGGGTGTTGACCTTAGCTTTGGGGGTTTTGACTTAGGGTTGGAAAGTTGACCAAGTCAATTATGTTGATCACCATGCTTAGCCATGTTAATGAGGGTGATCACTGTTGCCTAAACATCAGGGATGTTACAATCGCAAAGGTCGACAGAGCACTACTGCTTGATAGGTCGCCTCAGCCTACAACGGCGGGTTCACACCCTGGCTCCTAGGTCCTGCTACCTATTGGACTGCCTTAGCCTCTACGGCTGGTTTATACCGATGGCTCCGTGCTTAATGGCTCCACTGCCCGTTGGCGGCCTCCGGGCCAAGTAGCTCCTCCTTGAGGTGGCTAAGGCCCCGCTGCCTCCCAGGTCGCCACGACGCATAGTGATAAAATATCACACCGACGGCTCCGTGCTTAATGGATCCACTGCCCGTTGGCGGCCTCCGGGCCAAGTAGCTCCTCCTTGAGGTCGCTAAGGCCCTGCTACCTTTTAGGCCGCCTAGACCTAAATTTTTCAAGCTGACGACCTGCGTTGTGCCACTGCACAACGGTCGTCACGACCCAGGTCGTCGCGGGTTATCTGTCGTTTCTTGAGGCCTCCATAAGGTCGGCGTGCTAACATAGCCCTACTGGGACCTTGGTAGCCATACCATTGCAGCCCGGGCGCCTCTACAACTACTCGGACACACCATTTGTCATACAAATGTGTATATAAAAGGCTTCAATGGCTGTAAGGACCTTGGCCTTTGGCCCTCGTCGTCCTCTTCCGGTCGCCTGACCTCTCGGCGTCGCCGTCGTCGCCCACTTCAGGTCGCTAGACCTCCGGGCGTCGCCGTCGTCGCCCACTTCAGGTCGCTAGACCTCCCGGCGTCGCCGTCGTCGCCAGACCTCCCGGTGTCACCGTCGTCGTCCTCTTCAGGTCGCCAGACCTCCCGACGTCGCTGTCGTCGTCCTCTTCAGGTCACCAGACCTCCCGGCGTCGGCATCGTCGTCCTCTTCAGGTCGCCTGACCTCTCAGCGTCTCTGTCGTCGCCCACTTCAGGTCGCTAGACCTCCTGACGTCGTCGTCGTCGTCCTTTTCAGGTCGCCAGACCTCCCGGCGTCGCCGTCGTCGTCCTCTTCAGGTCGCCTGACCTCTCGGCATCTCCGTCATCACCTACTTCAGGTCGCTAGACCTCCCGGCATCGCCGTCGTCGCCCACTTCAGGTCGCTAGACCTCCCAGCGTCGTCGTCGTCGTCCTCTTTAGGTCGCCAGACCTCCCGGCGTCACCGGTGTCGCCCTCTTCAGGTCGCCAGACCTCCCGGCGTCGCCGTCGTCGTCCTCTTCAGGTCGCCAGACCTCCCGGCGTTGCCGTCGTCGTCCTCTTCAGGTCGCCTGACCTCTCGGCGTCTCCGTCGTCACCCACTTCAGGTCGCTAGACCTCCCGGCATCATCGTCATCGCTCACTTCAGGTCGCTAGACCTCCCGGCGTCACCGTCGTCGTCCTCTTCAGGTCGCCAGACCTCCCGGCATCTCCGTCGTCGCCCACTTCAGGTCGCCAGACCTCCCGGCGTCTCCGTCGTCGCCCACTTCAGGTCGCTTGACCTCCCGGCGTCTCCGTCGTCGCCCACTTCAGGTCGCTAGACCTCCCGGCGTCTCCGTCGTTGACTACTTCAGGTCGCCAGACCTCGCTGCAGCTCTGACAGTCGGCGCGCCTTTCCCCTATCTGACTGCAAGATTCCGGAGTATTTTGTCATATTGGATTGATATCACAAGAGCATCTGTTTCCTAAGCAGAAGGTCGTAGGTTCGGCTATTTCTTTCTTCTTCTTCTTCGGAGCATCAAACCGGCCATACTGGTCACTTTACTGCTCGGGGGCTACTACACTAGTGCGTCTTTCGACGCCCTATTTTCTTCAGGTCGCCTCGACCTAATGGAAGCCTGCTTTCATCACATCTCCGCTCGACCTACCCTTGGTAGGCATGGCGACCTTTCCGAAGGTCGCGGCAGCTACTACATTGCACCTGACTCAGGTCAGGTCGGCGGTTCTTCAAGATCTACGCCTCGTCTTCACTTCGACCTTATGGTCTTTCGACCTAGAAGCCCGACGTTCAACTTCGTATGCTCATCGGAGGGGTTTTTTCTTTTTGATCCTCGTGCACCCTTCACGACCTCGACGGTGCCGTGCCATCGCTACCCTTCGACACGACCTCGCCTCGGCCGCTACGCCTACACGTCGATCGGGAGCTTGAGAGACATGGGTACCCATGGGTCCCCACCGACCAGGGTCTCAACCGTCCCCGACAAGTGGATCTGACCTTCCAGAAGACCCACCGACCTTACAAGTGGTCCCAGCGACCGGATCAGGATCATGGAAGACCCACGAAGCCTTGGCGTGCAAGTCAAGACATGGCGACCTGGCGTGCCGCCGCCTGTAGCTCCGAGTATCACGGGGTACTCCTTGTAATCCGGGAGATAAGCCTCCCACAGTTGTAACCGCCCCCAACACGGGTCAACCGACCTGCGCATGCAAACCCTAGCCCATCCCCCATATGAGGCGGCCTAGGGCTCCATGCACAGGACAACTCATCCTCTCATAATCCACCACCAAACTGGACGTAGGGTTTTACTCTCCGGAGGCCTGAACCAGTCTAAAACCCTTTGTCTCCTTGTTCCTCGCCGCCATACTCGCCTAGTTCCGTGTGCATCCCGTGCATAACCACCTACGCTCTTAGGTCCCGATCCTCCATTAACCTGCAAACCTTTAGGGCAACCCCCTAGCGGATCTGTCCAGGTCTCACCCCCTGACAGTGCATGTATGTAATCAAGGTGAACAACCTAGAGCTGTTAGTTGAGTATATCCCATGTAAATAGGAGATAGAGGCCAGGTTGTTCATCATATTCTGTACACCACACCGGGGGTTGTTCCCGGCCTATATCAACATGCAGAGCACGACCCTGAGAGGGCAACTGTGCTTACACCGAATTTTACATGGTATCACGAGTCTAGCCTCAAATTAGATTCATCTACGATGTCGTTGACCACCCCTACCTCCGTCGGCGGCCATCTTCCCCTCAGCTTGGTCTCTCCGCTAGGTCTTCCCGTCTCGGAGAAGCTGTCCAAGAACAATCTTCAGATATGGAAGATGCAGGTGCTACCGACGATTCGTGGAGCCCAACTGATGGGGTTCCTTGATGGCACCGCTACTGCGCCGGCCAAGGAGATCGACGTCCAGACGGGATCCACCGTCACCAAGGAAGCCAATCCTGAGTATGCCAAATGGCTTGCTCAAGATCAGTAGGTATTGGGCTACCTGTTGTCCACCATGACGCGTGAAGCCTTGATTCAAGTCGGCGCTGCAGAGACGGTAGCCGCACTATGGGCTGCGGTGGATGAATTGTTTTCCTCGCAGACCCGTGCATGGGCGGTCAACACCAGGATCGCCCTCGCCACCACCAAGAAGGGCGCCATGACTGCATCCGAGTACATGGCCAAGATGAAGTCGCTGTCTGATGAGATGGCGACTGCCGGGAAACCTCTCGGTGCTGTCCTACATCTTGGCCGCCCTTGACATGGAGTACAACCCCCTGGTCATCTCGATGTTGGCTAGGAAAGATCCGGGTCCCTACAACGAGCTCCTGTCCCAGATACTGAGCTTTGAGAGTCGCCTTGATCTTCTGCAAGGCGGTGGTGGCGGTGGAAGCAGTTCGGGATCGTTCTCATCAGTTAACTCGGCGTCCCGTGGTGGCAATGGTGGCCGGAACGCCGGCAACCATGTCTCTAGACGAGGCCGTGACCCGCCAGGAGGGTGAGGCTGTGGCGGCTCTGGTGGTGGACGCGGACGTGGTTCATCCGTGAACAATTCTAGCGGACAGAAGCCCCGCTACAATGGTCGCTGCCAAGTTTGCTTCAAGGAGGGGCATAACACTGTCAATTGTTGGCATCACTTCGATGGTGACTATGTCCCTGACGAGAAGCACGTCAACTCTGCCTTCCACACGTATGGGGGCGACAATGCCTGGTACACTAATACTGGCACCACGGATCACATCACCAGCGAGCTTGACAAGCTAGTCATCCATGACAAGTACAATGGTACTGATCAGATCAGCACTACAAGCGGAGCAGGTATGAACCTTAATCACATCGATAATGCTATTGTTAGTACTCCCAATTGCAATCCTAAACTTGATAATGTTCTCCATGTTCCTAATGCCAAGAAAAATCTTGTATCCGTGCATCGTCTTGCTACTGATAATCATGCTTTCCTTGAATTTCATCCCGATTTTTTCTTGATCAAGGATCAGGCCACGAGGAGAACTCTTTTGGAAGGCAAGTGTAGAGGAGGTCTTTATCCTCTCCCTGAGTCAAGACGTGAAGCTCACAGTGCTGCCACACCCTCTGCGGCTAGATGGCATAGCAGATTGGGTCACCCTGCTCGTCCTATTGTTGATCGAGTCATTAGTAAGAATAATCTGCCTTGTGTTAAGGAAGATCGTAGATATATGGTTTGTGATGCATGTCAACAAGCCAAGAGTCATCAGCTTCCTTATCCCAAGTCATCTAGTGTTTCCAAATTCCCTTTAGATTTAATCTTTTCTGATGTATGGGGGGCTGCTTCTGACTCTGTTGGGAGAAATAAATACTATGTGAGCTTCATAGATGATCATAGCAAATTTGTTTGGATTTATTTGCTGTGTTATAAATCGGAGGTGTTTGAAAATTTTCATGAACTCCAGCAGCTAGTTGAAAGGAGATTTGACAAGAAAATTGTTGCCATCCAAACTGATTGGGGGGGGGAGAATATGAGAAACTTAATTCTTTTTTTCGCAAGGTTGGGATATCTCATCTGGTGTCTTGTCCTCATGCTCATCAGCAAAACGGGGCTGCAGAGCGCAAACATCACCACATTGTTGAGGTTGGTTTGTCTCTCCTAGCTCATGCATCTATGCCCCTTAAATACTGGGATGAAGCTTTCCTTGCTGCCACCTATCTTATCAATCGTATCCCAGCCAAAACTCTACAATACTCTACTCCCCTTGAGGTTCTCTCTCAGAAAAACCTGATTCCTCTATGCTTCGGGTATTTGGCTGTGCTTGTTGGCCCAATCTTCGGCCGTATAATACTCATAAACTTGCTTTTCATTCTAAACGCTGTGCCTTTCTAGGGTACATTAATATGCACAAAGGTTTTAAGTGGCTCGATATTTCTACTGGTCGCATCTACATCTCACGAGATGTTGTTTTTGATGAACAAGTGGTTCCCTTCTTTGAACTACATGCTAATGCCGGTGCTGGTTTACGCTCTGAAATTGAGCTTCTACCTCCTACTCTTTTTGACTTATCTTCTTTTGGGAGTACTGCAATATCTGATCCAGTTGTGGTTAATGATTCAGTTAATCTTGCATCTAATACTAATCAAAATCTGGAAGAAAATCCAATTTTGGAGCCAGTATTCCATGTTGTTTCACATGGGGGAGTAGGCGTGGCATCCCAGGTTGATTCACCTGAACCTGCGGCCAGTTCGACTCCGATCCCGAGCGCATCTGCTTCGGTTCTCGCGAGCGGATCTGCATCGGACCCTGCGGATGAGTCCAGCGCAGCCACGTGCCCCTACACGCCCGGCGCACCCTCAGCGGGCCAGCCAGCTGCTGCCACGCGCCCGACCGAGACACCGCCGTCCGCACCCCATGTGCGGGCGCCCGACAACTCCGCCACGCGCCGGCCTTCTACGGGCTCTGACGCCCCTGGCGGCCACCCTGACGCGCCTGCCAGCTCTGCTGCTGCGCCTGCCAGCTCTGCTGCCGGTAGATCAGGCGGATTCGGTGCTCCAACCTCGTCTGCAGATCACCGTGTGCCAGATTCACTCCAACCTGATCTTTGACCTCATACACGCGCGCAAGATGGGATTCACAAGCCCAAGTGGTACACCGACGGTACAATCAGGTATGGCATGGCTGCAACTACTGAACCCACCTTTGTTCATGATGCTTTAGCTAATGATAATTGGAAAAAGACAATGGATGTGGAGTATGAGGCTCTAATGAAAAATAAAACATGGCATTTAGTTCCTCCTCATCATGGTCATAATATTATTGATTGTTGGTGGGTCTATAAGGAAAAACGGAAAGCTGATGGTACTCTTGATAAATACAAAGCTCGTCTAGTAGCTAAAGGATACAAGCAAAGGTATGGCATTGATTATGAGGTCACATTTAGTCCTGTGGTAAAGGCAACCACCATTCGTCTTGTTCTATCTCTCGCAGTGTCTTTTGGATGGACTCTTCGACAACTAGATGTTCAGAATGCGTTTCTTCATGGTACTCTTGAAGAAGTGTTCATGAGGCAACCTCCTGGGTATGAGAGTAAGATTCATCCTCATTATATTTGTAAACTTGATAAAGCTCTCTACGGTTTGAAACAAGCGTCGCGTGCTTGGTATTCCCGGCTTAGCTCAAAGCTTCAGTGTTGAAGAGTATCTTGGCCCCCTAAGTGGGTTTTGGTGATTTAATGACACACGCTTAAGTAACTAATGATTTATCTAGTGTATGAGCAGGTATTAAAATTGTATGTGGCATCAAGTCTATTTCATTGTTGTTACAAAAAGGAAGTGATGCTACAAAGGGGTTCCTAAGAAGGCTTATTTATTTTATATTTTGAATTTGAGTCTTAGGAACGCCGCACTATAAAGAGGAACAGGAAATGTGTCCTCCAAGAGTCGAACAGGTGCTCAAGTTGCTAACAAAACCTATGAGAGACACCTTTGCACCAACACGTTCACGGGGAACTTTTCTTGGGTGCTGACCTTGGGAGGCCGGAGTATCCGGGTTTATCCCGGAGTCTCCGGACTTCCCGGAGTTTCCGGGTTTACCCCGGATATTCCAGGTCTTAGAGCTGTAACGGCTCTTTTCTGTGTGAAGGGGTATAAAAGCTCCCTCCACCCTTTCCTCTCTCTCTCTTGCCCATTTCGACCTGCAAAGCTTCAGAACTCATTCACTCCCTCCTTTACTCCCTTTGGCTCTAAGTTGGTGAGATTTGGTGGAGATTTAAGAGGGATTGAGAGCAAGAGCTTGGAGAGTGCTTGTGAGCTGAATTCCCATCTCTAGAGCACCTCGTTCTTCGCTTGGTAGGCACACTTCGTGTTTGTTACTCTTGGAGCTTTGAGCTCCTAGCCGGCTAGGCGTTGCCTTGGAGCATCCAAAGGTTGTGGCTGCCCAAGGAAGTTTGTATTACCCCGAGATTGAGTAAGTAACTCTAGCTTGATCTTTGTGGTCGCTAGAGGGAGGAAAGTGACCTAGGTGTAAAGGTCCACCCTTTGTGGGTACCTCAACGGAGACGTAGACCTCAAGGTGTGAGATTGAACTCCGGTAACAAATCCTTGTGTCTCTTGTGCTTGTTCATCTTGTTGCATGCTTGTATCTCTCTTGAGCACATATCTAGGGTTTGGTGCCGATCTACTTCGTGTTGAGGTTCCTGGAAGATTTGAGTGGATAAACAGGCTTGTCTCATCCCAGTGCATAACCTATTTTCACAGATTTACATTTGAGCAAGTTTAATTTCTGTCGAATTTGATTCCCCCTTGACAGGCCGGACTATCCGGACATTTTCCCGGATTCTCCGGACTTCCCGGAGTATCCGGAAAAATATCCGGAAACTCCGGACCTGATTTAACAGCTGCGAAAAAGTTTGTGAATTTTCAGGTTCGACTATTCACCCCCCCTCTAGTCGACATCTTGATCCTTTCAATTAGTATCAGAGCCAAGTGCTCCGAATTTGAAGCTTAACCGCTTGGAGTCAAGAAGATGTCGAATCCAATCGATCAAGCTCCACCCCTCGCCGAAGGTGATCCCGTCAACAATGTTGTTGGCACACCTCCCGTCCCACCTCAAGGAGGTAACACCCTTAGAGCAAGCACAAGCCATCAAGCACATGGACATGGTGATGATTCCTCCGATAGTGAGGATGAAGAATTTGATGATGCAAGGTCCAACCGCTCCGCTCGACGACCGTCATCATCAAGGGACTATACTCGAACCTCTTTCGATTATTCTCGTTTATCCTTTAACCATCCATCGGGTTCTATCCACATTGGGAAGATACCCCAATTTGATGGAACCGGCTATTCCAAGTGGAAGAACTCGATGGAGGAGTATTTGATGGCGGTGAATCCCGCACTTTGGACTATTGTGAACAGGGGTATTACTTTCCCTAGTGGTGATACAACGCTAACTCAAGAGCAAGCTAATGAGATACAAAGAAACTATCAAGCCATACGCATCATCAAGAGTTCGCTCACGTCCGAAGAGTATGACAAGGTGGATGGGTTGAAATCCGCCAAGGAAGTGTGGGACACATTGTTCATCAACCATGAAGGGACAAAGCAAGTAGAGAAGGAAGAATTAGAGCCTTGGAAAGTGAGCTCAATCGCTTTGTTATCAAGGATGATGAGTCTCCACAAGACATGTACAACCGCTTGAACAAGATCATCAACAAGATCAAATCACTTGGAAGCACAAGATGGGGAAGAAGAGAAGTGGTTGATAAGATCCTCTCCGCGTACATGGCAAGGGATGTTCAACTCCCAACACTCATTAGAGAGAAGAGAGGCTTCAACAAGTTCACTCCGGCGGATGTGATTGGAAGAATGGAAGAACACCTTATCACCGTCAAGGAGTCAAAGCTTTCACAAGAAATGTCAAAGATGCATGAACAACTTGAGAAGAACAAGGGAGTGGCCCTCAAGGCATCTAGCAAAGAGAAGAAATCTAGCTCATCAACCTCAAAGACCGTGGTCGAGGAAGATAGTGATGAAGATAGTGACTTGAACATGACTCCCGAGCAAATGACACTTTTTGTAAGAAAGTTCAACAAAATGTTCAAGAAGAGTGGCTTCATCAACAAGAGCAAAGACAAAGACAAGATCAAGACGAAGAGGACTTCCAAGAGACCGTGCTTTGGGTGTGGCAAGGAGGGTCACTTCATTGCGGAGTGTCCCAACATCAAAGTGAGAAGAAGAGACACCAACAAGAATGACAAGAACAAGAAGAAGGAAGTTGGTGAAGCACATTTGGGTGAAGAATGGGATTCAAATGATGATAGCTCCGACTCTGATGATGAAGTGGGTCTTGCCACTATATCCATTGGAGAACCAATCAACAATTCATCACTCTTTGGAGATCTCACCGATGATGAAGATGACTTCACCCACACATGCCTCATGGCTAGGGGCTCTAAGGTAGACACTCCCACCCCGCCCCTAGATGATGATAGTGAAAATGATCTTGACTTTGAAAAGATGATCACTAGCTTTGGTAAAAAGGCAACTAAGAAAATCATGTTTTTAATGAAAGAAATAGAGAATAGAGATGGGACTCTAGAGGTGCAAGAAGAACTCTTTAGACTTGAGCGGGAGAAAATCATTGCCTTTGAGAATGCCCTTGTAATTGAAAAGAAGGGTTTCAAGGTGCAAGAGGACTTGCTCAAGGAAAAGGAGATAGAAATTCTTAGCCTCAAGAAATCCCAAGCTAAAGATGAGTTGATAGTAGATGAATTAACTAGGGAATCCTTCCTAGCTAAGGATGCTTGCAAGAAACTTGAGGGTGAAAAGCTTGAACTTCAAAAGAGCTTTGAAAGCTTAAAGACTAGTCACATAGCACTAGAAGTTCAACTTGACAACCTCAAGAATAATCTTACAACTATATCTAATGATGCTCTCTCTAACTCTAAAACTTCAACAAGTAATGGTTGTTCTCGGTGTTACAAAATTGATGTAAATGCTTGTGCTACTAACATTACCGAGATGAATGCAATGAGGAAAGAGATTGCTAGGTTGTCAAACTCTCTCATTAATGAGAAAAGGAAAGAACCCAAGAGAGGTGAATTTGAGAACCACACCAAAGGCTTTGGGTCAAGCTACATGAAGAAGTTTGGCTTTGCGGATGGGAAGGGGCTTGGTAAGCAAGAGCAAGGTACAAAAGACCCTATCCCATTCATCAAGAACTACCACACCAAAGGTGTGGGGACAAGGAATGTGGTACATGGCATGAAGCAATTGGGTGCCAAGAACTTTGACAACCAAGTTGAGTACAACACTCCCATCAAGTTCAAGAGCACTCAAGTCACAACAAATGCACCACAATCTAAGGCAAAGATCAAACCAACCAAGTTGAGCAAGAAGCCCAAGCCACATGCCTCACAAGATAGTTTTTATGCCGACTATGTGTTGACTTGGAACCACAAGGGTAAGGTGGTTGCCAAATATGTGGGACCCCGCACAAAAGGGACATTGATCAAAAGGAATGTGTGGGTGCCCAAGGTTCTTGTGACTAACGCTCTAGGACCCAAATCCACTTGGGTACCTAAAACACAAGCATAACTTGTTTTGTAGGCATACTCCTCCGGTGGAACAAAATGGGTGATTGATAGTGGATGTACAAATCATATGACCGGCGAGAAGAAAATGTTTACATCTTGTGATATGATTGAAAATCCTACGGAAAGAATTGCCTTTGGAGGCAATGGTGGAGGAACGGTTGTCGGTCTTGGAAAAATTGCTATCTCAATCAATCATTCAAT
Source organism: Cenchrus fungigraminus (assembly GCA_036936925.1). NCBI lineage: Eukaryota > Viridiplantae > Streptophyta > Magnoliopsida > Poales > Poaceae > Cenchrus > Cenchrus fungigraminus. The sequence continues at coordinate 132,140,675 of CM072777.1, forward strand.
TTCCGATGTTTATTTAGTTAAATCTTTGCACTACAATTTGTTGTTCGTTTCACAACTTTGTGAAATGGGTTACAATTGTTTGTTCACCAATGAGGGTGTGACCATCTTTAGAAGGGGCGATGACTCCGTTGCCTTTAAGGGTGAGCTCAAGGGAAGGCTTTACTTGGTGGATTTTTCATCGGATAAAGCCCAACTTCATACATGCTTATTGGCAAAGTCTAGCTTGAGTTGGCTTTGGCATCGCCGACTAGCTCACGTTGGGATGAACAATCTCAATAAGCTTCTAAAGGGGGAACACATCCTAGGACTAACAAACGTTCATTTTGAGAAAAATAGAATTTGTAGTGCTTGTCAAGCCGGAAAGCAAGTTGGTGCTCCTCATCCCGCCAAGAATGTACTCACTACTACAAGACCATTGGAACTACTTCACATGGATATCTTTGGTCCCGTGGCTTATGTTAGCATTGGAGGGAACAAATATGGATTTGTCATTGTTGATGACTACTCTCGATACACTTGGGTATTCTTTATGAAGGACAAGAGCAAAGTTCATGAAATATTCAAGAAGTTTGCCACAAGAGCCCAAAATGAGTTTGATGTGAAGATCAAAAGAGTGAGAAGTGACAATGGAACCGAGTTCAAGAACACCAACATTGAAGAGTATCTTGATGAAGAAGGCATTGGTCATGAACTCTCCGTCCCATACACTCCACAACAAAATGGGATAGTGGAGAGGAAGAATAGGACTCTCATTGAAGCCGCAAGAACCATGCTTGATGAGTACAAGACTTCGGATAGTTTTTGGGCGGAAGCAATCAACACGACTTGTCATGCTATCAACCGCTTATATCTTCACAAGCTTCGTCACAAAACCGCCTATGAACTTCTAACCGGTAAAAAGCCTAACGTGTCTTACTTTAGAGTTTTTGGTTGTAAGTGCTTCATTCTTAACAAGAAGCCCAAAAGCTCTAAGTTTGCACCTAAAGTTGATGAAGGTATCTTTCTTGGTTACGCCCCAAACACTCATGGCTATCGTGTCCTCAACAAGACCTCCGATTGTGTTGAAGTCACGTGTGACTTGACGTTTGATGAATCTAATGGCTCTCAAGTGGAGCAAGTGGATGAATTGTGTGTAGGCAAGGAAGTACCAGCTGAAAAGGCTATAAAAAGGATGGCCATTGGAGAAGTCAAGCCTCAAGAAGAAGATGATGAGGACTGCGAGATAGAGGAATCAGCAATTTCACCTCCCGCTGCGAACCCCGGAGTATCCGGAGAAAAATCCGGAGATTCCGGGTTTCCCGGAAACTCCGGAGAAAATTCCGGAGACTCCGGGCCTGCTGCTGATATCTCCCAGAGCAGTCAAGAAATTGAGGAATTGATCCAACAAGAAGTTTCTGACCCACATCCAAGAGTTCGGCAAAGTGTTCAACGAGATCATCCCGTTGACAACATTCTTGGAAGCATCCGTAGAGGGGTAACAACTCGTTCAAGATTAGCAAATTTTTGTGAACATTACTCGTTTGTTTCCATGTTGGAACCTCTTAGGGTTGAAGAAGCTCTTGACGATGCTGAGTGGGTAAAGGCCATGCAAGAAGAGCTCAACAACTTCACTCGGAATGAAGTCTGGTCCTTAGTGGAACGCCCCAAGCAAAATGTGATTGGAACCAAATGGGTCTTCCGCAACAAACAAGATGAAAATGGTGTGGTAACCAAGAACAAAGCAAGATTGGTGGCAAAAGGATACACTCAAGTAGAAGGCTTGGACTTTGGAGAAACATATGCACCAGTGGCAAGGCTTGAAGCAATCCGCATACTCTTAGCCTTTACCACACATCACAACTTCAAGTTACATCAAATGGATGTCAAGAGTGCTTTCTTGAATGGTCCAATCTCCGAAGAAGTCTATGTTGAACAACCACCGGGCTTTGAAGATCCTAAATTTCCCAACCACGTCTACAAGCTCCATAAGGCGCTCTATGGGCTCAAACAAGCCCCAAGAGCATGGTATGAATGCCTTAAGGAATTTCTCTTAAAGAAAGGTTTTGAAATAGGCAAAGCCGATCCTACTCTCTTCACTCGTAAACAAGGTAATGATTTATTTGTGTGCCAAATATATGTCGATGACATTATATTTGGATCTACTAACCAAGCTTGGGTTGATGAGTTTAGTAGGATTATGACCAAAAGATTTGAGATGTCTATGATGGGAGAGTTGAAGTTCTTTCTCGGTTTTCAAATCAAGCAACTCAAGGATGGCACATTCATAAGTCAAACCAAGTACACCAATGATATGCTTAAGAAGTTTGACATGAACAACGCCAAGCCCATCAAGACACCTATGCCATCAAATGGACATCTTGATCTAAATGAGGAAGGCAAAAGCATCGACCAAAAGGTATATCGCTCCATGATTGGATCTTTGCTTTACCTTTGTGCATCTAGGCCCGATATTATGCTTAGTGTGTGCATGTGTGCAAGGTTTCAAGCTAATCCTAAGGAGTGCCATTTAATGGCCGTTAAGAGAATCTTTAGATACTTGGTTCATACTTCTAACCTTGGTTTATGGTATCCTAAGGGCTCCACTTTCAATCTACTTGGCTACTCCGATTCGGACTATGCCGGTTGCAAAGTAGATAGAAAGAGTACATCCAGGACTTGCCAATTCCTTGGGAGGTCCTTGGTGTCTTGGAGTTCCAAGAAACAAAACTCCGTTGCCCTTTCCACCGCCGAGGCCGAGTATGTTGCAGTCGGCGCTTGTTGTGCTCAACTACTTTGGATGAGGCTCACTTTGAGAGACTTTGGTTGCGAGTTTAGCAAGGTGCCACTCTTGTGTGACAATGAGAGTGCCATCAAGCTAGCTAACAACCCCGTAAACCACTCAAGAACAAAGCACATAGACATAAGACACCATTTCTTGAGAGACCACGAAGCCAAAGGAGATATCGCTTTAAGCCATGTGAGCACCGATAAGCAACTAGCCGATATCTTCACAAAGCCTCTTGATGAACTAAGGTTTTGTGCTTTGAGGAGTGAGCTAAATATCTTGGATTCTCGTAACTTGGCGTGAGATCATGCACATGTTTGAGTGACCTAGATTAAGATTTTGAAAGTAAAAGATTTGTGAAAACTTGTGTTGGATTTGTCTTTGAAAAATTTGGATCTTTATGGTACAACACTTGGACTATAGTTCTCATTGCTTGTTTGTGACTAGTCTCAAGTGTTGATACTACTCAGGTTCACATATATTACATATATAGTCATCCAAATCTATCCCAAATCAAATTCCTTGCAAATCTACTCGCTGGACTCAGGGGGAGCGGAAACTCCGAAAATTTTCCCGGAGATTCCGGGTTTCCCGGAAACTCCGGACCTGGCCCGGAGTGTCCGGACCTTTAGGGTATATATACCCTTTCATCGCGGTCTTTTCTTTTTTCACTGCTTTATCGCGTTGACCGGCCGCCTCCTTCTCCCGTCGCCCTCCCCCTCTCCCTCTCCTCGCCCCCTTGGGTGTTTTTCGCTTTCCACCGTCCAAATCAAGTGTGAGTGAGGGTTTGAGGGCTCCAAGGTGTGGAGATTGAAGATCCACTCCGGTTTCGAAGGATTGAAGCTTCTCCCTCTCTCTTCCCAAGGTATCTCTTGAGGAATCTCGATCTATCTCCCTAGTGGTTCCCTTGCAGTATTCTCTTAGGGAATAGGTTGAGTAGACTCTATAGGCTCTAGATCTGCAATGTCTCTCGTTTTGGATGGTTGATTTGCGCAGCATTGTGAGTTAGGGTTTCGGCTGTGAAACCCGGAAACTCCGGACATCCCAAGCCCGGACTCTCCGGACTTTCCGGAGTATCCGGACTTTTTCCCGGAGTCTCCGGGGTTCACACTGAAAACCCCAAGTCACAGTGTCTCGCATCTCTTCTGTTGTTCATCTCTCATTTCTATATCCTTCCTTATGTTCAGATCATGAGGGTGAAGATAAGGCGTGAGACGGAAGAGCCCTCCACCCAAAGGAGAACCAAGGCTAGGCACGACCCCGCCACTTTGCGGGCCGTGCAAGAAGCTTTGGGCCAAGAGGGATCTCAGCGCAGCTCAAGGTCAAGAAGGGGTGACCCTCCTCCCTCCTATGCCGAGGGAAGTGAAGAAGAGATAGAGGAGGAAGAGGAGGAGAGGACCGAGAGTGATGGTGAAGAGGAGGATGACACCTATGAGCAGCCCCCCGAGCCTCCTCGCCGCCATGGAAAGGGGCCGGCTAAGGAGAAAACACGTTACAAGCCTCATCCTAAGAAACACCATCAAGCCCCCTATATCCAACAAAGCCGTGCCGCTACTCGCATTCCTCCTAAACACAAGCAAGGAGTAGCAGCCCACATTTGCCCCAAAACACCTCCTAGACTTATCCCTACCCTTCCACCAAACGTCCGGGTGGTCAACACTCCTATCAATCTTAGGGAGCCCGGATCCGTCCTTGGTTTTGCAGAGCATATGTATAGGGACTACTCAAAGAACGCTCTTGCAGTGAGGGAACAAAGGGAGGAGGATGTGTATCTTTATCTCAAGGGTGAAGGGCTTGAGGCAAGGTTTTGGTGTGATTTCCATAGGGACTTCTACCAAACCGTCATCCGGAATCCAAAGTTGGTGGCAAAGAACATGGTGCCCATCGTGAAGATGAGGTACATTGATTGGAAGTACTATGAGGACCTCAACAACACCGTGTTCAATTCCGTGATTGAGAAGTGCAAGGAGGTTGGTCTCTATGACATTATGGGTTTTAGGTACAATTGGAACAAAGAAATTCTTGCTCAATTCCATTGCTCCTACTACTATAACCCAAATGACAACACCATCACATGGACCACTCAAGGAAACAAGTGCACCATTGACTACATGACTTTCTCTAGGCTTTTGGGACTTGGGTCCAAGGATGAAGATCGCACCCCTATCCACAACGAGAACAAGTACAAGCCTAGGGACCTCACTTTCATGTTTCCTAGCCGTGATTTGGCTATTGAGGGCAAGGCGGATCAACTCAACCCCTACTACTACTACCTCAACCAATTCTTTCGTGCCACCATTGATCCCAAGCAAGGAGATGCTACGGCCCTAAAGTACTTTGCTCCAAATCTCCTTAATAGAATGGCACCGGATGAAGAAGGGTTTTGCATCTTTGATTTCATTTGGAATGAGTTGAGGCGTGCAATGAATGATCCAATGAAGTATCTCCCCTATGCCCCCTATCTCATGTACATGATTGAGAGAGTCACCAACGTCCGCTATCCAAAGGATGTTGTCCATGAGCCCTTCCGTCACCTCCGTGATCGAGCCAAGAAGGCACCAAAGACTCGCAAGTATGTTGGCTCATCCAGTGCAGCTCCTCACCGTGATGATGTGCCCGCTGCACCCTCCCCACCTAGGCCTCCCCGTCGGCACCGTGGTTCCATGATCAAGAGGGTACTCAAAAGTATTTTCAACATGTGCAAGACCATGGCCACAGAGACAAATGAGAACCGCCGGGACATTATTGAGATTAAGTCTCATCTTGGCCTTCCTACCGATCCTTACCGTGAGCTCCCCACCTTTGATGATCCTTTTGCAGAGTGGGATGCCCAAGATGAAGAAGAAGGACAAGAGGAAGCGGAGGAGGAGGACAATGAAGAAGAAGAGGAGGAGGACGACGCCGACTCCGAGTGATCCAGCTGCTCCACACTTCGTTTTTGGTGCTTGATGCCAAAGGGGGAGTGAGTTATCTATCTATCTTGCATCTAATACTAATCAAAATCTGGAAGAAAATCCAATTTTGGAGCCAGTATTCCATGTTGTTTCACAGGGGGGAGTAGGCGTGGCATCCCAGGTTGATTCACCTGAACCTGCGGCCAGTTCGACTCCGTTCCCGAGCGCATTCGCTTCGGTTCCCGCGAGCGGATCTGCATCGGACCCTGCGGACGAGTCCAGCGCAGCCACGTGCCCCTGCACGCCCGGCGCACCCTCGGCGGGCCAGCCAGCTGCTACCACGCGCCCGACCGAGACACCACCGTCCGCACCCCATGTGCGGGCACCCGACAACTCCACCACGCGCCGGCCTTCTACGGGCTCTGACGCCCCTGGCGGCCACCCTAACGCGCCTGCCAGCTCTGCTGCTGCGCCTGCCAACTCTGCTGCCGGTGGATCAGGCGGATTCGGTGCTCCAACCTCGTCTGCAGATCACCGTGTGCCAGATTCACTCCAACCTGATCTTTGACCTCGTACACGCGCGCAAGATGGGATTCACAAGCCCAAGTGGTACACCGACGGTACAATCAGGTATGGCATGGCTGCAACTACTGAACCTACCTCTGTTCATGATGCTTTGGCTAATGATAATTGGAAAAAGACAATGGATGTGGAGTATGAGGCTCTAATGAAAAATAAAACATGGCATTTAGTTCCTCCTCATCATGGTCATAATATTATTGATTGTTGGTGGGTCTATACGGAAAAACGGAAAGCTGATGGTACTCTTGATAAATACAAAGCTCGTCTAGTAGCTAAAGGATACAAGCAAAGGTATGGCATTGATTATGAGGTCACATTTAGTCCTGTGGTAAAGGCAACCACCATTCGTCTTGTTCTATCTCTCGCAGTGTCTTTTGGATGGACTCTTCGACAACTAGATGTTCAGAATGCGTTTCTTCATGGTACTCTTGAAGAAGTGTTCATGAGGCAACCTCCTGGGTATGAGAGTAAGATTCATCCTCATTATATTTGTAAACTTGATAAAGCTCTCTACGGTTTGAAACAAGCGTCGCGTGCTTGGTATTCCCGGCTTAGCTCAAAGCTTCAGTGTTGAAGAGTATCTTGGCCCCCTAAGTGGGTTTTGGTGATTTAATGACACACGTTTAAGTAACTAATGATTTATCTAGTGTATGAGCAGGTATTAAAATTGTATGTGGCATCAAGTCTATTTCATTGTTGTTACAAAAAGGAAGTGATGCTACAAAGGGGTTCCTAAGAAGGCTTATTTATTTTATATTTTGAATTTGAGTCTTAGGAACGCCGCACTATAAAGAGGAACAAGAAATGTGTCCTCCAAGAGTCGAACAGGTGCTCAAGTTGCTAACAAAACCTATGAGAGACACCTTTGCACCAACACGTTCACGGGGAACTTTTCTTAGGTGCTGACCTTGGGAGGTCGGAGTATCCGGGTTTATCCCGGAGTCTCCGGACTTCCCGGAGTTTTCGGGTTTACCCCGGATATTCCAGGTCTTAGAGCTGTAACGGCTCTTTTCTGTGTGAAGGGGTATAAAAGCCCCCTCCACCCTTTCCTCTCTCTCTCTTGCCCATTTCGACCTGCAAAGCTTCAGAACTCATTCACTCCCTCCTTTACTCCCTTTGGCTCTAAGTTGGTGAGATTTGGTGGAGATTTAAGAGGGATTGAGAGCAAGAGCTTGGAGAGTGCTTGTGAGCTGAATTCCCATCTCTAGAGCACCTCGTTCTTCGCTTGGTTGGCACACTTCGTGTTTGTTACTCTTGGAGCTTCGAGCTCCTAGCCGGCTAGGCGTTGCCTTGGAGCATCCAAAGGTTGTGGCTGCCCAAGGAAGTTTGTATTACCCCGAGATTGAGTAAGTAACTCTAGCTTGATCTTTGTGGTCGCTAGAGGGAGGAAAGTGACCTAGGTGTAACGGTCCACCCTTTGTGGGTACCTCAACAGAGACGTAGACCTCAAGGTGTGAGGTTGAACTCCGGTAACAAATCCTTGTGTCTCTTGTGCTTGTTCATCTTGTTGCATGCTTGTATCTCTCTTGAGCACATATCTAGGGTTTGGTGCCGATCTACTTCGTGTTGAGGTTCCTGCAAGATTTGAGTGGATAAACAGGCTTGTCTAATCCCAGTGCATAACCTATTTTCACAGATTTACATTTGAGCAAGTTTAATTTCTGTCGAATTTGATTCCCCCTTGACAGGCCGGACTATCCGGACATTTTCCCGGATTCTCCGGACTTCCCGGAGTATCCGGAAAAATATCCGGAAACTCCGGACCTGATTTAACAGCTGCGAAAAATGTTTATGAATTTTCAGGTTCGACTATTCACCCCCCCTCTAGTCGACATCTTGATCCTTTCAAGTGTCTTGGTTTTAAGCCTTCTAAAGCTGATGTGTCTCTGTTTGTGTACAACAAAGGGGGAACTGTGATATTTCTTCTTGTCTATGTTGATGATATTATTGTTGCAAGTTCCTCTAACAGAGCAACGGAAGCACTTCTCAAAGATCTTCAAGCTGATTTTGCTCTTAAGGACCTTGGTGCACTTCATTATTTCTTAGGCATTGAGGTCAAGAAGGCACATGATGGGATCTTGTTGACACAACAAAAGTACACATCAGATTTGTTGCAGCGAGTAGGTATGAAAAATTGCAAACTTATGAATACTCCAATGTCTTCCATTGATAAGTTGTCGATTCATGATGAGGATCCACTTGGACCGAAAGATATAACTGAGTATAGGAGCATTTTTGGTGCATTACAATACTTGACTTTGACTCGGCCAGATATTTCTTTTGTTGTGAACAAAGTCTGTCAATTTTTACATAAGCCAACTACAGTTCATTGGAGTGCAGTTAAACGTATATTGAGATACTTGCAGTTTACAGTAGATATAGGGCTCAGGATACATAAGTCACCATCTACTCTTGTGAGTGCCTTTTCTGATGCTGACTGGGTCGGGTGCTCAGATGATAGAAGATCCACAGGTGGTTTTGCAGTTTTCCTCGGATCTAACTTAATATCTTGGAGTGCACGGAAACAGATAACAGTATCAAGGTCAAGCACTGAAGCTGAATATAAGTCCTCAGCAAATGCCACAACAGAGGTTATGTGGGTACAAACTGTACTTAAAGAATTGGGAGTTAGAGGACCCAAGTTTGCAAGGCTGTGGTGTGATAATCTTGGGGCAACATATTTATCAGCTAATCCCGTTTTTCATGCTAGAACAAAGCATATAGAAGTGGATTTTCATTTTGTCAGAGAAAGAGTTGCACAAGAACTTCTGCAGATCAGATTTATATCTACAAGAGATCAAGTTGCAGATGGGTTTACAAAACCAATTCCAGTTCGACAACTTGAAGAGTTTAGAAACAATCTCAACCTAGATAAGGTGTGATTGAGGAGGGGTGTTAGATATATGTTGTGTGCATGTATGTAATCAAGGTGAACAACCTAGAGCTGTTAGTTGAGTATATCTCATGTAAATAGGAGATAGAGGCCAGGTTGTTCACCATATTCTGTACACCGCGTCGGGGGTTGTTCCCGGCCTATATCAACACGCAGAGCACGACCCTGACAGGACAATGGTGCTTACACCGAATTTTACAGGGAGAACGATCTGTCGAGACAATCCATATGCACCGCAAGAAATCATCTTGTGAGCGTGCTTGTATACTTCACGTGTCGCGTGGTGACATGCATGTCATCATCTGTTGCTACCTGGTGTATTTTTGCCTACTTGTTTAAAAAAACTAAGTCGGTGGGGGTAAGACCGCCCTCACGGTTTTCATTAAGAGAAGAAAGTCTCCTACCGACTTAGAAAACCTCTGAATCCTGACTTTACCGGCGAGAGGATTTTTTTCAGAGATAAACTCCGACGAGAAAAACCGACGCCGAGTGAGTCTCGAACCCAAGGTATGGGCGCTACATCCAGCTGCTCCACCAACCGGGCTAGTGCCCGTCCTCCTGCCTACTAACCCGAAAAGCCGAACACATAAAATCCGAACAAACCCGAACACATATATCAGCTTACTAACCCGCTTAGACTGTCTCCAGCAAGAAACTGGATCTGCATCTGCAAACTGCCGTTTTGAGAGAAGGAGAGAACAGTAGCCGAAAAGGATGAGCCCTCCAGCAGCTTGTGAATCCCCTTGCGCATCCTGCAAGGGCAGTTGCCTCCCGCGCGCCAAGGGAATGGAGGAGGTAGCAGCGGCGATGGAGAAGGAGGCGGCTGGCGACCTCCGTGCCGACGATGCGTCCAGGTCCTCCAGCTCGACGGCCTGGTGCGATGGGACGCGGGGAGGTCAGGGCTGCCGAGGGGAGCCGCCGCCACGCACTGGATCCCGCGCGCCGAGGGTAGCCGCCGCTGCGGGCCCTGGACTCCGCCGCGGTGAGGGGAGCCGCCGCCGCGGGCATTGGATCTCGCCGCGGCGAGGGAAGCCGCCGCCGCGGGCTCCGCGTCGAGGAGGCCGCCGCTTCTCTACCTCCCGCCTCTTCTCCGAGGTGGCTCCAGTGCGCGGCGGCCTCGGGAATGGAGGTGGCGGTGGCAGCGATGGAAGAGGATGAGGCCGGCGAGGAGGCCGGGAATCGACGACGAATCGAACTCGACGGCCGCCTCGACCTCGCGCCGCCGCGGGCCCTGCCTCGACCTCAACCTCAGGTCCTGCCGCCGGCGAATCCGGAGCAGATCCGGCGGATGGGGTGTGGTTCACGAGCGTGTGGCGGAGATCCGAGACCCGCACCGCGGCCGACATGTGTGGCTCGGCCTCGGCATCTTCGACACTGCCGAGGAGGCTACCGCGGCCTACGACACCGCGCGCATCCTCATCTGCGGGCCCGGCGCCGCCTCCGCCAACTCCAACCCGCGACCGCCCTCCGCCGCCGACGGCGACCCGCTCCCACCACCCGCTTCTGTTGTGCCTCTTCCGCCTCGACCTCCTCTGCGCCCCTGCTCCACCGAGATCCGCACCAGAAGGAGGAGGCCCGTCGGGGTGGGGAAGGAGGAGGAGGTGAGAGACGGCTGCGGGAGTGGAGGCCTGCCGAGAGCAGTTGGGATGCAGACTCCCGCAGAACCCCCAGGGATGCGCGCGCGGGGAAGTGTCGCTGCATTTTGCAGCAGCTGTTGCAGCGACTACTGGAGCAGCTACAGTTGTCATCGCTGCTGCATTTTGCAAATGTGGGGAGGGATGCAGCAGCCCTTGGAGACGGTCTTATGCTCTCCAATTTTGTTGTACTCTCTTCTAGTCCCTATAGGAACAAACATTGATATTGATAACATAATGCATGATTCGAACATAAATATATGGGAAAGAGGAAACATGATTTCTTTTTTCTACCTAACTATCTCTGTGAAAACTCGATGAAGTAAGCATCCAACAACATTTTCAACAGTGGACTAAAGTTTGAATATGGAAGAACAGAACAAACAACGATGGTTGGTGGCAACGCCACGAAACAGAACAAAGAAGAAGGTAGGTTTACTTTTCATCTCTGTGGTCGTCTTACTGAAAATTCATAGAAAAATTTGTGAGGTCTAAAAAACAAAGATGATTGAGCATACAGCCATGTACCAAAAAATCCTCGCAAAAAATGTAGAAAATCTGAAACTACGTATCAACTACTTTTGTCTGCATCTCAGGGAACGCTTCTTTCGGTTATCCGTGTCTGAAAAGTTCCACCACTCGTGCGTTTGCTTCCTCGATTCACATTAACCGTAGGTAAGACATGGTGACATGTAACTATGTAAGGTGATTCCATCATCATTGAAGACTGCCACGCTTATTTTCCAGGGCTTTGGAAAGGAATACAATATTCAGCACAATACTGTAATACTTCTGTTCAGCTATATACACTGCAGTTTTTCATACTCAGTCTTCAGAGGGCACGAGAAAGCGTGTCTCTGTTTGAATACACAATGAACTACTCGGACTGATTCCTAACGTGAAGCATCATTACTGACATCAGGTGGTCGCAAACAAAAGATCATACACCGAGGTAGTTCGTTGTAGATGGTTTGCTCTAACGGAAGCATATGGCTACGAGTACACATCGTTCAGAACTTCAGATAGTACTAGTACAAACAGTAGAATAAGTTGTGATGAAGACTAAGCAACTACGGAGGAAGGAACGAACGAAGGTGGAAGCAGGAGCATCATACGGCAGCAAAACCATACGACTTGTACTAGGAACTGGTCGTTGGGATTTGACTTTTGTACCAGCCGGTCAAAGTGTCATGTGATGCAGGAGTGTGGATAAGAACAGCATATTCAGAAATCAGAACAGGGATGATACGGAGTAGTTCAGAAATCAGAAAGAAAACATACGGTCACGTTGATGATAAAAAGAAATGTTGCTTGCATGTCGCTGCAAGGTCCTAATGCATGGTGGATTGGCAGAGAGGTCTCCGAACAAGTATAGTAGTTGGCCTGCAGTTGGGTTCCATGGCTAACTAGGAGTATTTCTTGATGACCTTCTGACCACGGTTCTTTAGGACAAGCCGTTTTGCAGCACGAAACGCGCTTTCATCCCCTTCTGTACGCCTAGCTGGGTCGTCGTCTATTGAGAATTGGAGAGCGTTCAGCTTGTATTAATTTACTTTTCTCTGCACTATTTTGCTCTCATAACAAATCTGTCTGCACATATTATTTCTATTTCACAACAAATCTGCTATACAGATCTGTCAAAAATCTTTCTAATAGACTTTTATACACCTGTGAAGAAATACATTATTTTTTTCTGATGAAAAGAACAATTTATATCTACTGCTGCTTGCTGAAGCAGAAATGGAGCCGTTTTATTCTGTCAGCTCGTGAACAATCCGTTGTGTGGTTGCGACCTGCAGCGATTGTCTGAAGAAGCCCATGCTCGGAAGTCGGAACACAAGCTGTGCCGTGTACGCGTTCAAGATAAACCCTCCGGTCAGGACTCAGGACGCGTCCGGGTACACGAATCCGTCCGTACATGCGGAGGCCGTAGCAGGAGCTGAAGATGTGTTGCACGATGATACCTGAACCTGCTGCGCATTTCGCTATCCGGTACCGATCAGCTTGTAGCGGATCTTAACCTCCATACAAAGTATTAAATAGCTTACAGACGACTTCTCTTCTATAGGCTGTAGGAGCTGTCTGTAAACCTGTCTGTATGCGCAATTCAAGATTCTGCAGTGCCCTAAGCCACTACCGTGGCTTCAGTTTGAAGCCAAGAACATTGGAATGAGATCTTCTGGTTCACACCGGCGCCGCGTAGTAGTGTACTCCCTCTGTCCCACAATAAGTGCAATTCTAATTTTTTTAGGACAGATTAGTGATGGAATGAAAAGATTTTAATACCCTCATTTATTTGCCAAATGCAGTAAGTTTTGCCATGCAAATCAGATCTGATCACTTAATTTGGAAGTTAATTAAATCTATTTTCTAGAATTGCATTCTTTGTGGAATTTTTTTTTCAAAAGTTAGGATTGCACTTATTATGGGACAGAGGGAGTACAGCCCTAAGCCACTACCGTGGCTTCAGTTTGAAGCCAAGAACATTGGAATGAGATCTTCTGGTTCACACCGGCGCCGCGGAGTAGTGTTAATCAACGAACCTATCATGTGGCCTCGTCCCCTGTTGTGTTGTCGAATGCTGGAGGCTTTCGCCGGCGTAGTGACGGTTTTGCAGCCCTGCAGGGGTTTGGACGCGGTTGGTATGGTATTATAACTCGGACGAATGATGATGGTGATGCTTGGGCGCGCGGTTAAGCAAAGGTGGCGTGGCGGCGGCGTTACACGGCCGGGGTCAAAAGCACCTGCCCCGACAGCTCGGTTTCAGACCTTTCCCCCACCGTGATTTCACCCCCGGATCAACGAAAATTATGAGTATAGTCGTAGCGAACAAACATCACGTCGTGACCAAGCAAGCGGTGCGTGCGCGCCGTGCGGCGGATGGGGACAGTCGGCCGGTAGAAATTGGGAATTTTTTTATATATATTTTTCTCTATTTTGCAATAATAAATGGTCCGCTAGAAATTTAGCAAAACTATACATCTGCCGCCGTGGCCCACGGCGGTAGGGGTCCTACCGCCGTGCGGCACGGCGGTAGAGGCCGTGGCCCATGGCCGGGCGTGGGCCTGTAGCGTGCGACGGACATACCGCCGTGGGCTGCGGCGGCAGATCCTAGCGCCGTGGGCACGGCGGCAGCAGGCCTGGTACCGCCGTGCCCCACGGCGTTAGGAACTGCTGCCTATATAAGGCCGAAATTCAGCCGAAAATGTCATAATAATTCGAAAAAAAGAAAGAGGGGAGGAGAGGAGAAAGGAGTGAGGAGGAGGTGGTGAAGGTGCGAAGCTCTGCCGGTTTTTCGTCTCGTTAGAGGTAATACTCTGGTACTTAATATTTTCAACTGTGATAATTCATATTTTGAAGTACTGTTTTAGTGTAGATCTGCTTAGTAAAAATATAGTTTTAGTGTAGATCTGCTTAGTAAAAATATAGTTTTAGTGTAGACCTGCATAGTAAAATTATAGTTTTAGTGTAGATCGATTAGTAAAATTATAGTCGTAGTGTAGCTCTGAGTAGATATGTTTTGTAGTTACAGATCCACTTGTTAATAGCGTTTTTTTTCATGCTGTCAGACATGTCGGATGCAGTTACTGTCAAGTTGTATTTCGGTAATGGCCAGATTAGATATGGTGAACATGGAGTTGACTTGTCAGAATTTAATTCGGTTGACCATGTGATTAGAAGAGCAGCCGAAAGAACTTGGGGGTCCATTACCAACTTTTTTTATAGGGCAGTCCATGTAGATGCAGTGCAACATGACTTGTCCATTATGACTCTAATCAACAGGAGTGAGGCAGTATATTGGGAGCTTATGCCACATATAATCGCTGCATGTCTTGCAACAAAGAATAACCATTAGGGTCGGTACGTGCCTAAATACTTTTTCAAGCAAACCATTCTAGACACTTGGAACCACACTATTGAGGGCCACCTGCATCTTGGAACTTTCACTCAAGACCCCAAAGACAATGCGTTGTACATACCAAATTCAGATCCAACCATGTGCCAAGGTGTCGGTCGACGCAAGAAGAAGAGGATTAGGAACAACATGGACGAGGCTGAAGCTGGACCTCCGGCGCAGATATGCTCTAAGTGCAACAATCCAGGACACTCCTACAAGAAATGCACCGAACCATCTTACTTTTCCACTGCCACTTCTCCAGCACCTTCAGCTAGTGCACGTGGACGTCGTTCCCGTCGCTACACCGAAGGAATGCAGTGATCGTACTTGTTTGTGCTACCGTGCTGTAATATTTGAACCATTTCATTTGGCAAGGTCTTGTAATATTTGAACTTATGCATGTTATCGTGTTGTAATAATTGAACTACCTTTTCATTTGCTTGTTTTTTCTTCTTGCCGTCAAATTTATTATCATATCCTGTTACGTGCCATTGCTTATTTCTGTGATTCGTCGTTAAGTATCAATGGTTCGTCGTTAAGTATCAATGCTTCAAAAAATTGAAATTTCCCCCAAAAAAACCTACCGCCGTAGGGCACGGCGGTAGGTCCATACATCCCGCCGTGGCCTACGGCGGTACCTGGAGGCCACGCTGCCGCCTGGCGGTAGGCTCCTACCGCCGTGCGGCACGGCAGTAGGCCCCTACCGCCGTGTGACACGGCGGTATGTGCACTTACCAGTGGGCCACGGCCCCTGCCGCCGTGCCGCACGGCGGTAGGACCCCTACCGCTGTGGGCCACGGCGGCAGATGTATAGTTTTGCTAAATTTCTGGCAGACCATTTATTTTTACAAAATAGATATATATATATATATAGAAAGCATACTCCGTGACCGGCCATAGAATAGCTTATTCTATGGCCACTGTATCCAACGCACCGGATGCACTGGTCCAAGTAAATTTGCGTGTGTCCTTAATTACCATTAATTAATTAGAGGCAAACTGTGCGAGCAAGCCATTTACTGCATCAAGTTGACCTGAGGCTGGGGAGACCGAGGTACATGGGCCGGTTTCCATGATTAGGGCTGCAATATTAAACAATTCATACCTGCCAATTTTTCCTATACGTACGAGTCCGTGGTTACGAGAAACAATGTTTACTGGAATATTTGTACCATGATCCATCTACTATATTTTCGTCTATGCACACATGCAACTGGGCACTACTAAACCAGACACAAGCACCAGATGATAAGCAGTACGAGAAATTACCATATATTAGGCATCCTGTTGTTCCAGTGAACGTTTACTATATTGATCCTCATTCGGAATGAAAAGAACTTTAAAACAGAATCGTAAATTAATGGCACTAGTCTGGTAAATACTTCTCTAGTAAACTGACGACCTGCTCCTGCTCCTCTCTAGTAAGTGGTTTTCTCAACACACGTGATGTCTAATTGTGGTAACTCGTCGTACCTAATTTATTATATGGTAACTGTATTTGCACTTGCAGGTGCAAGCCGGTACACAAACTCACGAAACTATGGTTTATTCTCACAACCTTGGGTGCGTGCACGTGTAGACAACACAATATAGTTGAACGATTTATCATGCATTCTCGTAATTCGTAACACCGTATATTCACAGGCCAGGCATCTTGTTTAGTATAATACATGCAGCGGTAGTCACGGATGGAGATATGCTGGCTTGACTCGCTGCAGCCTTTGCATTGTTACGGTAATTAAAGCTAATAAGTGAGCGTGGGAGCCGGACGTGGAAATTAAAATGAGGACACGGCCGGGCCACTTTAAGGTCCTGGTGGGGTGATATGGTCTGGCTACAGAATAAATTATTCTGCAGCTAGCCATAGAATACATGCTCTATATATATATATAGGCCTCTTGCCTCGATACCCCAACATACTTGGCGTCGCGCACGTGTGCCCGGCAAATGGGCTGACCCAAGTCGAATGAACTGGATCAGAGGGAGGATTCGGTCGGCGGGTGCGGCGCTATTCGCCTGCCGCTGAGCGGGCGGGCCGGCCTGTCACACTGTGTTCTGCACCGTGCTATTCCCCTGCAACGCCACCGTGGCGTAGATGGTGTACGCGCCGCCCGAGTACTCGGTGGCCGGCGCCACGGGCACGGCGAGCCTGAGGATGTTGTTGGCGAGACGCGAGCGTGGGCGCCGTGCTCTCCAGGTAGGTCGCCGGGACGGACACCGCGCCGCCCGTTGCCGTCCCGCGAGTGCGAGGAGATGAAGACGCTGCTGCCGGCCATGTTGCCGAGGAAGCCCGTGTCGATTCCCCACGCGACCCAGCCCATGGCGCTCTGCGGCGCCCGGGACGCGACGTCGGCCGTGCCGTTCGCCGGGTGGTACGTCCAGTGCAGGCTGGCGCCGAGCACGGGCAGGGAGGTGCAGCGCTGGAACGACCGCCCTGCGGTGAAATTTGCGGACGAGCAGTTGTTCTGCGCCGTGGCGGCGGTGGCCGCGACGAGGAGCCACGCCGAGTTGTTTCGTCATCCTGCCATTGGATGGATGTGGAGAGAACCGAACGCGTACAGGCGCGAGTGCGCGTGCGTGCTCGTGTGCTGACAGGGTCGCTGGATCTTTTGCACAATGAGACTCTTGGTTGTGCAAATCTATACTATAAGGAGCGAAGACAATTGAAAACTTTTCTCACCCAAATCGAACCCATCTTACCCCTCACGCCGGACCCACCCGTCATATGTTTTTGGAAGTGGATAAGGTGGAAGGACTATGAAGTACCAAAAAATCGCAATTTGGAGAGTGTTTCTGCCAAAAACGAAATCTTTTTCTCACCCACCCCACACATACCCACCCTGTGTACCCGCCGGGCCCACGTTTCCCTTCCCTGTCGCTGCCCACAGCCCCGCACCACGGAAGAAAAAAAATTCGTCGCTGCCAAAAAAAACTCCCGCAACCGCGCATCCCTGGAGCTCTGTCGCGGTCCGGCCGCTACCACCACCTCTCCTCGGTGCCGCCTCCCGTGCGCCCAGCGTCGCGAGAAGGAAACGGCATGGAGGGGCCGGCCGGAGGTAAGGGCGAGCACGGGAGCAGGCTGCTCTGCCCCAGCTGCCGCGAGCTCGCAGGAGAGGCAGGGGACGCCGGCCCCCTCCGCCGTCCCGAGCCCCGGTGGTGGATCCGCCCGCGCGCGCCTGCGTGGGAGCGAGCTCACTCCACGAACGCCGCGACGAGCTACTCCGCCCCGCCTGGAGCGCCTAGCCGCGCCCGGCACAAGCCGTGTGAGATGCCGGAGAGGGGAAGCGGGGCAGCGGACGGAGCCGGCTGCGGAGAAAATGGGGGTGGCGACGGCTCCTCCTTCCCCGACCACGCACGCGCGTTTTCCCCTGCCAATTTCCCCCCGCCAACACCACGGCAGCCGGCAAGCTGCAACCGCCTGATCAGGCTGGGGGAAAAGGAAATTCAGCCGCGCGGGATCCGCAAGCTCACCGCGACCCAGGGCCGCCGCTCCGCCCCTGACTCGCCGCCGCACCATGAGCTCGTCGGGGCCTGCCGTCGCACCCCGAGGCTGCTGGAGGAGGAAGAGGACGTGGAGGAGAGGGAGGCGGCCCGGACGCCGCCGCCGTCGTCGTCCACGAGCTCCACGCTGTGAATGACCTTACAGATCTGCCACCGCCGGCCCGAGCTCAAGCTCTAGAACGGCGAGGTGGGCCTCTGCTTCGCACCTTGCTGCCACCTCTACTCCGCAGAGGAGCCGCCGACAACCATGAGCCGCACACCTTCGAGGCGCCTGCACCTGCTTCCCTTGCCGCTGCTTGCCTTGCATCGCCCTGCAGCTCGATCCTGTGGCAGCGGGCCTCGAATCGACGGCGGCGAGGCCGATTCGGTGAGCTGGGAAGGCGCTCCTTGCGCCGGGCGTTGGAGGAGCTCCCCGGCGGGGAGGAGCACCGCAGCAGGGGTGAGACCGGGAAGCGGAGCTGCGGCACGGGAGCAGGACTTCGAGTACGGGAGGGAGGACCAGAGGAGCTCGAGCACGGGCGCGCTCGCTGCCTCCGCTGGCTGCTCGAGCACGGGCGCGCTCGCTGCCTCCGTCGGTGGCTCGAGCATAGGAGGAGCAAGAGAAAATTGAAGATGTGGACGAGAACGGTGTTGCGGATGGATGTGTGGACACGGTAGCTTTTCTGATATTTCTATATATAGTATAAACAGGTACTGTCAACAGTCTAGCTAATTTATTCTATAGTCTAAAGATGAAATTACACTTGATCACTAATAATTTATGTGTACATAGATGAATTTTATAGCTACATGCAAATAGCCACACAATGATACACATAAACACATTTGTACTTGATCTTGAACTACATGCGAAGCATTAAACAACTTACAGACGACATCTCTGTCTATGGGTTGTATGAAATGTCTGTACATCTGTCTGTATGCGCAGTTCGAGGTTCTCCAGACGTCGGGTCGTCTGTGGGTTGTACATGCCCTAAGGGTTGTACATGGCGATTCATTCCGTCTATAGAGCAAGAAATTTGCAGAAAGCCCCCTCCCCATGGTCGGGGCGCGAGCGTCTCGTTCCCCAACGCCGAACCGACGCGTGACGACGGGCTGTAGGAGGGCGTCTTCACCGAGCGCCAGCGGCCTGGATCCCGCACGCGCCTGGATCTCGCGCTACCCACACCCCCTCCTCGCCAAAAGCTCGACCGCGCGCGTGCATCTCTTCCCCGCCAAAAGCTTGTGCACGCCTCTGCTTTCCCCTCTTTGCCACCTCAGCCATGGCCCTGCCACGCCGCGCCACGCCTCGGCCTCGAGGAGGCCTCCATGCATGGCCGCGACGGGAAGGAGGCCACCATGGCCCCACCCATGCGCGCCTGCGGGGAGCTTGCCCGCCCTCCGCCCCGGCCACCGCGAGGAGAAGCAGCTCCGCTGCAGCGCCGTCAATATGACCGCGGGCGGAGGGAGGAGACGATCGGGAGAGAGAGAGCGGGGGGAGGGGGGCACGCCCACGGCCTCGAGCCTGCGGAGGAGTGCACGCCGGCCGCGAGTGCCGTCATGGGCTGCTCCACCCCGGTCTTTGCGAGTCGCCCGGGCGCCCGTACGCTCGCCAATCCCGCGGAGGAGGGGGCCGAGGTCGGCAAGGAGGAGCACCGCGGCGACGGAGGTGGGGGCGGAGGAGGCACAGGCGGAGCTCCACGGCGGTGCGCACGGTGATTCTTGATTCGGTCGTTGCAAACCTCGATTTGATGGTTGTGAGCTCGATTCGACGCATGTGATGATTGATTTGGTGGTGGGAAGCTCAAATCGATGGCAACAGAGCTTGAATCGATGGCGGTGAAGCTCCTTGTGGGGATGAGGAGCCCATGGACATGGGGTCCGTGGTCGTCTCTCTCCGGGGTGATTTCTTGAAAACGCTGGGAGGGATAGAAGCGTGCTGAGAGATCGAGAGTGGGGAAAAGAAAGGAGGGTTGCTGTTGTGCTCAGCTACTCTTGCTGTATAATTCTCTTTCTTATATTTCTTTTTTATTTCATATTGGTAAAGTTAGAACAAATATATGAGACTAAATGAGACCAATTTGCAAAACCGGTTATTGAAACATTTTTTTTTGGATTGCTTGAACGTCGCAGAGATGCATACTCGTGTTCCTGGATGAGGAGATTGTGCACCAGTACTACAACAGGTACTGCAACAACATCTTGTGGCTGCGGTTCCACTACCTAGGACTACCACAAGAGGACAGGCTGGCAACAACGAGGAACTTTGAGTCACAGTTCGACGCGTACAAGCGTGCTAACCAGATGTTCGCAGATGTTGTCTACCAGCACTACCAGGAGAGGGATGTAATCTGGTGCCCTGACTACCACCTCATGTTTCTCCCCAAGTGTCTCAAGGACCATGACATCAATATGAACATACCCACATATCTTCATTTTAAAATATAATTTTTAAATTTATTGGCATTTTAAAGCCTACTTTACTATATAAATAATTTTTAAAATCATTATGGGTTTTAAAGTACGTGCGTCACGTACGTACATTTTACTAGTAAAGGCAAAAGGAGGCCGGCAATTCAGGTGACGTTGTTTGGACAATTGGCTTCACGACGTCGACACTGTCAAAGTACTTTTTTTTTTGACAACTCAAAGTACATTATATTCAGGTGAGGCTGTAATTGTTGAAAGCACATTATATTCACACAACACATTTAGCATTTTGATCTTCAGAGTCGAACTTTTGTAAAGTACGAACAAATTAAACACAGGCAAACAGCAACTGCCGGGCTTGTTTTTTCATCCACTAGAATTCCTCAAGTTACGACGGTGCACCATGGAGCTAGTCGCCCCGGTGCTAGTGCCGCCGGACAAGAAGTCGAGCCTCATGGTGCTCTGCAGGTTCGGCCCGGACATGGGGTGCGCCGATACCTGCCCGCCGCTGAGCGGCCCAGCCTGCCACACCGTGTTCTGCACCGTGCCGTTCCCGGGGAGCGCCACCGTCACGTAGATCGTGTACGCGTCGCCCGCGTACTCTGCGGCGGGCGCGGCGGGCACGTCGAACGGGAGGGTCATGTTGGCCAGGGTGGGCGACGTGCTCTCGAGGACGGTCGTCAGCACGGACACGGCGCCGCTGGCTCCCGGCGAGGCGAGGAACACGCTGCTGCCGACCATGCTGCCCGGGCGGACGGTGTTGATGCCCCACGCGACCCAGCCGCCGCCGGCGGCGCCCGGAACGCGAGGTCCGCGGTGCCGTTCGCCGCGTGGTACGTCCAGAACAGGCTGGCGCCGAGCACGGGCAGGGAGATGCACCGCTCGAACGACCTCCCCGACGGGAATTTGGCGGGCGCGCAGCCCTGGACGGCCGCGGCGGACGCGACCGCGAACAGCAGCATCAGCGTGGCCCCGGAGACGAGCCGCATCGTGTGGTCTCGTGGCGCCATCGCAGGTAGTAGAATAGAACACGTATGTGCGTGCCTTCCACTCCAGTCGTCTCCAGGTCCAGGCGCGAATGCACACTAGCGAGGTTGCCGGAGCCTGAGGCGTGACGCTTGCGACCTGGGGAAGAGGTGTGTGCTATATACAGTGCTAAACTACATCAACATCGCAGCATTTTGGCGTACTGAACTACGCTGGCCTGTTCGTCCGATATATCCACCGCCGTGTCGTACCGTCCAGGGATTTTGGTCTCCTTTGCCGGCGTGTCCAAGATTTCTGAATGGTTTAATCCAAGTGTAATCGTGACTCTGATTCAAAAAAAAAAGTGTAATCGTGATGCTCGCAGTGTAGAAGCAAAATATTTCCCCGAAAGGATTTGAAGTTAGACCGTAGGTTGAACGAAAATACTTGCAGGAGTTTTGCAAGTCGAAGTGGCTTTCTGGCTTCTACGGATGAATTTGTAAATTTTCCAGTATATCCCGACGCAGGCGGCTTAAACTGTATTGTATTCCGCAAATTCCATCCGGTACGTTCGAGCCAAATTTGTATTGCATCGATGAACATTAGATATGCGTAAACCAGTTTAACAATCTGAGTGTAAACTGTCACTTCACTGCATCAATGAGGACCAAACAGCTGTACATAGAGGTAAGTATTTATGCACCCTGTTCGTCTGGCTTATCAGCTCTCAGAACAAATTAGCCACCAGCTAACAGTACTTTTCTCTCAGAACAAATCAGCAACAGCCACCAGTCGTCAGCTAGACGAACAAGGCGATGATTTTAATATGCCAGACCCAGCAAAATTATCAGCATAAACACATCAGGAAACCTGCCAGTTACTTGAAGCAAATCTAGGTTTTCGGCACGTTCCACAGCTTGTCCAAAAAAACAAAATTTTACATACGCAGGTATGCTAAGTCAACATAATAAAGAACCAAAGACTGTAGCTACCATTCTTCAGCATGTCTCTCCCCCCTATCCTGTAGTCCAGCGCTTAGGCTTTACTAAGGCTTGGCAGCATGAAGTTAAAGCATCCGATGCATCAAGAATTGGTGGAAGCGTGAACGGGGGCAGAACACCACCTTCCTCAATCCCAACTGTCAATGCAGTTGCGCCAAGTGTGTGAGCCATTGCAGCCTGCTGCTTGTTGAGCCCCTCCATGATGCAAGAGAACGCTGCAAAGGTGGCGCAGTTCTGAAGCAATGCTTGTGGCGCTCCTGATAAAACAAAAGCGAACATTTAAGATCAGGATACACAAAAGCCCCAAAGAAATGAAGCAGTAGTCCTAAGTTTTTTTTGCTTTCTTTTTAGGTTATTGCAAATAGCAGCTCAGGGTAGCACAAGCATGAACTGATGGACATTAGCTTCCGCTTGAACTTAGACAATTAGTTAGATACTAACAGCACAGTGCTAAATTGTAACATAATTATAGCCATTCATCACTATTATTAATGCCAGAAAGCCAAAAAAAATATGGAGCGAACTAACAAGAAAAGCACATAACAAAGTTTACAGCATATCACCAGCCCAAGTGCTGGTGGCAATGTAAGAGGTCGAGCACCATGAAACTTAACATGTATATATAACAGTATGCTAGTTGTTCTCAGCATTCATTAGCAGCAATGGTTTTTCTGATGTAACTTGTGCTAGTAACTAGTCAGCACAGAAAGATGCATGCAAGATTCATGAATGCAAAACAACAGTCATACTCATGTTCATTAACCCTTTTCTAAATTCTTCCGAGTGGCAGAGT
The DNA here is from genome assembly GCA_036936925.1 of Cenchrus fungigraminus. Classification (NCBI taxonomy): domain Eukaryota; kingdom Viridiplantae; phylum Streptophyta; class Magnoliopsida; order Poales; family Poaceae; genus Cenchrus; species Cenchrus fungigraminus. The sequence continues at coordinate 132,164,010 of CM072777.1, forward strand.
CTATCCGTTGGAATTGATGGTTCCAGAATCCAGATTGATTTTAAAAAGTAAATGTGCTTCAGCATATCCAGCAAACATTTCAGTTTCGTTCTCCAAATGATATATAATTCCAACAACACATGGGACTCTCAAAACTGTTCATTTAACACATAAATTTGCTCTCATAAAAATTCTATGAAATAGCTGCTGTTCTATCAAGAGGAACACGGGAACCCACTGATGAGGGGAGAGCGACACACAGCAACAAATTACCACACAAACACGATTGCAAATGCAGACCAAGAGAGACACAGCAACACCACATTTCTAAACAGCTAGCTGAACCCATCAACATTAAGGACAGTATACAGATTACAGAAAACAGTAAGACAACAATTTAAGCTTGCTGTAAATACCTGGGAAGCTCAAAGCAAGGCCAGTGCAACAACCAGCTATACCAGCATTGACAACTGCGAACAGAGCAAGTCAGTCCATTTTTCAAATTCAACTCTGGGTATATTTACAAAGAGATGGCCAGCTAACATGGTATACTTACTGTCATCTTTCCCACGCAATCTTCTCAACAAACATACAACCAAACTCTGGACACCAGATAAAACTGCAAAGGTCTAATCAAGGAAATTTCTGTCATGAGCAGAGCTGTCCAAGAAAGCACATACCAATATCATTATTGAAGAAAATAATTCCATTAAGCACCACAATCAACCAACCTTAGCAGAGGACCCTGCGTTGCTGAATGAGCCCTTGAAACCCTTTTTAGTGATCAAGCCTTGTCCTGACCAAGGAATCCAACGTGCAGTATAAGGAATTTTATTTCAAGGAAAACAGCCACACATGTAGCCAGGGCGGATCTAGCCATCTAGGCTCTTTTATCAGGGTCATCTGCGATGATTCTTTGGCAAACCAGTGAAAACTCACAGCTATGCACTGTTGTATAATGGTGAGACCTCGACTTGCAACGGCAATGACCCCAGCAATATTGCCCGCTAGATTCGCCCCTTCGTGTAGCTAAGTATAATCTAAAGCATTTTGATGGTACCCTTGGCAACTAGAGTGATAAGAGGACCCTCATCATCCAAACAAAATAGAGATTTACGTTTCAAATCAGTCATAGGCTTTGCATGATATGTGCAACTAAAACCGGAAACAGTGCTATTAAGGAGGACTGAAACAAGTCCCAAGAAAAAAAGGACTGAAACAACAAATTTATTGGATTTCGACAATAACAAATTCGTGTTATACTGCTATTATTATGTAAGCAATTGGGCAGACAGGCCACAGGGGAGGAAAGGCTTCTATCCTTTACGTGCTCTAATAACAAACAAAAATCTCCAAAGCAAAAAATATCGACACGACCCGGAATAATCAGAAGGTAAGTATATATAGAGAGTAAAACAACTAAACAAGGGAATCGAAAATCGCTGGAGTACCATATCCGAAGACGGATCCGACGAAGGCGCCGCCGGCGAAGTCCCCGACGGAGCGGAGGAGACAGACGACGGGGGCTGCGCCTAGGGGCGGCGGAGTGGCGCCACCGACAGGGTTGGAGCCCTCGCCGCCGAGCTCTTCGCCGTCCGACTCGTTCTCGCGCTTCGCCGCCATCTTGTCTGCGCCCTCGGTTCTTCTCCCCTCCTCTTCCTGTCTCGTTATCCCCGTTTCGCCGCCAGGCGGCCAGTGCCCAAGCCCAAGGGTTTGTACCCAAGTTGGAGAGCCGTGTGGGCCCACATGTCACCCCATTCTCTGGACTGGGCCTGGACCTGCTCGGCCAGCCCAGAGTTTTTTTCTTTCTTTCTTTTCTTTTTACCTCCCGTCAGGCATTTGAGGCCAGCTGAGAACATGTGCGCAAACAACACCAGTCACACTAGAAGGTATCTCACTCTCTTCAAGTGATCGATGACCATTTCTAACAAGTAAAAACCGCGTCGTTAAGTAGGAACATAATGGTGCATTGGTGCATATACTTCGATTACAGAACCATGTACTGACGGCAAAATGACAGATACCTGCAAATTGTTCCATGTTGCCATGAGGCCAATGCCATTGATTCAAGCTAACAATGGTCTTACACAAACAAGTGTGAGTTTGTGATACTGTGTTATCTAGTTTTTATACATATCAGCCAGAGCAATTCTTAGCCAGAGAGACAGACAAACAGTAGGCAGCTTGTGTAGTTGTGGTGCCGTGCGGCCCGCAGCTTGTGGAGTTAGCTTCTGCCCTCAGCTCCATAAAAAGTTAAAAACCAATCAGAGATGCTCGATAATTAGATGACACCAGCTCGGGCCACATCATTTGTCACCAATCTCCTACGGTTAGAGGAAATCTCAACGGGAGTGCATCAGCAGGTGCCTCCAGAGTCACCTGAGATAAGACAATGAGTTTTGGCTGATTATTCTTTTTCAAGATGGATTTGAAGTAATTTGTGCTATTTCAGTGAACGAATACTACATTTTTTTGGGTACTTGCTGAGACTCAAGGCACATCAATGTTGATGAGCTGTGAAGCTTAGCAAAAACGTTCTTTGTAATGCTTACAAGTTCTTTGAAAAATGAGATTAAGCATCACAATACATACCTCCTTGAACACTGCACTGTATGAAGCATCCTTAAAGCCCTGTATCCATACCAGAGAAATATAATTATGATCGAAAAGCAAACTAGCGAACAAACAAGAATATGAGAAAAGAGAGATGCTCACCAACTTTCTGAAGAGCTTAAGGGATGCTGTATTTGATTCACTAATTTTTGCTCTGAATGTGTGAATTCCATATTTCTCTACTGCAAATGCCATCATCAGTAAGATTGCTTCTTGACCAATTCCCTTCCCACGGCTGCGACAAGAAAAAGTGGATATTCTACTTATCATGAGCAGAAAGTACCACTGTCTCATGCTAAAAGCCTAAAATCGCCCATTCTGTTCTCAGTTCAGCATCTACTTTACTTTCATGTGACATATCTAATTATTGCTTCAACTACTATGTCCCTACATAAAGATCATGCCAGGAGTTTACAGGACCAGGAGCCTCGGAGCAAGAGGTACAGAACATCACATCAAGCAACGTAGAATTGGTCTCTTGCAGTACACAATGAGTTTCCCAGCAATAGCGTAATTCTGCTAGATTATCGCATAGTTGCAGATTACAAACTATGCTATGCTACAGATCTGGTAGCGAAGAAAATGAACTGAAAATTGAAAGGACTAGCAATAGCTGCAACTATTCGTTTGATCCATCAAAAAAAAATTTCACATCATAATTCATTAACCAAGTAAGATGCCCACATTACATTATTAAAGCCAAGTAAAAATGTATACATGAACTGTCTGTTACAGAATGGTGTAAGATCAAAAAGATGTCAGAGATGGTAAAAACAGTGACATGATCAGTGCTATAGAGAAGGTACCTCTTATGTTCAGCTATCATAATCTCTATCTCCGCCAGCTGCATATCATCAGGGTCATTCATATATATGTTTACATCACCAACCATAGCTGCAGTGGATAAGGTAGAAATTAATGCTAGCAAGAAAAGGGAAGTTATTATAGACAACAAAAACAATACTAAGTACAAACAGAATTTAAAAATTGAAAAGCTTAAGTGGACTTAACAAACCTAACCAGTCAGAAACTTTGTATTGTCATTCTACTAGGTACAGTGTACACTTCTAAGCTCTTGAACTTGCAATACAGTTTTTGATACAATTGTATACAGTTGCACATTACTCTCCACTTCACATACCATATTTTGATGTCGGGACCGAAAGAAATAAAGATGGATGTGCAATTATTAGGAAAATACACAAGCAGTGTCCTTAGCCTAGCTATTGTGTTTGACATATATTTGAACAGATGAGCAATCATTTAAGAAAAATCACATGTAAAAAGTATGCATACTTTTTTAGTCAAAACCTCTTTAAATTCATCAGTGTTGCACTCCTGCTGAATGGAGATGGTCAGATGGCAGGTTTGATTCTATGACTCCACAGAAGAACAAAGGTACTAAATTAGCACAGTTTTAAGTTATGTATTTCTGAACATCCTAATTCATTGCAAAATTAATAAATTTAAAAGTCAAAATCAAGTCAACATAATTTTTGTTCATGATCAAACAGTAAGCTGCACAGCCGAGGGGCGAGGCTACCAATATTCCAATAATGGGCAGAGCAAGCGAATTAACCTTCGGTGTGCGGATTGCCGGGCGAGAACTCTCCCTCGATCAACTCCTTGTCCAACACTACGAATGTATGCTCTGCAGGCAAAAACAAGCAAGCAAAAGGGAATCCGTCGAATCAAACAGAACGCCTCAAATCAAATCGAGCAAAACTAGAAAGACGGGTGCGTTGCGGAACTGAGGGGATCGAGGGTCCAGGAGCGGTGGACGTCGAACTCTTGGTCGAGGGAGAGGGGCTCCGACGCGGTGGCCTCCAGCAGCGCCGGGTCCTGCATCCACTCGTGGTACCGCGGCACGTGCTCCCGCAGGTAGGGCACCAGGACCGCGCGCTTGCCCACCACATACCAGCTTCCCTTCCCGCTGGTCCAACCCTCTGCTTCCACGGCGGCGGCCGCCGCCTCGGAGACCTCCATTGCAGCACGGATTCGACTCGGCTCCCGGCAGCGGCAGTGACGTCAACTGGCTTACCTAAAAGCAATACGTTAGAATTACGTGGACTCTTTGTGAAGACGGATTTTCCGTTTGAAGTGAAAGATGTTTCGAAAGTACGTGTGTAGAAGCTGAAGACGTATTGCAGCCTGCTTTGCTGTTGGATTGGGCTGCCGGCCTGCTGCGTCCTACCTGCTCTGCTCTGTTCCGGTATTGTTCAAACTTCAAAGCAACTGAACGGAGTCATTTCAGGCAGGCAATTCCTCATTTTTTTTAAAACAATGGAAAACTTTCTGGTCTTTGTTTCTTTTGAAGCATTGCACCATCAACGTGTCTCGAAAGTTTCAGCACCACGCAGAATTCATCAGGCATCCATGATAAGAGAAAAACTTAAGAAGAAACGCCACGTTTGATGAGAGACATTATCAAGCACTTATCCTGTTGCTGAACCTCCATTCGTGGTAGTTACTCATGAGAATCAACAGAGGGAGCATGGCATGGAGTGATGTGTATGTTCATGAGAACTCAGTTGCCTTTTAACAGTTTTTACATCTTTATCAGTCTTCTGAAGTTCTGATTTTGTGATGAAACATCGTTAGAAGGAGGAGGAGGATCCTGATCGTTTTTCGTTTTTGTCTTTCCATTTAGTTTGGCATCAGGCTTCAGTCAGAGTCGCAGAGACATTTCATGCTGATTAACTAATGACTTATGCCTTGCTCAGAAGTTGTGCTTCTAGTCACAGGATAACTAACCGAACATATATATAGCAATTCAGCGATTGCAACTATGTTCGGCAGACAAATGTGATTATAAAGTTATTTGACGGAGTCTGAGACACTGCACTGATGCTTTTTTTTAAGCATAATAAACTACACCTGCTTTTCCCCGGAAGCGTGCATCGAATTTGATACTCGAGACACCCATGCTACTTTCCTCACGAATTCAGCACTTTCCGAACCGAAATCCCACAATCTCGTAGCCGTAGGCCGTAGCCGTGCCTTTGAAGCCAACAATGACAAGGGCCATCATCATGATCACCACCACCATCATAGCAGCAGCAGCACGCATGACTAGAAAGTCCCAAGCTGGAAACAAATATTCTCCGAATCCATCACAGCCCATCCCCATACGATACGATGTTCTGAGTGAGAGCCCATTCTATTGCGCTCACCAAACATTCCATTTGCAATCAGTTACTTCACTGCTGGGATCAGCGCCCACCTAACCTGAACGAGTGCTTGCACTGAATCATCACCGAGTTCAGCAAAGCTGAAGGCTGAAGCTGATCACAGCACTGCACCCAAAAAGTGTATCAAGCATGTGTACACAGATGATGGCTGATTCTTACTGTCCTTGGGAGGTCCTAGTTATCATTTGGTGCTACATCTTGGTACATCCCAAAGATTGTATAAAAACTGAAAAAGACTTACAAGTAACACTGTACATTGCACACTGTTCTGTCGGCCCGGCGACCACCACTTGAATTTACACACCTACTAATCCGATCAGCCAAGAGCTGGGTGCAAAGGACGGGGGCCAAGCTAGGGTCGGCACCACACAGATCCAGATCACATTTCACAGGACGCATGTAGCCTTCTTTTTGGAGCCTTTCGTCCCTTGCCTTCAAAGCTAAGAACCCATCGAGACAGAGGCGACCAACGAACGCACATCCCAGGCAATCATCGCACTCACACCCCCGGAACGCCCCACTAAAACCCCACTTACGCGCGCAACGCAAAGCCAAACTAAGCACGCGCGCCACGCACCTCCACTGCCCTCACTAGCTCGAGCCGCCGTGGGCGTGGCTGAGCTTGCTCTCGCGCCACTCGCCGTGCGACACTGACACAGCGCGCGGCAGCAATGTCGTGGCAGCAGCGGGGCTTGCTACTCATGGCGATGGCCGTCGCCGCCGCCGTCCTTCCTGACGGAGCGGGGGCGGCGGCGGCCGGGCGGTGCACGACGTCGACGCCCGTGAAGACGTACGACAAGTGCATCGCCCTGCCGACGCAGGGCGCGACGCTGGCGTGGACCTACGACGCGCGGAACGCGACGCTGGACGCCGCGTTCACGGGCTCCTTCATCTCGCCGTCGGGGTGGGTGGCCTGGGGCGTCAACGCGGCCGCGCCGGCGATGACCGGGGCGCGCGTGGTCGCCGCCTTCTCCGACCCGTCCACGGGCGCGCTCCTCGCGCTGCCGTTCGTCCTCTCCCCGGACGTCAAGCTCCAGGCGTCGCCGCTCGTGTCCCGGCCGCTGGACATCCCGCTGCTGGCGTCCTCGGCGTCGCTCATCGCCCCCGCGCGCACCGTCCGCGACGGCGCCAAGGTGACCATCGCCGCCACCATCCGGCTGTCCCCGAACCGCACCAGGGTCCACTTCGTGTGGAACCGTGGCCTCTACGTGCAGGGCTACTCCCCGACCATCCACCCCACCGACGCCTCCGACCTGGCGTCGCACGCCACCGTGGACATCCTGACCACCGCCACCGAGGCCTCGCCCATCGCCTCGGTCACGCTGCAGTGGCTGCACGGGTCCCTGAACGCGCTCTCCTGGGGCCTGCTCCTCCCCGTCGGCGCGGCGGTGGCGCGGTACCTGCGGCCGTGCGCGTCCGCGGGGCCCGCGTGGTTCTACGCGCACGCGGCGATGCAGGCGACGGGGTACACCCTGGGCGCCGCCGGGTTCGCGCTGGGCCTGGTGATGGGGTCGGCGTCGCCGGGCGTGACGTACAAGCTGCACCGCGGGCTGGGCATCGCGGCGGCGACGGCGGGGAGCCTGCAGACGCTGGCCATGTTCTTCCGGCCCAAGACCACGAACCGGTACCGCAAGTACTGGAAGTCGTACCACCACCTGGTGGGGTACGGGTGCGTGGTGGTCGGTGTGGTGAACGTGTTCCAGGGCTTTGAGGTCATGGGGCTCGGCGCATCCTACTGGAAGCTCGGCTACTGCCTGGCGCTCGCCACGCTCATGGGCGCCTGCGTGGCGCTGGAGGTGAACGCGTGGGTGGTGTTCTGCCGCAGGCAGCAGGAGGAGAAGCTCATGAGGAGGGAGGTGGAGGACGTCGTCGTCAAGGACAGGGCAGCTGCCTTCTAGTGCTCGCTTCGCTGGCTCAGCGCGCGGTGGCGGGTTGGATGGAGGGCGGGGCCGGTGAGAGCGATGTCTCGAGGATGTCATCAGCCACGTCCACACTTCCACAGTGGGTGGGGTGCATTCACCGGCAGGACAAATGGCAAGCCGTGCTCTATTTCATCGCATGTTAAGAGTGTCTTTTTCCGTCCTTTCTCGATATATATAGAGAGAGAAGTAGAGATTCTTGTATAAGTTTGACTTGCAGTTACCCAACGAAATCTATGGTTTGTAGGAAGATAGCGATTTTCTGTAAAGAAATGTACTCCTGATCATCTCACAAAGTAAAGAAGATACCCTTTGTTTCTGCCTGTACCCCTGTAGTCATTCTAAGTGCAGGAAGTCAACGTATTCACTGGACGGGCGTGGGCTGCAATTTTTGGAAGGTACCGGGCTTTTCCTCGGTCCGGCCCAGGAAATAATGCTCACAGGTTAGATGAGTCATGTAGCCCACAACTTAGCCGCCTTCTTTGTGCTAATTACCTTGTAGCTGACAATTGCTAATTACGGACTACCTAAAAACTTGTTCCATTCCGGGGCGTCCTTTTTATCCCTTCTGGAGGCCTGTGGGTGGCAACGTTCAGTGTGATCTGATGGGTGCATTCTGAGATCAAGTTGGTGGTATTTTTATTCTCTTCAAGCTCTGGCCACTGGAGTGTTGGTGCATCTACCCGTTGCAGTCAGGGTGATAGGATTGTATAAGGGCGTGATTGGTTGCTCCAGGGGTAAGGAGCCGGGATGGAGGACCGGTACAGGCTCATAGGAGGCAGGATGACGCCATACAAGTCACCATGTTTGGTTGTATTTCAGGTTTCGATCCCGGCTGACAGTCACCGTGATTGGTTTCTTGGTTGGATGGTTTTGTTGTATGAATCGGTTTGAGTGCTGGTGATTGGTGTGGCGCACGGATGGTGATGCAAGCACCCATGTATGAGTTTGGTGAGGTTACCACCAATGCAAGCATGATCATCAACACATGGATTCTTACAATAGTTGATTACATAGATTATTTACAGATGAAGAACAGAATCAACCCTCCTAGAATAATAACAAACTGCACAACCACTATACTTAAGAGGCACATTGTAATCACCATTGGCTCGGGCAGAACAGGAACATCACCATGGCCAGAGAACTTGAGATAAGAAACAATCGCTTAATTTGAGTACAATCAAGTGAAAATAGGTTATGATGAATGAAATGTGAAAGATTTGCCTCAGATATTTCTTTTTTATGTCATCTGACCTTGACTTGGAGCATAATGGAAACCGGTGGCAAGAAAGAACAATAAGGATTCATGGCAACCATGGAAACATCAAACACAACCAGCCCAGGGTTCAAAACATGGGCATGGATGAGTTTGATGTTTTGATAGGAGACAGGAACTAACACAACCAGAACATGGCAACCATTAAAACATGTGAGACATCCATCCCAGGTTTCATTACATGGGAATGGATGTTTCACATGTTCATATGGGAGGCATGAGAAGCATAATCAGTACACAAATATACAACACAGCCCCAAGTTCCTCACAAGATCAAGGTCATCATATAGTAGTTATAGCTCAAATTGTATCATCATAGGCAATAGTACTTACCTTCAAAACCATGACAGCAATAAGACAAAAAAAACAAGGAACAGAAATTGGCCTCAGATAAGTCTGTATTATCATTTGAACTTCAAATTGGAGCATAAGGAGCCTTTTTTGAAAAAAAAGAAGGACATGGCAGTCATGGAACCGTGAGACAGGTCCATCCCAGACTTGACATGATTGCCTGGGAATGGACGTGTCGCACGATTTGATGACAGACATGAGAAATAGAACACCAAATACCAAAACATATTTACATTCACAGCTCCAGTCCCTCACAACTTGAAGTTCATCAATTATATGAAACTAAGCAACTGAGCAAACATATTTATCATCATAGGCCAAAGGTGAAGTCAACATCAACATGAACAGAAATAAGATCAACACATTATCAAGTGTTTTCATCAACCAAGAAGTACAACCCATCTGTCAATGTTTCAGCCAAAGAAGCAACCCAGCCCAGCCTCATATCCATCACCATGGCCCCTATGCTATACAAAAATAAGTGCAGCCTTGGTCAGGCAGCAATGGTTCCATCTAGCACTATGATGAGGTCAGTGCTGCACATAAAAATACTTCCTACAGCACTAGGCAGTTAGCATGGCTATAAGCAAAAGTGGAGAGGCTATCATATTTCCATCTAAGCAGAGAGGTAGGTCTTCAGCCATAAGACCCTATGCTCCTCATTCATCTGAACAAAGCAAAGTCCCTCAGCCTTGTTCTTGAGTAGGTACACAAGAGCACACATGAGGGCCTCCTGGGTGTAGCCAGGGCAAGACATCACACATCCATAAAGGTCAGCATGCACCTCATTGTGATGTGGAGCCTTTAGGGCTTCCCCAACAGACTCCACAACTTTGATCATGCCACTCATCATCTCTATTTCCTCAGGTGCTAACTTCCTCTTCTTCCCAGGCTTATCATCCTTCTCATCAGATCTCTTTGAGGACCCAGCAATGGACTCCTTTCCCTTCCCAGAAAAGACTTCAGGGGAAGTTAAGTCATTTTTGTCCTCACTAATCATAGCATCAACTGAGCCTAGGTCAGTGCCTAAAGGTTCATTTGAGCCCATTGCATACCTCCCTGTTGCCAGGCTTCCTCCATAGATAGCCTCCATCTGAACATAGTTCTCCAGGGTGTTCAAGAACTTTGCATCAGTTGGGTGATCCTAGGCAGTGAAAAAGGTAAAGTATTAGTAGGAGGTTAGCATAAGGTAAGAAAAAGTAGGTGTGTGCAATGGTTTTCTAACCTTAGTGTGTCCATTCAGGTGCTCATCATCCAGAACTATCACTACACCAAACTGGGTTTGCCTTGGCAGTCAAAAACCGCCAAGTAATATAGGTATACCGCCAAGGTAAATGTCCTTGGCAGAAAACCGCCAAGCAAAATCCGCCAAGAATAGAGAGCCAATGAAACACGATTTGCTTGGCAGGTAGCTGTCAAGGATTCTTTTCTTGGCTGTTCGACCGCCAAGTAATCTAGGCCGATGTCAAAATCTTCAGAGCGCCAAGCAAATGATTCAACCGCCAAGGATATAACTTAGCTTAGCGGTCGTCAGCTACCAAAAGAAAGTTAATTACTTGACAGCTCTCAACTGCCAAGCTTAATAGTTGTTTCCTTGGGTGCAAACCGCCAAGAAAATGTATGCAACCAACAAAAAAAATCCTGATCTGCTAGTCGTGATTCCATTACATAGATCAGGCATTCAATTGCTACAATCATCTCAGTTGGCACTCGAGCTAGTTAACACAAAGTTACACAGATCTTTCACAATTGCATACAAAGGGAATCAACCAGCTGGAAAGGCAAAGTGTATATGAGCTCCCTATCTACTCCAAGATGCTCTCACACCTGCAGTAACACATTAAAACAATTTGTCAAATAAGTGAAAATCTAAGCTGAAACTGCAGTGACATTTATGTGTTCTAAATACTGCAAACTAATTGTATCTAAAGATAAGTACTTCTCTACTTGTAACTACTTCTCGTTAGTACCCTATGCACGCACAAGATTCAAATCAGAGACAACAGATCAAATCAATTAGAATCCTCGCTGCTGCAGGGATGTGCTTTGCTTGCGGCCATAGTCGCCGGCTCGTACTCTATGCACGCACAAATAAAGTTCAAATCAGAGAACACAGATTAAAAAAAGTACCTTTGCTGCTGCCAGAGAAGCTTTGCTTGCGGGACTGCAGCCGTCGTCGCCGGCTCGTCACTGGGCGCACGGCCGAGTTTGTCGCCAGGACGCTGGTGTTGCACGGAGAGGTAGTGGAGTGAGCCGTCGTCCTGCTCAGCATGGACCCGCGCCGCTGTAGATCTAGCTATGCTGAAGCTGAACGCCCCACAGCTTGCATCTACGACAGCGGCCATGCGCTCGCGCCGACGAGGAGAAACAGCACCCCGGCCTGGCCCTGCCCCTGCGCCGATGGAGGAGGCTACACCCTGGATCTACCCCTTCTGCATTCTTGCGACTGAGATATGGAGGGGCGGAATAGGGACAAGTGACGGCTGAGGGGTAGGAACTGGACTAGGGTTCCGGAGAGAGGTCGACGCAGAGGCTTTTATTTGCCGCAGGGTGAAAATTAGCCGTCGATCTTAGATCGGACGATCCGCAACAAGGCTGGAATAAGTTGGGCCTGTCAATTTCAAAGTTTGGGCTGCTATGTTGGTTGTTCTGGCCCGTTACTGTTTCAAGATTTTCCCTAGTGATTTTGTTTTCCCTATAATTTTAAACATTGTTTTACAATGAAGATGTGAAATAATTCTAATAAATAGGGGGAAATGCATTCGAATTATTGAGATAATATACTATTGTAAAAATATAATTAAATTTATTTTAGTGAACATACATATTGAATTATATATATAATGACTCCACAACTATATGTGCACTTTTGCATGTATCCAGACGTAGAACAATCACAAAATGTGTGATGAAATTGTTTGGAAAACACATGCTTACACGCTACCAAAGTATAAGTCAGTCGCATGTGAATTACAGAAAATGGGTGCTTTGTTTTCACAAAACTAAAAATACGAACTTAACGGTTGCATTGTAATGTACCACAAACAAGGCATACTCCACTAGCATCTTAACAAAACATAGAGGTACATATTAATTTTATAAGTATATTGAGTGGTGGCATTGATTATTATACTGTAATCTGCCTAGCAATTTGGAATAACCCAAAGAAATGAGCAATTTAGTTGCCAATATGGATTATAAAGAAAAAATGTGAAATTTAATTACTTGGCGACTTTGCAAGACTGCCAAGGAAATATGCACTTTCCTTGGCGGCTCACACCAAACAGCCAAGGAAATGAATATTTAACTTGGCAGCTCAACAAAACAGCCAAGAAAATCTAGATTTTTCTTGACAGCATCTCTAAACCGCCAAGGAATATGTGCATTTCCTTGGCTGTTCACAAAAGCCGCCATGCAATTACATTTGCTTGGCGGTTTTTGAGCACTGCCAAGAAAACGCTATATACCTTGGCGGCTTCATTTTAGCCGCCAAGCAAATGTCTCGCCGCCAAGGCAATTCTAGTTTGGTGTAGTGTCATGTGGTGCTCCTCATCCCAGAGAGCACCACTGAGATCCTTCAGCCTAACAATTTTAACCCATCTTTGTCTCCACTTCCTCAGGTGGTTGTAAATCTGCTGGGTGGACACATTCACCCCTGCAAACTCAGATAGAAGTGTAGAAACTTGCCTAACATGAACTTCTTTGAACCCCTTGTCAGTTTTGACACCCTGCCCAACTAGGTCATGGAGCCTTCTTAGCATGAAGGAAGACAGAACAGGAGTCCAGTGCATAGGACCATTGGGTTGGGGGGCTGCAACACCATCCTCATCAACTCCAACTACAACATGTTCCTGGTTTGCCCCAGCAAGGAGGTCACCCTCATCAATGATGTTAATCTGCTCTCCCAACCCTGCCATACCCTATCCACATATTGATGATAGCAATCATGAACAAATGCAGAATCATAAAACCAAGAGGAACAACACAGATTAATTGAAATTTACATCACATACAAATCCAGATAAATTATTAAGGGGCTCACATCATTGACCAGTGCCTTAGGTCTCATACATAAATAAAGTTCATCACAACAACTAATTAGAACACACACCACAAGTGGTTCATCACAATGCACCCTAAACTCTAGAAGACCCCCTATTCTGCCACATTTGAGCAGCCCATGCATCCCTCTTTGCTGCCCATGCTCCATTATCTATGGCATGATCAGGTTCATCATTGTCATTGGTGTTAGGAACCCAGGTGTTCTCATCAGGGACATGTTCATCATGCCCATGCCTCAGTATCCAATTGTGCAGGATACAACAGGTTAAAACCAGCTTGACTTGTGTTTTGTATGGGTAAAATGGTTTGTTGTCAAGAATCCTGAACCTATTCTTCAAAGCACCAAAGGCCCTCTCTACAGTTACTCTAAGGGAGGAGTGTCTTAGATTGAAGAGTTCTCTTTCGTTTTGAGGTCTGTTGGTCCCATACTCTCTGAGATGGTACCTGGTACCACGATATGGTGGTAAGAAACCAGGTCTGACTGCATAACCAACATCTACAAGATAGAATTTCCCTAGAAAAGTGAACATATATAGATTGCTTAGATGCTAAGTATGCAAGTGTACTAAAATACCTAGGATGTGGTTATAATTTTACCTGGAGAGACTCTAAGTCCATCACTTCGGCACTTCGCTGAAGTGCATCAGATAAAATAAGGGCATCATGTGCAGAACCCTCCCAACCAGCTAGCACATAAGTGAACCTCAAATCAAAGTCCATTGCAGCCAGAACATTCTGTGTGATTGTATGCTTCCTGCCTCTAAAGGCAGCTTGCATTTTCCTGGGCACCCTAGCTAACACATGTGTGCCATCAATTGCTCCTATGCAATCCTTGAAAAGAACAAAGAATGTGGCTGTCAAATTTACCAAGTACCCAGAGACACAACTTGGGCATCAAAAGAAGAGGAACCAACCTTAAAATAGGGGTACCACCTTCTGCTCCCATGGATCTTAGGAGGGACATTGGAGCTAGGAGTGACAATCAGTTCACTCCTCAATTCACCTACTGCATATAACACTCTCTGAAAGAACCTGCTGATTGTTTCAACTGACCTCCTAAATGTCAGGTCTACAACTCTAAATCTCTCATTGTGCCCAACAACATGCAAAAACATTGCTACTTGCTCCTCAACAGTAGCATGAATGCTATAAGTGACAAGCCCTCTAGTGCGAAAAAGATCACACAGTTGGAAGAAAGGTGCCCTCCTCATCCTAAGCAAATTGACACAGTGCACATCAGTGGACTCATAGATGTATCTAAGATTGTTAATCCTTTGTTGGTCCCTCTTTGCCATAGGCCCGTAGGTAATAGATCGAGCATCAGCTGCTCTTCTCCTAAACCACATCAAAAACCATGCCGCCACAGCAACTAGCATAGCAGCGGTAGCACGCCGTCTAGCTTTAAAATCCATCTCTACCAACAAACAGTAATGTATTCACAAATTAGCATAGGATGAACCACTTATGCAGTGAACTAAAAAGTTATCAGTGAACAATAGCAAACAAAAGCAATGGTAGACACGGCTGCCACACCAAATGGTGCTCCTCCAGCGCCTACTATCTCGTAAATGCAAATCATCGACCTAGGCACTGAGCTCAGAATAAGAATCATAATATCCATCATCATCACATACAAGAACTGCAGATCTGATATCCAAACATCTAGATCCAGTGTGAAATTGCACAGATCTAACAAAATAAGCACGAACCCTAACCACAGTGCTCGCCTCAAGAACATCAACACAAGTGAATCATACATAGAAACGAGGCGGGGGAAGGCGGGGTATACCGTCCGAAACACCGAAGGACCAACAAGGATCCGCCGGCGATGATCAACAGTGTCGGAAAACCGAGAGCGAGAGGTAGGAGAAGAGAGGCCGAACCAGAGCAGTGGAGGCAGGAGAGGCGGGAATAGGGGCGGTAACCCTAGCGCCCACCCCCGCGCGCGCTTTTATCGCCAGGACCGCGCAATCTCCCGCGCAGCACCCCCCGCTTCCCGCCAAGCACCAATCCGTCCCAGCTGGCGAGGGAAGCTCAACGCGGGGAGACAGAGGCAGTCGGGATGGCGGAGGCCAAGTGCACGACAGGATGCAGGCATATGGTGCGAGGAGAGGAACCAAACATGAGCCGGTTGCACCGAAAGATCCCGGATGGGCCTTTGGACGGCCTCAGCAGGGCAACCAATCACGCCCTAAAGGTGAAATACTGTGTTCCTCTTGCCTCTTGGGTTCTTGGTCAAATTTTCAAGCCAACTTCTGAAAACGAAGAGCAGGGCGAAACTGAAAGCAGGAAGTGATTAACGGTACAGTATCCACCTTAGGGAGAGTAACAACAATTTGGACTGCTAACTCACTCGACCAATCAATGGATACCCAAGGCGAGGCCCTTAATTTCCTTGGTGTTTATAATTCCTTGATCCTATGGCTCGCTTGTTTCTTTGGGTCTCGGATGAAAGAATTATTGCAAGTCCAGCCCTACTTTATCTACATGATGGGGATGCCTTTGGCTGCTGATGTGTGCGCTTAGGTCATTTTCAGTAGAGATATTATAGACACGTTTACCTAGAGTGACACATCATCTAAAAACGTTTGAGACTATAATGAAACACCTCCCTCTCAATACATAATTTCATCTATTGTTGTTTTTTAGGTTGTATGCAAGACACAAGTTGTCTAGGTAACTGTGTAGAGAGGGTGTCATCCTCATAAAACTCAGTTCACCTCTCTCCTCATTAATACACTGCCACATCATTAAAAGTATTGACATGACAGCCTATTTAATGTCCATGAAATCCCCATTGGACTGGCTTTACCTTCGCCAACCTACCAGCTAGCTACTCCCTCTGTCCCAGATTAATCGTCGCTGAAGACCGGAACCCATAACCAATGTATTGCCAAATGTCCCTGATACCCCTATAAATCAATGATGTCTGTTGGCAGTGTCGCGTGGAGAGCCGTGCTTTTTGCTTCTGTGGCAGCGCAGGATGCAAAGGTAGAGGCTGGCCGTAGCAGGAGTTAGGCAGGCACATGGTGCATGCAACTACAGAGCTACTCTGTACGGCCTATGGCGCTGTGGAACGACAGAAATAAAGGGACTGAATCCTATAGCTCAAACGACTATTAATTCGGGACGGAGGGAGTAGGTAGGGATCGAGATTATCCACTGGTCAGCACTCAGCAGCACTTGGACTGAACCACTGATCGTGTTCACACTGTGAGTTGGACAGGAACAAAGGCACTTTTTTCGCTTTCGCCCAACTTTGTCAAAGCTTTTCTCACTGGACAGAGAAAACAGTAAGTGAGATGCGTACTATTATGCCTTTTTTCGGGGGCTTGTGAGTGAAGTAGCGCTTGATTTTGGAATGGAAAAGAAAGTGAGAACCGCCAGTCCAGCCAGCAGCTACATAAAAACCCTTTTTGTGGCACAGTGCGGATGATCTTGTTGCACTTTAGTTTGTTCGGCACGAGCGGAATCTAGAAGTCCCTTTTTTTTGCCGGGATAAACCGCTTTGGTGTAGTGTGGTGTAAAGTTGGCGATACTTTGTTGAAAAACTTGAAATCAACTCGACGACTAAGCTTTGATTTTTATTTTTCTGCTTGCAGCTGAATCTGAGTGCAGTAAGGCAGTAGGCTGATAAAAGACAGTGAGAATTTCTGCAAGCATCCAGCCTATCATCTTCACTGACGACACGACACTGATGCCAGAATATGAAGAAAGTTTCCACTGATGCTCCTTCTAGAGGCCTTTGTTCTGAGACGTTGACCAAATTATGTCTCTGGGTTGACGGTATGAGAGGGCCAACAAAGAAAACACATATACAAGAATGGAGCAGTTTAACTCCTGACACTGGCCGAGGCTGTTACACACTAACACTGATATGTGTCGTTTTGTGTTTCTGCACTTTGGCTGCAAATAAGCAGTAGGCACCAGGCACTGGTAGTGAATTAGATACGCATTTTCAACAAACATCGTCGTCGTCCCTGTCGAGATAACTTTCTTGGATAACCTACCGATTAAAATAGTTTCAGCGTTGTCTTTCGAGAGAAAATATTAGTTTCAGCGGACGACTAAATATCGCCGTAAGATTCTCAGGAATTAGGATTGATCTGTAAAGCAGACAGTTCTTTCTTGCGTTTGTTTTAGAAGGTAGCAATTCTCTAAATTTGAGGCGAATACATGCTAATTTTGTACGTACAGCCATGTCGCAATAATAGCCCTTTTTAAAATTTTACTAGCACGTAATGGTGCGTACGAATGGATTTGCCGTTGAAGTGTCGTGGTAGGAGCAGGTCGTAGTCCCAGAGACTTCGCCGTTGGAACTCTGCAGCAGAAGATCCCCGTCGTCGGCTACTGCAGCCGCAGCTGACCTGACTCGGCCGGAGTTCTACCAGGCTCTTTTCCACTCCACTACCAATTAGGCAATTACACTTTTGCACAAAGATGTTAAGATGTCAAAGAATCATATAATGATCCCGCTCTACGCTTCAACTACGACATGGCCACCAAATTCCTGTAGTTTGATAAAACGATGATGGCCTTTCTACAAAAAAGCAGCGCTCCTTTTTTTATATTTGGCCTTTCCCCTCCCGTTCCCGTCTCGCGCACCCAACAGCGAACACTTCCCCACAAAATCCCGCAACAGCGCGCCTCACCTCAGTTCACCCCCGTCAATCCCCAGCGAAGGAGGTAATTACCGCCATTCTCCTCGTAATTTTGCTTTACGGAATTACTAATCCCTTTAGTTCGCCACTAGTATCTGTTCTGAGGCCACACACGATTCTTTGCGCTACTGTCTGCTCTGATTCTGGATCTCCTCCTGCCTGTTTGGCCAAATCCTCAAATTTCTCCAATATAAGAGGTTCTAGAAGGATTCCTTCCGTTACGGATAGGGGTTTTGATTAGCTCAAGAGGCTAAGAATCTCCGTTCTTTGTTCACTGAATCGAGTATGGCATTCTGATTGTGCCTAGCTATCTGAACCCAACACCAATGTTCTTCCGTCATTTTGCGTTCACACTTTGCCGGAGAATTATCATGTATTTGATTCGAGTATTTGGGCTAGACAATAGGTTCCTGTTGGATATGCAAATGCAACCTCTTTCTGATTTCTATATTGCAGGCTCTTGCCGTTATGCCCTGAATATTGGCTCTGTTCTGTTTGTGTCCCCAGTTTGTTAATCCACACGTGCTCTTACTGTTCCGAGCAAATCAGTACCTGTTACCATTCTAACACCAGAAGTTTCGTCTTTTGCCGCAGTTGGTGATCTTTACAAGCTAAAATTCCTTCAGATCTGAACCCAAATACATTCCACCTAAATAACCTTCGAATTACAGAGTTGCCTGGGCCCAAGGGTTACTTTCAAGTTTTATCTGCTTCAGTTCTTTAGTTTTAAAATCTAGAAGTAGCAATCATCTCACCTATTAGTGTTACATGATTTAATATGTTCTGCTACTGTGAGCGCAAAATCTCCAATGTAGGTCCAGTAGCTATGTATTGAATTTATGAGTATCAGTTTTATTTATGCTGAACTTTGCATTGATATTATTTTACAAGGGTACAAGTCGTGTTATTTGTTCACACAACATTCTTTCTGGTTGATCATTGAACCGGTATCTTTTTTCTGTGTAGTGTAGTACTTAGCACATCTGCAATGGCGGCGTACCAAACTGCCTTTGTGCCTGAGCCACAATTGCTGAACACTGAGATCATCACTCAGAAGGCCACCAACTTTGTTGCTGACACCGCCAGAAAAGACAAATCCATTGGTTACTTGGATGTGTTTGTACACCAGGCACGCGATATCCACAATGTTTGTATCTACCACAAGCAGGATGTATATGCAAAGCTGTGCCTCACAAGCAGCCCGGATCTTTCGTGCTCAACCAAGGTGATTAACAGTGCTGGGCACAACCCAGTATTTGAAGAAAGACTACGGCTTGAGGTGCAAACTGTAGATGCTTCACTCAAATGCGAGATATGGATGTTAAGCAGAGTGAGGAACTACTTGGAAGACCAGCTCCTTGGCTTTGCCCTTGTTCCTCTGGCAGACATTGTAATGGGTGATGGTAAGCTGGTCCAGGAGTTCTCCCTGACATCCACTGACCTGTTCCACACACCAGCTGGTTTTGTTCAGCTGTCCTTGTCATATGCTGGTTGTTCCCCAGATGTCATCCTCATATCATCACCCAATAAGTCGGTGTCAGGAGTGTCCAATTCTGGAAATGATTGTGTGGTTCCTTCCCAACTTGAAAAGATCGAGTTCCCAGACCTGAATGTCGTGAACGAGGATGAGATTATGGTCTCGAAGTATCTTGAGATGGGGTCTTTGGACTCTGAGAACCCTATAAAAACTGAGAATGGCAAGTTGCTGCATTCTGGAAATGATAACGATATTCCTTCTGAACTTGGAAAGATTGAGTTCCCAGGCTCTGACAACCCTGTAAAAGCCGAGAATGGCAAGCTGCTGCAGTTCGGTGCAGCTGTGCCTGGAACTGCAATCTGTGCAGATAAGCTGGACGAACATCAAGATGAAAGTCCTCTAAGTTGTATCTCAACCTCAGGTTCCTCCACAACCCTTTCTGCAACACAACAATCAGTTTCTGAGCCAAGTTCTGAGCCTTCGGAGACCACTGTTGAGGCATCCACAAGACAAAGCCAGAGGGAGAAAAGCCAATATGTTACTGATGGTGAGGCTGATTCTTCTGAAGCAGCACCCAAGGATGAAGTTGTCAAGCCTGTGATCAGCATTAATCTTCAACCAGAGCAGTCGGTTGTCCAACAGGACATAGTTGACATGTACATGAAGAGCATGCAGCAGTTCACAGATTCTCTTGCAAAGATGAAGCTTCCGTTGGATGTTGAGAATAGTAGTCCCTCAAATGATGACTCTGACTACAGTACGATTGAGAAGCCATCACCATCTCCATCACCATCTGCAACAAAGGGTTCTAGGGTCTTTTATGGAAGCAGGGCCTTCTTCTAAGTTTCTGATGCCAAGTATAGCTAGCTAATTATCTCCT
Organism: Cenchrus fungigraminus; assembly: GCA_036936925.1. NCBI lineage: Eukaryota > Viridiplantae > Streptophyta > Magnoliopsida > Poales > Poaceae > Cenchrus > Cenchrus fungigraminus. Next base: position 132,184,422 of record CM072777.1, read on the forward strand.
ATATATACAGTTCAGGTTTGTCAGACGTTGGGTGGCATGTATTGACATAATTTCTGTCGCCACAATGTACTGTTAGGACTCACTCTTGGTATTGTTCATAGTGTTGTGCTTTGTTAAAAAGGATAATAATTTCATCTCAGAGCTGTATATGGATCCTATGTACTAATATGTGCCAGTGAATAATGTCATGAAATCAGTTCTACACTATTGTTTGTCTGGAAAGTTGCATGAATTGAATTCGTTTCAGAAGGGCCTATGCCACTTGAGAAGAGTCCATGGCTTGCCTGTTTTACCATAGTTTCGTCTAGCCAATGCCAGCTCTTCATAGGCTCTTGCCAGTTGTGTATGGCTTTTATTATGTGGTCATGAAATGTTTTCAAGGTGAGCCCTTGCTTCTCAGAGACTGATAGATACACACTATTGACAGAGCAGCAATGCACCAGTATATGAAACGAAACATTCCATTTTCATCAAGAACCTTATGCACTCTGATGGATGGGGTGTTGCACTGTTGCTAATATGGAAGGCTCGAGCATTCCCCTGTCATTTTACAATGGAACTTCGAGCAGACGATGTGAAGCAATACGAATTGTCTGCCAGTTTCTGACCAGCTGTTGCGTCATGGTATAATTCAGGCTAAAAGACATGTCGCAGAGGCCGAGTTTTTTTCCTTAAAAAAAACTCTCAAAGGCATACTACGTCTCTGGACATTTAGTTTTCTAAGTCTGTTCGTGTTTTATCAAATGTAAAATGTCGGGCTCGTGAGACGGGCCACATTGAAATGTAGCCCATGAATTGCAGTGCTGTCGAACAGCCAGCCAGCCGAAACATTTTCATTTGTTTCCGTAATTTGCAACGTATATCCATGAAAAAAAAAGAGAGGACAGGTGAATCCGTTTCCTTCCCGTCCAGGAGTAGTAGCCTACCCTGCTGACGCGATCACGCGAATTGGGATTGGAGACAGCCTCCACCACCAACAACCAAAGCTTTGCTCATAGAAACACACGTAGCGTACCCGGCCCGCCCGCTACAGGCCAGACTTGCAACAAACAAAATCAAGGCAAGGGCGACCGTCGATGGCCACTTGTGCGCTGAAGCCGCGGGTCGTCCAGTTCGGCGCCGGCGGCCTGGAAGTTGGATCTTTCGACGGGAGCTCGTGCGAGGCGCTCGAGATCCCTGCGGCACAGGGTAAGAGATGCCTGGGTTGGCACGGGGAGTGGCTTCTGATGCGGGACGACGCCACCGCGGAGTGCTTCCTGCTGCATCTGGCCTCGCAGCGCAGAGTTCATCTCCCCCGGCTGCAGAATCCCCCGGCGCCCCCCGGCGACTCATCGTTTGCTCTCGCTCTCGCATCGAACTCACCGGAGGAGACGACGACGATCACGGACGACTGCACCGTCGTGCTCAGCGTTCACGGTGACCCGTGTCTCCTCTACTGCCGCCCATCAGCAGGCGAAGGCGACGTGCAGGTGTGGCGGAGGCTCTCGGTCTGGGAAGCGATGGGCGGCGACGACGACGACGTGATCGATTATTTGCTCGACGGCGCGGTCGTCGCGGACGGCGGGAGGGTGTACGTGACAACCATGGGTGGCATCGTGGTCGTGCTCGACGCGACGTCGCTTCCGGTCCCGCGCGTCGAGAGCTACGAGGCCACGCTGCCGCCAACTCGCCCTACGCATCTGCGTACCACGAGCCACCTGCTGTTGGAACCAACCACCGGAGACATCTTGTGCGTGCGCCTGTACCTCCAGCCCTACGGGCGGCGGCAGCGAAGGGTGGTGGACGTCGATATCCACGTCATCAAGCCGCGCTCCAAGGAGGATACGTGGAAGAGCGTCGACAGCATTGGTGGCCGTGCGATTCTTATCGGAGGCCGTAACTCTTCTCTGGTGTCAAATGCAGCTCAAGCTAAGCTGCAGCCCAACTGCATCCACGTCCTGGGGATGCCTCGTGATGGCGGCGGCGTTCCGCTGTATACCATCGTTTTGGATGACATGAGCATCAGGTGCAAGCTACTCGAGGGATTCTCTGATGAAGCGTACTGGGCTGTCCCTGCTAGTATATGGTAAGCACATCACCAGCATTTTCATCACTTGCATATAGACATACTCCTATACTTGAGCTATATAAAATGCTTAATTATGCCGCGTGCGCTTTTTTCCAGCTTTGAGCAGGAGTCATCAAAAGACAATGATGCTGGCGCCGTCTCATGTGAGGTTATTAGTGCAGGCGCCAAACTAGACGAAGAACAAAGGGTTCACAAAGAGAGCAGAGATGATCATGTGTCATCGTCGACATCTCCGTGGTCGAGCCTCCCTAGAGACTTGTTGCAGCTGATCGTCCAAGAGGTCACCTTCATGGATTATTTGCGTCTCCCAGCTGTATGCAAAGGCTGGAGTGGCCTGACCCGCAGCCGCAGCACACCTATCCACGACGCCAAGTCACCACTGCTCTTGACCACACGGGCAAGGACGCAGGGCAGGCTCGCCACCTTCAACCCTATGACCGGAAAGAAGTACGATCTGGGAATCTATGTCAGCTCCGAGGACCCAGAGCCGCAAGTTCTCCGCTGCTCCAACCGTGGGTGGGTACTTGTGACTGAGGACGACGGCTATGTCTCCATGATGAATCCACTCACAGGAGTCATCCTGGATGTTCCGCCAATGGACAACGACTACTTCAGCGGCATAACCTTCATTTCTGAGCCCGGGTCACCGGATTTCATGGTGGTTTGTGTCAGTGACTGGCGAGGCCCAGGAACCATGACAGTGAGGACATGGCGAAATGACGACGAAGACTGGACAGTGACAGAATCTCAACACCAACAAGAGGAGTTCCTTTTCCCCGCGGCTTCCCATAACCCAGTCTCGTTTGACGGTGAATTTTATTGCTTGGGAAGATACGGCAGGCTTGGAGTGTTCAACCCAAACAAGATGACATGGAAAGTTCTGGCTAAGCCAGAGCCTCTCTATGATGAAATCAGCATGGACCAAAATGAGCAGTGCTATCTCGTGGTGTGGAAACAACAGTTGATTGCTATTTTTACCGTACCTCACGGAGAACCTATGCGTACGTTCAGGCTCGACCGTTCACAGATGGCGTGGTCTGAGCTGAAAGATCTATCTGATGTCGTGCTCTTCATGGATAGCAGAAATGTTCTTGCAAGGCCGGTTACACGACATGATCTTGGAAACAGAGTATATGTGCATAGCTTCGCTGAAATTGATGATGGTGCCGCTACTGCAGTCTTCTACTCTGTAAAAAAACGTCAATATTGTCCAGCATTCTATGGCAACATAGAGCCCGTAAATTCCATCTGGTTTGAGCCGAATCTGTAATACTTGTTAAAATCCTACACAACTTGCGTTCTATGATATATGTATATTTGCACAATTACTTCCTTTTTAAGAACTCGCGACTGTAGCGTTGCTTAGTTGAGAAAAATGGTATATTGTTCTTTCTTTATCAAACACATATAGATGGGAGCAGTCTACTTTTTAGTTGCAGAGAAGAATTTGGAACGAACAGACGTGACATGATCTGTAGATATGCGTCATACCTGGTGCAGCTTTAAGTCGCTCGTCTTAGACGATTATTCTCTACTAATCGACTTTTTTTTTTTTGTATTACCCGGTACACTTCTCATGTTACGTAAGCGTTTTACAGGATACCAGCGTCACCAGTCGAGCATTGTAACCTATGATCCAGTATATCCTTTCAACGTTGTTGCATGATTCAGAAATCTGATGCCAGTACATACATACAAAATGACTTAAGATAGAACAACAATGATGTACTATGCTGAACAACAATGCCAGTGCGAATAGGCAGATCCGAATTATAGTGGTCAAAAACTACAACAATGCTGCACTACTAGCGCTTCCACAGCGTCACTGTTTGCAACAACCACTGTTACATTGACGACAACAGGGGGAATTTCACCACGAAATGTGTCAGAAATAGCTGCTGGTATGGATTACTTTTCGACATAACAAAGACGTGCATCAAAATAATCTTAGGCTCAGAATAGAATTGTGAAACTTAACGCTATCAGTAATCTGTTGCATATGAAAACACAAAAACGGCAAATCCCCTTACGAGCATCCCCCAGACCAGTCTAGGTTCAAATACAACTAATCCAAAAAATTTGACAATTCAAGATACTTTTTAAACTAGCCCTAAACAAACAAATAGCCAACCCAACTGCTAGATCAAGGCGCTTCTGTAACTATCATCATCAGACAAGCACAAGTCACCTCCCCAGAACTAACCTCAAGAAACATTGGCCTATAGCTTAAATCAGACAAACTACCACAATCTTCATAAACATAAAGCAAATCCTCTATCTAACAAAGAACCAACACATCCAATAATCAAGCTTAATAATAGACTAAAAAGACAACAAGTCATGAGCATAAACTAAACTAATGGCTACCTTTAACTCATTGAATTGTCTATCTATCAAAGTGCATATGCAGTCTTAAGTATGCTTAAATTCCAAACACTAAAATAGTGGCTTTAAGTTCTACAAGTTGATCTAAAAGTAGTACACCAGACTGAGCATATTGAACTTCAATAAGCTTTCTAGATGCAGACAATATCTCTTGAGCGCGCATCTAGAATTGATCTTCTGCAAGCTTCTCTAGAAAACACAACAGCACCTGATGCTTTTCTATCTTCCGTATGGATGGTAACGACCAGCAGCACCACTGCCACCAGTGCTACCATAGCCTGTCCTAGCACCGTAGAGTCCACCCGTGCCATACCCAGCACCAGAACCAGCACTAGCACCTGAATAATCATAACTAGGCCCAACATAGCTAGAACCACCATAACCCCCAGCATCACGGCCATAGGCTCCAGCATAACTGCCACCACCGTAAGCACCAAAGCTTCCTCCATAAGTGCTACCAAAGCGACTAGAATAGAGTGAGGATTCTCCCCGGTATGCTCCTAATGCTCCACCATAAGCACCATAGCCACTACCATAGTCACCTGGACCATAAGCACTACTGTATCCACCAGGCCTAGCACCAAAACTTCCAGGTGATCTATAAGGGCCAAAACTACCACCATAGTTATAGGAGCTGCCAAATCCATCATTACTCTCCGCATATGGACGGCCCCTAGGTTCGCTATCAAGTGAACGAGGTGGTGGGTTAGAGGGTTTCTTTGGTTCTGCCTTCTTGATCTCCACCTACAGCAAAGCAAGAAAGTCAACCTATATTCCCTTTCAAATTTGTTTACTTCCAAGAACGGAGTGTGCTAATTACCTGCTACTCATATAAGAGTGCAACTAAGGCAAGTGAAACAAAAGAAGCAACAGTATGTGCACTCTTAGAATTAACAAGAGAGCCATAATTTATTACTGTGTGCAAGCCCAGCTGTACGAAACTAGATTTACAAAGTTCAGAAGGCACTACACGAAATCTCACCTGAGAACCATTTAGATCAATCATATTGCCTTTCTTAGCTAACAACTCATCTACAGCTTTTTCTGCATCAAAGACTATAAAACCAAATCCACGTGACCGGTTGGTTGCATGGTCACGGATTATTTCGTGCTCCACCACCTTTCCAAACTTCGAAAAGAACTCCTTGAATTCATCTGTCAAACCAATTTACGTTGACAATTTCAGCTTACTATCCAAAATATAAGATCTAGTTAGGCCAGTAACAAACAATACCTTCTTTTAGAGCGGAGGGTAATCCACCAACAAAAATCTTCTTTGTCTTGAAATCTTTCAAGGGGGCAGCACCCTTAGGGATAGTTCTTTTAATTTCAACCTGGATTTTAACAGTGAATGAGAATTCAAACTACACACTAAAGTGCCTGTCATGTTTACTTTTTTAGCATACACTCTCATGAAACATGGTGTATCGAGAATCAAGGGCGAGATATAAACCAAAGACAACCAAAATATTTACCTGCTTTCCATTGATAACATGCTCATCTTCAATCACTCTGTCAACAACAGCAGGATCTGCAAAGGTAATAAATCCAAAGCCTCTAGGCTTTTGAGTGTAGCGGTCCTTCATTATGACGGCATCAGTTATATCACCATACTTCCCAAAATGCTCTTTGAATGTACCTGCAAGTTAAGAAGTAAAGAAGTTAGCTGCAAGTTGAAGGTCAGAGAATATAACTTGCAACTGAAGGCCACCTTAACACCTTCCGTGATGTAACTATACAATTCAAGTCACAGTCACAGACACAAAACAGTTACAAAAACAGTACTACAACAAAGACCTAGTAGTAAGCTAGTTTATTAAACTTACATGTCGAGACCCAATTATTGATCAGGTACATACAAAACGTAGCTTCCAAAAAGCCATCTATCATAATATGCCAGAAGAAACATGCAAGTACTTGTTTTGGCATTGAAATATTTTTGTGCATTGCTTAAAAGGCATAAAGCGTAGACACCAATAATATAAACAAATTGTGTTTCAGCATAACTTAAGAGATGCCAAGTTAACAGAAAATACTAGTAGCAAAAAAGCTAAAATCACTCAACATACAGCGTCAGGCACAGCTTGCAAGGGTGTTCCATAAGAAAAATGGTAGTGCTGTAGAGCAAAATAATAACCATGTATTTATATCACACTAACTTAGACAGGATTAGTTCATCCCCAACCTAACCATGTCATGAGCCCAAGAGAAAATCAAGTGAAAATAACCACCAGATTACAAAATCCTACAAACAACAAATTCAAGAAGTATCTCCTCGCCAACCAACTAAACAAGTCAACAAGAACGTAGTTCAATGATCCCCGAATTAAATTAGACATGCTTCCTTAGTATAAGGACAGCCATATACCTACACGACACATAAAATTCGATAATCAATTAACATCCGCTGGTTCAACTAGATCACAGCGCCCATACTAAGATAAACGCCAGTACAAGCAACTATCTACCAGATCTGAATTAACACGAGCAAACCCTAGCTAATTCCAGGTAAAGATGCTAGAACGAACAACAGGATACACGAAAAGGCAAAGCAGGAGCGGATCCGAACGTACCCATGCTGGTGTCCTTGGAGAGGCCGCCGATAAAGATCTTGCTGCATGAAGCCACAAAAGAGAAGCACAAAATTCAGCCAAAACCACTCCCGCGGCGCAAAAAGGAATCAGATGGGCGTAAGGCGGAGGAGAGGACTCACGCGGGGCTGGCGCCGTCGAACTCCTTCGTCTTGCCGGCCATGACGGGAGAGATCCGGGCCGGATTAGGGTTAGCGCTTCGCGTGCAGGAAGGGAAGAGGCGGGTGCCGTCGACTTGGGAGAGAGGGAAGACGTGCAATTGGATCTAGCTATTTTTATCTTTGTGTGGCTGCTTGGGTGGAATCCGGAAGCCTCCACTGTGGATGCGGCGGCGGGACTGCCGGTCTACGGGTCGGGGCGACGGTGGGCCAGGCGAGCAGGCGGGCGCGGCGGTGGCGAGGCAGAGGAAGGCGGAGGGCGAGATGGGGAGGGGGTGCGCCGGTGCGGCCGCGGGGACGGGGAGAGATAGGGAGGTATGCCGTATGCGGAAGGAAAGATTGAAGATAAAGACTTCGATTCTAATTCGAGTCTCATCTATTTTCTTTTACAATGCATAGTTTCGTATAAATTTGACCAACTAAATACCATCTAAAAAGCATTTTTAAAAGTTTGTCAAATTTTAATTGGTAAATCTTGTGTTTTGTCAACTTCTAAAAAGATATACTAAGTAAAAAAAGTTTATCTCCAACAGTTTGGCATAATTCACTTTTAAATTCAGATCTAACTTACATCAGGAATCCCGAGATAGAAAAAAATTATTTTTATGTCCTTTCACCTCTGGAATCCCGAGATAGAAAAAAATTATTTTTATGTCCTTTCACCTCTTCTGTTAGTAACGCCGCGGATACCAGCGCATATATGCGCACGCCGAGGGGAGCGATGTCAAGTTACTATTGATGCTAAGTTGTTTTGCCAAACTATTGAAAGTAATTTTTTTCATGTTTTGTCAAAACTAGACCGATGTCAAGCTAAGATAGCAAAATATTAGAGTTGCTCTAAAATTATTTTTTTATTTTACCTTTCTTCAAAAAAAATCAGAGAGTAAATAAAAGAGTTTTTTTTTGTCTCGAGCACATCCTCAAAGGTTCATTTTGTGCACAACACACTACTCCCTTTGTCCCAGTTTATCTGCACTTCTAGGATTTGAATGAGCAAATTAGTGCTGGTGTGAAACGACGATAGTACCCTTGAAGGTATGAGAAAGTCTGGCAAAGCAGAGTAGTACGGAGACAATTGTGTGCCACGTTTTATATTCTGGAAGGTGTCGGGACCATTAAAGAGAGGAAAGTACCAGGCCGTTCCAGTTTTTTAGGCCCGCTGGATAGTTCTTCTGGTATTACTCAGTCTGGCATACTACTGCACCGACCCACACGTCAACTGATACAGTTAATTTGGGAAAAATTTTGAACCCTCCAAGTGCAATTAAATTGGGACGGAGGGAGTACATTATTCGATTTAGACTTGTGCACACCGTCAAAACATATTTTTGCACGTAGCACACCACCTCTAGTAAAATAATCGTTTACTTCCAGGGAGTTGAGAGAAGAATTACCCCACCGCACGTCACCCTATCCGCTCGAGCACTCGGACTCCCGCAACGGAATCCACGCCGCCGCCGCGTCGATTATGCAACGGAATCCCTTAGGGCAGCTCCAACCAAGCCCTCTTATGAACCCTCACCTCATCTTTGAGGGTCAAACACAAAAAACTGCTCCAACCGGACTCTCATCTGCCCCCCGACGGAGAGGTCGCCTCATTTTCCCCTCCTCGTATCTCAGTTGTAGGAGGCCCTCTCTCGAACTCTCATCTGGCGACGGCAACAACCACCGGCCCTCCCGCGCCTCGACGGAGGTCTCCCAACGCCGTCCACAGAGGTCTCCCAGCACCAGGTATGTCAATTTCTCACCTCCGGCGGTCATGTAGTCTAGGGGAGGGAAGGGAAAATCTTACCTGTAGATCCGGTGGCGGCGGCGGCCATTGGGGCCGATGGCCGTGCTCGTGGGCGCTGGCGGCGCCCTCCACGCAGCCGCACCGTAGGTGGCTGACGGTGTCCCACCCTGCGGTCGGCGGTCGAGAGGGCCGGTGCTGGCCCGCGTCGATACCGCGCACGCAAATCTGGGGCCCGCGTCGATGCCGCGTGCGCAGATCCGTGTCTTATTGCTCACCTACTCTGATTGCTTGCCTGTGTAGCCTGCCGCTGGACGAGGAGGCGGTGGCTGCGTGCGCGTCGATGCGCCATGGCCGGCCTGCCCCATCTTGGCCGCTGCCCACTGGACGCGTTGCTCTGCTTGCTTGCCTGCCTGGCTAGGTACAAATACTGCTCTGCTTTGCTTGCTTGGCTGCGCAGGTGCTAGGTGCTACCTGGTTGCCTGTACACATATAAGAGAGATAGATGCAATTACAATTTGTTCAACCAATGTGATAGACAAGCAATTACATTTTGTTCAATCAATGTGATAGGCAAGCAATTACATTTTGTTCAGTCCATGTGTTGTGATTCTATTTTTCTTCTTATTATTATTCATTCTCAACTGCAGGAGATAGAAATGCACCGCTAGATGGAAATGTTGCAGCACAATGTTGGAAGTAGCGAGCTTGATGCTGATGAGCTCAATTTTGGGGCAATGCCCGAGGAATATGGACATACAGAAGCAGTTGCAGAGGCTCCCCGCCCCTGAAGATGGGAAACAAGAAAAGAACAAGAAATTTCAGCGAGAAGGAGGATATTTTGTTGGCGTCGGCATGGCTAGAAATAAGCATGGATCCCGTTCAAAATATTGATCAAACTCGTAGTACTTATTGGCAGCGAATTCATGAGTACTACAACAAGCATAAGACCTTTGAATCTGATCGTAATGTGAGTTCTCTCTCACATCGTTGAGGTATCATTCAAGCAAGTGTTAGCAAATTTTGTTCATGGTACAGTCAAGTACTCCGTTCAAATCAAAGTGGTGTCATAGATCAAGACAGGGTATAAAGTCTTTTCTTTCAACTTGTTTCTCAATTTGTATGCATGTAGTGTGTATGCTTACTAACACATTGTCATATGTGTAGATTCAACAAGCATGTGTGATCTACATGGATGCAGACCCAGATAAGAAGTCATTTGGTTTGCTTCATTGTTGGAACCTGCTACAACATGCCTAAAAGTGGAAGGACCTCTCTTGTAACAACAGCAACAAAAAACATAAGACATCATCTAAAGCACATCCAAGATCAGCTACTCCTGGAACACATGAAAGTCGCCATGTTGATGAAGAGATGGTCCAAGTCATACTTCACCAACAAAATGTAGCAGACCAGATGGTCAGAAGAAGGAGAAACAAAGGCGAGGTAAAAATCCTATAGCTCATGGTAAAACTCTAGAAGCAGTAGAATATAGTTGGTCTAAGAGAGAAAAGGCTGATGAGATAAAAGAGCTTAGGAAAAAAGAGTGCAATGATGAGAGACTTGCTATAGAAAATAAAAGGATTGAAATGAAGCTAGAAGTACACACTAAGAAACTTGCTATCAAGGAACAAGTAGAGAATAGACGCCTTGATCTACAACAACAAGAAATGCATCTGAAACAAAGGATGGATGATGAGAAAATAATTAACATGGATCTAAGTGCACTGAGTGAGGTGCAACAAATATTCTATCGTGGGCTGCAAAAAGAGATCATTGCTCGACGTTTGGGCAACGACAATATTTGAGACTATGGTCTGTAGGTGCAATGTATAAACAAGTTGTATTATGTTCCTTGCTATGTATGAACTATCTATCTTCATTTGTGATCTCTAGACAATTTGTATTATTTGTGGTATGCATGTGGACAATTTGTGGTATTTTGTGTTCATCAGCCTCTGCATGTGGACTATTTGTGTTGTGTTGTCTGAGATGTTTAAACTGATTTGTGGAGAGTTGGATTGTTAGTTACAAGATATGAATAAAGAAAGAGATGAATAAGATATAAGGAGCTATACGAGAGTTGGGTTGGAGTTGGAAGGAAAAGAGGAGCCTCAAATCTAGATGAGAGACCCTCATATAGGTGAATAGGGGCTCAAATTTGAGAGTTCCATTGGAGTTGCCCTTATGACACTGTTGTCTGCTTAGCGCGCATGTGAGCTGGGTCCCTAAATCCCCAGCTCAATTTTCTTTCTTTTTCTCTTGCATTCGTTGTTGCTGCGTGCCGCCTCACCTCACCTTGCTGGCTGCAGGTCACCGGCCGATTCCGGCTGCCATCGATTTCATCCCCATTTATGTGTGCGGCCATAGGAAAACTGAAGGAGGGAGAAGCGGGCGGAGGAGCTTCGGTTGGTGGTCGTGGAGAGAAAGCACATCCTGACGGCGAGCGTGGGGCAGTGCTGCGGAGAGAGATCGTGGGGCAGTGCTGCGGAGGGAGAAGCTCCAATGAGACATCTCTAAGTGTGTTATCACATTGATCACATGTGGAGATGTTTGGGTTTTAGACATCCAACGTCCCAACTTGCTCGAAATCTTCTCAATTCTTGCACACAACCTATACATGTGATAAAACGACGCCCCGACAAGTTTCGTGATTTTCGGACTTCGTTCGGATTTTCTGTAATTTAGAAACACTTTTCCCGTAAGTTGTTCGTCGTGTTACGACAACAAGATGCTCGACATTTCATATGAGTTCCTGGACAAAGCCTCAATATACACCAAATATCATGAATATCATTTTTTGAATCACCAAATTATACGATTTCATGCACCTGCAGTTCAAATTGGAAGTCTGCAAAAAAAATCAACAAAACGAAAAAACTAACAAAATATACCAAAAAAATCAAAATTATCCCAAATTTGAGGAAAGAGTTTTAAATAATGTGGGAAGGCCTCACAAAAAAATGGGGCAAAAAAACTTTTAAAAAAATTATTTCGCCGAGTGCCTTCCTTAGCACTCGGGGAAGAGACCCTTCCCCGAGTGCTAAATCAGGGCTCTCGGGGAAGAGGCCTGCTTCCCCGAGTGCTAGGTGAAGACACTCGGGGAAGAGGCAACCTTCCCCGAGTGCTAAACCAGGGCTCTCGGGGAAGGGGGTGAACCCTAATGGGTCGGTCGGCCCACGCAACTCACCCACACACCAACACACGCACACAGCACAAAGCACCCACGTGCACACACACAGCACCCACGCACGCACACTCCGGCCGCCTGAGGACCAGGTGTGTCCGAGGACCAGTGGAGGGTCGCTCCTTAGTGATGAGTGATTGACAACGTTGTGTGGACTGATGCTTGGCTAAGTGTGCAGGTATAGGTTGCGACTTGACTCGTGTCGGTGCAGGTGAAGAACAAGCGCGAAAGACCTTAGCCGTGGTGGCCTCCTGGTGATGGAGTGGCAAGTAGGCTTGGTTCGATGGACCCGGTGGCCGATGGGGTCAAGTGCGAGCCGTGCGGTGCAAGACTGGCAGGCTGAAGTCGTGAACATGGGCCGGTGCAAGGTAGTGGTTGAAGCCCGAAGCTTGCACGCGAGGTTTGGTGGTTTGCCCACAAAACCATCAGGTGGACGGTTTCTTGGTTTGGGCCGCAAAACCAAGTCCGGAGGCCCGAGGCAACGGAGACGGTGATCCGAGAGCTTCGAGAAGCTTCGAGGCGGACGGCACGTGGCGTGATCGCGGGGTTTGCGTCGAGGTGAAGCGAAGCCGCAGTGGAAGCGTGTCCGTCCGATGAAGACTTGACCAAAATGCCCCTGAGGGGTTGTATCTTCATTTCAAGCAGTAGGGGTAGCGTGGTCATTTACCTCCCTCCGATAGACTTCGTATAAATAGCGTAGAGGTGGATGGCATCTCTCTCTCTTGGACTCTAGGGTTTTCCTCCCCCGGTAGATTGCTTTGGATTGCTTCTTTTCCTCTGTGTTCATTAGGCTAGATTCTTGTATAGACTCTGACCTCTGGATGTATGGAGGCATTCGGCATTGCGGTGATCTCCCAGCTCTTTGTGATTTTTGTGTCATTTTCGGAGCTCTTTTTGGTTGGTTTCGTTCTTCGCTCGATTCGTTGATTTGAGGGAGTTTTCTCTCGGATTTCTTTGAGAGGATCATAGGTGGATGCCTTGCGCATCTTTGTGGATGATCTTGACCCCTCAAACACCGGGATTTGCCCTCGATTCATGAGTTCTTGGTGGAACCCGAGTTCATGGTGATGGGTTCGTAGATTCTCGATTCCTCTCGTTTTAGTTGGTTTGAGGCCATAAATTCGTAGGGATAGCATCTCCTAGAGACGCTTCACCTTCCCCTGTGATTTGGTAGCAATCCATTGGTTGAATCGGGAGATCGAGTGAAGGGAAGTAGAGTTCGTTCCCGCGGGCGAGTTTTTCTGGGCTCTACCGGATGATCCGGCACTTTACCGGATGATCCGGCCTAGTTGACTTTTCTGTGCTAAGTGTTTTTCTTGTTCTTGTCCTAAATCTCAAAGTTTTTAGTGAAGTCTTGATCTTTTGAGAAAGATCTTTTGGACAAAGACTTATTAGGTTGTTATGACCCTATGGTTAAAATTTCATGATTTTAGGAGGTCATTTGATTGAGTTTTGGATTTTTCTTTGTCCGTCCAGCAGGCTGTTTTTGGGCATTTTGGGTGACCCGGCATAACGCCAGATGATCCGGTAGGAAGGCCCGGTGAATGTCTCGGAATTCTCTGTGAATGTCCCGGGTTAACCCAGGTGATCCGAGACTTTGCCGGATGACCCGAAAGACCCCATAAAGTTCCTGTTTTGGTCTCTCTCTTCCGTGTTAGCTTCCATTTCGCTTTCGTGTGGTTTCTTAGCCTCTCTAGAATCGTTCCTAGGGTCAGTAGGTCCGCTGTGACCACGTGATCTTGGCGATTGGCTCGCTCTTTGTTCTCCCTCACGTGTGAGACCCTTTTTGGAGTTGACTTTGGGGCATAGTCGAGTTCATCTTCTTGAAGTGAATTTTTATCGGCTCCCATTCACTCCCCCCTCTGGTCGCCCATTCGGTCCTTCAATTGGTATCAGAGTCGGTTACGAATCTTCTTGATTCTAACCAGTCTAAGATCCAAAGATGGGCGATTACAGCAAGGGGTCGGGTCCTCCGCACTTTGATGGCAAGAATTACCCGATGTGGGAGAGGCACATGGGCGTGTTTTTGCGTGGGAAGGGAACTCTGATCTGGGAGGTTACTTAGAATCCTCATTATGTCATCCCAGACAGTTTTCTGCTTCCAGGATCGTGGGACATGTTTGAGGCCAACAGCAAGGCCGTTGATTACTTGTTCCGTGCTCTTTGTGCCTCGGAATTTGATCGAGTGTACGGAGAGGATGTGACCGGAAAAATTTGGCTCAAGTTGAAGAATGTTCATGTTGGCAATGCTCAAGTGCAAGCCCGTATGTTTACCACTTACTGGAGAGAGTATGAGAACTTCACTCATCTCCTCGGTGAGTCGACCAATGCTATGTTTCAGCGCTTCACTTGCATAGTCAACAACATAAGGGCTAATGTGACAGTGCTCCCATACACGGATCATGATCAAGCTATCAAGCTTTTGCATGCCCTGGATAGATCTGTGTGGGAAGCCAAGGTCGAGGCCATTGAGGAGTCGAGCGCGTAAGATACGCTTTCGCTTGATGAGCTGTTCTCCAAGCTCAGGTCTTCAGAGGTTGATCGTGGCTTGAGAGCCAAGAGCGAGAGCCCCACTGATCCTCATAGTTTGGCTCTTGTCTTAGGATCAAGGACTAACGTTAACTCTGGTGGTTTCTCTTTGTCTTGTCTTGTGTCCTTGCCAGATGAGGACTTTGATGTGCTGAGCGAGGACGATCTCGCCTTGTTGAGCAAGAGGTTTGGGCGGATGTACGAGAACCGCAAGAATGCAAGGCGGAGCTCGGGGATGTGCTATCGGTGCGGGAAGCACGGGCACTTCATCACCGAATGCCCTGAAGCCATGCAGATCAGGACCGACTACAAGGGCAAGCCCAAGCACGACTACAACAAGCACCGCTCCCGGAACGACTACAAGGACAAGTACAAGGACAAGAGCGAGAGAAGGCACAAGAAGAGTGGCAGCCACAAGAAGAAGACCGCTCGAGCGATGGTGGCCAGAGCGAGCGACATCGACTCGACATCAAGCGATGCCTCTTCCAGTTCGAGCAGCGAGGAAGAGCAAGAGAAGCGCAAGGACAAGCGGCACACGGGCAAGAACATCACCGGCCTGAGCTTCGTCGCGCAAGGAGGCTTTTGCGGCATGGCGCATTCCAAGAAGGGTGGGAAGCACAGCTCGGATTCGAACTCCGACTCTGATGAAGAGGTACGACAAGATCCCAATTTCCTGCTAGAGGAGAATGCTAGGCTGAATGAGTTGCTTGACAACCGTGATGATGTGCTTAGAAAGACCAACAAGGAGAAGAGGGAATTTAGGTCTTTGTTGGGTGATGCTAAGGACAAGGTAGCTGAACTTGAATCCTTGCTTGTGGATGTTAGAAATGAGATAGCCACTTTGAAATCTGCTCCTGTGGTGTCTGATGAGATTGATTGTGGTGACTGCTCAGTTTTTCTTGCTGATTTGACTGCTCTTTAGGAGAAGCATGCCTCTACTTTGGAGAACTAGATGTGGTTAGGATTGAGTGTGATGAATTGAAGTCTAGGCCAGCTTTGTTAGGAGCTTGTACATCATGTCCTATTTTGTATGTTAGGCTAGATGAATCTCACACTAGGATGGTTTCTTTTGAGGCGGCATTGAAAGCTCCTCTTCCTACATCATGTTCAACCTGTGAAATGCATGCTTTGAAAAACATGGAACTTGCACACTATGTTGATCATCTGCAGGATGAAAATCATGAGCTTAGGAAATTGATGAGTTGGTTGTCTGGGCATGAGCCACAATTGAGTTTGATGTTGGCTCAGTTCAAGAGGTTTGATGGTCAGGCGTTGGGGGCTGAGAAGAGTGGTGAGGGAGAAGAGAAAGTTGGAGAGATCTCTACTCAACCACACACCATACCCATGAACAAATATGCACCCAAGCCAAACCACTTGAGAAACAAGCTTGATACAACTCCAGACCCACCAATGTTCTCCCAGAAAACAGAGAATTATCAGAAACCCATCAAGTTTGTGAGCAACCTGGGTAATGTCTTTGAGGGGAAGTCAGGAGAGAAAGGTGTTGAGAAGCCCACAGAGAAGCCACCGCCTAAGCCAATGCCAATCCGCTTCCATTGTGAGAATTGTGTGAGGGATGGGCACAAGGATGAGTTCTGTTTCCGGAGGAAAAGGGATGAGAGGTTTGTTAGGGAGATGGCAAACAAGGACAGGTACCACCTTGCTCGTGGTGTGCCTGAGCCTCATAGAGGGCCTCTACCTAGTGGTGAGGTGTATGTGTGTACAGTTCCCACTCGTGGAGGTGGAGGTGTGTTCCCTCAGAGAGACAGGCGTGTTCGGTTTGGGTGTGGTGAGTTGGCTCGACGTGCTCCTTCTCGTGACCGTTACGAGTTTGGGAGGCACGATCAGAGCTTTGGGTCTCAGATGGACTACGGGCCACGTTTTCCTCCTCGTGGTGCGCGTACTCCTCCAGTGAGACGTGACAGGTCCTTTGGTGGTAGGCGTGAGAGGACTCCGCCTAGGGGTTATGGTAGGATGAACTTCGCTAACCCTTCTTTTGAGCAAATGGCTCAGCACTGGTTTGACTCTTTTGGTACTAATCCCAGTGTTGAGTCGCTTGCTCATTCTCGTCCTCGTTTTTGATTGCAGGTGGGAGGCTTGGAGAACTTTTGGTTGCTCGACTCCGGTTGCTCAAGACACATGACCGGAGATCGTGGGTGGTTCTCCAGCCTCACCCCGGTGAGTACGAGGGAGTACATCACTTTCGGGGATAATGAGAGAGGACGAGTGCTTGCGGAAGGTATGGTAAAGGTGAGTAGCAAGGTGACCATAAGAAGTGTGGCCCTGGTCAAGTCACTTGGTTTTAATCTGTTGTCAGTATCTCAATTACTTGACGAAGGTTTTGAGGTTCGTTTTAAGTCGAGTGCTTCTCGTGTGCTTCATTCTCGAGGCGATCTTGTCTGTACGATCGTCCCCGAGGGTCAAATCTTTCGTGCCGACTTTTCCCAGTTTGTTGGTCCTCCTCGATGCTTTGTTGCTGGCGTTTCGGCCGAGCTTTGAAAATGGCATAGGAGGTTGGGACACTTGAGCTTTGAGTTGCTTTCCCGCTTGAGTAGTCTTGATCTTGTCCGAGGATTGCCGAAGTTGAAATTCGAGAAGGATTTGGTTTGTGCTTCTTGTCAGCATGGAAAGATGGTTGCTGCTTCTCACGCCCCTCTGACTTCTCTCATGATCGAGCGACCTTGTGAGCTGTTGCACATGGATTTGGTTGGGCCAGCTCGTGTTCGCTCTGCCGGTTTGAAGTGGTATGTTCTTGTGGTTGTTGATGACTTTTCGAGGTACTCTTGGGTTTTCTTTTTGGAGGATAAGAGTGAGACATTTGGCTTTGTTCGAGACTTGATCTTGAGGTTGAAGAATGAGAGACATGGTGATGCCATTCGAGCTATACGCAGTGACAATGGCACAGAGTTTAAGAACTCTCATTTTGATGCCTTTTGCAGTGATCTTGGTCTTGATCATCAGTACTCTTCTCCATACGTCGCTTGTCAGAATGGCGTTGTGGAGAGGAAGAACCGGACCCTTTGTGAGATGGCCAGGACGATGCTCGATGAGCATAGGACTCCTAGACGTTTCTGGGCCGAGGCGGTCAATACCGCTTGCTATGTCTCAAATCGCATCTTCCTTCATGCCTTTAAGAAGAAGACCTCTTATGAGCTGATGCACGGTCGACAACCCAAGGTGAGTCACTTTAGAGCTTTTGGCTGCAAGTGTTTCATTCTCAAGAAGGGCAAGTTGGACAAGTTTGAGTCTCGATGTTCAGATGGGATTTTCCTTGGTTATGCGATTCATTCTAGAGCATATTGTGTGCTCAACCTTGACACTAACCGAACCATGGAGACTTGCGAGGTTACCTTCGACGAGACACAGCCATGTAGCTCTTCTGCTTTTGAGTGTGCAGGTGACGAGGAGATTGGAGCAAGGATTTTCGAGGATGAGAAGGACGGAGATGGAGGCGACGACGATGATGGTGGTGATGCTCCAGCGACTGATCGTGTACGTACTACTTCCACTACTACGACGACGATCGAGGACGGACCATCCCCTACACCTACTACGACTGAGGCTGTTCGAGTGGAGGCTGCTGCTGAGGGGGAGGTTGTGTCCAGGCGAGAGGCTCCACGGTGAGTACAAGTGGATCACCCACCGACGACCATCATTGGTGACCTTCATGAACGCACTACACGGTCGAGGTCAAGGTATACTTCTCATTTCGCTCATTCTGCTTTTGTTGCTTCTTTCGAGCCCAAAGATATTCGACACGCTTTGTCTGACGAGAATTGGGTGAATTCCATGCATGAGGAGTTGGAAAACTTTGAGAGAAACCAAGTCTGGGTGTTAGTCGATCCACCGCCAAATTGTCGTCCCATAGGAACCAAGTGGGTGTGGAAGAACAAAGAGGGTGAGAATGGGATGGTTGTGAGAAACAAGTCGAGGTTGGTGGCGCAGGGGTACAACTAGAAGGAGGGGATAGACTATGAGGAGACATTTGCTCCTGTGGCCCGTTTGGAGGCAATTAGGATCCTTCTAGCCTTTGCCGTGGCTAAAGGGTTCAAGTTGTACCAAATGGATGTCAAGAGTGCTTTCTTGAATGGGGTGATAGAGGAAGAAGTGTATGTGAGGCAACCCCCGGGGTTTGAGAGTGAAAATACCCACACCGTGTATACAAACTCCAGAGAGCGCTCTATGGGTTGAAACAGGCACCTAGAGCTTGGTATGACAGGTTGAGAGGCTTTTTGCTGAGTAAGGGGTTTGTGATGGGCACAGTTGATAAAACCTTATTCCTCCTTAAGCATGGGAATGACCTTTTGATTGTTCAGATATACGTGGATGACATAATCTTTGGTGGCTCTTCTCATGATCTTGTTGCCAGATTTGCAGATGACATGAGCAGGGAATTTGAGATGTCCATGATGGGCGACCTGCAGTTTTTCTTGGGTCTCCAGATCAAGTAGTGCAAGGACGGGACCTTTGTACTTCAGACGAAGTACACCAGGGACATGGTGAAGAAATTTGGCATGAACGACTCCAAGCCGCTGACTACCCTGATGAGTACAACTACGACTTTGGACGCGGACGAGGACGGCGAACCCGTGGACCAGAAGGAGTACCGGAGCATGATCGGCTCCCTCCTCTACTTGACGGCGACGAGGCCAGACATACAGTTTAGCGTGTGTCTGTGCGCTCATTTTCAGGCTTCACCGAGGACTTCACATCGGCAGGCCGTCAAGCGGATTTTCAGGTACTTGAACTACACTCCTGAGTTTGGTCTTTGGTACTCTGTCTCCTCGACACTCAGGCTTCATGGCTTTTCTGATGCGGATTTCGCTGGGTGTCAATTGGATTGCAAGTCCACTTCTGGGTGTTGTCAGTTCCTTGGTTCTTCTTTGGTCTCTTGGTCATCTCGCAAGCAATCGAGTGTAGCCCAGTCCATCACCGAGGCTGAGTATGTAGCTGCTGCTAGTTGTTGTTCCCAGCTGCTTTGGATGACCTACACCATGAGTGACTTTGGTGAGGAGTGCTCCCAGGTTCCACTTTTCTGTGACAGCACCAGTGCCACAAGCGTAGCCAAAAATCCTGTCCTCCACTCCAAAACGAAACACAAAGAAGTGAGGTACCACTTCTTGAGGGACAATGTTGAGAAGGGAAATATATCTTTGTCCTATGTCCCTACCCAAGACCAGCTAGCTGACATTTTCACTAAACCGCTTGACCAAGCCACTTTCACTCGCTTGCGGGGTGAGGTTGGGGTATGCTTTCCTTTCTAGCTTAGGTCTTGGAGCTTCTCATGTATATATGTGTCATATGTTCATTTTGTTGCAATTCCTTCATGCATTTTAATTTCTGTACAAAACCTGGTAGGATAGCCATCTTTGGATCACTTGAGTTAGGAATGAGCTTCTCTTATATACATTGATCACTGATATGCTATATGTGAGACTTGTGCATGTTTGGTAAATTGTGGATGTAAATGCTATGCTCTTGATGGTTTTGCTATATATGTATGATGAGATAGCATTTTGGTTGTGAAAATGATAAAACTGCCTCTCTCATGAGTAGATGCTTGTCTATGCTCAATTTGTGCTTAAATGCTTATATCATGCTCAATTTGTTCTTGAGGATCATATTCTCTTTGCTTGGGGTCAAAGATCCTTTGTCATTGTAAATGTTTAGCCCTTTTGCTTGCTTGGGGAGGAGCATAAACTTCTTTTTGCCGCAAAGGCACTTCATGTACCATGTTTAAACTTGAAAATGAAATTGGTGTATGAATTGCCTTATGCTTGAAAAATGAGCTCCTAATCTTGTTTTTATGGTTTGATATTCATATCTTGGGCGCTAAACCGTAGCATACTTGTCTACCATGAGAAGTCTCATCTTAAGAAGTAGACACATGGCTCGGTGGCTTTAACATGACTTGAGTAGCTTGTGGGCGTTTATAATGATCTTGTGATGAGAATTTGTGATCTTGCATAAACTTTGGATGATCTAGTGTATTTATGTTCAAATTGGTATAGAAAGAGTCTTGCTCATGAGATGAATATTTCTTTGTGAAAATTGCTTAAAATTGCTTTTAGCCATGTCACATGCTTATATGTCTCTACCTTCTTGATGGCAATGTGCTTGATACACCATGTCTACTTTGCTTGCTCTATGTCTCATGTGTAGCATTTTGTTGTGCTCTTTGTATATTTGAGAAGCTTGGTAGATTGTATATATGCTTTGACATGCATTTTTCATGAAGACAAGGGGAAGAGTTTCACATACCTTGATTCATGCATTGTCAACAAGGGGGAGAGTTATGTATGTTTTGAGGAGAATTTTCATGCGTTGGGAGATTTTGTGGAAAATTGTTATGCATTTGTGAGATGTTGCATGTGAGGAGAAAAATTGAGAAGAAGAGGTTGCATTTGCTCAGGGGGAGTGTGCATATGTGCAGGGGGAGCTCCTTTGATTTCTGCCTGAGTTTTGTGCTTTGTGATGTGCTCTTTGAGAGCTTTGTTTTGTCTCGGCTGTGTCAAGCCGTTGCCCTTGTCTTAGGGGGCCGAAACTTGGTCTGGCGAGTGATCCCGTTTTCGCTTGTTCTTTGGCTTTGGATCATTTGCTTTGGAGGTTTGTGTTCGTGGTTGTTTTCTTTTCTTTTTCTCTATGTGATTTCTATGGGTGTTGTCAATGCACTCATCAAGGGGGAGATTGAGGACCACGTGTGTCCGAGGACCAGTGGAGGGTCGCTCCTTAGTGATGAGTGATTGACAACGTTGTGTGGACTGATGCTTGGCTAAGTGTGCAGGTATAGGTTGCGGCTTGACTCGTGTCGGTGCAGGTAAAGAACAAGCGCGAAAGACCTTAGCCGTGACAGCCTCCTGGTGATGGAGTGGTAAGTAGGCTTGGTTCGATGGACCTGGTGGCCGATGGGGTCAAGTGCGAGCCGTGCGGTGCAAGACTGGCAGGCTGAAGTCGTGAACATGGGCTGGTGCAAGGTAGCGGTTGAAACCCGAAGCTTGCACGCGGGGTTTGGTGGTTTGCCCACAAAACCATCAGGTGGACGGTTTCTTGGTTTGGGCCGCAAAACCAAGTCCGGAGGCCCGAGGCGACGGAGACGGTGATCCGGGAGCTTCGGGAAGCTTCGAGGCGGAGGGCACGTGGCGTGATCGCGGGGTTTGCGTCGAGGTGAAGCGAAGCCGCGGTGGAAGCGTGTCCGTCCGATGAAGACTTGACCAAAATGCCCCTGAGGGGTTGTATCTTCATTTCAAGCAGTAGGGGTAGCGTGGTCATTTACCTCCCTCCGATAGACTTCGTATAAATAGCGGAGAGGTGGATGGCATCTCTCTCTCTTGGACTCTAGGGTTTTCCTCCCCCGGTAGATTGCTTTGGATTGCTTCTTTTCCTCTGTATTCCTTAGGCTAGATTCTTGTATAGACTCTGACCTCTGGATGTATGGAAGCATTCGGCATTGCGGTGATCTCCCAGCTCTTTGTGATTTTCGTGTCATTTTCAGAGCTCTTTTTGGTTGGTTTCGTTCTTCGCTCGATTCGTTGATTTGAGGGAGTTTTCTCTCGGATTTCTTTGAGGGGATCATAGGTGGATGCCTTGCGCATCTTTGTGGATGATCTTGACCCCTCAAACACCGGGATTTGCCCTCGGTTTGTGAGTTCTTGGTGGAACCCGAGTTCATGGTGATGGGTTCGTAGATTCTCGATTCCTCTCGTTTTAGTTGGTTTGAGGCCATAGATTCGTAGGGATAACATCTCCTAGAGACGCTTCACCTTCCCCTATGATTTGGTCGCAATCCATTGGTTGAATTGGGAGATCGAGTGAAGGGAAGTTGAGTTCGTTCCCGCGGGCTAGTTTTTCTGGGCTCTACCGGATGATCCGGCACTTTACCGGATGATCCGGCCTAGTTGACATTTCTGTGTTAAGTGTTTTTCTTGTTCTTGTCCTAAATCTCAATGTTTTTAGTGAAGTCTTGATCTTTTGAGAAAGATCTTTTGGACAAAGACTTATTAGGTTGTTATGACCCTATGGTTAAAATTTCATGATTTTAGGAGGTCATTTGATTGAGTTTTGGATTTTTCTTTGTCCGTCCAGCAGGCTATTTTTGGGCATTTCGGGTGACCCGGCATTACACCGGATGATCCGGTAGGAAGACCCGGTGAATGTCCCGGAATTCTCTGTGAATGTCCCGGGTTAACCCAGGTGATCCGAGACTTTGCCGGATGACCCGGAAGACCCCAGAAAGTTCTTGTTTTGGTCTCTCTCTTCCGTGTTAGCTTCCGTTTCGCTTTCGTGTGGTTTCTTAGCCTCTCTAGAATCGTTCCTAGGGTCAGTAGGTCCGCTGTGACCACGTGATCTTGGCGATTGGCTCGCTCTTTGTTCTCCCTCACGTGTGAGACCCTTTTTGGAGTTGACTTTAGGGCATAGTCGAGTTCATCTTCTTGAAGTGAATTTTTATCGGCTCCCATTCACTCCCCCCCCTCTCTGGTCGCCCATTCGGTCCTTCACCGCCGCCGCCCGCCGCCGCACCCCCGTCCTCCGGCCGCCCGCCGGTGCACCCCCGTCCCCCCGGCCCTCCCCCGCTCCCGGCTCGTCGGCGCCGCCCCTGCCCCCGTCGGCGCCGCCCCTGTCCCCGTCCCCGTCCCCGCCGGCACCCCCGCCCCCGTCCCCGCCGGCGCCCCCGTCCCGGCCGGCCCCACCCGCCCCCGCCGGTGCCCCTGCCGACGCCCCCCGGCCCCGCCGGAGCGCTCCGCCCCCGGCAGTGCCCCCACCCCCGCCGGTGCTGCTCTGCCCCCGTCGGCTCTCCCCAGCTCGCCGGCTGCCGCCGGCCCGAGGTGAGCTTATCCATCCCCATGGACACGCGATTTTAATTAATTTGGATATGCTAAGGTTTAAATTTTTTTCCTCAGATTAGGTGGCATGACGATGGCTGGGATCATGAAGAGAGCAGCAACATGAAATTGAGGTATGCTCCGCCCTCTCCGCACACTTAAACTAGTGCTTCTCCAGGACATGTAGTTGCAAGTAGTGGCTGTACATACTCTAGTAGTGGCAAGTCCATTCCCATTTGCTCCATTTCTATATTTCTTTTTGCCAGTAGTTCAGATCCATAAAGAAAAGAAAACAAGTCATACTTGCAAATTTCCTTTCATACTAATTGGTGGGTATGGGTCAGAAGCAATCTTGGTTTATTTCATGCACGGGCCTCCTCTGGGTGTCGGCCTTCGTGTCGTATGTGTCATTGACGGCCTTCGTGCCGGAATTGTGGATGTGTGGCCTTCGTGCCGTATATGTGTTGTCGGCCATCGAGCCGGCTTTTTTCTTGCAGGTTTGGAAACCTCCCCATGCAGGGGAGGTTCTGCCGAAATTTTGTACTTATAATGTTGTTTTTCTTGTTTTGCAGAGCAGGATTTGTCGGAGGGAACCTGGAGCACCTCGGCTACCCCGATCGTCTTCGTCGGCACTGCGGTCCTGCCTGCACAGCGCCGACTCGTCACAGCGCCGACTCGCCACTGCGCCGCTAGCCTGTCTCCACCGCCACCCTAGGTATAATTGAGCTCTTTTCCTTACCATTGTTGTACGTAGATCGGTGTAGCCCAGTTAGGCGTCTCCCGTCCAAAACAGATACGGTTGGAGATATGCGGATCTTTGTATATCTATGACCTTATCAGTTTCGGATTGTCCACGTTTTTTGGACAGCCTGCGGATGCGTAGATGTGTTAGTTTCCATGTTCTGCTCGGATTCGAGATGGAGTTTCGGCACCACCTCCCCGTTGTTCTCCGGATACACACTCTCCCTTCCAGGACGTGTATCGGGAGAGCAGCGGGGAGGTGCTGCCGAAATTTCGTCTCGGATCAGAGTAGAGTATGGAAACTAACCTCATCTACGCATCCGTGAGTGGGATTAGGACCTATCCTTACCTATTAGACGGTAGGCACGCCGTGCAGATGCGATTGATGGTTATATTACTGCGTTATGTGTATATGCTAGAGAATGGATAACCGTGAGTGGATGTACACGGGACGCCCAAGTCAGACTCAAGTCACCCGTGAATGGATGGATAAGACCGAGAAATTCTTGGACCATGCGTTTAAGGAAAAGGGAGCGGGAGACACATTCTTGGACCAGCCAATGTAAAAACAAGAAGAAAAAAACAAGGGAAGTAATGTTGAGGGATCTTTGCAAGTATGGATTTATGCCAAACTATACCCGGTGGGTGTGCCATGGTGAAGCCTATCGTCCCAGAGAGGAGGCCATGAGACGACGCTTGGAGGCATTTGATGGTGATGGTGGGGTACCAGGATGGTTAGGTGACTATGAGGATGCGACGTTCGCTGAAAGGCCTACGGAGGACGAGCAGGATGACAAGGAGGAGGAGCCAGAGCCGAGCGCTAAGGCGTTCTTGGCCATGTTGGAGTCGGCACAAAAGCTCCTACATGAGAAGACAACGGTTTCTCAACTTGATGCCATTGGGCGCCTACTGGGGTTGAAGTCCCAGCACAACATGACTCGAGCCTACTTCGATGCTATGATGGCAATTATTGGGGGACTGCTTCCGGAGGGTCATCATCTTCTGAGTAACTTGCACGAGTCAACGAGACTCCTTCGGGCACTGAAGATGCCGTATGATCAGATACATTGTTGTCCGAAGGGGTGCGTCCTATTTAGGGAAGAACACAAGGATGCAAAGTACTGTCCAAAGTGTAAATCCTCTAGGTATATGGAGGTAGACAAGGGTGATGGAACGAAGGAGCAGAATGAGAAGATCCCCATGAAAGTCCTAAGACATCTTCCGATCATACCGAGGCTCCAACGACTATTCATGTCCGAGGAGTCTGCGAAACAGATGACATGGCACAAGGAAGACGTTCGATACAATCCTGACAAGATGGTACATCCAGCAGATGGTCAAGCATGGAAAATGTTTAATGCCAACCATCATCTCAAAGATGGAGAGGCCCGTAATGTACGTGTTGCGCTGGCAACGGATGGGTTCAATCCTTATGGAATGATGTCGGCCCCATACACTTGTTGGCCCGTGTTCGCTATCCCCCTAAATCTCCCACCCAGGGTCCTACTTCAATGACAAAACATATTCTTGACGTTAATAATTCCTGGACACTCGGGAAACAAAATGGGTGTGTACATGCAATTCCATGGACACTTGTTGGCATAGTTGAAGAAATATACGAGCTCCAATTCCATGGTGAAAAGGCACCTAAGCCAGTCATATTCAAATGCAAGTGGTTTGATCCTGGAGTATCGAA
Source organism: Cenchrus fungigraminus (assembly GCA_036936925.1). NCBI lineage: Eukaryota > Viridiplantae > Streptophyta > Magnoliopsida > Poales > Poaceae > Cenchrus > Cenchrus fungigraminus. The sequence continues at coordinate 132,210,325 of CM072777.1, forward strand.
AAAGTCTCCTAAATTTAGGATAGTCGAAATTAGACAGGATTCCTTCTATCTAGGAGAGGATGTCTATATTGTGGCTCAACAAGCCAGGCAAGTTTATTATTGTCCATATGCTTGCAAAACCGACCCACGTCTTCAGGGTTGGTATATTGTGCACAAGGTGTCACCACATGGTAAATGTGCTCGCCCAAACGATGATGATTACAACTTGAACCCACCCACGGATGACGGGGAGTTCTATCAACAAGACGAGGGGCTACCAGGGATGCTTGAGATAGACTTAACTGAAGATATTGAAATGGAAGTAGACGAGGAATGGGTTGTTGACGAGGAAGCTGCAGATGAGGTGCATGATCCGAGAGACTTGAAAATGCTTGACGGACTACAACTAGACAATGGCAGCGATGAGGATGAGGCTGTTGACGATTTGGAGGCTCTTGATAGTGATGACGATACCTATCGTCCAGATAATCCCGATCATGAAGAATATTAGAAAAACATGTAATACTTCTCGTTTTAATACTTGTAAATATTAGAAAAACATGTAATACTTCTCGTTTTAATACTTGTAAATACATTTTCTTTGTTTTGCTTCCTTGCTAAGTACTTCTCGTTTATCTAGACTAATACTGGTTTATTTGTTTTAATTGCAGGTGATGGGGCCCACTAGGAGGTGTCGCTCAGCTTACTCGAGGCCGAGGGAGATGGAGCCGCCACCGGTTAGGGAGCCGGAGCCGGAGCCGTCAGAGAGGCAGAGGAGGGCGAGGGGCAGGCCCAGGCTGGAGGCGTCGATTGACCACGACCTCGGCTCCTCTAGCTCTTCTAGGGACGACGACGTCCCTCCGCAGATGTACGACGAGGGGGTTCCACACATGTCCGAGAAGGGGGTTCCGCACACGTCCGAGGAGGGGGCAGGGGGTTCGACTTCCTCTGCAGCCTCGAAACCCTATAAGCGAGGTCCCAGCCAGCTCCCGAAGCGACCGATTCCTGTTGACCGCCGCCCACTGATTGCACCCGAGGGGGATAGGTAAGTAACTTCATATGTTCTTCATTTGATATATAGAAAAATCATAATAAGAACTAATAATAACTATTATTAACCACTTGTCCAGGAACTGGATACTTGTTGAGGAGGGGGTGGAGGCTCGCAATGTCAATGGGATCTTGGGACTTCTGTGTAGGGAACACTTCCCTGGCCTGGTGTACAAGTCGGAGGAGGATGTGGAGGGAGAGTTACCCTCGTTTGACCAGTACGCCCTCTTCCCCGCAGATGAACCGTACAGAAACTTGGCGGATCAGGTGATTTCAGAGTTGTGGGTAAGCCTTTCTCACTCTACGACCCTTATTTCATTGCTTTCATTGGTCATTCTTGAAATAAAATAATGGATACCTCGTGTCTTTATGCAGGACTTCTTCAGATGCCAGCCGGGACAGGAGGAAAGGGCGTATCAGGTGGCTTACGCTTCCTGTAAAAGGCGTGTCTCGGACTTGTATTATGAGGCCCGCCTACAGGCGCACATTGACTACAACGCCACCTACCGTAAGAGAACAATCAACAGAACTCAGACGCAAAGTGAGACAGAGATTCTGACAAGGGAGTAGTACCTTGAGGTAAATAGAAAACGTCTCCTATTGATCTCTTTTCAGATTACTTATGCCTAATTTGATCTTCTGATGGCTTGTAGGTGATTCCGAGCTGGTGCGACACCTTTTGGGATTGCTAGGCTGCTATAGTGGAGAAATGGTTGGACGCGGACTGGCAGAAGGTGCACAAAGAGAAAAGAGAGCACCGTGCCTAATGCATCTCGCCAGCCCCTGTTTAGTTCTCAAAATTTTCCCAACTCTACTCGTCTCATCAATTTTTCGACACTAGTTAGGAGTATTAAACACAGTTAATGACAATACTCATTCCATAACCCCCTACCCCCACTAAAATCGCGAGATGATTTTAACGAGCCTAATTATGCCATGATTAGATAACGTCGTGCTAGAGTAAACAATCTCTAATTATGGATTAATTGGGTTTAATGGATTCGTCTCGCGATTTTCCGTCCATTTGTGTAATTAGTTTTGTAATTAGTCTATGTTTAGTTCTCCTAATAGGCTTTGAAAGGGACTCCAAAAGTTTTTGCCAAAAAATTTGGCCAACTAACTGTTTTCTCTCTCTTCCTTTTCTCTTTCCTACATGGACCCTTTCTCTTTCCTATATGAAATGTTGTAGAGAGCTTGTAGACATCCATTGCGGGTCATAGGATTTTATGAGCATTAAATATGTTGGCACAAAATCAAATTGCCGAATTGGCAAAATCATTACTAGGGAGAGTTCCATAAGATGACAGAGACAGTTCCATCTCCATAAAACCTTACAAGCACAAATACCAAATTCTCAATTTTGATAACAATATAAAGAAACTATGCATTGAGACTAACCTAATAGGTGCAACCAGATACTGAAGCTATTATATTTATTATTATATTGGAACATTTGTTTTTTTGCTAAAGCCATAAATCAAAATGTAATAAATATACACTTTTTTTCCATAACACGGGCGATACTACACAAATGGGTTACTAGCGTTGTATATATGGGAATTATTGTTTATAATACTTATTTCATAAGTTTTGTTGGGTTTAGTTCCACACCGGGAACTGATGAGGGAGGAGCACAATATATAGGTGGGGGCAGTTCTCACCCATCAAGCTAGTATTTTGGGTTGAGTTAGGCCCAGAGCCTTGTGTTGTGAGCTCTGGTGGACCTAGACCTGGTAGGGTGCCGACTCGTGGGTATAGCGGGCCGAGCCGGATTCTGTTGCGCCACTCTAACTCACGTCGCACAGATGGTTGTGACTGGAGAGTTAGACTCGGGGTTTGGATAACATCTTCGAGAGATCACACGGATGGTTGTGATAGAAGAGTTGGGCCCAATGTGTGACGGAGGAGATTGTTGGATTTAGTCCCACATCGAGAATTGACGGGGGAGGAGCACAACAGATAGGTGGGGGCAGTCCTCACCCATCAGGCTAGTCTTTTGGGTTGAGTTAGGCACAGGGTCTTGTTGTTGTGAGCTTCGGTGGACCAAGGCCCGGTAGGGTGCCGACTCGTGGGTATAGCGGTCCGGGCCGGATTCCGCTGCACCACTCTAACAGTTTTATATATATAAATGATCTCTATTGCTGATATGATTTGCTTTAGTATAATTTTGCTTATATAAAATAATTTGCAACAACAATTGTTTGAGGCTTTCAACATTTATTATTTTTGTTGAAGTTTCCGACTAGATTTTAGGTCAATTCACATGAGTAGATTTACTTGCAAGTTATCATTGTCACTTATCTTGCAAGTAGTAATCAACTTATCTTCACTACCTAAATGTGAGGGGCATCTTTCCAATCTGCAACTAGCAGCCCATACTTTCCACATTTTTGCTAATAAAGCCCACAGGGGTGAGTACAAACATGATTCACGCGATGCTCCACCATCGCACGCAACACCATCATCCTGTGCTGTCGCAAGCTGCAAACCCATCGAATGTGCATATGGCATATGTTATCTCAAATAGACAAATCTTAAGTCGGCGAGTCTTATCAGTATTTGTGGGGTCTTACCCTCTTATCTAATTTAATTTCGAAGCTATGTATTCTAAGTCTCAAAAGTCATTTTTATCCAAATGGGATGTTTAGCCGTTTTTTCATACGCTTCAGGTTGTTGAACGATCCAAGCGTTGGCTGCCGCATTCTCATCCCTCCTTTCCCTCCTCTTTCTTCTCCTTTCCTTCCCTCCTTCCGTGGGCTCTAGCTACGGCTGGCCACTTCGGGTCCTCATGCGGTGGCTAGGCACGGCCATCGGTCAGATCCAGCTGGTCGGCCGCCGCTCGCTCGCAGTCGGGGTTGCCCGGATTTGATGGGGGGCCAGCTGGTCTGGGTTGCCAGGCACTCCACTCGTTGACCTTTGCACCGACGACGGTGGTGACAACGGTGGGCGTCAGCGTGGCTTTTGCAGTGGCGGCTGATGGTGGTCTAGGCCTCACGCTGACACCCGGCGATGTGGCTTCACATGGTGGGGCCCGACGGTGTGACCCCTTCAGTGAGGTGCTCCACGGGTTCGGGCGGTGGTGCACCCTCTCGGCAGTGGAACTGGACCTCAGCTCCCCGACATGGATCCGACGTGGGTGGCGGTGGATTCGGCGCAGGGCAGGGCGGCGGCTCTACGTGCGTTGACCTGACGACAGTGGTCGTTCCCCGACCGGTGAAGGTCCTCCTCTATCCTGTATTCCTGTCCACGGGTGGGTCTGGCGGAGGCCGCCCGTCCTGCAGCTGGCGTGGCTTATGACTTGTCGTGTGTGCTAAACACTAGTGGCGTTGAGGCTATGCAGGTTCAAGATGTGCCTTTTGAGGGTCGTCAGCGTCCTCTAGGGAGTTAGGGCAAGGCGAAATCCGGTGTTTGCTTGCAAGCAGATGGCCTCTCCCCAATTTCTCCCACGATTTCTCGGGTCGTCTAGTCTGGTTGCTGCTTGGTTGTCTCGAAGTAGGTCACTTGGTTCAGCGTCGATCGTCCCCTCATGTTTGGTCCCTTGTCAGGGTGTTGTCAGTGACATTGACGGTCGTAGGGACGCCGGGTGGGTAGTGCTGCTTTGTCAGCTTGCCATTGATACATGTGCTCCGAGCCTGTCCTGCCCTTCCTCACCTCGTTTATCAGCTATGGTCGTTTTCTTTCTTCTTCGTTCCCCTCTCCCCTTCCCCTTCACTCCACCATGCACTTGCTCTGGTCGCCATGCTTTCTTGCACCATTTTCCTCCTTGAGGTTTGGTATCCTGGTCGGTAGCTCACCCTCTGTACCTGCCTCGCTTCTTCTTACACACTATCACCTTGGTTGCTTAATTAGGTCATGACGGGTGCTTTGCCGCCCTATTGAGTTGCTCGTTGTTGATTGTAGATGATGAATTGTAGTTCTTAATGGATGCTTTTCATCGTGCTTCTCCGGCGGGTGCTTTGCTGTCGTGATTCTTCTCTAACGGATGATTTGATGTGTTGGTCGGTGGATGCTTTGCCACCATGGTTTTCTTTCAAGCCTGGTGGATGCTTTGCTTCTCTCTCTCATCCTTTTATGTGTATTAGTTTCTAGTTGGTGGTGGATCTTGTAACTTTGCGTTTTAGGATCTCTTCTGAAGTTGTGTTAAAATATTTATTTTCTTCTTAATGAAATATGTGCTATGCACGTTTTAAAAAAAAAATGCTACACGTGTTGGATCTTCTTGATGGAGTGCGCATAAGTTCTCGAGAAAAACACGGAGGCATCCTACTATCAACTATATATACACATATGTATACCCTATATTTTTTAAAGATTTGTTAGAACAGCACTGAAACGAATAATGCAATGCAATAATATTCTTTTACAACACAAACGTTTATTTAGGACAGACAGGAGATGAATTAAGCAGTTTATGTACGTACTGATCGTAGAGTCGCTGCATGGCAAGGATGGACATGTCGTTGCTGCCACTAGGATGCAACGTGCCGGAGAGTATCTTCCCACTCTCTTCCACATTATCCGCCCGGTCAAGTCTTTCCTGAACGTAATCTTGGTCATAGAGGCCACCACTGCCAGCAAAATATACAAATTAGCATGCATAGTAATGTTAATTGGGACAACAATATGCATGGATGCTAACATATGTGTGTGTACGTCTCTATCTATCTATATCTAACGTCTAAATAATTCTGATTGGTGCAACTTTTTTGGTTCACATGCATGCGCCTGATTAGTAGTTTAATTATATTTGGTTAACTAGCATAATTAAGCCGCCTGCTGCTTCTTTTCGGTTCACTCGACGGCGTATATATACTTCTCCTTGTAGACGTTTTGAGCGACGCAGTCGAAGTCGGAGCGGAAGTTCCTGAGCTTGAGGGTGGAGTTGACGATGGGCCAGATGGGGTTCATCTTGTCGCCGTTCATGCCCTCCACCCAGTTGGCGCCGACCTCGACGTTGATGCCGGCGAAGTTCTGCTTGCGGATCCGCCCGCCGACGTGGTCTGTCGCCTCCAGAATCAGCAGGTCCGTTATCCCAGCTTCCGACAGCCTCTTCCCCGCCGAGATCCCTGCTTTGACAAACCAAAAAAGCTAATGAGCTAGCTAGCGTCCTCTGTACATATACACGCGCAGAGAGATGTACTGTATGAAGGATTTGGTATGGATACGATAATGGCATAATGTATAGCTACCCGACATGCCGGCGCCGACGATGATGACCCTGGGACCGGCGGCGGTGGCGGCGAGGAAAGCATACTGTGACAGACTCGGTACTGCAAGCACGAGAGAAATTATTTTGCCATGGAGGGAATCATCTCTTCCGATAACTAATTGGAATTTGCATTGGATGCGCTCACACTTCACAGTTTCACACCCCGGCCGCCGCCCCTCGACACCGCCGCCGCGGCTCCCTCCGGCCGCCGCTGCCGTGCCCGTAGGTGGCGGCGGCCGGCACGGCCTCACCTCCCTCTTCTCCATCTCCCCCTTCCTCTACCTCCCCTTCCTCCCCACACCATCACCCGCTGGTTGACCTAGGCGCGGGTCGCCGGAGGCCGCCGTCCTACCCCGTCCCGACCGGCGCCGGCGCACGCAGGCCGGGGCGGCCTCCGGCCGCCGCCACCCCTCCCCCCCCTCGCGCTCTCCCCGCGCCGCTCCCCGGCCTGGGTCGCCCCGGGCCCGATCTGGGCCGGCGGGTGCTTTGCTCCGGCGGCCGCGCCCCTGCCTCGGCCGGCCGGCGGGAAGCCCCCTCACGGCAAATCCGGCGTCCCCGGCGGCGCCCTCTCGCGGCAATCCGGCGTCCCCGGCGGTGCCCTCCGGCGAGGTGGAGCCGCGTCAGGACCCGTGGCCACGGCGGCGCGATGGCGGCGGCCGCGACCCCGGCAGGGGCGACGCGCCGACCGCGCCCCCGCATCCTGCGTGCCCTCCGCGCGTGCAGGACCAGGCGCGCTCGTCCGCGTGCTCGGCCTGGCATCCTGCGCGCTCGGCCGGGTGCGGGGCCGCTCTGGTGCTAGCCGGTGAGCGGGCTGCATGGCGGGGACCGTGACCCCGGCGCCGGCGTTGCACCGGTTGGCCACTGCTGCCCGTCTCCGCGGACGTCCCGTCGGGTTCGCCGCCGCCGTCATCCTCGGGCAACCCTGACAATGACGCTGCGCCCCTCGCTGACCTCGACGCCGGCCACGCGGCCTCGATCTACGGACTGGCCCGGTCCCGGTCCGCTCTGCGGCTCCCCACCCGGCGGCCGTGCCGGGCGCCGCCCCCGGCCTTCTCCGCTGGCGCCTTGGCGGGCGCCGCCCCCCGCCTCCTCCGCCGGCGCCGTGGTGGGAGCTGCGCCTCGCTGGCGGGCTGCAGGGGCAGCTGCTGGTTCACGGGCCGGCGCTCCTCTCCGTTGACGCGAACCGCGGCACGCTGTCGCGCTTGTTGGCCCTCTGCACCCAGGTGACGCGGCCCACCCCTGTGACTCCTCCGTCCCGCCCTCCTCGACGGCCTCGGCTCCTCCTCGCCAACGCCGGCCGTCTGCGCTCCCTCCCCGCTGACCTCGTCGACCGTGCCTGCAGTTTGTTCCTAGCCGTCGCCCGCGGCCCCTCCCGGGCGGTCAGCTCCCCCCTGCTGACGTCCATCTCTGGGCTGGCGGCCGCGGTCCCTCCCCCGTGCCGGCGGTCGTTGTGCCCCCCTTCTGCTGGTGGCCGCTGCCCCTCCTCCTGTCGGCAGTCACGGCTCCTCCCTCTTCTCGGGGTCCGCGGTTTGGCGGTTTGGATCCTTCTTCAGGTTGCAGTCGGCGATTAGGCGGCGAGGTGGTTCGGACGGCTGCGTTTGGTCCCGGGGGTGTTGTTGCCGTCGTCTTGGTTGTGGCAGCTACATGCACCTGTTCTTCTCGCCTGCGCCGAGGCTTCCTGCTGCGTTCTCCACCGCCTTGCTCTCTCCTTGTTTGCGTTGGCCGGTCGTGGATTGGCATCCGAGGCTGGGGCGAAAGCCTTGTCTAGCTTCTGCTAGGCCGACAATGGACTTACCCTGCTGGGGGCATTGTCGCGGCCTCCAATCGCCTTGGTTTGCCGGGTGAAGACCTGGCCTGCCCCTTCGCGGGTAGGCGGATGATGGCGGCGTCGTCGTCGCTCCCTTCCTGGAGGCATCGTCTTGCGGAACCTCCACTTCGGTCCACGCTGTTGCAAGTTGTTTGGCAAGCGGTGATGTGCGGGTCACCTCGGTGTCCGTCTGTGCAGGTCCAGGGCTGTCCTTAGGGGCCTCTCCGTTGTACCCTTCTCTGCTTCCTTGTGGTAGTCTAGCTCGTGTTGGTGGTGTGGAATCTCTTTTCTTTTTCCTCTGTTCGTTTCAGATGTAATCTTGTTGTTCCTTCGCACTTTGGGGGTTCTCCCATCGTGGCGCGTTGTAAAACTCTCTCTTCTCTTCTCTTAATGAAAAACGTGCTTTGTACGTCTTAAAAAAAGACAGTGGCGGACCTAGGAAAAGAATGTAGGTGGGCGGAGTTGCAACCAACAAAGCTATATACCATTCGCAAAAAAAACTATATACCGTATATTCCCATAAAAGTTTGCACAGTTGGTCAACATGATAGAAAAACATGATAAGGAAACGCACGACCACTAAAACCACTCATTAAGCATGAGTGGGTCCTCTAGGCGGCTTAGAAAATTGTATCCTCGGATCATTCATGGCCTGGAACCATCGCCATTGCCAAACTGCTCCTCCTGCCTGCTTAGACGGAGTCGAAGCGCGCGCTCCTGCTTGGCGCTCATTGCCTCCGGCGTTGCAGTTTCTCCCAGTACCGGCGCCCAATGCCGATTGATCGGGATCACCACTCTCCATGCCGCAGTGCCGCTAGGGTTCACCGTTTCTTGGTGGCGCAGCGCCGGCGCTCGACAGGAATGGAGACAGGGAGTTGGGATGGTCGGATGCAGATAAAATTGGTGATCGATTGATTGTATGGGCTTTTCAACACTTGTCCATCATGGGTCATCTAAATTGGGCTGACTGCTTGTCCCATCTAAGAATTCTAGCGTACCCTCTGTTCGCTTCTAACGCACAGGTGCCGTCATCTTCCTCCAGACGGCTGCAAGAGCGCTCGATCTTCTTCGATTCTCCGAGAAAAAATGGAGGGATACTAGGGGATTGCTGTCATGGTTAGGTAGGGCGGCTGCCCTACCTCACTCTATTGGTAGATCCGCCACTGGATATAGATAGTCTCCGTGCGTTCACACGCTGACACTATAATTAAATAAATATCATATTATCATGGAGTAAACTATATCGGTACTTAACATTTCATTTCGCACAAGATAATTACTTAGTTCAAACATATATCCTAATATCGTCATGGATATGATAGCAAGTTTCTATATATAGTTATGATTTATGAACATGATCTCAAAGGATATATTATTTCAAATATCTACCATTTAAAACAAATTAGGTAGTTTGATTAACACACGTTTCATCACTATACTATGTGAGTGCTCATGCATGTAAATGGACTTATATGAAATAATTTCTTAGCTTCATTACTATAGGTGAGTGCACACCGTTTAAAGATGTAGACCCAAGGAAGTACTCGATCCCTTCACTATTTTTTATCAGGCTTTCAAAGGCGTTGCCTAGTAGGCATTCAAGCGTAACTAAGCTCATCTTGGTAAATAGATCCGCCTTGTCGCCGAGCGCACACAGCTCACCTAGGTTGCCCTGTGGTCTTAAAAACACTGTTTTTTGATAGACCTATTTCACTTTGGCAAAATGGCTAAGAGTTCTTGATGTCATCATAAAATGCACCTGCTGTTTTTCCATAGAACAATTGCTCTACACGAGAACCGAACAATCCTCCATGTTGATCCGAGACGACTCAAATAGGACCATTAAAAGAAAAAATAATTTTAAAAAATAGGTTATCAATAAGATTGGATTAAATTCAGATCTATCTATCTATCTATATCTTTTGGAATGGCAAACTATGGGGGAGTTCTCCACAGTACTTTTATCTACCTATCTATATCTATCTATCTATCTATCTTATTGTCTTGGTTGATAATATGGGTCATTCACAAACTAATTTAATGTTATATTATATTACAAGGTCTCATTATAAATTATCTATATAGAAGATCTCAGTTTGACAAAACAACTTCTATTTGCAATCAGTTTTTATGGTCCTTTTTTATTTCATACGAATCCTTTTCAAACGGTAGTACATAGTAGTATTGTCTACCGTAAAAGACCTCTCTGGTTAAGCTAGAGTCTCTCTATGATGTAACCAGCATGGACCAAAATGAGCACTGCTATCTCGTGGTGTCGAAACAACAATTGATTGCTATTTTTATCGTACCTCATGGAGAACCTATGAGTACGTTCAGGCCCGACTGTTCACAGATGTGGTGGTCTGAGCTGAAAGATCTATCTGATGTCGTGTTCTTTGTGTATAGCAGAGATGTTCTTGCCAGGCCGGCTACACGAGATGATATTGGAAACACGGTATATGTGCAGAGCTTCGCTGAAACTGATGATGGTGCGGTGCCGCCACTACGGGAAACCCGGAAGATGCCGAGTGCACAGAACACTCGGCGAAGGTCCAAATACACTCGGCGACATACTCGCTGAGTGCAGCACTCGGTGTCGCCCACTCGGCACAAAAAGACTCGGTGAACAAATAGTCGCCGAGTGCTGGACGCTGAACACTCGGCGTATTTATGCCGAGTGTCAGCATATACACTCGGCGACCGTCACTCCACAGACAGCGGCAGCTGGCGGCTGAACTTTCGCCAAGTGTCGTATGGGAAACACTCGGCAACACTTTGACCTTTCCCCGAGTGTTGTTGACTAAAGCACTCGGCGAAATCTAGGCGGCCGGCCGCGCCGCGGGTTCTACAAAGACGCCGAGTGTCACCTCTAGGCACTCGGCGACTGTTCCTATGTAGGCCGAGTGGTTTTCCGCGGCCGTCGGCGAACAAGGTCCTGGACGCCGAGTGTCTTGGTCAAAAACACTCGGCGACCGTACAAGAAAACTGCCAGAATACAGCCCCTTTGCCGAGTGTCTTGGTCAAAAACACTCGGCAAAGATACCTATCAGCCCCTTATTTTGTTGCTCGGTCATGTAAAACGTACCCAAAACTTCATCACAGGCATCATATATATCAGAATATCCATCACATGCATCATATTATCCATCACAGGCATTATATATCACAATAAAGCATCACATGCAGTTTTTACATATGTATGATAGATCCACTAGCATCACGGAGAGTTTATACATATAGATAGATCCACAAGTTCGACTCCACAAACATCACAGGGAGTTCATATAGATAGATAGATCCACAAAGACGCCACAAAGTTCGAAATCCACAAGAGACGGCACACATAGACACTCACTGAGGCGGAGTAGGTAATGTGTGCTGGTTCGCCGACAAGTCTGCGTCCTGAGTCGAATCACCAACACGTGATGATCTCTACTGATTCTGCACAAAGGAGTGGTTGCATGTGTGAGATAGAAAATACGGCTGAAACATGCACGTTCAGTAACGAACTGAATCAATAAGTTTGTCAAGTGACTCATAGGAGTAGTTATGGGTGGAGGTGGTGGCATTAGCACTGGTGATGGTGATGGACCACCCATGTTTTGGGAGAGACTCATAAAGTACTCATGCCACTGCCGCATTTGTTGCGCATGTTGCTCCCGTTCTGCCGCCACCCTCTCCTCAAACTCATGTCGAAGCCTCCTCTCTTCGTCCAGAGCATCCTACAACATTTCACTCCAAATGTAACAATAGAGACCAATGTACGCAAAAATGAATGAGCCATGAATAAATAGAAAATAACTTGAAGTGCCTGCATCTGGACCTGGTGAACGGTCGGCCTTGGGCGTATGGACGGGTCAGCGCTCGAGCTCCTTGCTCGAATCACAGGGAGAGAGGGAACATCGGCCTCCTGGAGTGTGCTGTCAGCAACCATGTATCGCCCATGCTTCTTGCCTCCGCCCGACCTCATGACATGAATGGGCTCGTTGATCGGATCAAACTCAGGCCCGTGAACCTCCCTTGTCAAATCTGAGTAAGCAGTGAGGCGGGGATGGACGGTAGCATTGGTATACGCCGTGGGGGGATCCTCAGGGTTGTAGTCAATGTCGGCTGTCGCCTTGCCTTTGTGGGACAAAGCGTATGCCTTCATCGGAGGACACGGCCGGTTACCATGTGACGCCGACTGAAAGAAAAAACAGCAATATGATTAGAAATTACTCCAGATTGAGCATCAGCATAAATAAAGCAAATGATTGGCCGTACCCATTTTTCCGCGTACGCGAGGAGGGTGCTGCTGCCTTGATGGTGTGCTGGACCTGGCATCATCAAACGCCGCTGTCGGCAAGCAACGTGCTTCTCCCACCACTCGGGTGTGCACCACATACGCGCATAGTATTCCCAGCACTGCGGATGGTGGCCCATCCACGAAGGAATCACCTACACAACAACAAAAGTGTATGACATACGAGAGGATGAAATTATAAGTACTTAATCTCAAAAAATCACAATTACCTCTATGTATTGTTCCTCAGTCAGCTTCATGGTCCTTGCCTCAGTTTTGTCGACCTTGTAACGAGGGAGTGGTTTGTACAAAGCGTAGTAGTCGATGACGGCCTGGACGCGCGCCTCGTACTCCATGTCCGCCACGAGCTTGGTACATGCTTTGTTAATTTCCTCCTCGGCCTTAGCCTCATATCCCTGCTCACATTGGTAGAAATCTTGCATGTAGACACGATATACACAATCAATTACCTAAAATATTTGCAAGGAAAACGATGTATTGAGCAACACGGTGCGAGGAAAACTTACCCACAACTCGCCCCGAACCCTTCCCGCCTTGGTTTGGAATCCCCTTCCTTCCCGATCAGGAAAATCGGGGAAGGAGGCATACTGCCTCCATGTGTCTACCGGCTTCTCCTGGTCGCCTACCTGAACCATGCCAGGGAAGTGTGTCTTGCACAGAAGACCCAAGATGCCGTTGACGTTGCGCTTGTGATTACCCTGAATGACAATCTTCCATCCCCTGCCACAAGTGATTAAGATGAAATTGTTAGTTTTATTATGATTTTCATGATATCAAATGAAAAGGTAGTGACAAAGGATATCAAATGAAAAGGTAGTGACAAACGTTATTTACTTTTTCCCAATGGGTCTAATCATCGGGCGGTTCCCAAACTCTATCGGCCGCTGCGGGAGGGTAGAAGGACCTCGCAACCAGACCGTAGAGGAATCGGCCACCTTCTCCAACTCCTGCTCATCCTCCGCCTCCTCCATCTCATGGTCCTCCTGCTCCATTGTGGGGGGAACCACTCCCTCCTCCTCAGACCCACGACCCCTCTCTGACTGCGAGGACCCTACAGCTCCATCAGACCCTCCACCCCTGCCGGAACCCCTCCCACGACCACTCTCTGACTGCAAGGACCCTCCAGCTCCATCAGACCCTCCACCCCTGCCAGAACCCCTCCCACGACCACCAGCTGCCTGTGAGGACCCTCCAGCTCCATCAGACCCTCCACCCCTGCTAGAACCCCTCCCATGACCACCCTCTGCCTGCGAGGACCCTCCAGCTCCATCAGACCCTCCACCCCTGGTGGAACCCCTCCCACGACCACCCTCTGCCTGCGAGGACCCTGCAGCTCCATCAGACCCTCCACCCCTGCCGGAACCCCTGCCACGACCCCTCCTTGACTTCGAGGACCCTCCACTTTTGCCGGAACCTGAAGCGTCTTCTCATCAGAGGGGACTAAATGTGACACAATTACCAGTCCCAGGAGGCTGGTAGCACATTTATTACAATAGATGGTTCATTACTGTACAAAATGTCGAGGTTGTGGGCACGGAAGCACCACTACCACAAGGACTAACATAAGGACTGTAAGCCAAACTATAACACTGACGGCATCTAAGATAGGATCAGAGTCTTGCGCCATGGAAGCTTCCTGTGGAGACCCTGAATCCACAGGCACGGGTTGGGTGCAGGACGGCCACCCACTCAACGTCCTCAGGAACAAAATAGGGATCCTCCTCTGTAAAAACAGTTAATCAAGCAAGGGTGAGTACATACGTACTCAATAAGTCCAACCCTACCCACGGAGGGGCTATATATCAGAACATGCACAAGGAATAACTAGGATCATAATTTTATGAAAAACTAACTTTTACTCATGCAGGGGTTTGTTTTGTAAAGGTTTTCGCAAAACATTTTCATAATCAAAGTAACTCAGTTGCTCAAATGAAAACCAGTTGAGGACTACCGGACTCCCTGTCCGCAGTAGCTCAGGCACACAGCCATACTCTGTTTCCAAAATCACTCATGCCATGAAAACAATCTCAAACCCAAACACTAGTTTTGTAACCACATCGTGACTCGTCCAATACCGTGGACATGACTATTCGAATAGGTTTTACACTCTGCAGAGGTTGTACACTTTAGCCACAAGTAGGGTACCGCCACACGGACACTTTGGTACCAGCGCGGATCCTATAAAAGCCATTACCCACCTTAGCTAACCCTACTAGCCACCACGGAAGCAACCAAGGGATTATCTCACATAACCAAGGCATAACTCACACAGATCGTATCCCTACTCCTTGTCCTTCCGCTGCTCACCCGCACTCCTGATGGCTAGCACATTACTAGTGGGATTTATGCTAAGCCGTTGCCACATACAACAGTCGAGTGGTTGTACGAAAGCTGGTCCAGGTGAGATGTCACGCAACCCGATCCTTAACGACAAGATGGACATCTCCAAACACGCTCAACCACAAAGGTACGAGCTCACCCATACTCCTGACACACACTCGTCCATCTCGTCCACACAACTCTTTTCCTCATTTTTCCAAAATACCCAATTCTCATTTTTAAAGCACTCACACAGTTTTAAAGAAATCATTTTGGCCAAACATGGAACAATCATAGCAATCAAGGGTGGCTACCCTACCAGGTTTTATGCAATTTATAAAAACAAAACAGGGGGTTGTGTTTATAAAACTGGGACTAAATCATGCATCAAAGGATGAGATTGAACTTGCCGTCTTCGAAGTCCTCCGGGAGTTCCCGCTCACGGTTCGGGATCTCAGGCTCCTGGGCACAGCATGCGGCTCCAAACTCCTCCGGGGGTTCTTCCTCGTTCACTCTATCAGCTACGGCACACACAAGCAAGCACACAATCAACACAAAGAACAAAGATTTACCGACTGAGCTTGAGGAGAGAATAATTCAGAAAATAGAGAAATAAATATTATTTAGGGAATTAGTAGATGATTGGGTGGAAATAAATCCGGGAAAAGTGTGGCGGAAGTTTGGATTTAATTCGGGTATAAGGTGGTGTATAAAATGATGGTTTATATATGTTTAGGGGGTAGTTTAATAGGAAGAAGGATCTATCTGTAAAGAACTTAAGGATTGCAGGGGCTTCTTGGTGAAAAGAACTTAAGAGAGGGGGAAGGGTCTCAGTTGGAAAAGGAAAAGAGAGAGGGGGTTATGGACAAAACGTCCATCTTCTTCCTCCCCTCGACTCAGAACAGGGGAGGGGCCGAGCAGGGGGCGGCCGGCCGGCGGTGGGCGGCGGCCCTCCCGAGCACGGCGGCGGCCAGGAAGTGGGGGAACAGAGAGAGGAGGTCGAGGGCGACCGATTCCCGTCCTCACCTAGGGCTGGGGTGGCTCGTGGAGGGAGATCGACGGCGGCGGGCGGACTGTGGCAAAGGCGGCACTGGAGGCGACGATGGGGAGCTCGGGAGGGAGAGGGAAAGGCCGGGGTGGCTTGGGGGCGAGGCAGGGATGGCGCGAGCCCCTTTTATAGGCGCGGGAAGGCGGTGGAGAGGCCGGGTTCGAGCTCGTGGAGCTCGTGCAGCCTGTTAATGGAGGTTCGGCCGTCTCACACTAATGGCGCTGCTGGCCGACGAGACGGGAGCGGCAGTGGTGCTGTGGACGTGACTCGTCGGGCAGCGACGCGGTGGCGGCGAGCTTGCAGCGGCAGGCGCGAGCGTGGCGCGGGGCGGACGGCGGCTTGCGGCGGCGATGGTGGCGTGGAGGTGACGGTTCGTGCAGGTGAAGTAAATGCACGGTGCAGGGTGATGGGACGGCAGGGCGAGCTCGGCGGGACGCTGCTGCGTGCGCGTGCGCTTGCGCGGTGCTGCTGGCAGGGAAGCCTGGCGTGCGGCTTTTGCTTAGCGTCGCGCGGCATCATTGCGTGCTGCTGCTGCCTCCGGTCTGTGTTGCTGTGTGTGTCGTTTGCTGGTGTCGTGCATGGCGTGGCGAAGGTTTTCGTTCAGCGTTGCAAGCTTGCACGTGTTCTGCTCGTATACTGCTGCTGTACGTGCTGCTTTGTGCATGGCTTGCTGTGTGTGTGAGTTGTACGTGTACGCGTGCTCAAGGTAGGAGACGAGAAAGGTGACAAATGTGTGTAGAGGAGCACACGTGAAGGAAAAGATTAACTAGTTGATGACGATGGCTTTAGAGAGATATCAAAAGGCTTAAGAGAAGTTCTTGCCACTGATTTGGAAAGACAAGGATTAAAGAGAGATTAGGCTTTGGGATGGATTATGGATAAACTAGAGTTGAGCTCAAACGATAAAAAAAGATTTTGAAAACATTTTTAGCACGTGTTTTAACAGGTGATTTATTGGCGATTAAAACGCGGGCGTTACAAACCTACCCTACTTAAAAGGAATCTCGTCCTCGAGATTCGGCTGGTTCCTAAAGAGATGGGGAAACTCTTTCTTCAGCGCATCTTCTCGTTCCCAAGTGGCTTCTTCTACTCCGTGTCTGCTCCATTGAACTCTGCACATCCGTACTTCCGATTTCCTTGTCCTTTTGACAACAGTGTCTAAAATTTTGACGGGTACCTCCTGATATCTGAGATCTGGCTGCAGATCTATTGTCTCTACTGGCACTTGTTTCTTTTCGAATACTTTTAAGCATCTCTTCAACTGAGAAACATGGAATACTGAATGTATGTCTACCATTTCTTCCGGTAACTTTAACCGGTATGCTACTGCTCCAACTTTCCTCAGCACCTTGTACGGTCCAATGTACCGAGGGGCCAATTTCCCTTGTACCTGGAATCTTCGAGTCCCTCGGATAGGTGAGACCTTGAGATAAACGAAGTCTCCTGGTCTGAAGCTTACATCTCGTCTCTTCTTGTCCGCATAGCTCTTTTGTCGAGATTGGGCAGCCTTCAATTTTTCTCGGATCTCGGCTACTCGTTCCTCCGCTTCTTTTATGAGTGCGGGCTCAACCAAGGCACGTTCTCCCACTTCTGACCACATCAAAGGTGTTCTGCATTTTCTCCCATATAGGGCTTCAAAGGGCGACATGCCTAGGCTTGCCTGATAACCGTTGTTGTACAAAAACTCTGCATACGGCAGACTTTGTTCCCAATCTTTGCCATAGGTAAGGACACATGCCCTCAACATATCCTCCAAAATCTAATTCACCCTCTCGGTCTGTCCATCCGTCTGCGGGTGATAAGCCGAACTAAAATCCAACTTGGTACCCATGGCTTTATGCAAACTCTTCCAAAACCTAAAGGTGAATTGAGCTCCTCTATCTGAAACAATCCTACTGGGTACTCCATGCAGTTTCACTATGTTTGCTATATAAAGCTTGGCCAACTTCTCTCCACCATAAGTGGTTCGTACAGGTAGAAAGTGAGCAACTTTAGTGAGTCGGTCCACTATCACCCATATGGAATCATGTCCCTTTTGTGTGTTGGGCAAACCCACTACAAAGTCCATGCCTATCTCATCCCATTTCCATACCGGGATGGGTAAGTGTTGCAACAGTCCTGCCGGCTTCTGGTGTTCGGCTTTAATCCTCTAGCAAGTATCACAGTGGGCGACGAATCGGGCAATGTCCGCCTTCATTCCATTCCACCAATACTTCTTCTTTAAATCCATATACATCTTGGTGGATCCTGGGTGGATGGAATATGCCGAGTTATGTGCCTCATCCATGATGGTTTGTCAGAAATCTCCGTCTTTAGGCACGCATATACTATTCTTATACCACAGTGTACCTTGATCGTCCACTCTAAAGTCTGGGGCTTTATTTTCTCATGTGTGCTCGCGGATTTTCCTCAAATCCTTATCAGACTCTTGGGCCCTTCTGATTTTGTCTTCAAGGGTGGGTTGAACACTTAGTTGGTGGACATACCCCTGGGGAACAATGTGTACATTGAGTCATGCCATTTCTTCTTGCAGTCGGGCACTCTTAGGCCCTGCTTTCACATAGGATTTTCTGCTTAAGGCATCTGCCGCTACATTGGCTTTTCCTGGGTGGTAACGGATTTCTAGGTTATAATCCTTGACTAATTCTAACCACCTTCTTTGCCTTAACTTCAAGTCAGGCTGGGTGAAAATGTACTTCAAGCTCTTGTGGTCTGTGTAGATCTCGCACTTGTTCCCAATCAAGTAATGTCTCCAAATCTTAAGGGCATGCACTACGGCTGCAAACTCCAAATCATGGGTCGGATAATTCTGCTCGTCGGGCTTGAGTTGACGCGATGCATAGGCCACTACTTTTCCATCCTGCATAAGGACACACCCTAATCCTTGTCGGGATGCATCGCAATATACAACAAAATTCCGTTGAATATCTGGCAAGGTTAGTACCGGGGCGGTTGTCAATCTTCTTTTCAACTCCTGGAAACTTCTCTCACAATGAGGACCAGGTGTGTCCGAGGACCAGTGGAGGGTCGCTCCTTAGTGATGAGTGATTGACAACGTTGTGTGGACAGATGATTGGCTAACTGTGCAGGTACATGTTGCGGCTTGACTCGTGTCGGTGCAGGTGAAGAACAAGCGCGAAAGGCCTTAGCCGTGGCGGCCTCCGGGTGATGGAGAGGCAAGTAGGCTTGGTTCGACGGACCCGGTGGCCGATGGGGTCAAGTGCGAGCCGTGCGGTGCAAGACTGGCGGGCTGAAGTCGTGAACATGGGCCGGTGCAAGGTAGCGGTTGAAGCCCGAAGCTTGCACGCGGGGTTTGGTGGTTTGCCCACAAAACCATCAGGTGGACGGTTTCTTGGTTTGGGCCGCAAAACCAAGCCCGGAGGCCCGAGGCGACGGAGACGGTGATCCGGGAGCTTCGGGAAGCTTCGAGGCGGGGGGCACGTGGCGTGATCGCGGGGCTTGCGTCGAAGCTAAGCAAGGCCGCGGTGGAAGCGTGTCCGCTCGATGAAGACTTGACCAAAATACCCCTAAGGGGTTGTATCTTCATTTATGCAGTAGGGGTAGCGTGGTCATTTACCTCCCTCCGATGGACTTCATATAAATAGCGGAGAGGTGGATGGCATCTCTCTCTCTTGCTCCCTAGGGTTTTCTCCCCCGGTAGATTTTCTCTGAACTGCTTCTTTTCCCTCTGGATTCCTTAGGCTAGACTCTTGTACAGAATCTGACCTCTGGATGTATGGAAGCATTCGGCGTCCCGGTGATCTCCTAGTCCTCTGTGATTTTCGTGTCATTTTTGGGACTATTTTTGGGAGTTTTCGTTCTTGGCTCGATTCGTGATTTTGGAGGCGTTTCTTGACGGATTTCTTTGAGGGGATCATGGGTGGATGCCTTGCGCATCTTTGTGTGTGATCTTGACCCCTCAAACGCCGTGGAGAGCCTTCGATTCGTGCGTTTTTGGTTGGTGCCCGAGTTCATGGTGGTGGTTCGGTTGATCCGCGATTCCCGGTGATTTAGTGGCTTAGGAGTCGAGATTTTTGGGGTATAGCATCCTTGTGTGACGCTTTTCATCTCCCCAAAATCTTATCTCAAGAGCTTCAACTGTTTGGGAGATCCGGTGATGGAAAGGTTCGGTTGACTCCCGAGCTCGAGCTTTTTCTGCTCTGTCCGCGTGTCACGAACGGTCCGCCCGAGCGTCGCGGACGGTCCGCGAGGAGCGCGTGCACCTAGGGTTCGTCCCGTGTTCTTCGTGTTCTTGCGCGTCTTTGTTTTGATCCGTTTCGCCCCCAGGCTTTGGTTGCAAGGTGTTTGGCGGACGGTCCGCGAGGGTCTCACGGACAGTCCGCGTGGTCGGATTTCTGACGGACGGTCCGCGGTGCCTCCACTGACTGTCCGAATTTCGGGGGTGCGCTACTGGTGGTTCGAGACGTTTTTGCGAACGGTCCGCCGTGACCTGCCGGACAGTCCGCGCCCTCCTCGCGGATGGTCCGCCCGGTCACCCCGGACAGTCCGCCAGGGGCTTCGCAGCAGTGCTCAAGTTCTTTGATTCTTGCTTCGGTGCTTCCGCTCTTTGCTCCTAGGCTTCTTGGTTGATCTTCTAGGCTTGTGTGTGCATTGTTTGGAGCTTCCTTTGTGTGCACGGATTCGTGGAGTGGCAATCGGGATATAGGCCGAGTTCGACCTTAGGGAAGAATTTTTATCGGCTCCCATTCACTCCCCCCCCTCTCTGGTCGCCCGATTCGGTCCTTCAATTGGTATCAGAGCCGATTACGGATCTTCGTGATTCTAACCAGTCTAAGATCTAAAGATGGGCGATTACGGCAAGGGGTCGGGTCCTCCGCACTTTGATGGCAAGAATTACCCGATGTGGGAGAGACGCATGGGCGCGTTTTTGCGAGGGAAGGGAACTCTTATCTGGGAGGTCACTCAGAATCCTCATTATGTCATCCCAGATAGTTTCCTGCTTCCAGGATCGTGTGACATGTTTGAGGCCAATAGCAAGGCCGTTGATTACTTGTTCCGTGCTCTCTGTGCCTCGGAGTTTGATCGAGTGTACGGAGAGGATGTGGCCGGAAAGATTTGGCTCAAGTTGAAGAATGCTCATGTTGGCAATGCCCAAGTGCAAGCCCGGATGTTTACCACTTACCGGAGAGAGTACGAGAACTTCACTCATCTCCCCGGTGAGTCGACCGATGCTATGTTTCAGCGCTTCACTTACATCGTCAACAACATGAGGGCCAATGTGACAGTGCTCCCATACACGGATCATGATCAAGCTATCAAGCTTTTGCATGCCCTGGATAGGTCCGTATGGGAAGCCAAGATCGAGGCCATTGAGGAGTCAAGCGCATATGATATGCTTTCACTTGATGAGCTGTTCTCCAAGCTCAGGTCTTCAGAGGTCGATCGTGGCTTGAGAGCCAAGAGCGAGAGCCCCACTGATCCTCATAGTTTGGCTCTCGTCTCAGGATCGAGGACTAACGCTAACTCTGTTGGCTTTTCTTTATCTTGTCTTGTGTCCTTGCTAGATGAGGACTTTGAGGTGCTGAGCGAGGATGATCTCGCCTTGTTGAGCAAGAGGTTTGGGCGGATGTACGAGAACCGCAAGAATGCAAGGCGGAGCTCGGGGATGTGCTATCGGTGCGGGAAGCACGGGCACTTCATCGCCGAATGCCCTGAAGCCATGGAGATCAGGAACGACTACAAGGGCAAGCCCAAGCACGACTACAACAAGCACCGCTCCCGGAACGACTACAAGGACAAGCACAAGGACAAGAGCGAGAGAAGGCACAAGAAGAGTGGCGGCCACAAGAGGAAGACCGCTCAAGCGATGGTGGCCGGAGCGAGCGACATCAACTCGACATCAAGCGATGCTTCTTCCGACTCGAGCAGCGAGGAAGAGCAAAAGAAGCGCAAGGACAAGCGGCACACGGGCAAGGACATCACCAGCCTGAGCTTCGTCGCGCAAGGAGGCTTTTGCGGCATGGCGCATTCCAAGAAGGGTGGGAAGCACAGCTCGGATTCGAACTCCGATTCTGATGACGAGGTATGACAAGATCCCAACTTCTTGCTAGAGGAGAATGCTAGGCTCAATGAGTTGCTTGATAACCGTGATGATGTGCTTAGAAAGACCAACAAGGAGAAGAGGGAATTTAGGTCTCTGTTGGGTGATGCTAAGGACAAAGTAGCCGAGCTTGAATCCTTGCTTGTGGATGGTAGAAATGAGATAGCTGTTTTGAAGTCTGCTCCTGTGGTGTCGGATGAAATTGATTGTGGTGATTGCTCAGTTTTTCTTGCTAACTTGACTGCCCTCAAGGAGAAACATGCCTCTGTTCTTGAGGAACTAGATGTGGTTAGGGTGGAGTGTGATGAATTGAAGTCTAGGCCAGCTTTACTAGGTGCTTGTACCTCATGTCCTATCTTGCATGCTAGGCTAGATGAATCTCACACTAGAATTGTTTCTCTTGAGGCGGCATTGAAAGCTCCTCTTCCTACATCATGTTCAACCTGTGAAATGCATGCTTTGAAAAACATGGAACTTGCAAACTATGTTGATCGTCTGCAGGATGAAAATGATGAATTGAGAAAAATGATGGGGTGGTTATCTGGACATGAGCCACAATTGAGTATGATGTTGGCTCAGTTCAAGAGGTTTGATGGTCAGGCGTTGGGGGCTGACAAGTGTGGTGAGAAGAATGGTGAGGGAGAAGAGAAAGCCGGAGAGATTCCCATTCCACCACATACCACACCAATGAACAAATTTGCACCCAAGCCAAACCATCTCAGAAACAAGCTAGACACAACCCCAGATCCTCCAGTGTTCCCCCACAAAGCTGAAAACTACCAAAAACCCATCAAGTTTGTGAGCACCCAGGGGAGTGTCTTTGATGGGAAGACAGGAGAGAAGGCTGGAGAGAAGCTTGTAGAGAAGCCACAGCCTAAGCCAGTGCCAATCCGTTTCCATTGTGAGTATTGTGGGAGGGATGGGCACAAGGATGAGTTCTGTTTCCGGAGGAAGAGGGATGAGAGGTTTGCTAGGGAGATGGCAAACAAGGACAGGTACCACCTTGCTCGTGGTGTGCCTGAGCCTCGTAGAGGGCCTCTACCTAGGGGTGATGTGTTTGTGAGGACAGTTCCCACTCATGGAGGTGGAGGTGTGTTCCCTCAGAGAGACAGGCGTGTTGGGTTTGGGCGTGGTGAGTTGGCTCGACGTGCTCCTTCTCGTGACCGTTACGAGTTTGGGAGGCACGATCGGAGCTTTGGGTCTCAGATGGACTACGGGCCACGTTTTCCCCCTCGTGGTGCGCGTACTCCTCCAGTGAGACGCGACAGGTCCTTCGGTGGTAGGCGTGAGAGGGCTCCGCCTAGAGGCTTTGGGAGGATGGATTTTGCTAACCCTTCTTTTGAGCAAATGGCTCAGCACTGGTTTGACTCTTTTGGTACTAACCCCAGTGTTGAGTCGCTTGCTCATTCTCGTCCTCGTTTTTGATTGCAGGTGGGAGGCTTGGAGAACTTTTGGTTGATCGACTCCGGTTGCTCAAGACACATGACCGGAGATCGTGGGTGGTTCTCCAGCCTCACCCCGGTGAGTACGAGGGAGTACATCACTTTCAGGGATAATGGGAGAGGACGAGTGCTTGCTGAAGGTATGGTGAAGGTGAGTAGCAAGGTGACCTTAAGAAGTGTGGCCCTGGTCAAGTCACTTGGTTTTAACCTGTTGTCAGTATCTCAATTACTTGACGAAGGTTTTGAGGTTTGTTTCAAGTCAGGTGTTTCTCGTGTGCTTGATTCTCGAGGCGATCTTGTCTGTACGATCGTCCCCGAGGGTCAAATCTTTCGTGCTGACTTTTCCCAGTCTGTTGGTCCTCATCGATGCTTTGTTGCTGGCGTCTCGGCCGAGCTTTGGAAATGGCATAGGAGGTTGGGACACTTGAGCTTTGAGTTGCTTTCCCGCTTGAGTGGTCTTGATCTTGTCCGAGGATTGCCTAAGTTGAAATTCGAGAAGGATTTGGTTTGTGCTTCTTGTCGGCATGGAAAAATGGTTGCCGCTTCTCACGCCCCTCTGACTTCTGTCATGACCGAGCGACCTTGTGAGCTGTTGCACATGGATTTGGTTGGGCCAGCTCGTGTTCGCTCTGCTGGTGGGAAGTGGTATGTTCTTGTGGTTGTTGATGACTTTTCGAGGTACTCTTGGGTTTTCTTTTTGGAGGATAAGAGTGAGACATTTGGCTTTGTTCGAGACTTGATCTTGAGGTTGAAAAATGAGAGACATGGTGATGCCATTCGAGCTATACGCAGTGACAATGGCACGGAATTTAAGAACTCTCATTTTGATGCCTTTTGCAGTGATCTTGGTCTTGATCATCAGTACTCTTCTCCATACATCGCTTGCCAGAATGACGTAGTGGAGAGGAAGAACCGGACCCTTTGTGAGATGGCCAAGACGATGCTCGATGAGCATATGACTCCTAGGTGTTTCTGGGCCGAGGCGGTCAATACCGCTTGCTATGTCTCTAATCGCATCTTCCTTCGTGCCTTTAAGAAGAAGACCTCTTATGAGCTGATGCATGGCCGACAACCTAAGGTGAGTCACTTTAGAGCTTTTGGTTGCAAGTGTTTCATTCTCAAGAAGGGCAAGTTGGATAAGTTTGAGTCTCGATGTTCGGATGGGATTTTTCTTGGTTATGCGATTCATTCTAGAGCATATCGTGTGCTCAACCTTGACACTAACCGAACCATGGAGACTTGCGAGGTAACCTTCGTCGAGACACAACCATGTAGCTCTTCTGCTTTTGAGTGTGCAGGTGACGAGGAGATTGGAGCGAGGATCTTGGAGGATGAGAAAGACGGAGATGGAGACGACGACGATGATGGTGGTGATGCTCCAGCGGCTGATCGTGTACGTACTACTTCCACTACTACGACGACGATCGAGGACGGACCATCCCCTACACCCACTACGACTGAGCCTGTTCGAGGGGAAGCTGCTGCTGAGGAGGAGATTGTGTCCAGGCGAGAGGCTCCCCGGCGAGTACAAGTTGATCACCCACCGACGACCATCATTGGTGACCTTCATGAACGCACTACACGGTCGAGGTCAAGGAATACTTCTCATTTCGCTCATTATGCATTTGTTGCCTCTTTCGAGCCCAAAGATATTCAACACGCTTTGTCTGACGAGAATTGGGTGAATTCCTTGCATGAAGAGTTGGAAAACTTTGAGAGAAATCAAGTCTGGGTGTTAGTCGATCCACCGCCAAATTGCCGTCCCATAGGAACCAAGTGGGTGTGGAAGAACAAAGAGGGTGAGAATGGGATGGTTATGAGGAACAAATCGAGGTTGGTGGCGCAGGGGTACAACCAGAAAGAGGGCATAGACTACGAGGAGACATTTGCTCCTGTGGCCCGTTTGGAGACAATTAGGATCCTTCTAGCCTTTGCCGTGGCTAAAGGGTTCAAGTTGTACCAATTGGATGTCAAGAGTGCTTTCTTGAATGGGGTGATAGAGGAAGAATTGTATGTGAGGCAACCCCCAGGGTTTGAGAGTGAAAAATATCCACACCGTGTATACAAACTCCAGAGAGCGCTCTATGGGCTGAAACAGGCACCTAGAGCTTGGTATGGCAGGTTGAGAGGCTTTTTGCTAAGTAAGGGGTTTGTGATGGGCACAGTTGATAAGACCCTTTTCCTCCTTAAGCATGGGAATGACCTTTTGATTGTTCAGATATACGTGGATGACATAATCTTTGGTGGCTCTTCTCATGATCTTGTTGCCAGATTTGCAGATGACATGAGCAGGGAATTTGAGATGTCCATGATGGGCGAGCTGCAGTTTTTCTTGGGTCTCCAGATCAAGCAGTGCAAGGACGGGACCTTTGTGCATCAGGCGAAGTACACCAGGGACATGGTGAAGAAGTTTGGCATGAACGACTCCAAGCCGCTGACTACACCGATGAGTACGACTACGGCTTTGGACGCGGACGAGGACGGCGAACCCGTGGACCAGAAGGAGTACCGGAGCATGATCGGCTCCCTCCTCTACTTGACGGCGATGAGGCCAGACATACAGTTCAGCGTGTGCCTGTGCGCTCGTTTTCAGGCTTCACCGAGGACTTCACATCGGCAAGCCGTCAAGCGGATCTTCAGGTACTTGAACTACACTCCTGAGTTTGGCCTGTGGTACTCTGCCTCTTCGACACTCAGGATAGCCATCTTTGGATCACTTGTGCTAGGAATGAGCTTCTCTTATATACATTGATCACTGATGTGCTATGGATGAGATATGTGCATGATTGGTAGCTTGTGGATGTGAATGCTATACTCTTGTTGGTTTTGCCATATATGTATGATGAGATAGCATTTTGTTTGTGAAAATGATAAAAACTGCCTCTCTCGTGAGTAGATGCTTGTTTATGCTCAATTTGTGCTTAAATGCTTATATCATGCTCAGTTTGTGCTTGAGGATCATATTCTCTTTGCTTGGGGTCAAAGACCTTTTTGTCATTATAAATGTTTAGCCCTTTTGCTTGCTTGGGGAGGAGCATAAGCTTCTTTTTGCCGCAAAGGCACTTCATGTACCATGTTTAATCTTGAAAATGAAATTGGTGTATGAATTGCCCTATGCTTGAAAATGAGCTCCTAATCATGTTTTGATATTCATATCTTGGGTGCTAAACCGTAGCATGCTTGTCTACCATGAGAAGTCTCATTTTAAGAAGTAGACACATGGCTCGGTGGCTTTAATATGACTTTTGTAGCTTGTGGGCGTTTATAATGATCTTGTGATGAGAATCTGTGATCTTGCATAAACTTTGAATGATCTAGTGCCTTTCTGTTCAAATTAGTATGGGTAGGATCTTGCTCATGAGATGCATGTTTCTTTGTGTAAATTGCTTAAAATTGCTTTTAGCCATGTCACATGCTTATATGTCTCTACCTTCTTGATGGCAATGTGCTAGATACACCATGTCTACCTTGCTTGCTCTATGTCTCATGTGTAGCATTTTGTTGTGCTCTTTGTATATTTGAGAAGCTTGGTAGACTGTCTATATGCTTTGGCATGTATTTTTCATGAAAACAAGGGGAAGAGTTTCATATACCTTGATTCATGCATTGTCAACAAGGGGGAGAGGTTTGTATGATAAGGAGAGTTTTGGGGAGAATTTTCATGCATTGGGAGTTTTTATGCAAAATTGGTATGCATTTGTGAGATGTGGCATGTGAGGAGAAAAATTTGAGAAGAAGAGGTTGCATTTGCTCAGGGGGAGTTTGCACATGTGCAGGGGGAGCTCCTTTGACTTTCCTGAGTTTTGTGCTTTGTGATGTGCTCTTTGAGAGCTTTGTTTTGTCTCGGCTGTGTCGAGCCGTTGCCCTTGTCTTAGGGGGCCGAGACTTGGATTGGCGGGTGATCTCGTTTTCGCTTGTTCTTTGGCTTTGGATCACTTGCTTGGGAGGTTTGTGTTCGTGGTTGTTTTCTTTTCTTTTTCTCTATCATGGTTTCTATGGGTGTTGTCAATGCACTCATCAAGGGGGAGATTGAGGACCAGGTGTGTCCGAGGACCAGTGGAGGGTCGCTCCTTAGTGATGAGTGATTGACAACGTTGTGTGGACTGATGCTTGGCTAAGTGTGCAGGTACAGGTTGCGGCTTGACTCGTGTCTATACAGGTGAAGAACAAGCGCGAAAGGCCTTAGTCGTGGCGGCCTCCGGGTGATGGAGAGGCAAGTAGGCTTGGTTCGACGGACCCGGTGGCCGATGGGGTCAAGTGCGAGCCGTGCGGTGCAAGACTGGCGGGCTGAAGTCGTGAACATGGGCCGGTGCAAGGTAGCGGTTGAAGCCCGAAGCTTGCACGTGGGGTTTGGTGGTTTGCCCACAAAACCATCAGGTGGACGGTTTCTTGGTTTGGGCCGCAAAACCAAGCTCGGAGGCCCGAGGCGACGGAGACGGTGATCCGGGAGCTTCGGGAAGCTTCGAGGCGGGGGGCACGTGGCGTGATCGCGGTGCTTGCGTCGAAGCTAAGCAAGGCCGCGGTGGAAGCGTGTCCGCTCGATGAAGACTTGACCAAAATACCCCTAAGGGGTTGTATCTTCATTTATGCAGTAGGGGTAGCGTGGTCATTTACCTCCCTCCGACGGACTTCATATAAATAGCGGAGAGGTTGATGGCATCTCTCTCTCTTGCTCCCTAGGGTTTTCTCCCCCGGTAGATTATCTCTGAACTGCTTCTTTTCCCTCTGGATTCCTTAGGCTAGACTCTTGTACAGAATCTGACCTCTGGATGTATGGAAGCATTCGGCGTCCCGGTGATCTCCTAGTCCTCTGTGATTTTCGTGTCATTTTTGGGACTATTTTTGGGAGTTTTCGTTCTTGGCTCGATTCGTGATTTTGGAGACGTTTCTTGACGGATTTCTTTGAGGGGATCATGGGTGGATGCCTTGCGCATCTTTGTGTGTGATCTTGACCCCTCAAACGCCATGGAGAGCCTTCGATTCGTGCGTTTTTGGTTGGTGCCCGAGTTCATGGTGGTGGTTCGGTTGATCCGCGATTCCCAGTGATTTAGTGGCTTAGGAGTCGAGATTTTTGGGGCATAGCATCCTTGTGTGACGCTTTTCATCTCCCCAAAATCTTGTCTCAAGAGCTTCAACCGTTTGGGAGATCCGGTGATGGAAAGGTTGGGTTGACTCCCGAGCTCGAGCTTTTTCTGCTCTGTCCGCGTGTCACGGACGGTCCGCCCGAGCGTCGCGGACAGTCCGCGAGGAGCGCGTGCGCCTAGGGTTCGTCCCGTGTTCTTCGTGTTCTTGCGCGTCTTTGTTTCGATCCGTTTCGCCCCCAGGTTTTGGTTGCAAGGTGTTTGACGGACGGTCCGCGAGGGTCTCACGGACAGTCCGCGTGGTCGGATTTCTAACGGACGGTCCGCGGTGCCTCCACGGATGGTCCGAATTTCGGGGGTGCGCTACTGGTGGTTCGAGACGTTTTTGCGGACGGTCCGCCGTGACCTGCCGAACAGTGCGCGCCCTCCTCGCGGACGGTCAGCCTGGTCACCCTGGACAGTCCGCCAGGGGCTTCGCAGCAGTGCTCAAGTTCTTTGATTCTTGCTTCGGTGCTTCCGCTCTTTGCTCCTAGGCTTCTTGGTTGATCTTCTAGGCTTGTGTGTGCATTGTTTGGAGCTTCCTTTGTGTGCACGGATTTGTGGAGTGGCAATCGGGATATAGGCCGAGTTCGACCTTAGGGAAGAATTTTTATCGGCTCCCATTCACTCCCCCCCTCTCTGGTCGCCCGATTCGGTCCTTCACACAAGCCTCAGTCCAGACGAACTTCTTTTCCTTCTTGAGTAACTCTGTCATGGGTCGAGCAATCTTGGAGAATCCTTCAATAAACCTCCGGTAATATCCTGCTAAACCAAGAAAGCTTCTAATTTCGCTCACATTGGTTGGTTGTCGCCAGTTGGAGACTGCTTCGACCTTCTCGGGGTCTATTGCTACTCCTTTTGCCGTCAAAATATGTCCGAGGAAGGCTACTTTCTCCAACCAGAATTCGCACTTGTTGAACTTAGCATATAGCTTGTGTGCCCTCAGTTTCTCCAATACCACTCGAAGGTGTTGTTCATGCTCTTCTACACTCTTGGAGTAAATAAGTATGTCATCGATAAAGACCATGACACACTTGTCTAACTCATCCATAAACACCTTATTCATGAGATTCATGAAATAAGCAGGGGCATTAGTGAGTCCAAAAGACATCATGGTGAACTCAAATTGTCCATAGCGGGTGACGAAGGTTGTCTTTGGTATGTCACTCTCCTTAATCTTGAGCTGATGATAGCCTGATCTTAAGTCGATCTTGGAGAAGTACTTGGCTCCTTTTAGCTGATCAAAGAGGTCATCTATCCTGGGGAGAGAGTATTTATTCTTTATGGTAACCTCATTTAGTGCGTGATAGTCTACACACATCCTCATACTCCCATCCTTCTTCTTCACAGAGAGAACTGGGGCTCCCCATGGGGATGAACTTGGTCTGATAAACTTAAGGTATTGCAATTCTCCTAATTGCTTCTTTAATTCTGCCAATTCTGATGCTGCCATCCTATAGGGTCTCTTGGCGATAGGGGTGGTTCCGGGGATAAGGTCAATTGCAAACTCTATATCTCTATCTGGTGGCATTCCGGGGAGTTCTTCAGGGAACACATCTGGATATTCCCTCACTACTGGGACTTCTTCTATGGACCTGACTTCCATGCTAAAAACCATCATGTCTGGTCTGCTTCCTCGGGTATGGCAGGTCACTTGCACTCCGTCTGGGTTGGTCAGGTGTACTACCTTATCGGAACAATTGATAAGGCCATGGTGACGGCTTAACCAATCCATCCCCAGAATCACATCTATTCCCTTAGACTTTAGTACTACTAGGTCTGCTAGGAATTCTACCCCACTTAAAATAATCCTTACCCGAGAGCAACCCAGTTGACACTTAATGTCACCTCCGGGCGTTCCGGTTATCAGGGGTGTTTTTAGTAGTACTGTAGGTATGTTGT
This sequence comes from Cenchrus fungigraminus, assembly GCA_036936925.1. Lineage (NCBI taxonomy): Eukaryota > Viridiplantae > Streptophyta > Magnoliopsida > Poales > Poaceae > Cenchrus > Cenchrus fungigraminus. The sequence continues at coordinate 132,240,565 of CM072777.1, forward strand.
GTTTTTCCACAAAACTTGAAGATATGAATGAATGTGATGCTACAGAATCAAATAATATGGTTGCCAGGACTGAGCTGACTAGGAACTCACCGAGCACTACTCCTTGTGCCTCTTGAGCCTCCTGCGCGTTGATGTGGTTGACGTGGGCTCGTTCGTAAGACTGCTGGGGCTGCCTCATCTGTGAGTTGTTGTTGTTGTTGCTGCAGACCGGCACACGGTTGGCTCCAGATACGGCTGGTCTTGGCCCGTTCACTGAGTTGGAGAAGGCTGAAGCTGCTGGCTTATTGGCGTACGGGCAGTTGGCAATGAAGTGTCCGGTTTCACGGCAGTTGAAACATGCCCTGGTGTTGTTGTTGGCAGTGACCTGGCTAGCTTTGCTCTGTGGGGGCTTCATGGTGCTCTGGCTGATGTACTGTTTGTACTAGGTTTTAGGGCCTTGAGAGCTCGTGGCCTGTGATTGGGTTCTGTACTACATAGGGGCTGGGGACCTGGTCATGGAGTGGCCGAAGCTTTTCTGCCTCTGGGAGCGCTCCTGCTGCTAAGCCTTGTGCTCCATGAACTTGCGCTTGTTCTCCTTCTTTTCTTCTGCCCTGGATCTCTCAGTGAGTATAGCCATGTTCATAAGGGTGTTGAATCTGGGTAGATCTGAGGGGTAAGCAGAGTTCTCAGTTCCGGGGTCAAGCCCTTCTTGAACATGTCCTGCTTCTTTGAGTCCTTGTCGACTTCCTCAGGAGCATAGAGGGCTAACTCTATGAACTGGTAGGTGTATTCCTCCACTGAATTATTGCCCTGGCGGAGTTCACGAAACTCGTCCGCCTTGCGCTTCAGTGTGGCTTCTGGGATGTGGTAGCGACGAAACTCCTCCACAAATTCTTTCCAAGTGATGGTGGAGGGGTCTTTGGCCACTGCACAGTAATTTTCCCACCAGGCCAAGGCTGTTCTAGTGAGCTGATGGGTGGCCAACAGAACCTTGTCTTGATCCTCACAGTTGAATGGTTCTAATTCCCTTAGGATGGCCCTTAGCCAGTCATCTGCATCCAAAGGGTTCACAGAACCTCCAAAAGTGGGTGGCTTTGTCCGAAGAAACTCTATCAGCTTCTCATTCATGCCCAGAACACGAGGCCTTGGACGGTTGATGGCGTTGGCTAGAGCTTCCAGCAACCGAGTCTGGTTGTTCATCACTTGCACCAAGTCTATGGTAGGCGGGGGTGGCGGCCGCACTTGACTTCCTTCTCCATCGTTGTGTTGGTCTACCTCTTGTTCGCTAGGGCGCCTAACTTGTGATCCTTCTGGGTTTGGGTCGTCACGACCGCAGCCTGGGAAGGTCCTGGCGGCACGCTTTGGGGCCATCTGTGGATAGAGGAGGGGTTTCTATGAGACTTAGGTTTTATGTGATGTTCAAGTTGATTAACGGATTTTCAAAAAGACCACACACATGATAAGCACACATGTCAAGCAAGCACAAACAAACTTTATTTCAAATATGAGAGGAGGATACATCCTATACTACTCGACTGGTACAACTCTGACACACTACACGACTAGGTACGACGACAAAAGCTAGGGGTGTGACTCCAAGCTCGGACCATCACGGCTTCCTTCCTTGGGGCAAGGGTATCTGGGACATGCTACTCGCGGGGCGAGCCATCTTCCGGGGTGGAGTGCGCTTCCAGTGGAATGAGCAGCTCTTCATCATTCTCGTCCTCAGGAACCTTATCCTCTTGGGGTTGTGTGGAGGTTCCTTCTTCGGCGGCTGCTGTTGGTTGTTCGGTGCCTACAGGCGGCGCTGGGGTCCCAGAAATTCCTCCCCGTCCTATGAGGGGTGTTCCATTTAGAACTTGGGCTTCTCCAATGGCCGGAACGGGTGTTCCACTATTGGTCCATTCCTGCATGCGCTGATCCTGGATCCGCCTGAGGCTCTCATGGGCAACAGCTTCACTACTTATGGCGGCCGCGGTCCTTGCTTCAGCTTGAGCCACTCGAACTTGGTGCATCCTTACTGTGACTTCTGCTTGCTCGGCCCGACCAATTTACTCCCTCAAAAACTTAGCCTGGTCATCAAAGAGTTGGTCCAGGGAGACGAGGTAGGCCACTGCATGGTACAAAAGGTCTTCTTGGTGGCGGCGCCGTTCTAGGTTTCTCATGCGGGCTTGCCAGACTTGAGTTCTGACGGTAGGAGGAAAAAGTCTCATTGGTGTGGAGACGAGGTGTTCCTCATAGATTCGGCACAGGTAGCGGAGAACTTTTCTGAGGGCTAAGGGGTAGGCATCCCGGTGTCGAAATCCTGTGGCGGTCACATGCCATGGCTCGATATCGGGGTAGCAGGTGCTTCTGGCAATGGAGAGGACCACCCTACAGCGAAGAGTGCTGAGGTGCTCGTACTCTCTGTTGTAGTACCTTGGGCGCTCAGTGATACCGAGGCACTCCAGGGAGTTGATAAGAAGGCGGGAAAAACCAGGCTCCTCCTGGCACACGCCTTGGGTCCATCCATCTTCGGCCATCTAAAAATAAGGGTAGAGTTGAACAAACGGTGCAAGAACAGGTTACAAAAGATAGAGAGTTTTATTTAACAAGGTTGGGTACACTCCTCATGGGTACACTTATTCTTTTATTAGGAGGATAGCTCTAGCTTAGGTATTCTACTCTCCTCTAATGGGGACTCTTCCTCAAACTGGATACGACGCTTCTTTGGTGGAAGGCATTGCTCCAATATCTCATCTTCCGTCTGGGTGCCTTTATCCCTATGGGTTTCTTCGGGTTCTCCTTCCAGTAACCCAGCCTCTCTTCTTCTCTTTTATTCCTCAACAAGCGCGTTCCACAGGGTTTGGGTGAATCCTCGGGAGCGTTCCATTTGTGCCTCGGCTTCTATAGCCCTTTTCTGTTGTGCTGCCAACGCCTGTTCTGCTCCCTCTGCCCTGCGGATTTGGTGTTTCAGCTACGTCTCTTGTTCTTGGTACAAATGTTCTAAACTGTTAAAGTAAATGGATAGGTGGGAGATTGTATCTTCCAGTTCTTCTTCTTCCCTTCCAAGTCTCCTCATCCGGTCAATCCATGAGCGTCCTCTTCCTCCAGAGGGCGGGAAAATCCCATTAGAGTCTGTCAGAGATGATGCTTATAGACCACATGCAGACGTCGTAGAGCTTTTTGGGCAGCCTTACAGTAAGTGTCGGGGAAGCGAAATCCAGTGGAGGAGATGAACCAAGGATCTATGTCAGGGTAGAGTGTGCTTCTTCCCACGAAGATCATCACGTCACACCGAAGGGTGCCCCTGCAATCGTACTCCCGATAGGTGTATTCTGGTGGATCCACAACTCCGACGCGTCCTAGGCTGAGTAGCAACAACTTAGGGAGGCCAGGCTCTACGTGGCAGACTCCTCCCCTCCATTCCATGTCAGCCATCTGGAACCAGACAAGGGACAGGGTAAGTGCTCGTGTGAAGGTGAGCTAAGCAGGGGAAAGATCTAGCAGAGAAAAGCTCAGGAAAGGTCTCGGGCCCTAGGGGTCACGTCCTACGGCCAACCTACGGCTCTGATACCACCTAAAGCGTCTTATCATCAGAGGGGACTAAATGTGACACAATTACTAGTCCCAGGAGGCTGGTAGCACATTTATTACAACAGATGGTTCATTACCGTACAAAATGTCGAGGTTGTGGGCACGGAAGCACCACTACCACAAGGACTAACATAAGAACTGTAAGCCAAACTATAACACTGACGGCATCTAAGATAGGATCAGAGTCTTGCGCCATGGAAGCTTCCTGTGGAGACCCTGAATCCACAGGCACGACTTGGATGCAGGACGACCACCTACTCAACGTCCTCGGGAACAAAATAGGGATCCTCCTCTGTAAAAACAGTTAATCAAGTAAGGGTGAGTACATACGTATTCAACAAGTCCAACCCCACCCACGGAGGGGCTATATATCAGAACATGCACAAGAAATAACTGGGATCAGAATTTTATGAAAAACTAACTTTTACTCATGCAGGGGTTTGTTTTGAAAAGGTTTTCGCAAAACATTTTCATAATCAAAGTAACTCAGTTGCTCAAATGAAAACCAGTTGAGGACTACCGGACTCCCCGTCCGCAGTAGCCCAGGCACACAGCCATACTCTGTTTCCAAAATCACTCACGCCATGAAAATAATCCCAAACCCAAACACTAGTTTTGTGACCACACCGTGACTCCTCCAATACCGTGGACACGGCTATTCGAATAGGTTTTACACTCTGCAGAGGTTGTACACTTTACCCACAAGTAGGGTACCGCCACACGGACACCTTGGTGCTGGCGCGGATCCTATCAAAGCCATTACCCACCTTAGCTAACCCTACTAGCCACCACGGAAGCAACCAAGGGGTTATCTCACATAACCAGGGCATAACTCACACAGATCGTATCCCTACTCCTTGTCCTTCCGCTGCTCACCCGCACTCCTGATGGCTAGCACATTACTAGTGGGATTTATGCTAAGCCGTTGCCACATACAACGGTCGAGTGGTTGTACGAAAGCTGGGCCAGGTGAGATGTCACGCAACCCGGTCCTTAACGACGAGATGGACATCTCCAAACACGCTAAACCACAAAGGTACGAGCTCACCCATACTCCTGACACACACTCGTCCATCTCGTCCACACAACTCTTTTCCTCATTTTTCCAAAATACCCAATTCCCATTTTTAAAGCACTCACACAGTTTTAAAGAAATCATTTTGGCCAAACATGGAACAATCATAGCAATCAAGGGTGGCTACCCTACCAGGTTTTATGCAATTTATAAAACAAAACAGGGGGTTGTGTTTATAAAACTGGGACTAAATCATGCATCAAAGGATGAGATTGAACTTGCCGTCTTCGAAGTCCTCCGGGAGTTCCTGCTCACGGTTCGGGATCTCAGGCTCCTGGGCACAGTATGCGGCTCCAAACTCCTCCGGGGGTTCTTCCTCGTTCACTCCGTCGGCTACGGCACACACAAGCAAGCACACAATCAACACAAAGAACAAAGATTTACCGGCTGAGCTCGAGGAGAGAATAATTCGGAAAATAGAGAAATAAATATTATTTAGGGAATTAGTAGATGATTGGGTGGAAATAAATCCGGGAAAAGTGTGGCGGAAGTTTGGAATTAATTCGGGTATAAGGTGGTGTATAAAATGATGGTTTATATATGTTTAGGGGGTACTTTAATAGGAAGAAGGATCTATCTGTAAAGAACTTAAGGATTGCAGGGGCTTCTTGGTGAAAAGAACTTAAGAGAGGGGGAAGGGTCTCAGTTGGAAAAGGAAAAGAGAGAGGGGGTTATGGACAAAACGTCCATCTTCTTCCTCCCCTCGACTCAGAACAGGGGAGGGGCCGAGCAGGGGGCGACCGGCTGGCGGTGGGCGGCGGCCCTCCCGGGCACGGCGGCGGCCTGGAAGTGGGGGAACGGAGAGAGGAGGTCGAGGGCGACCGATTCCCGTCCTCACCTAGGGCTGGGGTGGCTCGTGGAGGGAGATCGACGGCGGCGGACGGATTGTGGTAAAGGCGGCACTGGAGGCGATGATGGGGAGCTCGGGAGGGAGAGGGGAAGGCCGGGGTGGCTTGGGGGCGAGGCAGGGATGGCGTGAGCCCCTTTTATAGGCGCGGGAAGGCGGTGGAGAGGCCGGGATCGAGCTCGTGGAGCTCGTGCAGCCTGTTAATGGAGGTTCGGCCGTCTCGCACTAATGGCGCTGTTGGCCGACGAGACGGGAGCGGCAGCGGTGCTGTGGACGTGACTCGTCGGGCAGCGACGCGGTGGCGGCGATCTTGCAGCGGCTGGCGCGAGCATGGCGCGGGGCGGATGGCGGCTTGCGGCGGCGATGGTGGTGTGGAGGTGACGGTTCGTGCAGGTGAAGTAAATGCACGGCGCAGGGCGATGGGACGGCATGGCGAGCTCGGCGGGACGCTGCTGCGTGCGCGTGCGCTTGCGCGGTGCTGCTGGCAGGGAAGCCTGGCGTGCAGCTTTTGCTTAGCGTCGCGCGGCATCATTGCGTGCTGCTGCTGCCTCCGGTCTGTGTTGCTGTGTGTGTCATTTGCTTGTGTCGTGCATGGCGTGGCGAAGGTTTTCGTTCAGCGTTGCAAGCTTGCATGTGTTCTGCTCGTATACTGCTGCTGTACGTGCTGCTTTGTGCATGGCTTGCTGTGTGTGTGAGTTGTATGTGTACGCATGCTCAAGGTAGGAGACGAGAGAGGTGACAAGTGTGTGTAGAGGAGCACACATGAAGGAAAAGATTAACTAGTTGATGACGATGGCTTTAGAGAGATATCAAAAGGCTTAAGAGAAGTTCTTGCCACTGATTTGGAAAGACAAGGATTAAAGAGAGATTAGGCTTTGGGATGGATTATGGATAAACTAGAGTTGAGCTCAAACGTTAAAAAAAGATTTTGAAAACATTTTTAGCGCGTGTTTTAATAGTTGATTTAATTGGGATTAAAACGCGGGCGTTACAGAACCCCTCCCACGACCCCTCCCAGGCTGCTCGAACCCTTTAGCTGCATCAGACTGAGGCCTTTGGTAGATCGACTGCACATTCCTCATACCGCCCACCATCTTCGTTCAATCACCTGAAATTAAAAAGAGGAAACCAGTCAGCATAGATTAAAAAATGTGACAAGAAAGCGATGTAAAATAAATAATAAATATGCTACTATAGATGTAACTTGAAAGAGATGTAAAATGAGTACTACATACTAAATAAATAATAAATATTGCAGCATACATGTCTTAGAAATATTCTTCCGGATCCGGAAGAGCTTGATCATAAGTCTCATCATCAGTATCACGCATGTCAAAAAGAGCTTGATCATAAGTCTGACTGGAATCGCTCAAGCAACTCTATGTCGTTCCCATTATCAACCTCATCTGCTTCGTACTCGTCATCAACTATTTCATTTTTTACTTCCATTTCATTGTCTACTTCCATTCCAATGGCTTCGGTTAAGTCTATCACAAAACTCCCTGCTAGCTCTTCTTCTTGAAAGAACTCTCATTCATATGTCACTGGGTCTATGTTGTAATCTTCATTGTTTGGGATGGGTAGTTTACCGCGTGGTGATACCTTGTACACAACATCCCAACCATTCAGACGGTCGTTAGTTTTGCATGGGTAAGAGAGAAAATATACTTGTCTGGCCTGTTGAGCCACAACATAGACATCGTCGCCTGACATGACGGTTGATTGTTGAATTTCAACTAGCCCAAGGTTGGGCGTCTTTCTCACTGCACTAGGATCGAACCAATGGCATTTGAATATGACGGGATTAAGAGGCATGGAACCATTAAATGATAGTTCATATATTTCTTCTAGTCTAACATAAAACTCTGTGTAACGACCCGGGTTTTCGGTGAGGAAACCCGACTCCCTGTACCCTTGTGATAGTCCCTGGATCAGTAGCTATCACGTACAGAACTCATTACAGTATAATATTATTTCCAAACAATGAAATCAAAGTACAAAACAGAGTATTTACATCCAAATACAGCTCGGTATACGATTAAGTACAAGCCCCTTGGGCCAAACGACAAGTGGAAACTCTACGCAGCGGTAGCTAAGGCTTCAAGTCTTCATCCTCGATCTTCACCACAGGCATCCTTGAGCGAAGCAACGCAACCCTTCCTCCATGGATTCTTCAAAAATGGACTTTCACTCCAAGTCCAATCCTGCACACTCACAAGCTATCCCCAAGGAATGGGATAGGTTCACGTCACCAACCGTATGCGAGCTTTAAGTGGCCTAAAGCTAAGGGTATAAAAAGTAGTCAAGGAGTAGGCTAGAGTTTTCCTAAACAGCGGCAACAACATAAATAGAATAATATCTCCAAATTCCCACCAATTCCCATATCACTCATCCACAAACGGTTACACCTGGTCACCCAGATCACCGTCACCAAGTCATATCTCCATCTAGGGTCGGTGCGAGAACTCCCACTCCTCGCACCTCAATGATTGCACCCGGATCCACGAGGCAGAGGGAGCAACTCTCCTCTCCCCGAGTACAACCACGGCTCACTATACACTCTCATCCTATAAAGGGGAGGTAGAAATCCTAAAACGTAAGTCGGAGAAACAACAGGCATGTCCATAACCGAGGACGCGGCTATACGTATAGATCTAAACTCTGCAGAGCGTGTACACCTGTACCCAACTCGGAATGGCACCCGGCGGTGATCAGCCAACCAAGCCCATCCTACCGGACGAACACCTAGGAGTTACGATTCCATCCTGCATCCGGGTCTCGATGCGGTCCTTCGCAAAGGACCACCCGAGAACTGTGAACATGCCCCCCGTGTGGCCGCACGGGGAGCGCCCAATAGGGAAGGGACTTCACCCTAACCCTCTCACTGATACCCTCTATCCTACTAGCAGGTATGGTATCGCACTTGCCAGGGTCGACCCGGCCCTATCCCCACTCTCGGCGAGGTGATGTGTACGAAAGTCCCGTGTAACAGGCGACCCACTCGGTTTCAGACCGGGGCGAGCTCCTATCCTCCAAGTCATCACAGAAAACCCCAACACCTGTGCTCCTAAAAACAGTGTACCTACCATAGGTACCAAACTGGGCATCGCCCGAGAAGACGATCCCTGGCCCCCGATCCCAGATCGGGTTGTCTTGAGCTCACCCCCGCCAAGTATCCCAAAAACACCTTCTCCTGCCGGTTTTTCCCACACACGCCAAGAAGACTACCACATAGCCCCAACACATGCACCGCAAGCTCAGCGTGTAATCACGCTTAAATATAGTAGTAGTAGGTCAATCAAGGACAAGGTATTTAAAAAGGGGCAGTGCAAGGGTTTCATCATAATCCATCATCATGCATAATTAAAGCGCTAGCAGTTCTAAAATAGCAATGCCTAATGGGCATTCAAAGTAGGTCGGGCGTGAACACCTGTGTGCAAGTAGTCGTCGTAGTTTCCGTAGCTGTACTTGATCTTCTGGCTCGCCTCGTCAGCTCCGGGAGATCCTAGATTCGGAAATAAAAATAAATACCGGAACTAAAGCAAATAAACTCCAAAGAGAAGCAATAAAGAACCAAATAACTCCAAAAGCTAGTCTAACGGGTGCTTCAACATTTTAGAAGAATAAAGAAACTGATTTCGCATTTTTCTAATCTAGAATCAATTTATTATTGATTTTCAAATAAAGAAATATTTTATGAATTTAATTAATTGCGTTAAAGCACAGAAAACATAAGTCAGCAAGTTAGGGAACTAAAGGCTAGGTTTTGGGTTGGTCTGCAAGCTCATTTGTCTAGTCAACGATCTTTGTTGACCAAGTCAACGGAAAAAGGTCAATAGTCAACCGGACCCCACAAGTCACCCTGTGGGCCCCGTAGGTTAGATGGGACCAGGCTGGACAGTTAGCAGTCCCGCATGTTAGCGGGTCCCCCACGATAAGTCTGTGGGCCCCTTTGGTCAGATCAGAGAGACAAAACAGGGTAGATAAGCTAGAAGCGATGTGGTGTGGTTTGAGAAACTTGACTCCAGCTGGATCATGACAAAGATGTGGCGATGATGGATTTACCCACGGTAAGGCTGATGGTTTAGCTAGCGCACGAGTCGTGCACGACGAAGGCGCGACACGACCACGGCGAAAGGTATGTCGGAACTCGAAAGATTGAGAACAGGCATCTAGTTCACAGATTAAGGCTCGATGGAAAAAGGGGGCAAGAGTTGCTGCTAACAAGCAACACTCTCACCAGATCGATAAAGAGCTAAAGATAGATAACACAAGCATGGCTTATGGGAAACAGACATGGTTGCGACTGCTCATTTGATGGCAGACTGCATACAAACTAGCAGTACACCACCAGGTTGTACAGGTGTAGCTAGCGGTCTCACGTTTGCTAGCTTTCTTGCATCGGACTGCAGTGCCATGGATGGGTTTAGAAAGCAGCGCAAGGTGAGCATAAGGCAGCATCAGTAAGAGGGAAAACCCCCAGTGGCTGCAGCGCACATGACCATGTGTGATGGCACAAACTGGACAGATTGGAAGAGAGGTGACGGTTAGAGAGAGGTAGCTCGGCATTACAGGTTCAACAGGTTGGAACCTTTGGCACATAGCTCAGCAACGAGCGTACGCAGCCAAGGAAGATTACATCTCATGGTCAGACGTGGTATGGCTTGGAAACAAAACAAGAGATGGCAGCTTGCTAGCCTTTGCTCAGGCTGCAGCTTCACGTTGTGGATCAGAAAAACCACCAGCTAGCACTGCAGGGGAGCCACTAGAGCATACACACGACATCATAGAAACTCAAGAGGTTCGGCCGATGGTTAGAGACTGGATGGGTCTTTGGCCGGCTCGACAAGGCGTTCTGGCATATCACCGAGCAGGTTGTGGGCATAACACAGGTTCCCCGGTTGTGTGTGCAGAGCGCTCGATCAAATGCCGCAAGGGCATGTGCCTCACGGCTGCACACTGTTGTGCTGGATTACGGCCTGTGTGAGACAAGACAGGGTGGCGGTGCGAGCTGTGCGCGCGCGAACGCCGGTTCGCAAACAAGGCGTCTCGGGTTTGATCGGGGCGTGCATCACGCCGGTTTGGTTGGTGCGCGCGCGTGCGTCCGACCGCTAGGCAAAGCCCCGGCCGAGCATGGCGGCGATGTTGGAGCAGGGCCCTAGACAGTGAGGAACGAGACGGCAACGCTGAGCTGCGTGTTGGCACCGACGTGCCGGCTCGTGAGCGAGTTCTAGGTTCAGGATTCACAGCCCCAAAGGTAAGGCTATGCCTTCCCCGGGTAGTGGTGTGCATGCGTGTGATCGCGATGAGAACCAAGGCCTGAAGGTGAGGCCTTGGGCTTCACTAGCACGATGAACGTGTGTGTGCAGGTTTGTGGGAGATCATGGTCGTGACACGGCGGGACGGCGTGTGGGCAAGAGGTCATGGAACGGCTAGGGACGGCGGCTTGGTTGGGCTTGTGCACGCGCAGGCGAGTGCACGGATGAAGATCGGGCATGGCAAGCTAAAAGGCAAAACCTTCGTCATCCCTGCGCGCGTGTGCACGAGTGTGCAAACCGGTGGCTAAACCACGACGGTGCGGCAGGCAGGGTGGCGTGCTCGCTGCAGGACAGCATGCATCGAGATCGAAAATTGGGCAAAGGCAGCATGCCACATACAGGAAAGCCTGGCTAAGGGTCATGGTAAAATTTGTACACACATGGCCTTCATGAGTACCAGCTGCTCTAGTGGACTTCTCACTCGTGTAGAGGAAAAGAAGTACAGGGCTGCTACAGCTTGCCTCAAGTGCTCTAGGGTGAAAGTAAAAGAGTAGGGGGGAGGAAAAACTTGTAGCCTAGCATTATGGTTTCAGCAGGTGTAGCAAAAAGCCCCACTGAATCGGACTTTGGAACGCATGGATTCTAGGGAACATAGAGCAGCAAGGCTTTGCTCTTGCATAGGTTGCAAGTGCAATTATGCACAGATCATGGATCGAAAGGGGGCGGTCCTACATAGGGCCTAGGATAGAAGAACAAGATGGTCTTCCGATTGTGGCTCAGTTATAGTTTCAAGATGAACTAGCACTTGTTTACAGTTTCCACAGCTTGGATCGGAAAGCCACAAGTGCGCCTTGACAGGGGCAAAAGGACCACGATGTTGCTTGGTTTAAGCACATGGCTCGGAACAAAACTGGAGCTGACACGATGGACAGTTTCGTATACAGGTTGTAGCTCCTGGGTGTGGCCAAGAAATGTCACAAACTAACATGTCACTGGTAGAGTAAGAACACATGGTCTATTAGAGCACCATCAAGCCAAAATATGGCCAATGGTTGGCTTATGATGGTGATGGTTTGGGCAACAGGAATACTGTTGTAGCTTGATGGCCAGACAAACAAACAAACTGCCAGGGTGCAGGCCAGATGCGCATGTGGCGGCGCACAAGACGGTGGAAGGGTCAGGGACAGAGGTCAAGCGGGGCGCGCGCGCAGACGACGACAGCGGCACCTGCAGGCGTAAGGCTCGACTCGAAGGTCGGCACACAAGCGACGGCGTTTGCGTGGCGGCGCGGAGCAGAGCAGCCATGGGTAAAGGCCGGGCAAAGCCACGACTTGTTTACAGGGCAAACAAACGGCACGAAGGCCGGCACAGGGACAGCGAGGTGGGAACTAAGCTCACCTGAGGGCTTGCTGTCGTCGTGCTGGCATTTCGACGAGCGGTTCGTCTCGCGGCCAGACGGTGTCGTACCCGTACGCGTCGGCTTCGGCTACTTGGGTTCCTGGTAGAGGACGTGCAAAGGCAGTAGCTTCAGCCCCGCCATCCTTGGCTTCCATGGTGTGCGATCGTCGTGGGCAGCAACACATAAGCGAGCAAAGCATCAGCTTCGGCTGAGAAGGGATCGGGCAACAAACAAAGGAAAAAGGAGATGGGGCAACAGATGCGTGCAGCTCACCCCTTTTAGCCATAACATCGAGCAGGTGTCGGTCGAGGCAGGGAACAGCTTGGTTGGCTCATTCTGTCGAGCAGGTTGGGTGCGTGCTCTTGGCCATAGTTTGGTGGCTGCAGCTTGGTGACGGCAACACTGCCGGGTTCAGACCTGCAGGGAAACGAGAACGGTGCGAAGACTGGCTTCAAGGACAGAAGAAGGGCGGCGACTTGGCCGTCAGGCGGGCTCGCTGTTCACGAGACAGGGAATGAGTCGAGCGGCTGTACTCACCATGGGTTCAAGCAGAGGCAAGGTGAAGTCCGGTGAGGGCGGGTCGGCGTCACGAGGTTCGGCGGCGCTTCACGGTTCTTCCTGGCGCGGGCGGCCGTCGGCTTCCCCTTCACAGCTTCGGCTTGGAGCAGAGGGACAGGGCGCGGTGGACTGGAGCTCGCAATCCCACGGCGCGGGCGGCTCCAGCTTCACATCGACGGGGACGTCCCTGGCACGGGCGGCTCCGGCTCGTGGCTGCGTCGGGCGATGGACGGAGTACAGGCGACGCCGGCATCCTGGCGGAGGGCAGGACGGTGAGCAAGACCGCGCAGGTGGCCTCGGGCCCCCGGTGGTGCTCCGGCGGCGCGGGTCAGCGGCGACGGCGTCGATCCCCTCCCGGCTCTCCTTCTCCTCCACTCCTCCGGCGACTCCTTCCCCTCTTCCCTTTCTTCCACGGCGACGGCAGCAGGGAAAGGGAAAATTCCCCAGTGGCGGCGGACCGTGGGAAGGGGGCCGAGTGAAGGGAACTTGTAGTGCGGCTGCTAGGGTTGTGGGGCGTGGCTTGGACGGCGGATCGACACGCGGGGCACGTGGCTCGCATCCGCGGCGACCATGGAGGGCCCCGTGCTCACGGTGCCGCGGCGACTGCTTTTGGCCGTGCGGGCGTCAGCGGGGAAGAGGAAAAAGGAACAGGGGGGCCGGTGCTGACATGTGGGGCCCGCTGGCGGTGACTGCGGCTGGGGGAAAAGGAAAGGAGAGGTGGGCCGAACTGGGCCGGCTGGTTTAAAGTGGGCCGGTGACGAAAAACTGAGGAGCACGAGTGAACTTTAGTGACGAGCTCAGGGAGGATGAGAGGACTTATCGGCCTGGGTTTTAGAGGGAGATGAGGCCCAACTGGCTTAAGAGTCCTTCCTATTTTCTTAACCATACACTATGCTAATAAGTACAATTCAAAACTGAATTTCAAATTCTGTTTTGAATTCCACACAATTAAAATCCAACTAAAATTTAATAAACTCCAAATTTAATCACACTAACATTTATAAATACTAAATTTATATTTTTGCTCAAAATAATTCTAAGAATTAGAGAAGGATCAAAGAAGACATCCTTATAAATTACTCAAGCACTCATGTACAACCAAATTTTTTTTTTGAAATCCACATTTTGAAATCATAAACATTCCGGAAAAATCCGGGATGTTACACTCTGCCCCATGGAGGCCTAGCGTAAAAACTCCGGTATTTATGGTTTTTGGATCGACCATCTGTTGCTCATGCTTTGTTGTGCGAAAGCGATATCCGTTAACGTCATATGCGGTAAATGTCTTGACCCTACAGCCACAACCATCGGCAACCTGTCTCAACTCGGCACTCATCGACGCATCTTTTGGGCCTGCAAGTTCAAGCAGGATAGTTGGTTATATGATTCACACGTACGACTAAGTAGGGGATACTCTTAGCGTGGATTATACCTTGTGTTTAAACCAAGAAATGAAATCAGGCAATCCATCTCCCGCACCCTGTGCCATAAGGGTATCACATTCCTCTGGGGTAGGATCGCTAGATTCATGCCAGAATAGATGATGAAATTCCCTATGCCAAAAAGAAACAAGAGTGTTGGATGCATAATACTCATACTAGAGAACAAGTTTCTAGAGAACAAGTTTGTTGAGAACATACCGCGTGTACGTCAGAACTTCCTCAAGGTTCTGCAACACATATAGCATGATAGTGCGCCACTCTTTGGGTCTCAACATCTTGACGGTCCCCTCACTTGCACTTCCTAGTTGCCCTCGGAAAATGCTGAGGTTTGATTCATTTACGCCAACATTGTAACGAGGGGTTGGATTATGCACGTTCAGAAGTTTCTCAGAATAGTATTTTGATGTGAAGTTTGACACCTCTTCCTGAATGGCTGCCTCTGCCATGGAAGCTTCGATATGGCATTTGTTTTTACATGTAGTTCGAACAACATTTAGGCATCTCTCAATTGGATAGCACCAACGGTTCTGCACAGGACCCCCCATTCGTACCTCATACGGGAGGTGCAAAATCATATGCTGCATCGGATTGAAGAAGCTGGGTGGAAAGATCTTCTCCAACTTATAGAGCAACACTGGAGCCAATGCTTCCATTTCTGCAACCACGGTCCGAGATACCTCCTTAGCACAAAGCTCACGGAAGAAGTAGCTCAACTCTGCCAGCACAACCCAGATATAATCAGGAACATTGCCCCGTACCATCACCGGAAGAAGGCGCTCGATCCATATATGGTAGTCATGACTCTTGAGCCTGTTGATTCGCAAAGTAGATAAGTTCACACCCCTATTTATGTTCGCAGCATACCCGTTATGGAACTTCAACATTTGGACCCATTGTAGCACTTCCTTCCTTTGGTCTCTTGTGAGGACGAAGGGAGCCCTAGGCCTTCTCCATTTCTTGCGACCGTTAGGGGGAAGCATGTTTAGCTTTGGTCTATTGCATAATTTCGTTTGATCCACTCTAGCCTTGACGTTGTCTTTTGACTTATCAGAAATGTCCATGATTGTACTAAAAAGTGCCTCGGCGACATTCTTTTCAGTGTGCATTACATCGATGTTATGTGGAAGGAGAATATCATCCATATAGGGGAGCTTCCACAATCTCGACTTCTGAGTCTAAGAATGTTCCTCACTGTATCCCACAAAACCACCTTCTTCATTGACCACAAGAGCCTCTAACTGAGCACGAATCTCTGCAGCTGTCGGCATCTCTGGTGGAGGGTGTAGGACTATGACATCCTTAGTAAAGTTCTTGATGTCTCGTCTGAATGGATGTTCAAGAGGGAGGAATTGTTGATGTTTGTCGAACGAGGAATACTTCCCACCATTCTTCAACCAATTGAACTTAACTCTGGTCTTGCACACTGGGCAAGGAAACTTCCCATGAACACACTAGCCGGAAAATATCTCATACGCTAGCAGGTCATGCATTGAGTACTAGTACCAAACATACATCTTGAAGTTTGTCTTTGTAGCACGGTCGTATGTCCATTCCCCGTCATTCCAAGCACTGAGCAAATCATCAATCAGAGGCTCCATGTACACACACATATTATTCCCCAGGTGTCCAGGTATTATCAATGACAAGAGTATGTTCTGCCGTTGGAAGATGACACCGGGAGGAAGATTGAGGGGGATAACGAACACTGGCCAACAAGTGTATGGAGCAGCAAAATTTCTAAAAGGATTGAACCCATCTATTGCCAGCGCAACACGTACATTACGAGCCTCTGATGCTTTGTCATCATGAATCTCATCAAATTTTCTCCATGATTCAGCATCTGATGGATGTACCAGCTTGTCAGGATTGTATCGACGACCTTTTTTGTGCCATGTCATCATCTTCGCGGATTCCTCAGTCATGTAAAGCCGTTGGATTCTCGGTATGAACGGAAGGTACCGAATGACTTTCACGGGGATTGGGGTCTGCCTCTTTTGACCATCAGCTAGCTCTGACTCTAGGGACCTAGAGGCCCCACACTTTGCACAGTAACCATCGTTTGCATATTCTTTCCTAAACAAGAGGCATCCTTTCAGACAAGAATGTATCTGCTCATATGTCATCTTAAGCACACGAAGGAGTTTCTTTGCATGATACAAGCTTTTTGGCAAAATGTGACCTTTCAGAAGGAAATCCCCAATAATTGTCACCAGTCCATCGAAGCCATCTTGACTCAAACCAAACTGGGATTTTAGGGCTAACAGGCGTCCAACAGCATCCAGTTGAGAAATGTTTGTATGCCCGTGAAGCGGTTTTTGTGCCGCTTCCAACATGTCATAATAATCCTTTGCGCTTGCCTCTGGCTCATCCTCTTGTCGTTCTTCATTGAAGTGTGCTTCATCAAAGTCATTTAGCATGTCTCCTACCCCGGCATCATCATCATAATCATGGATGCGTTGTCTCACGACCTCGTCTCTCATACGATCAGCTTCACCATGCAAGACCCACCGGGTATAGCCTTCCATAAATCCATTCTTGCAAAGGTGTTGACACATGGCCTCCCTTGTTTGTCTCTTAGCATTTGCACAACGGCGGCAAGGACACCAAATACGAGTTCCTCCTTTAACCCTACCAAAGGCTTGTTGCAAGAAAGCTTCGGTATTGTCAAGCCATTCATCAGTAATCGAACTTTGACTTAGGCGGCCAGTGTACATCCACTCACGGTCGTTCATCTTTAATTGAACATATCAGCGACTGACATAAACATTATTTGCATCTACACGATGTCTATAGTTCCTAATAGGTAAAGATAGGTCCTAATCCCACCCGAGGATGTGTAGATGGGGTTAGTTTCCATGGTCTCCTTCGATCCAAGTCAGAATTTCGGCAGCACCTCTCCACTGTTCTCCAAATACACGTCCTGGTAGGGAGATTGTGTATCCGGAGAACAACAGGGAGGTGATGCCGAAACTCTGACCCGGATCGAAGGAGACCATGAAAACTAACCCCATCTACACATCCTCAAGCTGTCCAAAAAAACATGGACAATTCGAAACAGATACGGTTATAAATATGCAAATATCTACATATTTTCAGTTGTATCTCTTTCGAACGGGAGACGCCTAACTAGGTTACGTTATATACAGACACATTACTAGAAGACATGACTTTTATGCCTCACCTTGCTGACGGTTCGAGGTGATACGGTGGCGGCGGTCCAGTGACGGGGGGCGGGTCACTGGGGTCTGGTGACGGGGTCCAGCAGCATCCGATTGTAACAACTACAAAAGCAACAAAAAATAACACAATTAAAATCAACTTGAAGCAAATTTTTAAAATAAAAAAAGCAGCAAGACATCACTGACTACGAGGTCCTGTGGCAGGAGGAGGAAGGAGGGTGGCAGCGCACAAGGCGTGGTGGCGGTTCCTGAAAAAGATGAACATAATCATGTCAATTACATTTTGAAGCAATACAGAACGAAAACAAAATTCATTATCTTTAAACTGCCCATACACCACATTTTGGCTAAGGTCAAAAGGTCACAAACAGATATGTTCATATGTACATCAACTAATTTTGGTTGTCACAAATTCACTATATTTAGACAAATTCACCTCATTTTGGTTAAGGTCATATATTTACTAGGATTGCAGTTCTAGATTTCACTAGAATCGAAATGGATTGGCAAATCAGATTAATTCCCAAAGAGGTCACAAATTCTCAATTCACAAAGAATTCATGAGTAAGGCAGCAGTACTAAGAATTTACAAGGGCACAAATTCGCAAACTCACAATTTATATCTGTCACATACATCTCTGTCACAGTAGCAATTGTTTGTCAACACCTAAAACTAAGATTCAATCTAAGTTGGGTTGTCTGCTACAATTTCAATGCTTTGACTATTCTCAATCCTGTAAATTTCACCAAATTTATCTCAGTCCTATACATTTCACTAGAATTGGACGATTACCGGAGACGGGTGGGGGCAGGCCGGGGACGCCTGCCACGAGAGGGAGAAGGGAGCCGAGGACGCCGGCCGTGAGAGGGACGGTGACAGGCTGCTCGAGCAGAGACTGCACCTTGGCTAGGGATGGCGGCCGGCGGCTCGAGCAGACCTCGGCCAAGGATGACGGTGCGTCAAGCGAGGATGACGGAAGGCGGCTCGGGGGCCCGTGGAGATGGCCGTGGGCGCGGCCACTGGCGGCTGGGTGGCGGCGGCGAGGGCCGGTGGCGGGGAGCGGTGACGACGCTGGTGGGTGGTGCCGGCGCAGGTTGTTGGCGGGGAGCGGCGGCGCGGGGTGGTGGCGTTGCTGGGTAGTGGTGGGGATCTGCGGCGCTTGGTGGAGGCGGGGTGGGCCGGCGGGGGGTGGCGGCGGGGTGCGGCGGCGCGGGTTGGTGACAGGGTAGTGCGGGCGCGGGTTGTTGGCAGGGAGCGGCGGCGCGGGGTGGTGGCGGTGCTGGGTACGGTGGAGGTGGGCGGGGATCTGCGACGCGTGTGGGTTGGATTAGGGCGCGCGGTATGGTGGTGGTGCCCGGCGTGTAATGGGAGGCTAGATGCCGAGTGTAAGCCGCGGGACACTCGGCGTCTTCCTAACCGACGGACCGTCCGCCTTTGACTGGCGGACCGTCCGTGCGTGTCGGCCGTAGGTGGACCAAGTCACCCCGCGGCCTTATCTGGATGGGGTCAATCCCCTTTCTTCTCCACCGCGGCCACCTGACTGCGTCGGCCCCTCCTTTTTCTCTCCACCGTAGAAAGAGACCCCGACCGGCCTCTCCTAGGGGATTTGTCGCTTCTCCGGATCGTCTGAGCTCATTCTCGGACCCTCGGCAGCAGATGCATAACATCTTTCAATCCATGCAGCAGGGTTTTCAGCAGCAGATCGACTCTCGCTTCCATGACTTTGGGCAAGACATACATCAGAACATGTACACACCCATAATGGAGAGATTGGAGCGTGTGAACACCGGTCTTCATGTTGACATTGCTGCTCTGAATGATCGCTTTGATGAGATGACCACTTATGAGGAGCACCAACAGTTAGTGGACAGACAACAACAGCTCGAGAATGACTTCACTGCCTTCCGTGGTCACTTTTACTCGTATTTTCCAGCTCTAGTGCCACCTGCAGAGTTCTATCCTCATCCGCCATATTGTCCTCCTTCTCCGCCGCCGTCTTAGGAAGACTAGCTCCCTTTTCAGTCATTGATGACAAAGAGGGAGAAGATTTGGAAGGAGTGTGATTAAGTTCTCATGGATGGACCATGATCATAGATGAACCTTCACATTTGCATGTTTATTTTATGGCATTCCATGAACTTTGGCTTGTAATAATTGTTGCACTTCTTTGCTTATGATGTGTGGTACTAGAACTTTGGTGTGGCTTGTATGTGATGAACTAAGTTTGTTTTGCTTATATATGTTTATCTTTGGTTTGTTCTAGTACTTTTGAAAAAATTGAGGCTAACATTGTCATATATATATAGTACTCTTGTTGCCTCGGTTTCAATTGGTAGGGGAAATTTCGCCAAAACTTTCTATCCACACCTATGTGTAAAATAAAATGCAAAATGGTATGCACATATATGTAGGGGGAGTTTTTCTCTACCTATTGGGTTTTGAATACATTCACTCTATCTTATATTTCAAAATTCAATGAAATGAGTAAAGTGTTTTCAAAACTTAGAACCTTTCTTATATCACTCTTTTAAATTGTTGTCATCATTTAACAAAAAGGGGGAGATTGAACTCATCTAGGCCCATAACAACGTTTGAGAAAGTGCAAAAGATAGTAAGAAAAATCACTTTTGGAAAAAACTAAAAGCTGTGCAGCGGACGGTCCGCAGGTATCGGCAGCGGACGGTCCGCCGGCCTCGGACGGTCCGCTGGTACACCCGTGGATGGTCCGCATGACATTTAACTGAGCCCAAATTTGCGGTGAGGTTTGCCTACGGACTGTCCGGTCCAGAGTGGCGGACCGTCTGTTGGCAATATCTTGAACAGCGGACCGTTTGCGCAGACCGTTTAAACAGAGACGTGTTTTGGGATTTAGAAGCTACTTATGTATACACTGCCTACAATGATGAATATAAACTGCACTTTGATTTATCATGTATACAATCGACGGGTGCTTCAATAAGGCAGTAACCTGTCTACCCTGCTGCCATATCGTTTGATGAATCTCTATGTATACATGATAAATCATGGTAAAAGCATATCAAACATTTATCAGGGGTGTATAACGATGATGCAAAGCTATGACAAAAGGATCAGTACGAATTGCGCAACACTTTGATTTAAACAAATCGAAAACTGAGACACTAGAAGATATCAAAATAAATTCATAACTATAGATCCATAAGAACTCAATTGGGAATTCATTGAACAACTAAGCTGTTTGCTCAAATAAGTTGTTTGCTCAACCTGGAATTCAATTATCAACTAAGATGCATGGGTTTGAACTCACCGGCTGTGGGGAGCCGGTGGCAGCAGGGTAGCCAGCGGAAGAGAATTTTAATTTCAAATAGAAGCTCTCAGTAGACACTAGAGCCTAAAGATACAGTAGCCTAGACAGAAGAGCACCTGGCGTGCATCCAATCAATCTAAGGCAGAGATATATTTAAGAACTAATTTTCTGATTGAATCCAATAAGGCAGTTGGATGAGCATGAGGTACAAGGCAATAAAATATCAAAATCATGCGTGCAGCCGCAGATCATTACACTACTAGATTTGGAATCATGAGCATCCAATGAGAGAAATTGCAAATCATAAGAACCGTTCCTCCCAACTTTCTCTTTTTTAAAAAAAGGTCATAGAACCTGCTTTGTATTAAAGCAACCAGTTATACTGGGGTTACCAGTTTTTACAGAGAAAGAACAGCAAGCTATCACAAATAGCCAACCCTTTACCAAATTCCCCCTAGAAACTATCCTGGCAGAGAAAAAGAAAGAAGGTGACAAAAGGCACAGGAAAACAACCACACTCTGCTAGCAGCATGAAGACTAGAAGAAACACTACTAATGAGTTGCACTAGGCCCAAATTTCTCTTGCCCAAGGCCAATCTGTGTAGTATTCAATTTTTCCGTTTCTAAGTACTATACTATCACATGAAGCATATTTGCATTGGAAAATCACATGAAGCACCGGAAAATAACAATGAATGGGATGAACTCACCGGAAACCAGGGGGTGGTGCAGGGGGCGGCAAGGTCAGGTGCGTTCCGTGGCTGTGGATGGGAGCCGACGGATGGTGCTGGCGCGCGTTCGGTGGCGGTGGCGTCGGCGGCGCGGTCCCCGAGTGGCGGCGGAGGTAGGAGGCGGCGGAGTGAGGAGGTGGCGGAGGGAGGGAGGCGGTGGCGGCGCGGTCCCCAGGTGGAGGCGGAGGGGGCCGGTGGCGGCGGCGGAGGAACCGACGGCGTGTGTGTGGTGAGTCTGTATGTGTGTGGTGCGTGTGTGTGGGTGACGGCGGCGTGGGCGTATATAAGGTAATGGATCCATTCGTCGAGTGTCAGATCCAGGACACTCGGCGAACGACCGCACTCTTTGCGGAACCCTAAAGGGACACGTGGTTGTATAGCGAGTGTTGGACAAACAACACTCGGCGATATAAGGTAGATGCCGAGTGTTGGGCCTACGACACTCGGCGTACATTTACGCCGTCTATCCCCTTCTAACGGCGGCGCGACGGCGGGGGTTGCAGGGCCACGTGGCCCTGCTTTGCCGAGTGTTCCTTTTTGCCGAGTGTTGCATTGTTTTTTGCCGAGTGTTTTCTTTCCGGCACTCGGTAAAGTACGGTTTTCGCCGAGTGTTTATATTTTTACACTCATTAAAAAGTAGTTCGCCGAGTGCCCGATATAAAACACCCGACGTACAGTAATACACTCAGCATCTTCCGGGTTTCCGGTAGTGCGCTACTGCAGTCTTCAACTCTCGGAAGAAACGTCAGTATTGTCCAGCGTTCTATAGCATCGTAGAGCCCGTAAATTCCATCTGGTTTGAGTAAAAATCCTACACAACTTGCATTCTATAATATTTTTTTAAGTAAATATAATATATTTTATTTAAGAGAGAAATGCGACAATACAATCCACAACAGAATAGAGCAACATAAGAGTACTTATTATATTACTTATAAGCATGGAAGAATTACATAACCATAAACCACCGCCGCACACTTATTATGTTTCACTGTTACACTACACAGTACGATCGATCGGCCTCTGTTTGATTAGAACCTAGTCATACTTGCCCTGAACATGATAATTGCACCTCTTCTTCTGGGCACATTTGATCAGAATTTCTGCAGAGTCAATGCCTGACAACACACGACGAACATTAATTGACATTGCAAATGCAAAACTTATCAGAAGAAATTAAACCCTGCTGGCAAGCTCAAGAACAAGCAAATGAAGAAGACCTCGATCCTGGTCCTGGGTGCACATATGTATACCTGCAAGATAAGCGCCATGGACATAGCCATTGTAGTGCTCGCTTGTGTGCTCACCAGTGAAGTAAACCCTCCCAATCGGCGCCTAGAGTGCAGAGAAAACAACCAATAATGTTGGACAACATTTGATGCATGTGTTAGATTATTCACACAACCGCAAAATCACACAAGTAAGATATACGAGATCACAAAAGGATACGTACCCTGAGCTGGTCATATTCATAGCGGTTCACACCAATTGGCCAGTTGGAGAAGGTGCCCTTGTAGAACCTGTCAGACCACCATCTCGGGACAAGGATGTCGGTCGCTTCAGGGACGTCCTTGCCAGGGAACATCTTCCTCAGCACCTCCATGATCTCTGCCTTGGTCTGGTTGTCCGACTGCTGCTCAATACGCCTAGACTCCTCGTCAGTCACGGTGACGAGTAGGACGTTGGCATCAGGGTACTGCTTCTCAAACTCCTGAAAATTTTGACTCAAGATGTTTAGCTATGTGCGTGTATTCTTAATTCCACTTAATTATACTAGTAACAATGCCCGTGCGACACGCACGTGCTATATATTGATACATCCTCTAGTAGTGATTAGAATGAAAAGAAGGCCCACGGTACCACACAATTTTCAACTGTGGTTCCTAACTTATAACTAACCAAATTAACCAACTAATCAAACAACAGGACAAATTAAACAATGAGCACAGAGCAATTAAAAAATAGGAACCTACGGTCTACAGGCCAAGCCCATTAATTTCTGGCTTCAATATTACTACGGCCTCGCAGGTATCGTAGATGGGCTCCAGAAGTGAATGCATGGCCCAAGTAGCATCTTCTTCCTCCAGCGAATCGAAATTCCTTCTCGCGTGCTGTTCGTCGGCCATGACGGACGCCGGACCGGGGTGACAGGTGACCGAGGGAGATTAGCATGAGGTATTTAGGACTGGGGTGACGGGTGCGGCAAAATCAGCTATGCCACCCCCGACATCAGCAGCGACTGCAAGCCCCAACCCCCCGGCACCGCGGCTTCGGTTTCAGGATTGTCCCGTCCACTGGCGGAGCTGAATGTTGACCAAGGTGGACCCTGGCCCCCCTTGGCCTAAAGAAAATCACACCCATATATTATGTATAGAACCCAAACAATTGTAAAAAAAGCCCAAGCAAACAGGATTCTGCTACACACAGGACACAACCCAGCAAATCACGAGTGTGTCTCCTCCTGTGTGTTCCCTGATTGATATTATGTATGGGCTTTTTTCGGCCATGACGCGAATTTTTTTATATATTTAATTTTCTTTGATTTTACGAAAATAAATAGTCGGATTCAACATTGGCAGAAATAGCCACGAACCGCCGTTTCAAACGGCGGTTGGATACCTGCCGCCGTTTCAAAAGGCGGTAGGCACCTACCGCCGCCTCAAACGGCGGTAAGTACCTGCCAGCCAAACGGCGGTTGGGACATCCGCCACGTGGCCCGCTGGCCAGGCACCTACCGCCACGGCCAACGGCGGCAGCAGTCCAACCGCCGTTTGAAACAGCGGTTGACCGACCGTTGGCCACCTACCGCCAAACCAACCGGTGGCTGGGCTGCGCCTATATAAGGAACGACGCCCTGCTGGCGGCGGCTGCGCCTCCCCCCTTCTCCTCTTGTCTTTCTCCTTGGTGGCCTTCTTCGGTGTCCATCAGGTATGTATCCAATACTTTCCTCGTATATTTAGTAAATATGGTAGAAATAGTTTAGAAATCATAGAAATAGTTTAGAAAAATCTAGAAATAGTTTAAAAAATATAGAAATAGTTTAGAAATCTTAGAAATAGTTTAGCAAATCTAGAAATAGTTTAGAAAAATCTAGAAATTATTTAGAAATTATAGAAATACTTTAGAAATAGTTTATAAATTATAGAAATACTTTAGAAATTTCTAGAAATTCTTTGGAAATATAGAATAACTTTAGAAATTGTAGAAATAGTTTGAAAATTTTAAAAATACTTTAGAAATTGTAGAAATACTTTAGAAATTGTAGAAATCCTTTGGAAATTCCTAGAAATACTATAGAAATTGTAGAAATGCTTAGTAAATTCCTAGAAATACTATAGAAATTGTAGAAATGCTTTGGAAATTCCTAGAAATATTTTAGAAATTGTAGAAAATGCTTTGGAATTGCTTAGAAATACTCTGGAAATTATAGAAATACTTTGGAAAATCCTAGAAATACTTTATAAATTATAGAAATACTTTAGAAATTGTAGAAATAATTTAGAAATTCCTAGAAATATTTTAGAAATTATAGAAATACTTTGAAAATGCTTAGAAATTATGTGTGACTTTACATTTTATTTTTTTGCAGCTATGGCTCAGCAACAGGCGCCGCCTTTTCCGCAGCCCCCTGTTGGTGCTGTTCGTCCTCCTCGGGAGCCCCTGCCGTACGTGCTGCCCGAGCTCTTCGACGAGCGGACAGACAGGGCGCACAGGTCCTACCACTCCGCGATCTGCGGGGCAGAGCTAGGGACCATTTCAGACACCTGCTTCGGATGACTACTACAGTGGCGACACACCACCGCTGGAGTTTCCGTTGGCCAACTTGTTGGGCGGCAGCGCCGACGAGATCGGTGGTACACAGCTGACAGGAGCCCCGCCCGTGACCCAGCCGACGCACCGACGCAGCAGACGGAGGAACAGCAGCGCGCGATGATGGTGGACTTCCACGACTCGGCACGGCGTGCAGGCGAGGCGTTGGACGCGGCAGCGTCGGTGGAGGCGGAGGCACAGGCGACCGGACGGGGGGCGGCCTCGTCGGGCTCAGCGACTCCACAGGCACCGACCGGAGGGGGAGCCGTCCCGTCGGGCTCGGCGACTCCACAGGCAGCGACCGGAGGGGGGTTGTCCCGTCGGGCTCAGGTGCTCCCTTAGCGACACCGCCCCCCGAGCCGGCGGTCGGAGGACGCGATCGCCATCCACGCGATCCCCTCACGTACCCGACCCACCACACGAGGGCTGCACAGAGGGCGGCGGCAGCGGCGAGGAGGAAGGAGCACCAGGGCCCCCCACGACCGACGAAACGCGGTCGTATTTAGATTTGTATTTGGACACTTGTCGTGTACATTACTTTGTTTGTTCTAATTATTTTATGTATTTTCGTATTCAGTTGCCTGTTATTTCGTATTTATAGTATTGAGAAAAAACAAAAACCAAAAAACTGAAAACAAAAAAAGAAAAAAACCGAAAACAAAACCTACCGCCAGTTGAATCGGCGGTAGGCTTAACGAAACCACAGTTTCAACTGGCGGTAGCTGCCAGCCAGCCTGCCGCCACCCATACCGGCCCTGCCGCCACTGTTACAATCCTACTGCCAATTGAAACGGTGGCAGGTACTTACCGTCGTGTGAGGCGGCGGTAGGTTCCTACCGCCTTTTGGAACGGCGGCAGGGATCCAACCGCCGTTTGAAACGGCGGTTCGTGGCTATTTCTACCAATGTTGAATCCGACTATTCATTTTCCAAAAATCGAAGAAAATTAAATATAAAAAATTCCCTTGACGCGATAAACAGCAATAGTAGCACATCGGCATCCCACTGTTTGCTGCCTCCATCGCTCGCCATCAGTCGCTCGCCTCCGCCCCGCCTCCAGTTCGCCGTCCTGGCAACCTCCGCCGCTCGCTGACAGACTCCATTTGCAGACCGCACTACAGTAAAATGGCCCCCCCTGCAGTTGATTCCTAGCTCTGCCACTGGTCCCGTCCGCTGGGGCCGGCGAGGTGGATTCGAGGCCGGCGAGGTGGCAGGAGATTGCCGGCGGGTGGTAGGTCGGGGGCGAAGTGGACTTCTGGAGGAGAGTGCTTCCGCCTGGCAGTGCGTCGAGGACCGGCGAGGAGAAAAAAAACGAATCGTTTTTTCTTTCACCGCGGCACCGTGTCTGGTCGGGTGGGTCCGACGTGGGTACAGGTGGGTGGGTACGTCGAGTGCGGGTGAAAAAAGTTAGACGTTTTTGGCAGAAACACTCTCCAAATTGCGATTTTTTTGTTCTTCTATAGTCCTTCCACCATATCCACTTCCAAAAACATATGACGGGTGGATCCGACGTGAGGGGTACGGTAGACTCGATTTGGGTGAGAAAAGTTTTCAATTGTCTTCGCTCCCTTATAGTATAGAAGATTACTGCTGCTAAACTGCTCGGGGCTAATATTACCTGCCATACTATGTAGTAACCCGTTCTGCTGCTCGCATAGAGGAAGAACTCCCTCCCTTTCCCTTCAGACCAGAACTTCTTGGGGAACTTGACAAATATCTTGGTGTACACGGCCATGTCGAATTGGTAGATCGACACAACCTTCCATGCCTGATTCAATGTAAGGAAAGAGTGAGATGAATGTGATGACGAAGGTTAATTAAGTGGCTAATAGAACTGATTAACATGGCATGAACATGAAGGGGCCAGGTAGACTGACAGGTAGCTGAGGCTTGAACTGAATGAGATCACTCTGCAGGACTCCCAAGCTTGTCGAAACCATGACATAGTGTGCTTGGTAGACCGAGTTGTCCTCCGTCTTCACGGTGACCCCACTTTTTTTTTTGAACGAACGACCCGGCAGACTGCCGGATTTGTATTAATTAATAGAGAAGGAACAAAGGCCTAGGCTCAAGAAAAATGAAAGCTATACAAAAAGAGACCAAAGCTAGTCAAAATTGTTGAGAGCTGCCAAGCGTTTTGCACCCGCAAGGGTCCACGCTCGTGCTTCCTCCTTGATCTTGGCGGTCAGGTCAATGTGTCGTAGGTACTTCCGCCTGAAGACTCTGGCATTGCGCTCCTTCCATAGCTCCCAGCATACAAGGATTAGCAGGGATCGCCATCCTTTGAGGGGGGCTCCTTTCAAGGACCCCACTTGAGTCCACCACTCCCCGACAGACGTAAATGCCGAAAAGGCCGTCCAATCGGGATGGGCAGTAGGAGACCCCACTTGGGGAGTAGGAGATCTCACGAACCACCTACAAATGCACAAACAAATCAAACTCACATCATGCTCATACACGATTTGGAGATCTCGCGTTACGTACTGTCAGTTAACTTAATTGTGCTTGCAAGACGTGATAAAGAAATGCAAACCTTGTCGAGCTTTAACCGGGGATCGACGATTTTTCCAGACTTATTGTCGGTCTTGAGATACTGGCCGGCGAGGTGGTAGACGACAGACTCATAGCCCCGCTGGTCGGCGACGAAGTAGATGTCGTCTCCGAAGTCGCTGAACGTCGGGAGAGGGACGCAGTTCTGCAGGCTCGTCACGCGTGGCGGCTCCGCGAACTCGTAGTCGAACTTGTAGTAGTCGAGCGCCATGTCCACCGGCGTAGACGGCCCGTTCGGCTGGCTGAACATTTTTCAAGTGCTTATGTTAATTAATTAATTAGTTAGTTAGTTAGTTAATGTGTTTGCGGTTAGAGGCCCAGAAGCCTAACGGCAGAAAATTGTTGCAAAAACATTAGCACTACTTCCTTCTGGGCCTTCAAGCAGGATTCCAACACAAGCCGCTTTCTATACTAAATTCCAAGAAGAAAGCTTCCATACTAAGATTTATTCTACTCTCTGTTCTAAATTGTAGGTCGTTTTAGCTTTTCTAAGTTCATAGCTATTATAATATATCTAGACTTTACACTATATGTCTAAATGCATAGCAAAAATTATGCATCTAGAAAAGCCAAAATGACCTATAATTAGGAATGAAGGGAGTAGTAGTATTTTTGTAGTTTGGAACATTTCATGTTTAAAAGCAGGTCGTGATTAATTAATGTCTGTTTTTTTAGTATAAAGTGTCGCTACCGTTTATTTCACTAATAGAGCTGGAACTGAATCTGAATCAGCAGGACTAACGAAGTTTACAATTTATTAGACACTCATGACTCATCGCAATGCTAATTATGTAGCTTAACTATATGCTTATCTGTCAATAGTTTCTATCTATTTCGCAAAAAATGTGAGATCTTGTTATGTGACGCATCGCTCGTGTGAGGACCAATCCATTAGCCACTAGAGTGCCTATTCTAGGCGGACCATCCTAGATCATTGTCTTGCCTAAATGGTAAAAACAAGGCCAGTGAAGTGATGGCATGGTAGCAACTAGCAACGGTCAGGTAGAGGCAGTCCGTTCTCCGTTGGCAAGATACGTTAAGGCAAATCTCAGCAGGGACTTTATAGGAATTGAACCGGCCACTAGCGTCTTACTCCGTCCCGCAAAGACTGTTCATATAGCTTTCAAAATTTGTCTCAGAGCAGTCCTAAGGGCAGTCCCAATGGTCCACGTAGGATGGAGTCCATCCCTAATAAATGAGGTGACACATCAGCAAATTGGTGACATGGCATCATAGTTAATGAAGAAAGAGGAGGAAAACACAAGACCTGATTTCTTCCTCTAGACTTGGCCTCCTCACGCGAATCAAGGCCACAAGACCCAGCAAAATCGTCATTGGGAAGACCTGGCTAGAGTCTTGCGGGTCTACTCCTCCCCTCCATTGGTAAGACATAAGGGAGAGAGAAAAACGACATTTATTAGGTGAAGACACCAACTGTTGGGGAGAGGTATGTCTATAGATGAATTTTGATGATGTGGCTCTCTTGGACTTCACACATGATTTCTACCATAGAGACTGCCCTAATGGTCCACGTAGGATGGAGTCCATCCCTAATAAATGAGGTGACACATCAGCACATTGGTGACATGGCAGCATAGTTAATGAAGAAAGAGGAGGAAAACACAAGACCTGGTTTCTTCCTCTAGACTTGGCCTCCTCACACGAATCAAGACCGCAAGACCCAGCAAAATCGCCATTGGGAAGACCTGACTAGAGTCTTACGGGTTTGCTCCTCCCCTCCATTGGGAGAGATAAGGGAGAGAGAAAAACGACATTTATTAGGTGAAGACACCAACTGTTGGGGAGAGGTATGTCTATAGATGAATTGTGATGATGTGGCTCTCTTGGACTTCGCACATGGTTTCTACCATAGAGACTGCCCTCACAAAGAATGTTCTTTTAGCTCGTATTAAATGCTATTCTCATTAAACTAACACCAAGTATCAAGGAAAAATTGCATTGAGAAACACATTGAGCCAATGAAATGCTTATTTGATGCCTTTTTTCAAGTTCCAATGCATGATTAATTAGGAGCAACAAGGTCATTTGTCACAACTACTAGCATGTCCTAAATTTTCTAAATGAACGATCTTTGTGGGACGGAGGGAGTATATATGAGAATTGCTTTTTTTATATGAGGCGGCTACCGCAAGGGGGCTCTCGCGTTAGGCTTACGCGGAGAACCCCTCCGGGCCACACGTCAGGCAGCAGCCATTCCCCACGCGCTGCAGTAAAAAAACGCATCTCATCTTCTCCGCACCTCCCGCGTCGCATCGTCTTCTCTGCATTGCGCCCGGCGCCGCGCCAGCCACCACCGCCCGCCACCTCCACCACCGCCCACAGGCTCTTAAGCTGGCGAGTCCTATCAGTATTTGGACTTAACAATATGGAGCCTGATTGATTCGCCGTCATAATTTTAACATGACAGAGTTTTAACAAGCGGCCACAATCTAGGTAAAAAAAATGTGTCAATATTTAGGTAACGTAAATGAGAGATGTTGGCCAGTTTTTGCAACAAAACAAATGGTAGCTAAAACACCTAAACTTTGGCAACAAACAAGCTAATATTGTCGTGGGAATCATGGTCCTCAATTCAATGGAGAAGTGCTGCACGTGTTGGATCTTGATGGAGTGCGTAAGTTGTCTAGAAAAACACGAAGGCATCCTACTTCCAATTACATACGCATACTCCCTCCGTCCTAAAATACAATGCATCTTAAAATTTTCTAACAGACCAATGATGTGGTCAAATGTCTCATGTACCTTTAGCTAATCGTAATACAAAGCAAGTTTTTCCGGTTACCAAGGCAAACATTTGGTAAACTTTTAATTAAGTTGATTAAGTACTTGACAAAAACTCTTAGAGCATCTTATTTTTTAAAAGAATTGTTAGAACAACACTGAAATGAACGCAGCACATACGTTTATTTAGAACAGAGAGGAGATGGATTAAGTTTTTATGTACATACTGATCGTAGAGCCGCTGCATGGCAAGGATGGACATGTCGTTGCTGCCATTAGGGTGCAACGTGCCAGAGTGTTTCTTCCCACTCTCTTCCACATTGTCGGCCCGGTCAAGTCTTTTCTGAACGTAATCTTGGTCATAGAGGCCACCGCTGCCAGCAAAAATATACAAATTAACATGCATAGTAATGTTAATTAGGACAACAATATGCATGCTAACACACATGTGTGTGTGTCTCTCTCTAACGTCTAATAATTCTGATTGGTGCAACAATTTTTCCCGTTCACATGCGCCTGATGAGTAGTTTAATTATATTGGTTTAGCATAAGCCTGCTAGCTTCTTTTCAGTTCACTCGACGAGTCGACGTCGTACTTCTCCTTGTAGACGTTTTGAGCGAGGTAGTCAAAGTCGGAGCGGAAGTTTCTGAGCTTGAGGGGGTGGAGTTGACGATGGGCCAGATGGGGTTCATCTTGCCGCCGTTCATGCCCTCCACCCAGTTGGCGCCGACCTCGACGTTGATGCCGGCGAAGTTCTGCTTGCGGATCCGCCCGCCGATGTGGTCCGTCGCCTCCAGAATCAGCAGGTCCTTTATCCCAGCTTCCGACAGCCTCTTCCCCGCCGAGATCCCTGCATTGACAAAACAAAGTTAGCTAAGAATCATATATAATTAAGGATTTTGGTATGGATAATATAATGACATGATGTCTACCCGACATGCCGGCGCCGACGATGATGACCCTGGGGCCGGCGGCGGTGGCGAGGAAAGCATGTTGTGACTGCAGGCTCAGTAGTACTGCAAGCATGAGAGCAATTATTGCAGTGGAGGGGATCATCTCTTCCGATAACTCTTTGCAATTTGGATGCGTACAGGATGAGAAGTGGAGCTCACACTTCACACACTGCGTGCATATATAGAAACAATACTCCACTATTTGGTAGACCCCCATATATATATATAGATATATAGAAAAGTCCTAAACTTAGTTTGTGCATGTATATGCGGCAATCATTTGGATAGAAGGAATCCTTGCGAAGGAATATTATCTAGGAATTCACAATCCACAGGAACGGCTGCCCATTTTCCAACTTTTTCAAATAACTCCTTTAAGTATAGAGAAAGTCCAGATAACCCTCTAAACTATATGTTTTGGTTTATTCCAAAAAAAATCTGTTTTGGTCAATTTACCCCCTAGACTTCGGGTCTTCGTTTTTTTTCTTCCCATAGATGGACATTTAGTTTAGGAATTGGTGGCTTTTGATATTTTGAATGCTCTTATCAAACTTTAACTAGTGGTGCGGGTAGTGTTGATCTACTATGTGTAATAATGTGTGGACTGATTTCCTTTTGTTAAAGGAATGCAGCCGAAACTCTTTCCATTATGTAAAAACTTATCTCTATAATGCAATTTGTCATTTTTGTTTCTTCATACACAAGTTGAATTTGAGTTTGAGACTTTGGGGGTGGTAGAGGACACTATAATCTATATGAAAAATTATTTGATGATTTTTTAATAATTATTTTTTATATAATTTTGTATCTTAAGAATAAATTTTATTATTAAATATCTTACCCTATCAAAACATAAAACAAATTTTATTATAGTATCTTAAGGACACTATAATCTATATGATATATTTTTTAAAATGTATCTTATGTTGTCTGCTATAACTTGCAAAATATAAACTTAAAACTCCACTTGTGCATCAAGAAAAAAAAGACAAATTGTGTTAAGAGGTAAATTGAACCAAATGACATAATTTAGAGAAGAAAGCTGAATCAACAAATATTTTAGATGGTTATCCAGAATTTTGTTATACTTGAGGGAAGTAATGTGGTCTTTTTCCTATAAGAGAAAGTAGGAGACTCACCTGCTGATTCGCCTAAAAAAGGGCTGCACATTTTTGCTGTCAGCACCACACGCCGAGCAGGTGCGCCTTGTGGTACAAGATGGATTTGGTTAACACTACGTGAAAAAAAAAATTAATGGTGATGAAGGGGTGGTTGGGTGACAAATGTCATATGTCCCAGCAGGAAATTTTAGCGCTGCTACAAAAATATGGGGTGATAGAGGACACGGTATACTTTGTTAGAAAAAATTGCTTGGAGAATTCTCTTCATCATTATTTTTAATGTAATTTAACTCTCTGTGTTTAGTCTAGCATTATCGGATGATCAATCGTAAAAATTCTATAATTATTGATGTGTTTTTTTACATAGATTATAATGTCGTTAGACACTCCACGAAATTCGAAGTCAAACCTCAGCTTGTATGCAGAAAAACAAAAAGATAAATCACATTGTTATGTACATCAAGCTGAAACTTTTTAGGGCATGTACAACCCACAGACGGCAGGTCGTCTGTAGAATCTCGAACTCAGCACACAGACAGATGTCCAGACGGTTCATACAACCCACAGACAGACGGGTTGTCTACAAGCTATTTAATGCTTTGCATGAGGTTGAGATCAACTACAAATATATTTGTGTATATCATTGTGTGGTTAGTGGCATAAACTTCAGCTACAAAAATCACAAATGTTTCTAATACATTTGTTTATTACAGAAATATCATAAACGTTACTATTGTGAATCCGGATGGTGACGTGGCGCAAGCCCACCGTCCATCTTTTTTCCTCCAGGAGCAGCATCATTCTATTCCACTCGATCCAGAAATATCTTTCTCATCTCAGAAGCTGCATCGTGGGTGCGGCGGCCGTGCGTGTGTGGTGCGGCGGCGATGGCAAGCGCATCTAGCTCGAGGATGAGGGGCAGCGGCACGAAGGAGCAAGGCCTCTCTTCTTCGGCGCGGGGGGAGCTCAGTCTCGGGACGGCGGTGTAGCAGGCGTGGGGTGGGGGCGCAGCTGAGCCCCTAATGGAGCTGGACAGTGGAGGACTCGTCCTCGATCTGCACGAGCTCGGCCTCGATCTCCAGCAGCGCCTGCGGTGAATCGAGCGGTCCAGCGGGTCGTCGCCTGGGGACGACGGCGACGGTAGCAGCTCCCTCGCGAGGACGGCAGTGGCGGACCCGCGGACACCGAGCGGCGGCGCCCCTGACTTCCGTCGACATCGCGGGGGGCTCCGGATCCAGTGAGCCCCTCTTCCTCCCCAATCTTCCCCGGCCTGTGACGCACGTCGGCGTAGCCGGAGTAGGGTGGTCGGCGTGGGGCTGGAGAGGGGCCTTGCGACGGCGGGCCAAGGCGACGTGGAGGATCCGCTGCCGAAGCAAGGGCTCCGTCCTCGTGCTCGCCGGTGCCTCACCCCCTCACCAACTGCGGCAGCCCCAACCGCTGTTGTCCCGAGCTTGGCGGGGAAATCTCTCGCGCGCGCACGCTTCGCGCGGGATCCGGCTGCGGCGTCACCTCGAGAAGACGAGGCCGTACAACGGCATCGACCTCGTCGATTTGGCCTCGGAGAACGGGACGCCCTCGTCGCCTCGCCAGACGACGCGGTACCCCGTCGCCTCGCCAAGCGGGGGGTTTTTGCAAAAAGACCGTCAAACCGACGGGTCATACCGACGCGACGCGTTGTACGTGCCTTAGAGAGTTTCCGTTCAGAGCTAAGCTGTACTGATAGCATCGTAGTACGTATACAGTGTATATGCAGCAGCGCTGTACAGTTGTGCAAGGCTGCAACGTTGCCCCGTCGGTGGCCACTGGCAACGTATTGGTGTCCAATGCGATGCATGTGCTGATGTGCACATTACTTGTCCTTCGCCATAGAGTTTCCCATGTGGACGAAGAAAAAGATCTCGTCTTGTCAGTCAAATCTGATAATTCAGACCGCCTTTTCATGGACATTAAGGTCCCAACAGATCAGATTTTTTTAACCAAATCAACATATTAAGATTCTCATAATCTACTCCCGTTGTCCCAATTTGATGGTCTTTGAGAATCTGTGCCCAAAACTCATTTTCCTTGTTCCCTGGCAACTATGATTCAGGGACATAGGGAGTAGATGTTAGGTTAGGTTTCAAAAGCTGGATTTTGGATAGAATTTGAGTTGGTTGTTTGGACGAGTTGATTATATATTAATCTAGATTTCCTTCTTTCTTTACAGCTAACACCATCTTATGAGAGTTTGATAATCTAACTTCTAGATTTTGACCCCGTTTGGATACAAAATCAGATTCTAGATTTTGGATGGATTTTCGAAATCTTTGATTTTGGAAAAAAAAATCCCTTGTGCCTGGTCGGAGAAGCTGAGGCCCCCTTTGGATACGAAATCACATTGTAAAAATCTGGATTTTGGATAGATTTTCAAAATTTTGATTTTAGACAAAATCAGTTGTGCCTGTTTGGAGAAGCGGTTTCTAAAATCTAGATTCTCCTCATTCATTTTCTCCCTTTCCCTATGTGCCACTGTTTCTCCCCCACCTAGCGGCTAGCGGACCTAGATGGGCGGCGTCGATAGGAGCCAGAAGGCCGAGCTCCTCGACGGGCTCGACGAGGGGCGGGAATGAGGCCTACACGACGACCAATGGGTCACCTCTGGCGAGGATGACTGGAGGATCGGTGGCGGTGAGGTGCTATGGCAGGTAGGCAGGATCCAGTGAGGTGGAGGTGGGCGCTGCGCTCGACGGGTTGGCTTTGGTGAGGTAGAGGTGGGCACTATGGTCCGCGGGTAGAGCTGGCGAGGTGGTCGCGGCCTCGCGGGGTGATGTGGTCGGCATGCCACTTCTAGAGAGGAAGAGCAGGCACGACGGGCCGATTGTGACAAGGTGGAGGAGGGCGTTGTGGTCGGCGGACCGGGTTCGACAAGGTAAAGGCAGGCGGTGTTCCGACGGCGTGGAAGAAAAAGGATGGGTGGAGGTGTTGGTAATAGTGGTAAATTTCAACAAATTATGAGGGTATTTTGGTCATTTGGCTGGTTGCCATAATCTGGCAAAAGCTAGTCAGCTCTAAATTCTGAGATTTTGATAATTCGGCTGTTGGATGCTAGAAGCTGGGACCAAAATCCGGTTTGTTTGGATCCTAGCCGAATTTTGAGCTTACGAAAGCTAGGTGGATCTAGGGGCGGATCTACAGCTTGACCCCGATAACTTTCTGAAAATAGCACTAAACATTCTCTCATCCACCTGCAAATCACTTTTAAAATAGTGAATCAATACATGTTTGACCCCGATAACGTAATATCCTAAATTCGCCACTGGGTGAATCCGAACGAGGCATAAGAGGTGCTATTCGTAATTAAACTCCCCATACAGTAATGAAGATAACAAATTTAAATATGCTTATTTAGAATTATATTCATACTAACAAATAAATTTGCCTGTGTATTGCAACGATTTTTTTTCCGCACATCCGTGACCTCATCAACATGAATCCAAACTCACGTGATAACTTGATTTAATACCCACACCAATGCACCAACACCGCTTGTGCCTGCCAATACACTTGTCAGTTTTCAATGGGACAAAAAAAAACCATTGCATAATGCTAGCCCAACCAATATGGATCAAAACTCAGGTGATATAAAAAGTGTAGGCAGGTAGTACTCACGCAACTTGGTTTCACACATGATGTCCGCTCTCCTCCATGCTACATGGTTGAGCCGACTGAGAGTACCCCTGCCTGCACTTTTTATGTCACTTGAATTTTGATCCATGCTTATCGGGCTAACATCATGCAATAGTTTGTTTTCTTCCATTGAATGAAAAGTGCATTGACAACCACAAGCAGTGTTGGTGCATTGGTGTGGGTCATAATTAAATCAAGTTATCACGTGAGTATGAATTCATGTTTATTAGGTCGTGGATATGAAGAAAAAAATCCTCATTCGAGGCACGAGCATATATGCTACTAACAAATTATTGGTGTTTGTAGCTTAAAAATTGTTTGAAAATCCAGGTACTCTTTTTTTCAAAATGAAATAGTAAGCACCTTCATAAAAATATTTGGAACTGCAGGCACCTAGTTTTTTTCTTTATTTGAAGGCATGCAACATCCCAATATTGGACGGGCAGGGCAGCTTTAAAAAAAAGCACAGTTGCCACGGCAACAACTCAACAAGCAAAGAAAAACATTAAAAAAAGGAAAAAGAATTGCCTTACACCATGGGCTACATTTCTATGGGCCGGATGGTGGACTTTCTTCTAGTTCGAGTAATACTCAATTTGGGCCCAACCCTGCCTTCCTTCTTCTTCCACCTTCGGCGTCTCGAGAAGAAGGTTCTCCCAACGAATCCGTACTTCCGTAGCACGCACCTCGATAGGGTTTCGGCCACCACCATGGCCGACGCCGCGCCGTCCATCCCGGCCGCGATCGACTCCCTCCAGGCCTACTCCACGGCCCTCTCTGCCTTCACTGCTGCGTGGCGCGCCGTCGAGTCTCATGCCGCCGCCCTCGACTCCACCCTCGCTGCTCGCCTCGCCGGATTCTCAGAGCTCGAGCTGATCTGCTCCGCGATGGATGGCACTGGGCTACGTGCACACCTCACCCAGCATAGGGACGAGCTCAAGGAGCCCGCGCGCGCCCTCGACGCCGCGCTCTTGGTGGCGCCCGATCCGGGGCTTCTAGTCCTCTCCGCGGCCGCGGGTTTCTGCCGCGCGCCACCGGAGGAGGCCAAGAGCGACGGGGACATCAAGGTGTCCTGCCGCCTGCTCATCGGCCTGCTGGACCGGCTGCGCGCGATTGGGGTGAAACCGTCGACGGAGGCGCGCGATGAGGCCAGAGCTATCGCAGCGGACTGGAAACGAGGCAAGCGGATCGGGCCGGACGTGATGTTTAAGCAGGAAACAGTCGCATTCCTGCTTCTCGTGGGGGTGTTTGGGCTGGTTGAAGATGTGGGCGGCGCCCGCGAGGTGCTAGATCTGGTTGTGTCGATCGCCGGCCGGGAGCGTGCTGTCGATGCGTTCCTCGGCCTTGGGCTCGATCTCGACCAGCATATGCCAGGTAAGCCACATTTACTTTGTGGAAGATAATTTGCAGGTTGCATTATTGTTGATTGTGTGCTGAATTGACCAACCAATTTAGTTTGTCACTCATCTGGCCTGCAGATTCAGGATGATGCTTCTAGTGGTAGTTGGCTTATATATTGTCTTTATTGATCCATGCCTGTAGAATGCTTACTCTTTAGGGCTTGTTTGGGAGAGCTATCCTCCTATATTTCCATCCCTGCCCTGATTGTAAGTTACATTGACATGGATGCTGGTGTCAGTTGTCCAACTTGGCTGCTGAGTATTCGATTCGACAAATTTTTTGGGGAGACACAAAAACTCGATTATCAGGATATTTGGCGCCCTTTAGTTAACTCTCAGTTTTGCATTATGCATGTAAGCTTTCCTATTGGACCGTATTCAGCTTGACTTGGGAATAAATTGACATACAAATTTTGTGTTTGTGTCTGTGAGATAACATGCTGCTGTTCTTTCTTCCTAGTTCTGTCATTGTCTTATCAGTATGT
Source organism: Cenchrus fungigraminus (assembly GCA_036936925.1). NCBI lineage: Eukaryota > Viridiplantae > Streptophyta > Magnoliopsida > Poales > Poaceae > Cenchrus > Cenchrus fungigraminus. The sequence continues at coordinate 132,278,623 of CM072777.1, forward strand.
TCTACGAGTATGCATGATTGCACATGACTTGGCTTGATCATAGCTTCCTACTCCCTCTGTCCCGTTTTAAACGTCGTTGGGAGCACAACACCACATACCAAGGCAAATGGCAAATTACCCTGACACCCCTACCCAGCAGTCAGTCATCTTTTTTTACACCGCAATTGTGTGGTGGGGAGCAGCCCTGGGCATGCATGAGCGCTGGGCATGCGGCGCTGGTAGCCTGAGTGGCCTAGTGCGGTAGGCAGTGCCGTAGGCAACGACGTTTAAATCGGGACGATGCACTGTCGTTCCAACGACATTTAAATCGGGACGGAGGGAGTAGACGCTGCTATTTTTTTTTCTGTTTTAGCAATCTTATTGCTCTTGCTATGTTCTCATATATCTTGTTGGCAATTGTATTTCTTCACATGTTCTGTAAGATTTTAATTTGTGTTGCACTGATCTTTGTGGAATCACTTGAGTCGTGTCTTAACGTTGTGTACTTATCTATAAATGTGTTGTTTCATTCCATCATTTTTCTCTTGTTTCATAAATTGAATCTTTTGTTATTTGTAGCTTAGAAGATTTTTGGATGCTTATTGGGAGGCAGTGAATGTTTTCGACAGCAATGCTTATAGCGTCAGACATGCTCATGAGTGTTTTTTAAGAAATGACACCTTACAAGATTCAATCATAGGCATTTGCGGATGTCACGTATTTATTCACAATACACTATAGTCTTTTCTTCAGCCAGGGACACTCTTTGTTTTGCTATTATAAAAGTTCATGGCAGTAATGCTGTTTTCTGTTCCACTTTCCATGTTTGTAATTATTTTTAGATAAAAAAATTGACCTTGAGATGAAACTTTTCTTTGCACCAGTTCTCATTGAGAAAATGACATAAAAAGGTAAACAGCTTGAGGCGGTCAAATTCATTCAAGCTCTTGATGCAGTACACAAGTATCCTTTGTTGCCTATTCTGAGGTCGTATATTAGTGCTGCTGCATTAGCTGGGAAAATGATCCGGATCAGGGGAGATGATCCTGCCTCTCAGGTACATGTCTGCTTTAGTATTAAATTGTGCACATTTTTCATTGTACAGACAGTTCTTATTTCCTGAACTATTCGTACTTTGCCAGAGTGCAGCTGATTCTAAAGAGCGCACGCTGCTCGGAACACTACAGAAGTTCATCAAGGAACAGAAGCTAGAAAAACTTCCTATTTTGGAAGAAGCCAACAAGAGAATGGCACAGTTGGATCAGCTAAGTGCAGAGAGAAAGAGAGCTGCCGCCGCAGCGGTGGCAGCTGCTCAACAAGTTAGCAAGAGCATTGAACAGCAGCAGAAGATACAACAGCTGATGCTGCCTGCTAAGAGATCAAAGGTAGACAATGCGGTGCAAGGTTCTTCAGGCCAGAACATCCAATCAGCTGGAACTCCTATTCAACAATTCATCCCGAGGCAGAGCGTCCATACTGCTGTAGCGCCAAACCGGTATCAAGCTGCTTTAAAACCAAATGTACTACCTGCGATTACTCTGATTCCGCAAGTTGTTACCGGGAATCATCGTCCAGTTGGCATCCAAAGTCAGGTCCCTATTGCACCTGTTGTTCCCACTCAATACGGTGGTTTGGCAGATTATGAAGGGATATCCTCCGGACCATATAGGTCCAGCACTTCAGTTCCTGGACCAAGTGCTTTAAATGTTCCGAGTGGGCATGCTCCATCAAGGTCAAAGCTCTATTCTGGAGACCCTCTTGCGTCTGTCTCCCGGTCATCAGGCAAGAGGGGTTCATCTTACAACTATTCCTTGTCCAATATGTCAACTTATGATCCTAAATGAAGAGGATTCGGTTCACCAGTGAACTAACCTTGAAAATTTGGGTTCCAGAATGAGCCCTGGTCCCTTTGTAAATTCTAACTGTTCATTGTAAATAACAAAGGTCGTGGATTTGTATGAGTATGAAAATTTCTGACAAAGTCTAATAGATATTGTAGGAACTTACATGGACTCCGGCCATAATGACAAGTTACCTTTTGTGTCATTCTCTTTAAATTCACAATCTTCTTATGTTAACTTGGGAATGGTTGTTTCAGCAGTTTGCGTTGTGAGGTCATCTGTGAGCATGCATGTGAAATTCATACGTTTTCCCTAGTTGTTCCCAACAACAAAAGTCAAAACATTGCTGCTGCTTAATTGCGATATCTTCGTTTTGCTTACGTATTATGTAGCTTCATATCAGAGATTTATATGGATTGTATTATGTAGCTTCATATCAGAGATTTATATGGATTCCGTGTCACAATTCACACTAGATATTTCATTCTTTGTTAGGCCGTTGATTAGTTGTTATTTTTGAAGTTTTCACCCACAATGCCACCATCTCCATTGCCATGGAGGGCGTTTTGGGCCACAATAACATCAATTATTATATGTTTATAAACTGTTCTTTTCGAGGTATAATGTGGTGCTGAAGCATGTACAAAATCGTTTCTTAATTATAAGAAACACTCTATCTTATGTTTAATAGCCCGTGCACATAGCTTAGAGTTGCACAGGGGATACAGCAAAAACAACTAGACGACCCAAAAGCATGGACCTCATCATCGACTACACACCAACACGTACTACTACACACACTTAACATTCACGACGACACACAAAATTAACGCTGCCTCGCGGCACGCCTACGACATCATCCCTTACTCCTGCTCCTTAATTTGGACTACCACTACATGACATACTCGAACAAGAATTACTACTACATGACAAACATCCCTGGCTAGTACAGCAAGGCGTGGCCGCGCAGGTGCCTGTGGGTCAGCTTGTTGACGACCGTCATCACCGCGCGCGCGTGCATCTCGCGCTGGACCGCCGCCGGGAGCCTCTCGATCCGCCGCGCCAGCGCCCTCACCTCCTGCGGGAAGTGCTGCATCGATCGCATGCCAGCCAACACAGCAGTCAGCTCTACTAGATCGATCGGCAACATATATAAAAAACAAAATAAAACATCAGCAGCAGCAGCAGCAGCAACTTATATTACGTTCTTGCCGGCGTCGAGCAGCTTGGAGACGACGTAGTTGGAGTAGTTGCCCCGCACCAGCTCGGCGAGCGCGCTCTCGCGCAGGCTCTGGAACGCGGCGAGCAGGCGCTGCATCGGCATCGGCGTGCGCGCGACGAGGAAGCATGCCTCCACCACGTAGCTCCCGAACCGGTCCGAGGCCACGGTCACCACGTCCGCCGCCACGCGCTCGGTGATGGCCACCTGGAGGAGATCGCTGCCCAACCGGATGGCGCACTGCAAAAAGTAGTTGCTGCGCCCGGCGGCCGAGATCTATCTCGTTAGTTACTTTCATTCCTCTTAACTAATACGTAACAAACTGACGAAGACAAATCGCGATCGCGCACCTGTATTGGCCCATGGCGATCTCGACGGTGCGGTTCAGGATGATCTCCTCGAGAGCGCGGAGCTCGCCGTTGCGCGCGCACTCGAAGCATTCTGCCAGGCATCTCGACCCGAACGACGAGAAGAGCAGCTCGTCGATCATGGCGGTGGAGAACTCGATTATTGTCTGGCAGAAATCGACAAGTAAGCAAAACAGCAAAAGAAAATCAAAACTGACAGTAACTATCGATGATATTGTTGGCGAGCAACCTTGCTGTCCTCGTAAGACATCGTCTTGAAGCAGAAGCGAAGCAGGTCCGCGCCATTGTACTGCTCCATGAGGCGCTCGTTGAGGAGCCAGCAGATGAACTGCACGAGCATCCGGGGGTAAGGCGCCAGGGCCTGGACGAGCACCTGCAGGAGATCTGCCAGCCTGCATGCGCCGTGCAATAATGTAAAACAACTTGTTGTCTGAACATTTGCGAATCAAGGTGCAATTTCAAAACTCGATCGGAAAACGAACGTACCCGCGATTGTGCCTCGTCTCGCCGCCCATCAGAAAGACAATGCCATTGGACACCGTGCCGACGATTTCCTCGAGCTCTTCGGGCCGCCCGGCGCAGGCGCGCACCAGCGCGAGGAGCACGTCGCGCCTGTCTTTGCTCCCCGTGACGCAGCCCACGTCGCGCCTGACTGTGGCGAGCACGCTCCGGCGCACCTGCTCGTCGCCCTCCGCAAGGAGGCTGGCCACGTGGCCCGCCGCGCCCGGGAACGTCAGGAGGTCGGGCTCCATCGGGCGGCGGAGCAGGCTCGAGCGGACCTCCTCCTGGGCGGCGCTCATCGTGCTCTGGTAAGCGGAGGCGAACGGGTTCAGGCTGGAGTTGCCGTCCCGTGGGAAGGAGGCGGCGCCGAGCTGAGGGGCACTGGGCATGAGCTGGTAGTTATTGCTGGCGCAGGGGCTCGGGCTCGGCGGCGTCGACGACGAGTGGGACGGGCCGGCGGGGACGAAGTGCCCGGCACCGGCTTCAAGCTCTGGCGTGGGTACGGCGGCGTTGAGGCGTGGGCTGTGCGCGCCAAAGTGCGAGGCGTAGAAGCTGCCGAAGCCGTAGGAGAGGTGGGGCGGGACGTACCCGGCGCCCGTGGAGCTCTCGCTGAAGCAAAAGTTGTGCGGCTGTTGCATGAGCACTTGGGCCCTGGAGGTCGGCAGCGGCACCTGCTCCAGCGGCGGCGAGGAGTCGTCGTCACCGCCCAACCGCATCACGCGAAAGTAAGCGTGAAGGTCGGCAGCGGCATCGATCGGAGCGGCGGCCTCGGTGGAATCGGCGGCGATCGGGGCGGCGGCGGGGCTCTGTTCAATCATCGGGAGGGTTTTGGATTGCGATATCTGGCCGTCGAGGATTCTTCGGGTAGCGGCCGCGAATATATAGATTGGGGCTATCGGGACGTGGGACCCCGCGCGGCGCAGGGGTCCGACTCGATCCCGGTCCGACTCTCTGCGACGCGGCGGTGGGCGGACTTGATTACCGACTCCTACACGACTAGGTTACGAGCAGATCTTCGGTGGTTGGCTGTTGTTAGTTGGGATTTCGCTCGTTAACCGCTCGCATCGCATTGCCCGCGCGGAAGAGCGAGAGCTGGCCGCCGACGCTCTAGCTTGCAAGCGTGCGTGGGTGCCGTGCCTCGAATGCGACGGCATTGGTCTAGTGCCTGCCGTGCCTCTGACGAAGCTCGGGCTGAAGGCGACGACGCGAATGGGAGAGCCTGAAGCCTGAGGGCACGAGACCATCTGCAGGCAGTTTCCGTGCTTTATCTGCCTATGATTTAAAAACAGGCGGTTTTGCTTCTTGAAATTAAAGGATCAGTGTGAATCTGAATCAGATGGCAAATATGATACACGAATTGCGACTATGGTAATCTGACCAAACATTAGAAGCATAACACGTACTATACACGAATTGCGACAGTGGTTAATCTGACCAACCAGACATCAGAAGCATGGATTCAACAAAGATGCAGGATGCAGAAAGACAGTATATCTGAATTTTCATTTTTAACATGAATTCGATCGGACCTGTACACAACAGCAGTCATGTCGTGCACGGACGTAGCAAGCTACTCCCTCCGTTTCATTATATAGGCATTTGTAGGATTCAAAGTTTTTGTCACAATATTAACATTTCTACAATGTGGGCCTCACCACCCATTGGATTCCTCCCATACAACAAAAAAACTCCCATCGGTCGGTTGTTCCCAGCCGCACAAGCCAAGGCACCCTGGCGGACCCCGTCGTCCCCTCCGCCGCGGGTCTTGCGCCCCTCCGCCGCCAGTCCCCAGCCAAGGAACTCTCCACCCATCGCCGCTCCTTCTCGATCTACTCCCTCCCCCCATGGATGGCACAAGTGAAGGAGAGCGTAGTGTACAATGAGGTGAGCGGAGGCGCCGATTGTCGATCATATATCCCTGGGTACCCATACATAGAAGAATACAAACTCATACTATAGATCCATGTAATCCTACTAGAACTCCTATCTTGTAACCGACTAGGAACCCGCCCCCTGGACTATATAAAGGAGGGTCGGGTACCTAAGAGGACAGGCCAACACCTCAAGGTAGATCCCCCAACCCTTCCGGGGAACACCCAAGCGCAGGGCGTCATACATGATACTCCAAACAGGACGTAGGGTCCGCCACTCTGACGGTCCGAACCTGTATAAATCTGTGTCCCGTGTCCTCGCGCATACCTTCGAGTTCCAGGTCTGGCGATCCTCCACCGCACAATCTACTACCTCGGGTACCCCTTGGTAGGCTCAGTGGCCAAAACACTGACAGCTGACGCACCAGTTAGGGGTGATCATCAAGATCATTGAGCGAATTCGAAGGACTTTCCTCTCCATCAATATCAATTTACTCGGCGACATGCAGCTGTTCGGCGGCTAATCAGCAAATCGCCGAAACTACAACAGTGTCCGAACCGAATTCGATTCTGTCCTTGCCACGACTACAACGAAGTCCGAGGCAGGCTCGGAAGGGGCCCGCTGACCAAGACCGGACAGAAGACCAACTGGCTATACGCGTCAACCGACCGAGATTACTCCACTGCCAACACGACTACACGAGTACAGCTAGTAGACATCAAGCTGAAAAATATCTACTCCGCACGTGCAATCTACAGTTAGGAAAATCAATTCAGTAATGATTGCCATCGGCACACGTGAAGACCATGCAAGTGCAACTTCAAGGATTTTTTTGCTCCTTGCACACGCAAAGCAACTTCCATGGATCTGAAAACTGCTGGCACGTGAAACAAGAATTCAACTCACCGCACTGTGCTACGCGCACACATACAAAGCTACCAGAGCCTGGTGCACACAGGAAGGTGTACGTGAATACAACTACATCGACATTCAGCTCAACACCTGTTGACTACTTCAACCACTCGAGTGCAACTACCTCGGGGTGCGATCGGATACCTCGGCTACTCGTGCAGCTCGTTGTCGACTACTGCGCCTATACCGAGCATCCGGACGCATCGCCTCGCCGCTCGATTTCTCGTCGGTCGGTTGCACTGGCTTTCGCCGTGCGCCCGGTCACTTCGTCTCGCGGCTTAATTACTCGTCGTCTGGTGGCACCGGCTCTACTGCGCCTATGCCGTGCATCCGGAAGCGTCGTCTCGCCGCTCGACTTCTCGTCGGTCGGTCGCACTGGCTCTCGCCGTGCGCCCGGTCACTCTGTCTCGCGGCTCGACTACTCATCATCTGGTTGCACCGGCTCTACTTCGACTACGCCGTGCACCGCCTCGACATCGTCTTGCGGCCACACCAACTCATCATGTACTACTTCGGCTACTCTTCTCGGCTAGTTTTTACTTGAAAACTAGTCGAGAACGGTTTCTACGCCCCCCCAACAACTAGTTGGATCCACCTCCGACTAGTCGACTTCGTCAACACTCGTCCACGAGTTCATTCAAAACCCGCTCCGGCGGTACAAGCCGACTTCGGTCGCATCTCCAGACCGTTTCTGCGGTATCAGTAAGTCATTTATTTCAATGATTATTTTTTCTTCTTCTTTGGCTTGTTTTGCGCATGCAGGACAACACGCCAAGGACTACTTATTTGTGTACGCTTCTCAACGGATTTTTTCACTAGAGCTACACTATGTCGACTACTCTTGGGACATATCAACAAGTCATCGCGAGCTCACTCCATCAACTCAGGGGCTATCCCAAGGAGGCAACTTCTAAAGTCTGCTCCGTGCGGCAATTTAAAGTCGACTTACTCAAGTCGCATCTCCAAGTCGACTACTCTAGTCGCATCATAAAGTCGATTTCTAAAATCGCATTTTCAAAGTCCGCTTCGCGCGGCACAAAGTCGACTTACTCAAGTCGCAATCTAAAAGTCGACTTCTTCAATCGCATTCTTAAAAGTCCACTCCGCGTGGCAATCTAAAGTCGACTTCGGTCGCACCTTCGCCAGACGGCATACTGCGTGTGTAAACTTCGATGGAACCTAACTGTAAGTGGCCCTCGCGTCCTGGCAATGATGGTACCTAGCTGCACGCGGTCTTCATGCTCCGTACCATGGGTCTGAAACGCATGACCCTAAGTACTCTCGCTCTGTCCACTTACCCTGGGTCTCCCTGTTACCGTGCCGATCCATACTCTAGGTCTCCCTGTTACCATCTGATCCTTACTCCTGGTTCCTGCTTCTATGCCAATCTCCGGCTGTAAGTGATTCTCAGGTCCAGGTGACTACCTAGCTGTAAACGGTTTTTCGAATCCAGGTGACTACTCAGCTGTAAGCAACTCTCGGGTCTAAGCAACACTCTCTCCAGACGGCTACAACTGCAAAAACTCGTAGGGGATCATGACAATCCTCTCCAGGCGGCTTCGACTGCGACTACTCGTAGGGGATCACGACAATCCTCTCCAGGCGGCTTCGGCTGCGACTACTCGTAGGGGATCACGATAATCCTCTCCAGGTAGTTTCATTTTGCGACAACTCGTAGGGGGTCACGATAACCCTCTCCAGACGACTCCGTGTCGTATAGAACAATAAGTGGCACATGCTGTCCTTGTTCTATTTAATCAAGAGGCTGCAGCCTAGAGTAACACCCTTCATAGTAGGATCTCAGTGGAACTCTAACACAAGTTGTCGTTACAACAAGATGAGTTCATCACACTGTCCCCTATGGTCTTACTCGTTCTTCGAAACATTCTTGCGAGTACTTCTCACTAGGCTCAAAGCCTCAGAAGTACTTAAGACACTATTACTCAATAGTGTATCCAGACATTGTACTCGAGGCAATGTATTTTTTCCTGACGTCTCCGGAGGCAAAACAATTCGTTTTTTCTGTTTTTTTAATTCGCTTTTTTGCCTTCCGGAACGTGTTCTTTGGCTTTTCAGTGTTTCGAGTTTCTTTCTTGGCTCGAAGTACTCAAAGTCGACTTCGGTCGCATTCTAAAGTCTGCTCCGCGCAGCATAAAGTCGACTTCGGTCGCATTCTAAAGTCTGTTCCGCGCAACATAAAGTTGACTTACTCAAGTCGCATTCTAAAGTCTGCTCCGCGCAGCACAAAAGTCGACTACTCAAGTCACAATATAAAGTCTGCTCCGCGCAGCATAAAGTCGATTTACTCAAGTCGCAATCTAAAGTCGACTTACTCAAGTCGCATCCAAAGTCGGCACAAAGTGGCCAAAACACTGACACCGGTAGAACAAAGCCTGGGTGCGGCGGAATAGGGATCTGGTGCGGGCGCGACGCAGAAGAGGCCGTGAGGCGGTGATGCGTCATGCTATGGCGGCCCTGGCGTGGCTCCCTGACGAGGACACGGAGATGGTGTTTGCGCTAGATCTGGAACCGACGCCTGCGAGATGTGCGGCGACAACAGCTGCGAGAGCCACCGCGGCAGGAGGTGTAGCGGCCACAGAGTTGCTGGATGTGCCTTTTTTGTGTGGGCCACACCTGATGGCTTTTGTATCTCATCATTGAACTCAGAGCTACATGCGTAATTTCTCCTCATTGCTATTTTTGATTTTGAATACCCGGAATGCCGATAATTCATCTGTACACCGTGCAGCTCGGATGGAAGCAATCCGGACCTTTGATCTCTATCGGTCTTCGTGCATTTTTGTCCTGTTAGCTTGTATTTTGATGGTATATGAATTATTTTCACATTGTATTTGCTCCTAAGAGCCTGCAACGACAAGACACAAAGAGGCAGCAGTACAATAGATGATGACATAAAGATGCTTCTCCTGACATGTGATGCTACAGCTTCCCAAGCATCCACCCTTCCCAAGACTTTAACGACTATCTTTCCCTCTCTCTCTCCCATATGTGATGTTGCAACTTTTTTCCCTTTCTACTAATTTTTTAACATTTTGTACAATCACACCTACTCCTACACACCTCACACAATTTTATTAATCCCAGCTCGTCGTTACTTTACATACCCGTGCACACCTTTTACACACTCAATGCACCCAGTGTACCAGGTAGGCTCCGATCAATCGAGTAATAATTATCATGCTCATTGTTATGTACACTTCAAGCATGATGCACCCTTTATACTCGCATATTCTTTTTCTCATTTTACTCTCATAAATTAGGAGCGAACATTTCATAAAGATTGATATGCACAATCATATAGAAACTAATGTTAAGAAATGATATGTTCAAAGACTGAACATTTCATAAACAAATCTTCATGATATGTACAAACATATAGAAACTGATACACTATTAATATTTAACATTCAAATGAAAAAAGGAAATTTCAGAAATAATGGAAGGCCATAATTGCAAAGCAGCAGCAAACATTTCAGAAATGATGGAAGGCCATAATTGCAAAGAAAGAAAGAAATGATGGAAGGCCATAATTGCGAACATTTCAGATTTGTTTCCTCACTTTTCATCCCAAAACAGCTGCTAGCAGCAGGTCCAAACGAAATTATAAATAAAAACACAATCAAGAAACTAGGACCATGGGAAAAAAATGAAATCAGCTTCTACTCCACAACAATTTCATCGTGTGTCGCTTCAGCTCCATCTAAGCAGCAGCAAACTGCTCTTTTACGAACAAAAACCAACAAATATGGAAGCACAACCACAGAGCACACCAGCATGGCGCCACAATCTATGGGGGAGAGCTAGATTCTGGAGTTCACACAAGCAGCTTGACGTCACAGAGCACACCAGCATGGCGCAGCGAACCTGGAGGGACACGGCATGGCGCAGCACCCGGTGACAACACCGCCCGCCCAGGCCACATGACACATGACCGACGATGCCCGAGATCCGGCCGAGCACCACGCACCGCGGCCATGGCCTGCTCCCGACCTGAGCAGAGACGGATTCGGGACGGCGACGGCACCCGTCCATGGAGTGCGGCAGCGGCGACCACGAGGCCGCCGGCTTTGCTGCCCTCCCCACCAGGCCGCCCCTCGATGCAGCTCCCGGCGTCGCCTCCACGACGCGGCCCCACCCGACGAGGCTCGGGGTTGACGCGGCGGCAACACATCCAGGCCGCCTAGGAGGAAGAGGGCGCCTCGCCGTGCCGGATCTGGCGCAGATCGAGACCGGCTCGCCGTCGTGGTCCGGAAGGACGTCGGTGAGGCCGCGAGAGAGTAAATCGTGGGCGCTCGACGATGCACACCTTCGCGGCATGGAATCGCCTGGGATGTCCCGACTCGTGTCATGCTGCTGCGCTGCACCCGCTCCATGCCGAAGGCCGCAGGCACGCGAGCTGCGACCGGCGTCGACCTCCGCGGCACTACGGGGGCCACGCGTCCGCCGTCCCCGCAGATCTACGTAGTGTCGAAGCTAGGGTCGCCGTTGAGCTCCGCGGCGCCGCCTCGCCAGCATCAAGGGTGACGCCCCCGCAGATCTGCGTCGCACCCGAGCTGAGGCTCGTGGTCGGGTGCCGGGGTCGGAGGCTCGGACCTCGAAGGCGGTGCAGGGAGATCTGCACTGCTGTGCTCCCTGGCCCGGAGCACATCAAAGCCGGTGGTCGCGCCTACGCCGCCACTCGCCAATCCGAGCACTCGAGCGCCGGATCAGGACGTAGGGAGGGGAGGACGACACTTGCTCGGGGCGGATCTGGTTACCGGCAGTCGAGTCATCGACCCCACGGTCTGCACCACCGCCTCCTCGTTCCTCCGCCGCCGAGCGGCGAAAGCAGCCAGAACAGCACCGACAGCATGACGGCGCCGCCGAGCAGAACTGCGGCCGCGCAGCGCCACCACCGGCGCCGCCCGCGCCCCTCCTTCCCGCCGTCGCCTTCTCCTCCAGCTGAGTCCGGCGAGTCCCCCGCCGCCTTCCCCATCACCGAGCAGCATATCCGCTCACCGCGGCACCCCCACCGCCGCAAAACAGGAGAGAGAATGCAGGTGATTCGAAATGTTTTGAAATCGCTGGAGAGAAGATGGGAGGGTGCTTTTATTCTGTGGGTGTGTTTAGAAGACAAAATTGGGATACAAAATTGGGAGATTTTGCACGGATTTTGAGCTGAAAAGCACTGTTCCGAACTGAAAAGTATTGTAGCACTTTTCGTTTGTTTGTGGTAAATATTGTCCTACCATGGCCTAACTAGGCTCAAAAGATTCGTCTCGCAAAGTACATCCAAACTGTGTAATTAGTTTTTGATTTCATCTACATTTAGTACTCCATGCATGTACCGACATTTTTGATGTGATGTTTGATGTGATGGGGAATCTTCTTTTTGCATAGTGTATTTTAGAGGAAGTTGGGCTCCTAAACAGGGCCTATATAGAACTGTACATATACGGTGGACCCCCTTCTGTACATATGGTGGACAAGACATAATGCAGAGCCTCTGACAGCTTTCACCAATCTCAAAATGGTACTGAATTCGGAATCAACGTACCCGATAAAACCTATCCGAGCTGCAGGGTGTGAAATATCTTATTCCAACCCGGAATGCTTACATTCCAGAACTGAGGGAGTATACATTGGGATAGAACCAACACACGAGAGCTGAAGTACACTGCACACACGGCACGCTGCGCCGGACACACAGTTGGAAGACCACTAATCAACTGGTACTCCCTCCGTTCCTAAATATAAGCATTCTCCGATTTTCATGATGCACGTTTGACCAATTTTTATAAATTTTTTGAATAAGACGAATGGTGAAACGTGTTCAGCAAAAGTCAACGAATGCTTATATTTAGGAACGGAGGGAGCAGCTACCTTCCTTGCCACGTACCTGCACGCCTCATGGGGAGCACCGTCCTAAGTTCATGACGACCTTTTCATCACCCACGTCGTACGCCTTCACCTTCCAGGCGCACCACCGGCAGCTCCTTGATCCTCCACGCCAGCTCCTCAATCTTCCCCAGGGAGCCCTGCACATCACACTATTGGACACGAATGAAAACGGCAGGCAGCTGAGGATCGATCAATGAGGGCCACCCCGGGGAAGCACGCCTGCACCACGTAGGTCCTGTACCGGTCCAAGGACAGCCTCACCAGGTGCTCTGCAACAAGGTCCGTGATGTTCACCCTGATTAGCTCGCAGCCGTCAGCCGTGTGCCGTGCTCGAGGACTTCCTGCAAGAAGTAGTTGATACGACACGCAGGCGCGAGGCTTCATTAGTTTCTTAAAACCCGACGCTTCATCTTCAGTTCAGAATGCTGAAACTGAAAGCGGAATGATAGAAGGACGCTTCCTGTAATCGTATGTTCAGCACGCACCTGAATTGTCCCTCGGCGATTTGGACGATGTTGCTCAAGATGATCTCCCGGAGGACCTGGAGCTCGGCTAGCAGCTCGACATTTCTCGCGTCCATGAAGCATTCCACCATGGAGTTCGATCCAAACTTGGATGAGAGCACACCAAGGAAGTTGTTAAGGGCATGCCGGACGACAATCTAAAAGGAAGCGTGTCAGATAACACGGAGGAGAGCATTGGTACGACGTCTTGTTGTTGCCAAGTCGTGGGCACTGTTACATTACATACCGAAGGATCCTGGTAAGTATGGATGAAAACGGATCGGATACGGACGGATACTGCGGATACAGATACAAATAATTTTTCTTTCTCGGACTGAATTCTCGGATCGAATACGGATACGGACAGTATATTTTTTGTCGAATAGTAATATTCATCATATTTGGATCATAGAAATTCAACTTTGAATTTCCGGATACTAATGCGGTACGGATAGTTACGGATATTAAATGTCCGGATTCGAATACGGTCTTACCATTTGAGTGTCTGACCCTTTCGGTCGGTCGGTCGGACGGATAATATCTGTACCACTTTCATCCCTAGTTGGTAAGGGAATGTGGCCGTAGTGAAGATACTGCGAAGCAGATCCGGCCCTCTCCTGTGATGGAACAGACCTTCGTACAGGAGGTGATTGATGAGCTGCCAGCGCAGTACTGCAGCTGGGGGTACGGCGAGATTCCGTAGAGATGTCACCCTATATAGTACACAAAACACCAAGGTCACAAACATGTTGACATTATCCAGAGTAAAAGTTAACCCAAGAATGAATATAATCAGAGCAAATGGCATGAATCTTTAGAGAAATTTAGTGTTGGAAGGATTCAAGGGACTGCTAAATTTCAGTTGAGTCGACACTTGTCTGAATATTATGCAGTTTACATTTGTATACCGAGATTTCTCTCAGGCAAGATTTCAATCAATTGATAAACACAAAAAAGTTGTGCTCAATTAGTTCACAGATTGACCAATCTAATACAACAGAAATGAAAAGCTTCAAATTGCGAAGTATTTCTTCCCAAATTCCGAACATGCCCTCGTGGCCTTCGTTCAGGAGGCAATTCATGAGATTCTGGCGCAGTGTGTCGTGCTCCCTCACCACCTCGAAGAGTTTTGTTAATGATTTCACCATGTGCAACGCACACAACAGCAAGGTCACACAAACATTGACATCAATATAATCGCAACAAATGGCATGAGATATTTTGAGAAAAGGAGTATCAGAAGGACTCAAGGAACTGCTAAACTTCAATAGACACTTGTCTGGATATTATGCAGTTTACATTCGTAGTGAGGATTCTCTCTGGATCGATTTGAATTAATAGTTGTGCTAAATTAGTTCAATAGGTTGATCAAACTAAGGGAAGCGAAATGTGAAGCTTCAAATTCGAACCATCTATAATTATCTTAATACAATAGAGTTAAAAGAAGCCACCACTTGTCCACGTTCACCGAGAGGTGCTAGAAATTACCACGTTAATCTTTAAAAAAGAAGAATATACATCGTTAGATTTAATGAAGATCTAACGGTCTATATTCAACCAAAAAACCATATCGAGTACAACATGTTAATCAATAATAAAAATAAAAAATATATTATTGGATTTTATAATATTAATATAGCCAATGTCCACGTTGAATACATAATAATAGTTTTACAAATTCTGAAGCAACTTGGACGGAATAAGTCAACAAGCTAGGAGAGAGAGAGAGAGATCTTGTCAGCCAAAGAAAATCAAGGAGCTTTATGAGGATACATCATCCACTACTCATTAGTGTTTAAGAACTAATGATGATACATCATCTACTACTCATTAGTGTTCCAATTCCAAATTAAAATTGAATTCTAACAATTACTTCTACCGATATACATTGAACCACTCACCTAGATATTCTACTAAAAATATGTGGATAATTTACATCGATACCAAACACTCACAAACAAAAATCTAGACCACAAGCAAAAAAAAATCTAAAAAAATCATGTTAAAAACTTATAATGCTTATATTTCTTTAGTAATACCAACAAATGTGTTTATATAAGATCTTCCATTATCCGTTGGATCCATGTTCCAAAATTACACTAAAAAACATAAATGGTGCCTTGGTCTATCACAATGACATGACTAAACATATTTGCATTTATTTATTCTGTAATCATACATCCAAATATTAGCATAGAAAATCTAACTATCTGACAAATAAAAATTCTAAAAACTATTTTCCTCCGAAAATGTATAAATAATTTTATTGTCTTAGTATATAAAAAAGAATCTATATTAGATTTCCTTTTATCATGAAATATATGTTGAGAATATAAAAAAGAATTTAACATAGATGACACATTTGTCTTACAATGAAACTATTAAATATGATTATTTGTATCTATCTGTCACTGGCTTCCAACTCTGGTGTTGGTGTGGCAGCGACATTGAGGCGCCAAAGTGCGAGGCGTAGAAGATGCCGGAGTCGTAGGAGGAGCTATTACGTGAGGGAGGTCGGCAGCGGCACTGGCGACGAGGAGTCATCGTCACCTCCTAACCGCATCACATGGAAGTAGGCGGAGTGAGATCGATCGGCGGGGCGGGGGCCTGAGTGGAATCGGCAGCGACGGCGGGGCTATGTTTAATCGAACGCTCTAAGAAATAAGCATGGTTATTCATTGAATCACCCATCACTTACCAAATGCTACCACGTCCAAACCAGTTATGAGCATGAGCATTCCGAGTTAAATGGCAGCTACGACAGCCAATGTTCTTCTCAAACCGGCAGTGATTAAGCACATGCTAACATATCTCAATCCAGTTTGAGATTTCTGATTTCATGACCATAGATTAAGCAGGATCAGGACTACTGTGCATACAGTAACTGATAATAGCTAGGCACATTCCATAGTTGTTAGATGTCTTTCATCATTCAAGCTTTTTTTTTCAGAATGAACTTTCCATTCTTGTGAACTGTACTAGTTCAGGCTTTCATCTTCTTCGGATATCAATCTTTGATTCTTTTCCGCTAGCTTTTGCCTTATACCGATTGACATTCGTCTGTTAGAGTCATGTTCCCTTTTCCCATCACCAACCAATAAAATGCCATTGGCCATTCCATTTCTTTAAAACAGACCACGTTGACCTAACGTTGAATCTGCTGTCCTTTCCTCATTTCTGGCGCTGGAAGGCCAAAACAATACTTGCCAAACTGGGTTCCACACGGCGCCCCGAGCTGAGGAACCAAACTGACTCAGGGTTCCATGTTCTGCAGCACCAGCGACCCGCCGACCTCCACGGCATTTCATCGAACACCTTCGGCGCGACAGCTAAGCCGTCGAGCAAGCCTCGGCCTAAAGCTCAACCGGGATGAAACCCGAGCCGACACTGACATTGGTCGTGCTAGCATGATGGAGAGGCACGGAGGCGGGAAGGGAACTTCCTCTCAAAACCGTACGCATAATAGTGGAAATCAATATGTTAGATCAAAGAAATATTAGTCGTCCGTAATTAGTGTTACAGTTGTAGGATTAGTAGCCTTTTTCGCGTGAGCCAATCTCGCTAGCCGCAAGAGAGAGGCCTATGTTCAAGGAATGAATCTTTTTTTGATAGGAATGCTTGTGGCATACGAAGAGAGGGCGGCAGAACATCTGCATTTCCTTTCTTTCCCTACCTCTGAAGTCAATTCATGCTGTAAATCAGTATATCCGAAGCAGTTGTTGCTAGCAGTTAGTCAAGTTTCTTAGCGATCAAATGCTACGCCCTTTATCCAAGCATAGAATGCAACGCATTCAACTAGTTAACAAACAAAAGCTTTATTAGCTAGCTCCTTACTCTAAAGCATATGAGGATGAAAACTCACTAGCCAGTCAAGCATTATAATAGGTTAGAGTTTTGATTATTTACTAAATAAATAGTAAGAAGGTGTTAATCTCATTTCTTGGTAGCAGACAATAAGTCCTCACTTTTCTACTGGGCATAGTGGTATAAGCTACGGATGACTCGGTTGGGTCAAGCCGCAGGTGATCGAGCGAGCTCATAACAAGGGTCGTTAGCTATACGCAAGATCATCTGTGAAGAAGTGCGAACGAAGTGACGACACGAGCTGAACGAACACACATGACACGCATCGCCTCTTCGCAGCTGCACCTCTGTGGCCTCATGGACACAGTCTGGGAGACCCTGCGACATGAGTTTTACAATTGACCCTCTGATTTGATCGCGATACAATATTTTACATAAAACCTCCTCACTGGATCGCGGTTATTGATATTTTGCATAAATATCCTCTGATATTTACAAGTATGCCCTCTTCCTTCAGTTCAGATGGACAAGTCATCAGGTTCACTATCCGACAATCTGCCGCCGCAGCTTCCGTCCGGAACGCGTTCCTCCGAATGGGACGGTGTCCCGCCCGATGAACTCTCCCTCCCCGGCATTGGCCACGGGTCGGTGCAGCACCCATCTCTGACGAAGCTCGAGCTGAACACGGCGGCGAATGATGAAGCCTGAAGCCTAATGGGTGACGGCACGATGCAGTTTCCGTGCTTTATCTTCCCAGGCAGAGCTCGCGCAAAGACGAAGATGATGACAATATGGCATCATGTAACTGCCGCAAGAGAGGTAGAGCTTCCGCACGGTATTATTTTTTTTCAAGAATACACAGGAGAGCTACGTCTCATTGTATTAAGAAGAAATAGATTATTTTGTTATAACACGGGCTCGGACGCACCGCATCATCTGATCATCAACATGGATGGATACAAACGGAGATGCTGGCTACAGGAGACTAAACATCACTCAAGTTGTACAGTACGCCGTAACTTTGCACAGGGAAAATCGCAGACATTTGGCCGTAAACATTTGCAACCAATCAAACATGCGACACGCAGCGCCGCTTGGTCAGCACGGCCCGGCACATCCCCTGGGCAAACTTGACAAGCAGACGCGACAGTCGCGCACGCACCGTAGCGTATGAGCAGCAAGCAGATCAAACCGGCGGGCGCGGTTGCTGCCTGGAGGATAACACCATGTGGACGACCTCCATCACCTGCCGCGCCCACTTGGACGCCTCGCCATGGTCCGCCTCCACCAACCGCTTGATCCGCCGTGCCAGGGTCACCGTCGGCGCCCGCGGCGAGGCGGGCTGCGTGCCACAGATCGAACAGCAGCAGTCAGTAGCGACCGCGCGGGCAGTTGACGTGATAGGAATCAAAAGGTGAATACTCCGTACCTCCTCTTGTAGTAGCCGACGTTGAGCAGCTTGCGGAGGACGCAGCTGCCGTTGCGGTCGTGCACCAACTCAACGAGCTGCGCGTTGGGCAGGGCCTGGAACGCCTTGAGCCCGCGCTGCAGCAGAATCAGCACATCAGCAGGCTCCATCCTAACGAGAGGGGCATAGCACGCCTGAACCACCAAGTTCCCGAAATGGTTCCTGGACAGCCACTGGAGATTCTGCTCAACGAGGTCCCTGATGCCGGCCTTAAGCTTGATGTAGCGGCCGCTCTAGAGGATTTCCTGCAAGAAGAGGTGGCTGCGGCACGCCAGATTGCCGGAAGGAGGTTTCCATTAGTTTCATACAGACACCACTCTCATGTTTGAGGACGCCAAAACTACTGATGAGAAGAATTGATGCAGGACGATGCAGAATGTAAATTGTAATTGTGTGCTCAGCTCTCACCCGTATTGGCTCTTGGCGATGTCGACGGTTTTCATCAAGATGGCCCGCTGAGGTCAGGGAGCTCAGTGTGGTTCGCATCGTTCCTCGCATTCTTGAGGCACTCCAGCATGCACCTCCACCCCCACCCGAACTTGGACGTGATAATGCGATAGAAGCCGGAGATGGCGGATGCAAATCTAAACGGAAGTTCATCAGGAAAACGAAGTGTTACGTATGTCCTCCATTGCTGCCAAAAGCTACTAGCTGTGGTACATAACTGCACAGTACATACCTTGCAATAGTAGTAATCCAAGGTGAAGAGATGTCGAAGCAGCCTCGGGCCATTGCTCTGTTCCGTTATCCATCCGTCGACGAAGCAGTTGAATAGCGACAGGCGAAGTTGGGGGTTATCCGTCAGTGCCACCGCCCTGAAGAGCTCCTTCAGAGCTGTCTCCCTGCACCGTGCAAAACAACAGCAAGATAAACGCACAAATTACTCACATGTTAAGTCACTGAAGAATCAATCAAGAGCAAAATGCTCTAGTATTTCTACGAATATATACTATGCAGTGTAACATTTGTGCTCTGGTTTCACTCTGCCGATGTGAATCGACATGCGAGCGAACATCTGGGCAGGTGAATTCAGTCACTCGTGATCAAACCGTGGGGAGGGAGGGTTCAATTGAAAACATCGAAATCTGGACCAACTTTTGCAGAAAACAACGTAGCCATATCCCAGAACGTACCCGGGCTCACGCTTCGCGATGCCCACCACGAAGCTCCTCCCGTAGGGCGATGCCGCGGCATCAACGATGGCGCGGAGCTCTCCGGACAGCGGCACATGCAGGTGCAGGTGCACGACGGCGCGCAGCAGCGCAAGGAACACGGCAGAGCCGGCATCGCTCCCCATCACCGTATGCACGTCGCACAGGGCCGCGTCGAGCACCCAAACACGCAAGTCCCAGTCGCCTCCATCGAGCAATGAGACCAGTCGCTTTGAGATCTCCGGGAACATCAGAAGGGCCGGGTGCCACGGAGCGCGGAGCAGGCGAGCCCGGAACTGCAGACCCGGAAGGACGCGAATCTCTTGTGCGAAACTCCACAACTCGGCCTGGTTAGCGAGCCGCGCGGTCGGAAGGGCGGGGACGTACGGGTCGATGCTGGCGTTGTGGCCCCACACGGAGTAGGCGGCGGCGGCGGCGCCGGGTTGAGGACCATTGGCGCTGGAGCTCGGAATCGATGCCCAGTGCGACACCGAGGACCATTGGTCGAAGGATGGCACTGGCTGGTTCGCGAGCGGCGCGGTGGCAGGGACGTTGGCGTACGGGGCGATGCTGGTGTCCTGGCCGCTGGCGGAGAAGGGAACGGCGGCGCCGGGTGGGTGTCGCTGGCCCACCAATTCTTGTAAAAAGGGTTGTCGATGAAGTACGGGATTGGTGGCCACGCCATTGCGCCGACGCTCACGTGGCCGGCGGAGGACGAGCCGTGGTCCCAGGTGTCGCCGTTGTCGTTAGGGATGTTGGCGCGCCAGGTGCTCCTACCGACGACGCCGTCACCCGGATACTCTGGGAAGTACGGAGTCTCTGGACAAGCGCCTGCGCAGCGGAATATGCACACTGCTCAAAACCGATACCACCGGTTTTGCTTGGCAGTGACGCCCTTCTTTCCTCGTTTGCTTGCTTGAAATCCACTCAAACTGGATGAGTAGCACATAATGAAGTTCTTTATGAAATATTCAATGCCTGCACTTCACAAACACTAACACCCGAGTATGTCGACAAATAGCAAAGGCAAGCCAAGAAAGCAAGGCAAGATAAATGCAGGGTAAACCAACAAGAGACACAAAGATTTGTTTTACCGAAGTTCGGATTCACCACCGTGTTAATCCTAGTCTCCGTTGGGTGCTTCTCCTACCGAAGCCGGGTTGCATTCAACCCTTTTCCCGATCCACTAAAATGCTTCTTCCCTTTCGAAGGTGAAGCGAGACCTTCACAAACTGCCCCACAGCTCACCACACCTTGGGAGCTTGTGGGCGACGCCTGACCATCTAGGAGGGTTGACCTCCAAGAGTAACAAACACCACGAAGATCTCTTGCTATGAACTCAAGTGCTCAAGGATGGATTAGATCAACTTTCACTCAATCTTTCAATCTCTCACCCAAATCTCTTGCAAAACTATAGATGGAAGGGCTTAAAAGGGCTGTGGAGATGTGTTTTTCAAGTGGGGAACCAGCAGCCACAAATGGGAGAGGGTGAGGGGTATTTATACCCACCATTCAAAAACTAGCTGTTGGCTGTTAAGACCCGGAGTCTCCGGAAAACCCCCCGGATACTCTGGAATCCCCAAAACTAGCCGTTAGGTTCAAAAGTTCCGGATATTCCGGACATTTTTTCGAAGTCTCTGGAAAACCCGGAGTCTCCGGAAAATTTCCCGGAATGTCCGGAGCTTCACTGGACAGCATAGGTCACCTTGGAGAAAAAGCCATAACTTTTTACTCCGGACTCCGAATTCGATGATCTTGGACTCTATGGAAAGCTTATTCAGAGGAGCATACATTTCAACTGAAAACAAGCTCCAAAACCACCAGGTGCATGTGTTGTGGTAAGTGTTTCTCTCATGATAGCACTTGGGAGGTTAGGTTTGAGCACCGAGACATAAGCAAAGCTATCCACGTTGCATCCCTCTTGATAGTACGACATACCTATACTCAAGATCAAATATAAATGCAATATTAGAACTCTTGAGCTTCATCTTCATGAATCACCATACTTGAACGATATATCCACTTGAGAGATTCATCCATCAATGTCTCATTGATTTGAGCACTTCACCCTTGAGCTAGTGACTTGGATCAATATTCAACATATATGAATGAAATTCACTTCTAGTTGCCAAGTCACACTTCACATGATCCAAACAATGTTTGATGCATCCTCATTGCTTCACTTGATTAGGCTCGACTTGATACCTCGAAATTCTCCAAGCTATAGCCACTTCACCCTAGCCAAGCACATGGTCCAAGTCACTACTTGGCCAACCTTAGCTTAGTACCTCGTTGCTAATCCCTTGCTCGATTTCTTCATCCATTCAATGCCAATTTGAGTTTAGCTTTGATTCAACATTAAGAGTGAAATCCAATTGAGATCATGCCTTCTTTGATTCTATAGTCCCATTTGATCATGACAAACCTTCCAATTTATTTAGAGACCATCCAATATTCCAATATCACTATGTCTCTTTCTTCACCTTCATTGGCTTGTTTATATGACAAGTATACTCTATGGGATTACTCATAACACAAAACATGACATTCAATCTTATATAAAGCCATTTAATAATATGAGGCAATAACCCATTCCTCAATCTATCTTGTACAATAATGGCTTGTCTTCACATATAGATGTTCAATGTCATACATCATGCTTTGTTATTTATATGTAACCACCTGCTCACATGCTCGACAAAGGCATTAGATCTTTAATCTAGTTGTCAATCAATACACCAAAACCCACTTAGGGCTTAGATGTCTTTCACGCCCGGCACGACCTCGCCGGAGAGCTCACCGGCGACCGCCAAACGGGGCCTCCCGTGCACCATTCGCGACGGGGAAAGCACCGAAACGAAGAGGGGAGCAAGAGGGACTCACCTGGGGGCTCGAAAAGGAGGAGGAGACGCCGGCGGAGGAGATCGAAGCGGCGCGGCGGACTGCGGCGGTGAGCTCCGGGGCGGTGGCGCTGTGCGAGGGAGGAGAAGAGGAGGAGCGGTGCGAGGAGTAGAGGGAGCTCGGGGCATCTTTTATAGGGTGGAGGGGGAAGAGAGGGAGCCGCGGCAAGGCGGTGGCCATGGACTCCGGCGGGCCGGCCATTAATGGCTCGAGCTCGGTGGGGGCTCGGTGCGGCCGTTATAGGAGGGGAAGAGGAAGGGGCCGAGGTGGCGCAGGGCTGCGGCGCACTCACGTGGCTTGGTGGGGAGAGGAGGAGGCACAGAGGGGGAAGGGAGGCACCGGGGAACAGCGGTGGTGGCCGGCGGCCGGCCCTGGTGAGGAAGGGGCGGTGGGCGGGAGGTAGAAGGAGCTCCTGACAGGTGGGGCTCACCTGTTGGTGGCAGAGATAGAGGGGAGGGGTGAAGCGGGCTGCGGTTGTTAGGTGGGCCGGCGGATGTAGCTGGGCCGGGAGAGGGAGAAAAAGAAAAAGGAAGGGGAAGAGTTGGGCCGGGAGAGCTGGGCCGAGCAGGCCGCGCGGGGAAAAGAAAGAGAGAGGGAAGGTTTGGGGTTAGGGGTTTTTCTTTTTTTTTCTTTTCTTTTCCTTTTTTTCAACACTCTCAAGCAAAAACAAATGCAAAGGCATGTGTGCATTCAAACACTTGAGTATTTCTAAATTAATTAATTATTATTTAATACTTTAAGAGCAAATTTAATTATTCAAAATTATTTAAACCCTTAGAAAATAAAATTAAACTTGTTGCTAGCATTTTTAAAAGTGATGGAATTTTAGGGTGTGACAAATCCTACCCTCTTAAAAAAAAGAATCTCATCCCGAGATTCGGAGAGATTGGAAAAAACAACTGGAGGAGGTACAAACTGATCTTGAAAGATATTGGGATACAACCACAGAGCTTGATTCACTTTTCCTTCTTCTTTGGGCTTGTGGTAGCAGCAAACTCAATCCTATCTCCTTGCGGGCTGGTTAAGAGCATCGACTTCTTGGCACACAGAATAATTCCATCATGTTTGCCTAACCAATCCATTCCAAGGATCACATCTATTCCACTGGACGTTAGAACTACTAAGTCAGCTTGAAAATCTATCTCTCCGATTTTAACACTGACTTCTGGGCATACATGGGTGGATTTCATTTCACCATTTGGGGAACCAACTAGCAAATGTGTCTTCATAGAACTCATGGGTACATCATGCTTTGCCACGAATTGTTCAGTAATAAATGAATGCGATGCCCCGGAATAAAATAAAACTGTTGCAAATACAGAGTTGATAAGGAACGTACCAAGAACAACATCTTTGGCTCCTTGGGCTTGCTCAGCTATCACGTGGTTCACCCTACCACACATGTAGTTCTGTTGGCCTCTGTTACCTTGAAATTTTGGATTCCCAGTGCATGCTTGAGACGATGGCTGTCCAAATCTCTGACCATTGACTTTCTGAGGTGTGCGCTGGGGACAAATGCTGGCATAGTGTCCTAATTCTCTGCAGTTAAAACAACCACTTGGTCGAACTGGGGTGTTGTTCCTCATTGGTGCATCTGAACGATTCTGAGAAGGATTTGGAGCACGTGGTGTCTTTTGGTTGAAATCTTCTAGTTCCTGAAATGATTGTTGAAACTGCTGATTCTCTTGGTAACTTCTTCCTTGTTCATGAGAATGGAACTGAGAACCTTGTGATGAACTGAAACGAGGGCGAGTGTTGTGGCTTGATTGTCCCTGGGACCGAAACTTGCGCTTGCTTTCAACAAGTTCTGCACGTTTGCTTTCCAAGCCTATGGCCTTGTCTAGCAAAGTCTGGAAATTAGGAAAAGTGTGGCTCTGGAGCTGGTAGTTAAGTCGCCCTATGATATTCATTGGATTTTATAATATTAATGTAGCCAATGTCCACGTTGAATACATAATAGTAGTTTTACAAATTCTGAACCAACTTGGACGGAACAAGTCAACAAGCTAGGAGAGAGAGAGAGATATCTTGCCAAGCAAATAAAATCGGGACATGTTCGTTTGGCTGGTGGCTGGCTGGTGCTGATTTGGTCTGAGAAAAAAGTACCGCTGGCTGGTGGCTGGTTTGTTCTGAGAGAAAAGTACCACTGGCTAGTGGCTGATAAGCCAGATGAACAGGGAACTAATAGCAACTCCAACAGTTCCCCATCCCAAGTTGTCGTTGTTATTTTTTTAGCAAAAACAGAAAAAATCTTCTCCAACAGTTCCCCATCTCAGGTTGTCATTTATCACAAGTTGGGAAAAATAGACTCCGTGCGCGCATATATGCGCGCAGCTATCCGCGGCTCATCCTTCCGTATCAGAAGAGGTGGAAGGGTATAAAAATAATTTTGTTTTTTCTCAGGATTTCTGATTTAAGTTTTGAAGAGGTGGAAGGGTAGAAACATAATTTGTTTCTCTCTCAGGGTTCGTGATATAAGTTAGATCTAGATTTGGCAAGTGAATTATGCCAAACTGTTAGAGATGAGTTTTTTTTACTTGTCATATCTTTTTAGAAGTTGGTAAAACACAAGATTTGCCAAGTAAAATATGGCAAACTGTTGGAGATGCTCTAATGAGGATACATCATCCACTACTCATTAGTGTTTAAGAACTAACGAGGATACATCATCTACTACTCATTAGTGTTCCAATTCCAAATTAAAATTAAATTCTAACAATTACTTGTACCGATATACATTGAACCACTCACCTAGATATTCTACTAAAAATATGTCGATAATTTACTACGATACCAAACACTCACAAACAAAAATCTAGACCGCAAGCAAAAATATCTAAAAAATCATGTAAAAAACTTATAATGCTTATATTTCTTTAGTAATATCAAAAAATATATTTATATAAGATCCTCCATTGTCCGCTGGATCCATGTTCCAAAATTACACTAAAAAAATATAAATGGTGGCTAGGTCTATCACAATGACATGACTAAACAAATTTGCATTTATTTATTCTGTAATAATACATCCAAATATTAGCATATAAAATCTAACTATCTGGCAAACAAAAATTCTAAAATCTATTTTCCTGTGAAAATGTATAAATAATTTTATTATCTTAGTATATAAAAAATATATATTAGATTTCCTTCATCATGAAATATACATTGAGAATATAAAAAATAATTTAACATAGATGTCACATTTGTCTTATAATAAAACTATTAAATATGATTATTTATATCTATTTAATTAAAAGTAAAATAAAAAATGACAAAATAAAAATGAGTATTATAAGGACTCAAGAAATTGCTAAACTTCATTCCACACTTGTGTGAATAATATGTAGTTTACATTCGTAGTGAGGTTTCTCTCTGAATCGATTTGAATTAATAGTTGTGCTAAATTAGTTTAATAGATTGATCAAACTAAGAGAAGCGAGATGCGAAGCTTCAAATTCTGAATCATTTATTCTCCAAATCAATATAGGATTCATTCGCCAACGCACCCGCATTCATCATTCGTGATCCTCATCAGGGAACCCCCACCTTCGCACGCGACATTGATGATGGCCTTGAGCTCGTGGAACCTTCGAGCGAGAAGCAGCTCGATGAAGACAACCCTCCTCTCGGTGTTCCCCATGACGAAGTGCAAGGCGCCCAAAACTCCGCAGAACACGCTCTCTTGAACCATAGCGCATCCCTCCTTGAGCAACCGTACGACACAAGCCGACAAATCCACGGAGCCTACATCCCGTGGCTTGAGCTGGCCTCCAGTGTCAACGGGAGAGGATTCGCTGGGGGCAGACTCCAGGATCAGTGGCCCACCTGGTCAGCGCTCAGAAGGGCGGAGGTGTGCATGTTGAGCCTGGCGTTACCATCCGGCGTGGAGAAGGGGTTGGTGGTGTCGGCCTGAAGACCGCTTGCTGATGTCGGGCCCTGGATTGCGATGAAGCTCAGTGTCGACAATGACTGTAGCAGGGAGATGGGCGGAACTCGTTGGTGCTGACGCTGAGTTCGCTCCTCTTCGGCGCCACCGACGAGGGTGGGCGCGGTCGGGGCATTGCAGCTCAGACTGCTGACGCCCGAGAGCCAGTTGCCGGTCTTCCTTCAAAGCCGCGCGGCCGCGTCGTAGCTTCGCGCCTCGTGGTGCGGCAGCAGTCGCATGTCGGGTGTCGCGGTCGGCGCGAGCACCTGCTGCGGGTTGAGCAGGTGCAGCGACGAGGACGGATCGTCGAGCCCCAGTGCGTAGAGGAGGGCTTGGTGATCGACGACAGGGTCGTCAGACGAAGAAGCGCCGCGGTGCTTGTTCGGCTCCATGACGGGGTCAGACGAGGTCGCCGTACGATGGCGTGGCTGCAGTTGTGGCAAGAAGGGATCGTAGAGCCCCAGCGCGTGGAGGAGGGCTTGATGATCGACGGCGGGGTCGTCAGACAAGGAAGCGCCACACAATGGCGCAGCTGCAGTTGTAGCGAGGAGGCATCGCCGACCCAGATCGCCGGGAGGCGGGCTTCGAGGTCGGCGGTGGGCTTGGATGAGGTGGCGCCGATAGCTTGTGGCGGATACTGCTGCGGCTGCTGTTGCGACATGGAGGGGTCGCCGGGGACACCTTGCTTAGTCGGCTCCATGGCGATGGAAGCGCCGAGCGCTTGGATTCGGTTGGGGATATTGAAATGAGGGGGGCAGCAGCCGCGTGTCAGGCGTCGTGGTCGGCGCCGCGAGCTTTTATAGAGCGGCGGCTCTTGGGACGGACGGTAGGACTGCAGAGCTGAGGGTCCCACCGACTTGCAAGTTTGCAACCGCCTCTCCTTCACATAGAACGCCGTTGTATACATAGATACAATGCAGTTTTCTTTATAAAGAGATACAATGCAGTTTGACACTGTGTACCAACTATCGTATGGACATCCCTGGGCCCACTGCTCCGGTGGGTACCAGGACCGACTACTCGGTGGGCCCCTGGGACTACTCAACTTGGGCAACACGGCACCTGCTGGCGTGGGATGCAAGGATTACAGAGGGATAGAACTCGGATAGGAAGCTACACATGTCCGGATCCATGTAAAGAACTCCTAGCCGTACCCGACTAGTACTCTCCCCTCAAACCGACTTGTAACCCTGCCTCCCGGACTATATAAGGCGAGGCAGGGACCCCTATCTCTTCATCCGCATCATCTTATAAACACACCCAATCAATCCAGAGCTACACAGCATACAGGACGTAGGGTATTACGCACCTCGCGGCCCGAACCTGTCTAAATTGTGTGCCACGTGTCTCTCCTTCGAGTTACCGATCTTGGCGAGGCCACATTCATCTACCTCGGGTACTCCCCTTGGTAGGTTGCCGGTCTAAAACACCGACAGCTGGCGCGCTAGGTAGGGGTACTCGCCGAAGATCACATGGCGAACTCGACGGCTTCAATCGTCATCAAGTCAACCGCCGCCTTCAACCACGGCGACACCTTCGTCTTCGGCTCCTGGGTCTGCATCGCTGACGGCGCTGGATCGTTCCAGCGCAACCTCACCATGACCCCGGACCCAAAGACCGGGCTCATGACACTTCCCGAAGACACCACGGGCCCACTCGTCAAAAAATTCGGCGAAATTTCGCTCTACAAGCAAGTCGCCGACTTCGAGCTCGGATCCGCCTCCAACTCGAACTCGACGTCACCCTAGATCGCCTCATACGAGCCGGCTCCTGAGCCATCGTGTGAAGCGGCCCCTCTCCATGAGCACTTCCCATACGGTCTCTGCAACGCTAGCAGGGCCCACGCGGAAGCTCTCGCTGCACACCGGGCCGGTAAGGAGATCGCCTCCGAGTACTCGGACTCCAACACCGCAACCGGCTACTACTCGAACTCCTCCTACGAGTTCGCCTTCGGATCGGACCCAATCGAGTCCGAGTCCGAGCTCAACATGACTGAAGAACCGCTGTCAGGTCCTGCCGCTGGCCTGGTCATTACATCCACTCCCACCGGCAAATTCATTTACTGGCCCGACCGCAAGCCTGCAGACCTGACGGACGACAACTCACGCTGCGTCGCCTACCTCGATTCACTCCCCTTCCAGGAGGGGACCCTGCTGGCTCTAAACGACGAGCACACCCCCACCGAGGTGGCGACTACTGACTCCAGTCTCTGCACTCCCGACCGTGAAGTCTTCATGACGGCCACAGATGTTGGGACTTCAGAAAACCGACCTGACCGGTACCTTGACGACATCTCGGAGGATGAGTTGTCTGCCAACGCACCTCTGAATGAGACCACCGAAGACAATAACACTCAGCGTGACCGCAACAGGAAGCGGAACGATCGACGCAGACGTCTCCGGGAAACTCTCCCCATCCGGAACCTCAGTGAGGCCCTGGAGCAAGTCGCTAACCGGGTACACACTACTCCTGAGCAGTGCCTCATGTCTATCACCACGATAGCACGGCAGGCCCAAGGGATCCGCGCGGGCGAAGTCATCGCCAAACTCGCTGAAGACGCCTACTTCATGTGGGTCGACAACAGGGTTGCTCAAGTACCCCCCGTCAGAACTCACGACACCAGAAACAACGAAGCCACTAGCCGCAGCCCGGCAGACGGCGGACGCAACCGTGTCCGTGGTGAACACCAGCCAAATCCCAACCGCTCTAGGGCCTCGGGTGGAGGACCCTCACAGGGCGGCGTCAGCCAGGGTGGCACCGGAGGTAGTCGCGGCGGCGGTGGCAGCAGCGGCGGGAGCTGACCCATGACGCCGGCAAAAGAGCTGGTGGCGGCGGTGATCGCGGCAGCCGAGGCCACGCGACTAGCCACGCCACCGGCAACGCACGTGGCAGCTACGACGCCCGCCACAAGATCGACGAGATCCGTCGCAAGAAGGCTACTGAAGCAAGCGATAGCGACAGCTTCCCCGCATACTCCGCAAGACTTCGCAACCTGCTTCTTCCCGAGAAATTCAAACCTCTCGGGATCTCCAAGTATGACGCGAAGCAAGATCCAGTTCAGTGGCTCAGGTGCTACGCCTTGGCCATCGAAAATGCTGGTGGCAACAATGACGCAAAGTGCCTCTTCTTCCCCTTCTGCCTGGACCAGGCTCCACTCACATGGCTCGAGTCACTTGAAAAGAACTCGATCGACCAGTGGGACCAGCTCAAGGCTCAGTTCACCAGCAACTTCGCGGGCGCCATGGGGCGCTCGGGTACTCGCATGGACCTGGCGATGGTCAAGCAGGAACAAGGCGAGATGCTTCGCCAGTACATGCGGCGCTTCTTCGACAAGCGCACGACCGTAGTCGACATCACCGACAAAGAAGTCATCGACCTCTTCCAAGACGGACTCTATCACCGTCGCACCTTCGAAGACTTCGGTCGCCGCCGCCCGAGTTCCATCACCAAGCTCAAGGACATGATCACATCATGGGCCGACGAAGAGGACTAGGCAAACGCCAAGTACGACTCCATTCGCGGTAAGAACAAGAGCAACACGGGCGGCAACAACAACAACAACAAAGATCAAGGGGTCGCCACAACAACAAGTACTCGAGCTCCAACAGCAAGTGCAAGCCAGACAACACAGCCGCGGCCATACAGCGCCCTGCAAAGGACAACTCGAAAAAGACCTCAGGCGGCTTCAGAGACTTGCTCAAAGAGAAGTGCCCATGGCATCTGGATGGTAATCACACCACCGAGCAGTGCTACCAGCTCCGGCGAGCACTCAAGGATACTCCCGATCCACGGCCTCCTCACGACAAGAAGGGCAAGAAAAAAGTCGATGAGGGCAACGGCGACTTTCAGAAACCTGACAAGACGGTGAATGTCCTCTTCGGCAGATTACCCACTAGACGGTCTCAGAAGGCCACCCGACGGGAAGTCTTGAACATCGAACCAGCGGTGCCGACACCTCTGAGGTGGTCGGAGGTACCCATCACCTTCTCCCGCGCGGATCAATGGACAAGCTTCTCCGAGCCAGGACGTTTTCCACTCATCTTGAAACCTGTAGTCGCGGGCTCCAGACTCAACAAGGTCCTCATCGATGGCGGGAGCGGACTCAACGTCCTCTTCACCAAGACCTTGAAGAAGATGAAGCTCGACATCACTGACATGCTCACCAAGAGCGCGTCACCCTTCTACGGCATTGTCCCCGGTAACGCGGCTATTCCACTAGGCTCAGTGGTCCTGCCAGTTACCTTCGGGGAGACAAGGGAGAACTACCGCACCGAGTACATCAAGTTCGAGGTTGCGGACTTCGAAACCTCCTACCATGCCATCCTCGGCAGACCAGCTATCGCCAAGTTCATGGCGGTACCACACTACACCTACTTGGTACTCAAGATGCCAAGTCCTGTCGGAGTACTCACATTGCAAGGGGACTTGAAGATTTCGTTCGACGACACCAAAGCTGTGGAACTCGCAGCGACCAACCAAGTACCCAATGCAATGATGGAGATCTTTGCTGCGTCCAAAAAGCTCACCCCAACCAAACTCGAGATTCCCGAGAAGACAGACACCGCAAACAAGCCTCAGCCATTAGAGGAAGTCCAAGTGAAGGCCATCGACCTTGGGACAGGTGACAGCAGCAAGACTACCATGATCGGGGCGGGTCTTGACCCGAAATAGGAAGACGCGCTCGTCAGCTTCGTCCGGGCTGACCGAGACATCTTCGCATGGAAGCCAGCAGACATGCCAGGGGTGCCCAGGAGGCTGATCGAGCACTCACTCAACGTCGATCCTAAAGCTACCCCCAAACGACAACACTTTCGCCGTTTCGCCGACGACCGACGGGATGCCATCAAGAAGGAACTCACCAAACTACTCGCGGCGGGCTTCATCCGTGAAGTCTTCCATCCTGAGTGGCTCGCCAACCCCGTCCTCGTTCGCAAGAAGAACACCAACGAGTGGAGGATGTGCGTCGACTACACCAACCTCAACAAGCACTGCCCCAAAGACCCCTTCGGGTTGCCGCGGATTGATCAAGTCATTGACTCCACGGCGGGCTGCGACCTGCTCTGCTTCCTCGACTGCTACTCCGGGTACCACCAGATCACTATCAAGGAAGAAGACCAGGAGAAGACCGCGTTCATCACCCTATTCGGCGCTTACTGCTACACGACAATGTCGTTCGGGTTGAAGAACGCCGGCGCCACCTACCAACGAGCTATACAGGCCTGTTTCAAGAAGCAGCTCAACAAGAATATCGAAGCCTACGTGGATGACGTGGTCGTCAAGACCAGAAACTCTGATACGCTCATCACCGATCTTGAAGAGACTTTCGCATCCCTGCGAGAGTACCAATGGAAGCTCAATCCCAACAAGTGCGTCTTCGGCGTACCATCTGGGAAACTACTCGGCTTCATTATCAGCCATCGTCAGTGGCAAAGCCAGGATCAAACCCTAGGGGGGCTCTCCTGCGCTTCTTCCACCTCCGGCTCCTCATTCCTTCATTATTTTGCTCAAAATCTGTAGGAGGGGCTCAGGGGGGGCTTCACAGCATTTCCGGTGGTAGCCGGGGCTGGAGCCCCGGCCGCCCCGGTGGTAGATCCGCCACTGGCCATCGTGGCATCGAAGCCAACCCCGAGAAGATCTCCGCCATCACCAACATGAAAGCTCCAACCTGCATCAAGGATGTCCAGAAGCTGACCGGGTGCATGGCGGCCCTGAACAGGTTTATCTCGAAGCTTGGAGAACGGGGACTACCCTTCTTCAAACTACTCAAGCATCAAGAGAAGTTCGCGTGGACCGCGGAGGCTGATCAAGCTCTAGCGCAGCTCAAAGACTTCCTGTCTAAGCCACCGGTCCTCACGGCTCCTCGCAAAAAGGAGCAGCTACTGCTCTACCTCGCTGCGACTACTCACGTGGTCAGTACTGCCATCGTAGTCGAGCGGTAGGAAGAAGGCCACGCCTACCCAGTCCAGCGACCAGTCTACTTCGTCAGCGAGGTTCTCTCAGAGTCCAAGGCTCGGTACCAGCCGGTCCAGAAGCTACTCTACGCAGTGCTCATTACCTCGCGGAAGCTACGACACTACTTCCAGGAGTACTCGATTGTTGTTATCACCGACTACCCGCTCGGTGACATACTCCGCAATCAGGATGCTACTGGAAGAATCTCCAAGTGGGCGGTCGAACTCGACGCCCTCAACATCGACTTCAAGCCATGAACTGCTATCAAGTCCCAGGCACTAGTCGACTTCATGGCAGAGTGGCAGGAGAATCAGCTACCAACTCCAACCGAGCGCCCAGAACACTAGGTGGTTTACTTCGACGGCTCACTCAAGCTCGAAGGGGTGGGTGCAGGGGTGCTACTGATTTCTCCACAGGGCGAACAACTCAAGTACGTCCTGCAGATCTTCTGGAAGGTCTCAAACAACGAAGCCGAGTACGAAGCCCTACTTCACGGGCTCCGCCTCGCAATCTCTTTGGGCATCAAGCGGCTACTAGTCTACGGCGACTCCGCAGTGGTCATCAACCAAGTCAACAAGTCTTGGGATCACAACAAGGAGAACATGGACGCCTACTGTC
Organism: Cenchrus fungigraminus; assembly: GCA_036936925.1. NCBI lineage: Eukaryota > Viridiplantae > Streptophyta > Magnoliopsida > Poales > Poaceae > Cenchrus > Cenchrus fungigraminus. Next base: position 132,311,541 of record CM072777.1, read on the forward strand.
TGGAAGTCCGCAAGCTCGAGAACAAGTTCTACGGTCTCGAGTTCCACCACGTCATCCGCGACAACAATGTTGTCGCGGACGTCCTGTCGAAGCTTGGTTCTACTCGCGCACAAGTACCTGCTGGAGTCTTCGTCCACGAGCTTCATGTGCCATCCATCCCGGAGCCGGCGCCAACGACCACTGACCCTGTGCCACCACAGTCCGGTCAGGAGGTCATGATGATTGACGTGGTCTGGAGACAACCCTTCATCGACTACATCCGCGAGCATAAGGTCTCATCCGACAAGAACTTGGCCGAACAAATCGTCCGCCGAGCCAAGGCCTACGTACTAGTCGGAGACAAGCTCTACAGGTGAGGTGCCACTTCTGGAGTACTCATGAAGTGCATACCTCGAGAAGAAGGTAAGGATATCTTGGAGGAGATCCACAAAGGCGTCTGCGGCAACCACGCGTCTTCTCGAACGCTGGTGAGCAAGGCTTTCCAACGAGCTTTCTACTGGCCCACAGCTTTGGCCGACGCTGAAGAACTCGTCAGAAAGTGCCAAGGATGTCAATTCTTCGCCAAGCAGCAACACGTCCCGACCTACAAGCTAGTCACCATACCACCAACTTGACCCTTTGCCTGCTGGGGGCTCGACATGATTGGGCCTCTGCCAACTGCACCAGGAGGATTCAACAGAGTCTTGGTGGCCATCGACAAGTTCACCAAGTGGATCAAAGTCAAGCCGGTCACCTGCCCAAAGGCCGACAGAGTACTCGACTTCTTGGATGAACTCGTGCATCGCTACGGGCTGCCCCATCGCATCATCAGAGACTTGGGTTCCAACTTCAACAACCATCAGTTCTGGGAGTACTGCGAGAACAGTGGGATCGACGTCTGGTACGTCTCAGTCACCCATCCCCACGCCAACGGCCAAGTTGAGCGCGCTAACGGGATGGTACTCGACGCCCTCAAGAAGCATTTGCACGACGCAGCTAACACCAAAGGAGGCAAGTGGATCAAGGAACTACCCAACGCACTCTGGGGGCTTCGTACTTAGCCTACCAAGCCAATGGGGCAGTCGCCCTACTTCCTGGTCTACGGCTCCGAAGCTATTCTACCTGCCGATGTGATGTGGGAATCCCCGGCAGTAGAACAATATGACGAAGGCATCTCAGAAGACAGCAGATGGGTTGACATCGACGGTCTCGAAGAAGCCCGCTGTGCCGCCCTCGTCCAATCAGCACAGTACCTCGAGGGTATCCGACGCTACCACGATCACAACGTTAAGGAACGCTCCTTCAACGTCGGCGATCTAGTCCTCTGTCGTATCCAGAAAACGGATGGACTACACAAGCTCAGCTCACCATGGGAAGGTCCCTTCTCAATCTCTAAGGTGATCGGACCAGGCTCCTACCGCCTCCAAACACTTGAAGGCGACGACATCAGCAACTCGTGGAACGTCGACCAGCTGTGTCGCTTCTACGCGTAGTCGCTCGACTACTCTACGGGTCTAGGTCTACACGACTACTCACGGACTCCTTGCTGTAAGCGGCCTTCCGGTCCTGGCACTAGTCTCCGGACTACTCTTCTCCAAGATCCAGCGTCAACGGCTACTAACGGATCTTGGGCCGCTTAGAGCGCTGAGGACTCTAGCGGCGGTCTGCAAGACCATGTACTCTAGATCCAGTCTATACGACTACTAACGGATCTCTAGCTGTAAGCGGCCTAAGGGTCCTAGCGCCACTTAGCCGTAGGCGGCCTCCGGGTCCTGGTGACTACACTTATAAACGGCTCTGACCATCCAGGTGTACTTATTCATCAGTAATAAAGTTTGATTTTCATTCAACTTCTTTACTGTGCCTTCCAATCAGGCATCTCTTACTGAGTACTACTACTCACAAGCTCCACCACGGTTTGGTACTCCGCACACTTCGTTGCAAGTGGCGGCTATGAGTAGTTATTTCACAGATATATCGTGGTCAACTTTCATTGATAATCCAAACAAGTTACTAACAACTCTGTTTGTTTTACATCAACTACTTTAAGCTGCTCCTACAGGTACTCCTACTGAAGGTTGAGCTTTTCTGCCACTTATTCAGCAATGGGCGCCATCTCCTCTAGGAGGGCCTTGTACTGATCGTCAGTACAGTTCGCCGCAAGTCCACCGGCGACTACGTTCACTGGAGCCTTGGGGAAATATGACTTCATATATGCCAAGACTTGGTTCGGGATCGACTTCGCCAAGTGCTTGACATACGTCGCCAGACGCCCGGGGGCTTCCTTCAACCGGTCCACCAGTGGAGCAATCTTGGGCCCGCCCGGGTGTGGTACCCGCAGCCTTGCAACGGGTAGCGCGGCTTCCTCATGTTCCTTCAGCTGGCCTCGCAACTTCTCGCAATCTTCATTGAGCTTCTGCAGAGATTTATAGCAGTTGACAAGGTCACGGTCTGAGGCTTCATGAAGCTCCATGTGCTTGATACACTCATGGCGCAACTGAGCGTACTCATACTCAAGTACCTCTCTTTTGTCGGTCTCACAATACACGATGTTCTTCAAGTCCGTCTCCGACGCCTTTAGCTGGTCGACCCTCTCCTCAAGCTCTGCAGACAACTCATCACACTATCAGATTACACCACGGTACCCTAATAAGTACTCAAAGGCTTTGGCGGATGCATACCTTTATTCTTCTGGCGCAGCGACTTGTTTTTCCGAATCAAGTCGTCCCTCTTCGCCTGCATCTCTTGCACTTCGTTATGATATTGGGCGAAGGCACCGTCGAGCTTGGATTGGAGTAGGGTGGAATGTTTCTTCGACTTATCGAGCTCCTTCTCTAAGGCTTCGGCACGAAGGACTGTGTTGCCGTACTCCTTCAGCAGCTCGGACTTCTCACGGGATCTTTCAATAACATCCTGTGTAGACAGAACAGTCAAACAGGTACTTGTATTTCGTCGTACAAGACTACTCGAGGTACTCGCAACGTACCTTGACCCACTGCTGGGTACGCCGCCATGACTCCATGTTCAGAGCTACAATGGCCGAATCGACAAGATTGTCTTCCAGCAGCTCAAGGCCTCCGCGGCTCGAAGATGCCTCCTCTGCCATAGCCGCCGAACGGATCGGCGCGGCTTCCTCTATGATGGGTGAGCGGACGACTACGTCCGTGCTCGTCCTGTGGAGCGGATCATCTTGCACTTCCGCACCCGACTCGGGGGCCACCGCAGTCTCCAACTCGGGGGTTGTCTCTTCCGCCGTCCCGGCCATCGGTCCTGTGGGCTCCGACTCCACAGTAGCTGTCTCCATGGCCACAGCGTCAGGAATCGAGGTTCCCTCAGCTCGTGCTCCTAACACAATGAGTACACGCAGTCAATCTTAGCGGCTACGACTACTATGCATGATGACTACCAGTGGTGACAGGACACATACCTTCAACCAAGGTGGCTTCCTTCAACGTCGATTCCACCGCAACTTCAGTCTGTGGCGGCGGCTGCGGTTCGCGCTCCTCCGCCGAGCGGCCCTCTCCAACAGCTGGAGTGCTGGTCTCCTCACCGTCCCATGACAGGTCCGTGGATTTCCTGCATCACGAAGTAATCAAGTCAGCAATGCAAGTCTACCGTCTACACGACTACTTGAAAGTTCATAAGCACTTACAGTGTCGACCGCACAACGGTCACGGTCGGAGCACCTAGTATACTGGCAATATCAACTATGCCAGCCTCGGCGGCAGCTCTGGCCTCAATAGACGCCTCCTCCGGTTGCTCCACAGCTGCAGCCGGCGGAAGGCTTCGTCCTTCTTCAACTGATGGCTGCGGCTCCGCAGCGCCGGTCTCCTGCCGTGCCACTGCTGGCACGACTACCTCGGTTGTCGGAGGCGGGCTGATACTCCTATCAGCTGCCGCCCCCATGGTATCCAGGACCCCCTCGTCGCTCTAGTCTACGGGGTCCGGGGAGGGGATATCCTGCAGCATTACAAGACAAATCTTTAGCACACGACTACCTATCAACTGTGCTCGACTACTCTAGTCGCGGCATTTACCTCTTGGTTGGTCGTCTCGGAGATCTTCAGCTTCTTGATGGTGCGTTTCTGCGCCACGTTGCGAGGCCTCCTCAGCGGCACCGGCAGGTTAGCCTCGAGACTCGACGGCTTCTCGATGGTGACTGGGACGTCTGGCATCCCAGCTCGCCTGTACCTGGAGCGCAGCTGGAATCTTTGTTGCAGTGTTTCTTCATCTTCATCGTCATCAGAGCCAGACTCGATGACAACGGTGTCACTGCCTTCACCGACTACGCGGTGCTCTTTCCCCTTGGGTTTCGCCTTCCCCTGCGCCTGTCCTTCGAGACGCGGAGGGAAGGATGGGACGGAGATGTATTTTGCCACATCATCCTACAATATACAGCACATGTAAGTACGACTACATCAAGCTAATCAGTACTCGGGGGCTTCTGTCATGACTACTGACCTGGCTTGGCGGCCGAGCTGTGGAGTACTCGGGAACCGGGCAAGGAGTGTACGGCGGCATGTCCTTGAAGATCTTACCTAGCCTCTCGACGATGACGTCGTCCTCGAGTTTGAAGCCAGGCAATCGGGATGTATCCTTGTCGCCGGTGTACTGGTACCCGAGGGTGTCTCGTGCCATCATTGGCTGCACTCTCCTCTTCATGAAGCTGAAGGCCACGTGTTCGGCCCTCAGACCGGCTTCTCGCAAGGCCTTGATCTTCTTCAGAAACTCGGGTAGTTGAATTCCCTCTTGCATGGTGGGCTCTGTGTTCCACCACGGCTTGTGCTTCGGTTGACACCCGCTCGGCTTCGGCAGCTCAGGATGGTGGTTGCTGATGTAGAACCATTTGGCCTTCCAGTCCTGGTTGGAGTCTATCAACTTGTACGGCAGGTACTGGTCGGCGGTGTCTTCACGCATCTGGATACCGGCACCTCTGACTACTCGTGTATCGTTGGTGCTTGGTTGCGGCTTCAACCGGAAAAACTTTCGAAACAAGATCCAGTGGGGCTTGATCCCCACAAAGGCCTCGCAGAAGTGTACAAAGATAGAAACATGGAAGATTCCGTTGGGGTTGAGATTAAGGTACTCGATGCCGTAGTACCTGAGCAGAACCTTGAAGAAATCACTGGCGGGGAGCGCCAATCCGCGCTCTACGAACCGGGCGAACATTGGGATTTCGTCTGGGTTCTTCTCCATCGGGTACGGATCGCCGGTGGCGGTACGCCATAGATCCACCTCCTTCTCACGAAGGAACCCACTGTTGACCAAGGCGAGGAGGTCCTCGGTCTTCAGTTTCGCCTTCTTCCACTCCTTCGCCGGATTGGGGCGAGGGGACGAGGGTGGCGACGTCGACGACTGGCCGGCATCCCCGGTCTCCTCATCGCGGCTCCTTTTCTTCGACGCGCCGGTCTTCTTGCCCTTCGCTGGAGATCCCTTCATTCTCCAAGTAACGGGTGTCTTCACTCGCATCCGCTCGGGGCTACAGCGGCGGGTGAACTACGGCGGCGCGAGCAAATGGAACTAAGTCCTTGCGCGACGGCGGCGGCAGCAGAGGAGCAGAGGAGGTAGCGATTCAGATCTAATATGAGGAATGCAACTGCTAGGAGTGAAAAACCCTAAGGGACTCACCGATTATTTATAACCGGCCCTGGCGGCTCGGTTCTCAGCGGGCGGATACGGCGCCAGACGGGTGACCTAGCGGCAGCAGCGTGACTCTTCAACTTCCAGTACTCGATGCTCTCCATCTCGGGGGCTCGACTACTTCAGATGACCTCAGTGGGATCCAACCAGATTCAAGAACCACTCAGGACACATTCTACAGTCAAGATGACCCTTTAATCCGAGAGGAAGTACTCGACTCAAGGCTCGGGGGCTCCGTGCCACGTGTCCTTCGGTTTTTTCTCCGGATTTTTCGGGATAAGATTGACAGAACTTCAAATTGACCCTCAGCTTGAATCTACGATCTGACCTAAGGCTCGGGGGCTACATTCCATATGGAATGCGATTCTTCGAATCGCATTTTCCATATGGTCTCTTCATCAAGAAATCACGAGTATTATTGAAGACCTTCGAGAGAAGCACTCGGGGACGCTTAGGGACTACTCGAGAAGACTTCAAGACTACTCAAAGATCAGCTGGAGTACCTTCCAGCCTCGGGATGGTTCAAGCACTCTTGAGGACTTTCGGCTTGTGGAACTTGGGGACGCTCAAGGACTACTCGCCAAGGCCATCAAGACTACTCGAAGACATCCTGCTCGACTACAAAGTACTCGGGGGCTTGTCGTATGGACATCCCTGGGCCCACTACTCCGGTGGGTACCAGGACCGACTACTCGGTGGGCCCCTGGGACTACTCAACTTGGGCAACACGGCACCTGCTGACGTGGGGCGCAAGGATTACAGAGGGATAGAACTCGGATAGGAAGCTACACATGTCTGGATCCATGTAAAGAACTCCTAGCCGTACCCGACTAGTACTCTCCCCTCAAACCGACTTGTAACCCTGCCTCCCGGACTATATAAGGCGAGGCAGGGACCCCTATCTCTTCATCCGCATCATCTTGTAAACACACCCAATCAATCCAGAGCTACGCAGCATACAGGACGTAGGGTATTACGCACCTCGCGGCCCGAACCTGTCTAAATTGTGTGCCACGTGTCTCTCCTTCGAGTTACCGATCTCGGTGAGGCCACATTCATCTACCTCGGGTACTCCCCTTGGTAGGTTGCCAGTCTAAAACACCGACACCAACAAATGCCACATCACTTACCGAATGTATAAACCAGCTATGAGCATGAGCTTCTTAAACTGCCACTCTGCCAGCAGCACATTCTGACATACTCCTATCTCATTCCAGTTTTTTTTGAACGGATGCTGGAAGCTTATGCTTCCCCGAATTTTTATTAGAAGAAGAGAGTTGACCCAGTTTATAAGGAAAACTAGGCCCAAAAACCATACAACTTTGGTCGATCGACCGCACAACTAGGGGAGCAGAACCCCAAACGACTCCGGTCCGCAGACCAAACAACTAGGCCCTTCGATGGGTTGGATTGGGACCTCAACACGCACCGGCGGCACCGCTCAACTCAACAACTCATCGGTCGGATTGGGACATCGACACGATCAACTCAAACAACTTCAAAGGATCGGTCTAGTTGGATTGGAACATCGATCCGGGTTTCCACAACTCTGTTCTGCCGTCAGCGCGAGCCACCACACACACTGCCAGGAACCAAAGCTGTTAGATTGATCTCTCCCGGATGGGCCCAGCGGCCCATCGGGCCCCTTATCTCGCACCCTGATCGGGGGCGCCCAACCCTAACCCTGGTTGGTGGGCCCCTATTGCACTGCGCTATAAAGAGTAGGTGGGGGCCGCAGGCTCTTGGCACGAGGTTCGCCGCCAGCCCCAAAACCCCACCTACATCCCTACTTCGATCTACAGGGAGCGCAGGAGCAACGGGAAGCTCCGCCGCCACCACTGCATCGACCGTCGCTACCCTAGCTCAGTACCTGCACTGCGCGACGCTGCCTTGAGCAGACAAAATCGACAGAGCCCGCTATGGCCTCAAGTTCGACCACCCCGGTCACGGCCGGTGATGGTATTGTTCCTCCCCTCCCTTCTCTGTCCCTCTCTCTCTCTCTCAGTGTACACACACATGTTGTTCCTTCATACACAGTTCCTACTCGGATAGATACACACCTAGGTGATCAATGGGTTCTATCAATGGTATCAGAGCCTACCTAGGTTATGGATCTGTTTCGGGTAGAAGAAACAAAGGAAAAGATCGAATCGAATCCGAAAAGGCAAATGCAAAGTTGAAACCCTAACCCTAACCCTAGATCTAACACAGAAAAGGAAGCACGGGAGGGAGGACCTACCTGTGGGCCTACCTCGCCGTCACTACCGCCGCCGGCGGCGCCTAGGGCTCGCCGGATGGACAGAACAGTAGGGCTCTGCCCTTGCCGGACCTCCGCCGGGAGGGGCGGGGGCACAAGGTGCTGCGGTGAAACCCACTGACGGCGGCGCGGTCTCCCTCGTGGGGAACACGCTCGCTAGCGGTGGGACTCCCAACGGCGCCGGCCACCACCCTCTTCGGGCCACCATGGCCAACTCTCTGGATCTCGCACTTGTGCGGCTTTGGAGAAGAGGGAGGGGGAAAAGGACAGTAGAGGAAGGGAGGGGGAGATAGCCGGCGGCCACGGGCCGGCGGCGCCCTTCAATGCCATCATCGGTGAGCTCGCCGGCCGTGGGCTCTTCTCTGTCGCCGCTCATGTGTGCAGGAGAACTGGGGGAGAGGAGAGAAATGTTCTAGGGTTTCCGGGGGAGGTGGCCGAGCGTGGTTTTGATGCAGCGAGGTGCGCGGATGGCCGTTGGATCCTGATCCGCGGATCTGGACGACCGTCATCGATCGCCGGCCGCTAGGCTACTTCAAGCCCAGGCGGGATGAGGAGCTGGGCCAGTTCGGCGGCCCAGCCGTTAGTTTGTGGGCCAAAAGCCTAGGCGGTGGCACGGAGCAGGCCATAGGCCTGGTTTCGCTGCCGGGCCAAATGCACAGTGACTTTTTTCTTTTTTCTTTGATATTTTTCAGAAGCAATTATGTGATAATTTTTGTATAGTTTGTTATATCTATTCAAATTTTGAACCAACAGGATAATTTGCTTAGATAAAAGTAAAGTAAATAGTGATATTGCTTCTGAATAGAAAGTTTTTTCGTGAATTTTATTCATATTTCCGCTGCAAATTGTTTAAAGAAATGCGTATTGTTTAAATTTAATTGGAACCAACAGGAAAATTAAATTTAAAAGGAGCATGTTAAAGTAATTTTTTTCTGGTAATTATGGTACTGTTATTTACTGACCAACGTTGTTAATAATATCATCATGATTAAAAGGTTGTTTATGTGCATTTATTTCTATTTTCTGCCCAACGGTGATATAGATTTAATTGCATAGACAGTTGTATGTTTTAATTTTGACCAACGTTGGATTAATGCATGCAATTGTCATTATGGATCTCACTGATTATGGTTTTCAGGAGGGTTCAACTTGATGAACTCCATCGGTTCTGTTCCAGTTCTCAATGCTGAGAATCACAAGGAATGGAGCAGAAAAGTGAATCTGGCTTTTGTTTGTGCTGAGCTTGACTGGGTGCTGAAGGAACCACAGCTGGTTCTGCCACTAAAGCCACAGAGAGATGACAAAGATGATGATGCTGCATGGAAAAAGAAAGAAGAGGATTATTCCTCTTTAGAGTTTTCGTGGTCCATCGACAACAAAAAGTGGACCTCGGCAAACAAAAAGTGCATGGCTTTCATAGAGAACACAATTGAGCCCTCTCTTTTGAGCTCAATTGATGGTTGTAGCTCTGCCACAGAGTTACTTGACAGGATAAAGAGTCAGTTTACTAGCTCTTCAAAGACATGCCACCATGATGCTGAGGCAACTGGTGAATGAAAAGTATACAGGCAATGGAAAAGGCATAAGGGAGCACATCCTTAGGATGAGCAACCAGGCGTCGAAGCTAAAGCCATTGGATGCGGATCTGGAAATTAAGCCCAAGCTCCTTGTTCATTTGGTTATGGCTTCTCTACCAAAGGAGTTTGACACTTTTGTTGTCAACTATAACATTCATCCAGAGCAGTAGGATCTGGAAAAGACTATAGCCATGTGCGTGCAGGAAGAGGAAAGGATTAACTCCAACAATGGAGGTTCCTTGAACCTTGTGAAGAAAAAGAACTTTCATCAAGGCTCTTCTTCAAAGCCACATGGTAAAGGTCCCATGCAACAGCAGCGTCAGCCTCAGAAGAGCTCTCTTCCAGTGGAGAGGGATCAGTGTCTCTACCACAAGAAGAAGGGGCATTTTAAGAAAGAATGTCCTGATTTTCTAAAGTTTATCATGACAAAGAATGGTAAGAATGTTGTTTCTTTTATAAATGAATCCTTCTATACACAGTTTTCTAAATCTACTTGGTGGATTGACTCTGATGCAACTGTTCATGTTGCAAATTCTTTACAGGGGTTCCGTTCGACCCGGAGCACGGAAAGAAAAGAAAGATGCATTGAAGTTGCAAATGGAGTCCAAGCGGAAGTTGAAGCTGTTGGCGATGTCTCTCTAGAGCTAGTTGATGGTTTTACACTTTTGCTTAGAGATGTTCTCTATGTTCCTTCATTAAACAGAAACTTGATTAGTATTTCACATTTGGACAAAGATGGTTTTGAATGTCTTTTTGGACATGGCTGTTGTGCCATTTGGTGTAATAATGCTTGTGTTGGTATTGCTTACCTTCATGATGAGCTTTATTTGTTATTCTTACGTGAAAAAGTTAATTCATTATGTGATGTGAATGTGAATGTTTTCGGGTCAGAGAACGTTCAAAAGAAAAGAAAGAGAACTCATGATATTTCGTCGAAATTATGGCACTGTCGTTTAGGCCATATTTCGAGGGGGAAGAATAGAGAGCCTCGTTAAAAGTGAAATTCTTCCTCTGTTAGAGTTCTCTGACTTAGAGCAATGCGTAGATTGCGCTAAAGGAAAGTATGTAAAGCAAATTAAAAAAAGGTGTAGAACGTAGCACATCAACTTTAGAGATAATCCATACTGATATTTGTGGACCGTTTCCTGTGAAAAGTGTGGATGGCTATGACTCGTTCATAACATTCACAGATGATTACTCCCGTTATGGTTATATTTATCCAACTAAAGAAAGATCGGAAGCGCTGGATAAATTTAAGATATTCAAAGCTGAAGTTGAAAATCAACTTGATAAAAGAATTAAAATAGTAAGATCTGACCATGGAGGGGAGTACTACGGTCGGCACACCCCATTTGGCCAAGTTCCTGGACCTTTTGCAAAGTTCCTACAGGAAAATGGCATAGTCGCCTAGTATTCAATGCCGGGCGAGCCTCAGCAAAATGGAGTAGCTGAGAGGCGCAACCGTACACTGATGGATATGGTGCGCAGTATGATGAGTTACTCCACCTTGCCATTGGGATTGTGGATGGAGGCGTTAAAAACCGCTATTCACATTCTCAATAGAGTACCAAGCAAATCGGTGCCCAAAACACCGTACGAGCTGTGGACGGGAAGAGTACCCTCTCTACACCACTTGCGTGTCTGGGGGAGCCCAGCTGAGGCCAAAGTGTTTAACCCAAATATTGGAAAGTTAGATTCCAAAACAGTCAGTTGCTACTTCATTGGGTATCCTGAAAAGTCAAAAGGTTTTCGTTTCTACTGTCCTGATAGATATACAAAGTTTGTAGAAACGAGACATGCTATTTTCTTAGAGGATGAAATGATGAGGGGGAGCACGGCAGTGCGGAAAATTGATCTTGAGGAGAAGCGGGTGTACGCACCCAATCCGATGATCCAAGAGCCATATTTCTCACTACCTGTTGTACCTGCACCGACAATCCCTGAGGCTGTGGTGCAAGCACCTGTTGTAACTCAACCCATGGCAACATTGAGTGAAGATCCGGAGCCTGTTGTAACACCCCAGGTGTTTATTAAAGATAAATAACTTAATTAGTTGTGTTAATCATGTTTAATTGGCTCATAAACATGTTTGACATGATCTTGCACACTTTTGCACTTAAACCCTTGGTCAAACTCTCAAATCCTGGTCAAAACCCTAGATCTCAAAAAGGCTGATTTGGTTTTCTTGCGCGTTCTCCAAATTTCACTATAGAAGTTCAAAATCGGCCAATATAAAAGTTCTTCGTTATTTCCGGGAACACATTTTTCGTAATTGGCGGACATTCCAATTTTGAGTGCAAAGCCGCTTAAATTGGAGATGAAGTTCCTGTGCACAGTAGCTTAGGGCCGAGTTTTCCAGCAACTTCAACACGTTTTTGCCACGAATTCGTTGATCAAAACATATGACGCCCTTTGTGAAAGTTGTAGGTCTATAGCTCCTATACAACTTTTATTTTTGGAGATTTTTTGACATAGTTATCACCTTTTGGAGTTTGGACTGTTTGAAGACGTGCACATGGAATGCAAGTAAGGGCAACATCGCTGTCGCTGCGCCCAGCGCGCACAGGCGCGTCCTGGCCACACCGGCCACGTGGCAGACCCGCGAAACCTCGGCGTACGGATGCATTGGCAACTTCGCGGTGGACCAAAGGAGGGCCGTGGAGGCTTCGCCCGCACACGAGGCCGTACGCCGCGCCTAGCGAGCCATGGCGGCCTGCCTGCGGGCCCAGCACGGCCACGCGCCGCGGTGCGCCGGCGTCGCAGTCATTCGCGCATGCACGGTATCCACCTGGCTCGGCTGCGTGATATAGCCCTGCGACCTCACCCAGGACAGCCGCCTCGCCTCGTTCGCCTGCCAATTCGCGCCGCCGTTCCTTGCCTGAGCCAAACCGGACCGCCGCCGCAGGGCATTGCCGTGCCGCAGTGGTTCCCGTACTCCAGTCGGCTCCGCGGTCCCCTTTTCTCCCCCACATCTCCTCCTGCACCCCCTGAACCAGCCACGCCACCGCCGGCCCGCCGGACCAAGCCGTCGCCGGCCACCGACGGACGCAGCGGACGCCCAGGGCGCGCCACGCCGCCAGCCACCGACGACGCCGTCTCCAGCCCGGCCAAGGCCCTCCAACCCTCTAGCAAGGTTAGGCACCGCCCCAGGTTCACTCCTCCGGCCAAGTCCGGCGACCTCCGGCCGTAATTCCGGCCGCCGGTGAGGTCCAGTCCGCCCCGGGGACTACATTGCAATGAATTCTTTCTTCCCAGGGTTGTTTCCGTAAACCAGGGGCCTATCCGTAATTCTGAAAACAAAGTTCAAGGGTCCCCCTGTAATTGTGTCATTAGGGTTTCAGCTGAACCTTTGAAAAATCATTAAAAATCGTAGAAAAATCATAAAAATGCAAATCCAATTTTGTTGGGTTCCTGGGGAAGAAACCTATCTTTTCTAGAAAGCATGTATAGGGTTTTTCTGTGTAGTTTTTGAATTAAAAATTCAAACTCAGTTTGAAGTATTTTTAGTGTAGTTTAAAATATACACATGCTATGAACTTGAATTTTGGATATGTTGCTCTTTATGGCATGTCTAGATCTGTGACCAAAATTGGAAGGAGTTTGATGTGTAGATCTTTAATTATGATTTATGTAAGCTTTATGCTAGATTAAGCTTGATGCTTTTTATAGTCCCTTTAGTAAACTTTTGTTTAAGCACAAGTGCACCCTAGGGCTTTGCTTTGATGAGTCCTACCTCTGGTAGGATGGATGTGATTTTAGGATGTGCTTTGATAAAGGTTTTGTATTTAATCTTGTGTAGCAGTTTAAATTCAAAAGATGAAAAATAATTTGAATCTGCATTTATGCTTTGGTCAGAAGCTTATATTTGACATGTATGACTTGTAGGAGAAAGTTGAGATCAAAAAGTTTAGTAAATCTTTTTATATGAATTAATGGTGATTTACTAGGCTAAAATTTGTCTTTTTCATATAAATTAATTTATAAATGATCTTAAGCTATATTTTGGTGTGTGAGCTTAGAATGGGTATATTATGATGTGTGCAGAAACTTAGACTTATTTGAAGTGTTTTTGATTTTATATGGATTTATGGTTGTAAGGTTTGTTTTAATTAATTAATTAAAGAAAGGGCAATTAAGGTGTTACTTTGTGAAAACATGTTTGTTCCTGTTTTTAATAATTTATTTAAATACACCCCCTTGCTGTTATGAAGTTATTTAATTTACTTATGTTTAAATATGTACACAACCACCATCAAAATGGTGCTTAATCTTGTTCAAAACCACCTAGTGCTTTTATAGGTTAAGTGTGTTGCAAATTTCTTGTCAAGGTGAATATGGCTAACATTACACCCAGAGTTTATTTCAGTTTTCAGAAATGCAATTTATTTCCTTTTGATCAATTAAATTTATGCATATGCATATCGTGTAGAACTGTCGGGCGGTAGCTATACGCTAGTCCAGGAGGGAGAAGGTGCAGCGGACGGCGAAGTGAACTACACCTGTGTGCACCAAGACCTGGACCAAAGTCCAGAAGAGCCCAAGGCTAGTGTTGAGTCAGAGGAAGGCAAGCACCGGTTTCATCTAACCTTTTTGGGATAAAATCTCCACTTTTACTTTTCAGTTTTTATTGTTTATTTTGTGCATTTACGTTTCAAGAATTGTTTGAAACCTAGATGCATGATCCTTAGGACTCCTATGCTCTTTTACTAGTATGTTAGGAACGCTAGTGCCATGCTTTAAGGACACGGTACAAGTCGAGTAATGACTCATTGCTCGCGAGATATAGGATGCTTATGTTGGAATCATAAGTTGGATAAATTGACTCGCTCATGTGGTAAGAGCAATGGGTTCAGTCTCGACCGAGTAGCATGGTGCTGGTCTAAGCTATTGAACGTACCAAGTGCTTGTCGGGAATGGGACCGGTAAGCCTAGTACCTAATGAACCAGTGCGGGAATTTTATTGCTACTAATCTTGAGACGCGTCTCCCGGTTCGCTACCGGTAGTGCAAGTGTGATTCTGGACGGGCCATGTTTGGGCGTACCAGTAAACCTTGTACTTAGGACTGTATCATCTTTTCCTAATCTGGGGAATGACGGGAACCGCCTGGTCGGGGTAGACACTGCACTTGGTCTACCTTCTTCCGTGTATCTTGGGTTTACCTTGCAAGGATATAAATCGATCGATCGTCGGTCACTCGCCGTTATCTGAGTCGGCTTGACCACTGGCTACCCCATGTTTATTTATGGAACATTTAGGATTAATATTGTTGGATGATTAATCTTGTTTGTACAACCATGCTTGCTTAGCTAGGTGCTTACCTAGAATGGTTAACATACTAGAACTTGAGCTAAAATTTGAAAGTAAGGATCAACTCTTAGTTGCTTTTGGCAAAACAAACCCACCAGCCAAAAAGTCTTGCATGTCTAGCTGTGTCTTTTATTTTTGTCGGGTCAGTCTTGCTGAGTATTAGTATACTCAGCCTTGCTTTTGTTGTTGTTTTCAGGTAATCCCATCTGGCCTGGATCTATTCCAGATGGTTGGGAACTTGAGTGGGAGAACGATGTTGATGAGTGATACTCTATGGATGGCCTCCCATGTGTATCTTCCGCTAGATTTATTTTCCGCTGTTTAAGCTCTGAAACACCTTTACTTTCATGTTCGAAAACCTGGTTTGTAATATTGTGAACTTATGAACTTTTATGTAATGTAATGTTGTACTCTGGTCCCGCCTTCGTGTGGGCTTAGCGCATAATTCGATCATGTGTAAGTGATTTACCGGGCATGCCCCGGCAGAGGCGACAGAATAGTTCTTTATTATTGCTTAATAGCCAGGTGGACAGGCTTAGGCGATAATACAGAATTATTTTGGGCGGTTCTGTCACACCTGTCCTTCAGGATCCAACTGAACCCACTGTTGCACATGAGGAAGAGATGCAGCAGCCACCTCATGATGATGTGTCAACAGATGTTGAGGCACCGAGTGTGCAAACAGAAGAGGCCCCTCGTAGGTCTCAAAGAGTTAAAAGATCGGCAATTCCTAGTGATTATAAAGTCTATAATACAAAAGTTGCTCATATGGAGGGTGATCCCGCTTCATATGAAGAGGCCATGAGGAGTGCTGACTCATCAAAGTGGTTGGAGGCCATGGAAGATGAGATAAAATCGATGAGTTCCAACGATGTTTGGGACTTGGTGGAAATTCCCGAAGGAGCCAAAACAGTAGGCTGTAAATGGGTCTACAAGATTAAACGTGACTCTAGAGGGAACATAGAAAAGTATAAAGCACGACTTGTGGCAAAAGGCTATACACAGAGAGGAGTAGATTACAATGAGACATTTTCTCCAGTCTCATGTAAAGATTCCTTCAGAATAATAATGTCATTAGTACCACATTTTGACTTAGAGTTGCATCAGATGGATGTAAAGACGGCTTTTCTAAATGGTGATTTAGAAGAAAATGTCTACATGAAACAACCAAAAGGTTTTGTCATGGAAGGAAAAGAACATTAAGGATGCCGCCTAAAGAAATCCATTTATGGATTAAAGCAAGCATCCGGACAGTGGAATCTAAAGTTTGATGACACAATTAAAAGATTTGGGTTTGAACCTAATGTAGAGGACAACTGTGTTTATGCAAAGTTTAAAAATGGGAAATATATTTTCCTAATCTTGTATATGGATGATATCTTGCTCGCTAGCAATAATGTTAGTCTACTGTGGGAAACAAAGAAGTTTCCATCCTCAAACTTTGATATGAAAGATCTTGGTGAAGCCTCATATGTTTTAGCCATAAAAATTCACCGAGATAGAAAGAATGGGGTTTTAGGATTATCGCAAAATGCATATCTGGAAAAGATTTTAAAGAAGTACAGTATGCATGCGAGTAAATCATCACCTGCTCCTATAGTAAAGGGCGATAGTTTTGGAGAATTTCAATATCCCAAGAATAAATATGAGCTCGATCAAATGAAAACGGTACCATATGCTTCAGCTGTTGGAAGCTTACAGTATGCACAAGTGTGCACTCGCCCTGACTTAGCGTTTATCACCGGAGTACTCGGTAGATATCAAGATAATCCAGGCATGGAGCACTGGAAGATGGTAAAGAAAGCATTGCGTTATGCGCAAGGCACAAAGCATTTCATGCTAACATACAGAAAGTTTGATAGCCTAGAGATAAAAGTGTATTCAGATGCAGACTATGCGGGAGATAGAGATGATAGAAAATCCACGTCTGGATATATATTCACTCTCGCTGGGGGAGCTATCTTGTGGAGAAGCTCCAAACAAAAATTAGTTGCATCATCGACGATGCATGCAGAGTTTATAGCATGTCATGATGCTATTGGACAGGTGATATGGTTAAAGAAATTTGTACCCGACTTGAAAGTGGTAGATTGTATTAATAAACCACTAAAGATGTACTGCGACAATCAGCCAGCAGTGTACTATGCTCACAACAAGAAGTCGAGTAATCTTCCAAACTAATTGAGGTAAAGTTTTATGTTGTGAATGATAGAATCCGGGATAAGACCATAAGTCTCGAGCATATAGGGACAAAGGACATGGTTGCGGATCCGCTCACGAAAGGCTTACCACCCAATGTGTTTAGAGAACACTTAGCCGGCATGGGTTTAAGGGAAAGCCTATAAATCCTGAATTATGTTGTGGCCTAAAAGGAACAGAATTTATTCCAAAATAGAGAAGTATGTTGTAGCTGTTTTTGTCTATCGACAATCGAGTCGTGACGATGAAGCATGCTCTATGTACTAATCTGTGATGGAACGAATAAAGTGTAAATGATAAAATTAAAAGTGTGTGATGAGATCAAGGGAAGAATGTTAGATTGATCTCTCCCGGATGGGCCCAACGGCCCATCGGGCCCCTTATCTCGCGCCCTGATCGGGGGCGCCCAACCCTAACCCTGGTTGGTGGGCTCCTGTTGCACTGCGCTATAAAGAGGAGGTGAGGGCCGCAGGCTCTTGGCACGAGGTTCGCCGCCAGCCCCAAAACCCCACCTACATCCCTACTCCGATCTACAGGGAGCGCAGGAGCAATGGGAAGCTCCGCCACCACCACTGCATCGACCGTCGCTGCCCTAGCGCAGTACCTGCACTGCGCGACGCTGCCTTGAGCAGACTACATCGACAGAACCCGCTATGGCCTCAAGTTCGACCACCCCGGTCATGGCCAGTGATGGTATTGTTCCTCCCCTCCCTTCTCTGTCCCTCTCTCTCTCTCAGTGTACACACATGTTGTTCCTACTCGGATAGATACACACCTAGGTGATCAATGGGTTCTATCAAAAGCCTCTCATTCCAGTTTGAGGCTCCTGAATTCATAACTGCAGAATGAACATTGTGAATTGCAATTCAGACTTCCACCCTTTTTTCAGATTTCAACCATTTCTACTAACTTGTGCTTACGACTGTTGTTGGCATCCGTCCGTTAGAGCTATATGTTTCTTTTTGCCATCAGCAACCAATGTTTGAAAAGCAGACCACATTGGCCATTCTTCATAGAAACAGACCACAACCACATTGCCTTTTTTTTCTTTTTCTTTTTGAAAAGCAGATCTTATTGCCCTGAGGATGGCAATGTTCAGGCAGGAGGCAAGATGGCGTCCCCAAGCACCCATTCCAGGCCATCCCTTCCCTGCGCTACGAAGCACCGTGCATCTTCATTCCTTTCCTCAGAACGTCTGAGTCTTCAGAGCGTAGAAAGTTTTTCTGTCTGGCCGTTTCAGACTTCAGAGCGTAGAAACAAACCGATTCAGCGTTCCTTCTTGGGAGCACGTGTTCACGACAATCACTAATTCCAGGTGCAAGACCGCTTATCTCCGTCTTCCGGCCACCGCACCTGCATGAAGCAACCTCCTCTGGGGCATTCCGTCGAACACTTTCGGCGCGACGCCTGAGCAGCCGAGCAGGCCTCGGCCTGAAACTCGGCTGGGAGGGACGATGCCCGTGCTGTCACCGGCATTGGTTGCGATGACATGACGGGGAAGCACGGAGGCAGGAATGGACCGGCCGCGGGGAGAAGCATGCGGCGGAGAGGAGGGTGCTGTGGCGATTGCTGAGCAGTGGAGACGCGCGGCAGTCGAGGCAGCGGGTGGGGAATCAGGAGTTCCAGGACGGTCCAGCGCAGACAAGGATCGGCCACACACGGGTTTTGGGGCCCTCCGATGGAAAACTGACGGTGACAAACGACCCGTGCCATTCAGGCTCAGCCACCAAATGGCAAATTCACAGAAATTGGAAACCGCAGCGGGACAAAACTGCCTTTCACGCGCTCACAAATCCAATATCCTCACAATTTGACATGACAATGAATCGAGATGCGACAAAAGAGACGATTGTCACATAAAAAGCCAACTCTTCAGACTTGCCATTTCACCATGAAGTCAAAACCAGGAATTCAGAGCCAGTAATATTCCACAAACCACAGCATGTGCAATCAGTCACCTTCCTAGCTAATCGTCAGTGAGCTCAAGCTGCCCAACATCTTTATAGTTCACGCTTCTTAGGTTTTCAGTAGTGCAAGGACATTCAGTGACTTCACTGTCAGCCGTCCTTCACCATTCTTGCTCTCTCCAAGATGTACTTCCCCTCCTTGTATTTCTGGCTTTGGTCGTAGGCTTTCTCCTGCAGCACATCACCCATGAATTAGGATACATCATGTGAAGAATAGGGTAGTAATCTGGATACTGTGCTTACTGATTGATGCAAATTTAAATATTAAAACAAGATGCATGAGGAAATGGTAGCAGTTGGCCACCTAAAACCTGACTCTAGCATTGTGAGGAATGGAATAGTATCATGTCTAGGGGAAGGTTATTTTTGTGCCATTATAAGGAACCAACGGTATAAAAATGACAACGGAGCTATACCGTGTTACATGGTAGAGAAAATATGTTCACTAACAGTTAATAAGATTGGGGTGAAGGAGTTCTTGTGGCTTGTGATCATCACAGCAGAATGAGGCCACTAGTGCAATGAGAAGTATGCAGAGATCATAAGAAACAGAATAGATATATATGCAAATTATATTATAAAATTGTGTAAATCCCTGACTTCTTCACTGCAATCTCAAAGTGAAACTTTCAAGAACAGGAGGAAAAAAAAGTAGCACGAAGAATGATGTGAGCATGACATATGCAGAAGACTAGATTTTAAGCATCTTGCAATCCAATAATTAAGCCCAAAAAAGTGAAACAGAGTTCACTTCAGTGTTAGATAATAGTTCCAAGAAAAACAGTTTATGCTGAATGAAGTGTCAGTCTTCTTCCCATTTATGGCCACTTGATTTTCAATATGTTTCGCAAAGAAATGATATATTTCTTCTTCGGCATTCTATCATTTTCAGCAAATTGTCACCAAATAATTCTACTGTTTTTTTTCAATTTTTTCCTGTTGTGTCTAGTGTGGAGCTGAAGCATGAACCAAAGAATGAGATAATCATTGTTGCAAGATAAACCAAAGCATGTTTGTACTTACATATCTCCAGCCAAGAATCTGTTGGCAGCAGCTACAGTAGATGTCATTCACTGTGTGGAGCCCAGTTACAAGATATCGATCTTCATTAGGTCCTAGGCATATGTTCACACTGAAATATGGCCAAAGAAAAAAAAAGAGTTTAAGTGACCACGTTTGAACAGGCATGCATGGATCAAAGGCAGATAGTCTGAAGGTACATATGGGGTTTTGACTTGTGCTGGTTTGGTTACAATTTATTCACAATCTGGCAGAGTTACAGTGAGATTATCAGAACAACTTTATAAAATGGAATGGATTTCGGTTTTGTGGTCAGTACAAAAACAATGAAAAAAATTGGAGAACTATGGTAATGGCTTTGCTTTTGAGGCAGACACTGCAAAGTGCAGCTATAACCATCAGCCCATCACCAAACAACGTGGCCTCAACCTTTTGTCATCCTTGACTGAAATACACCTACGAGTTTTCCTTGTCAACTGCCATGCTGATGTGATCCCCACCCCTACCAACAATATCCAACAGCACACTATGCTGATTTGTGAAGCAAGTTGCAAGAGTACAATCTGATGGCCGGACAAGCGCCCATATCTGTCGGGACCTCAAAGCTCACAGAGACGTCGCAAAGAATGGACTGTACCATTTTCAACTCTGAAACGGCTCTGACATCTTAATCGAACTCGAACACATTTACAGCCATATCACAGGTATGAAGTAGTTTGTTTGGTAAGGAAGCCAAAATTCGTGGTATTCGCAGCAGCATTTCTACTAGCACCGGAGAACCAGCAAGGAAGGACCACGACTTTTCAATGTAAGCTGAACGAAGTTCTCTAATCTCGCTTCAATTCCAACGGGGATCAACTTGAACAGAGAGCAGAGAACATACACGTGGTCGAAGAGGTAGGCGCGGCCAGTGCGGCCGTAGAAGTCTCTGGAGATGATGGCGTCCTTGGAGGCGGAGTCGACGCGGCAGCGCCGGCACCTGAACACGCCCTCCCCCTCGAGCCGCTCCACGAACAGCAGCCCCATCCCGGGCAATCGATGGATCGACCAGGCGATCGGAGCCCAGCAACCAAGAATCGAGGAGGAGGAGGAGGAGGAGCTCACCAAAGCAGCAAGATAGGAGAAGGAAGAGCAGCAGGAAAGCAAGCACCGGTCCCGGCTGTGGCTCCCAAGAAAGGAAAGACAGATGAGGAACCTTTCCTTTCCTTGAAGGGATGGCTACCCCGGGGAGATGCGGCGATGGATGATGGGTTCGGAGGAGGTAAAAGGGAGGGGAAAAGGGAAGACGAAGAACCAAGTGTGGGTGGCTACAACCCCAGCCCTGCAACAGCTAGCAGCGGCGCAGCACCAAGCATGTGAGGAGTGACGCGCGGAAATGTGAGGAGCCGTTGCGCAGCAGCAGCACGTCCAGTGGCGTGAGCGGATGGGTTGTGTATACTTCTATATTTATTTATAGCGATGACCCGAAAATAACGCCACAATTCTTCATCAGTTCGTCAGTGGTTCAGTTTTTTTTTTCTGAGAGCTATTCAGTGGTTCAGCAGCTACTTGTTATAGCAAGCGGATCTTGTTCTTACAAGATGAGGCTCTCTTCACGAGGCAGCCGCTTAACTGATTGGATTCTACTGTTTCGCTAAGCAAATCTGACCTCTGAATCTCTGATGGAGCGATCCGACTCGAAGCGAAGCATCACAACACACGCATGCGACGACGATGCGAAGGTTAAACCCACTACGAGGCATGAGACAACAAAGGGCCTCGAGTTCTGAATCCATCCTGAGGCAGCCAAGCAGCATCGCCGTTCGAAGCCGGAAGCCTGACATGCTTCATTGCTGCAAGAGTGGTTCAGCCACGCATCACGCGTGCTGCCATCCAATCAGGTGAACATCACAAGGCATTCACACTTACCATCTTGGCTCAGCATTCCTGTGCCGCACCAATGCAGAGTAAGACTTAATCGCCAAACAACGGTTTAACGCCCCACACAACTGTGATGACCACAAGCCTGACATAGTACCAAAGTAAATCACCCAAGACTTACAATACACGAGCTGCAGCAGGTTGTAGATACAGAATCTAATGGCACTCCTTGTGCCTACTACCAATAAAGCATAAACTTCAGACTCATAAAGCATTGTACAAGTCAACCTAAATGCAACATGCACGATTTCAGTGGTCCAGATTGGGAAGCTGATACCACATTTCTACTAAATGCAATACTGAGACTAGTAGAAAGTGGGGGAAACTACTGTTTGCCCCTATATAAGGATGGAACTGAGTCATGGTGAGTATACCAGCAACAACCATTGAGTCTGAAACGGTGGTGAGCATAGGAGAGCTTGAAAGCAGGCAACAACAGGTAGCAAGGAAGCAACCAAGTTGTTTTTGATTATGAAGTCCGTGTTGAGAAGTTAGGTTCCACCTTGGATTCATGTGCTGAACACAAAGCCACGAAAGAACCTGCAAGGAACAAAAATACAAACAAACTAAGCAATAGTGTTATGGAAAGGAATGTAACTATGAATGGCATGACTGCATGAGCGATTCAACTGATAGACAAACTTACTTCCTTCAACTGATGTTATTTAACCATGCAGCAGCACAGCACAAAATGCATTAAGCTAAGGTGCATGGTAGAAGCATGATATTCGATTATTTCATGAGCTTAAGGAGATTTTTGGGAACAACTATAGTGGGCCTTATGATCTTATCATTGATTTGTTTCCTTACCTACCTATGGAACAATATAGGCACCCAAAAAAGACCGACGATTCCAAGCTTGGAAAGTAGCAATCACTGAGTCAGGTATTACTAATGGAAGATTATACCATAACTTAAGAAACATGATGTTGTCCAAGCTTGGAAACTAAAAATTTGCCACCAGACATGCTTAAGTTCGGGATAAGTAATGTGAGGTGCCAGCAACATACCTAAACAAAGCTTCTTCAAAAATTGGAAATGTCAGCACCAGGCAGAAGATACAACCAGCTTTCTGCTCTTCCAACCAAGAAAAAGGACACCATCCCTCTCCTCAAGTCTGTAGTAGCTGTGGTAACTATCCAGCAGTGTTTTGATGGTACTGTTCACTACTGGACTTAATGGGTATGGTCTAAATCCAGCCATTGCAAGCCTTGCCCTCCATTTTCCGAAAGGCTCATGCCTTTCTATTCTTTCAGCACCTTCACAAGCAATTAAATTGACAATATCTCTTGCAACACAGTGCTGCTCTGCGCTAATGCGCTTCTTATCATCCCTGGGGCGAGCAACATCTATCGCCTCAAACATCGCTGTATAATAATCAAGAGTCTCCAGGTATCTAAGAAAGAAAGGTGCTGTGTTTGTATTTGCTTCCTGCTCTACAAGAGTCACCACCCTAGGAGAGAGGCTCTTGACCATTCTCAATATCCTATCACGATGGTTTTCTACGCCCACGCTCTCATCAGGAGTATGATGCAGCTGATAAGCAAAATTGACAACAATTGCCTCCTCAGGTCTTATACAAAGATGTTCATACATAACTTCATGACTAGCTGCTGGAACAGGATTGAACTCAAAGGGCAGACCACATGACTGGGCAATGCTGTGTAACCTCTGTCCAACTATATCCAGTCCACCACCTCGGGCGTGAGCAGAATTTGAGTCATCTATGCCAGTGATTCTTAGGTGTGGTCGTCTCCCAGGCCTTGAAGCAAGGGCCTGAATCATAGTCATCCACTGACTCCCCTGGGCGATTTGGAAATCAATGATGTGAATAAAGTTTTCACCCTTAACAGCATCAACTATGGCACCATTGGCAGACATGTAGCCAAACCTAAAGAATGGACATATGTCATAAAGAAGATGCATATAGGACATGAGCTCAGAACTCGTAGCCACAGGCTCTTTGCACTTCAGAGATTTATATAGGGCATGTCCAGTGAAAGAAAGCCTTGCAATAAGACCTTCCAACATATAAGCTCCCAAACGTTGCATCGGTTCACCAGAGACAGAAATCATCTGCCTTAACTCAGACATCAGTTCATCAATATAGAAAGCATTCTCGTCAACAGCCTTACCACATGCTATAATTATCTGCCGCAAATCCCCAGATTTAATTCCCAAGAGTTCTCTCCAGTTGTTCTCATGCAAAGCAGTGCCAGGTAGTAAGGAGCTGTCAGGGCTGCCTATGTCAGAATCAGGTCCAAGCATTACATTTTCTAGATCCTTAAGTGTCCAATTCGGGACCTGAGTAACACACGACGCACTTGGAGAGGAACCATATGCATGATCTGAGTGGCTCTCTTGCTGAGACAGAGGACTCCCACTTAAGCTCTGAGAAGAGGTAGAGCTATGTGCAGGATAAACACAATTGGCTGAGGACGAGTCTAGGGTGCAGTACTGTGCTTGAAAACCTTGAGCTCTAGAATTACTGGTCTGTGATCCATCATCAGAGGAAATGTATTGACCATCATCATGATTTTGTGGCATATAGTAAGTACCATTAACCCCAACATGCACTAGATTGCCATTGTAGTACGATATTTGGGTATTGTCTGGATATCTGTATGACCGCTTAGAGGCCTGTGTCGACATATTTTTCTAGTGCAACCTTGTGGGGAGGAGGTATATGCTGGAACCCAATGAGATGATCTTGCCGTCTCTACCACAAAATGCTCAGCATGATGATATCAACTGGACAGGGCAAACAGATAAAGGTAAGAAAAAATTGCATTTGTACAAAAACAAGATACTGGTAGAGCATAGCAAAAGAACAAATATATAGTCTAAACCTCTAAGGTAGAAACAAGACAAATTAATTTGCCATTCAACACCCAGTCAAAAAAAATTCTCATTCAACATATGAAATCAAATGTCAGTATTTAAAACAAACCATCCAGTAGGACTATCCGTACTGGATCTGGATGGTGTACTTGTTCATAGAAAAGACCATACTGTTCCAAACTTATGTGCAAGAAATACTCTGAGGGCTCTGAAAGACCACACACTCAGAAACAAAAATGTTTTCAGAGCTGTCGTCTTCCTATAAAAGAATCACCAGTTCAACTAGACAGAATTGTTGACTTTGACTGGTAAGTTGCATATCGGATTTGCATATTTTGTTTAAGAATATTATCTTGGAGCTGATTATCATGCACACAGTCATTGCTAGATATGGGCGTGTAGGTAACATTTTTCTAAAATAAATGACCGATTATTCACTTCAACATGGGTACAAGAACAGAAATAGATCTGGGGAATTCATTAGTTACCAGAGGTTCTGGTATCCCATTAGTGAATAAATAATGATACATCATGTTGCGGTGTTTGAAAGGAATAAGTAAAACACCAAGTACGTAGTACAGAGAGCATTAAAAAAATGTCGGATTTATTGTCCATTTTATTCCTTGACATCTAGGATGAATTTATGCTGGGTTGTACGGTTTACTTAACTTCATGTGCACTAATACATGATTTTTTTTTTGCTGAATTTATGGAACATTGCAGCACAATTAATTCCCTACTGGGAAGGTTGTAACAGCCAGGCACAAAATCCAAACTCTACTGTATCTTGAGATGCCTATTCTTTTGTTAACCAAAGACATCAGAAAATGAAACAAGCTTGTTATGTTCCGAAAACATAACAAAAATATGTGTGAAATAGCAATAAATATTTCCCAGAATTGCAAAATGTAAAAAACAGTTTTTTAATAACATACATCCTGTGGGAGGATTAGGATCCGGCCACAAGGGGTATGTTTCATGATCCATACCATGATTTGGGAATTAACAAAATATGGAATAGATCTGTAAAGACTAAATGCATATGCAGACTTTTAATGGCTTAATTAATATTAGTTGGTCTCCCAGATCCTACAAAGATTCAAGCTCTAATTGCATTTGTTTGCAATGATGCGAAGAACTGCCATTTGAATGTTGACTTGTTGAGTAGAGGGAAATATGCCATATATAGAAAATGTAAGACAGGGTGCACGGGTAATATTGCTAGATTTAGGAGATATGCTGATGTTTGCAAAAGCAGTGCAAACCATGCTAGGAGTAACACCCAATCCAAAGATGCCACAACTGTTTCGGATAAAAGGTGGTGTGCTTAGCAACACCATGCCAAACTTGGTTATATAGCTGACTTTTGTACCCCTTAAAACTAGGAAATAAGATCTGAAGCTAACCGATAATTTTACACAAAAATGTAATGATATTGGATATAAACTGCAACCTCCTATTTCATTGTCATGTGAAATTGATAGCTATAATCAATATATAATGCAACAAAATGTACCCCAAGAAGTTATAGCAAAGTATATGTTGTCTGGCATGTTTTACTTTTGCATATACCCAAGCCATTATAGTGGAAAATTTAGTGAAAAAGGGCGGCCTAGTGCAAGTGGTAGTGCTTGCCGCCTGTGAACCGAGAGGTCACAGGTTCGAGCGGTGGCCTCTACACATTGCACGATGTGTGGGAAAGACCTCCCGCTAATAACCTCCCCCAGACCCCGCACAGTGCGGGAGCCTACGGCACTTGGTACGTCCTTTTTTTTTCAATTTCACATAACATTGAGTTGTGCAGTATTTAATTTGCATGTTGTGTCAGTCCATGTCCACATGTGAAATTCTGTGATCCCTGGTATTAGTGGTACATAAGGAATTGTGTCCGTGTAAGTATTGTAGCATCTGTGCAAGTAACACATGGAACATTCACCGACGTTACTACAGGCATGTAACAAAGTCTAGCTTCGTTGGTGAAAGCTTTTGGGTATAGGCCACCACCATGAGGATATGAATCCTTGTCAGCTGCAAGTTGGGACCATTTCTTTTTCACTTAAAAGATGCCTAGTTTTTCTCTTGTGGGGAAAAGGATACCTTCGTCCTAGGTTCTCTATTTTCTTTACTACTGGTGAAATGTTCGATTTGGTCCTGCAGTGCTTGGTATTAAAACAGTGAGATTTGAAGCAATATGAACGGGATTGCGGTAAGAGACTGGGATGCAATATGATATTGCTCCTTTCAGCATAAAAAAGAAGAGAAAATTAAACAAAAGACTTGAAGATATTAAAGATAACTCAATGGTTACATGTATGACGTAACTGTAACGGACAGACAACACATAAATAGATACATAGGCACAGTGAACAACTACATATAAAACAACCTCAAGGCATCAGGCTAAAAGCTTAAGCATGGGAAGCGTATCAAGGCAGGCTGATGCTGGCATGACATGGAAAAGAACACATGCGCAACTACGAAATCTGCAAGTTGGATCCCAATAGTTTCGCAAGCAATTCCTGACATATTCCTATATAATAGATGAAACTAAGAAACTCATAAAGATGAATGTCAAATTAAGATGATGAATTGGCAGTGCCTCGTGTCATAATGAACGAACTTTGTTCGCTGCTTGGCTATGCAAAATTTCCCTAGACCACGCTCTATGCATATCTGACTGGTCCTAGTCTCCTAGAGATATGAACACGGTCAAAGCAAAGGAGCTGAATATGAGGAACGTTTTCCCCCCTTTTTTATACGAGCACCACCAATATTTCTGAAAATTAAACTTGTGCTAGTGCTCCTCACAACAAACAATCGATTGCACAATAAACTGGATGGACTAGGGTTTCCGAATTTTATCACGGGCAGCAGGATTCGGATTCCATTTCTCAGAGCAAACAATAGATGCTGATTCCTGCAGAACAAAACCCACACACTTGGTAAAAAGCAATCCATCCTAGCAATCTAATCCTTCCTTACCAGCGAAAAGGAGAAAGCAATCCGAGTCCGGGCGGATCTCCACTCCACGCCGTGGCAGGCAGCAGAGGCTAGAGGAGGCGGAGCTCGCTCACAAAAAGTAGAGAGGCGGAGGGCTGCTAGTGTACAGGATAATTGTGGGCGGAGAGGCTTCGCTTTGGGTGGGAGGCGTGCGTGCGCGAGCCGCGGCGAGAGTTCAGGCGGCGTGGTAGTGCGGAAACGGAGAAGGCGAGGAGAGGAGAGGGTTCGGGAGCCCGTGATTGGTGGCGGCGTCCGCTGCCTCACCGTCGCCGCGAGCAGAAATGACGAGCACCCCCAGGACAGGAGGACCAGAGGAGGAAGAAAAGGGGTTGATTAGTTGAGACCCCGACGGGGCGGCGGGGGCGGGGGTATTTCCGTCACTTCGCACATTGGGAAAGGGAAGGATCAGTGATCGATCATCATCAGCAACTGCAGTGCTACTACTGTACAAGCAATCGAAGGGCTTAATATAATTATTAGATAAAAATCAATAAATTAATCCCCGATGATGATTATTAGTTTAAAGGAGTAAGGCATTAAAACATGCATGATCCCCATCAGGCACAGAATAATAATGACCAGGCACGCACAGCACAGCCCACCTAATTAACCAACAGCTTATGGCTGATCGGTTGCTTGCACTTAATTAATCGCTTCCCCTTTCCATCCCCCACGCTTCTTTTTTTCTTCCTTGACGCGAGATGCAGCGTCGACGCGTCTCGTTTTTTCTTTTGGCTCGTCGTGTTTGGCCTCTTGCGCCGGCGCCGTGGCCGTCGCTGTTGCGGGAGAGGACGGGGGCGTGTCCCGTCCTCCCGTGTCCGTGTCACTGTTCGTTAATCACTGCCCATCCGTGCATGGCAGTGATCTGGGAAAAATTTGGTGGGTATGGCTTCAACGGCATGACAATTAGGAAAGCTGATGGGGGTTGCCGTGTCCAAGTTGCAGAAAGGTTACTCCTGACCTGAGGCGAGATATTTTTGGACAGTGGACATATTTCTCACCAGTGTCACTAGTCTGTTTTCTGTACGCCTTGTACCTGCATAACGTACTTGCAGGTCTTACTAGTCAGCTGCCACGAATTGTCATAGTCTCGTGTGGTCAAATTTGATGGTGATTCAGGAGGAATAGTCTAAGATTACACGGTGCCCTCCCTAATCTGTTGTTTGTCGTGCTCTACTACAATAAGATTTCACTTTTTACGCTGACTCCCTCCGAGGAGGTTTCGTAGAAGCTGCATGCCGGTCTACGAAGAAACGCCTCCTTTGAGGCTCGATCGCAGGTTCACAGGTAAAAGCTCGACAAGTGTAAAATGCTGCTCCCGTCGGCGGTTTACGTGTGAGCTTGTGTGGTTAAAATCTACCCGTCCGTGTCTCACACCAGCGGCTGATCAGGCGTTGGGCGCGCCGTCAAATCGCCGAGCTGTTCCAAGATACTTTTGTCCCCAGGGATCAGGGAAGATATCATCATAGCATTTATTAGTAATGGCCAGTGTGATTATATTGGTGACGCAGGAGCCGCACAGGGAGTTCTTTCCGTCAGGTCCTTTTCAATTTTCATTCATCCAACAGGCATAGTCAATAGGGCCTACCTCTGCAGATGGATGATGGTTGTTGCAGAGAAATCGTCATTATCCTCGTCGCATCCTGTGTTTCCCAACTGCATCAGCATGTGCAGAGGACAGTATAACCACAATGGCATCATTAGTTTTTTTTTAGCACAATCACTAGTCAGGCATAGTCAGGAATGGGATAAAAAGACTGGGACTGGGAGGTATCACTGTGGGAGGAAGAAGAGTACGCCGGGTCGTATTGCGACGCTCCAACCGTTCTCCTCTGCGACTGCGGTGCTCCATGGTCGCGATCCTGAGTAGCATGTGTGAATTGAGTCTCCCCTACAGTCAACCATGGATCATAATTAGTACATATAGTTAGAACCACCACCACTTTTCTGCATACCACAATAGTTGCATCGCCATCCGGGAGCTAGATTGTCACCATGTTCCCATACGGGATCTTTAGGTCTGCCTGACATTGTCTACCTGCATAAATGCAACACAAACAAAACAATTACTTAATCGTATACCTAAAGAAAATGTACCTAAATCTGAAACAAATCCTAACTAAAATTGGATCCTACCACAAATCCTACCTAACATCTCCAAAATCCTACATAAAATCCTAAAGTAACAATTCTACCTCACATCCTAAATCCTACCTAAAATCCTAAAGCAAAATAAACCTAAATCCTAACACAAATCCTACCTAAATCCTAATGCAAATGATACCTACAGCTAATTTCTACCTAAATCCTAAAGCTACTTTCTACACAAATGCAAAAAAAAGGCAAACTCACCTGAAGCTGCGGTCTACTGCCGGAGTTACCGCGGTATACCGCCGTCCCCGCGCGGTAAGCCGTCCCGGCCGAGCGGGAGCGAGCGGATCCGGCCGCGGGGCGGCTTACCGCAGCTCCCACACGGTATACCGCGCCCTGGCCGCGGCTTACCGCCGCCGGCGGCGCGGAGGAACCTTCCAGGCGGCGGACTTGGCGAGTGGAGCTGCGGACGGGAGTGTCTGAGCGCCTGAGGGTCGGGGGCGACCGCCTGGAGCCGCTTCTAGGGTCCTTTGGACGCTTTGGGCCTCATGGGTCTTAACGGGCCGACCCCTTTTTTTCTTTTTCTTTTTTTCTATAACTTCTAAACCTCGAAATGAATACTAAATGCACTCAAATTTGAAAACTTTTGACACCATCAGATTCTATAAATCATGAACTATTTTTTGAAGATTTTTATTGATTTTTTCATTTTTTGAATTCAAATTCAAATTTGAAAACCCCTAGGGGTATCTACCACTCGGTACCGTTACCGCACCGGCGCGGTATAAACGGTAACCGCGGTTACCGGTGCGGTAACGGGGGTAAAAAAAACCCTGCCAGCCAGCAACACGAGACAAGTCTACTGTGCATCCTGCCTGCATGGCTGCATTCAGTCATCCACGACTCTGCCACAATGCCGAGAGATAGTAGTTTATTGGCCTCGACACGACGTAGTACATTACATCACTTGCAGACAGTACGCGGAGTGCATTTCGCTGTAAAGCATAGTCACGGTGATGGTGATGCCCATCGGAGGGCAATTCGGTCAAGTTCTGCCTAAAATCCTAATTTTCTTTTCAGCCGAGCGGAGGAGAATACCGAACACGGGGGGTGGTGACGGCATCGCGACGGCACGCGGACGTGAGCGCTGGGTCGTCGGTAGGCCCTAGTCGTCGGCACTCGCCGCCGCGCCGCAGCTGTTTCACGGAAACCGGGTGGTGCTGGGTCGGGCCAGGCCATTGACCGGCTCGTTGAACCGCGGACCACGCGAAACCGCGTGCACTCTGATGCAGTGATGCGCCGCGACTCCATTACGACTCGGAACCAAGCAAACTTGTACGGCAAAAGTAACGTCTTCATTCTACTGCATACAACAGTGTTGGGGAACGTTGTATAATCACACAAAAAAAATGAGGATGGGCAACGGGAGATAAACCCCACCTGAGACCATCCACATCGGTATACCTGAGCATTTTTGGCCCGGCCCGACCCGGCCCGCTGGCCCGGCCCGGGTCCGGCTCGTGCCAGGCCCACCCACGAACCTTACTGGACGGTCGTGGGCAGAGATCTTGAAGCCCGCGAAAATTTTTTTTGGCCCGAGCCCGGCCCGAAATGCTGTTTTTAGTTACTTTACACTATAAAATACGCGGCGCGGCCCGCCCAAGCCCGGGCCCGGTCCGAGCCCGACCCGAAAACTGAGGCCCGACACGTCCCATGGGACGGTCATGGACAGGATTTTCTCGGCCCGAAAAACCTGGGTTTTTTTTCGGCCCGGCCCGTGGAATGCTCAGGTCTACACACCGGTGCTTCTTTATCTTCTTCTTCAAAACGGAATATTCTCACCTGGTCAGCGAGATTCTCTCATTTATATTTATTTCTCTCGCATCCATCTTCCTTTATCTCTCTCCTTCATTCCAACAACCCGGGCCCACTCCAATTTTTTATCCCTCCCCACCCATCCCACCCGACCCCCCACCACCACCACACACCTGCTCTGCTCTCCTCGCCGAGGTCGCCCGCCCATCCCTTCCTCCGCCGGCGCGCCGGGGAAGGAGCCGCGTCCGGCGGCGCGTCGGCCATCGTGGCGTGGGGTGGAGCGGCCTCGTCCTCCAGCTCGCGCGGCAGCGCCCCTCCTCGATTCCTCCGCCGACGACCTCCCCTGCCGCGCGCGCATCCATGGCGGGCTCGGGCCGCCGACGACGCGGGCACGTCCAGCCAGCCGCCGCGGAGCCCTGCCCTTCCTACCTCCCCTGCCTCGCGCGCATCCATGGCGGGCTCGGGCCGCTGACGGCGCGAGCACGGAGCCCCGCCCTTCTGTAACATCCCTAATGTTACTTTAGTTAAGTACTTCAATTAGTCATGTTAATCATGTTTAATTAGCTCATAAGCATGTTTGACATGATTTTGCACACATTTGCACAAAAGACCTTGGTCAAAGTCAAAATTTTTTGTCAAACCACTATGGATCCGAAAGGCTGATTTGATTTTCGTACGCGTTCTCCAAATTTCACTATAGAAGTTCAAAATCGGCCAATATAAAAGTTGTTCCTTATTTCTGGGAACACATTTTTCATAATTGGTGAACATTCAAATTTTGTGTGCAAAGCCGATTAAATTTGAGACGAAGTTTCTGCACACAGTGTTACGGGGCCGAGTTTTTCCTGAAGTTCAACACGTTTTTCACACAAATTTGTTGAGCAAAACATACGTCACCCTTTGTGAAAGTTGTAGGTCTATAGCTCCTCTACAACTTTTATTTTTGGAGATTTTCAAGTGTGTTGGCATTTTTTGAGAGTTATGCATTTTCGAAGATGGGTATATGGAACGAAACCCAGGCCTAGGTGCGTCGCGCACGCGCGCTCGCCCCTCTCTGCGCCCGCGCGTAATCCCGGCGTACGGAGCCCTGGGAGTCGCCGCTGTGGGCCTTGGACACGTCCTGGAACTCTCCGACCGCACCGGCCCACGAACGCCGCGACCATCTCGCGTGCCGAGCCTGAACCGCGCCACGCGCCGCTCCAGGCCGCGCCCGCGCTGCGTCTCGCGCATGCAGGCGAGCCAGATGGCAATGCCACGCTTTAAGGTGCCGCCCGGCCTCGCTCGCCTCATTGAGTAACGCCGTGGCCGCTCATTTCGCCACCCGCGCAGAGCCGTGCTCCGGCGGAGCAAGAACCGAGCCGCCGCCGCCCACCATAGGTGCCACCGCCACGAACTCCGGCTCCGCTCGCAAGCGTCGCTCCATTCTACTCCTCTCCCTTCCCTTCAAGCCCAGAAGCAATCCCCAGCTACCGCAGCCCAAAATTCCGGCCGCCGCCGCACTCCGGCGGGCGCCGTCCCTGCGCTCCGCCGAGGGGGATCTCTGTTGGCATTTCTTATCCTCAACGCTCGGCGCCTTTGTACCGTGAGACAAGTAAGAAACTCCCGGGTACACTGACGAGTGCGAACAAATCCGCAAGCGCACGGATACACCGATGTAGCACTTCTCCCTAGGAGAATGAGTACTCCCTTCGGGTTTCGCTCCTAGGACGGAGAGTAACCAAAGAGGATCTACCCAAGGACACCAGCTTTCGCTGGGATAGGTTGGGATACAAGAAGCACTTCCTTAAGGGACTTAGCTCTCAAGATGTATTCCTGGCAGATCTCAGTCGTCCCCGCGGGGCGACAACACTCAGAGGTGCTGTCCTGCGAGCCCAACTCGGTACGCGACGTAGAGGGTTACAAAGGGTCCAACAGGCTGTCACCACTGCGGCCTACCTCTACGCTACGATCGTACGTGGTCTCCGTAGGAAACCCAAAGCCCGGTCACCACGTCTGTACCCTAGATATATCCATAAAGAATCTAGGGGAAATCACCTTGGCGACACACTGGGTTTGTCAGAAGTGTAGGCACTTCCGGCGGTAGTCACGAAGTGTTCGGGTCGCCACAGAGGTGCTGCCTTCCTATGGACCTTTGCCTTCTCCTCTTAATTTTGGCAATTTCTTTCTCCAGCATGATCACGGTCTACAAGATACCCAAAAGATAATTCGTCCGGGGGAAACGAGATGAGTCCCCGGAGTACTCAGGGTGTGGGTGTCTTGTGATCTCCTGTCTCAACTTATGACCGTCTCCTTGCAGATGATGTTGATATGATGATAAGCTCTGCTCTGCAAGGGCAGTGCGTATACGAACTCAAGCCCAAAAAGGTATATCGAGGCTGAGAGCAAGCATGATCATCCCAGAGAGGCTGGGGCCTTTCCTGAGGTGGTCATGGGACTCGAGGACTATAGCACTGGGGTCGTGGAACTCGGAGATGAAAAGATCGAGCACTGAGGCTAGTGCTTCACCAATAGGTACCGATCTCCGAGTGAACTCAAGCTCAGAAGGACACTCGGCTCTCAAAAGGATAAAGCGTGGACTTCCAGAGGCCAGTGTACGATCAAGAACTAGAGTTCGGATGAAGAGCAAAATTTACTCACTCTTACCTTAGGCAGAGGGTTCGATGTTCCCATCAAAGTGACGAAAACATTCCTAAATCTAGCCTAAGCTTCCAATGAGGGATTTTGGATAAACTTGAAAAGCGCACCTCCCATTGGGCATCGATCAAATCAGGCATAGGATACGTAGTGAAAGTTTCTCCTGATTGATCGGCATCGATCGATGTGCTCAAGATAAAAAATGAATGCACTCCATTCGATCGGTAAATGATCGTGACCCCTCGGTCTGACGGATGAATCCAATGGATTATAAAGCAGAGACCGATGTCTCGGTTTATACGAAACTTCAGTGCAAGGCACTTTAGCTCAAACCTCGATGTAGAAACACGATGGGCCTCTCATTCCCTTCTCAGAAGATAGTAGTGAGGATCGAACAAGTCATCCTGGTCGGGAATGGTCGTTCTCTCCGAACTACTCTCTCCGTCTTCCCACGAGACAAAGTCTCGGGGAGAAGGTCTAAAAAGATGCACGAGAGGGGAACCCAAGGGTAGGTCTCGTGTAACGAAATCTTTCCCTTAGACTCCTGCTATTCAGGAATGACATCTTCAGCCAGAGCTCAGGAAGAGTGGACATGAAGTCTCGAACTCGGCTGACGATGGATCTAGGTGGCTCAACAATTTCTCTGGTGGGTGCCTCGTTGACCGGGATGCAAGGGGAGCTGAAATCTCGAAGATTATCCAGGATCTCTTTTCCCTTGACAACACTCAGGTGCACAAAGGATCCTCCGGAGAGAGCATTAAGCCTCATGGCATCATCCTTCCGTAATCCAAACCAGAAGTGCTGAAGCAGCATCCAATCGGGAATGCGGAGGACTGGGCAATCTTCCACCGCGGAGGCGAAACGATTCCATGCCATTCCTAGTGATTCCTCCTCACATTGCTTGAAACAAAGAATCTTTGCCCTTAACGAGATGACACGTCGTATTGGGAAGAAGCGGGAGCAAAAAGTTGCTCTCAACATTTCCCAAGTAAGGTAGTCCTTACCAAAACAACGGTGTCAATCCCGAGCTTCCGCAGAGAGGGATAACGGGAAAAACTCTCTTTTCCGAGCATCCGGTGATTCTCCGGTTTTACCCTGAGTTTCAATCAGACGCTCGTAGTCTCTCACATGATCAAAGGGGTTCTCATGACTTAACCCCGAGAAGGATAGGTCCTGAATTAGCTTCATGAGAGAGGGGCGAATCCATAAGCCAGATGTAAGAGTGGTTCTTGACGAAGATGGCTCTGAGGGTTCACTCCTCAAAGGCGGAAGGTGTTTACAAGGATAACCTTCCATGGGTAGCGGGGGTAGAGGTAGAAAGAAAAACAAAAAGGGATAGTTCAAAAAGGGTAACGGGGGTAAAGGTAGAAAAACAAAAGAAAAAGATAAATACGAGGATAGACGGGCTTGAAGGTTAACAACAGCCGTCCCCGGCAACGGCGCCAGAAATGCTTGTTGGCGTTTCTTATCCTCAACGCTCGGCGCCTTTGTAGCGTGAGACAAGTAAGAAACTCCCGGGTACACTGACGAGTGCGAACGAATCCGCAAGTCCCCGGATACACCGATGTAGCACTTCTCCCTAGGAGAATGAGTACTCCCTTCGGGTTTCGTTCCTAGAACAGAGAGTAACCAGAGAGGATCTATCCAAGGACACCAGCTTTCGCTGGGATAGGTTGGGATACAAGAAGCACTTCCTTAAGGGACTTAGCTCTCAAGATGTATTCCTGGCAGATCTCAGTCGTCCCCGCGGGGCGACAACACTCAAAGGTGCTGTCCTGCGAGCCCAACTCGGTACGCGACGTAGAGGGTTACAGAGGGTCCAACAGGCTGTCACCACTGCGGCCTACCTCTACGTTATGATCGTACGTGGTCTCCGTAGGAAACCCAAGGCCCAGACACCACGTCTGTACCCCAGATAAACACTATATTGCAGCATATGCTAGCCCGCTAACTACACTATAGCAACCGTATAAATACGGTCCCACGAACAAGGGAAAGATCCGAATCAGATCATATCATTGAACTGGGAGCAGAAAGGAAGCTATGGATGCAGCTGAACGAGATGCAACAAACTTACTTAACTAAACAGGATCAGAGCATGCTAAACAAGTAAATAAACTATGGTTCTAGCTCTAAAGGATCAGAGCCTTGTGTCACGAAGAACACAAGCTCTAACTTATGAACGAGCCAAGAACACAAGAACAAAGCAACCATGCATGATGTCCACTATAGTCTAAATAAGAAATGCTGAAATATTCACTTTGATCTAAATGAAGAATAAGCATCCACGAGGACATCAACTCACTCCTTACCCCTCCTCTACCTCATACTATTCCTAATCTAGATCTCTCCTCATCACCATTCTACCACAAAGAGGTGAGAATCACCTCTCATGGGCAGAATTGGAGAGAGGGAGAGAGAGCTACACAAGAGAAAGTGAAACTTGAGAGCTAGGTGGTGTGTGAGAAATGGAACCCCTCCCCTCCTATTTATAGACAAGGAGGAGGCTTGCTCTGGGGCTCAAAGTGCCCCTAAACACCCGGAACTGCAGTAGGGAGCCAATGAGCAAGTGACACGTGGAGGGCCAGGATGAACCGACCCTAGGTCGGTTCGGCCGAACCTAGGGTCGGCCGGCCCCCTCGGGTGGCTTCCTGGCCTGTGCTTCCTCTGCTTCGCTTCCATGTGGGCCCTGATGCCTCTCCTCCGTGCATGGCACGTTTCCTGGCAGTTTAGTTGGTAATGTGGGCCCATGGATCCATGTGATGCTGACGTGGCAGCATGTGATTCGTCGAAAGTCCTTCACATGGATTGGTGACATCATGGATCCAGGAGAATCCATGTGGCAGCCCTTGATTGGCCAGCATTTGAGTGCCTTGGATTGGAGTGGAGTGAATGTGCATGAATTCTTCTCATTTCCTATGCTAAATACCTGCATTCAAATAGACATCGACATTGGTGGAAAGTGTGAGTTTAAGCACCTATTCTAGTGTGGATGTTCACTTCATACTCAAATTTGCAGGAGTTGACAGCCTTGAAAATGGCAAATATTGACCGTCAACAATCTCCAACGTCGATTCCGGCCGGGCAAGCACCGCCACAAGCTGCGGGTAGGTCCCCTAGGGCTCGCCGGCCACTCACCGCACCCCTCCGCCGCTCCTCCGGCCGCCGGAGCCATCCCCTGCGCCGGCGAGGGCTCAACTGTGAGGATTGCACTTTAGTTAGGGTGTTTTGTGTAAGGCAGGGGCCTCTTAGTAATTCTGAAACTTCATGCAAGGGTCCGGTTGTAAAAGTGTTTAGGGTTTTCGGCTGCAACTTAGAAAATCCGTGAAAAATTGTAGAAAATTCGTAAAAATGTAAATCTAACTGTTCTGGAATCCTTGTGAGTAGATCTACAACTTTTACAAAAGTTGCATAGGCTTTTTCTGTTTAGTTTTTAAATGTAAATTCAAACTCAGTTTGAGGCATATTTGTTGTAGTTCAAAATGTACTCATGCAAATGAAATGAAATTTGGATATGTTGTTGTGTGCTCCATGTTCAGTTTTGTGACCAAGTTTCACACATGTTTGTGATGTAGAACTCTAGTTATGATTTTTGTAAGATCTATGTTAATTTAAGCTTGATGCTTTTTATAGTTCCCTCAAAATATAATTTCTTTCAGCACCAATGCACCCTAGCCCTTTGTAATGATGTGAAGCATCTTTAGAAAAAT
Organism: Cenchrus fungigraminus; assembly: GCA_036936925.1. Lineage (NCBI taxonomy): Eukaryota > Viridiplantae > Streptophyta > Magnoliopsida > Poales > Poaceae > Cenchrus > Cenchrus fungigraminus. The sequence continues at coordinate 132,349,499 of CM072777.1, forward strand.
AATGATGATTTTAGGAGTCTGTTTGAGCAGTGTTTGGTATTTATGCTTGTGATGGATGTCAAATTCATGACTTGAAATATACGATGAATCCTCTTGAACATATTGAGTTAGAACATAGTTTTGACATATTGGAGCTGTAGAAAAAGTTTGGGATCAAAAGGACTAGTGAATCTTTTTGTTTGAAGTAATGAAGTTTATCTAGGCTGAAAGTTGTCTTTTTTATTTAAAATAATTTATAAATGATCTTGAGCTGAAAATTTATATTTAAGTTTATTTTGACCATATGCTACTGTGGTAAAATTTTCATGCCAGTTGGAGTCATATTTTAATTATTATGATTTATGGATGCATGGCTAGTTATAATGGAATAAATAAAGTCATTTTATCTTTTAATTTGAATAGGAGATGTTTAAGTTCAGTTGCTGTTTAAAATGAATTTAAGCACACCCCCATGCTGATGGTGAACTATTGTAGTTTAACTTTCTTAAATATGCACACAATCACCATCAAAGGCATAGTTAGTCCACAATCATCCACCCCTTTAATTTTAATGAAGTTAATAATTTAATTTTGCATAGATGTGCACGCAATCACCATCAAAGTAAGAGTTACCTCACCATCACTCACCCCCTACCCTTAATGAAATGTAGTAAGCTAAATTGTTTATATGTGCACGCAATCCCCTTTTATATAGTTGTTAGCTCACTCTCACCACACAATATACTTTTGTGAGTTCTCTTGTTTGTGTTGATGAATGTGGACAACAAGAGTTGAGTTTGGTGACAATTCTCCCACCTTCACACCATAACTAATGCATATGCATAATGTGTAGATCTTCCCGACGGGACGTACACGCTTCTTGAGGAGGAGGGATCCGCTAGTGGAGAGCTAAATCAAGCTAGTGGGCAGCAAGACCTGGACCAAAGTTCAGAAGAGCCCAAGGCTGTTGTAGAGTCAGAGGAAGGCAAGCACCGGAGTCACATATAACCTTTTTGGATTAAAAGCTCATACCCTTTTACCTTTCCAGTATTTATGCTTTACTTTGTGCATTTAAGTTTCAGGAGTTGTTTGAAACCTAGATGCATGATCCTTAGGACTCCTATGCTCTTTTACTAGTATGTTAGGGACACTAGTGCCATGCTCTAAGGATACGGTACAAGTCGAGTAATGACTCATTGCTCGCGAGATATAGGATGCTTATGTTGGAATCATAAGTTGGTTAAATTAACTCGCTCATGTGGTAAGAGCAATGGGTTCGGTCTCGACCGAGTAGCATGGTGCTGGTCTAAGCTATTGAACGTACCAAGTGCTTGTCGGGTATGGGACCGGTAAGCCTAGTACCTAATGAACCAGTGCGGGGACTTTATCGCTACTAATCTTGAGATGCGTCTCCCGGTTTGATTCCAGTAGTGCAAGTGTGAGTCTAGACGTGCCGTGTGAGGGCGTTCCAGTAACCTTGTACTTAGGACTGTGGTGCCTGTCCCTAATCTGGGGAGTGACGGGAACCGCCTGGTCGGGGTAGATCCCGCATTTGTTTTTCTTTGGATTCTTTTGAGGTCTACCTTCTTTCATGTATCTTGGGTTTACCTTGCAAGGATATAAATCGATCGATCGTCGGTCACTCGCCGTTATCTGAGTCGGCTTGACCACTGGCTACCCCATATTTATTTATGAAACATTTTGGATTAATATTGATGCTTGATTAATCTTGATTGTACAACCATACTTGTTTAGCTAGGTGCTTACCTAGAATAGTTAACATACTAGAACTTGAGCTAAAATTTGAAAAATAAGGATCAACTCTTCGTTGCTTTTGGCAAAACAAACCCACCAGCCAAAAAGCTTTGCATGTCTAGCGGTGTCTTTTATTTTGACGGGTCAGTCTTGCTGAGTATTAGAATACTCAGCCTTGCTCAATTTGTTGTTTTCAGGTAACCCCATCTGGCCTGGTGCTATTCCAGATGGATGGGAAATTGAATGGGAGAACGATGATGAGGAGTGATATGCATGGATGGCCTCCTATGTGTATCATGCGTTTAGTTTAATTTCCGATGTTTAACTCTGAACCATGTTTACTTTTATGTACTAAAAAAACATGGTTTGTAATATTAAGTATTTGTGGACCTTTATGTAATGTAATGATGTACTCTGGTCCTGCCTTCGTGTGGGCTTAGCGCATATCTCGATCCTGTATTAGTGATTCACCGGGCATGACCCGGCAGAGGCGACAAAATAGCTCCTGGTTATCGCTTATGAGCCACGTTGACCGGCTTAGGTGATAATCCAGATTTATTTTGGGTGGTTCTGTCACACCTTCCTCTCCGCAGCGGATCTGCGGGGCTGCTTCTCCGATCTGGGCGGACTCGAGCTCGGTGAAGGGGTGGGCGGGGCGGAGGAGACCGGAGAGGATGAGGACGACGGTGAGCAGGAGGCGGGCGATCTGGGCGGACTCAAGCTCGGTGAAGGGGTGGGCGGGGCGGAGGATACCGGAGAGGATGAGGACGACGACGAGCAGGAGGCGGCGGTGGCGGAGAGGTGCCGCCATCGTGCGATGGCTGTGCTGCGTGCGCCGCTCTCTCCGTCCGCCGCTCCCCCACCGGCGGCCGGCCACCCCTCCCTCCCTCGTGGCGACGACGACAGCGAGGCGAAGCGTGGGCTTCCTCACGGCGAGGCCGTGCTGCAGCAATCGGACGACGGCCTCCTCCTCCGACGCATGGGACGGCGCGAGGCGCAGCACAGGGACCAGCCGGCGGTCGACAAGGGCGAGCTGCGGCGGTGGCGGACGGAGCTCCTCCCCTTCCCCTGCTCCTCCGTCCCCTGTTGCTGCGGCGGCGGATGGAGCACCTCGCTCCCTCCGTCCCCTACTATCTGGTGGCGTGGGGGGCGAGCTAGAGCGTAGGCGCGTGGAGGTCGGAGAAGGACGTGCCGAGACGGGTTGCTCCTGCTCTTCTTCTCCGGTGGCCCCTGCCCTGCTTCGGCAGCTCCCCTCTCTCTCTCTCCTCCGCGGCATCCCTCTCTCTCCCCCTCTTCCTGCTGCCGGCGCGGACGAACAACCGCACTGTGCGCGGGCCCGCACCTGCCGATGAAGGAGGTTCGCCAATCCTCCGGAAACAAAAGAAACGGGAGGCGACTTCATTTTGAAGGAGGTGATAAAGGAGGCCGTTGCGAGCCTTTTTCCTTCATCCCCCTCCTGGAGGAGGGGGATAAAGAAGCCGGTGCGGATGGTCTGAACATGGTGCCAAACCAGGGTTCGACCTCTAGTCGGTTAGCTCCTCCCAGAGAGGCTAACCAGCTGCACTATGAGCCGCTTAGCGTATGATCACACGAGATAGGATTGTGAACTGCTCGATTGCGCGACCAGTAGCGCGTCGTTAACGTGGTCCTTTGGAGTTGGATCAGCGCGTTTCGGCTCTTCCGCTATTTTTATGCACGGAGTCATGATCGATCAGGATTATATTATTAGATGAATGGATGGATTAACAACAGAGAAGCTCAAACTCTAGTCCACTCGCAAGACCATACATCATGAGTGAGGCCAGTCAAAGAAAGTCAATACATTTATAATCATGTATTGCTGTCAGGACGCCAAAACAGGACAGATCATGCCCGTTTGTTATGCATCTGACCATATTCAAGCTACAAAGTTGAAAAGTCAGTCGCGTGTGTGTTTATATATATATATATATATATATATATATATATATATATATATATATATATATATATATATATATATATATATATATATATATAATAAAAAATACCGATCTCGCACAAACTTCATCTTATAAAAGTGCTAAAGTGATATAAACCTCTATGAATACCTCCAAAAGACTATTAGGCGTCACTAATCGCATTGTCTACCATTGAAAAAGTAATTAGCCAATATACATACTCGTAATGAGCTAGCCAACAGCGCGAGCCCTCAACATAATAACCAAACTTATTTCGAGCTTGCATGCACAGAAGCACGTGTAAGCTATTTTAATACTACCTCCGTCTTTTAATATATGACGTTTAGGACAAGAAAAATTAGTTCAAAATGAACTAATTTTTTTCCCTAAACGTCATATATTTAAGAATCGAGGGAATAATTACTTGTCCATAGCTAGACGAAAACGCAAAAAAATGGCAGTCAGTTGCTTTTAGAAAATGGGGAGTGAAACCAATAGCCAGAGGCCGGTTTTACCAAAACTATTGGCGGTGGGATGGGCCTTGGCAGGATGGGCCTGTCTGATGGGGCCTAGGCAAGGCTGTGGCGCGGCGGACTGGCGGGCGCGCTCGCTGGCCGGCCTCCTTCCTTCCTTCCTTTGTTCCCCCCGCCCGCGCGAGTTCACGGGCCTGTGTTGACTCGAGATTGCTGGCTTCCTCTAAGCATGTTAAAAAATGGGGTGAGGGAATTAATACTAGAGCAGCCCGCAAACAAAAAAAAAAGGGTTAGACTTTCTCTCACAAATAAAATCATTAAAACTTTAAAAGCGTTTCGCACTACTGTATTTCGTGTGCATCATTGTTTGATTCTTCTGGGTGAAATCATACTATACAGTGTACAAGACGGGCAAGTGTTCCTGACTCGAGACCCTGCAGTTCTCTCACCAAATCAACATGTTGTTTTACACTGAAACAATACCTAGGCGGTAGAGCAAAAACCAACCAGAAAATTACTTGTCGGTTTTTTGCTGACAAATGGCAACACTTGGTTTAACACATGATGAGCTGATGATCACCTACAAGAACTCGCTAGATGGTGGCATCTCATCCAGGGAAATTTCCACTATGCGCTTTCAATTCGCTAGCCTGTAGCTACTAGCTAGCCGCCCCTAGCCACGATCGTGACTGCGGCATAGTGATAACACGTGAATGCGAATTCAAAGTCGAAAAAAGGCGAGCGGTGGGACAAAAAGTAAAAAAGATGGGACGAGATAGATGGGCCAGTGCCCAGTAGTAGTAGTTGATGATCGTTGGCTGCTCCCAGAAGGCCAGAATGTACGAACCCGAGGGCGAAGGGGCGCGCAACGGCGAGCGATCACCACGAATTTGCGAGAGTTTTGCGAGCCGCTCGCTCGGTTCGTCTGGCTTATCAGCTACCAGTCAGCAGTACTTTTCTCTCAAAAAAAATCAGTCACCAGTAATTAGTCAGCAGTATTTTTCTCTTAGAACAAACCAGCACTAGCCACCAGCAACCAGCCAAGCGAACAGGCCGGCTGTCAAGAGCCCATCCATATGTCAGCAGCTCTTTTCCACACTTTTTCCCCTTCCAGTTTGATCGGATCTCTGCATCTTTTTGTTTGGACCTTGTGAACGAAGCTTGGTAAATTCCAGAGGACCGTCGTTAGAAGAATTCAGGAGCTCCCTCGAAAGGGCAACGTATCCTATGCAAATCTCATTCGTATGCAATCTATGTAAACCCCAACCACAAACGCTGGATCTCCGTCCGATAGCTAGATTGAGAGGTGGGCAATTTTTTCACTTAAACCCTCCCACCATTGCATTTGGTAATAAAAAAACTCCCTGACCCCACCCCTGGTTATCCCTCACGGACGGCGTTACCGTCGTTTCGCGAAACACTTCGTTTCCTCGTCGCGAGGCCGGACGTCGCCGCCGCAGGATGGATGCCGCGCGGCCTTGGGACTCCGCCGTCGCCCCGCACGACGCCGCCGCCGCCGACGCCCCGTTTGAGGACGCTGCCCTCCGCCCGGCCGTCTCCTCGTCGCTTGTGGGCGCCGTCCAGATGGATCGACACCCTCTCGCCCCTGGAGCACGCACGGAGGTCCCCATGGATCGTGACGCCGCCGTCAGTACAGGTATGGGTACGTACGACGTCGCGATTCATTCATAATATCGTGCATATACAAATGTACGTACGGGTGATTCATTTATGCGTACAAACACAGATATGGACTCCGTCGTCGGCGCGGCCATGGAGATTGACGACGTCACCGCCATGGTTATATGACCGCTGATCATGTCTCCATTGAGGCCATCGACGCAGGATTTGGAGCCTACATTGAACATCCACGCACACCACGGACAGAATCTTCTCCGACTGTAGCAGTAAGTTGCAAAGAAAGTTTGGACACAATACTAGTTCTACTTGGTTTGTTGCTCATACAAATTTTACACTACTATAGGTAAGTGACACAGTAAACAAGAATTCCAAAGAACATTTGAAGCCAGTGGTTGGAATGATCTTTGATAGTCTCGGAGATTGTGGAGGAATTCTACAAGGCGTATGCACATGATCTTGGTTTCTCTGTTCGTGTTGGTCAGCAGAAGAAGGGGAATGAGGAAGTAACCTTGAAGAGGTATTATTGTTCAAGAGAAGGGTTCGCTAAGGAGAAAGTGCCTGCTGCTAGTGATGAGTCTGGGAAAAAAGGAAAGGCACCGAAACTGATGGAAACCAGATGTGGTTGTCCGTCACATATTGTTGTCAAGCGTGACAGTGACAAGAAGTATCGAATAGCTGCAATGGTTGAGGATCACATCCATGCTTTTGTGTCACCAGATCAGAGGCATTTGCTAAGATCTAATCGTCGAGTCAGCGAGAGAGCTAAGATTACTTTGTTCAATTGTCATAAGGCTAGCATTAGCACCTCACAGGCATACCGACTTCTCCATGTCAGTGATGGTGGGTTTCAGAATGTTAGGTGCACAAAGAGGGATTTGCAAAATTATTACCGTGATCTCAGAACCAAAATCAAGGATGCAGATGCACAAATGTTTGTGGCACAACTTGAGCGAAAGAAGGAAGTAAATCCTGCCTTCTTTTACGACTTTCTGGTAAATGAAGAAGGACGACTTGTTCGTGTATTCTGGGCAGATGCTTTATGCAGGAAAAACTATAGTATTTTTGGTGATGTGATTTCGGTAGATGCAACATATACCACCAACCAGTATAACATGAAATTTGTGTCATTTATAGGATTCAATCATCACTTGCAAAGTGTTTTCCTTGGAGCAGCGTTCTTAGCAGATGAAAAGATCGAGTCATATGTATGGTTGTTTAAGACCTTTCTTAAGGCTATGGGTGGAGTGACACCTCATCTAATCACAACAGATGAAGATGCGAGCATGAAGACTGCTATTGCTGAGATTCTACCAGATACAGCTCATAGATTTTGCATGTGGCATATCATGGACAAGGTATCTGAGAAGGTCGGGCCCTCCATAAGTAAAAATGCAAATTTTTGGAAAAGACTAAACAAGTGTGTTTGGGGGACTGAGAATTCAGATGATTTTGAGTCACAATGGAATTCTATCATGACAGCTTATGGACTCATGGGAAATGAGTGGTTTTCCAATAGGTTTGCCATTCGCGAATCATGGATTCTGGTATACTTTTTGGACATACCTCTAGCAGGAATGCTTAGGACTACATCACGGTTGGAGAGTGCAAATTCTTTTTTTAATCGCTTCATTCATAGAAAGTTGTCTTTCGTTGAGTTTTGGCTAAGGTTTGACACAGCTTTGGAGTGCCAACGTCAAGAGGAGTTGCTAGCCGACAATAAAAGTCTTCACAACACTCCTAAATTGATGACACCATGGGGCCTTGAGAAGCAATTTGCTGAGCTTTACACACATGAAGTTTTCTTCAAATTTTAGGAACAAATCGTAGCTGCAAGAGACCATTGCATTATTCAAGATATTTCAGAGTGTGAAGATATAAAATGTTTCACAATCAGCAGCCAATCTGGAAAAGAGCGAGTTGTCCAGATGAACAAGTCAAACATGTTTGGTATGTGTTCCTGTAAATTATATGAGTCCTATGGCATCTCATGTCGTCATATCATACAATTTCTTAGAGCCGAGAAACAAAATGAGATACCATTGACTTATATTATGAAGAGATGGGATAAAAAATGTAAAAGGTGAGTTTGTATGGCTGTTTTTTTTTGTATGGCTTTTTTTTGTATGGCTGTTTTGTTTTGTATGGTTATAGTGTTTGATCAGACATTTGATTTTGCAGAGAAGTGTTCTTTGATGATGAAGGTAACCTTCTGGACGAAAAGGCTAAAGATCCTATGGAGGTGACAAGGCGCAAAAAATATCAGATTTACGAAACAGGTTTGAAGATCTAGTACAAATGGCCAAGAACTCTGATCCAGCGATTGCCTTTTTTTGTCTAGTTTATCGAACATAGTGGAACCTCTCCAAAAGATCGTTCCCTGCTACAATTAGTAAACAAGATGAGTTTGAAACATTTCTAGGTGGTAAAATTCCACATGAAGTCCAGATACATCCACCAACTGATATCGTGTCTAAAGGGTGATGCAAAAGAATTCCGAAGAGCAAGGAGAAGAAGGAACCAAAGAAACGGAAGTGTGGAAAATGCAAGCAAATGGTAAATGATCATGATAAACGAAATTGCCCAAACAACACTGTTGGTTGATTGTAAACAACTAATTTGTACTAGAGATCATTTTCTTCCGTGTGTCACTGAATTTTTAAGCTTCATCTGTTACTGTAGCACTCGTGGTACTGTTGCTACTCAGTGTGTCAGTGAATTTTTATGCTTCATCTGTTACTGTACTACTCGTGGTACTGTTGCTATTCAGTGTGGCAGCATGTGGTTCAATTACCATTTTGTTCAACTGCCTCACAGCTTCCTCCTGCTTTAGTTCAAAGACAGTACCACTAACTCGATTCAAGTACCACGGTTGGTACTTGCTGTATGCAAAGACATCCAGAGTGATATTTTCGGACTAGAACTTTGACGTGCTTTTTGTCAAAGAAAGCTTATCTTGTGTATTTCGTGCTTGTCACCAATACTGATGCCATTTGAAAGGACTGACAGAACTCTATTATACAGAGCACTCCCTCAACCCTGGCTCCTGCTTGCTCGATGGGGGTGCTCCTGGTGTCGCTTGCCTGGATGGCCAATTCATACCAATTCTGCTTGTAGTCCTAATGGAGATACAGGTCCAATTTTCTATTCCAAATTAGTGTTATTTTTTATTTGTCAACCATAGCTTGAGCAAGCTCAGTGGCGCAGGTTGCCGAGGAGGAGCGCCACGGCCGGGCAAACGGCGGCGGCCACGAGCGGGCCGTCGGCTTCCTCCGCACGTGCTCCAGGGGCGAGGAGCGCCACGGCCGGGCAGACGGCGGCGGCGGCCACGAGCGGGCCGTCGGCTTCCTCCGCGCGTGCTCCAGGGGCGAGGAGCGCCACGGCCGGGCAGATGGACGAGGAGACGGCCGGGCGGAGGGCGGCGTCCTCAAACGGGGCGTCAGCGGCAGCGTCGTGCGGGGCGTCGGCGGCGGCGGTGTCGTACGGGGCGATGGCGGAGTCCCAAGGCCGCGCGGCATCCATCCTGCGGCGGCGACGTCCGGCCTCGCGACGAGGAAACGAAGCGTTTCGCGAAACGACAGTAACGCCGTCCGTGAGGGATAACCAGGGGTGGGGTCGATCCAGCGCTTGTGGTTGAGAATTGCATACGAATGAGATTTGCATAGGATACATTACTCCCTGGCTCTATTCTTATCTATACTATAAGGAGCGAAGATAATTGAAAATTTTTCTCACCCAAATCGGGTCCGCCTTACCCCTCACGCCGGACCCACTCGTCATATATTTTTGAAAGTGGATATGGTGGAAGGACTATGAAGTACCAAAAAATCACAATTTGGAGAGTGTTTCTGCCAAAAACGAATTGTTTTTCTCACCCACCCCGCGTCTACCCACATCTGTACCCGTTTTGGGCCCACCCACCCGCGTCGGACACGCCAGGCCGCACCCGCACCGCCCGTCCACCGCACTCCGCGCGACCGCACCGTCACCGCCCACCTCGCCGCCGCCGCCGCCGCACTTTCTTCCGCCTCCTCCTCTTTCCCGTGCCGCCGCCGCTCCTTTCCATCCCCAAAGTCAACGGCTCGGATCCCTCCTCCAGGCGCCTGCCCCCACCCCATCTCGACTGCCTCCCAAAAGTCAACTGGGTTTGAAGGTTAGTCGCCTCTCGATTCTGGCGGCGAAGAGGAAGGGGTGATGCCGAAGCGGACGACGCACACATACTCGAGCGAGGACGCGCTGCCGGAGGGCCCCGAGTGCGGTCTCTTCGTCTACTACTGCAAGCATTGCGCCTCCCACGTCCTCATCACCGGTCAGCTCCTCCTCCTCGCTCCGTTAATTTTGCCAGATCTATGCAGTCTGCTAGGGAGGTCTTGGATTCTAGCGGAAGAATTAGCTTTGTAACTGTTTAATATTGGGGGTGGTTTTTATCTAATCCCTTCGTAGCCACAAGTTTCAGACCACGCAACAGCATTTACCTGCATACCGGATGTCCTTGTTCATTGTAGTACGACTCTATCTCTGGATCATAGTGTTGTACCACTAGGCTATGTTTCTCAGTGAGCATGGAATAAGCAGTGGCGAAGCTTGGACACAAAAGAAGGGGCAGATTGGAATGACCATCAGACCAGATCAGATAGGCGCAAGATGACAATATCAGATTGGAACCATTCTGGCCTGTGCAGTTACCTTACCTTGTTTGTCTAATTTTAGGCATGCTGTTAAACCAAGGGACATGATTATATAGTTTAGTTAGTTTAGCAGGCTCCAACACACATTGGTTCTCCAGGTTTTGCTGAATTCTTCAGTACCTAACTGAATTCAGCACACATTGGTTCTCCAGGTTTTGCTAAATTATGCAGTACCTAACTGAATTGTGTACCAAATTATACTCTGCACCTTTGTCCTCGATTGATTGAATATTTCCCAAATAATTGAGGTGGTGAAATGACCCATGCTCTTTGGTAGCCATTACATATACCCACTCAGGTTGTTATAGGTTTGGCTCTTTTGTCCATTATATAATCTCTGATGTTCTAAATGTTACTATGGCTGCAGTCAACCGTGAGGAGGGAGAGGCCAAAGCGACCTGATCCTGCTTGCACCATCTGCAAAGGCACAGGGAGAATAGACTTCCGAAACTGTTGCGGCCGAGGTCTCTCTTTTGCTACATCTCCATGTTATCTCGAGATATGCTGCTATATTATTTCCTCCTGAGTTGATTTTATTGTCGGCAACCATTACTAATTCTTTGTCGGCAGCCATCACTAATTATTTGTGTTATATATGTGAGGAAGCTAGGTTATTCTAATTTTGTAATCGTCGTGATGGATAGTCATTCACCACTTGGAGATGACATAAACACATCCAATCTTGGTGTTGGTCGTGTTCTTAAGAGGCCAAGGGTAGAGTCACAGACAACACAATTAGTAGAGCAAGAAAGAGCTACTGGAGACGTTAATGGTAATTAATAATCTTTAGTATCCAACATTGCTTTATATAGATTTTGTCAGCAGTTGTTTCCAACTGTAGGTTTTCAAGGCACTAAAAATTTTGATCCAACAAAAACACACACGACAAAACTAAAAATATTCACATATCTCAATTTACTTTCTTCTGATATTTGTTCAATTTATTTTTCCCTCACCCATTTGCCTGTCTAATCTTCACTCCTGTAAGCTTGTAGCCCGCTGTCCTTGCACTGGCAGAATCAAAGGTACAAGCAGTTCCCTCTGATCTGTGCAAATTTTTTTATTATACTCTGACTATATATGATTGCTCCGTGCTCTGATTTTTTTATTATTGTCGCACCTGGTGTAGAGCCAAGAGAGGGAACACCTTCAGGAGGAGAGAGGATTCAAAAGAGAGAGGACTCAAAAGCTGCCAACCAGAAGGGTAATAGAATTTCTTCACAAGACATCTGCACTTCTCTTTGTTTTCAGAGATAAATTCTTGACCATTTCTCTGCGTTTTTTCAGATTATGTATATGAGCAATGTGGTTCTACATATGGGACATGGATTCGTGGATACAATGTTGCTGCAGATTCAGGTAAAAATTATTATTATCAATTTGGTAATGTAGTTTATATCAGCATTGCTTTATTTCTTTCTTTGGATGTGGTCGCAAATGATTGATAGTAGTAAATTGATGGAAATTCTATTCAGTTTTGAACTTACTAGGAAAAAGTTGTTTAACTAAATTTCCAGTTACCGTACTAGGTTAAAACTTTGTAGCTCACTTTTTAGTGTTCACTTATAGTTCAGTACTTCAGTGATAAGTTCTATTTCAGGGCTAGGGTTAGTTTCAATCTTCCAATTAGTTGCATGTGAACTCTTTGCAAGTTTTACTGAACCTGTAAATTCAGGGAAAAAAGTTGTATGTTATTTGATGGAAAATAATTCAGAAAGTGCAGAAATCATGACTCTGTTGCTTGTTTTGCTAGACAAGAAATGATGTTCGATGAAATGCAAGTGGTGCTTGGCAATAATACATGTAGTTATGATGTGTAATTACCCTTACTTCCTATATTTGCCATGAATACTTCCTCTTTTCAAATTTATTCTAACTTACTAAGACCACTGCCTTAAAGTTCTCGCTGTGTTTTGATCATATAACATAGATATGTTTTACAGTTGTGCTGAAAGCATCAATATCACATAAATATTGAATTAAATAAATATGGCATTACTGCCCCCATTTGGCTTTGCGTATAATGTAAATATATATTATTTTCCTTTTATGTTTGGTTTGGCAGCAGGGAAATTAACAACGAACATTATTAATGTACTTATTTTTATGAATCAGAATATCAACTGCAATTGCACATCTGTTTGCTCTCTCTCCTTTAGCACAGTTGATATTGGTAGAGTTCAAGGTGCAGAGAACTTAAACTGTTGCACTGAAATTTAGTGACTTGTCGTTTATGTTGACACTGTAATTAACAACAATTTTCAATAAACTGTGTTTTCGAATTCAAGGTATTTTGTTGTTGTAGGTTTTTGGCTCAAGAATGATTGGTGTGGATTCGATTCTTTTTTAGGTGGTACATAAAGCTTGTGGAGCTCTAGCTGTTTAGCTGACTTGGCGACGAGGCGTGCATGTCCATTACGAGCTTGCTTTGCTCACTCTCACCACTTGAGCTGTTGCATTAGTATTAAACTTCTGACTAAGTGCTTATTAATCTTCTCTTTCAAAGTATTACTTGTGAATATTGATTATTTGAATTTCCTCGTCCTGATGGATCCAAGATGTGTGGATGCAATAACCAACTGAAGGTGGCAAGCGCAGGGCAGCCCTGCCCCTTGCCAGAAGGAGACCAATTATAAGGCTCTTCCAGCAACTTCTAAAATGTGAACAACATGGCTATGTTGTATGGCCTGATGCTTCTGGAGACCCTTTTCAAAGAAAGCTGGAATATTTTGGGTACAAAGAAACCCAGAGAATAGGCTGAAGAATGTAAATCTGGTTCGGTTGATACGTAAAACAAGAATCCGGTTAGGGAGTAATAAGTACCTTTAGTGAAAGAAATTGTATTATCTGATTATAAACTAAATGGAAAATTTTCAGCATCTTCATTGATAAATTGTATTATATATTGATGTATACTCCCTCCATCCAGGTTTGATATGCGCCTAACTGTGTAACGCAGAGACCAAGGAGAACTTTAATTCCCCTCTGTGATGCATCAACAAACGAGCCAGCCAACCAAGCAACTCATGACATGATTGGCTCCAACTAGGAATACACATATCATTCATGGACACTTTTTATTTTGTTATACGTAGATCAAATCAGGACGGAGTGAGCATATAATATCCCCTTATTATATAAGGGGGCACAAGTAGCATGTTATTAATACATTCTTGAAAGATTTTCATTGGTGTAGGCTTCAGGTTCTTGCTGAAATAAGACCTGATTTCATTGTTTTTGAAACAATCCCTAACAAATTGATTACATGGGTAGAAATCATCGTACGGTGGTCATGTGCGTTAATACATTCCTGAAAGATTTTCACCAGAGTAAGCTTCAGGTACGGTACTTGCTGAAGCAAAGTCCTGATTTGATTGATTTTGAAATGATCCCCATCAAACTGGAAGCTCAGTTCTATTATTTTTTTATTTGGATATGTTTCTTTGCATTTTATACCCATCCTTGTGAAATAGTCTCTGATTGTTGGCTTGTTGGTCATTTCAGCACGGTTTTCCTCAACTCAAATATGCTGACAAATATGCAAAGGTTGGTGCGGCTGGGATAAATTGCACACCTCCAAGATTTATTCGACGGATACTCTCAATTCGAAAGGTATCCACCACCTTATGCCCGTCAATTAAAAATATAATTCTCTTCAGCATGGGAAGTGCATATGTTCTTGTTTTCTCTTGCATTGCACACATCATTGTGTTGGGCAGGCTGCAGTTCTATTTATATGACTTGCTTTGTTGCATCAGGTCATACACAAGCCTTTTTTTTTGAAAGTCATATACAAGCCTATTATGATCCGAAAGATATGATGGTGAGAATGTTTCTTTTAGAAAGAACAAGATAGTTGTTGTTTCTTTTGACTAATAAATTGTATGGACGAGGGTTCAGTTCAAGAGTCCATGTCATGTTTTAGCAGTGGCGAGGAGGAGGGAGGGATGTAAAGAGTTTTCTGGTGGGGTTGATGCACGAGGGGGGATGTAAAGAGTTTCCTGGTGGGGTTGATGCACGAGGGGGTGAACAACCACGTTGTTGCTGCTGTCCGGAAGACTACTAGAGGATATAAGAGCACATAATCCAGGTTTTACACTACCAATGATATAATTCGTACATAGTGTTCGGCAATAAGATCTTTAAATCTCAGTTTTGTTACTCTATTTTATGAGTTTTGAATCAATGTAGATAGAATATTTGTAGTTTGCAATGAGAAAATGAATCTAAATATTTTATCTCCTTCTTTAATGGAGATCATACAACTTCCCGATGTTAATTTGATAGCTTTGGAAAATCTAAATGTATAAGATTGACTAATAATATTTTTTTGTTCATGTGGACTACAAAGAGATGTGCCTTAACAGTTAATGTTTATTTAAATGAATAATGATATATAATTTTGTTTATATTTTTTGAAAACACGTGCGTGTCGCACGTGCACTTTACTAGTCGTTAGAAAGGAACAGTGAAAAATACTATTCACCCGTCACATCTATCACATCTTCCCTCACAAAAAATACTATTCCAACACTGTTCATTTACAACTTTACTATTCCTTTTCAATCAAAAGAACGGGTCCTTGATTGGACACCGATCGGAGTTTTATCTTTCCGAATACTCATCTATCCACATGAACTCATTTATTTCCACTAGCTGCAAGGATGAACCCCAACCATTAAAAAAATAACAATAGAGAGTTTGCAGTTCACAATTACTGCGCCTGGGAAACACACGAACCGGGAACGTGACAATCACGCCGCTGGCTCTACGAATCCATTTTACGATTTTTTTGTGACTATGATTTTTCAAAACTACTTTAAAGGGTAATTTGATCAGTTTTGGAAAGATCGGATAGTGATATAGACCCTTTCATAGGTTGAGGAGTTATGTATGCCAACCCTCGTAAGGGGAGTTTTTTTACAGTACACAATACGACCTGTACGACCGGTTGAAAAAAGACTCGTATGTAATAGAAAAAAATCTATATGTAAAGATCTGACGGTTTAGATTAATTCTATAGGACTGATTTTTTAGCTGTTCTACGGTAGTATTCAAAGTTCGTATGAGTAGTATAAAAGTATTATCGAAAATGTAAAATGATATTATTATAATATAAGAAATAAAATATATGAAATGTTTTAGATAGTATAAGGAGCAGTAAAGAATTTTTTTTTCCAAATAATACATATCTATCAAATTATCATTTTACTCGTAGGGAAACGACTGAAGAAATCGATAATACGACCGTACGACCGTCGAGTCGTATGGTGTACCGTAAAAAACCTCCGTAAGTGAGGGGATGATATAGACTTTTTCCAAATTGAAAAGAGAAACTGACAAGAGAAAACATAGCCGAAAGAAATTAAACGAAGCCCCCTGATGACCATGGCATGCGGACGCATCATTAACTTGTTCGGTGCTATCACGCCTTCGGGCAGCTGGGCGCGCACTTGTTGATCTTCTAGAGACAGGTCGCCCGGTTCTTTAGAAACTGCTATCCATGGAATGGAACAGATTAATAGTCCGGGGGACGGAGCATAGCAGCCAACACAAGGAGCCCGATCGAGAAGCAAATCGAATGCAATCACACGTACTGTAATTGAACAAGCTAGAGCACTGCATGTAGTGGTACAAGCATCATCACCTATTTCTGTAAAGTTCACATAACAATTCCGCTATATCACAAAACAAATAAAAAAAGGGTTTATTTATTAATTGGTGGAAATACATCAATTCAATACAAAGCGTGCACACCAACGCAAATGAAATAAGACAAAATTACAGACCAACACATCCAGAGGCGACGACCAATTATATAATATAAATAAAAATAACCAAACGCAGGGAGTGAGCTCACCCTGATCACACACTGCAACCATGCCATGCATATGCATGTTGCCAATTAAATTGAAATTGAAAAGGCAAACTCACAAGAGAAAACACAGCCGAAGGAAATTAAACAAAGCCGGCCCCTGATGACCATGGCACGCAGACGCCCGGTGCTATCATGCGTTCCCGCAGCTGGCAGCGCACTTGTTGATCTTCTCGAGGCAGGCCGTACGGCTATTCTCAAAGGACTCTATCTGTTCCCTTGTTAATTCTAACCTCGCGGAGTGTTGTTGGACCGGCAACGACAGCGTCTCGAGGATCTGCGCGCAGGGATCGGTCCTGGGCACTGCAATTGGTGGTGGACAGAGCGACGCCAACGATGACTAGTGCCATCAAAACTAGAACTTTCTTCAGCGGCTTCATGATTAGGGCTGGACAAAATGCTCGAAACTCGTTAGCTCGCTCGGCTCGTAGCTGGCTCGGCTCGGCTCGGTGCGAAATCCTAACGAGCCGAGCTGAACTTTTTGCTCGTTAGTAAAACGAGCGAGTTCGAGCCGGCTCGCGAGCAACTCGCGAGCTTAACGAGCTGAGGGAGTAGAGCAGTCAGAAGTAGCAGCGCATAGGCGGAGGAGCGGCCCAAGCCGGCCCAACAAGAGTCTTGGTTAGTCCCGTGCACATAGCTCCCTCCATCCAATATCTTATCCACTCGGCCACACAAGACTTATCCCTAGACCGGCATATTCCGCCGCCGCCGCCGCTCTTGGCTTCCTGTGGCGTTGTCTCTTGCGACGCCCAAGCACCACGCACGAGGTCGAGAAGCGGGCGCCCAACTTGCAGCGGAGTTCGAGGATGTGAGGAACTTGCGAATCCGAGAGCCGCGACGGCGGTTCCTGACAGAGGCCAGAAGCTGCGGCAGTACAGCATGAGCAAGATGGCCTCTCGTCCAGAAGGTGTCAAGATTTAGCTTCTTGTCTTAAATAGTTCCGTTCTTTGTGATTTGGTTTCTTGATTTCTTTTGGCGCATGGATTTACTTGCACATGGATGCAAGATCTGTATCTGATGTATCTGAAATATTCTCTCTTCGTGTTCTTTTGGTTGCTGATTATTGGTCCGTTATTGGTTGAGGATTCTTATATTTCAAGTAACTATATTAATTCCAGAGATTTCTCAACTCCTAATATTAGACTTCTATTTGCAAAATGGATTCCTGAGGGCATTTTCTATTGCCTTTCATACGTTGTCTTCGTCGTGAGGATTTGTTACTGCAACTGGCTCGCGAGTAGCTCGAGCCAGCTCGCGAGCTCGACCGAGCCGAGCCGAGCTGGCTTTTCTGCTCGTTACATTAACGAGCCGAGCCGAGCCAACTCGTTTCAATAACGAGCCGCACCGAGCCGAGTCGAGCCGAGCCAGCTCGATATCCAGCCCTATTCATGATGCGTGGCGTGGCGCGGGTGAAGTGCAGTGGCAGGTGTGAGTGAATTTGGTTCTTCTCGTTGCTTGACGAACCGCAGCATCGATCGAGTCCTATTTTTATGTCTTAAAAAAACTAAAATTGTACTTAAAAAACTAAAATTGTAGTTTTTATGAGACGGAGGGAGTACATGCTAAACTGCAGACATTTTATGGTTAATCCTGTAAACTTAGTGTGCAATGTTGAAGCACCAAGTAACTACTGATATTATTTTACGGTTTAACGTGTAGAACACAGAAAACCAGTTAACAAGAAAGTAATGCGTTTTTGAACAAAATCAGACTTTAGACTGGCTGATCGAATCCTTTTGTGCGGGGTTACGATTTACGAAGTTTTGAGATCAAATCCCAATCTTTCCTAATTTTTTTTAGGGATTTCCTATTTTCCCCACGGACACAGTCAAAGGGTGCGGCCGGTTTTGATTTTTCCACGCACGTGGGGGTGGGCCGTGGGCGGCGCGGGTTTTGTGGCACCCGGGTTCTGCGCACGCGACAGGCATCGAACCGTCGGTTTTACCTTGTTTGTTGTCTGGTTCAAGGGATAAACGGCTGGTTTTGGGGCAATGCAAATTTGCGGGCGCCCGGTAGAATCGTTGCGCACGGTCGATCTCCGACAGGCGCACGTGGTACGGCGTGTCGTGTCCCTGCATCCCACCTTTGAGCATGCGGACGTCTCATATTTTTAAAAAAATATATATATAGAGAAAAAACTTTGAACAAACAGTTGCGCAAAACTTTTGACAAAATTTTGGAGAAATTTTTCAGAAACAAAAATAATGCAAAAACAGTTGAAAAAGTTTATAGCAAAAAATTTGAGGAAAACAAGAGGACAAAAGTTTAAAAGAAATTTGGAGAAATTTTTCAAAAACAAAAAATAAAGAAAAACTTTTAAAAAAATTAGAAAAAAATTTTGGAGAAATTTCTCAGAAACAAAAGAAAAGTAAAAACTTTTTAAAAAATTAGAAAAAAAAATTCTGAAAAAGTTTGTAGAAAAAAGTTTGAGGGGAAAAATACAAAAGTTAAAACAAAATTAGAAAAAAAATGAAGAAATTTTTCAGAAACAAAAATAAAGTAAAAACTTTTTAAAAAATCAGAAATAAGATTTCTGAAAAAGTTTGTAGAAGAAAGTTTTTCTAGTAAATTCAGTGAAATATTTGTGAACGGTAACTTTCGTGAAACATTTGAGGGAAAAGTTTTCTGAAAAAATTTAGAAACAAGTTTATAGACAAAAAATTCATACAAAAATTATTCACGCAAAAAAAATTTGTGAATGAAAACTTTCGTGAAACATTTTGGGAGAGATGTTCTTTGAGAATATTTAGAAAGTTTTTGGAAAGAGTTTCCGAAAAACTTGTGAGAAAAAAATAGGAGCAAAAGATTTGTGAAGAAAATGTAAAGAAAAGTTTTGAGATTTTTTTTTTCAAAAAAAAAAACAAAAGGGAAACAGCCTGTCCCCGTCGCCTCCGACGGGCGACCTCGCCTCCGCCCATCGCCGGCGCTCCCCGGCCTGGGAGCTCCCCGTGCCGGCACTCCCCATGCAGGGGAGCTCACCATGGGGCCCCACGCGCCGCCGGCGGCGGCAGGCGAGCTCGCCCCGGCCCAGCATGGGAGCTCCCCACGGCGACCTGCGCGCCGGCCCTCCTCGACGGAGGAGCTCACCGCAGAGGCCCGCACGACGACTCCATCGGCGGGGGATCTCGCCCCTGGCCCGCGCGCCGCCGCCAAGCAGACGTGACTGCCCGCACCGTCCCTGTCGCCAGAGGTTGGGCTTGGGGGAAGACGAATTGAATGCCCTCCGCTCCACTACCGAGGAAAGAGAAGGTAAAACGGTGGGAGCGAGCCTTATCCTTTCTCTCGGGTGGAACGAGGCTGCACGTGTCGACCGGTAGGAACGTGACTTCCGGTCAAATGTAAAATCAACATTGCGCTGGTTTTGTCCGGTTCAAGGTGCAAACGTGCGGTTTTCGTCCGGTTTAGCGGGTGACAATCGCTTTCGAGCCGATTTCAGATGACGGACGAAAAACATGACATAATCGATCCTTACTTTAATATTAGGTAAAGATATACGGACGGGACTATGCCGTCCACCCCATAGTAGGCTAGGTACAACCGATGAATAAACTAAACACGCGCGACCTCGAAAGACCATCTCGATGGGTGGACAAATCATCGTAGAATCTGAGAGTAAAATGGGACTGAAGCACCCATCAACAACAAGCTATGTAATCCGACTTTTTCAACTCTAAACTGAGCACGAACCTTCGCGCTTTAAATTTAATTAACACATACCCAATTTTGTCAATTTCCTACATCCGCTAAAATTAAAATTGATCTATCAACATGTACTACTAACATACAAATACCAATAATCCAGAGAATAGTAAAGTATACTCCTATATAGTAGTATATAAAAAAGCAATATATGTGCTTAAAAATACTTTTTTTAACTATGCAATGCGCGTGCCACTTACGTACATTTCATATAGGTTGAGTGGCACACAACAAATCTTACTACTCTCTCTATTCTTAAATTAATAAAATTTTAGTTGGACTTTTATGGTCATTAAATAGTAAATACAGTGACGTGACATTTTATTAATCAAAAGTGGTGATAAGAGTTTTATGTAAGTAGAAAAAGTTTCGTAGGAGGATAAAACTCTTCAACATTGTTTCCAAAGTATCCATGCGTTAAAAACAGAGACACGGAACTTCCATTGAGAATAACCTAAAAGAATCAATTTATCAATTTAAGAGATTGGAAGGTTCATTGCGGATGCTACAGTTGTATACTACTCCAGCGCGCCTTATGCATGCTATTATTTAAGTTACGCTTAGCTGGTCAGTTTCATCGTCTCCCACGCAGTTGCTACTACTGGTATGTGCGTTCGAATAATTTTGGTTTTGGTTCATCTTTGTTTATTCAGTAGTACAGTGCGATAATATATATTTAGAGCTATTTGCATATATCTCAAAGCGGGATCTCGGAAGAAGGGCTTGACAAATGGGGATCTTTTACTCTGAACCATACCACCTTATACTACTATTTCAAAAGAACCAGGATGAAAAGATCTGACGGTTGAGATTAATTATATACCATCACAAATACATAAGTGGTGTAGGGGTATTATTAGAAGTTTTTTCTCGAGGGTATAAACGAAACATATGATTTCTTCATTTCAAATTTTTTATTTCCTTCTGATGCTATTAAAACAAAATTTTCATTTTAAATTTTTCTTGGTGGCATAAACGAAATATTTCAAAAAATATTCATTTCCCTTTGGTGGTATTGCCAATTTTTTTTTCAAATTTCAAAAAAAATTTTCATTTCAAATTTTATTGGTGGTATAAATGAAAAACAATTCTCGGCCCGAGGTTGCAAAAATTACTTATTTACCCTTATAAAAAATAGTCACATACTGTATACCACCACCTGGTGGTAAAGTCCACCGTAAAAGAGACAAATAAGTTGTTTACCCACGGGCCACGATGGCACAGATGGATGCCCTGATGATATAGGAGTACTAAGGGTCAATTTGCATTGGAACGGCTCCGTGAGCTGCTCCCAGAGTTGTTTTGCATGGAGTCATGCCAAAGAGATGTCAAAAACGGCTCTCGTGGAGAAGCGGCCGCAAAAGGCGCTCTCTGGTGCGGTTCGGCTGGGGAAGCTGGGAAAGCGCCGCTTCTCTCGCTCCGTCTGCAGCTCCACCTCCTTTTTTCTTTGCTTGCCCTCGGGGAGGGGGGGTGGCACGGGCGGCCGACGGGGCAGAGGACCACAACGGGCCAGACCGGTGCAGAGGACCGAGCGAAGGCAAGGTGGCCGGTACGGTGGCGGCGCGTGCTGGCGGTGGGCGCAGGGCCGACGGGCGACTGGCGGGTGGATCCAGGAGAGGGGCAACGACGGGGCCAGCAGGGAGGAGGGGATGCCGGCCTCGGCCTCGGCGTTGCCACTGACGACGCTGATGTAGTAGCGACCGACGACATAGAGCAGGAGCGAGGCAGGTCCTTGACTGATGTAGTAGTGTCGCTGATGGAGGAGGTGGTGGGACCGCGGAGCTCGAGGCCAGGGAGAGCTGGACGGTGGCGCTAGAGGTGGCCGACCGGTGCGGCTGAGGGTGACCGGAGGTGGCGGCCGGCGCGATGGGGCAGAGGAAGATGGAGGCCGACAACGGAGAAGGAGGATGGCAGCACGGGCGGAGGTTCTGCAAGAGCTCGGGGCGCACGCGGAGGAGGGTTGATGGCTGGCCGGCGGTGGTGCTCCATGCGAGGTCGGCGAGGTGAGGTGCGGCCTGGTGCGAATGGATAAGGCCAGGCTTGCGGTGGAGATAGGAAGGGAAAGAGGAAAAAATAAAAAAAGAGAAAAAAGAAAAGAAAAAAGAAAAACAGGAGGAAAAAATGAAATAAAAAATAAAAGTGAAGGTCATTATAGGTATTTCACACTCTTATCCATGTGACACATCCAGAAGAAGCTATTTTGTCAAACGTTTTTTTAAAATGGTTTCAGCTCTACCAACACAGTCACAACCGAAACTACCACAGTCACAACCACAACTATACTAAAGGCACCCTAACTAGTTGTGAGTTGTTTATTACGATGAGTAGTTCCTCTTCTGCAGGTTGTTCTGCTACTGCTTCACATCCCTACTGTATTATATTACACATTAGTTAGGCCTAATCTAGTTCCCCTCCACAACCACAACCCTTTTACATTGTAGTTTTGCTTAATTAACTTTTTAAAAAAAACACGAATATTGAAATCCATGGAATGGAATTAATACTCCGCGGCGGAGCAGCCAAGGTAAGGAGGCCACCCAACCACAACCCTTTTACATTGTAGTTTTGCTTAATTAACTTTTTTTTAAAAAAACACGAATATTGAAATCCATGGAATGGAATTAATACTCCGCGGCGTAGCAGCCAAGGTAAGGAGGCCAATCCAGAAGCAAATTGAATGCAATTACATAATTGAGAATTTTTATTTTATTTTATTTTCATTTTTCGAAATTAAATGCCGGATTTGAAAAATTTTAAAACTACGGCGGTTGGATCCTTGGCTAGGCGGTTGGGCCGCTCGGCTGGCGGTTGGCCTTAGAGGCCCAACCGCCGTTTCATACAGCGGTTGCGGACCACAAACCGCCGTTTGAAACGACGGTAGTGCAAACCGCCGCTTGGAATGGTGGTTGGAGCTTTTTTTTGCTTTTATTTTTTGCACAAAGCATCTTTGCGTCTCGCGCTCTCTCCTGCGGTGTTGGTCCCTAATGTTTTCGCCATGGAAAAGCTCCGATTCTACGAGGACGAAGTGGAAAAATACCAAGGGCTCTAGATCCACGAGGATGAGAGGCACTTAATATAATACAAATACGAACGCAAGGTAACACAAATATCGATAAAACAAAAATAGTTTACACAACTAAGAGTTCGCTACAACAGAACTACATACGGCCGCACTTCACGTGCGGCTGCGGCGGTCCCCTAGCCGCCCTCCTGGCTACCTGTGCTGCCCTAGTGTGGTTGCTGGGGTACGTGAGGGGGTCTGGTGGTGCCTGGCGGCGTCGTGCGGCGTCCGGATCAGGGGCTGGTGTCGCCAACGTCTCAGGTGCTGCTCCAGATCCCGACGGCACCAAAGTTTGGAGGGACAGCATGTCAGCATCACCCCTGATCCAGCCACCGCCGCCTCCTCGAACACGGCCTGCTGGTGCTCCTGCGTCAGCTGAGATCCGATCTGCTGCGTCAGCGGCTGCTCCTGCTGCGGTGGCGGCTGGTGTTGCGTCGGCGGCTCCTGCTCCTGCGTCGACAGCTGGTGCTGCGGCGGCGACTGGTGCAGCGGCAGTGGCAGCTGGTGCTACGGCTGCTGCTGCTCCGGCATCAGCTGCGTGAGGGCCTCAACATCCAGAAAGAAGTCGTCCATGGTCGGGTTTGAGGACTCAGGTGTGCCGACAAAACCGTAAACTGTATTGAATTGAAATTTGTTAGCAACTTTGTTTTGAAGAGCGTATAGTGTTGGAGATAGATAATGAAGGTTGTCACCTTGGCAAGCATGCTGCCTGGTTGCGGACCACTGGTGCGAACCTGTCTAGCAGATCCTGACGCCCCGTGTCGGGATGTCCCGCGGCTCCATCGTCTCGCCTCCACACGGTAGCCCAAGCAACATAGCCACGTCCTGCAGAGACAACGTCATCTCCCCCCAAGGGAAGTGGAACTATCTCTGAGCACCACCCGGTCGAGTAGTGCGCAGATGAGACCGTAGTAGAACCCGAACCATGTGTGGCGGTCCTGTGGGCAAAGCGCGGCCCGCATGTGGTCCCCCTCCACCAACTGCGCTAGCGGAAGAAGTCCTGCTACGCGTAGCCGGCTCAAAAGAATGTAAAGTTGTTAGTGTAATGAAAAATACAATGATATATTATTATTATTAAGGTATTGTATTACGCATTTGGGAACCCAACGATCGTCTAGCGGCATGTAGTGCGCTGGAGTGCGTGCACGTACAGTGCCTAGGGTCGTACCACAAATCGCGGAGTAGTACGACCGGTGCTCCTTGTCAATTCTCTCGTCAAAGAGGCCCAGAAGCACGTACTGCACAACAGGCACCGGTGGTGCAGGAGGCTGCTGCGGAGCAACTTGTTCTTCTGCCATACCTGTAAAAAAAATTCTTGAATTATAAACAATTTTAAGACATTTCTAGAATTTCTAAACTATTTTCTAGAATTTCTAAGACATTTCTAGAATTTTAAACTATTTTCTAAATTTTCTAAACTATTTCTAGATTTTCTAAATTATTTCTAGAATTTCTAAACTATTTCTAAAATTTTAAACTATTTTCTAGAATTTTAAACTATTTTCTAGAATTTCTAAGACATTTTTAGATTATCTAAACTATTTCAAGATTTTCTAAACTATTTCTATATATTTTAAACTATTACTAAAATTTCTAAACTATTTCTAGAATTTTAAACTATTTTCAAGAATTTTAAACTATTTTCTTTAGAATTTCTAAGGCATTTCTAGAATTTCTAAACTATTTTCTATACTATTTATAAAATTTCTAAACTATTTTCTATACTATTTATAAAATTTCTAAACTATTTCTAACATTTCGACTATTTTCTAAACTATTTCAAGAGGCTGGCGGGGACGGCGGGAGGGGGCAGGAGGGGGGGGGGAGGGGGCACCTGCCAACTTATAGACGGGCGGACCTCCTACCGTCGTTTCAACCGGCGGTTGGCGCAACCGTCGTTCCACGTGGCGGTAGGAGGTCCGCCCGCCTCTTGAAATGGCGGTAGGCGGCGCCCAGCCGACCGTTAGCTGGGTCACCAACTGCCGTATGGAGCGGCGATTTTGCCAACGAACCGCTGTTTAAAACGGAAGTTAGTTGCAACTGTAGATGTGTAGTTTTGAAAATTTTCAAATTCGACATTTATTTTCAAAAATTAAAAAAAATAAAAAAATCCATAATTGAACAAGAGCACCGCATGTAGTAGTATTATTAAAAGATTGGAAGTAACATCATCACCTTTTCTTAAAAGTGCACATGACAATCTCAATGTATCACAAAACAAATAAAATAGGGTTATTTATTGGTGGAAATACAATACAAAGTCTGCACACCATGCTATATACATGTAATCTGATTTTGTGACTGCAATGCCCGTGATATCTACCTACATTTAGCAAATCTTTATCGTCAATTATGCCCGTCACGCAAGCCAAATCTTGCTATTTCTTTTGGTACACGAGCTACGCTAGGGTAAGAGATAAATCATATAACTTCCCATGACAAAGCAAACACGCATATCTCCGGATAAGATCTCGATAAATAAACTAAACACGCACATCTCTAGAGACTCTCAATGCATTGACAAATTACCGTAGAATCTGAAAGTTACTACCTCCGTTTTTAAATATATGACATCATTAAATTTTTTTCATTCGTTTGACTATTCGTTTTTTCTATATTTTTTTGCAAATCGATAAACTAACAAGTTAAATCTAAAGTGCATTGGATAATAGATATAATGATACAAACTTTACTTTAGTTACTAATTTGCCTAACATATATTGGTGGTTAAAGTTGGAGTAAAAAAATCAACGGTGTCATATATTGAAGAACAAAGAGAGTACATGATATAGGCCTGGGTGTTCGGGTTATTACCCGATAATTTCGGGTCGGGTAATTCGGGTAAATTCAAAATTCAGGTAATGAAAATAGCTACCCGATCTTAGTCTCGAAAAAATGTTACCCGATAATTCGGGTTCGGGTTTAGTATACCCGATCTACCCGAATTTACAAAAACACAACAAAATACACAAATTTTAGTAGCAATTAATACATAATTTTACCAATAATTTGTTTAGAATTTCAACAATAATTTGTGGAGAATAACAAATTATAGTCACTTGTTCAAACTGAGAGAATTCTATTCTATAAAGTGATAATTTCAAGTGTTCAACTAACAACACGTGATAAAATACAAAGAGGATGACAAACTTGAGGTAGATTGGGTAGTTCGGGTACCGTAGTGTATTACTCGAATTACCCAAACTAATTTCGGGTAATCAAAATCGCTATCCGAATTTGGGACCGGGTACCTCGGGTTCGGGTAATTCGGGTCCGGGTAGTTCGGGTACGGGTAATGGGTATCGGGTATTTTGCCCAGGCTTAACATGATAGCACCAATCAACTGTAGAATATGGTTCTTTTCATTGTTTGAACAACTGAAGCATTGATCAAGTCTCATTTATACAAGTACATACAAGCCTATGCCACCCTATGAATGATAGTTACTACGAATGAATAAAAACAAAACACACACATCTCGTGCGGAGCGGATCCAATTGTTTATTAACAAATCACCGTAGAGTCTAAGAGTAACATGGAAGCATCAATCAACAGGCTGTATCCAAATGTTTATTAACTTTTCCATTCGTTGACAAATCTATCATATAATCCGGTAGAAACATGGAAGCACCATAACAGGCTGTATGTACTGTACAAATACATTTTGTAATCCGGAGTGTGCTTCCTCGATGTCACTAATTTTAAACTGAAAGCGCATCTCGGTGCATCTCACAGTTGTAGCATCAATCGGGTTCCATTTATACTAGTACATAGGGGCATATGTCGCCATATGAGATGAGCTAAGTATGTACTCCCTCTGTCCCGTTTTCATCGTCGCTAGGGAACCGTGCCTCCCTCACATTCCCGATTCCCGAGCGACTAACATATAGGGACGAAGGGAGTACGACGGAAGAATAAACTAAACTCACATCTCCAGAGACGATCTCGATGCATTTAATAAATCTTTATGGAAGTAACAAGCATGAAAGTACAAGGCCAATCAACTGTTGAATAAACTAATCACACATCTCCAGAGACGATTTCAAAGCGTTGACAAATCATTGGGGAATCATACATGAAAGCACAAGCCAACCAACGGATGAATAAACTGAGACTATCCGTCGTAAAATACCTTTTAAAATAGAATATTTTATTTGGTCATCGATATTTCATCTTTTATACAACTTTCTTCTGCACTTATCATACTTTATATGACGTCCTCTATATCCTAGTCATCAACATTTTCTACTCAAATCTCATTTACCCACCTCTTCTACCGCCAACGACGACGGGGACACACCTCACCAACCTCATCTCACTACCAAAAATCCAGTGGTCCATGACGAATTTCTCATGACGTTCTCAGATTTCATCACAGATCACACGACATCTATGACAAATAGTCAGTTTTCATCATAGAGTTGCAGTATTTGATGTGAAGCCCAAACACTATAACGTTCTACCAATTTTGTTATAATTTGGCCCACAGTGTGTTTCACCATTTCGTCATGATCAATTAAATAAAAAACCTTCATGTAATCTGTGAAAAGAAATAGAAATCATCACGATCAATAAATTAAAAATCATCACATAGGTAAGGAAAAATTAAAAATAGTTGAATTAAAAAAACCTTCATGTAATCTATGAAAAGAAATAGGTATCATCACAATTAAAAAATTACAACATAGGTAAGAAAAAAATAAAAATACAAAAAATTTGATTCCAGAGGAAACAGAACTCAAGATCTGAATTTTTTTCTTCGATTTTACGAAAATAAATAGTCGGACTTGTGCGGGCTTCGTGATCTTCTAATAAAGTGCTCGATGAACTCTACCCGGAAGTCGCCATTTAGGTGCTTAAATCCTGCGTGAACAACATACTTCAAAAACCACATGCAAGTGTGAACTTGTTACATCATTTGTTTGCCTAGTGGCGGGTTAGTTATAATTCAAAACTCAAACCAAAGTGTAACAAGTGCTCTTGGTTGACGGAAATCGACCGCCAACACATCCCCATGCTTAAACCTTGCTCGTCCTCGATTAAGTCTTTAATGGATGTCAGTATTGCCTTTCAAAGTTCATACCCTGCACTTGATCATACACGAGAAAACATAATGCTCTCCAAGTTTACATTTGTTAAAGTTACATAATGTAACTAGCTTTCATCTCTATGGAGGGTAGATATCATTGAAGCTCTTTCCACAAGTAATTAATCATGCTCTCAAATTTTAAACAAATCTCAGAAATTTTGAAAAATAAAGAGCGGGATGAAGAAAAATTACTTTATCAAGATCAATAATAAACCTCCTTGCATCTTGCTCATGAACTCTCATCTTATCTTGTCTCTCAAGCCTACTAGGACTACTTCTTTCCTCTCTCAAATATTTGGTGGAAGGCTTTATATGGAGCTATGGGAAAGTTTGGTTCTGCCAAGATATTATAGTTGAGATATTATCAAAACAAGACAAACTTCTCATGGACTTACCGAGACTCGTCAAAAAGGTGATTGAAAAAATAATGTTCCAAGGAGGGGGGAGAGCAAAATACACACTTTGAGATAGGTGGACATGTGCAAATGGCAAAGAGTGATCCCGAGGCACAAACGAAGTCCTCGTTATCGGATTGCACATGGTTGGAAAGATGAGTATTGACGGGATCCAATATTATGAGTACCCAGAGACGCTAAATACAGGCGAATCTCACAGTCACGAAGGCCCCTGGAGTATTTTTGGTGGCTTTCTGGATTTATTTTTATAAAGGAAAACAACCGAAAATCATGTGGTATTCCGGGAAGTGGGACCCACAGCTAATATGAGATGGATCGGCCCGCGCCGTACGTGCACAGGTCCTTCGAGTACCTACTCTCGCCCTGCTGAGCTGGCAATTCACACGACCAAAGCTCTGCCTTCGACTAAGGAGCCGCTCGCACGACCAGTCTCCATCTCCGACTTGCAGTTCCCTTCTCAACTAAGGGGCACTCCGAGAAGACCCCGACTCGATCAGGCAGCCTCCGACCTATGCGAGTCGGGTGGTGAATACCAGCAAAATCTACAATAGTGCGCATGTCTCCAACGCCATCTACAGGAGGGCAGGACAGCAAGACCCACGACGCAACACAGCGAAAATGGCTTCAAGTCCACATCAAACAGGACACCTACATGCCAAGTCCACATCAAACAGGACACCTACATGCCAGAGGTGGGGCCCACGATCATGCAACAAGAAGGCCACCTCTCACCACTCGAGGACGCATGTAGGCATTCAAGGACCGGGCCCTGCCTTGGCTTGCGGTGGTGGGCACAATAAACAAGGCACAATAAACAAGGCCACCACTTGAGTGTGCATGCGTGCAGGCAAGGGGTGAGGCATTTTCTTCCCCCTCTCGGTGTTCACGGGCTCTCTCTCTCTCTCACTGTTTGCTTGGCTTGTAAACTTCCCTTGATCTATAAAAGAGAAAGCAGCCCTTGGCAAGGAGGGGTGACTTCTTTTTACTTCTTCTTCCTTCTCTCTGGAAGAGCTCTCTCTCACTGTTCTTCTTCTTCCTCTCGCCAGACATGGCTCCAACACACGTATGCAGACCACTGCTACAAGAACCACGTACACACACCACAGAGGCTTGGGACCAGGCTCCCTCCCTCGCCTATTTGTACCCCCTACTACAAATCAGTGCGAATAACATGAGAAGCACGAACTGGACGTAGGGTGTTACTCTCCGGAGGCCCGAACCAGTATAAATTCTTGTGTCCCATTTCGCACATCGTCCGAGGCCTGACATGCAATCCGAGAAATTTACTAGCCGGCGGTGACAAACCCCAACAGTTGACGCGCCAGGTAAGGGATTTTTGCGTGTCATGACGTTTTTTGCAGGTCTCGGATGGCCAACCACGGCGACGACAGCACCGACGGCAACCGCGACTCCGCCGGCAACGACGGCGGCGGCCGCGACGCCGACGGCTGCAGCGGTACCGACGGCAACCGCGACTCCACCGGCAACGACGGCGGCGGCCGCAACGCCGACGGCTGCAACAACGCCAACGGCAACCGCGACTCCGCCGGCAACAACGACGGCGGTCGCGACGCCGATTGCGGCAGCGACGACAACGACAATCGCGACTCCGGCAACTACTCGGAGACAAGTCGCGCGCTGCAAATCAACAATGCCCAAAGCATACGACTACTCAGACAAAGCAGGCGACTACTCTCCTTTGCTTTTCCTTCACAGCACACCAGAGCAATGGCTCTCCCTTTCCCCTTGATTTCTTCCACCAGAAGCAGCTCCTTGCTACTCCTCTGTACTTGTATCGAATTCTAGCAACAGCTCCTGGCGTATAGCCTCGCCTTCTCCTCTCGTTTTCTCCTAATCTTTCAACTAGCAGTGCATGCACGCGCGCGTCCCCATGGGAAGATGGACGACATCCCAGCAGAGCAGGGGCGCTGCTCGTTGTCTGGGAGGACACAACCCACAGCAATGCCAGCAGCGACCGCGGCTCCATCCTCGATAGCAGCGCCAGTGGCATCGACGGCCACAACGATGTCAATAGCAGTTGCAACTTCACTGACGGTGACGGCAGCAACGACGACGACCGCGACAACACACGGAACGACTACGACACCGCTGCAGACGACAGCGGCGACGACGGCTGCAGCACCATCAACAACGACCGCCACGCAGCCGCCATATGCTCTTCCTCTCTTCCCTGTTCCTCCTCCTTTGCTGTGTCACGCGAAGCAGCTAGCTACCTTAGCTGCCTTGCTCTGTCCCTCCGCCGCTGAAGCGAGCGACAGGAGCACCCGGAGCTCCGTCAGCTTTTCCCCCGAGCAGATCAGGCACCTGCAGCTCCCCAGCAGCCAGCACGGCTTCACAACAGGGACTGCCGGCCTCCACGGCGCGAGGCCTCCCGACAGCATGGGTACGCAGCGCCCCTCCGCCTCCGCCCGCCGTGGACGACAGCGTGGCTCTCTGGCACTCTGCCTTCCACTACGTCCAGCGCGGCCATGCGTTCTCACTCAGCTCTGACCTCTACGACACGCGGCGCCTCGAACTCCATCACAGCCGTCACGGCGGTGCCCTCCCCTTCGGCTTCAAGCTCCGCAGCGGCGCGGCCCATGGCGCAGCGGCACGGACCTTCACCTCCCAGCGGTGTGGGGGCGCAGACCTTTCTCTGCTCCACCACCGACGGTCGGCGGCGCGGTCCCTGCTCTGCTCCGCGTCCTCCCTCAGCATGGCCGGTGCGACCGGCGCGACCGACGGCGCCCTCTCCATCGGCATCGGCTTCCACGGCGGAGCGATGCCTTGTCCACCAGCACGGCGGGGCGGCCTCCTCAGCTCTCCTCCGACGCGGCCGGCGGCGCGGTCTCCTTCTTCCTCCAGCGTGGTGGGCGGCGCCGCTCCCTCCGGCATGGACCGGCATGGACCATCACGACGGCGGTGCGCCCTCTGCTTCGAGCACGACCGGCGGCGCCTTCTCTCCGCACCTCGGCTCCCCTGCGGCTTCAAGACGGCAGTTGGGAGGTCCGATGGTGTGTCACTGCTGCGCGGCGGCGGGAAGCTCCGAACATGGGCTAGCGACACACGACCACGACACAGCGGGAGGAGGCCTTAAGTACGACTCCACACGACGACTACCCCAACCGCTGCTCGGCCGGCTGCTAGTCGGAAGGCTATTACTCGGGGATTATTGACTGTCGATTTCCATCAACCAAGAGCACTTGTTACACTTTGGTTTGAGCTTTGATTTATAACTCACCCGCCACTAGGCATACTAACGATGTAACAAGTTCACACTTGCATTTAGTGGTTGGAGTATGTTGTTTACGCAGGATTTAAGCGTCTAAATGAGGACTTCCGGGTAGAGTTCATCGGGCACTTTATGAGAAGATCACGAAACCCGGCACAAGTCAAGACACGAAGTGAACATGACTCCAAATGACCTGAGGACCGAAGCTTGAAGCTGTGAAAGTCCAAGAACCTAAACAGAAGATGCGGGAGTTCGTACGCCAAGTACCCTTATCCAAACTACCAGGAAAACGACGTCAAGGACCCACATGAAGTTCGGCAAATATTCATGAAGACACGAGAAGCGTCAGGGAGCGAACCGGGGCCGAACCGGGCCCAGGCCGGCCGGCCCACCCCTTTTCTGTGCCGGTTCGTGCCCCCCTTTGACCTAGATGCTCTTCGGCTTATTAATATCGCCTGTCTCCGATGGCCGCCACATCAATTCACTAGAACTCGGTGAAACCTAGAAGTGAGCACCAGAGGGAGACGACGGCGGCGGAGTCCTCGAAGTTGTCTAGGGGATGGCCTAGGCCAACCCTAGCCGCCATGGCTGCCCTGCGTGGTTGTGCCATGGTGGAGTTCCGGAGCTAGTTGAGGTCATCAATGGTATGTACTCAGTGGTGGTGACCCAAATGCATCTATTATTATGTGAGCAGTTATAATCATGTTTTCTGATCTTTAAGCGATTCCATGTCTCCGTCTTTACTTTCTACCTATCGTGAATATGATTTGATCCTTAGTCTAATGCTAGTTTAGACTACATAGCATGCTTTATGTAATCATGGTGATTAGATCTAGTATGTCGACCCTTCATGATCCATAGACACGTTCATGTTTGAGCGTGCCCCTAGATCCTCCGCTTCATTAAGGGAGCATCGTGACAGGGTGATTTCCCCCGAAAGAGCGGATGTCTTTGAGAGGTAGGCCGGAGGTAGGAGTTTAAGGATACTTTTAGATGAGATACTTGGTTTGTTGCTCGTTTGTCGGAACTACAACTAGAAGACAATAGGCTTAGTTATCCCTTTGGTGGCGCTTTACCTTGCCCATGTTCGTGAATGTGATCAACCTTGTGCTATCACATATATATCTTTAAAGGTTACCTTATATGCAATCTACACTTCATGTTAGGTTAGTTCGATAGATTAGGTAGAGAACCTTAGCGGTTTGCTTTTGATCCTTGGATTGACAAACCTTGGGGGGACCCTCCTTGGTGAAAAAGGCACCAAGTCACCCGTACGCTTGCGGTGAACTTCAACACGGTTTTGAACCGTCAGCAAGCCCTTTTTTTGGTGCCGTTGCCGGGGATCTGCAACTCGAACCCTAGGGTGATCTACGTTTCTATTTTACTAACCCTAATTTTTATTATTGCATATACGCTTGTTTTCTTGTTTGTGTCCTTGAAAGCAGGTCAAAAGCTAGACACAAGACATTCGAGGAGCTCTCTACACCCACACTTCAACAACACAAGATTCACTTCCAACGAACTTGAAGATTCGCTCTTTAGTGGTAGGTGCTAACTTTTGTTAGTGGCCCATCATCCGCTATCGAGCCCACACCCTACATAAGAGCACGTGAACAAGGTAAGTCAACGTGTCAATTAAAATTTTAAGACTAATGTTTTGTGGAGATTTGTTTGATCAGGCAATAGGTATTGGAAGCAATCGATGCCCCCGAGATCACAAGATCAAGCTCTTCAACATATTCGAAGTTTCTGTTCGCATCAATTTTTGCATAGCCCCATGGGAATAACAACATGATATCTTTGGATATTTAGAAGCCCCACGAAGTTACACTTCCAACAAGTCAAGAATCAAGTCGATCGGAGGTTCCTACAAGTGGATATGGCCGAATCACCGATGGTTGCACGTCCTGAAAATTTCTGGACAGCAAGCAACGCTGAAGTGAAACAAACATAACTCCCTCATATGGACTCCGATTAAGATGAATGAGTACCTATTGGAAAGGTAATTTTATAAATTTTTCAATAGAGCAATATTTTGGTATATATTCTGTTATGTATATAGGGGAAAATCCACAAGGAAGAGGCAGCAGCAATACGATGGGAACAAGATTGTGAAGATGAGGACGACAACAACGAAGAGGAGCTTGGGGAATGCTTCCATTAGACCACACATGAAGAAATTCAGAGAGTTGGAACAAAACAAAGACCCCTGAAGCATTGGCAAATGAAGACACAAGTTGGGGACATCCGACGCAAGGAGATGTTTGAAGATGGACTACACACATAAGACAACATCCAATGGCGCGAATATTTTGGGCTCTCACACAAAGGATCATGGAGCTACATGAAGACATTTAAGACATGTGTGAAGCCTCTCAAACAAGTGAAGAGGAGTGATCCTACACAAAGCAACCTTGACGACACGTGGCATGAAGGAAGGAATTGAGAAAAGTCTACGCGAGCCACCTCCGATCATCAAGGATTGTTCACTTCCAACTCCGGAGGACCACTCACGATGAAAAGCTCGAAGGCTAAGGTACACATTAACCACTCAAGATACTTTTGATGATGATAATGTCTCTTTGAAATTTTGATGTCCATCCAAAAGTATGATTCGATTCTATGCCTTGCTCCTTTGATCATGATAGGCTAGAATTTCTTGAGAATGATAAAGAGGCTATGTTATGTTTACACCTTAAATTTCTTTGCCTAATGAACTTTTGCCTAATGAGAGCTTAGCGCTGAGCAAGAAACTTAAGCTACCTTTAATCACAACATGTTCTGTTCATCCAATTTAAATTGTGGTTATGTATGCATTTGTTTGCCTTATGTCTTGCAAATCTTGGACTTGCTTCGTGCTTGGTCAAGCTAGTGACCTTAAAAGAGTGTTTGTCGGGAGAAAACCTGAGTTTCACTAACCATACAGGTCATTAAACCTTAATAAAGAGAAGAGAAGCCATACCCTAAAGGAATTGCAAGCTCGTGCATCGCCTTCCCAAATCTCAAGTACGGACATTATTGTTTTCATCAATTTTGAGCACCTGATCAGATATGTAGAAGAAGGGAAAAGTTGAAAATCAGAAGCTCCATCAAGTGCCGATTCCAACGCCTCAAAGATCGATGAATTTGAAGACCAGTAGAAGGTGATATGGCAAAAGCATTAGGCGCTGCACAACCTGAAATCAGATTTGGACAGGTTGCAGCGTTGGAATAAAACGAGCATAACTCACTCGTTCAGAGTCCTTTGGGGGTCAACAAAGACTTGATAGAAAGACAATTTCATGCGCCACGCATTGGAGAAATTGTTTGCTACATGGTCTGGTCTGGGCAGAGAGGGAAATTCATGAAAGAGGAAGCAACGACGACGAGCAAAGGAGGAGTAGGTGACGATGATGCAAGGAAACGATCGGGCAAGCCTCTCATCAAGTAAAATGATCGTGTCAAGCATGGAGAGTGGATCAAACCTGCATGGACACCTTCAAATCTTGCATGAAGGACCATAGCTTCGCGACCACAAAAAGGTACGTAAGAAAGTCGAGCTTTATGACTTTAAATGAAGCGCTTGGTGGGAGGCAACCCGTTTTCTTTTGTTTATATATATATATATATATAAAATACACCTGGGTGCATTTGATTCATAAGATGCACCCAGACCAACAGCGGCGTCCGGTCCGGCCAACCGACCGAACCATCTAATTAATCAGCCCCGCCCAGCCATCACCGCCGAGCACTTGGGCCCCACGCTATGAACCTTCCTTTCCTTAATTAAGCAATTTCCCTTTTTCTCCTCATCCCCGGCCTCCTTCCTCCTTGCATCATCTCTCTCGCGCGAACTACTCCTGCTCTCTGCCGAGCGCCCTCCTCCCCGGCGACCGGCGGCCGGGCTCCTCCCCCACGGCCTCCCTCTTGTCCTCCCCTCCTCTGCCCCTGCTGAGGTGAGCGCCCTGTTCATTTGGCTGACGGCAGGTGGCTGGTGCTGATTTGTTCTGAGATAAAAGTACCGCTGGCTGGTAGCTGGTGGCTGATTTGTTCTGAGAGAAAAATACTGTTGGCTGGTGGCTGATAAGCCAGACGAACAGGGCGGAGGCGCGTCCCTCTTCCCGAGCTCGGCGGGCCCAGCAACACACGCACGACGAGCGGATCCCTGCAGCGAGGTCCCTCCCCGGCCGGCCTGCTCCACACATGTTCGACCTATCCCTCCCCGGCCGGCTAGCCGCGCCTCCTCTCCTGACGGGGACGCCTCTCCCCCGGCGCGTCGACCACTTCCCCTGCTCGGCGGCGGCGGCGGGCGGCGCGTGGTGCGAACGGCTGGAGGCCGGCACACAGAGGCTGGACCCAGGACGAACTCCCCTGCAGGGAGTAGTGGCACCACGCCGGAGTGAAGCCCCTCATCGTGAGCCACGACACTCAGGATTCCAGGCGAGCTCCCTGCGCCGGATCTCAAGGGCGACCTCGACTACAGGCACAGGGAGTGCTGTGTGCAGGCCCCGAGGCGACCATCGGAGAGCAGCAGCATCAGGGTACCCTCGGGTGGAGCGGCGCGGGTGCGATTCGTAGGGGGCAGGGAAGCACGGCGGATTCGAGCGGTATCGACGGGGTGCTGTGCAGGTGAGGCGAGATGCTTCAATCGCGGGCTGCGGAGGTCTTGAGATCGAGGATGGATGGCTCTGTTGCGATGTTGGAGTGGCGCCCCCGTGGTGCTCCATGCGGTCCAGCAGCAGGGGCATCTACTTCGCCTGTCCAGCAGCGGTCCAGTTGCGGCAGAGCCACTGGTCGGGCGCGACCGCCGGCCGAGGTGGAGCTTGGCTGCCGTCGCCACAACCGAAAACGAACGGGAGCGGAGTGAGCTTCGATGCCGCCAGATCTCCATGGGTGGCCGGTGGAGCTCAGCGTAGGCGGCCTTCACCGCGAGTCGATGACAGGCCTGCCATGTGTATACCCAAATACGTTCAGACCAGTTCCCTCACGCACACATGCATAAATGCGTTGGCCGTTGGTGTGGAAACCTCAAATGAATGAAGCTATATAAAGAGGAAGAAGAGCACATGAGGGAACCCTTTTAGCACATGTGTGCACGAGCGAGCGTTGCACGAAAAAATACCCTGAGCTAGCAGCTGGCCTCTCCGGGCGTTCATGGTTCTTTGCCTCCGAGCCTCCGTGCTGGAACCTAGTTGATTCAGGGAGGGACGGAGGACAACATCAATGGTGTGTGCGTGGATATATGAATGATGTGTGGTGGCTTGTCCAAACAACCATAGAACCCACATGCGAGAGGGTCACGATAGAATATCACTTTGGTTTTTGTTGCTCGGTAACAAATGTGCTCATGGTAATTTGTTTAGACACTAAAATCTAATAAGTTTTTTTCTTAAAAAAATCTAATAATTTTTGCAATGCGTGCATGCTTTTCTGGTGTATTTGTAGCTCACTTATTATCCTAGTTGCAATTGGAGGACTCATCCAGTTGCAATTACTCTAGGTGTAAATACATTAGTTCCCCCAAATGCATTTTGTGGTGCCATGTGCGTGCTTTTTACTAGTGAAGTTGTGGCTAGGTTATTATCCTATTTATAAGTTGAGAAACCCAATTGGATGCAATTGCTCTTGCACTATTTATAAAAAATACATGTACAGAGTTGCAATTGAAGTGCTCGAGAAGTTGCAATTGAAGTGCTTACCGTGTTGCAACTGGAGTGTTTCTGAGGAGTTGCAATTAAAGTGCTTGTCGAGTTGCAACTAGAGTGCTTGAGATGATAAAAACTATAAAAAATTGTATGTTCAAAGTTGCAACAGAAGTGCTTGAGGAAGTGCAATTGGAGTGCTTAAGGAGTTGCAATTGGAGTGCTTGCCGTGTTGCAACTGGAGTGCTTGTTGAGTTGCAATTCGTCAGATAAAAATTATAAAAATTACATGTCCAGAGTTGCAACTGAAGTGCTTGAGGAATTGCAATTTGAGTGCTTGCCGTGTTGCAACCGGAGTGCTTGTTGAGTTGCAATTCATCTGATAAAAATTACATATTTAGAGTTGCAAAAGTGCTCGAGGAGTTGCAATTGAAGTGCTTGCCGTGTTGCAACTCGAGTGCTTGTTGAGTTGCAATTGAAGTGCTTTTTAGGAGTTGCAATTGAAGTGCTTGTCGAGTTGCAACTGGGGTGCTTATTGAGTTGCAATTCGTCTGATAAAAATTATAAAAATTACATGCCCAGAGTTGCAACTGAAGTGCTTGAGGAATTGCAATTGGAGTGCTTGCCGTGTTGCAACCGGAGTGCTTGTTGAGTTGCAATTTGTCTGATAAAAATTATAAAAATTACATATTTAGAGTTGCAAAAGTGCTCGAGGAGTTGCAATTGAAGTGCTTGCCGTGTTGCAACTCGAGTGCTTGTTGAGTTGCAATTCAAGTGCTTTTTAGGAGTTGCAATTGAAGTGCTTATCGAGTTGCAACTGGGGTGCTTATTGAGTTGCAATTCGTCTGATACAAATTATAAAAATTACATGCCCAGAGTTGCAACTGAAGTGCTTGAGGAATTGCAATTGGAGTGCTTGTCGTGTTGCAACCGGAGTGCTTGTTGAGTTGCAATTTGTCTGATAAAAATTATAAAAAATACATATTCAGAGTTGCAAAAGTGCTCGAGGAGTTGCAATTGAAGTGCTTGCCGTGTTGCAACTGGAGTGCTTGTTGAGTTGCAATTGAAGTGCTTTTTAGGAGTTGCAACTGGGGTGCTTATTGAGTTGCAATTCGTCTGATAAAAATTATAAAAATTACATGTCTAGAGTTGCAACTGAAGTGCTTGAGGAATTGCAATTGGGGTGCTTGCTGTGTTGCAACCGTGCAACCGTCTGAGGAACTGCACGTGCGGGGAATCGCCGCCGGTACTCATAAGTTGCAATTGGAGGAAGCAACCACTTGCAATTGTGAGTGAGTGTGCATGGTTTTAATTATTTTTGTACCTATTTTATTGTTTAGTTGCAACTAAGCTGTTATCCTAGTTGCAATTGGAGGAAGCAACCATTTGCAATTGTGACTGAGTGTGCATGATTTTTTAATTATTTTTGTACATATTTTATTATCGAGTTGCAACTATGCTATTATCCTGGTTGCAATTGGAGGAAGCAACCACTTGCAATTGCGACTGAGTGGGCATAATTTTTTAATTATTTGAACTAATCATCACCATTTGAACTAATTAAACACTATTTATTTATTTTTAAACAATAAGCATCATTTACTTCATTTGTCAGCTACGGCTCATGTGGTCCACTTATTTTCCCATTGCTTTGCACATCGCTTCCTCAAGACAAAAAAATAATATGAAGAGGAAGATGCGACGATTCCAGTGACGGCGGCCGGCGGCAGCACGCTGCACGAGGTGTCCATGGCGGCGGCAAGTTGCGCAAGCCTGCATCTGCAGCAGCATCTGGTCCCTCCGGCACCCGAGGACATCGATTGAGGAATTGGGGACATAGGGTCGTGAAGCTTCTGGTGACGGCGATTTGAATTTTGTGGACGGATGGTGGATTTTTTGGCCGGGAGTGGCTGGTGGTCAAGGTTGGCTCACGACGGCGGAACCTAGGCATGGCCGGGGGATGAGCAGCATCTGTGCGGCCTCCTGAGATGCGTGGCGGCCGTTGGGACCCGTCCTCCGGATAGCAGGCAAGCGGCGGCGGGCCGCGCGTGCGGGGGACGACAGCGGCAGCGCAACATCGATCTACCCTGGGGCGAGGTCGTGATGCTGATGTGGGCTGCGCGGCCTGCGCTCGCTGCGGATGGCGACGGCCATAACGCCGAGAAATGCGGGATGGGGAAATCCTGAAGTGCGGGACAGGGAAGGCGAGCTTGGCTAGGCGGGTGGGTGGACCAGGCAGGCGGGGCGCGGGCCACACGGACATGCAAAGAAGGCTCGCTGGGTCTGTGCATCCATTGTACAAAATACACCCAGGTGCATATATAATATGACCGTCTACATTGTGATCTTAAACGGAAACATCAAGTGACATTGTACCATTGCTCTAATAAATACCACAACACCATGTTGTTTGATTTAAATGCTATTGAGGGAGCACTTTGTTCTTGATCTTGGAAAACTTGTAGACCTTTTTTGTGTGCCTATTAGTGTTTAGGTTCTTTTTTCCTTTGTGTATTTTTAGCGAGAAATATGAAGTTGGCACCATCCTTTAATTCTAACCTTGTGGCTAGTTAATTTAGGCTAACTCTTGCATTAGTTTTAGACAACCGCCATCATGTCGTTTTGTTCATCCATGTCATATTGCATTACATATTTTGTGTTGATCTAACTTTTTGTCCAACCAACCTAAGCCTACCCATAGCCCCCACCAAAAACCGTAGCCAACAAGGGTAGGGTTGACTTGTGGCCAAGCCCACCTCTATCCCTAGCTCTAACTAAAAACTTTAACTAGCCCTCTTACGAGAAAGTCTTCCACACCTTTAGCCTTCCTAAAAACCATATGTTTGTTTTCAATAAAAAGACTTTTGACACCACCTTTGATAGAATTTCTATGCTAGACTCCCTCTCTTCAAAATTCTGGTTTGAGCCAAAAATATAGGATACCCATAACCTACCCTTAAAACCTTGTTAGTTTGGTTGTTTGGTCTTTTCAATCTTTGCTAACATTTGTTTGCGCTAACTCTTTGCATTCGCATTTTGCATCCACCTCGTTTTCATCATCTTTATGAGAGCTAGGTCTTTGTGAAACTTTGTGATGAATGGACCACCATCATTCAGTTTTATATACCTTGCTTTCATTTTGCATTGGTTGGTTTGAAAACTTTGCAATGCGCCCTACTTATCTTACACTATAAGGAATTATTAATCTTGGGATAAGCATGGTGTTTTGACCTTGGTTAATAAATCTTTATGGCAAGGAAAAAGTTTGGCAACCACTTTGTAAGCATGGAGCTTAGAATTTGGTGTAAACATTGTTTTGTTTTTATACCATCCTTTCATTTGCATACACACTTGCACACACATACACCCACTAGGTTTTAACTTTTCTTTCGCTAGATTAACTATGCCACAAGTTAAGATCTTAGGAGATGTCTTTGGTTTTTCGGCATAGAGTGGGTATTCCTAACCGTCACCTCGGGGGTACTTTGTGCTTTAGAATTGTTTTGCAGACATTATGAATCACTCCCATAAGTTCGTGATAAAAAGCTGAAATCAAGATTATCAACACCTCCAAAATCTCGAAAGAAGCGCTGCTGTTTTCATCAAGATTAAGCACACATTCAGAAGTGTACAAAAGAGGAAAATTGGATGTTCAGGAGCTCCATTAAGTCTTCTCTCCAACGCATCAAGATTCAACATTTTATAAGACTCGTGCAAGGAGTTACAACCAAATCTTTGGGTGTCACACGTCCTAAAATCAGCCCGGAACAGCTTGCACTCACGGAGTAAAAACGACATAACTCCTTTGTCCGAAGTCCGATTAGGATGAATGACCACTCGTTGGAGAGATAATTTCAAGCACTTTGCAAAGGAGCGACGGTTCAGTACATGTCCTATTCTAGAAGTATAAGAAAAATTCGTGGAAGATGAACCAGCAATGAGGGACAACATGGAAGGAGGTGAAGATGGAAACAATTGGGACAAAGGCTTGTGACAAAGGGTGGACATTAGAGGAAAATCAAGACAGAGTGAAGAGTATGATGATCCACACATGGCGATAGGACTTCAAGATGGTTCATCATCTTCCATGCCTAGCAACATGCTAAGCATGGGGGAGGATTTGGTGGACATGAGAAGACCGCATGGAGCAAGGATCACTGTTCTTCTTCCATGTTAAGCACAATGCTTAAGCATGGGGGAGGCCGCACTACACTTCAAGCATAAAAGGACGGTAACAAATCCTCAACCCTCGTTTTGTCCTCATCTTTCTATATGCTTGTACATATGTTTATGCCTTCAACAACATTAGATGCAACCTTCGTATATCTCTCTATAGAATAACATGGCTACTAGGAGTACAACCTAGGTTTGTTTTGTTTTCAATCACCATCACCTTGTGCTCACCATGATGATATCTCGTATGCTCTTGCTTATGGATATATGATGATCGTTGCCGCTTTGATCATTCTTGTGCTTGGTTTATATATGATTAAGCTAGTGCTCTCTTTTAATATGAATCTAAAATTTAATTAATGCTAGCCTAATTGTGGAGGTTATGATAACTTAAGTCCCATAGTTGTTTTTCGTTGCTTTTAATTTTGAATGAGTCAAAGATCATTTATTTTTGTTCTTAAAAGATATGCTAACCTTGTCTTTGATACCACTTGCATTTTGCTCTACCTATCCAAAGCCTTATATTGAGTGCAAAAACCTTAGTTTACAAGATTTATTTTTGAGTGCATTGATTCAAGGCTTGATTTCTCTGGGTCGAGACTAAGAAGCTGGTCATTCTGTTTTTGTGTATCTATCTTTATGCTAGCCTTTTCTATCCGTGCATTGTGAGTTTCCACATCGGGAATTTTGCAAACCTCGCCATATATCCACCCACAAACCCAAAATATCTTTTTGTGCATATCTCCTTGACCACAACCCAAAACTTTGAGTATGGACGAATATTTCGAGGAAGATTGCAAGGATGGTGCATCAAGACTCTAGGAGACTTCCAAAAAGATCCCTAGAAGATTTTCGAGTATCTCTCTCTAAGAAAATATGAGAACTTCAATTTCTACCTTGGCATATTTATCACCTCTTTTGCCCGAGGACGAGCAAACGTCTAAGCATGGGGGAGGTTGCCAAGGAAGTGCTAGTATAGTCTAGAGTTCAAGGGGAGCAAATAAAAAAAGAGAAAAAGTATGATGAAAGAAAAAGAAAGAAAGAAGAAATAAAAAATAAAGCTCCCCGGTTCTCTAGCTATGTTTAGTGCTTTTTGAGTTTTCAAGAGGATTCAAGATCAAGACCCATACTCATATTTCCAACCATGCGCAATCTGATAACGAGGACTTCATTTGTGCCTCGGGATCACTCTTTGCCATTTGCATATGTCCACCTATCTCAAAGTGTTTGTATTTTTCTCTCCCCCTCCTTGGAACATTATTTTTTCAATCACCTTTTTGACGAGTCTCGGTAAGTCCATGAGAAGTTTGTCTTGTTTTGATAATATCTCGACTATAATATCTTGGTAGGACTAAAACTTTCCCATAGCTCCTCATAAAGCCTTCCACCAAATATTTGAGAGAGGAAAGGAGTAGGACAAGTAGGCTTGAGAGACAAGATGAGATGAGAGTTCATGAGCAAGATGCAAGGAGGTTTATTATTGATCTTGGTAAAGCAATTTTTCTTCATCCCGCTCTTTATTTTTCAAAATTTCTGAGATTTGTTTAAAATTTGAGAGCATGATTAATTACTTGTGGAAAGAGCTTAAATGATATCTACCCTCCATAGAGATGAAAGCTAGTTACATTATGTAACTTTAACAAATGTAAACTTGGAGAGCATTATGTTTTCTCGTGTATGATCAAGTGTAGGGTATGAACTTTGAAAGGCAATACT
Source organism: Cenchrus fungigraminus (assembly GCA_036936925.1). NCBI lineage: Eukaryota > Viridiplantae > Streptophyta > Magnoliopsida > Poales > Poaceae > Cenchrus > Cenchrus fungigraminus. Next base: position 132,392,854 of record CM072777.1, read on the forward strand.
GACATCCATTAAAGGCTTACTCGAGGAAGAGCAAGGTTTAAGCATGGGGATGTGTTGGCGGTCGATTTCCGTCAACCAAGAGCACTTGTTACACTTTGGTTTGAGTTTTGAATTATAACTAACCCGCCACTAGGCAAACAAATGATGTAACAAGTTCACACTTGCATGTGGTTTTTGGAGTATGTTGTTTACGCAGGATTTAAGCACCTAAGTGAGGACTTCTGGGTAGAGTTCATCGAGCACTTCATTAGAAGATCACGAAGCCCGCACAAGTCCGACTATTTATTTTCGTAAAATCGAAGAAAAAAATTCAGATCTTGAGTTATGTTTCCTCTAGAATCAAATTTTTTGTATTTTTATTTTTTTCTTACCTATGTTGTAATTTTTTAATTGTGATGATACCTATTTCTTTTCATAGATTACATGAAGGTTTTTTTAATTAAACTATTTTTAATTTTTCCTTACCTATGTGATGATTTTTAATTTATTGATCGTGATGATTTCTATTTCTTTTCACAGATTACATGAAGGTTTTTTATTTAATTGATCATGACAAAATGGTGAAACACACTGTGGGCCAAATTATAACAAAATTGGTAGAACGTTATAGTGTTTGGGCTTCACATCAAATACTGCAACTCTATGATGAAAACTGACTATTTGTCATAGATGTCGTGTGATCTGTGATGAAATCTGAGAACGTCATGAGAAATTCGTCATGGACCACTGGATTTTTGGTAGTGAGATGAGGTTGGTGAGGTGTGTCCCCGTCGTCGTTGGCGGTAGAAGAGGTGGGTAAATGAGATTTGAGTAGAAAATGTTGATGACTAGGATATAGAGGACGTCATATAAAGTATGATAAGTGCAGAAGAAAGTTGTATAAAAGATGAAATATCGATGACCAAATAAAATATTCTATTTTAAAAGGTATTTTACGACGGATAGTCTCAGTTTATTCATCCGTTGGTTGGCCTTGTGCTTTCATGTATGATTCCCCAATGATTTGTCAACGCTTTGAAATCATCTCTGGAGATGTGTGATTAGTTTATTCAACAGTTGATTGGCCTTGTACTTTCATGCTTGTTTCTTCCATAAAGATTTATTCAATGCATCGAGATCGTCTCTGGAGATGTGAGTTTAGTTTATTCTTCCGTCGTACTCCCTTCGTCCCTATATGTTAGTCGCTCGGGAATCGGGAATGTGAAGGAGGCACGGTTCCCTAGCGACGAAGAAAACGAGACAGAGGGAGTACATACTTAGCTCATCTCATATGGCGACATATGCCCCTATGTACTAGTATAAATGGAACCCGATTGATGCTACAACTGTGAGATGCACCGAGATGCTCTTTCAATTTAAAATTAGTGACATCGAGGAAGCACACTCTGGATTACAAAATGTATTTGTACAGTACATACAGCCTGTTATGGTGCTTCCATGTTTCTACCGGATTATATGATAGATTTGTCAACAAATGGAAAAGTTAATAAACATTTGGATACAGCCTGTTGATTGATGCTTCCATGTTACTCTTAGACTCTACGGTGATTTGTTAATAAACAATTGGATCCGCTCCGCACGAGATGTGTGTGTTTTGTTTTTATTCATTCGTAGTAACTATCATTCATAGGGTGGCATAGGCTTGTATGTACTTGTATAAATGAGACTTGATCAATGCTTCAGTTGTTCAAATAATGAAAAGAACCATATTCTACAGTTGATTGGTGCTATCATGTTAAGCCTGGGCAAAATACCCGATACCCATTACCCGTACCCGAACTACCCGGACCCGAATTACCCGAACCCGAGGTACCCGGTCCCAAATTCGGATAGCGATTTTGATTACCCGAAATTAGTTTGGGTAATTCGAGTAATACACTACGGTACCCGAACTACCCAATCTACCTCAAGTTTGTCATCCTCTTTGTATTTTATCACGTGTTGTTAGTTGAACACTTGAAATTATCACTTTATAGAATAGAATTCTCTCAGTTTGAACAAGTGACTATAATTTGTTATTCTCCACAAATTATTGTTGAAATTCTAAACAAATTATTGGTAAAATTATGTATTAATTGCTACTAAAATTTGTGTATTTTGTTGTGTTTTTGTAAATTCGGGTAGATCGGGTATACTAAACCCGAACCCGAATTATCGGGTAACATTTTTTCGAGACTAAGATCGGGTAGCTATTTTCATTACCTGAATTTTGAATTTACCCGAATTACCCGACCCGAAATTATCGGGTAATAACCCGAACACCCAGGCCTATATCATGTACTCTCTTTGTTCTTCAATATATGACACCGTTGATTTTTTTACTCCAACTTTAACCACCAATATATGTTAGGCAAATTAGTAACTAAAGTAAAGTTTGTATCATTATATCTATTATCCAATGCACTTTAGATTTAACTTGTTAGTTTATCGATTTGCAAAAAAATATAGAAAAAACGAATAGTCAAACGAATGAAAAAAATTTAATGATGTCATATATTTAAAAACGGAGGTAGTAACTTTCAGATTCTACGGTAATTTGTCAATGCATTGAGATAGTCTCTAGAGATGTGCGTGTTTAGTTTATTTATCGAGATCTTATCCGGAGATATGCGTGTTTGCTTTGTCATGGGAAGTTATATGATTTATCTCTTACCCTAGCGTAGCTCGTGTACCAAAAGAAATAGCAAGATTTGGCTTGCGTGACGGGCATAATTGACGATAAAGATTTGCTAAATGTAGGTAGATATCACGGGCATTGCAGTCACAAAATCAGATTACATGTATATAGCATGGTGTGCAGACTTTGTATTGTACTAGGGGAACCTCACCTGCGCGTTGCTGCGGGAATTAAGAAAACGCAATGATCATAAGGGAAATTTCCATGATATCATGTCTGCCTGATAGGGATATATGAGCTTATTACAGATAGTTGAAATAACAGTGTATTGAATCTACAGAGCTAATTTTTATCTTAGTTCTAATATTAACTAATAAATAAAACACAAAAAGTTTATGGGTTTTTTTTCTTTTTATTTAATTTAATATTAGTTCTTAGGGCTGTTTATTGTCTTGAACGCATTAATCAAAACAGATCATAGTATTTTTTTCCTGATTTACGAATGTGTAAGGTTAACAAAATCTTCTCCACAAAATGGTGAACGGTCGAGAAAACAAAAAAAAAGTTAGTAATGAATTTTATGTGGCTGCTGCCACCAGTTCTTTTTTTTTTTTTTTTTTGCTAGACCTATCCATGCTGTAATGGAACTTTGGTTGTAAGTGAAATTTGTATGGCTGCTGCTGACAGCTATGCAAACAGAGCAAGTTGATTGAACAGGTGTGGAAGTTAGGTTCAATCACTTCTATCGATGCGTGTAAAGAATAAAGTGCACCTGGAATCTTTGCAAGAGAGCAGTTAAATGGAGCAGCAGCCAGTAGTGCTGATAATTGCATCGAATGGCTAAGCCATGTATTGTTTTTCCTTAAGAGGAGTATTAAACATGTTTTAGATATGCAGTGCTGGAATTAATATTGTCCACGCATTGGTGAATCTGTAAGCTGAAATTAGCCTTGGCCAAGCAATGAGCTTCACATCTTCCTGACAATAAAATAAGTTTAATGCTTCCCTGATGTCCAACACAATTCTGAAGCTGCTACTGCCTACTGTAAGACTTTGTAATGGTGATACTGATCTGCTGAAACATCTGCAGTTGACACATCGTACGAATAACCTATCACCACAAACAAATTTCAAAACCTTAAAGCTGTTAGCCCGACTTGAAGCCTGACACAAACCAACATTTTGTCAAAATGTATTATATTGATAGTAGTTATCTGAAGAAATCATCTGGATGCTTGCACCATAATGGGTGAAGGTCTCCCAAATGCTGGGTGTTCTCCCATCCTCTGCAGCTGCTCTTTTCACCTAAGGTTTTCAGAATGATTGAGCTATTTAGAACCAAAGTCCAGGAAGTAAATAGTTTCTTTTAAATGAGCAATCTCAGGGAACTATTATTATCAGGCTACCTTGAAGTAGAAGTAGATGAAAGGAGCAGTAGAATTATTATCAGGCTACCTCTTCTGGGAGGTGGCAGCGACATGTCTGGATATGCGGGGCTATTCTCTTCACCAATCGACAAATGCCTAAAAGACGAATAAAGAAATAATTGTCTCTTTCCCTACTGGTGTGAAGCAAAAAAATTTAAAGAAACTGTCTGCACGCAGGTACCATGATCCATATATAGGGATGCATAAAAGCAATGTAATTTATAACACAAAATGAAATTTAAAAACTGGAGGGGGGACAAAGGCTTACCAAGTACAACCAAGTGAAATAGATGCAACTGGAAATCGATTGGAGACCAACCTGCTTCAAATAGTGAACACCATAATGATTATCCGCGAGGGTGGGGGGTGGTTATTTGAGACCTCATATATCCTGCATCAAGTAGAGGGAAATTTGTATGAGATGAAAATATAATCTTGATCTTCACACAGGTATCATGATCCATATGAACAAATAAGTAGGGTTATCAACCAAACACTTATAAACATGATAATTGCTGCATTGAAATAGAGGGGAATTTGAACAAAATAAAAACATTATCACTAAGTGGGCTCAGTTCAGCATCAAATATTTGTTACCTGATACTTGCAGGTTCAGAGAATACCTTACATACCTGATATTTGAAGGGTATAAATATAAACCTTATAAAAGGGATCGATTCTGTAGGGTATAAAAGCAATCTAAACACAAAGGTACCAAAGCAAATGTAACTTAAATCGATGCGAATTTCAACATGCCCTTTCAAAATTGGGAAAAACAGATGCTGCCAAAGGAGAGGATGGAGCGGTGTGCAGCCTTTGCAATGGCAGCCGCATCCGTGGCATCCGGCCACCACGCCGTCGGCGACGACGATCCCAAACAGCTCCCCAACTCGCACCACCCTGCTGCCGGGGCGTCCTTGGTTGCCGAGGCCGCCGGAGCCTCCGTCTCCTCCATCTCAACCTCAAGCCTGCATAATCAATCATATCAAACTGTCAGAACTTATCCATTCACGTAAACGATCGATTGGGCTGCCGGGTCACGAACGTACGTGGAGACGACGACGGAGTGCTTGCCCTCTCCGGAGACGATGCTCTCAACGGCGGCGAACCTGGCGACCTTCCTGGTCTTGCTGCCGCTGACGCACCTGGCGCAGTCGTGCCTGACGCACAGGCCCCTTGAGCGCCCCGACGACTCCGTCAAGGACGGCAGCTGCTTCAGAGCCGCCGCGTCGCACCCTAGGGATGGGAACTGGGGGAACCTGGCGGTGTCGTAGTAGAAGTCGGAGTATCGGCGGATGGCGCAGCTGCGGGTTCCTCGTCCTCCATGGCCATGCTGCCGTTCCTCGCCGTGGAGTCCCACAGCGTCGTCGTGGACGGGAGGCGGCGGATCTCGAGGGATTGGGAGGGGAAGAGGCCGACGACTCGACATAAGGTAGGGGAAGTGTAACAACCCAGAAAATTAAGTTATGAAAATGTGAGAAAATTTGAACTTTTCATTTGTTGATGATGTGTCACCATATTTAAACCCTCTCTAGCCTCTCTTCCTAAATTCTTAAATAAATAAAACCAAAAATATAAAAATATATTTTCAAATTATGGTAAAGTATGTGATTTGGAGTTTATGGATTTTATTTGGATTTTATTGAGTGTGTTTTGAATTTGAAATTATTCAAATTCAAATCTATAATTTAAACTTAATTCAAATCTAATTTCAAAACCTTATACTGACTGATGGGCCAGCTAACCTCTTCTGAAGTCTATCGGACCACCTCCATCTCTCAGCCTGAGCCCGCTTAAAACCCCCGGCCTTTCCTTCTCCACCGAAGCCGGCCCAGTTCGGCCCACCTCACCTCTTCACCTCGCGCCGGCTCGCTGGCAGGTGGGGCTGCGACCGCGAGCCCCTGTACTTCTTCTCCTGCGCCGTGCTGCGCCTGTTTTCCCACGCCGCCGCGCGCGCCCGCACCGCACCGGGCCAGGGGGACAAGCCCCCGACCGGGCAGCTGGCACGGACGCCGAGCCAGGCGCCCGCGCATGCTCTTTCCCCAGGGTTTTCCCTTTCTACCCTTGCCCAGCGACGCGGCCGCGCGCCCGCCAGCCTCTCCCGCGCCGCCACGTCACCGCCGCGCCTCCATGAGCCAATAGGAGCCCCGCCGTGACGCTTCTACCCCTCACCTCGACGTGCGCCAGCTTTTAAACCCCCGAGGGAGACCCCTGTTGCAAGGCAACACTCAATTGGGGTTTCTCCCCTTTGGTTCTCTGTTCCACCGCCGGAGGAAGAAGGAAGGGGGAAACGGAGGAGAGAAGGGGAGGGGAGGAGAAGGGAGGCGCGTCGCCGTCGCGCCAACACCCGGGAGTCGAAGCCGCACCCGCTGAAGCCGCTCGTGACCGGAGGAGGGCTGTCCGCGGGAGCACGGGACCGGAGCAGAGGAGCTGAACACGTCGCCGCTGGGCTTCGCCGTCGTCGTCAACACCTTCACCGCCGCGGTCTTCACTGCTACGTCTTCACCTTCGCCCCATCGTGAGCACCTCGCCGGCCTGTCTCTTCCCTTCTTCCCTTGGTCCTTCCTGTGATGTTTGGGTGTGTGCCTCTGCGCCACGCCGCGCCGGCCGTTGCGCCGTGCGCCGAGCTCCTGCTCATGGAATCAAACCTCTGCCCAGCCTTCGAGCCGCCGATCTTCTGCAGGTTCCTATCTCCCAGTCGCCGCTGTGCACCCCAGCACCAGCAGGCTGGCCGTTGGCCGCAAAACCGTTGTTCCCGTCCTCGCCGCGACGCGTCGGAGCACCACCGTGCTGCGCGCGTGCTCGTGCGCGTAGGCCGAGCTCGCTGCTACGCTTGTGTGTGTGTGTGTGGGTCTGCGTGCACGCCCGAGTGTTCACCCCCAAGAGCACTGACGTCGCGCCGTGTGACCGTTCCGCCTCAGAGACGCGCGCTGCGCCGCGAGCTCGACCCGTCGAGGATCCACGCCTCGGTCGGCCACGTCGCGGCCAGGTTCGGCTTGAGAGCGCGCAGGAACTCTGGTGATCGCGCCCATGTGAACGCCGAGTTGCTCGCGCTGCATCTGCTAACATCCGCCCGCGATCCGGTTCGTTGTGGCGCCGCTGCTGCTTGCCGCCGCGCACGCCGTCGTCCCTGGCCCGCTCCGAGAGTGCCGCCGTGTCGCGCTCCGCGCTACGCCTCTAGGCACTCCCCAGGGCTGAGGCGGCGCGGAGATAACCTCGTGCTCCAAGGGACCCTCGAACTCTGCTTGCTTGCCCTCCGGAAGCTTCGTCGTCGTTGTTCGCCGTTCGCCGTCGCCGCCTGGAACCTGCCGGGGCACGCCGGGACGCGCGTGGGCAGCAAGGGGATGCGATGCACCCCAGTTCTTCCCAAGGGTCGTTTTTAGACTTTTCGCTGCTAACTCAAGGAGGGCCTGGCTTGGGCCGTAGCCCATTACGGTCCAGCGGCAGCCCTTTCTCTTTTTTTTCGGCGAACTCTAATTTTTGTCCAGGGTGGACGAATGGACTTCGTCTTTAAGGCCCAACAGGCTAAGTCCAATGGGCCGATTCCGGCCCACTGACACTTTCGGCCCACTAAGGCCCACTGACCGGTGACGATGACGTCACGGTGACGTCATGCTGACGTCATCAACTATTTTCAAAAATAAAAATCCTTTTCTGTTTTATAAATGATTTTGGAAATTATTTTATAAATCCTATAATCTTTGAAAATTCATAACTAATTATTTATAACTCCGAAAAATATGAAACCAGTTTCTATATTTTTCTAAAAATGAGACGGTGCTGATTGTAGGTAGTGTGGTTCTATTTGAATCTTCTAAAATTGGGTTTCTTTGGATTTATTGCCTAGTTGTTTGTCGGTATCTTAGTGTCTCGTATCTCGTGCTGCACAGACCCGAGCTACAACTAGGAGGAGGCCTACGACCCCGACTACAACCCAGACCAGGACTTCGGACGCCAACCAGGTGTCATGTCACTCCCAACCATATAGATCCCATGCTTGCTTTAGTTGCTAGTGCTTAATTACTTTTGATGCATGTTTTGAAATTGCATAGACAATTGATTAGCCGCGCCTTGAATTTGTTTACCTTGTCCTTGGAACACCTACTTTCGAAACTAGCTACAAACCCCTAGCTAGTTCCCGGCACTACACCATCCATATATTTTACCCTTAGTTATGGATGGATCTCAGGTTTGGACCGAGGTTGGGATACCTCGGAACTCTTGCGTGTGTTTTGGGTGAGTGTGTATCCATGACGTGTTACCGCGGGAGCGAGCCGCTTTGGTTACTTGTGAACGCCTGTCTAGGGGAGATGCGACCTGGCCTCCCGCCCTAGCGGCGTGTCGGACGGATGGAGTTGGTGAGTGCTTGCTCCTGCAATTAAGGACCGATCGACAGTTTAACCGTGATCTTTGGGCTATTTTCGTACAAACCGCTCGCCTTGTTATGGGCGGGGTTCGGTCCGAGAACTAGTTGGTGGATGGCATCCAGCCTGTAGGCGGACCGGTGTGGTCGTGTGAGGGGGACGGGTTATACCCCCCGAGTAGACGTCGCCCCGGCTCCTCCGGGGATGGTCTCACAGCTCCGAGGCCCTGCTGGCAAATTTCGCGCCCCAGTTCAGGACGAGTCAGGCTTGGAGAGGCAGGAGAGTGCCACCCACCGCTAGGTCTCCGGTCGTTAGGTAGGGATGTGGAACGGAGGCATCCGTTTCTGCCCTATCCGGCGGGTCCAGTTGTACAACCTCTGCAGAGTGTTAAACCTATAGCTATAGTACGTGTCCACTGGTATGGACAGCCCACGGGTCTGTTACTCTGGCTAGTCTCTTCTTGTGCTGCTTTCTCTCCCCTGTGTGTTGTGAGCCCGGCTTCGTGCCGTTGAGACGTGGGGATAGGAGTTGGTGACCCCACGTCGCAGATGAGTGTGGGATGCTGTATCTTGGTTGAGATCCAGTATTTGGTGCTTCTTTCCTTGTTGGGGCGTTGACCCCGGAGGCGTTGTCCTCGGAGGTGTGGATCTCTTCGGAGATGGATACCTCTCGGCTAATCTGCTTACCTTGATGTTGCTACCGCTGCTTGCTTAACCTTCTACAGCCATAAATAGGATTACTCATGCATAGTAGAATTATTCTCTCTTGCTTATGCTCTTTGTTGGGAAGCTGACATGACCTACTCGCTTATCGAGTAGATGACGGACTTTCAGACCAGGAGCCGGACTACGACTTTGAGGACGACGGCTGGGAAGACTGAAGCTCGCCTTACACTCGAGTTGCCTGCGGATATGGAGTCTACTTCGCTACATGAGAGCCGCTGCGTAGATGTTTACTCTGCTTGATTCAGTCCTGTTGGACTTGTACCCGGCATGTGCCGAAATGATGTACTCAGATGCTTAATTATTATAATATTATGTGGACCTTCAAGTATTTATTCTTGTTGTACGGTACTTTGCTTTACTTTCTGAGACAGGGATTTGCACGTGATAGCCTCCTGGGACTATCACAGAGGTGCAGGGATCGGGTTCCCGTCTTCGGAATCCCGGTTCGTTTCAGGAAGAGGACCTCGATTTATGCGCGCGGAGGGAGGAGGCGAGTGGACGCCGAGGGTTAGAATAGGGATGCATTCATTGACGACGTGAAGATGGGAGGGGAAGAGGCGGAGCCGAGGAAGGGAAAACGGCCGCTCCGCCGCCGCCGGTGTGGACGGGGATACGGTCGAGGACGACGCATGACCAATGGGGACGAAACGATTCTACCCGGACGGGGGAAAAGGCCCAGCCCACGACGCGCTCACCCAGACGGGGAGAAGGCCGAGCCCACGACGCGCACGAATGTGCCTTTGCTACGTTTCGGTTACTACTGCCAGGACCAATCACAGGGCTGAGAATTCCTTAAGAACTCCTAGTCGGGAGCTCCTATATAGGAGTTATAGATTTCCACCAATAAATAAACCTATTTTATTTGTTTTGTGATACATTGAGATTGTCATGTGCACTTTTAAGAAAAGGTGATGATGTTACTTCCAATCTTTTAATAATACAACTACATGCGGTGCTCTTGTTCAATTATGGATTTTTTTTATTTTTTTTTAATTTTTGAAAATAAATGTCGAAGTTGAAAATTTTCAAAACTACACATCCACAGTTGCAACTAACTTCCGTTTTAAACAGCGGTTCGTTGGCAAAATCGCTGCTCCAAACGGCAGTTGGTGACCCAGCTAACGGTCGGCTGGGCGCCGCCTACCGCCATTTCAAGAGGCGGGCGGACCTCCTACCGCCACGTGGAACGACGGTTGCGCCAACCGCTGGTTGAAACGACGGTAGGAGGTCCGCCCGCCTATAAGTTGGCGGGTGCCCCCTCCCCCCCTCCTGCCCCCTCCCGCCGTCCCCGCCAGCCTCTTGAAATAGTTTAGAAAATAGTCGAAATGTTAGAAATAGTTTAGAAATTTTATAAATAGTATAGAAAATAGTTTAGAAATTTTATAAATAGTATAGAAAATAGTTTAGAAATTTTAGAAATAGTTTAGAAATTCTAGAAATGCCTTAGAAATTCTAAAGAAAATAGTTTAAAATTCTTGAAAATAGTTTAAAATTCTAGAAATAGTTTAGAAATTTTAGTAATAGTTTAAAATATATAGAAATAGTTTAGAAAATCTTGAAATAGTTTAGATAATCTAAAAATGTCTTAGAAATTCTAGAAAATAGTTTAAAATTCTAGAAATACCTTAGAAATTCTAGAAATAGTTTAGAAATTCTAGAAAATAGTTTAAAATTCTAGAAAATAGTTTAAAATTTTAGAAATAGTTTAGAAATTCTAGAAATAATTTAGAAAATCTAGAAATAGTTTAGAAAATTTAGAAAATAGTTTAAAATTCTAGAAATGTCTTAGAAATTCTAGAAAATAGTTTAGAAATTCTAGAAATGTCTTAAAATTGTTTATAATTCAAGAATTTTTTTTACAGGTATGGCAGAAGAACAAGTTGCTCCGCAGCAGCCTCCTGCACCACCGGTGCCTGTTGTGCAGTACGTGCTTCTGGGCCTCTTTGACGAGAGAATTGACAAGGAGCACCGGTCGTACTACTCCGCGATTTGCGGTACGACCCTAGGCACTGTACGTGTGCGCACTCCGGTGCACTACATGTCGCTAGACGATCGTTGGGTTCCCAAATGCGTAATACAATACCTTATTAATAATAATATATCATTGCATTTTTCATTACACTAACAGCTTTACATTCTTTTGAGCCGGCTACGCGTAGCAGGACTTCTTCCGCTAGCGCAGTTGGTGGAGGGGGACCACATGCGGGCCGCGCTTCGCCCACAGGACCGCCACACATGGTTCGGGTTCTACTACGGTCTCATCTGCGCACTACTCGACCGGGTGGTGCTCAGAGATACACTCGTTCCACTTCCCTTGGGGGGAGATGACGTTGTCTCTGCAGGACGTGGCTGTGTTGCTTGGGCTACCGTGTGGAGGCGAGACGATGGAGCCGCGGGACATCCCGACACGCGAGTCGTACTACTCGGGGACGGACATCTACTCGTGCGAGTCGCTCGAAAGGAAAAAAACTACTCGGAGCAACAAATAAAAAAAGAGAGAAAAAATTCTAGACATGCTTGTTACCACTTCATGTCCACGTGAGCTAACGTGGAGATTTTTAATGTTTCTTTGTTTCCATGCATGTACGAGCTCCGAACCGCAACTCGTGCGAATCAAGCGGCCCCATGGATAATTACTACTCAGCCAATACAACTCGGAGGCGTAAAAGAAGTCGTGTGAATCGAGCCGCCGCAGCTTTCCTCCGACCACGGCCGGCGGCGGCGCGGCGCCATGCTCACCGGCCACAACCACGACCGGCGATCTCTGCTCCGATTCTTGACCGGCGACCGACCTTGTGCGGTGGTGCGAGGTCCTGCCCGCTTCCTTGATGCATGGCGGCCCAACGTGGCTCCCCGCTCTGCCTCCTCAACTCTCGACAGCCCGAAGACGCACATCCCCCACAACGTCCAAGGGCCCGCGCTCTACCTCGCCTCCTCCACGACGGTCGGCGCATCGTTTCTTCTCTGCTCCGACCACCACGACTGGCAACACGACACAGTTTCCTCCGACTCTGGCCGCCTGTCCTCCGGACCGTCGACAGCCACGTCCTCCCCGACGAACGACGACCCGAACCACCCACTTGATCAAGAACGAGCGACACAGAGCTTGGGGGCTCGTCAGCCCAGGCCCAAAAATGTGAAGTCCTCGGTGAAGCCTGAAAACGAGCGCACAGACACACACTGAACTGTATGTCTGGCCTCGTCGCCGTCAAGTACAGGAGGGAGCTGATCATGCTCTGGTACTCCTTCTGGTCCACGGGTTCACCATCCTCATCCGCGTCCAAAGCCGTAGTGGTACTCATCGGTGTAGTCAGCGGCTTGGAGTCGTTCATGCCAAACTTCTTCACCATGTCCCTGGTGTACTTCGCCTGATGTACAAACGTCTCGTCCTTGCACTGCTTGATCTAAAGTCCTAAGAAAAACTGCAGCTCGCCCATCATGGACATCTCAAATTCCCTGCTCATGTCATCTGCAAATCTGGCAACAAGATCATGAGAAGAGCCACCAAAGATTATGTCATCCACGTAAATCTAAACAATCAAAAGGTCATTTTCATGCTTAAGGAGAAACAGGGTCTTATCAACTGTGCCCATCACAAATCTCTTACTCAGCAAAAAGCCTCTCAACCTGCCATACCAAGATCTAGGTGCCTGTTTCAACCCATAGAGCGCTCTTTGGAGTTTGTATGCACGGTGTGGGTATTTTTCACTCTCAAACCTCGGGGGTTGCCTCACATACACTTCTTCCTCTATCGCCCCATTTAAGAAAGCATTCTTCACGTCCATTTGGTACAACTTGAACCCTTTAGCCATGACAAAGGCTAGAAGGATCCTAATTGCCTCCAAACGGGCCACAGGAGTAAATGTCTCCTCATAATCTATGCCCTCTTTCTGGTAGAACCCCTGAGCCACCAACCTCGACTTGTTTCTCACAACCATCCCATTCTCACCCTCTTTGTTCTTCCACACCCACTTGGTACTTATGGGACGACAATTTGGTGGTGGATCGACTAACACCCAGACTTGGTTTCTCTCAAAATTCTCCAACTCCTCATGCATGGAATTCACCCAATTCTCATCAAACAAAGCGTGTCGAATATCTTTGGGCTCAAACGAAGCGACAAATGCAAAGTGAGCAAAATGAGAAGTGTTCCTTGACCTCGACCGTGTAGTGCGTTCATGAAGGTCACCTATGATCGTCGTCGGTGGGTGATCCACTTGTACACGCCGGGGAGCCTCTCACCTGGACACAATCTCCCCCTCAGCAGCAGCCTCCACTCAAACAACCTCAGTCGTAGTGGGTGTAAGGGATGGACCATCCTCGATCGTCGTCATCGTAGTGGAAGTAGCGTGTACACGATCAGCCACGGGAGCATCACCACCATCATCGTCTTCATCTCCATCTCCGTCCTTCTCATCCTCAAAGATCCTCGCTCCAATCTCCTCGTCACCTGCACACTCAAAAGCAGAAGAGCTACATGGTTGTGTCTCGTCGAAGGTTACCTCGCAAGTCTCCACGATTCGGTTAGTATCAAGGTTGAGCACATGATATGCTCTAGAGTGAATCGCATAACCGAGAAAGATACCATCTGAACATCTAGCCTCAAACTTATCCAACTTGCCCTTCTTAAGAATGAAACACTTGCAACCAAAAGCTCTAAAGTGACTCACCTTGGGTTGTCGCCCATGCATCAGCTCATAAGGGGTCTTCTTCTTGAAAGCACGAAGAAAGATGCGATTTGAGACATGGCAAGCGGTATTGACCGCCTCGACCCAGAAACGCCTAGGATTCCTGTGACGCCCCAGGTTTTTAATTAGCATCATTAGTGCTAATGACCGAGTCGAGCACGTTGACTCTAGTCAAACCTTGGTCAACCTGGGTCCTCACCTCGAAAACCTAGTCAACCATCACTAATGACCCCCTTAATCAAGTCAACACACACTTGTGGTCAAACCTTGGTCAAACGCAGGGTCAAACCCTAGTCAAATCCCTATGTCTTTGGACCCCCTTTGGAACTTTTGCCGCGTTCTCCACATTTCACTTAAACACTTCAAAATTGATAAAAGTTGTGCAGAATTTAGTGGGACACATTTCATCTTTAGGTTGGATTTTCAAATTTTGAGTGGAAGGGGTTCAAATTTGCTAGTCAAACCTCTTTTCACTGTTCACCCGAGCCATGAAAATTTCCAAATTGGCATCCAAATTTCTTCCTCATTTCAAATTCAAATCATGTTCGACTTGTGCCTTTGTTTAGAAGGATAGCTCTTCTACAATTGTCCCATCTAAAGTTTTTGAAGTTTGAATTCAAAATTTTTTGCTTCACTCAGTCAAACGTGGCCACTAGGGCCGGCACTGTGGCAGAGAGCGTGCGCGTGACGTCACGCCCGCGTGGGCGCCACGCGTCGCCGCCGCGTCGACGCCGTGCGCCGCCGTACCAGGGCCCGGCCGGGGCTACTGTGCGCGCCCGGCGCTGCCGTCAGCCGCCCGCCCGCGCCCCAAGCCGGCGCCTCGGCTGGGGAGCCGCGCAGGCCGCGTGGCGCGCAAGCGCGCCCGCCGAGCCGGACCCCCCTGCTGCCGCGCACGCCCGCCGAGGAGAGCCGCCGATGCCACAGGATATTCGCCGGCATCACTTAGCCGCGAAGCCTCCTACACCCCCATGCACGTCCTGGATATAACAGGGCATCCTCGCCGCAGCTCGCGTGCACGCCAGCTCCGTCAGACGCCATTAGCGCCGCCGCGAGCCAATACCGCAACCACCCGCTCCGACCGTCGCTCCACCTCTCGAGCCTCACCCCTAGCCCTCGCTTGAACTTTCACCGTCGCTTGTTCACCTGCATTGCGACCCACATCACCGGAATTCGAGCCGTAGCGGCCGCGCCGCCACGGTCTCGTCGCCGCCGCTCGCCGGAGCCGCCTCCGGTCATGCCGCCGCCACCAATCAGTCTCTGGTGAGCTCAATTGCAAGCCTGGGCCATTTGTTGTTCACCTCCGGCCCCACCTCGCCGGCGGCGACCTCACCCCGCTGCCGAGGGCACGGATGTGAAAACCCAGGGGCATAGATGTAAAGCAGGGACTAGTTTGCAACGGTCTGGATCTTAGTTTTCTTACAGTTTAGTCCAGCCACTTAGGAAATTCCTAGAAATTCGTAGGAAAATCAGAAAAACACAAAACCAATTTTTTTGGTTTCAGTGAGTCTAGACCTACAACTTCTACAAAGCATGACTATAGTTTTGACTTGTGAATTTTGAATGAAAATTCAAATTCAGGTTGACACCTTTTTGCTGTAGTTCAAAATCTAGAAAGGTTATGGAGCTACATTTTGGATATGTTGTGTGATATTTCATGCCTAGCTCATGTGCCAAAATTTGCACAAAGTTACTATGTAGATCTTTTATTATGAATTGTTTTGTATTTATGATGAATCTGTCTAATTGATTTTTGTAGCAAAATTTAAATTGTTTTTTGTGCTCAACTTGTGGCTATGTGCATGTTATGCCTAGATTCAACTTTCCTGTATTTATCATGATTTTATCTCTGCTAGAAATATTTAATCTTGATTATTGCTTAGATTTACATCTAAATGCATAGTTCAAATTCCATATGTGATTTGGATGTGCATGCTGGTTTCTAGGCTTGGTTAGGGTCAGAGATGTTGTGGGGTAGAGTTGAGGTGCAGGAGTGCCTTATTTATTTATTTATTTATGCATTCTCATTTTTTAAATAGCTAGGAAATGCTATTTTGGATATATAGGTTCTTAGCTCTTTTAAGTGTATATCCTTGGACCAGTGGTGTGTTTGGGTCCTTAGGACCAGCAAGGCACTCTTTTCTCTGTTTTCATGAATTGTTATACAATGAAAAGTTTGAAATCCATTTAGGCTTCCTATTAAGTTTAATTAGGAAAAACACCCTTACTCCTTAATGACTTTAGTAGCATGTTAATTAATCTAATTAAGGGCTGGGATGCAGCCTTGTTGGTTGTGAAATTTAATAAAATTATTTGCTTAATTTTGTACCCAATCATTAATAAAGGGTTTAAGATAAATAAACCTTCACATATAATAACCTTAATGAAAAGAGACATTAATTAAATGTTTGTCAAGGTGAATATGGCCAACAAGAGTTGGATGAATTAATTAATCTCTCACTCTACCTGAACCCTGCATTGCATTCCGTGTAGAACTCCCTGACGGCAACTACGCGCTCGTGCCGGAAGCCGAGGAAGGAGGAGCAGACGCGGAGCTGCAGTACGTGGAAGTGAGCAAGGACACCGAGGACCCTCAGGCTAACTGTGCTGACGAAGGCAAGCCCCGGTGCATTGTCCTATATGTTTTGAAAAGTTACATAACTATCTATGGATGTTTGTGCATTACGTTCAGGAGTTGAAATGAAACCCTAGATGCATGATCCCTAGGTACCCATGTCTGCACTAGTATGATAGGTCGGTAGCTGCTATGCTATAGGACCGTTACAAGTCGAGTGATACTTGTCACTCGCGAGAATAGGTTCTTATGTTGGAATCATAAGATCTTTATAAATGGATTGCTCATGTGGTAAGAGCATGGGATGTGGGCTCCGGTCCAATGGCTTTCGTGGGATAAGTGTTTGAACGTACTAAGCACTTGTCGGGAATGGGACCGGTAAGCCTAGTACCTTAATGAGGCGGTAAGGGATTTTACTGTGACTAATCTTGGGATGCGTCCCACGGCTAGCTACCGGTGGTGCATGTGTGATTCTGGGTGCCTTGCGGGGTATGCCAGATAGCCTGTACCAAAGACTGTGGCCTTTTATCCCGAACCGAGGACTTTTGGGAACCGCCTGGTGGTTGTCCATGTGAGGGCACCCTACCGTGTGTTTAGGTCTACCTTGCAAGGTTTTAAATCAACTGGTTGTCGGCCTCTCACCGTTATCTGAGACTACTTATCCAACTGGCCATGATATCCCTAATGATGGAACTTTTGGAATATCTATGCTTGATTAATTGTATTGCACAACTTATGCTTGCAATAGCTTGCTAACTTAGAAAAGAATAATCAACTAGAACTTGTGCTAAAATCTGGAAGGTAAGGACACACTCTTTGTTGCTTTTCAGCAAAAGAACCCCAGTGGCCCAAAAAGCCTTTCATGTCTAGAGTTGGTGATGTAGCTGTCACCGACGGGTAAGTCTTGCTGAGTATTAGTATACTCAGCCTTGCTATAATTTGTTGTTCCAGGTAATGCTTTTGCTGATGTGTGGCCTGGAGAGATCCTGCCTGGCTGGGAGCTGGAGTGGGTGGAAGACGATGAATGAAGGCATCATGGCAGGCCTCCTGTGATGCTCCTCGCGCCGTTTAGTTTAATTCCGCTGTTTTCAAAACTCTGAACTTCGTTTCATGTCAAAGACTTCGGTTTGTAATAATTAAACCCTTCGGGGTAGATTTGAATGTTAATCATGTGTTGTACTCTGGACTCGCCTTCGCGTGGGTTTTAATGCATATATGTCGATCCTTGTTGCTATGAAAGTGATTTCACCGGGCGTTAACCCGGCAACTAACGACAGGATGATACTTTATTATTGCTTAATGACCAAAGTGGATTGGTTTAGGTGATAGTACGGTATTTTCCTGGGCGGGTTGTCACAATTCCTATGCTCATCGAGCATCGTCCTGGCCATCTCACAAAGGGTCCGGTTCTTCCTCTCCACTACGCCATTCTGACAAGCGACGTATGGAGAAGAGTACTGATGATCAAGACCAAGATCACTGCAAAAGGCATCAAAATGAGAGTTCTTGAATTCTCTACCATTGTCACTGTGTATAGCTCGAATGGCATCACCATGTCTCTCATTCTTCAACCTCAAGATCAAGTCTCAAACAAAGCCAAATGTCTCGCTCTTATCCTCCAAAAAGAAAACCCAAGAGTACCTCGAAAAATCATCAACCACAACCAAGACATACCACTTCCCACCCGCAGAGTGAACACGAGCTGGCCCAACCAAATCCATGTGCAAGAGCTCACAAGGTCGCTCGGTCATGACCGCAGTCAGAGGGGCGTGAGAAGCAGCAACCATTTTTCCATGCCGACAAGAAGCACAAACCAAATCCTTCTCGAATTTCAGCTTAGGCAATCCTTGGACAAGATCAAGACCACTCAAGCGGGAAAGCAATTCAAAGCTCAAGTGTCCCAACCTCCTATGCCATTTCCAAAGCTCGGCCGAAATGCCAGCAACAAAGCATCGAGGAGGACCAACAGACTGGGAAAATCGGCACGAAAGATTTGACCCTCGGGGACGATCGTACATACAAGATCGCCTCGAGAATCAAGCACACGAGAAGCGCCCGACTTAAAACGAACCTCAAAACCTTCGTCAAGTAACTGAGATACTGATAACAGGTTAAAACCAAGTGACTTGACCAAAGTCACACTTCTTAAGGTCACCTTGCTACTCACCTTCACCATACCTTCAGCAAGCACTCGTCCTCTCCCATTGTCCCCGAAAGTGATGTACTTCCTCATACTCACTGGGGTGAGGCTGGAGAACCACCGACGATCTCCGGTCATGTGTCGTGAGCAACCGGAGTCGATCAACCAAAAGTCCTCCAAGCCTCCCACCTGCAATCAAAAACAAGGATGAGAATGAGCAAGCGACTCAACACTGGGGTTAGTACCAAAAGAGTCAAACCAGTGTCGAGCCATTTTCTCAAAAGAAGGGTTAGCAAAATCACACCTATCAAAACCTCTAGGCGGAGCCCTCTCACGCCTACCACCGAAGAACCTGTCACGTCTCACTAGAGGAGTACGCGCACCACGAGGGGGAAAACGTGGCCCATAGTCCATCTGAGACCCAAAGCTCCGATCATGTCTTCCAAACTCATAACGGTCACGAGAAGGAGCACGTCGAGCTAACTCACCACGCCCAAACCCAACACGCCCATCTCTCTGAGGAAAACCACCTCCACCTCCACGAGTGGGAACTGTACGCACAAACACCTCACCTCTAGGTAGAGGCCCTCTATGAGGCTCAGGCACACCACGAGAAAGGTGGTACCTGTCCTTGTTTGCCATCTCCCTAGAAAACCTCTCATCTCTCCTCCTCCTGAAATAGAACTCATCCTTGTGCCCATCCCTCCCACAATACTCACAATGGAAGTGGATCGGTTGTGGCTCAGGCTGTGGCTTTTCTGTGGACTTCTCAACAGCTTTCTCTCCTGACTTCCCACCAAATACACTCCCCTGGGTGCTCACAAACTTGATGGGTTTCTGATAGTTTTCTAACTTGTGGGGGAACACTGGTGGATCTGGGGTTGTATCTAGCTTGTTTCTGAGATGGTTTGGCTTGGTGCAAATTTGTTCATGGGTGTGGTATGTGGTGGGATAAGAATCTCTCCAGCTTTCTCTCCTCCCTCACCACTCTTCTCACCACTCTTGTCAGCCCCCAACGCCTGACCATCAAACCTCTTAAACTGAGCCAACATCAAACTCAATTGCGGCTCATGCCCAGATAACCACCCCATCAATTTTCTCAACTCATCATTTTCATCCTGCAAACGGTCAACATAGTGTGCAAGTTCCATGTTTTTCAAAGCATGCAATTCACAGGTAGAGCATGATGTAGGAAGAGAAGCTTTCAAAGCAGCCTCAAGAGAAACTATCCTGTTGTGAGACTCATTTAGCCTAGCATGCAACACAGGACAAGAAGTGCAAGTACCTAACAAAGTAGGTCTAGATTTCAATTCATCACACTCAACCCTAAGCACATCTAGTTCCTCAAGAGTAGAGGTATGCTTCTCCTTGAGAGCAGTCAAGTCAGCCAGAAAAACATTGCAGTCACTACAATCAACCTCATCAAAAACAACAGGAGCAGCTTTCAAAGAGCCTATCTCATTTCTAGCATCAACAAGCAAGGACTCAAGCTCAACTATCTTGTCCTTAGCATCACCCAACAAAGACCTAAATTCCCTCTTCTACTTGTTGGTCTTTCTAAGCACATCATCACGGTTATCAAGCAACTCATTGAGCCTAGCATTCTCCTCTAGCAAGAAGTTGGGATCATGTCGTACCTCTTCCTCGGAATCGGAGTTCGAATCCGAGTTGTGCTTCTCACCCTTCTTGGAATGCGCCATGCCGAATTACCATCTTCTCTTTCTATTATCCTTGTACTTCAACCAAGCTACCATATTTATCGGAGACCATGAATTAACCTTCTCAAAATATTCCCGATATTTATCTTCTTTTGTTTGCTTGATATTTGCCACTATGTCTTAGGATCATACATATATTTGTCTTCTCCCATGTGAGCAATACAATATTCAT
Organism: Cenchrus fungigraminus; assembly: GCA_036936925.1. Classification (NCBI taxonomy): domain Eukaryota; kingdom Viridiplantae; phylum Streptophyta; class Magnoliopsida; order Poales; family Poaceae; genus Cenchrus; species Cenchrus fungigraminus. Next base: position 132,413,277 of record CM072777.1, read on the forward strand.
TCACCAATATATATCCCAATAATAACTCATGAATATATAAATAAACATGCTCACAATCTTAGACAAATATATTAGACCTTTAATCGTTTTGTCATTCAATTCACCAAAATCCACTTAGGGGCCTAGATGCACTTTCAGGGATGCATCACAAGGAGTCTTGAAAATGTCTCACTGCTCAAGTAACCCATGTGAGTTGTGAGGGACATAAAATCCACATGAACACGGTTTCGGGTTTGACTCTGAGTCAAACCCGGTGGCACCGGTTTTGGGAAACAGGTGGCACCGGTTTTGTGTCAGCCTGCCCAACGGCTAGTGGTTTGAAATCTCGGTGGCACCGGGTTTGGGAACCCGACGGCACCGGTTTTCGTTGAGTTTGTAACGTCTAGTTTTTAGGGGAGTGGGTATTTATACCCCTTTGTCCCCACAGTTGCAAGATGTTGTTCTTGAGATTGCTGGTGTGCACCCCTGCTATTCTTTGCTAAGCCAAGCCATTCTAGCTCTCCCCAACCCCTCTTGGTGAGGTTGTTCGATCTTTGATAGATCTAATGAGTTGGGTGGTAGAGAGAAGTCTTTGTGAGCAATCAAAGAGTACTTGAATCCCTTGAGCATTGTTGGACATCGTCAAGCTTGTGTGAAACATTTGTTACTCTTGGAGGGTTGCCTCCTAGACGGCTAGGCGTCGCCCATAAGCTCCCAAGGTGTGGTGAGTTGTGGGATAGTTTGTGAAGGTTTCGCTTCGCCTTCGAAAGGGAAGAAACTATCTAGTGGATCGGGAAAAGGGTTGAATGCAACCTGACTTCGGTAGGAGAAGCACCCAACGGAGATTAGGATTCACATGGTGGTGAATCCAAACTTCGGTTAAACAAATACTCGTGTCTCTTGTTGGTTTATCTCTCTTTATCTTGATTTAACATTTTAGCTTGCTCTTGGTATATTTGTGATCTACTTGGTTGTTAGTGTTTTTGGAGTGCAGGTACTTTATCTACCATCTAGAAACACTCCTTAGCTTACTCACCAAGCGGACTTCAGCTGCAAGCAAGCAAGCAAACAAAGAGGAGTTCAAAGGGAGAGTCACTGTCAGGCAAATCTGGTGGCACCAGTTTTGGGCAGTGTGCATATTCTGCTGCGCAGGCGCTTGTCCAGAGACTCCGGAGATTTTTACAGAGTGTCCGGACAAAACTCCGGAGTATCCGGGTTTCACTGATAAAATTGTTTTAAGTAGTGATTTTCAAGCTGCGTCTATTCACTTCCCTCTAGGCGACATCAAGATCTTTTCACTCCAGCATGATCCACCTAATCCCAACCTTCGTATCAATTATACAAACCTTTCAACATTGACTACTTTAATACTATTCACATATATCTACTGTACTAGCTCAAGCTTGCGTGCTAACGGCGCGCCCCAAATTTCTAGTTCTTCTTTGTTCGCCGAAGCAGCAAAGTATAAACATGCCTTTCTTCCTCTTTCCTCTCCACGACTCCACATTGTGCAGCACCACTTGGCCGCAACGGAGAGGAGACAGACTTCCTGTATGACTCCGCTGCCTCCACGACGCCGTAGCCGCCGCGCTCGGTGCAGTCAGTCCCACACCTACAGGCTGAATCCTTCTGCCACTGCCTCCGAGGTGACAGAGCTTACGAACACTTGATCCATTTAGCTCTCACTATGGATTTGAAATGAAATTGTATGAAAATGACATTGAATTAATTAAGTACTAGCCTTGAGAGTTGAACTCTATAAATGAACTACGAATGCACAACGACAAAGTGTGCGTGCTGCTATATGATAAGAATGTTGTACTCTGCAATTTATTGTTTATACAAAAGAGAAGGAAGCTAATGTCCGGGCACTATCACTGCAGTTTCTTGTTGCATCTGTTGTTTTTGAGGATTTGGTAACTTATATATTTATATGTTTTTCCTTGTTAGTTGTTACTAGCTTTCATTTCTTCTAGATCTGCACACCGAAAATTGAGATTTAGATAGTATATCGATTATTTGAGTCTTAAAATGACGTCAAATGAAAAAAAAATGAACTACAAAGTTATAGATCTCGACGAAAACTACTTGTCATATAAGGTTTCCATCTGAGTTCATACAAAAAGTTATAATTTTTTTAAAAACAGACTGATCCATACCGTCGTATCATAGGGCGGTTGGAGGTACTACGATACCTGCGACGAGTACTGTTCACAATAGACATACGTCGTTTGGAACATTGTAGCACCTCCAACCGCCGTATCATATGACGGTTGGGTCCAACCACTATATGATATGATAGTTGTGGTATAGTTTTACAAAATTTAAAGTGTGTGGTATATTTTTGAAAAAACGTAAAAATATATAAAAATCAAATATCAAAACTATTGGCGGTGGGATGGGCCTCGGCAGGATGGGCCTGTCTGAGGGGACCTAGCAAGGCCGTGGTGGGGCGCTGCTGGCCTTTGTTTGTTTGCTCCCGCCCGCGCGAGAGTTCACAGGCCTGTGTTGACTCGAGATTGCTGGACTTCCTCTAAGTGTGTTAAAAAATGGGCCGAGAAAATTAATACAAGAGCAGGCTGCAAACACAAAAAAGTGTGTTTCGCACTTCTGTATTTCGTGTGCATCAAAATTTGATTCTTCTGGGTGAAATCATAATATAGTACTATACAGTATTACAGTGTACAAGACGCGATCCACACCCGCAAGTGCTCCTGGCTCGAGACCCTGCACTTCTCTCACCAAATCAACATGTTGTTTAACCAGATAATTACATGTTAGTTTTTTGCTGACAAATAACAACACTTGGTTTAACAGATGATGTACTGATGATCACCTACAAGAACTCGCTAGATGGTGGCATCACTCCAGGGCAATTTCCAATTCATGCGCTTTCAATTCGCTAGCCTAGCCTGTAGCTAGCCGCCCCTAGCCACGATCGTGACTGCAGTATAGTGATAACACGTGAATGCGAATTGAAAGCCGAAAAAAAGGCAAGCGGTGGGACAAAAGTAAAAAAGATGGGACGAGATGGACCAGTAGTACTCCCTCCGTTCCAGAATATAATCATTTGTTGACTTCTGGTGATCACGTTTGACCACTTATCTTATTTAAAAATTTTATGAAAATATAAAAATAATTATGATATATTTAAAATATATATGATGATAAAACATCTCATAACAAAATAAATAATATTTTCATAAATTTTTAGAATAAGACGAATGGCCAAACGTGCATCACGAAAGTCGAGAAATACTTATATTTTAGAATGGAGGGATCAGTTGATGATCGACTCGGCGGCTCCTGCATGCTGCGGGCAACGGCGCGCGATCACCACGAATTTGCGAGAGTTTTGCGAGACGCTGTCCGGAGCTCATCCATGTCAGCATCAGCTCTTTTCCACACTTTTTTCCCCTTCCAGTTTGATCGGATCTCTTCATCTTTTTTGCTTGGACCTTGCGAAGGAAGCTTAATTGGCAAATTCCAGAGGAGGAGAGAATGATCACGTCTCCTGGCCGTCGTCAGAAGAATTCAGAAGCTCCCTCGAAATACATTTTAGATTGCACTCGGAGTTTTATCTTTTCGAAGTCTTGGTTCGAGCTGAACTCCTTTTGGACCTCGTTGATTACTTCATGCGTGCTTCTTCGGCATCTTGGTTTGTATGCGTGAAAGAATTCGAAATTTCGTCTCTTCTTTTGTGGAGCTCTCTCTTTTAAGATCATTGTACGTCAACTTGTAAAAACTCTCTCCCTCATCCCCTTTCACAAAACCAATATGTAAACAATCTCGCATGTTAATGAAAAATATCCAGGCTCGACTTCTCGCCCGCCATAGTTCCCCTCAAAAAGAAATCGAAATTTGTTTGCAAAAGTGTGTAGCCATCGATAATGACCAGTTAATGAGCCTGAAGGTTCGAAGAAACTTTCATGTTTCTCTTCAATTCTTTCGGACACTTATGTATACGTAGTACTACATTATATTAATATTACTACTGTAATTTATTTCCACCGCAAGGATTGATCCCAACTGTAAAAATTTTTTAACAAATTTACGATCCGGTGAAGATAGAAAGATTGCACAAGAGCCGGAACGTGACAATCACGCCGCTGGGCTCTACGAATCACAAGAGCTGGTGTGTATCAGTGTGGCAGCACCGTAGCAGTGTCGTGGTCGTCCTGAATTTGCAAGCAAGGACAAGAGCCTTCAGACTTTACATGCAAGGACAAGAGCCTTACATGCAAGGACAAAAAAGTTTCAGGCCACATGGCGCTCCTGCCAAGCCGAGCGCGAGCGGCACCGTGCCGTGCGCCTGACTGACACCGCACCCACCACATGCGCCGTCCGTGCGCGGTGCCTACGCGCCGAGGTGCCGAGGTCCACTCGTCGTGGGTGCCCATCGGAGTCAGTGCCGCGCCTGGGGTCCATGGACCGCTCCTAGGGCCAGGGGGCCGCGGGGAGCCACCGAGCCAGGACGAAGCTGCACCGCACAAAGCCTGACGGCGTTCCAGGAGGTTCCGCCACGCTCCGGACCGGGCACCACGTGACGGCCGCACGGGAGCTCCACGCCACCAAAAGCGCCACTTGGGTGGGTGGGCGAGCGGTTCTCAGCCACGCACGCACGCACGCCGCTTTTGCGGACTGCCCCCCGTGGTTTGCCTGAAATTCTGGACGTGCGTGCGTGCGGGAGCTTTACGTCCGGCTGGCGAAAACGATGGATCGATCTCCGGTGGAGCCGCGGCTAGACTACGCCGTCGAACCGGCTATAAATCCGCCGCCCCGGGCAGCCAACCCCAGAGCAGCGCAGCCGCCTCCTCCCTCCTCTTCGCATTCCACTCCAGGAGAGGCAAGATGTTCATCGAGAGCTTCCGCGTGGAGAGCTCGAACGTGCGGTACGGCCCGTCGGAGATCGAGTCGGAGTACCGGTACGACACGACGGAGCTGGTGCACGAGGCCAAGGACGGCGCCTCCCGATGGGTCGTCCGCCCCAAGTCCGTCAAGTACAGCTTCCGGACCAGCACCGCCGTCCCCAAGCTCGGGTACGTACGGACGCTGCCCGAATCCCCTGTCGTTCCTTCCTCACGCCCGGAGTCGGAGGAAGGCTCGCTCAGTCAAATCCTCCGTCGAGATCACCCAATCGTCGTTCCCGTTTATTGGAATCTTGATTCGTAATCTGCTCGATTTTGAATTTCGGTGGCGGCCTGCGCCCTTCCGTTTTCGTTTTCTTTTCTACCCCTTATTTTCCGGATTTATCTTCGTGCGCCGAGACCGCTAGGGACATGGCAAAGGCCAATTCGCTTTCTTTGTTAATTTCTCAGTTGGATTTACAGGGGTCTGCGAACCTTGCCTTGTTGCCCTGCACCTGTTCAACGATATTGGCGTCCGTTTCCTCTCAACTTTGTCTAGTTTTTGGGCCTGTGCACGTGAGCTGGTTGCAATTTATATTTCTTCAAGATCCAATCCAGCAGGGACGATGAGTAGCTCACCTAGTATACTACTGGCAAGTGTGCGAGGAAGCCAGATGCTGGCATGCTGTCAGCTCCAACACTTTGTTTTCTTGCTGTTCTTTGTGCATGCCTGCCAGGGTAACGACGGTCCACTCTCTATAACATAGTCCACCTCAGCAATAGCATGCATAAAATATAAACCGTTTATCTTTAAGCACATTCTTCCAAACAAAAGAAAATAGAGAACTAGATTATTTTATTCTAAATTAACTTCTTCTCTTCCTTCAAGCTCTCGTCGCTACGAAGCTCCTGGAGTCTTGAGAGAGCACGAGCAGCGGCCACACCTTCCTGTCCACTAGATTCAGCTTGCACAGTCGCGCCTCATGGATTCCGTTTTCCTCCATGAGAACCTCGCTCCTGCCTCACCTCAAATCGCATCGGAACAAGTTCTTGAAATCCAAATCGAGCACAGGGCTCCTCGACCTCGCCCGCGCCCGCTGGCAACTCTTCTTGACTTCCTCCGCGCTGGTCCGCGCATCTGGGCCTCGCCGCCGCCCGTGTGGTTTTGCCCCTCGCCGGCCGCCGCAGAAGCCTAGATCCGTCCACCGCCCGCCATCCCTCTTCGCGCCGGACACCGGTGGCTACCGTTCGCTGGAGCTTGGAGCCTGAGCCCCGACGCGGCCGAGCTCCGGTCAGCGCTAGAGGAGGAGTTCACGCTGGACTCAGCAGCCTCGCCTCGCGCTCACCAGCTGCTGCGGCGGCGGCGCGCTCCCCCGTGCGTGCGCTCGCCGGCCCGCGTCGGCCTGCGAACCACCCCCCGGCCCCGTCGCCGCGCACCCTACTATCGGCCGGCTCGCTCTCGGCGGCACCCGCTCCGGCGACCCCGCCCTCGGAGCTTGGCCGCGCCGTGGAGCCCCGGCCCCTTGCGCCGGCGGTCCGGTTGGTCGCAAAACTGAAAGAGAGCAGAGAGGAATTCGTGGTGGGGCCCGCTCGCGCGTGAAAAGGTGCATAGCGGCTCTCGCCAGACTCGGCGGCATGCTACTGTACTATTTTTCATACTTTCTCTTTCCTACGTGGATGCTTGTAGAGAGCTTGTAGACATCCACTGGGGTGCCCTCACAGTGTTAGCCACTTGTTCGACAGACTGATGCTGATTTCTCCTTGGTGCAGGGTGATGCTCGTGGGGTGGGGCGGCAACAACGGGTCCACGCTCACGGCCGGGGTTATCGCCAACAGGGAGTAAGTGCTCGTTCAGCATTAATCCCCCCGTTCCTCAGTTCATGCATGTTCCCCTGCCGTTTGTTTGTGCGCCATGAAACCTCAACTTGCTGGCCGTGTTCTTCAGAGGGATCTCATGGGCGACCAAGGACAAGGTGCAGCAGGCCAACTACTTCGGCTCCCTCACCCAGGCCTCCACCATCAGGGTCGGCAGCTACAACGGGGAGGAGATCTACGCGCCGTTCAAGAGCCTCCTGCCCATGGTACATTGGTTATCTAATATCAGAGTGTGCAATCTTGTTTTACTCAAAGCAAACACACTTGCAGAACAAGGCATATATTCCGTAAGGTGCTAGTTGATGCTATACAATAAACCTGTCTTTAAGGCCAGTGGTTCTGAAGTGAAAGGAATATTAATCTTTGCATAAATAAACAAAGGTTCTGATTTCCCGAAAGGGATGCCAAACATTGCATAATAAACAAATAAATCTTCTGATTTCCTGAAAGGAATGTTAAACTTTGCATAACAAAAAGGCAAAGTCTTGTCTAAAAGGTGTCTGAAAAGTAAGACTGGCATATTGTGATCCTACTTGTGCAAGTCAAAAGGATGTGGGTCAGTTGAAAGGTTCCAGCATTTTTGGGCCCTAAAATGATTGCGCACTGTTCATTGGTCCTGCAACACTGGTGTCACTGATTAGCAGCAGATTTGCAAAAGTTGCCCTGTCCTATTATGCCATTAATTTGATCTGCTTTACAGGTGAACCCTGATGACATTGTGTTCGGAGGCTGGGACATCAGCAACATGAACCTGGCTGATTCCATGACCAGGGCGAAGGTGCTGGACATCGACCTGCAGAAGCAGCTCAGGCCTTACATGGAGTCCATGGTGCCACTTCCGGGCATCTATGATCCGGACTTCATTGCAGCTAACCAGGGTTCTCGTGCAAACAATGTCATCAAGGGCACCAAGAAAGAGCAGGTTGACCAGATCATCAAGGACATCAGGTACACATGAATGCTAATGTAGCTCTGTATAACTCACAAAGTGAATTACGCTCAAGTGAACGTAGAACAAAGGAACAATACTGCATACTTGGTGCGTGTTGACCATGATATATAGGCACCCTGCTTATAACAGAACATATTATCTACTAAAAGATTCTATGGCATGCATGCTAAAAGATGTGTTGTACTACAGGCCTACAGCCTGAAGTAGTAGTGTCATTCTGTTTATGAATTATGCGGCAGTCACTGACACTTCCATGACCATTCGGAGAGTTGAAAGTACTGTCAACATGACCAGTTATGGTAGCTAATGATGTTATTAGTAGATATGGTTTGAGGATCTAGATTAACATGGCTGATGTGACGTGGTTTGCTAGTATAAGTAATCCCTTACAAAAGCTATGGCATATGTGGCTAATGAAACAGGGAGTTCAAGGAGAAGAACAAGGTGGACAAGGTAGTTGTGCTGTGGACTGCAAACACTGAAAGGTACAGCAATGTATGTGCTGGTCTCAATGACACAGTGGGGAACCTCTTGGCATCTGTAGACAAGAACGAGGCAGAAATCTCACCATCTACATTGTATGCCATTGCCTGTGTCATGGAGGGTGTACCGTTCATCAATGGAAGCCCCCAAAACACCTTTGTGCCTGGTGAGTAATCTGCTATGTGCAAAGTTTTCTATGACGTTTCATTTCTGTTTCATGGCTGATACTAGTTTCTTGTGCTCAGGCCTGATTGACCTTGCTATCAAGAACAACTGCTTGATTGGTGGTGATGATTTCAAGAGTGGACAGACCAAGATGAAGTCTGTCTTGGTTGATTTCCTTGTTGGTGCTGGAATAAAGGTACAAATTATCAGCGAGAACTAATATTCCTCTTATACTAAATTGATGAAAATACTATTGGCAAATGCCATCCTGAAAATAATTTTTGTTTATTCTCTTGCAGCCCACCTCAATTGTGAGCTACAACCACTTGGGAAACAACGATGGCATGAACCTGTCGGCCCCTCAAACATTCAGGTCCAAGGAGATCTCCAAGAGCAACGTGGTGGATGACATGGTCTCGAGCAACGCCATTCTTTATGAGCCCGGCGAGCATCCTGATCACGTTGTTGTGATCAAGGTCTGTCAGCTAACCTTCCACCTTATGCAGAGTGCAGAGCCACGCAAATAAAAAAAAATCTAGATTTGTTCTGAAACTGGCCTTTCCTTGTTGCAGTATGTGCCCTACGTTGGGGACAGCAAGAGAGCCATGGATGAGTACACCTCTGAGATCTTCATGGGCGGCAAGAACACCATCGTGCTGCACAACACCTGTGAGGACTCCCTCCTCGCTGCACCGATCATTCTTGATCTGGTCCTCCTGGCTGAGCTCAGCACCAGGATCCAGCTGAAAGCTGAGGGAGAGGTAAGAGGTCACAGACTGAAATACTGAATGATCCTCGTTGTTCCAAGTGCTCCAGAACTTAATAAACACCCTCTAATGTTTTGTCTCGTGCAGGAGAAGTTCCACTCCTTCCACCCAGTGGCCACCATCCTGAGTTACCTCACCAAGGCGCCACTGGTAAGCTCTCAGTCTCACGCGTTCTGGCATCACTCAACTGCATTTAGCTCCAGAAATCCTGGCCCTGATCGTTTTGCACAAACTGAACAATCAGGTTCCTCCCGGCACACCGGTGGTGAATGCTCTGGCGAAGCAGAGGGCGATGCTGGAGAACATCATGAGGGCCTGCGTCGGGCTGGCCCCCGAGAACAACATGATCCTGGAGTACAAATGAGTGTTGCGCTTATGTAGGAGGCTACTGGAAGCCTGGAAGCAGGGAACAAGGAAGGCGAGACTAGCTGTGGTGCTGTGTGTGTCGTCTCGTGTGTGTTTTTTTAGTTTTTTTCACGGTCATTGTTGTACGGGTTCTTCAGGCTCGTAACTATCAGGGCTCTGCTATTAGCGGCACGTAGCCTGTAATTCTATCGTATGGTATGATAATGATAATGTGATCGGGGTGCTAAGCTAGTACCCTCTGTATTCCTAAGATCAGTTTCAGTAGGCGCATCATGGGAAATTAATTGTTTTGTCGGATCGACCGGCGAAATCTGATCCCCCGAGGCCCGAGCCGAGCGGCGGCGCGAGTCGAACGGTCGGTCGGTTAATCCCCAAACAATCCGACCAGCTTACGTTCATTTTTTTAGAACAACCAGCACACGTTCGTTCATAGTCGTGTCTTGCGCGACGAGCTTGCTGAAGAACGCCGCCGTAACAAAGAGACGTATGGGCTTAATGGTTAACCCATCTAAACAGTTCAGCCCAATTTACACATACTGCTATGATGCGCCCCCCCCCCCCCCTAGCGCCACGCTCGTAAATAAATAGAGCTCTTTTCCGGTGCCTCGTACTATACTATACTAGTGTTGAAAAAGGACTAGTATATAAACATTTGACGGCTTAGATTAATTGTATACTGCTGAAAACTTCACTAGTAGTATGAGTGGTATAGGTGAGTAGTATAGGTGGTATAAGGGTATTTTGAGAAAGTAATTTTGAATAATTTTTTAATTAGAACCTCATCTCGTTTGTAATTATAATCACTCCCATTTCGATTAAAACTTAGAATCACACCCATGGCCAAGTTGCTTGCTGCGTGCATGGCAAGATCTCCACAAGGCACTCGCCACAGCCGTTTCTGATAGAAAAGAAATGGATTACACACATGCCGCAACATATTAGTAATAGGAGATTAGGAGGTGCACAGGATGTCAAACTATGGAGATCGACGGTCAGTCGTCAGTGTTGCAGGCGGTGGGGCCGTGGGGGAGGAGGTGAACGGGGAACAGGAGTCGAGGATGGAACCGCCGGGGCAACAGGATGACGAGCAGGTGGTCACGGAGGAGGCGGCGGATAGATGGGATCAAGTGGAACTGCTAGGGCACAAGGCACACGGGATACAAAAATTGAGGGGGTGGGATGAAAAACGAGGTAATTAAGTATTAAAGATATAATTACTAAATTATCCTTACTCTATACCATATACCACTCATCGGTGGTATAAGACACAGGAAAAGACCTCAATAAATAACCGGCGATCTCCTCTTGGCCTACGACTACGACGATCTCTTGTCTGTTAAGGACTCTTCGTCGACAGTGGGGGTGATCGCGGATCCTTACCGGGACTGACGGAGGGGCACGCCGAAGAAAATTCTTTTCCACCAAGAATAAAATAAAGAACTTACAGTACGAATTAGAAATCGGATTGTATCTGAATTCAATCTAGCTACTCCTATATAACTGAAAATACGACGGACACAGATGTGTACCAATCCAATCTCCCTCCATGTTCGGACCTTACAATCAAGGAATCTAGGAGGGAAGTCTTAACGGAGGAAAGGATAGACATGGAGTCGCCGGAGACGAACAAGTCTGAGGCGGCGAATCCTTTTTCTCTTTTGTGTTGGGGAGCTCACCCAGAAGTGAAGGTCGTCAAGAACCCTCGCCTGGCCGCTTGGATCCAAGCTGTACTTGTAAGTGCTTCGTATCTTTTCTCCTTAATAATAATGTATTACCGATTCCTTGACCATAATTCTCAAGATTTTATGCTTGTTCTTCTTGCTTCATCAATTACCTGTGATTCCTCAATAGTCTCAATTTAAATATTTTAATGTGCTTTATTAATTAATTACCCTGTGCTATGTTAGATGTTGATTCCAGTGAGTAGATGTTTTTTTTTTTTGCTGATTCGTTCTGCATGGTATTGACATTATTTTCTTTAGCAAACAATTTCTTTGTGTTTAACTATTTAGACTTTTAGAGTCATGTTTCTAGAATTCACGTTGTTATAATTTGCTTCTTTCTTCCAAATCTGACCGGCAGAAATTTTGATGCTGTTATTCTGACACATGTTTCAAACTTTTTTTTTCTTTCCGTCTGATTTATGTGCAGGCTGTAATACAATAAGTGTGATTTAACCCTCATCATTATAGATCTGAAAGGACCTTTATAGACCAATCGAATTGATTATTGACCATTCTCCTGTGCCACCACAGTATTTTTTTTAGTTGATTCCATTGTCTACTATTTTTGTATTTGGAATTCAAGTTAAGTTGCTTTTAGGTTATGCATTGGTTTTGTGCACTTGCAAACCCATATCCGCTCTCACTGTGGGTCAATAATGCTACTAGTTATTCTACAAATGACTAGTTATTTTCTCTTTTCTTGAATTCAAACATCATCCTGGAGCCCTCGTAAGTTTGTAACTTACTATGTTTTTTTTAATTTCTGTGCAGAACATTGTCTTTGTATTCTCGTTTTCTATTTTCGGCGCTGCATCAATCAATATTGTGGAACGCCTTGAGTCATGGATGGCATTGGGGGTAATGGCGTCGATGACACCCTGCTTTCTAGTGTTTTGGCGAACGGTATCAATTTATAGGGATGCTTATAATAATGATTGCAGTGCTAGGTACCGTGCTAATAGTAGTGATACAGTCAGTAATACAAGCCTGGAGAAGATGTCAGCCAATGATAAGGGTGTTTCTTCAGAAAAGCCCTAGTCTTTGCTGAAGCTGCAGAAAACCAGTAAAGGGTTGTATCTAGACTAAAAGTTTGCCATTCTATATGCAAAACAATTTGTTAGCATCTTATTTTTTTCTGTAAGGAAATATCTTAATTGATCTACAATCATGTATTTGAGTTGTATATGCTATTACATTTGTAGTTTTTTACTCGTTATGTTACCCCCTTGCAATGCCCATATCACCGAAGGCTTGCTCTCTATAGCTTGCCGAGCTAGGAACTTGTCAGCGAAAACCAAGCTTAAAACAAATCAAGCTAGCCCAAACATGTTCAAACAATCATTTTTATTTAATTTTTCTGGTTTGGTGAATAGAAAACAATTCAATTTTGTAGAAAAAATTGAACATTGTTGCTGACTTGCGCTAGGACCGTGTGCCCCAGTAACATCCAGTATACCCACACAACCGCAGGGGCCTCGCGCCGCCATCTTGTGCCTGGTGAGTAGCCCCTGATCGTCTTGCAAACTGAGCAAACATGTTTCCTCCCGGCCGTCGCCGTCGTGGCGTTGGTGCTCTGCGCCGCGGCCACCGTAGTAGAATCAAGTAAGTTCACCGTGCATTGCATTACGAGGTCCCCTTGGAACAGCTAGCATCGTGTGTGCTCTTCGTTTCAGATTCCATCATCAATCTGAAGACTCCCAACGTACATGACAGATGCTTTCACCTTTCCGGTGTATTCCGCCGCAAGGGCGTTCCACTTCCGTCGTAGCCGCGCCGTGTCGGGCGAGGCCGCGGCCGCTCAGCCCGCCGCTGGCCCGTCGATCTCGCCCGTGCAACAACCGGTGTCCGCGCCGGGCGCGCAGCCGCCTTCTAGTCCCGCCGTGGCTCCCGTGCCGTCGTCGGTCGCGCCACGGCGTGCTCCGGCTCCGCTGATGCCCGTCGCCCCCGGCACCCACGCCGATGGAGCCTGTGCTTTTCCCCGTGAAGGCACCCGCACGGCCGCACTTGCCCCAAAAACGCCCGCGCCTGCCCGGAGCACGCCCGCGCCATCGCCCGTCGTTCCAGCCCCGCTGGCGCCGCCGACGCTCGGTACGTGCGCGACACCACCGTGATGCTAACACTTGTTCACCGTGCACCGCGTAAGATTATGGGGCGGGAATTTTTTTTATATATACTTAATTTTTGACGATTTTCCGAAAATAAATAGCCGTTTCAAACTTTGTCAAAAGTAGTCTCGAACCGCCGGTTGAACTGGCGGCAGGTACCTACCGCCGTTTCAAACGGCGGCAAGCCCTGTAACTGCCGTTTGAAACGGTGGTAAGGACTTGCCGCCAGTTCAAGTGGCGGCAACCCTAACCGCCAAACAACGAGGCGGTTCCTCTTAAGGTAGCGGGCGGCATGTCGGCTGGGGCTGGCGGCTGCGGTTGGCGGTCAACCGCAATGTCACCCGGCGGTAGGTCAGGGCCTACCGCCGTGCAAAACGACGGTAGTTTTTTTTTATGAAATAGAAATGACATCATCTAAATTAAAAATAAATCACCGACCAAATTGCAATGGCATGCACGACACAACTCTAATCCTAACATGCCTTAGGGAATTTAGATACTGGATTACATTCGAAAACTAGTTGTACGAGAACTGACCAGAGAGCAAGGAGCCGGCGCCTGAGGACTGCTGAGACGGCATGTAGTACCCCGGTGGTGGTGGTGGAGGTGAAGGAAGAGGAGACCAATCTCTCATCTTCGCGTGGCATTCACAAGTGCAAGTCGCACAAGAGCAGCACTGGTTGTCGGCGGGACGATTTGGGGAAGCAAGTGCTTCGTCCAGGTGCCGCTGCAGGTTGTAGATGACGATGTCGTGGAGGTAGTTGATGTAATCCTGATAGGGGTCAATGGCTGGGGGATCCACCCATTGCGAGTAGCCACAGTTGTCATCATCGTCGGAGAACTGAAAAATTCCCAAAAAATGTTAACAAACCAAGCATGGTTGATGAACAAATATCATTTCCATAGCTTACCCTTGCTAGTGGGCAGTGCCAGAAGCGATGACCGTAGTTGCCCCAGCCCTCGTAGACTTGCATCACGCAACGCTCACCGTGTGAACATGTTGGCCACAACACCGGTTTGTTAGGTGCGTAGCTTCTAACTTCACGCATGGAACGGAAGTCCCTCTTTTGCGGGACTGGAAATTCCCCCTTGAACTCTGGATCTTGCTCCTCCCAGAACTCAGGACCACACCCATATTCACCTCCACTCCCGGAAGCCATTGCAGTTTGTTGTGAAGAGGCATCGTAGAGAAGGGTGATATATGTAGAAGAAGGGTGAGTGGTGGGTCCTTCGATCCGTGGGAAGGGAATCAAAGCAGTGACTCTAAGGAAACACACCCTAGCAGTAGGGTACTGTAGCGTTGTGGGCCCTTAGATCTGTGGGAGAGGAAATTTGCAGTGACTCAGAGAAAACACACGAACCCCATATTCAAGCTCCACGAGGATGAGAGGTACTTTCCGTTCTACGATTTCGAGTTCACAGAGAAGCTCCTCTGGATGAATTCGTCGTTTGCAATTCATACAATCCGACTACGCTGCTACTACTCTAGGTCTACTGAGTACAACGAGGGTATTTCCCCTTCCTAATGGCATCGGGTCCAGCTTCCTTGGCCCGTCGGGCCCTCTCCCTCTTCCTCTCTCTATCTGCTTCGCGAGCCTGGTCCTCTTCACGCTCTCTCATCTGCTGGCGAACGCGAATTTCCTCCTGTTATTGTTTGCATTTTTCCTCTTGTTTCTCCGCCTCAATCATGCGGAACCACCTCTCTCTTGCATCACGGGCTATTGACTCGACGTACTTCTTGTCGTCGTCAGACTGCTCGGTATCGAGCCACTGCATGAAATCACAAAGAGGAGGTGGACTCTTTTTGAAAAAACATGTTAGTAAAAAATTTAAAAAAATTGAAGAATGAATAATCGAGAATTGCACGAATTTCTTACTTTGGATCTATCATTGCGGTTCAATGGCTTGATCGGGACGTGCGCATAGTTGGCGCACATGAAGAACCGCATCCCGTAAGCGTACCCGAGAGCCTTGCACTTGACAACCTTGCAATTGTCACCGCAGTAGCACATAGGAGTGTGGATCCCCTTAGGCACCGCAACCACCTCTTTATTCGTAGTGAGCAACTCCAAGTCCAAGTCAGGACCTGAGGCAGCCATTCCCAACCTGCAAAACAAGTTATTATTTGGATGTTAGCACATGAGGAAATCCAAAAATTGTAACGAAATTAAAAAAATGCAGTAAAGAAATATCAGAAGAAATTAAGGAATACTGGTTCAATTATTACAACACAATTAAAATAGGATCCAGTTCGTACAGAACAATTACACTATTATTACAACACCATGATTCAAACGAAATAGTATTTCAGATATTACACCGCTGCAGGTAGAAACACTACAACATCGCACAACATGACAGACTTCAGCCCTTCCTGTGACGGGACGACGAAGGTTTAGCTTCCTTGGTAGGTTTTGTAGTTCGTGGATTAGCAACACTCGGGTCTGCTGGTGGAGCATAAGGACCACCCGGAGCATAAAGACCACCATAAGGAGGTTCCTCTCCTCTTGCAATGGCATCAGCAGTTTTCCGTTGCAAATAATGATGCATATCCTTTGGAGCATAAATACCATTCCATGGAGGTTCCTCTCCTCTTGCAATGGCATCTGCAGTTTTTTCTTGCATATATCGAAGCATGCCTCTTTCGAGCGTGCTTATTTTTTTCGGATCAGGTGGTGTTTCGAACGTGATTTTCCCGCTGTGGTGTGAGGAATCACGATTACCACCACCATTGCCATCCTCACCACCTCCGGCAGCAGCAGACGCCATCTCTAATTACTGTTACATAAATTCAACTATTTCTAAACTATTTACGCTAATTATACTATTTGTAAACTATTTTCCGATTTTCTACACTAATTCGACTATTTCTAAACTATTTTCTGAATTTCTAAACTATTTTCTAAATTTCTACGCTAATTCTACTATTTCTAAACTATTTTCTGAATTTCTAAACTATTTTCTAAATTTCTACACTAATTCAACTATTTCTAAACTATTTTCTGAATTTCTAAACTATTTTCTAAATTTCTACGCTAATTCTAGTATTTCTAAACTATTTTCTAAATTTCTAATATATTTCTAGTATTTCTAAACTATTTTCTAAATTTCTAATATATTTTCAGAAGTTATAGAAATATTACCAGTGGAACGGAAGAGCTTCTCTGCCGGATGCTCCTTCTCTTCCGTCGAATGACGAATGAGCTGAGGAGTGAGCTGGGAGGAGGAGGTGCAACTACTTTTATAGGTGGAGGGGCACCTACCGCCTTCTGATTTGGCGGTAGACCTTCGCTACCACCGGATGAACTGGCGGTTGGACCTGCAGCCCGTTCACACAGCGGTTGGTCGGTCAACCGTCATTTCCTTTGGCGGCTGCTCCAACCGCCTGACCACCTGGCAGCTGGTTCGTGCAGCTTCAGCAGCAGAAGCACCCGTAATTCAATCTCCAAAGCCATCTGGTAAGCCGTGACCATTAACTTTGTGTCAGTGTAGTTTCAAATCACATCAGGAGTGGCTTAGGCTAACGCGTTGCGCCATTGTGTCGAGGGTGCTAAGCTAGTGGCCCTCCCTAACACCAGTTTCAGTGGGATTGCTGGCCCAGTGCCCCAGTGTCGTCGTCACGGACGACGAGCCGCTCTCTCTCGCAGTCTCGGCCTGACCGGTAAGCACAAGGAAGCGCCGCCGTCCCGCCCGGCGGGCTGGCGAGTGGGCTTGCTGAAGAACGCCGCCGTAATTCATTTATGGGCTTAAAGGTTGGCCCATCTAAACAGTTCAGCCCAATTCACACAGACGTACTCTGAATTTAGTTAGAACTACAAAATTGGAAATCGGATTGTATCTGAATTCGATCTAGCTATATACTGTGTCTGAGAATACGACGGACAGCGCTTGTGCCAGAGGTGTTCCAATCTGAGTCTAATCCCTTCATGTACAATCAAGGAATCTAGGAGGGAACTGAAGTAACAAACTCACAAGGGAGGAAAGGATATGGAGTTGATGAAGAAGAACACGTCTGAGGCGGCGGGTCCTTTTTCGCTTTTCTGTTGGGGAACTCACCGAGAAGTGAAGGTCGTCAAGAACAGTAGCCTGGCTACTATGATCCATGCTACACTTGTAAGTGCTTCGTATCTTTTCACCTTAATAATAATGAATTACCGATTCATTGACCATAATTCTCAAGATTTTGTGCTTGTTGTTCTTTATTTTTCAATTACCCTGTGATTCCTCAAATAATTTCAATTTATATAATTTTTCTGTGCTTTATTAATTACCCTGTGATATGCTAGATGTTGATCCCAAGATATTATTTTTCGCTAAATTGTTCTGCATGGTAACATTATTTTCTTTAGCAAACAATTTCTTTGTACTTAACTATTTAAAGTCATGTTTCTAGAATTCACCGTGTTATTTGCTTCTTTCTTCCAAATCTAATCGGCAGAAATTTTGATGCTGTTATTCTGACACAAGTTTCAAACCTTTTTCCTTTCCCATCTGATGTATGTGCAGGCTGTAAGACAAAGTATGCTTTAACCATCATCGTTATAGATCTGAAAGGACCTTGTAGACCAACAAATTTAAGTTGAATTGATTACCTACCATTCTCCTGTGCCACCACAGTATTTTTTTAGTTGATTCCATTGTCTACTATTTTTTGTGTTTGGAATTAAAGTTAAGTTGCTTTTAGGTTATGCATTGGTTTTATGCACTTGCAAACTCATATTCCGCTCTCACTATGCGGCAATAATGCATGCTACTCGTTATTCTGCAAATGACTAGTTATGATCTCTCTTTTCTTGAATTCTAACACCATCCTGGAGCCATCGTAATATAGTTTGTAACTTACTATGTTGTTTTTTTATTTCTTTGCAGAACATTGTCTGGGTATTATCGTTTTCTATTTTCGTCGCTGCATCAATTACTATTACGGAACACCTTGAGTCATGGATGGCATGGGGGATAATGGCGGTTATGACACTTTGCTTTCTAGTGTTTTTGCGAACAATATCAATTTATAGGGATGCTTATAATAATGATTGGAATGCTAGGTACCGTGCTAATAGAGCAGGAAACCAGTAAAGGGTTGTATCTAGACTAGAAGTTTGCCATTCTGTATGCAAAACAATTTGTTAGTATCTTATTTTTTTCGTAAGGAAATATATTAATGGATTTACAATCATGTATTTGAGCTGTATATGCTATTAAATTTCTAGTTTTTTACTCGTTATGATATCCCCTTGCAATGCCCATATCACCGAAGGCTTGTCTCTATAGCTGCCGATCCAGGAAGTTGTGAGCGAAAACCAAAGCTTAAAACAAATCAAGCTTGCCCAAACATGTTCAAACAATTATTTTATTTATTTTTCTACTACAAAAGAACAAAAAGTCGCTATGTTTGGAAACTCGACCAATCATCAAACCAGGCTTGTTCCATCTCGGCCTAAGCCTGGACCGTTGTTTCTCTATATTTCAAATTCAAATTGAATATTTTAATAGGACAAAATTTGAGAAAAACTAGAATTCCAATGTTTTTCTTATTCTTACTTTATTTTTTAAAATTCCTTTAGAGAAAAATAAAGGTAGATTAGGTGAATAATCCCTCCGTTCCAAATGATAGGTCGTTTTACGTTTTTAGATTTATAAATATTATTATGCATCTGACAGAGTGTATATCTAAATGCATAATAACACTTATGAATCTAATAAACCAAAACGACCTATAATTTAGAATGGAGGGAGTAGAAAACAATTCAATTTTGTAGAAAAATTGAACATTGTTGCTGCCTTGCGCTAGGACGGTGTGGCCCAGTAACATCTGGTACCCATAAAAAACAATAGCCAAGTCCAAAAATTGGGCAACTCCATCTTATTTAAAAAGTTAAGCCTCAGATAGGCATGAATAATATGAATATAAATTTTCTACTCATTTTTGTTCTATTATTAAAATATTTTGTAGTTCAAATTTGTCTTGATTCAAAAAATTGCTTGAATTAATTATTTAAATATAGCAAAAGGATATAAAAATTACCAAATTCTAACATAGAGTACCAGATGTTATATATATAGAGTAGAAAAAGTTTGAGATGTAGAAAAGAAAAAAAATATATCTACCGAGTGTTTGAAAAAACACTAGGCAAACTTTTTTTTTTGCCGAGTGCCGAAAAAACACTAAAACATACTCGGCAAACCCTCTCTTTGCCGCGTGTTTTCCACGTGACACTCGGCATTTATGAGTTTCCCGTATTGATAATCAGGACTCAGCTGTTAATTTTTTTTAAAAAAAATCAGGGCTCCGCTATTAGCGGTAACCGTGAAAAGCAACAACCCCATTTTTTTAGGAAACAAACACAAAAGTTTATTTATTTCAGCCTGCCCCGCGAGGGCAACAAGCAAGGCGCGTTTTGAGTTTTGACCTAGCCCTGCCCTGCCCTGCCAGCCTCGCCGTAGCCGCCATGCCTACGCGACTCCAGAAGAGCGTCGCCGTCGTGGCGTTGGTGCTCTGCGCCGCGGCCACCGTAGTAGAGTCAAGTAAGTTCACCGTGCATTGCGTTAGGAGGAGGTCCCTTTCGAACAGTTAGCATCGTGTGCTCTTCGTTGTTTCAGATTCCATCATCAATAATCTCTGAAAGACTCCCAACTTTGTTAACGTACATGCTTCTTCTATGCGTGTGTTGTCCTCCGTTGCTGCAGATGCTTTCACCTTCCAGGTGTATTCCGCCGCAAGGGCGTTCCGCCATCGCCGCGCCGTGTCGGGCGAGGCCGCAGCGGCCGCTCAGCCCGCCGCTGGCCCGACGATCTCGCCCGTGCAGCAGCCGGTGTCCGCGCCGGGCGCGCAGCCGCCTTCTAGCCCCGCCGCGGCGCCCGTGCCATCATCGTCTGTCACGCCACGGCCTGCTCCGGCGCCGGCTCCGCTGCTGATGCCCGTCGCCCCGGCACCTTCGCCGATGAAGCCTGTGCTTTCCCCCGTGACGGCACCCGCGCCTGCACCGAGAACGCCGGCGTCCTCGCCCGCGCCTGCCCCGAGCACGCCGGCGCCATCGCCCGCAGTTCCAGCCCCGCTGGCGCCGCCGCCGACGCTCGGTACGTGCGCAACACCCGTACACGAACTGCACCGCGTGAGATTGGGCTCGCCAGGGCCCGTGGGCTCATCTTGGACCGAAGTATTGGCCCAATACGGCCTATTATTTTTTCTTTAATCTTTGCGTCGTTATCTGAACCGTTTCTATACTGACGAAAAGTTGTATCGCACTCTGAATTTCTGACTCGGAACAACTCTGATGCTTAAACAATCTGTTCGTGCAGCTCCAGCAGCAGCAGAAGCACCTGTAATTCAAGCTCCAAAGCCATCTGGTAAGCCGTGACCATCAACTTTCCGTCAGTGTAGTTTCAATTCGTGACATGCCAGATCGCATCAGGAGTGGCTTAGGCTAACGCGTTGCGCCATTGTGCCGTGCAGCTCCAGGTCCGGTGATCTCGGCACCACCGAAGCCAAGTCCAGCGCCGCCGCCGCCGCCGCCGCCGCCGGTCGCATCGCCAAGTCCAGCTCCGACGCTGGCCATACCGCCATCCGCCCAGGGCTCCGCGCCACCCACGGACACGCTTTCTTCCGGTGCCGCCGGCCTTGCTGCCTCCACGGGAGCCGTGCTGGTAACCGCCGTCGTCGCCATCGCTCTGTGCTAGGCATTTCCCGTTTCTTCCGCCCCCATTGGTCAGCGGCAACATCAATGGCTTCAAATTAGTGTTGAGTCTGCATTGCTTGTTTAGCAGATTCGGCTGAACGCTAGGGAACAGTAGATTTGTGAACAACTTGTTCATTTTTTTTTGTGTGTGGCTAATGCGTGACATGGAATTTTTAGTCTGCTTTGTTTACTTTTTGGGGCGTCGTGTTTGGCTGATCGTGACGTGAGCAATGCGACGCGGCGCCGTAAGCAGATACCAGGCCGAGAGGGTTCAGACTCCAGATCGTGACGCGAGCAATTTGACTTTTTTTTTTGGAGGCGGGCGTGCCGCGTGCGCCACCTTGTGTGAACTTTGCTTTTGGTCCCAGCTCGATGGTGGATTCCATTGCCCGTGCCCATCCATCGTGCGCGTGCTCTTTGTTCTCCCCAATTCTATGCCGCCCACCAGGCTACCACTATTTTTTCCAAAAGGCAAGCACCCACTTCCTTATCGCCCGGTGTCCTCTGCTTCCCTTCTCTACTATGCAGCCCCTTGCAGCCACAGAATGGCAGATTGGGAGGAAAGGGAGATATGGGTGGATGCAGGGAAGAGAAAGAGAGTTTTTGAATCATGATCCCGTGGAATCATGATCGCTTTTGAAAGCGGGGAAAATTCTCATTCCCGTGGAATCATGATCCCGCGGATTCGCTCCGTTCGGTATCCCAAAGCCACAGCCGCAGCAGGGCAGTGACCTCATCATTTCAGTCGCACCGCCGCTCGGGGGGGGGGGGCGCGATCGACTTTGTTTAATCGCCAGCCCGATCACGCAATGCAACACCGTGTGCAAGCCACTAGCTAGGGCCTGCGACCACCAGATCGGCTCGGAGATACCGCACTGACCGGTGACCTGACGGCACACCGTGTGCAAGCGCCAAGTGGTGTGCCAGTGCCACTACCCGGCCGCAGTGCGACCAGCGGCGAGACACCAACCCAACTCCGCACGACCCCACTACTAGTGCCGTGTGCTAACCGCTGAGGCCGTGGCAGTCCGTCTCCTCATAAGCCCCGTGCACTTGCTCCTCATTCCCACGCCACATTCGTCGAACCGGACTGCGTACTGCCAGAGTGCCAGTACTCTGTACTCCTACCCTACAAGTAGCGCTAGCGACACCACTGCAAGTCTCGCATCTACACTTCACAAAAGCACGACGGCGGCAGCAAAGCCGGCAGGATCGTCGAGCAATGGCGGCCGTGGCTAGGACGACGACGGCGGCGGCCGTGGCCATCCTCGCGCTCGCGGCGCTACTCGCCGCCACGGCGCGCGTCGACGGCGCCACGGCGGCCGCGCCGGCGCCGGCTCCGGACTGCACGGACGCGCTGCTGAGCCTCGCGGGGTGCCTGAGCTACGTGCAGGAAGGGAGCACGGTGGCGACGCCCGACCCGACCTGCTGCTCGGGGCTCAAGGACGTGGTGCGCAACGAGGTGGCCTGCCTGTGCCAGGTGTTCCAGGGCGGCCAGAACCTCGGCATCTCCCTCAACATGACCAAGGCTCTGCAGCTCCCCGCCGCCTGCAAGGTCAAGACGCCGCCCGTCAGCAAGTGCCACGGTACCGGTACGTAACGTAACGGACGCCCTGATTGCTGTTTCAGTGTTTCTTGCCTGTCTCTGCGATCGTGTGGAGAGCTGTGTGCCGTGGGTGCGATCGTTTGGCTGATGGGTGGCGGTCTCGTTCTTGTTGTTGCCAATGCAGCTGCTGCTACTGGTGTGCCCAGCGCGTCTCCAGGTAGGCTTCTGGTTACTGAAGCAAATTTAATTAGCATCCTTTTTTGCATCTTATGTAAGGAGGGGTTTTACTTCATATACAGTAGAAAGAACTCCAAGAACTTTGCCTTTGCGTTTCCGACGACTGACAAACTTTCGCGCTGTTTCAGCTCCGGCTCCATCTGCCGGGGCCCCATTCTTCGGGCAGTCGCCGCCGCCGTCGGCGACTCCTTCGGAATCACCGTCAGCGGCAGCAACCGGGAGCGACTCCAACACGCCAGCTGCAGCTCCCTCCCCGGCGCGTTCTGGCGCGGCCAGCCTCTCGGCGTCATCGCAGACCTTCTTGGCTGCAGCAACTGCTGCCGCGACTCTGCTCGTGTACCGTGTCTTGTGAGCTGCGCAGCCTGCGCTCACCTGCTATGTTCGTCTGTCCGTTCACTCGTCTTACCTCTGTCTGACCACAGATGAGAAGCGTATAGCCCCTGCACCGAGATGTATCTTGTGAGAATTCTCGTTCCATTTCGCATCACTTTTGAACGTGCATTTTTCATGGATTTCATCGCTACGAACAATAAATCAATAACGATTACAAGTGACGAATGGGTTTTCCTCCCTCCGTAAGAAGTCAAAGTGCATCAAGTCGCACAAGCACAAAGTTCACCGAACGGCTCGCGACTTACTGGGGCCGTTCTCAAAGAGACAGTGATACAACCTTAGTAGTATGTATAATCTGTATACACGACTGGCTTAGCGTAAGCCAGGCCTGTGCTCCTGACGCACAAAATGCTCATGGGCATTAGCCAGCGAGTGCAGCTGTAGCAAAAACATGGAGCTGCACTTAAGTTTCGAGTGCTTGTTTATAGTTTAAACTTCAGATTTCCGAACAATAGATACAACGACTGTTACATCATCCAGCTTGCCCCCGGAGTAACCCAAATACCCAGCAGCGAGGGCCGCGTCCGAAAATGGGCTACTTCCAAATCCACACCGCCCCACTTCCTTTGCTCTAGCAACCAGGATCTCGGCAATCTCCTGCAATGTTTCGTAACATGGTTCGTGTCAGAGGACATTCTTGGCTACCAGAGTTCTTATATGAGGGTCGTTCATTAGGTTTTGCTCCTTAGCATAAGGAAATGCTCATTTGGTTTCGAGTAATGATTACTGACCGTGGGCTTGAGATCGGCTTGTAATGATTTGGAGACAATGCCAGCTACTTCCTCCTCGTAGACATTGTCGAAGAGGCCATCTGTTGCTGTTACAATGACATCACCTTCTCCTAGATCGATCGTGTATTTCTGCAAGTTAAGAACAGCCTAAGTACAAAAGTCTGATAAAGCTTACAATAGCAAATCAATATCAGCAGTGTATGGAATGGCACCTGTACAAGTTTCAAAGGGTCATCACCCTTTTCAATTTGCAACGGGAAATTGAAACCATAAGTCATCGGATTTGACTTTTTGTAGACCTCTCCATTCCTTATCACAAGGAAGCCAGAATCTCCGATATTCGATGCATGAAGCACCTGTCATATCAATAAGTTCGTGAACACCAAGTAGTTCTGAGAACGGTACGTTTAGAATCAACCATCAGTAGATATGAAGAAAAAGGGGCCTGAGTCTTAAGCTCAACCAAAGAACATACCTGTCCATCAAAGTGAGCAACTAAAACAGTGGAAGAACCAGGGGACCGTGCTTCATCTGCAGCCTTTGCAAGAACTTCCTCAGTTCTCATCCCTGGAGCTCCTTGAGTCTCTATTACAATCTTTTTGCAACCATCCATAAGTTCTCTCGCATAAAGTCCAGCATTGATCCCTGCGACGAAAATTCCATCAACAATTATAAGTGTCCACATTATGAGATGAAAAATCAAATCCATAGGTGCTTCAAACAAATGAACCTAAAGATAAGGAACACAACTGGTAGAAATGAACATTGGATTTCATTCAGAGGCACCAACAACACACATGGACTCTAACAACCAGGTGCTCCATTGGAACATGTCTATGAAAAACAACAAGCAATAGGTGTCTCAGTGTCTATACAAAATACCTTAGTGCCTGCATGCAATCTTTTCTCTTTTAGTTAATGCCAGGCTAAACTGTATTCAGGTCCAGGCTTCTCAAGTTCATTTAGTTTCCAATCTGACTACGGAACTTCATTTCAGACATTTGGTCCTGTTGCCATGTTTACCTCCCATAGTTTTGTCCAGTTTGTGTGGCAACTGGTAATACAATGTTTATCTAGCAAAACCTATTTGTCATTGACCTAACCCTCATTCAGCTTGGTTACCGGCAGATTGGATGTCAACTTTACCCGTAACTATCAAGCAATAACAAAATTCAACTGCCAACTGCTACAGATTTGTCAATATGACATCTTACAATACTACAGTATACATGTCACTTATTTCTAGTGTCTTGAAACATTTGATGGGAACAGAAGCAATGTAACTATCATCATTTAGGTTTATAGTCAGTATCTGGTCCCTTTCACCTTTGATCAAGCCATCCCACTTTGCATGGACATCCCATGCTTACATCATGAACATTTCATCCTCGCTCCACTAATCGCAACCAGGCAAGTCTGTTGCGGTGCATTGTCCTGAACTTACCGCATGATGTTTAGATCCCCAAATCTTAATTTTAATTGTTATGCAAATATTCCAATCCCATTAAGAGCAATCTCAAAAAGACTTAATATTAGACATGGAATATTATTCACACGATTGTAAGGCAACACTCATTAAGGTTTAAAGCATTCATTATAGTCAACAAATATGTTTCTCATTTTCCTTGTCCTCGTGGGGTTCCAAATTTCTGTTGATGCCAAGTGACCAGCTTTTAATCGTAAATACACCCAGTTGGAAAGAAAAGAGCACAGACATATATTCTGCGTCTGAGAATGTAAAGAATTACTTCTCAAAAGCAAGTATGGTATAACTTAAGAAACAAGGCATGGGGTGGAAATTCGCATGCTGGGGATGGACTTAGCACAGAACTACAGTGTAAAAAAATTGTTTACCTTCAAACGACCACTGACCAACTCCATCTGCCACACCGAACCAGCCATCACTAGCTATAAAATATGCATCTTCACCACCTGTCGATACCTGGAAAATTTAACAGGTATGATTTACACAACAACAACAACAAAATCAAGAGAAATATTCGAAGAGCAAGAAATGAGCCAGAAGCAAAACAAAGCCATGTGCAGCATCCTTTTCCTTTTATATGTTTAAAAAACAGAGACTGCACTATTATAACTTATCAGCACGGAAACCTAGTATCTTTTATTCTGTCTTGGAATAAAGAAGCACATGCAAATTAAAAACAAAAATCATCCCAAATAATTTAATCCTGGATGCAGTACCTTTGAAGGATGTGGTAACATTGCTGCACCTGAAGCCAGCACAAGTGTTGATTCCGATACTGAAGTCATCCTGTGACAAATTGAACACTGAAATGATATACTTAAATCTTTTAATTTTCCACAATCCACCAAAGGAATGTGTGAAAACATCATCAAAGCTATGCATGAAAACATTCTCAAAGGTATGCATGAAAATAAACTAAAGCTATAAGACAGCTAATGTTGTAAAAATACTGAAAGTAATAAAGAAAAATAATACCTCTCAGAGTTCACTCCTGACACGTTGTTTTCTCTGTTCACCTTGCAGATTGCTTGATCCTACAAGGGAAAAGAAGAGACATACACATCACTCACTAACCCTCAGAATTTCGCACCATCTCTGCTCTCCGACGAGTATATTAATACAACAGCACAAGCCAGGTTTAAAGAACCATCTACATTTTCCCTGAAAGGTAACCCATTTTGTAATAAGCACACACCACCAGATTATAATTGTGCACGGATGCATCCAGGTCACAGTGGATGTCAATCCCATCTCTGTTAGTTGAACAGTGTCTCACTTCACTATAAGCGTGGTCCCAATTCTCAAGAAAATAAGAATAAAAGTGGTCCCTTACTAGGACATCTGGACATATGTGGCCTTATAAAAAAAGAAAGATAAATCAGCTACATGCCTACATCTCTATAAATGAGCAGGGAGTACTGGAATTAAACAGATCCTCACAAAAACAGAATGTTTGTGACTTAAGTGAATTGCACACTGAATGCACTGCAAGTCTGCAACTCGTTGCTCCTCAATCGTCGTCATAGATGAGAAAACATTCTAGGTTGCTGACTCATAGATAAATTTAAAATATGCATCATGGGAAAAAAAAAAGACCAATACACTTCTATTAAGGCTTCAACTACCTTGAGAGAAGAATATCTACCCATAGTAGCTTAACTCTATAGCTACCTTTTATGATTGCATGCCAGGAATTTTGGCAAATCAAAATTAACACTTCCGATGGAGTGCTAACAGAACTACAATGGAAAAGCATCCACAAAATCCTACAAAGAAATATAGCAACGTTGAGAAGTAGTGCTTAGTTCCTACATGAGTTTGCTAGAAACACATACCAGTTGAGGGATATGGGCTCCATAGCCAGCATCTTGTTCCTCTATACTAGAACCACTCGACTCTGTCTCGACGTCAGTATCATAATCCTGTGTGGTTGAGCCGTCCGAAGCCTCAGAGTCATCCAAACTCGTCTCCATCCTGTCCACTCCGTCACGCACAGTGGAACCATTTGAGGCCTCACGTTCCCCGAAATTCGTCTCTATCCCCTCCACTCTTTCATTGCACAAGATACCAGCCATCTCTGTGGACTCCTGGGCAACATCACCATCAGTAGGCAATTCCAATTCTCCTCCGGCAAGGCCGTTTCTACCATCCGCATCATCAGTCAGCTGAATTCCAAGTCCAGAACTCAAATCCCCATTGGGGATCCCCACAGCCGTAGGGGTCACTGTTGGTACTTCCTGCACCTCTTGCTCACACCCTTGGGCGCCACTGGCCTCTGGCAGAGACCCCTCCACGACAGAGTAACCACCAATCGACCTAGTGGCATCAAAACTCGAACTGGCATCTGATGCGGACACCGCAACCAGTGAAGTCCCATCCACTTCACCAGCTTCATCAGAGCCAAAACCCATACCATCCGACTTCCGGCCGTGGCGTCCCACCCCTGGAGCCCCTAATCTTACATCCAAAACACCAGGTTCCGTCAATTCGAGCTTGACGCCATTCTCGGAGCACAGAACCTCCAGGTCTCCAGCATCACAGCCGGCAGGGCCTCCGGACATATCACCACTCACAGCCTGACTCTCGGAACCAGCCGAATTCGACCTCGTCAACTCCGCTGCGACGGCGCCTTTGTCCTCAAAACCCGGAACACCAGGCGCCTCCTCTGCACAGCCTGCACCCAGAGCAGACGAAGCCAAATCGAATCATGAAACGAAGAATTAAACACAAGTTAGAAGCAAAATCATCAGCGAGCAGTCAAACAAAAGGCGGTTGCTATTCCGTTCAACCGCCGCGGCAGCGGGGGATTTATTGGTCTTCCGTTTACCGACCACGGCACGGGTTGGGCGTTCCGTTTACGGACCGCGGATGGATGGGGGGTCGGTGTTGCGTTTCACCATTCACCACCAACCGCGCCAAAGTCAGAGAACAGCGTCGAGCGGGAAGCCGTTGCGGCGGAAGAGGAGAGCCTTACCGGTGTCAGGTGAGCACTCCGCGTCAGCGGCGCGGCGGGGAGCGGCGGAGCCGCGTGGGGGAGAAGCATCGGGTCGGAAGTCGAGGACGGCGGCGGCCGCAGGGACCTCGGCCATGGCTAGCTGCGCGCAAGGCGGCCGCGACGGCGCGGAAGGCCGGCTCGAGAGCTCGGGCGGGCGGTGGAACCGAAGGTTTGGATTTGGGGAACAGCTGCAGCAGGCTGCAGGCCAGGGGGAATGGCGGCGAGACCGATGGGGGAAGAGGAAGCAGGGAGGTGGGGGTGGGGGTGGGGGGAGGATTAATGGGGAGGGAACGGAGCAGCTTGTGCCTGAGGTTTTGAGGCGGCGGGCTGCGCTGCGGCCGCTCGGCCGGCGTCGTTTTCTATGGAGCTTCGCCTCGGTGTGGAGGTGGGGTTTCCGGGCATTTCCTCGGGATATCTATTTCCTTTGGTCCATTTACGACAAAGGGCCTCCCAGAAGTTTGTATTTGGCGGAAGGGGCGGTTCTGCCTGATCGAGTCTTCTGGATGATTTGGCTTTGCTGTTGCTGGTTTTGGAGTGGACATGATTTATTTTGAGCGTTAAAAATCGATTTTAATATGCACGTGTGATTTTAGTCCTCGGCGCCTTTGGTCTCCGCCGGCACCGCAACAGGGTCGAACTGCCACGTGGGGGCCAAGCCCAGCCTCGCGCGGCAATCAATCCGGCGCGCTCACGTGTCTCCAGCGCCTTCCTTACGTGTCACCGCCATCCTCCAGAGCGCTGACCCCACCTGACAGGATCCTCGACGGCTCGACCGCACCGCGTAGCTTGCTGACGGCGGCCGGCGACCCACCCACCACCACCACCAATGGCCGCCGACGCGGACGCCAGGTGGGGTGTGCGTGTGCGCGATTAGCGAGACAAGGCAGGCGTATCTGTTCGGATAAGGCTCCTAATTATTGGGTTTGGGCCAGGGGGAAGCAAAGATTTCGCATTGATTAATGCGACGCGGGCCACTCGAACTCGATCGATTGGGGCGTGTCCTTTTTTAAAAAAACCCCGCGGAGAGAGTTTGGTACGCTCCACCGATGATGCCGCACTGTTCGCCCGCCGCTTGATGGATAAGTTCCCTCTCCCTAAGCAATCATTCATCCCGTTCCGAATTTCTTAATCGTTTCAACGCTTCAACATCTTGCCAGCTGGATCTATCGCTGCTCCGATCCTCTCTGGCTGATGTTTCAATTCGATCATAATTCGTAACCGCAGTGTTATTATTCTCAAGTTGGATGGGCCGATGACAATCAAGTTTGAGAAGACTTTTTTTGAAGGAAGTTTGAGAAGACTTTGATTGGAATTTTGAATTCAATCATGAGAAAGGTAGCAGCACAGTACCGATTCGGTTATCTGTCGGTGGTACGTGCGTGCGTGGCGTGCCTCTGGTTGGGATGATGATGATGAGATGAAGTGATCAACACTGCAAAACTGAATTGATGGTAGGTCGCATATACGTTTCGTCTGGGCAAAGCGGATCATCAGGTGGCCAGGCAGAGCAGAGGCTTGTGCGAGGAGGATCCATCCATTTCTGATATTGTTTTTCCGGAATGGTAGGGTGCCTGTCAATTCCGGCCTATTCTTGTCAAGATCAGCAGGTTGGATATCACTGGATCGAACCCCCTCATGTATCTAGGCGTCGGTGAGGCGATGAAACGGAAATTCTCTCCCTTCCAAGACTTGCGGTAACAAAAATTGAACTACGACTACCTAACCTAGCTTAGAATAGTGTTCGGCTAATAGAATGAATAGTATTGTGTGTGAGAGAAACAAGCCGAAACAAGCCGAGATCAGATCAGCCGAACGGACTCAAAGGCGTCAGTGACGGGATGAGGCTGAAATTTTCTTCCTCACTTCCATGATGAAACCATGACGATGATGAAACCATGGATGGATGGGTGAACACGAATGACTGATCAAACTAGCCTTCGCAGTGAAAAGAGCTTGTGAAATGAGGTGCAGTAGTAAGCATCGTACTCCATGACACGATCAGTGCAGATACAGGGCTGCCATCAGTGCCTCGAATCAACTTGACACGGACCTGATTAGGCTGGTGCTAGACGGATAACGCAAAAGATTCGGTGGGAAGCTCAAGCTGGCCGTGTGGTACAACAGGATGCGGATGAGCAGGGATGGATACTGTCACCCGGCACTGTTCTAGGATTTGGCTTCTATTCTAGAGCCCCGCCGCATTTCGCTTCGGCCGGCAGCATATCCCGGAGCACGATCGAAGCTGCCTGCCCAGTCGTTGCCGCCGCTGATTGTTCTTCTAATCTTCTTCTTCCACCCAGAGGCCAGAGCCAGTAGGATAACTTTATTCGTTGCAACTTGCAAGAATTTCTTCTACCAGTGTGGATGTGGTTGCATCTTGTTGCCCAGCGAATGAAAAGCTATTTGTTTCTTGCTTGACCAGTGACTCGGATCTGGGGGCTAATGCGCCGCTGCTTTTTTTATCCTTGTGGCCAAGTGCCTTCTTTTCTGGGAATTCTCATGGCAGGAACATGTGCCGCTACCGCTGCTTTATCCGTGGCCGCAACTTGCTGATCCGTGCAGTGCAGAACGGCCAAGCAAATCGATACAAGAGAACTGAGGCACAAGAAGATATTTAGGTCCCGTTTAGTTGGTGAGATTTTTAGTGAAAGTAGTAAATTTTTGTACTGAGAAACGTGTTATACGAGAAGTAGTATAGTCCATGTGAAAATTTTGTGAACTTTTAGAAAACTAAACAGGACCTTAACTAGACTAAGTGTTAATGGTTAGATTCTTTCTCCAGTCGGTGAGACAGGTTCTCTGTGCCTCCACCCACCCGAAATGACATTGCATTTTGTACTAGTTCGAGCTGCTTTTGTCTTGAGAAATCGTGACACTGTCCTGTGTTATCCTTTTGTCCGATTCCTTACTCCATTCTTGAGTATGAGCCTTGTCTTTACCTCTTTATTTCCTAACCACCAAGCTCAGTCAGAAAAATCAGAATGCAGTAGTGCAAGCATCTAATCGATTGCCAGCCAGCAAAGCAGGGGTGTGCAGTGTGCTCCTCCTTGTGAGCACCGGCGGAGGTCATGTGTGTGTGGCACATGCTGTCGGTGCCACTCTCGGCTCAAGATCCGAGCTCATTTTCCAGCACCCTTGCGTGCGGTGGTCTCAGTCCGTTATCAGTTCGATCTGGTAGTGGTAGCAACCGTCGTGCGAGGATTTGAGGAGGAGACTTGGACCGAAGAGATTGTTTACAGTTTTAGTGTTCCTCCTCCCTGGCCGGTCGGTCCTCACATGGCATGCATCGTGCGCGGCGTGCGCTCATCTTTGCACACCTCTGGCGCTCCGGGTCTGATGCTCACTTTGGGTTGGGAATATGCAACTGCTACCTCCTCGCATGTCGCATCGCATGACTTGCCGAGTAAGCAGGGGGCACGAGCGCGGGCGTGGGTTGGTTGCAGCGAGGAGCTTGCGCGCCGGCACGAGACCGACCCCCCGCGACGCCGAGATCGCGGCCGTGTGCCGCGCGTGAGGCCGGCCGAGACACGCGGTAGCGGGCAGTGCGGACTGCGGGCTGCGGCACCTGAGGTGCACGACACATGTGTACAGGATGTACGTGGCCACGCATGGGGCTTCACTTCCACGATGCGCAGCGCACCATGCGACGCGCCCCGCCGGGGCTCACCGCTCACCGACAGCCGTTACATGTTGCGGCTGCGCGAGGCGCATCCATCCACCAAACAGGCCGGCCACGTGCCAACTCAACAACACGATGAGATGCACGGCAAGGAACAGCGAGCTGTCAGCTGTGGATAATCCACACACAAAAAAAAACACAGGCAACACAGATAATCGTACTGTGGGTGTTAAAAAACACAGGCAAATGCAGCATGTTCTGCTGTGAACAAATTGGTCAGGTACAGATACTTACTCATGTTTTCAAAAAAAAAAAAAAAAAACAGATACTTACTCAGTACCTCCATGTGATTGACAGCTAAACTTACCAGTCTCCACACAGGCAATACAGACTTGATCCTTTACATTTACATCGTTTGTTTTCTCCAGATCTTACTCATGATGTTTGGCACAGCTGAAGGGCGTTGCAAGCCTGAGGGTATTCGTAGTCGGAATTTCTACTCGCTGAAGCTATCAATATGTACATCTTTGTAACTTGCCTATCAATTCCATTCTTCCAATATGCCTAGCACTGCTTTTTGAAACACTGAATTCATCTGAACGTATGGTTTAAAAGTAAAGTAGGAGTGTAGTAGGACCTTGTATTGTGAAAGCACTTACGATTGATTGCACACAGTCTCATCTCATTTTCTTAATCGAACGTGTAAGTTTAGAATCCTTGATGTTTTGCATCTGCTGCCGTTAGCTCAAGTTTCCTTTTCTGTTACTTACTGGGGAGTAAGCAACCAAACAGAGTTGCCATGCTCAACTGCAGATGCTATTCTACACCTTTAGTTCTCAAAAAGTAAACTGAAAAGGACTAGACTACAAAGCCTAGATACTATACGTCTATACTGAATTCTGCCTCAGCCGCATATAACACTCTGTAGGTTGTATTTCTTCCCTTTGTCTGAACTGTCACCTGAAAATTTCAATATATGTTTTTGTGGGCCTGCAAAGGGGACGGGGCAGGACTCCTGATGCTGCCCCGTTTGCTCAACTACAACTTATGTTACCTAAGGTGCTTCTGTTATTTCCTTTCACGACTTCTAGTCATGCAAATCTAAATGCAGCAGTGTAATTTCTCTACTGACAAATCATGTTGAATGCCAAAGTCCAATTATCTTAATTGTGTGCATCCAGATATACAAACATGTTTACGTGACACATTGCGTTGAAGACTTTATTTCGCACCGTGATTATATAGCTGCTTCAGTGAGCTGTATAAACTAACAAAATGTGAGCTTAGTTTGGCTCTTGAAGGTGGCAACACAGATGGCCATGACAACTCAAACTTCTTTCAATGGTGGTGTAAACTTTACAAATGTTACATGCAAGCAAGAACTGTGGAATTATTCATATTTCGAATGAACATGTTGTATTTCATGGGACATGTAATTCAGATCATTTAAAGGTAAAATGACCCGAAGGCATTCATGATCAAATGGAGCCAAATATCCATGAATTCTGTCTTCCTTTTGTGGTGTTTCTTTGAACCAAATTATATGCAAGGTTCATGCTAGTTATTAACACTTCCAACATGACAGGCAAAAGACTACCAGAGAATTTCAAGATTGGTCCCTGCGGCTCTAATACTGTATACTTCCATTGCCCACACAATATGATGTAACAAACTCAGTGATAACAAGAGATGCTATGATACAACTCAGCACTATATCTTCATCATCAATAAGCTATATGCCCACAACAACAGGGGACAGACTATCTTCACAAGGAATCAACTGAAAGAATGGAGCTTACTTGGGCAATGAGGGCTCCGTTCGGCAATGCCTGAGCCCACCAGAGAAGATGCCGGCGGCGAAGACCTGCAGGTTCTCATCTGACGGGCTCGTGTGTATCTTCCTTGGGAAAGGAAGAAGGCAAGGCCCGCAAAGCATCATCGCGCCCATCCCCCTCTCCTCTTCCTCGTCCCCATCCTCATCGCTGTCATCGTCCGCGTTTGGCTTGACCACCATCTGCTGCTTCTTGGGCGTGACCGCAATTTGCTGCTTCTTGGGCGTAAGCAGCTTCGGGGACGGTGGAGGTGTTGGGTGCGCGCGGTTGAGGACGCGGAGCACGCGGCTCGGGGTGGGCGCCACGGAGAGGCCGCTGAGGGAGACGGCGGGAGAGAGGCGGAGCGCGTGGCAGGCGGCCGGGGACGGCGGGACCGCGACGAGACTCGCGGCCACGTTGAGAAGACCGTGGACCCTGCCGGAGGGGCGGCGCACGCCGACCGCGAACATGGAGGGGGAGCCGACGGGGCGGCGCAGAAGGCGGTGGTCGCCGAGCAGGAATCGCGCGGAGCCCACGAGCGAGTCCCCGCCGAGGTGCCAGGAACCCGCGGCGGCCGCGTAGATCTCGACGGTGACGCCGGCGCGGGAGTCGTCGGCGAGCGAGGCCTCGCGCACGCGGAAGAGGAGCCGCGCGTGCCACGCCGGGTCGAGCCCGCCCGAGGCGTCGGGCCGGGTCTGGAGCTTGTGCCCGGCGTCCACCCAGACCACGGCGTACGCCTGCAGCCGCCGCCGCAGGCCGGAGGGGGGCTTGAGCCCCTGCGCGGAGATGAGGGTCACCTCCAGCAGCCGCTCGCCCTCAGGTAATCCCAGCCCAGCCTCCTCGTCCGGCGCCTCCATCGCCGGAGAGCGGCGGGGATAGGGCTTCGCGATCGGGGACGGAGGGCGAGACGGCGGAGCCGCGGAGGGTTTGGGGGTTTCGGCGGGCGGTTGGATTTGGGGGTGGTTTTGGGGAATTTTTTTTTTATCAAATTGACGGGCTGGATTTGCTCAGGCACTTCGGCCTTTCCACAATTTTACAGCAAGTCTTTCAGTTTGACTATAATTCGACAAGAATCGTTACACCAGTTGTTTCCAATTTTACAGATTCTTCTTCCATTGATGGATCCATATTAACAGACATTGATAAATTACGGAAAAACAAAGTAGTAAATTCTATAAAATTTAAAATTGACACTAAGTTTGTTTGCGAGCAGACCTCATGCTACTGATTGATATTAAGATCTTCTAGACTAATCCTTTAGGAATGGCAGAGTACAGGTTAAATATTCGGTGAAAATTACCTACTCAGTGAAATAGTGAAAACTCAGCATTTGCAATTCAAAATGTACATAGATTGCAACTAGAATAACTAACCAGTTGTAACTAAAGGATTAGTGTAGGTGGGTATCATACAGTACTAGGTGGGGTTGCAATTGAAGGCATTGTACCTTGCTATTTGCAACTGACTTGTGGTTCGAGTTGCAATCAATATTCACTCGAAATTGCAAATACTGAGTTTTGATGATTCCACCGAGTAGGTGATTTGCACCGAATATTTACCCGCGGAGTATATATTGAAGGGGTAATAAGCGAGTATTTGATTGTATTACCGTGAATCGAAATAACACGACAATGAGTTTTTTAGACGACAATGAGATGTTACGAGTTGATTTAAGGCCTCCTTTGGAATAAAAGAAAAATGGAGGATTTTTGTAGGATTTGAATCCTATAGTAAATTTTCCTATGAAGCCTTTTGGAACAAAGGATTGAACTCTTATGATTCTCGTGAAATTCTTATAGAGTAGCTTGTTCCATAGAGATTTTGGAGGATTTCTAATTAACATGAGGTCCAACCTCTTGAAAAAAAATATTTGTGTGTCTCTCTTCTCATTCCTATGGTTCATCCAAATGATCCCAATCTAGCAACTTTATTATGTTTTTCATTTCATAAGACTCAAAATAGCATGACACTCTAATCCTACATTTCTTCTATTCTTTTGTTTTGGAAATCCTTTGTTCCAAAGGAGTCCCGCAAGTTACCGGGTTGAATAGAAAGAAAGACGAAAACAGACAGCTGTAGATTTGAACAGTACTCCTATACGTTAAAAGACAACTTTCTGGAAGAGAGGAAAACTCTTTCGCCCCGTCCCCCGCGTCGCCCTGAGGGTGACTCGGGCGGAAGCCGCCGCCACCGCAGTCCACGCCTCCGCCCCCCGTTCTCCCTCGTCCCCGGCCTCCAAGCCGGTGGCAAGGGGAGCGGGGGTCCATCCTTTAGTAGATCGAGTCTTAATTGAGTCCATCTAGGTTTAGGGTTTGCTCGTCGCTGATGTTCGGCGGTGGAATTAGGTTATTCCGGAGGAGCGTGGCTCCTCTGCGGCTTGGTTTTCCTGGTGGCGTCGGCGATACGGAAGCGACGGCGTTGCAGAGGAATAATTTCTCCCAGCTTCTTCTGTTCTCCGATGGCGATCTACTCTGATGTCAACGGAGAGGTTGGGGAGACCTGTCCAGGAGTCGAGGGCCGGCGCATCGTCGTCTTCTTCAGGCGATGATGCTGTTGACCCTGTTAATCTCGAGGAAGATGTTCTTTGGCGAAAATCTGAGCTTTGCTCGGGTTGCTGGCGATGGTTTCGATGGATGCGTTGTGGGTACTGGAGTTGGCCGATGCGCCTGGGAGGCAGTGTACTCGGCTGATTCGCCTAGAAGTAAGCCCTCCTCTGCGGCCTCCACCTGGTGGAGTTTGACTCTGGTGCCCGGTGATGATTGGGAAGCGGCTTCGGCGGCGACGACGAACAGATCTCTGAAGGCTTCGAGGAAGATGATTTGGAGTTTTGGACGATTTCTTTGTAATCTTCTTTTTCTTTGGGGTCTTGTTTGTAAAAGAGCCAGTGTAATGGGCTATGATCAATGCATTTTCCTTCTTAAAAAAAGTACTCCTATACGTTTAAGCCCAATAGCCCATTTAGGATCTAAGCTTTCTACTGGGGCAGTGGGCCCTAAGAACCAGGCCTAAATGCACTCTTTGGGAATAGGCCCTGGAAACCTCTGAAATTGGCGAGTCGCTTGCTGACTGGAGTCCCAGGCGATTCATCGGTTCCAGCCAAGGGCCCCCAATTCACAACGCATCCTCTCGTCTCCTCTCCCACCCCCACTAACCCTAGCGACTGCCGCGCTCTGATCTCCGCGGGGAGCTCCAGATCTGCAAGCGGGCGGTCCGGCGTCCGGATCGGGAAGCGAAGATGACGGAGGCCTGGGTGCGGAACAAGCCGGGGATGGCCAGCGTCAAGGAGATGCCGCTGGTACAGGACGGCCCGCCGCCGGGCGGGTTCGCGCCCGTGCGCTACGCGCGCCGGATCCCCACATCGGGTCCCAGCGCCACCGCCATCTTCCTCACCACCTTCGGCGCCTTCGCGTATGGCATGTACCAGGTCGGCCAGGGGAACAAGGTCCGCCGGTAAGTTGCGCACTCAGCCCATCGCTGTTATCATTAACCTCGGAAATGGATTAACGATGGTTCGTATGCAATCGGTGTATCGCGTTCTTACTGATATCGCGTTGAATTAGTCTGCAAATTATGTAACATCACTATTCAAACTACTACTACTTGGCTAATCTCAGTGGAACCAGGTCATTGTACTTTAGTTGTCTTTCTAAGGTAAGAGTCGGGTAGTTTCATATCAATCAGCAATTGTTCTTTTAGGTACTGAGGGTTCTGAAACTTGGGTTGACAATGCATCTTCTTGCTGCAACAATGAACTTCTTGGTTGCACATCGTATACAAATACTTAACAGTTAACAGAAGAAAAATGATCAAGATTGCTACATATCTTAGGTAATGCATTAGAGAGTCAGAGGCACGTGATGAACTCCCTGTATGTACATAAGTTTTTAGTCACTAGACTGTCACTGTCTTGGATAATATGTGTTCATGTATTGTTGTTTAGCTATAGTAGACATGAATTGCAGAATGAGGATGATGGCTTCAAATTGATAAGTGACAAATAGATACAAATTTGTTAATCTGATTGCATCCTTGAACCCTGGCAGCAGTTTAATATTAACGTTGAGTTCTGACACCATTTAACTTAGATCTTCGATCTAAAGCTTCCAAGTCTAGCATTGTCACATCAGTATCAAGTTGGATAAAAGCACCCTATGTTTTGTATGTGATTGGCGGCGGTGTTTGGGGGTGGGGTTAAAGTAGACAGATTTGACTGTCGAGATTTTGCTGATCAGTGTGTTCCAAAGGACAGGGCTGAAAAATTGAGTGATTCCAGAGTTCAAGATTGAAGTGTAGAGGTTCCCTCCTTTTAAGTATTTGATAGTTCAGACGGCCAGAAATTATAGTGGCCACAGGCCATTGTACCCTTTCCCAGAGTAGTTTTCTTTAATGGGCAAATTTTGGGAACACTGAGTTCTAATAGCCTCATATATTTCTTCCTTCTGTTATGTTTCTTGAAAAAAAATCTCTATATTTACATCTAAGCATGCAAGCTGGCCTGTATATTGCTATGACATGATGCTAAATTATGCTGCTATTCAAGTTTTACCTCAGCATGCTTGTAATTGCTTTGCTCTATTTACTAGTAGCTGTGTGATTTTTTGTATCCATGACGTGTTGTGTTTTAGCTTCACTAGCTTTGTGTTCTCATTACAGCCTGTTAGTTCATTTGATTTTTCACATCCATGCTATATTTTCCTTGAGGTTCATCAGTCTTTTAGCTTCATGGGGTTAAATTGTGCATGCAGTGCGCTCAAAGAAGAGAAAATTGCTGCCCGTAGTGCTATACTGCCGATGCTACAAGCTGAAGAGGATGAGAGGTACTACTCGATGCTGTCTAACAATATCATTGGTGTTGTGTTTTCTGTGGCACCCACATAACATCGTCGTCCATGGTCCATTCACATATTGTAGATTTGTCAAAGAGTGGAAGAAGTATCTCGAGGAGGAGGCCAGGATCATGAAAGATGTTCCAGGATGGAAGGTTGGGGAGAGCGTGTACAACTCTGGGAAATGGATGCCTCCGGCTACTGGTGAACTCCGCCCTGAGGTGTGGTAAGGGCCTGACCTGCTCGTCACTGGAAATGGCATCATGTCATGAGGACATGAATAAGGCTTCTAAACCTGGTTACCTTCAAATTTTTACCAAGGATCAGCTCTTTAAACACCTCTGTATTTGTTGTGCTGTATGAAATTCGGCTGGTTAATAATTGGAACGTATCAAGCAGACTTCCCTGTCTTCTGAATTTTGAACCATGCCTCGGACGTTTATGTAAACATCATTTCCTTGCTGTGATATGTCGCGGAGGCAGTCTCCGGTGTTTCTTCTTTCGATACTCATGGGAACCCTTTTTACTCGAGAAAGTATGAAATATAAAGAAGGTTTTACCTGCGTGCTACACATGAGTAGCCCATTGCCTTATCACGTTATAAATCTTGGTGGACTTTTTGTTAATTTTAGGCCCTTACTAGTTGATTTGTAGCGTCATGGTTGCGTTTGAGCTTCTCGTGCATGACCTGGTGCTGAACAAAAGCGTAGCACGGCCAGTCATTACCTGTCACCGCTTCGCCGCGACATGCCACGGCCAGCTACAGGCTACATCCAACAGGTCAGTCCTTGCACAGTTGGTCTCTGTACAGGCTACTGTACAAGAAGAATCTGCAACAACCGCTGTGCTCAAGAATTGACGCGGCTGTGCCTGACTGCCTGCCTACGCCCGCCGACCTGCGTACGGCACACCGTTGACCAAGTGCTCTGCTCATGCATGGCAGCAGCAACGCCGGCCGCCTCGGTGCCCGCAGCCCGCAGCTTCTGTTTTCTCCGTTGAGCATGCGATGCGAGCGAGGACGAGGGGGGCGAGCAGCCGAGCAGGGAGCCCGACGCCCTCCAACATTACTGCAGCGTGCATGGCGCTGTGCCGCTGTCTTAGTTGCAGGCGCGGATCCAGAGGCCAGATGAGTGGTGATCGAGTAGGCCTTTTGTCCTGGGAGGAGATGATGTCTGGTGAGGTGAGGTCCATGGGCCATTGCCATGGAATGGCTGGATGTCAACTTGCCAAGAGGAGGAAGGCCTCTTCTGGGTTCTGGTGTAGACATCCATTACTGTAACCCTTCCATTACTCTTGCCCCATCAGCTTGGCTTCTCGTGTCGCTGCCGCCGCTAGCTGCCTCTCTCTGTGTCATCCATTGCTGCCGTCCTGGCTTGGTTTCTTCTTTCGGTCCGTGTACTGTAGTGTAGCCTGCCCCCCAGCCTCTTCCCTGAACCGTTTCAGCAGCGGCACAGCCTGCCTATGCATGTGGAGTGCTAGTGCAGGGTCGCAGCAGAGACGACGTTTCGAGGACCGCCGTGCACGATTCAAGTTGGAGCAGCTGCGTTTTGCTTGGTAGGGTAATTGCTCCTTCTTTTGTTTCTCACTGACTGGATTAGCGATGCCTCCTCCTCCTGCCTCTCTAGGCGCAGCGTCGTCCAAAGGCTTGATTCCAAGAGGTGTTACGGCGTCGAAGGATGATAGGCTGTCCTGTCTGATGACGCTACAAATCAATGCTCCTACCCCGTCCTACACTCCTACTCCCACCCGTCAGCGGACAGCGGCTCACCTGTTCTTGCCGTTTCTTGCTTGAATCTTTCAAGTAATCAAATCGGTTTGAATTGCCATGATCTACCTGATTTGATTCATACACACACAAAAAGACTCGCGGCTGAACAAACAATTAATCCGGTTCATCTCCATACAAGGCTCTAATGAAACCATGCACGATTCCTGCTGCTTCCAAAAATATTTTCCTTATCATTCAGTCTAAACACCGAGAACAAAAGGGCATTTTTACGTTGACAATTTTTTTTTGACATTTTTAAAACCTAAGTATGGAGTTACCGAATGGCAATGCAATTATTGCGGTTGTGCTGGTCGTTGCCCACTCTGACCTCATCACCTCAGAACTAGGCCTTGCTGCCAAGCAATTCTGATCAGTGACTAGCCGTAGCCCGTAGAGCTGCGCCGAGCGCCCAATTAGGCAAATAGGCAATCCGCTTATCCTCTTGCGCGCTGTTTCCTTCTTTGTGGACTGTACCTGTATGCGCTTAACATTATTGACGCACCAGACCCCGGCCATGATTTCTTTCTGCTTGGTCATGGTCCATACCCAGCAGGCATATGCATTTTGGCGTGTGATCCATCACCTTTCTTGACACCTTTTTGTTTTGTACTAGAATTTGAATGTTGCATGGCAAAATGGCCTGATCCAAGAAGGCTCTATGTTTGATAGGAACCAAATATCACGAAAACTGAAAAGGAAGCAAATGGATAGGCTCCTGTACGATATTACTACACCGAGTACAACTATTACCTTTTTTACACACAAACAAACGCTACAAGAGCTGATTTTTTTTCCTTCTCGCGAGGAAACAAAAGCCCGATGCTGCAGAGGAACAGGATCCTCAGGGGATTTATTGCTGGCCACAAAAGTCCCAAAAGTTCCAAAATGCAAAAAATTTGGCCCAGTTTAGTTCCCTAAAAGTCCCAAAAATTTTCGCATCGCAGACCGTGTCACCTCTCACAGAACACGTTTCCCAATGTAAAAATTTTACCACTTTCACCATATTTTTTCTTCTTCTCAACAGGACAACAGAGCGGGCATGCATTGCTCTGCAGCGTAAAGTAACTTCCATACTATAATATTGGCATATTGCACCCCCCATGAATTTATATCAAGAGCAGATGGGATTTACTACTATCAATTCTTTTTTTTCCTCTAGCTGGTGCTTCAGAGCCTGCTTGCATGTAAATTTGATAGAGAGAATGCATTCGTTGCCATCAAAACCTATACACATTCCTTCGTTGCCATCAAAATTTATGTGTTGCGTTCACAGCCATCGATCTCTGGTTTTTTGTTCCCTCGTTGCCATTTCGTCATCTGCTCGCGGTTGCTCCGTTAGGTAGCTCACCTTGGTAAGGATGACATGTAGGCCCGCCTCTCATCTGCCCTGCTCTCCCGCACGCTTGCGGATAAAAGCTGCGCTGTGAGATGGACGAGCCCAGGCTACTCGGTGCCGCCATCCTCGCAGGAAGACGAGCTCCTCACGCTCCAGGTTCACGTCGCCGACCGCCAGGCGCAGCCGGGCCGCGGCGGCAGGCGGATTAAAACCAGCGCGAGGTGGGGCTGGCGGAGCAGCGGCCCCTCGAGCTCGTCGTCCTCTCTCTCCCCAGTGGCCGATCCTCTCTCCCCGCACCTTCCTCCGCCGGACGAGCCCCTCCTCCCCGGCCGGCTCTCCCTCGCCGGACCCTCTCCCATCAGCGGCTCCTCACCGTCGTCCCCTTCGGCGCCGGCCACGGCGCGGGGGAGGAGCAGAGGGAACTGATGGGAAGGAGATGCGGCGCTCGAGGCATGGTGAGCAAGGCCGCTATCCCCTCCTCCATGGCGCGTCGTCGGGCCTCCATGGCCGGCGAGGCGAGGTGGGCGCGGTCCGGTGAGTCCGAGGAGGAGCACGGGACAGGACAGGAGCCGTCGCCGCTGAACCCGACCACACCGGCGCAGGCGTTCCACTCGTCGGCCTCCGCGTCTTCCTCTACCTCGGCGGCGGACGGCACCAGGGCCCACAACGGCAACCGCGAGCAAGCCTGCGGCCTCACCGCCCTGAACGGCGCGCCTGTGTGGTTCCGCGAGCTCCAGGACACGCGATGCAGATAGGCCCGCCGCCGCCCACCAGTGACCGCTGTGGTCGTCGCTCCCTCACCGCTGCCGCCCTCCAGTGGTCACCGCGGCCGTGCGCGCGGCGCAGGGAGGCCCGCCGCGGCCGTCGTTCGCCCACCGCCGCTGCCCTCTAGTGGTCGCCGGGCCTGTGCGCACGACGCAGGGAGGCTCGCCGCGGCCGTCGTTCCCTCACCGCCGCGGCCGTCGTTCCCTCACCGCCGCGGTCGTCGTGCCCTCACCGCCGCCGCCCTCCAGTGGCCGTCATGGCCGTGTGCACGACGCAGAGGGCCTGGCGGTCGAAGACGTGAACCTGGAGCGCATCGAGCGTGAGGTGCTCATCTTCCTGCGGGGATGGCGGCACCGGGCAGCCTGGGCTCGTCCATCTCACGGCGTAGCTTTTATCCGCAAGCGTGCGGGAGAGCAGGGCGGAGGAGAGACGGACCCACATGTCATCCTCACCAAGGTGAGCTGCCTAACGGAGCAGCCGCGAGCATGTGACGGAATGGCAACGAGGGAACAAAAAATCAGAGATCGATGGCTGTGAACGCAACGCATAAATTTTGATGGCAACGAAGGAATGGGTATAGGTTTTGATGGCAATGAAGGAATTCTCTCAATTTGATATAGGGCGGGCTCTGCTGCTACCTGGCCACGGCACTTTCAAAAGTCTAGCGAAGCGAAGTGCATAGCCATTGCAGTTGCAGCATGCGGCCATGCAGAACATGCCTGGCGAAATACTGAAAAATTAATGAAAGGGAGACTTCGATTGATGATCTTCCACCAGTGTAGCACTATTTGGTCTTGATGGGCCTTTAATTTTCATCTATTGTTTTAAAAAAAATAAAAGTCTTCGATGGACCATTGGATCATTGATGAATTATTATGGTCAGTGCCCAGTGGAGACGGACATGGACGTGCATTATTCTGATCTTCATAAACTCAGCCGGTTTTGGTCGCGGCCTTGCAACCCCCTTTTGTCTTATCATCAGAGCTAGCATGCATTGATCTGAAGAGTGTGGGAACTAATAGGCGTCTAATTCCAAGACTGCCGTTTCCCATCCCATCAAATCAGACCCCGAGCGCGCACTGCGCACTGCGCTGCCCTGCCCTGGCTGGTTTCCAAAAGCTGCGATCCCTCACGAGCCGGCCCCTACAACACTCCACGATCGCACAAGACGCTTCCTAACCGTGACCGTGTAGCTGTCGTGACCATAAAACAATCGCAAAGGGGGAGCACGGCGACCGGCCACGGCGAGGCCCCCTGGTCCGGCCGGCCGAAGTGCGTGCGAAACAGGCGACGCGGTCAGGAAAAGGCGCGGGCAGCAAGGAGCCAGACACGCGGGGTCCCCCTCCCCTGTCTCCTCACCACCGCAGCAGAAGTCCACATCACGCACACCGGCCGGCCGGACGGGCCCCGGCCACGCCATGGGCCGGCCGGCGGCAGCGCTGCGCGCCTGCGCCGTGCGGGGCAGGTGCAATCAATGCGGCGCAGACGCAGTACATGCTCGATGACGCCCTCTGCTCTCCATGCCCTCGCCCGGCCATCGAGCTCCTCCCCTCCTCTGCTTCCAAGGTCTTGTTTAGATCGTGGGAAAATTTGCCTTTTCAATGTTTTGAATTCTTGCAGCGCACTGTAGCACTTTCATTTGTTTGTAGTAAATATTATCCTATCATAGTCTAACTAGGCTCAAAAGTCGTGTCGCGAAGTACATCAAAACTGTGTAATTAGTTTTTTTACCTATATTTAATACTCCGAACTTATGTCTTTTGACGTAT
The DNA here is from genome assembly GCA_036936925.1 of Cenchrus fungigraminus. NCBI lineage: Eukaryota > Viridiplantae > Streptophyta > Magnoliopsida > Poales > Poaceae > Cenchrus > Cenchrus fungigraminus. Next base: position 132,457,498 of record CM072777.1, read on the forward strand.
TTAATGTGATGTGATGGAGAGAGTGAAGAAAACGTTAGAATTTTTAGCAAACTAAACAAGGCCCAAGTTCCAGGTCACCACTAGAGTTCAACTGTTCAAGTGCCCGGCACGGTGCTGTTGGTGCCGCAAAAAAGTTTCGGCGAGCTGTGGGTGGGTGGGCATTGGTTCTTTCGAAATCCGCAAAGCGCGCGACGCGACGTATAAAAAGTGCTCGTGCCGTGCGTTGCGTCTCCTCCTAGAGGAGAGGGGAGCATGGGCGCTCGGTACTCGGCTGACGTTCCATTCCCACTCCATTTCGTCGTCTCCTACTCTGCTCTCCTCTCGAAAGCCTCCTCGTAGAACCTGCGGGGCAAAGGCCAGCTACAGCCACCAAGCCCAAAGTCACAGCCGCGGGCTGGCTGTGTGGAAGAATCTGCGAGTTCCGTTCGTGTGGACACACACACACACTCACTCTGAGCCAGGAGCTTGTGGCCTGGAGCTGGAGGGAGTAATGGAGGCCTCGGCCGGAGCGGAAGGGAGGAGGCTGCTGGCGGGGAGGGCGGAGGCGAGCCCGGAGCGCGGCAGGCCGACGTACGCGACGGCGGCGAGGCCGGCGCCGGCGAGGCCCATGAGGAAGGTGCAGATCATCTACTACCTCTGCAGGAACGGGCAGCTGGAGCACCCCCACTTCATGGAGATCGCGCAGCACCCGCACCAGCCGCTCCGCCTCAAAGGTATGCACTGAACTGACTGCTGCATTGCTGCTTCGTCTCCCTCCCTCTCTCTCTCCCCTTTGGATTTGGACATGGCCCTAACTTGTTCTGTTTCTTGTGGCTGCGATGAAGATGTGATGGACAGGCTCACGCTGCTGCGGGGCAAAGGCATGCCGGCTCTCTTCTCGTGGTCTTGCAAGAGGTACTCCGTACACTGGTTTCTGCTTCGTTTTCCACTCTGCATTATTGTACTCTGGTAGAGAGGAAGAACAACACTTCACATACAAACGGTTGCTGTGGACTGTTTTTAGGAACTACAAGAACGGGTACGTGTGGAACGATCTGTCGGAGAACGACGTGATCTACCCGTCGGACGGCGTCGAGTACGTGCTCAAGGGCTCCGAGATCTTCCCTGGCTGCTCTTCAGGTGATCGTCATCTCCTTTCAGTTGCTCGCCTTGCTGCATGCACTTGATGACCATTTGCTTTGCTCTGTCTCATCCTAGATAGTAGCGTTGACCATGCTGAAAGTGGCCATGGGTCATTTCTTGCATTGCATTTGCATGCATACAATGGGCTGAATACTGCAAAGGAATTACTAACATACTGCCTTCGATAATTAATGCTGTGAATAATGTCATTTAACGGGTAGTACTAATACAAGATTAAGCAGCTGTCCTGGTGTCCCCTTTTTTCTCCTTTTTTTTCTTTGTTCTGCCTGCCTGCCTGGTGTCATCGTCAACCTGGTACCGAGCGCAGCCTTCCTCCTACCGTGCACGTTGCCTTCCTGCGCCACCTCGTAATTCGCAAAGACTTGTGATGTGAACCCACCGTACCCAGCCCTAGACTTTTTTCATCGGCCGCCCATCATCTGAAATTATTACTAATTAATTACCACCTGTCCTGCCAGATCATTTAATTTTTTTAACCCCCTGTTTTCCCCTCTCCTGCTGACCACTGCTCTGAACCTTTGCAGTTGCAGATCGGTTGCAGCACCTCCGCGTGACGGACAGGTCTCCGACGAAGCCCATGGCGCTGCCGCACAGCCACAAGCAGTACATGGACAGCTACCGCGACGACGCCGGAGAGGATCACGAGGACGACGAGCTCGGCTACTCCTACCACCACCGCCGGGCCGGCGGCCCTCACGCGGGCGCTCGGCTCGCTCGGGCCGAGAAACCCGTCGTCGTCTCGGCTCGCACCACCAACCGGAGCCGCCCCGTTGAGCTCCCCGTCGAGGAGACATCCCCGCCGTCCTCGACCTCCTCTGACAAGCCTCCGGCGCCGCTGTTGCAGCAGCCGGCGCGGGCGGCGGACCAGCTGGAGCCCGAGCCGAACCGGACCGGCTCCGTGCTCCTGCAGCTGATCGCGTGCGGGTCGACGACGGTGGGAGCCGCAGGCGGCGGCTCGGGCAAGTGCCGCGCCGAGCCGAGGCGGAGCTGCGGGCTGGTGAGCCGGCTCTCGGCCCGCGCCGGCGCCGACGAGGAGGAGGAGGACGAGGACGCGGCGGCGGGCGCCCGGTTCGGGCACATGGCCGTCGACCACAAGGCGTACTTCAGCGGCAGCATCGTGGAGGGCGCCGGCGGCCGGGGCACGCCGCTGCCGGCGTCGTCGCTCAAGCGCTCCAACTCGTACAACGAGGAGAGGTACGCCATTTTAAGCTTTCTGTCGTGTCACAGGAATGTATTAATGTCACGACAGGATTAACGTACGTTAATTAACTTGTGCTTTCGTACTAGTCGCTCTCGTGTTGTCGTGTGGTCATGCATGTCAAGCCAAAGGCCTCACTTCAATCACTCCTAGGCGTCTCTCGTACACTTGTACCGGAGACGTGTAGGTGTAGCGTGGCATGTTGGGACTTAAAATGGGGAGCTTGGAGTTTAGCCATGACAGAACGTAGAGGTCAACACGTGAGCAGTAAAACAATGGCGAATGTTGTTAACCAGAGAATGATGACACAGCAGCAGTAGTGTGCTGGTGCACTGTCACTGTGTACTGTTTCGCAGCCTCTGATGGTGGATCCGTTGGCTGCATGCTGCCCGTCGTCGTTCAGTGTGTGCGACTGTGGACTTTTGCATGCATGAACGCATGGCACTTGGCACGGGCCATGTTCACTGTTCGAGGGGTGAGGATGTACATGGGCTATCGTACTTTGTGCACTGTCCGATTTCCGTAGTACATGTTTAATCATTCGTATTATTTAAAAAATTTATGAAAATATAAAAATAATTATGATATATTTAAAATATATACGATGATAAAACATTTCATAACAAAGTAAATAATATTTTCATAAATTTTTTTAAATAAAACGAACGTGCTCAGAAAAAAATCAACAAATGCTTATATTTAAGAAACGAAGGGAGTACACAGAGTACTAGTGTAGTAGCTCACCGTCAGTCGGTCAGTCGTTTGCAGAGCTACACACTCACTGACGAAAAGCTGCACACTCGGTCAGTCGTATAGCTGATAAGACCCATGCTTAGGCACGTGATTAGCGTTTGGCGTTTGTATGTGCGAAGCATCTAGCTACGCTACCTGCCTACACCTGGCGTATATCGTACCAAGTCAGGATCCAACGACTTCGAATACTCGATGAATCATTTCTTTTTTTGAAAGAACGATGAATCATTTATGATCCTACTGTTTTGTTTCTCAGGAGCTCTAGGCTCGGCGTTGGTGCCGTCGGCGAGGACGGAGCGGAAGAGCAGATGGAAGGCGACGGAGGGATCCGGGGAAGGTGCATCCCCGGCAGGAAGAAGCAGCCGCCGCCGCAGAAGTAAACCGGACCAGGCACCTTCAATCAGATCTGCAGAAACAGACTAAAACCTCTACAAGTGACGCCCGCAAACTTGATCGAACACTAGTGTTCAGCGCATCTTTAGATCTGTAAAATGTTCAGGGCATGGATGCATCTCTAGTTACGGGGTAGAACCGTAGAACTAGTGAAAGTATCAGTAGACTGTAGACCTGCTGGTGACCGGTTTTATCAGTGTTGGATTCATTTCGTGTTGAGTAGTCAGAGATCAGCGTGCAGCTGTTCTGAGAACAGTTAATTAAGGAGGACAGTGTAGTGTATTAGTGTACTTAGGCCCTAGCTTATGTGAAAGAAGATAGACATGGCTGTTGGGACCTCGGGTCCTCGATCGATCGGGAGCCGGATGGATGCAAATGCAATGATGCCATCGTTCATTGCTGGATCCTGTCCTGTAGTACTCCTGTTTGCTTTCTGACGGCTGACGCACCGGCCACGTCCATCGCCTCCCACTCATAGCAGCGTCGGGCGTGCAGTGCTTCCCCTGCCGGGCGCTGCCACTCCGGGCCGCTAGCGCCAGGCACAGGCTATCTAGGCCGTTTGGCGATAACTGCAAGTCCTTTTTACATCTTTTATTATCCGTTTCTTTTGAGGGTGTGTTCAGAAGCTCAAATTTTTTCAAAAAACATCTCATCATCTATCACATCACCTCTCACTATTCATCTGACACTACAGTGTATTTTGCACTAATTTTAGCTAGAATTGTCAAATTTTGCCCAAACGTTTGGGCTCTAAACACACCCTGAGACGCAATTCGCTGATCTCGTCTTAGCGATGGCATGGACACGTGGCATGGAGAGATTAGGAACGAGAATAATTTCATCGCACACAGGACCAGTCGAATCAGGGAATGAGAATATTCGAAAAAAAAATCAGCAAATGAGAACAAGAAGCCAATTCTACACCGCTTGTTCATGGTGCAAACTCGGACCAAGGATACGAGAGGCGCAAAGTCAATTCCACACTCGGTCGCGCGGAGTGCTCGTAGCAACCGATGCGCGGTCGGCACGTGGGCGCTCGATGCACGGTCGGCACGTGGGTAGTAGTGTGCGCGCGTAGCAACCAATGCATGTGGTGTGTCCTGCGGATCCCCACAGATCCCACTCTTTCTATCTTCACCGTCACTTTTTTCCTTCCTCCTTTGCTGCACCCATGGGGGCGGGAAGCTGGAGTAGACGCACGCAACTCGGGGGTAGTGTCGTCTACGAGCAATGCTTCCTCTTTTTAATTTTGATTTTGTTCTTGTTTTTTGTGTTTCCAATATTTTTTCCATATTATTTGATCAAGTTTATGTGCATAATTGTTGTGGCATATATTTTATGCATATAACTTTGTTAACGTATATAATTTATGAACATAAATTTTCCATATAACTTTGTTACACATATTTTGTGCATATAAGTTTTGTTGTCTTGATTAACTTTTGAACATAAATTTTACATATATTACACATATTTTGTGCATATAAGTTTCGTTGTCGTTAATAACTTATGAACATAAATTTTCCATATAACATTGTTACACATATTTTGTGCACATATGTTTATTATTGTAAATAACTTATTAACACAAATTTTTTGATATAAATTGTATTTACATATATTTTGTGCACATAAATTTTGTTCTCGTACATAACTTATGAACATAATTTGTTTACATAAGTTTTTAATATTATTGTTATATATAATTTATTTATATAACTTTGGTCTACAAGTTTCATACATAAGTTTTGTATATATAAGTTGTGTGTACAAGATTTTTTTCCCCAACGAAAGTGAAACTGAAATGATTCGACAATAGCTTTAAAGTGCATTGGTGCGTGGCACTGACGAGACGACAACATGTTAGGCCTTGCAGGTGACTCCCTCGACGTCGACGTGACGGGTTGTAGTTAGCGCCATGCACGTTGGCACGCCGCACAATGTTGTCCATGCACGCAGGGCGGATATGTGTGGGGGACGAGACGAACAACCAGAACTGGAAAGAGAAAATTGTGGACATAACTTTCCCAAAAGAGAAATGAGTGGTGATGTCGAAGATCGCGCGCTAGCTAGTCTCCTAACGAGCGCGCGCTAATTAGCAATTCTCCGTGAGAGGTAAGCTCAATTCTTGAATACTCTTGATTCTTGAGGGGTAAGCTCTAATTCTTGAATACTCACATTAAGAGCTGACTGATTGCAAATGGAAACTAGAGATATCACGATTACAAGTTTTGTCTTTTTTAAAAGTATAAACATCAGACAATTTCTTTGGCACCACAAGACATCATCCCCACTCCTTACACAAGGCACATGTCATTGCAAAAAGTACTTCGATGCGCAAGATATTGTGTATTACATCTAAGATTTTTAGTTTGATACTGTAGCTGCAGTCGAATCGACTGAAAAAAAAACTCAAACGGATTGGACGTTAAATTTATATGTAGAAATAGCTCTTAGAATGCACTTTATCAACGATGTTTAGATACAACTTTTGCTTCTCTATTCTTCATTCTTCAATATCACACTACATCGGCAATCGATACAGAGGCTGGAATATTAATACATATTCTCTTATCTAAAAAAACACTACATCGGCAGTCCAATCCCAGTAGTTTTAAACCAATTTACTATATTTAAAAATGATGTTCCCAATTTGCTGCACCTATTTGGAGGAACAAGAGCCGGTCAGAGATGAAATGAAATTATTCTTGTTTTTACATGAAAATAAAAAAGAAAAGATAAAGGAGTATCGAAGATGTTTGAATACTATTCGCCTGTTTTGTTCACTTAATAAGGCTGAATATTGGATAAATAATTTATATGTTAAACTTATTCATTTTGACTATTAGTGTTTGTGTCATAGAGCATGTTTTTTCAGATTTTTTCAATGTGCCTGGCACTGGCCGATTACTGACGAGACATTCCAGATAAATTTTCATCTTTCCCGAAAGAAAATATCAGACAAATATCACCAGTGGAACAAATTTTTTTGATGAAATGACACCAGGGAAACATTGAATACAGTATATGCAACATTTCATACAACTTTGGACAGTACAATCTGTTCGTCAGTTAATGTAATAATCAACGAGGACGGACGGACACGCGAGTGCAACACCACTGGGCACTGGGAACCTCGTCTTGCCCCACGCGGGCGCCGTGGCTTCCTGAACGGAGAAGGCCGGGCGGGCGGCCGCCGGTGGTGTCTCGCTCGCATGGCGGTTGTCACGCTCAGTCGACCATGGGCGCGGCCTTGGGGAGCTCCTTCCCCTCGAGGAAGGACTTGAAGATGACGAACATGCGGTCTGGCCGGTCGATCGACACCATATGTCCGGACCCTGAAAGGACCTTGATGTCGCCTAGAGGGGGGGTGAATAGGCGTGACGACCAAATTAAACTCTTCTTCCCCGAACACTTGAGCTGACAGTGTTCCACCGGTCAGACCGGTGATGATGACCGGTCAAGCACTGGAATTCACAGGAGGCACCGGTCAGACCGGTTCACCTCACCGGTCAGTCCGGTGTAGCACAGAGTACCTGCAAAAATAACTTCAAGCACCTCTTGACTTCTAGCACGAACCAAACTTGGTGAGTGATCTTTGTAGATGATCACAAGCAAGGTAATGAGCCCTGCACACACAAGTAGCACACCCAAGTAGATCGAAGCGGAAGCAAAACAAATATGCTAGAAAAACAACTTAGAGAGTCAAACCACCCGAAGAAGCAAAGGATTTGTTTCCCGAAGTTCACCACCCACTAAGGAATGGCTACGTCTCCGTTGAGGAGCTTGTAAGGGACAATTCCCACAATAAGCCGGGTCTCTTTCAACCACTTTCCTCCTTTCCACTAAGGGGATCTTTTCCACTAAGAGGCAAGATCGCAGCCCTTACAAACTTCCCGCTGCTCACCACAACGTTGGGAGCTAGCCGGTGACGCCTAGCCGTCTAGGAGGCAAACCTCCAAGAGTAACAAACGCTTCAAAGCTTGTAGACGCGAAACCAAAGTGCTCAAGCTATGGAAATACTCTTGTACAAGGTCGCTCTTGAGCTCACTCTCTCAACCCAACACAAAGAGTATGGTTTGAATCCACAAATCTCACAAAGAGAGGGTTGGGGAGAGCCACTAAGACTTGGAGCTTGTTAGAAATGGCTTGGGACCTCAGCAATGTCACTAGAAACATCAACCTTCAACTGAAGAAGGCTTGTGGTATTTATACCCCTCAAGGGAGAAAACTAGCCGTTGGTCCACGGGCGGCACCGGTCAGACCGGTGCCCCACACCGGTCAGACCGGTGTTCGAAAAACTAGCCGTTGGGGCTAGCGGCACCGGTCAGACCGGTGCCCCTGACCGGTCAGACCGGTCAGGCCCGAGATACCCCAAAACCCTTTCTATGATTCTAACACTTCACCAAAGAGATGAAGTGACTTAGGTTAGGTTAGGAGGGTTTGTTAGCACACTCTAAGGCTAGATCTCACTTAGGTCAACTAATGAGCACTTTGACTTGGTCAACTCGCTAAGTTGCATCCCTCTTGATAGTACGGCATACCTATACTCAAGAATAAATAAAAACACTTTGTTGATCTCTTGAGCTTGGATATCTTCAATCTTGCCATACTTGATCAATATTCACTTGAGGGCTTTCAACATAGCTTTTGACTTAAGCACTTTCATACTTGAGCTAGTGACTCAGGATCTTTCCATCTAGCATAGGAATGCATACTTGGATCCATAAGTCACTCCATATTGTCAATCTTAACATGTTGATGACTTGCATTGCTTCCCTCAGTTAAGGTTTGGATATGATACTTGGAGACCCCACGGATGCTAGAACTTCACCTTAGCAAAACACAAAATGGCGGCTTAGCTAGGACCCCAAAGATTGCTTAGTCCCTCACCCTAGACATCTCGGTTGATCTCTTCATCACTTACCCAATCCACTTTTGAGTTCCACTTTGCTTCATACACAATTAACCTTCATTTGAAAACCCGCTTCAAATGCTTGATCTTGATTGACAACGAATGTGCAAGCTTCCAAAATAGAACCATAATGTGTACACTCATCCTTATGTCCTCTTTCAACAAACACAAGAAGCCTTGCACTTGACTTAGAGAATTACCATCTTCTCTTTTATGATCCTTGTAATTTTAATCAAGCTACGTCTTCATATGGGAGACCATGAATTGACCTTCTCAAATTATCCCAATATTTATCTTTATTTATTGCTTGATATTTGTCACTTATGCATTAGGATCATCCATATATTTGTCTTTTCCAATGTGAGTCATATAACATTCATCCATAAATAAATACTTCAATAATTGCTCATGAATATATAAATAAAACATGCTCACAATCTTAGACAAATACATTAGTCCTTTAATCGCTTTGTCATTCAATTCACCAAAATCCACTTAGTGGCCTAGATGCACTTTCAGACCCGCGCACCATCAGGAACGACAAGCCCTTGTACTCGATCACGTTCCCGCCGACTTGCATCGACACGTGTTCGTCGTCAGCCATCACGTTCTCATCAGCCATCGCAAGAGCAGAGGCGGAATGCTGCATTCTTACCTCCTGACCGTCGGTGGACCAGGGGCGCCAGTCGGCGGTGACGGGGAGCCCGAGCTTCTGCATGGACTTCTTCGTCGCGATCACGGGCACCATCCTGTCCAGGTCACCGCTACGTCACGGTTGATCGCCGCATGCATTTGTTAGCTACGAACAACGTACTGAGCAAGCAAGCACAGACAGACAGGGTGCGTCGGCCAACATGAAGACCCAGATGCGGATGCCGCTGTTGGCGAGGGCCTTGAGGTACGGCAGCATCGACATGGACGACGAAACCCCGAATTTGATCAGGCTGTAGAAAGTGTTCCTGCTCCATCCACCCACACAGAGTTGAGCTTAATTTGCTCGTGTGCTTTTCGTGGCAACACGAAGCACGCATGAGTAGCGCTATCGCATTCTACTGCTCTCCAATGAACTGCAGCGAGAGATCAGGTAGGCGTACCTGCATCTAGTCCATTTGTACTTGAGATCTGTGTTGGCACGGATGACCTTCTGCACCTTCGGCTGGTTCAGGTACACCTCCACGTAGTACTGGGCGCAAGGATCAGCCAAGTCCTGCGATTAACCAACATGTACACCGATCGGTCAGTCGCCTGCTTGCTGTGATCCTGTGTCTCCTCGCACGCAGTTGGATCACAACCTACCATGCAGTTGGATCATGTGGCCTTGGCTTTCTTGTAGTGGCAGGTCGCGGCGTAGATGTTGTAGATGTCGACGTTGCCGATGTTGTCGTACGCCGTGTCCTTGGCCCCCGAGCAGAGCGGCGAGTTGTCGTCGATGCCCTTGCACTTGTGGGCGATGAGGTCGTGGCCCGAGTCCGAGATGAACGTGTGCTGCCACAAGTACTCGTACAGCGCCGCCTGCTCCGTCGCGAACTCCAGGATCGCGTTCCCCAACTACAACAGGCATGGCAGGGTCGTCGTGCTAGTCGTCAGGCATTACATCATACTAACTACGGACAGGAATAGGATCACGTAGCACATCGCGTTCCACACTGACGACTGGCATCGATCTCATCAGGCCACTTACGGCATTCCCTTGAGGTTGATGGGGACCTCGGCGGGGCGGGCGGTCTTGGCGGCCTGGATGGCGGCGGCGAGCTCGGGGACGTAGTGGCCGGCGTAGCTCTCACCGACGACGAAGAGGTCGCGGTTCTTGTACTCGGGGAACCGGTCCATCCACTTGAGCAGGAACTGGAGCGAGTTGTTCGCCGTCATGTTGTCGCCCATCACCTTGTACACCTCTGTGTCGGCGGCGTACGAGAAGCCCACGCCCACAGGGCTCTCCAGGTACAGGATGTTCGCCACTGCATTGGTTTTGTTATTGGGAAAAACAGCTCGTAATAACCGGAATTGCAATGCGATTTTTTTGTCAGGCCTGACCTGTGTTCCAGGCGTACTTGAAATTGCAGAGGGTCTTGCCGTACGTGTCGACACGGAACGGGCGGATCTTCTGGAACGCCCCGATTCCAAAAGATGAGAAGCCAGGCCCTGCACAAAAAGATGAGTAAGTGCAGCAGTATCAGCCGAGCATCATATCAAAGCATGGTGGCAACGATAAAACCAATCCATAGTCGAGGTGAATCTGTAGCTATCTCTGAATAACGAAATCAATGCATTCATACGAATGAACAATATCATTTTTTTATTGCAGGTCATATCTTCTGATCTGCGAAGGATTTTTTTTAATGAGTGATGACGGTGAAGATTCAGAACACGTGAAAGAAAAAAGAAACACTACCTCCATTGAGCCAGAGAATCAGCGGTTTTGTGGCTGGATCAGCGGTGGCCTCCACAAAGTAGTAGAAGAGCGACTTGTCGTACTTGTCACCGAGGTTGATGTAGCCGGAGTATTGCTGCAGGACCGCATCCTTGGGCTGGCCGGGCAGCGCGACGATCTTGTCCGCCTCCTTGCATCCCTCGCCAGCAGCGGCGAGGGAGAGCACGGAGAAGGCGATCGCGACGGAGAGGCACAACGCTCTGGCGTTCGTCGGCGCCATTGTATCGGCAAAAATGTCGCAAACAATGGTGCATTCGTGTGTGTTCCGAGAGCTTTGGATTTATAGACAGAAACTGATTTTCCGGAGGCTAAATTTTGGGTTCTTCAGTTGGTCAGTTTTAGCCTGTCGAGATGTCTTTCTTGCCAATAATAGGGGCCTGTCCTTGCTCCTCCATTTATGATGACTTGTTCCAGCAATTTTGCGTCTTTGTGCTATTAATATCAGTTCGTTTTGCGTCTTTGTGCTATTATAATATCACCATATCATTTTGTTAGGCATCTTTGTGTTGTAGAACTGCTCAGACATTTCCATATCATGAAGCAAGAGTAAGAGATTAATGTTCACTCAAGATAAGAAGCAAGAGGTTAATGTCCGTTCGCAAAGAAGAAAGAGGTTAATGGTGTTTAAAAAGAATCGTGTGCAAGTCAGCACGTGGATGCAGGCGCAAATGCCCTGCTACTCTTTACATGAAAAAAAAACAACGCTCTACCAATTTGCTAAGTTATCTATAAAATTGAATATGTTATGAATTAGTATTGGATATCTACTTGTCAAGTTATTATAATGAATTTATTATTTTATTTGACAAGTTGTTGTATAGTAGTGAAATTTACTAAATACATAAGATGGACCATGAAAAATTGGAAACAATCTATAAGATATACTTGTGCGGACAATTTTTTAAAAAATGACTACATGCCGATTACTGACGAGACATTCCAGATAAATTTTCATCTTTCCTGAAAGAAAATATCGGACAAATATCACTAGTGAAACGCTTTTTTTTTTGAAACGACACCAGTGAAACATTGAACACGGTACATGCAGCATGTCATACAACTTTGGACAGTACAATCCGGCCGTCAGTTAATGTAATAATTAACGAGGACGGACGGACATGCGAGCGCAACACCAGCGGGAACCTCGTCTACCCCCACGCGGCCGCCGCCGCCGTGGCTTCCTGAACGGAGAAGGCCGGCCGGCCGGTCACCGCTCAGTCGACCATGGGCGCAGCCTTGGGGAGCTCCTTCCCCTCGAGGAAGGACTTGAAGATGACGAACATGCGGTCCGGCCGGTCGATCGGCACCATATGCCCGGACCCGCGCACCGTCAGGAACGATAAGCCCTTGTACTCGATCACGTACCCGCCGACCTGCATCGACCCGTACATCATCAGCCATTGCTACGTTCTCAGCTGGAGGAGTCCAAGAGCAGAGGCGGAATGCTGCATTCTTACCTCCTGGCCGTCGGTGGACCAGGGGCGCCAGTCGGCGGTGACGGGGAGCCCGAGCTTCTGCATGGATTTCTTCGTCGCGATCACAGGCACCATCCCGTCCAGGTCGCCGCTGCGTATCGCCGCATCCATTTGTTAGCTATGAACAACGTACTGATCAAGCAAGCATGGACAGCGTCGGCCAACCTGAAGACCCAGATGCGGATGCCGCTGTTGGCGAGGGCCTTGAGGTACGGCAGCATCGACATGGATGGCGAAACCCCGAATTTGATCAGGCTGTAGAAAGTGTTCCTGCTCCATCCACCCACACAGAGTTGAGCTTAATTTGCTCGTGTGCTTTTCGTGGCAACACGAAGCACGTATGAGTAGCGCTATCGCATTCTACTGCTCTGCAACGAACTGCAGCGAGAGATCTGGTAGGCGTACCTGCATCTAGTCCATTTGTACTTGAGATCTGTGTTGGCACGGATGACCTTCTGCACCTCCGGCTGGTTCAGGTACGCCTCCACGTAGTACTGGGCGCAAGGATCAGCCAAGTCCTGCGATTAACCAACATGTACACCGATCGGTCAGTCGCCTGCTTGCTGTGATCCTGTGTCGCCTCGCACGTAGTTGGATCACAACCTACCATGCAGTTGGATCCTGTGGCCTTGGCTTTCTTGTCGTGGCAGGTCGTGGTGTAGATGTTGTAGATGTCGACGTTGCCGATGTTGCCGTACGCCGTGTCCTTGGCCCCCGAACAGAGCGGCGAGTTGTCGTCGATGCCCTTGCAGTTGTGGGTGATGAGGTCGTGGCCCGAGTCCGAGATGAAAGCGTGCTGCCACAGGTACTCGTACAGCGCCGCCTGCTCCGCCGCGAACTCCAGGATCGCGTTCCCCAGCTGCAGCAGGCATGGCAGGGTCGTCGTGCTAGTCGTCAGCCATTGCATCATACTAACTACGGACAGGAATAGGATCATGCAGCACATCGCGTTCCACACTGACTGACGACTGGCATTGATCTCGTCAGGCCACTTACGGCGATTCCCTTGAGATTGATGGGGACCTCAGCGGGGTGGGCGGTCTTGGCAGCCTGGATGGCGGCGGCGAGCTCGGGGACGTAGTGGCCGGCGTAGCTCTCGCCGATGACGAAGAGGTCGCGGTTCTTGTACTCGGGGAACCAGTCCATCCACTTGACTAGGAACTGGAGCGAGTCGCTCGCCGTCATGTTGTCGCCCATCACCTTGTACACCTCCGTGTCGGCGGCATACGAGAACCCCACGCCCACGGGGCTCTCCAGGTACAGGATGTTCGCCACTGCATTATTGGTTTTATTATTCATTCAGTTCGTAATAACCAGAATTGCAATGCGTTCTGTCAGGTGTGACCTGAGTTCCAGGCGTACTTGAAATTGCATAGTGTCTTGCCGTCCGTGTCGACACGGAACGGGCCAATCTCCTGGAACGCCCCGATTCCAAAAGATGAGCAGCCAGGTCCTGCACAAAAAGATGAGTAAGTGCAGTAGTTTCAGTGGAGCATCGTATCAGAGGCTCAGAGCATGGTAACGATAAAAACCAATCCATACTCTATGTGAATCTGTAGCTATCTGTGAATAACAAAATCAAGGCATTCATACTAATGGACAATATCATTTTTTATTGCAGAGGATTTTTTCTGATGACCTTGAAGATTCAGAACACATGAAAGAAAAAAGAAACACTACCTCCATTGAGCCAGAGAATCAGCGGTTTTGTGGCTGGATCAGCGGTGGCCTCCACAAAGTAGTAGAAGAGCGACTTGCCATACTTGTCACCGAGGTTGATGTAGCCAGAGTATTGCTGCAGGACCGCATCCTTGGGCTGGCCGGGCAGCGCGGCGATCTTGTCCGCCTCCTTGAATCCCTCGCCGGCGGCGGCGAGGGAGAGCACGGAGAAGGCGATCGCGACGGAGAGGCACATCGCTCTGGCGTTCGTCGGCGCCATTGTATCTGCAAAATGTCGCAAACAATGGTGCATGGGTGTGTTCCGAGAGCTTTGGATTTATAGACAGGAACTGATTTTCCGGAGGCTAAATTTTAGGTTTTTCATCAGTTGGTCAGTTTTAGCCTGTCGAGATGTCTTTCTTGCCAATAATAGGGGCCTGTCCTTGCTCCTCCGTTTATGATGACAGTTGTTCCAGCAATTTTAGCCCATTCGTTTATTAGTTCGTTTTGCGTCTTTGTGCTATTAATATCACCATATCGTTTTGTTAGGCATCTTTGTGTTGTAGAACTGCTCAGACATTTCCATATCATGAAGCAAGAGCAAGAGATTAATGTTCACTCAAGAGAAGAAGTAAGAGGTTAATGTACGCTGGTAAAGAAGAAAGAGGTTAATGGTATTTAAAAGAATTATGTGCATGCCAGCACGTGGATGTAGGCGCAAATGCCTGCTGCTCTTTACATGAAAAAAAAGAATGCTCTAGCTTACCAATTTACTAAGTTATCTATAAGATTGAATCTCTACATAACGAAATCTGAGCCAAACTCAGGCAAATCATAAGGCCACGTCACGTGGATATTGCTAGCCGTAAATCTCATTTTGAGTGGCTCAGATTTGCTAACGCTTACACGACCCATTAAAATACCAACATTTTACAACTAGCATCTTCGAGATCCTTCTCTCCATCCGTGCGATGGCGCGACGCGGCACGTCTCTCCCCCGCGGCCCAAACACAGGTGCATGCTGGGGAGATGCATGACTGCATGAGCGTGTGCTCAGAGGGAGCAGGACTTCGGGAAAATGAAATGAAAGCCACTATCCCATCGATTCAAGCCTGCCCATCCGCCGGAGATCGAGATGGAGCTGGCCGCTGCTGAATCATGCTATTCCGCACAGCTAGCTATAGGTGCTGGCAGCCGTCCTTGGTTCGATATGGTGGAACGCCACCAGCTGCTAGGACGCGCACGCATCTTCCTGCCAACACTAGATGCGGATCCGAGGACCTGTGCTCGTGGAACGTGGATGTCCGACCGACGCGGCGCGCCACGCCGAGTCGCTGACCCTGGTTGTAGCCTCGTCGCGGGGCAGCCGCCCGCCGGTGTTGCATGCGCTCGTCTGGACGCGCTCGCCTCGCACACATGTGTGTGCCGCCGGAGCGAGCACTCCTCCCACGAGCAGGCCGCCGGAGCCCCTGCTGCTCACTTTGATGCGCAGGCCGCCGGAGACGCTCCTCGACGCGATGGGCGCGGGTCGCCGAGCTTGGACACAGAGCCATTCACTGCTACTTACCTCGCCGAGCTTGGGCGCAGAGCCATTCGCTGCTGCTTGCCTTGCCGCATGGAACCGTCGTGGACAGTGGTGCATAGTGGAGGCGGCGGCGGCCGGCGGGAGGAAAAAAGGTGAGCTGGAGGACTGGATCAAAGAAAGGTTGTAGACTCCTCCACGGGTCACGGTCGTGTCGCGTCTCACCGAATGTGCACAAGCACAATATAAAAATACACGTAGTGCTGTTCAAAATTAACAAGAGATGCACATTGGCTCAACTCATGTCACCGATGTTAGGCACACTAGCTAACACTCTGGCCAAGCCCGGCAACAGCCGCACCAAGTTTCTAGTATGTTATGAATTACTCTCTTCGTTTTTAAATATATGATACTGTTGATTTTTTACTCTAACTTCCACCATTAATATATATTGAACTAATTAGTTAACTAAAATAAAACGTATTTCATTATATCTATTATATTTAACTTGTTGGTTTATCGATTTGCAAAAAAAATATATATATAGAAAAACGAATAGTCAAACGAACAAAAAAAGTTAATTATGTCCTATATTTAAGAACGAATGTAGTATTGGATATCTACTTGTCAAGTTATTGTAATGAATTTATTATTTTATTTAACAAGTTGTATCGCAGTGAAATTTACTAAATACATAAGATGGACCATGACAAACTGAAAACAATCTATAAGATATACTTGTGAGTACAATTTTAAAAAAATGACTACATGCCGTTAAACATTTAATCTCAAGTTTGATTAAAAAAATTTTAAATTCCAAATAAGAAAACAAAACCCTCCTTCCACACATTTCAAAGTACTTCCTCAGTTCCGCATCTCGCTCCCTCCTGAAATCCCGAGTCCCGACATGGGAAGCAAGAAGAAATCGAAGCCGAGCAGGAGCAAGAAGAAGGCCAGAACCAGCGCCGACCAGGCCCTAGCCCTGGACTACGTCCGCGCCTGGGCGCACCCCGCGCCCCCGGAACCCTCGGCGGCCGATGCTGACACTGACGACTTCCTGCCGGCTCAGGCTGCGCGCGGCGGCGGTGGCGGCGACGTGCTATTTGAGCTCCACTCCCACTCAAACCACAGCGACGGCTTCCTCTCCCCCACCGCGCTCGTCGAACGAGCCCACCGCAACGGGGTGAGTGATTAAACCTTGAATGGCCTCTAGTCCGTTTGCCCGCTAGGTGTTTGAGGAAATGCTTGTGACGTTTGTTCGTCGGCGTTGTACTGTGCTTTGTGGGATTCGACTTCGATGGACTCGTCGTCTTTACTTGTGGAGCTAATCCAAGCATTGCATTGTGAAATTGCACATGTTGTTATACCTGCCAATGTGGTAGCTGTGTAGAAATAAGTGGCATGCACATGTTTATAGGACTGCTCCCCTGTCTATAGTCTTAGTATCTGGAAGTGCGGCATTGATGCCTGCATTATCTAACAGGGAAGCAGATTCCTTGGATGTTCCAAATTCCAACTCCCTCGGTGATAGGTTTGTTTAAATTTAAGCTGTTATTATCTTCTGACGCGCATTGGGTAGTTCAGATTCAGATGGTGCGTTACTTAGATAATTGCTGCTAATAAAAATGATTCCCCATGAAATGTTTCATGAATCATATACCATAACCTGCCTCCTAAAGTTTTCGCATGGTTGTGCGCTTTAATGTTATCTATTGGTGGGCACATATTGCAAATTTCGGAGTGACTAAACTATATGTGTTTGTGGTGTAGGTGAAAGTTCTTGCCCTAACAGATCATGACACTATGGCTGGCATACCAGAAGCTGTTTCAGCAGCTTCCAAGTTCGGCATTAGAATAATTCCTGGAGTTGAAATCAGTGCGCTGTATAATCCAAGGTAATTGCCCTTTAGTTTCTTGAGAAGAGAGCTTTTTCTATTGTGTTTTGAATAAAAATCATCAATGGTATGCAGCTTAATGAATCAAGCATCCTATCGTTGCAGACTCTCATAAATAGATCTGCAATATTTTTTTAATGCTCCATTGCCTTTCAAATAAAATGATACTGTACACAACATTTAAGCAGTTCTATTATGACTAGGGATATTAAATATGATGATTCATTATTCTGAATTTCATTTTCTATAAGGGAAGTTGCTGGTGCTGGTGAGCCTGTTCATATCCTTGCATACTATGGTACATGCGGTCCATCAAGATCCGATGACTTGTACAGCATGCTATTGAACATCAGAGATGGGAGATACTTACGTGCAAAGAATATGCTGACAAAGCTGAATAGACTCAAACTGCCGATAAAGTGGGAGCATATAACTAAAATTGCTGGTGAGGGAGTGGCACCTGGTCGACTGCATGTAGCAAGGGCTATGGTTGAAGCAGGTTATGTAGAGAATGTAAGGCAAGCGTTCAACAAGTATCTTGGTGATGATGGCCCTGCATATGCCAGGTTAACACTTATCCCAAATAAGCATTTCCTATGGTGAGAAAGATCTTTGTGCTGATTAATAGGGCCTCTGTTTTTTGCAGAGGAAGTGAACCACTTGCTGAGACTGTTGTGCAGTTAATTAGTCGTACTGGGGGTATATCTGTACTCGCTCATCCTTGGTCACTGAAGAATCCGGATGCAGTAACCAGGTCTTTAAAAGGTGCTGGCCTTAATGGTATGGAGGTCTACAGAAGTGATGGAAAGGTTGATGGTATGTGTGCTACAAACTTACACTTTATGCACGATGACTTGAGATAGAACAGAGGACTCTGGCAGTCCTGTCATGCGCTAAAATTTTATTTTGCATATGTTGGTCCTATTGAAAGGGTATTTTGGTCATTACTCATTATGACATTTTAAGGAACATTATGTTGTTTATTTCTACAGCCTTTAGTGAATTAGCTGAGAAGTATGGACTTCTGAAACTTGGAGGTTCAGATTTCCATGGAAGAGGCGGGAAAGATGAATCTGACATTGGCACGATTAAGCTTGCTATTACAACTTTGTGCTGCTTCTTGAAGATGGCTAGGCCTATCTGGTCTACTGCTATGAAGGACATCCTACTTAAGTTTGCAGAGGAGCCATCTTCTGCAAATCTAGGCAACATAATTAAGTTTGGACGACTTACCAATGCTGATGGTTTTTCTCCAATAAACAATGGTATCGATGTTGTTGATTTCTGCTTATCTTCATGGTCAAGCAATGATGACATGGAAGATGTTGAACTGGAGGAGGTAAGATTGAAGCTGGCTCATTATGCAGCAGAAAGATGACATCAACTGCAAAGCCATCTCGAGCAATGTTCTCCCCCTTGTTGCAACTCACTATCTGTGTTTTGCCTTTTCCTTTGCAGCCCATTAGAACTAATATGTTTCTTTACTGGTTGATGACCTTGTTGAAAGTAGGTATGCTGAATCTGGTGGTCTTTGAACATTTTAATCAAGAGTGTATATTTCTCTATGATAATTTAAGCATGCAACATTAAAATGATGGGCATATCAGCACATTAGTAAACTGTTTCTTAAATGAGTCGGTCACCATCTGTCTATAAGCATAGGAATGAATTGTGAATATCTTTTCTCCTGTCCCTGTTCTATTATCCTTGTTATTCCTTCTATGTTCTTGATTGTTACCTGTGAGAATGATGGTTGTCCTGTCTATTTATGTAGCTTCCACCAATTTCATTCAGTAAAGTTAATATTTTTTTGAGCCACAGTAAAGTTAATATTTAACAATCTATCTGTCGACTTGTTAAAAAAAACGAACTATCTGTCGACTTGCATTGTTTAGGTGTTTTTAAGGTAGACCATGTTTTCTGCTTCTTGGATATAAACTAACTTCACTCGAATCATTTAGCTATGAATATTAGGCCTCCTTACTAAAGCAAATTAAAATGGCATATACTATGCATATAGATAAAACTTTAGCTCCTGCCAATATTGACCTGCAGGCTCAGTCTGGATCAACAAATAATTTTATGTTTAATGCCAACATCCATGGCATCCAACTTATGACCACCGAAACGTAGTAGCTAACTGATAATGTATTGCAATTATCTATATGGTAATTCAAATTTCATGAGCATCTTGACAAATGAACTCCCTGTTATGGTTGTTGTGGCTTATTAGTTATTATTCTCTTGTGCATTATCTTGGAATTATTCTCTTGTGCATTATCTTGGATCTCTTAATCCTCATCTTTAATTTTCAAATTTGTAAACATTATCCTAGACCTAGAGGCATCGAGAATATTAAAGTTTTGTGCTTTTCAACTAAAAAGTTGCGGCCTTGGCTACAGACCTGTTTACCAACACTAGTCTTGTATGTCTTAGGAACTGTGAACAACAGTTTGAGTGCTCCATAGTTTCTTTCCAGTCAAGTAACAATCACAGAATTTCATCTTTAGGTAGTAATGTGTATGTAGAAATGGGGACTAAATACTCCCTTCGTCCCAAATTAGTATTCATTTTAACTTTTCTAGATGCATAACTTTTGTTATGTATCTACTCTGTAGATAGAATATATATCTAGTTGCAACAAAAGCTATGTACCTAAAAAGTCAAAACAATTACTCTCTGTTTCAAAATACTTGTCGTTTTTGCTTTTCTAGATACATTCATTTTATTATGTAGGTAGACATAAATATATATCTAGGTGCATAGTAAATAGAATGATCTAAAAAGCCAAAATGACAAGTAATTTGGAACAGAGGAGTAGTACTTTCGGATGGAGGGAGTAAGCGCGAGGTGATCAACAAAAAATGAACCATTGTGGCAGCCCTTGTTTTGTAGCGGCCCGTGTGGGGGCCATTGTGACCCCAGCTTTCTGGTTCCACGGTAGTGAATTATGCCCAAAGTGGTGAGGTCAAATGTCATGTTGTCATACTCATGTTTTTTTCCTATGTACTACTCCTTTATCATGTTACTTTTTTTTTTAATCTGCTGACTACTTTAGTTATATCATCTGAGCTGTTGCTGAGCCGCATGCATTCATCAAATTTGTCACATGTTTCCTGATAGGGCATGGAGACCTAACCATTCCGCTCAGTGCATGATCAGCCCTGTTGCCAGTTTGGTTGCTGTGTCATTAGTCCCTAACCCTTCCCCCTCCGGGCAGCGTAATGGCCACTAATCCTTGCGCATTTGTTTAATTTACCCCCCCCCCCCCTGATGAACAACAGCCACGATTTCATTTAAAAAGATCATCACCCGCATGTAGTATTTTTTGACCTACACTTTAGAAGATTATCTCCGCACCCCCCCCCCCCGTGTGATGTTAGACCACCCAGCGTAACAAGACTGTTTGTGCGGATGGACCAAGACACCATGAACTTTGATAAGTGTTGCAGACCCATCACCTTGTCTGCTTCTGTTTTTGTACATTCTTTTTCGCAAGAAGAGATGATGGTTGCTTTGTGGGCCTACGTATGGCTAGCTGTGGTCTAAGTGTTAGACTGTGATATCTACTAATCCCCTGGAAAGTGGTGGAGAGGTGGTTTAGTTGGTGCCCTCTCGCATCTCCCGCTGTTTGCTTCGAGATGCTTCGTTAATCCTCCGAACCAGAACCAATCCCTGTGCTAACTGCTGCTATGAGCCCCTATCGCTTCACTATTTGGCAACTTGCTTTGTGTCTTGATGATGTAACGGAAGGGCCGTGCACACTGTAGGACACCGTGCTGCTCAGGCTACCAGTACCTGTTCATCCAGAAGCCTTGCAACTTGCA
This sequence comes from Cenchrus fungigraminus, assembly GCA_036936925.1. Taxonomy (NCBI): domain Eukaryota; kingdom Viridiplantae; phylum Streptophyta; class Magnoliopsida; order Poales; family Poaceae; genus Cenchrus; species Cenchrus fungigraminus. The sequence continues at coordinate 132,478,709 of CM072777.1, forward strand.
AGAAGCAACACGAAAACCCAGTTCGCATCGAGATGTTTCGTTAACCCTCCTGTAATAAAAAGTTCGCGTGGCAACTGGTAACCCCCTCACTTCACTGAGAGTTCTTGGGTTCTGGAAGGTCGTTGAACTGCAGGAACCGTGCTTGTCAAGGCCAAGCTATAGGAAGTTCGCAACGAACCACCACCGGAACTTGATTCGGGCTCGAAGGCGCAAACAAAATCCCTTTTAAAGCAAAGGTAAACCTGTGATCGTCTTGTGGTTAGGCACCTCCCTCCCCACTCCCACTCCCATCGACCATGAGATCGCGCGGATCCGAAAGCCTGGTACCTCTCGTGGCGAGGACCCGACACGTCAATATTCCCCCCGCCGATTCCGGCCGCCGTTCTGTGGCTGCGGACGCCTTCAACCCCGCCCGCTTTCCCTTCATCTTCCGCCGCAGCGGCGGCGGCCAGAACACGCGCCGCTGTCGTTGGCCATGGCCCGGAGCAGTGGAGATTGGGAGGAGCGGAGACTGCTCCGTGAGACCGTGACCGCACGAAAAGCCACTTTCTTTTCTGCACTCCGAGTACTCTCGTGCTCCGATCACTTGCGAAAAGGAAAAGACGTGGCGGTACTACTAGTACTAGGCTACTACCAGTACGCACTGATTGGAATTTGAAGCGAGCAGAAGGGCAGGGAAGGGGGAAGGGTTTTGTGCAATGTGGCGAGCGCCTTTATCTGTCTGGTCAACAATCGAGTCTCTCGCTCTCCTCCTCACTCTGGTAGGTTTTCTTTTCGGAACAGGAAATGGAATCGTTTGCTTCGCATTTCCGTTCTCCAGTGCACAGAGAACCCGTCGGCGTCCAATCAACCGCCAAACCATGATCGCGAAGAATGGCGCTAGAAATAATTGGTGGTAAAGAATGACCATATGATCGAGCGGCCTTTGCGTCACCACTCAGGCACTCACCACCATCGTATCTAGTACTAGTACGTGTTCGTATGCAAAGCCTTTTTCTGCTCCGTATTGTATTCTCGTACAAGGTGATTAATCTGATCTGTGAGAGATGATTGGCTGGAGAAAGAATTGTTTACCAGTAATCTGCTGCTCCCTCACCAGTCACCACGGCGTCGACATGCTAGCAGCAGCGCATTCGGAGGCCGTAGCAAACAAGCTGCCGCGTAGACCGTAGCAAACAGCCATGTGACAGCTAGATCCGATCTTACCAGGTCAGACCGCTCCTCGGCCAATCACCAACTGCCAGATGCCCACCGCTCACCGGCACCTGCCCGGACACGCTCGTCCCTTTGCGGTGAACTGACCTCGGCTGGTGCCGGTAACATACAAGCGCGGACACCCGGCGTCCTCCGGTTGGCCCAGACCTACTCCCCGCGCGCTTATAAAAGATCCCGGCTAACGGCTGCTTCTTGCTCATCGACTGATCGCTCCAGCCTTCGCGACTCCCGAATCGCTTGCGCTTGTAAAAATCTCTCGCTAGATTCTCGCGCCTTCCTCTTCTGTTTCTTCCAGCTGCTGCTGCTCGGCTGCTCCATGGTTACGACGACGATAGACTGGCACGGCCGCAACGCCGCCGCTCTACTGCACGAGATGGCGGCGGACAGCAAGGAGCTCGTGCTTGCGCTTGCGGCCGCCCCGCCCATGCACCAGCCTCCGACCATCTCGTTCGCGTACCCCTGCGGCTCCGGCGTGGAGCGGCAGGGCGCGGCGAGCTCGCTCCTCGGCGCCGGCGCCGGCCTCACGCCCGCGCAGGTGCTCCAGCTGCAGTCGCAGCTCCAGTTCCTGCGCCGGCCGGCTGGCGGCGGCGTGCTGGCCGCGGTGGCCGCGCACCCGATGAAGCGCCCGGGCGTGGTGCAGGCGCCGGCGCCGCGGCCGGTGTCCAAGCTGTACCGCGGCGTGCGGCAGCGGCATTGGGGGAAGTGGGTGGCGGAGATCCGCCTGCCGCGCAACCGCACCCGACTCTGGCTCGGCACCTTCGACACCGCCGAGGAGGCCGCGCTCGCCTACGACAGCGCCGCGTTCCGCCTCCGCGGGGACTCCGCCAGGCTCAACTTCCCCGAGCTCCGGCGCGGCGGCGAGCACCTCGGCCCGCCGCTCCACGCCGCGGTCGACGCCAAGCTCCACGCCATCTGCAACGGCACCGACGTAGCGCCGCCGCAGAACCAGGGCCAGAACCAGAGCCAGAGCCAGAGCAACGCCACGGCGGCGACAGCAGCAACAACTCCGAGCACATTCTCCTCGGCGATGGCGAGCCCGGACGTCAAGAGCGAGCCGGGCTGCTCCGGAACCGAGAGCTCGTCGTCCGCGGACGGCGACGTGTCCTCGACCGGCTCCTCCGACGTGGTTCCGGAGATGCAGCTTCTCGACTTCTCCGAAGCGCCATGGGACGAATTCCACCTGCGCAAGTACCCCTCGCTGGAGATCGACTGGGACTCGATCCTTTCGTAACGCGAAGGCTCTGCTTGTCCTTCTTGGCCCCCTGGTGGCCTTGTTCCTGATCAAACTGTTCGTGGTTGCTCTGTACTTCACAGCGCTCAAAAGATCAAAGTGGTGTCATGGTGTTTAGATACTTGTTGGTTTAGGTTTTGGGTTTGATCATGTCTATCATCAACCCCTGGTCTGCTTGGTTTTTAAATGGCATTGCCAGGAAGGAGGTCTCTGCACTTTGGGTTATGGAAATTACTATTCTGCATGCAAAGATCTCGTGTACATTTGAATCTACACTGTAGTTGCAATATAATCCAATAAATACCACTTTGAGACGCTGAATTGCTGATGGTTTTTTGTTCATTATTCTTATCCATATGTTACTGTTCATATAATAGCATACCGCAAAGGGGATGGGAATTGTATATGAGTTAGAACAAATGAATGTTGATTTTACACTGAACAGTAGGACATTCATGACTATATGTGGACTATTTAACTGTAGCAAGTAGCAATGAAGAAGCACATTTTGATTAGGATCAACCAAAATGCTGAAAACATGTGATTTGCTACGCGGGGAGTGTTAGGTTACGTCACTGCGATATATGAATGTTGATGATTTTACCACGGAATTGCTTTGCCTTTTTGGAATGATGTGGTCGTGTAATTTCCATTTCATATTCAATCTTCATGTCATTGTAAAGATCTGAATCGTTACCACTTGCCATTGGACACAAATGATGCCAAACGCATTTTCAACTGGATAAAAAGGTATTTTCAAAATTTGATGTGCAGAAGCTTTTAAAATCTCTTCTTGAACCACTTTTAAAGCATTCGACTTCCGTGCACAAAGAGATTTTCAAACTACTTCTCAAATTTCTCAAATATACGAAGTCTGTAATTTGTTAGCTCAAAATCAAAGTAACTGATAGGAAAGGTGTGATGTTTTCCCCAGATCTTGACACTAACCTTTGTGCTAGTCCTTGCAGCACATATCTTATTTCGAGTAGTACTAGATGATTATATGCATACTATGTCTGTTGCTGCGTCGAGGGAAAGCATCTGGATCTCTTTTTTCGCTTGTTCGTAGTTTAAAATGACCACAGTGTCATGTGGGGAAGTCAGTACTCCACGTTATCACAACGTTGCTTTGGCTTAATATAATGCTAATCCAATTCCCAAGAAGGGAGAAAACCAGGTAATTAGATGGCATCTGGCAATCACCACAATTTACTTGGTTCCTCTCAAAGTTCAGTGCACACTGTTCCGTGCAACTTTGTCGCTTCTATCAAGCAATTCGTTTGCCTTTCGGTTGATGCATGAACCTTGAGAAACGCGTTAATTGGCACTTGGCTCTGTCTTTGGTTCATTAGAGAACTTGAAGCTTGATCAGAAGCTTTGTATTCCTTCTGTGAAAAAAAGAATTTGAAAAACAAAAACCACATTCAGTTGACAAGCTTTTGTTTGCCGTTGGTTTAAGTTTCAACATAAGCCTAGCCTACCATTGGAAATATACTGCAAGCATTGGTACCAAACTTTAAATAAGTGAAACTGGAGGTCGATCAAGGTCCTGATAATCTATTCTGTTGATTTTAAAGTATTAATGCTCAACTTGCTAATCCTGGTTGGTTTATGTCACTTTACAGATCAGTATGATCTATCCACAGCTTGCTTTTGTGGTCATTTTCATGCTCTAGTGATCTAGTCCATCATGGCATTGACCATTCATATTTTCTTATGCATATCCTCTCATGGAAGCTGGAGATAGATAAGCAGAGCTTGCAGAAAAGCACTAATAATGCTCAGCCATTGTCAGGTGAGGTCAACCCCCATAATCCCTGTCCCAGTGTCAACGCTACTCTCTTAGAGCACTCAGGAGATTGGGCAGGGATGCCCACTAGCCACTATGTTGCCACCTGCCCGTGCCAATGCCATGATGGTCCACTGCATATCTAGCTCTGAGCTGACTTGTTGATCTCAAAGGCTAGAGACCTAAGAATTGAGGACTATGAGCTAATGCCAGCATTAGTTTAAAATTTAAAAAGAACTGATCCGTTGAAAAGATAGTTGGGATGGAGGGGAAAGGAAACCCAACCAGCAATTCAACCCATGAGTTGGTCATGACAACAAGATTCACTTGGCAAGAAAAGGCTACCCTCTTAGTCTTAGGGATATGTTTGTAATCACATAGGCTGATAGGCTTGATCATGACATTTCAGTGTATAGCTTAGCTTGGTAAGCGTTGACCCCGAGTAAAGTAAGCAGAGATATTCATGCTTTATGAAGCTTTCTGTCATGGCTGTGCTAGGATTCCATAAGCCGTCTTGGTTTCATTTTGCTTTGTTGACCGGGTTTCCCATGCGAGATTGGTGCACAAACTGCAGACTTTGCTGAGAGTCTGTGGCTGCCTGGAACTGGGTGAAGTAGGGTGCGTTTGGCAGGGCTCCGGCTCCGGCTGTGGCAGCTCCGGCTGTGGCTGTGCTGGTGGAGCGGATTCTGTGAGAGAGCTGAATCCGTTTTAGGAAAACGTTTGGCAAAACAGCTTCTCGTGGCTGTGTACCATAGATAAGAGGATGAATTGTCCATAATACCCTTCTATTTTCCTTTTTTATTTCTTCTTATTTTCCTTTTCTTTTTTCATTTCACTTTTTTCCTTCACATTTTTTCCTTTTTTTCTCTCCTTCCGTTATTTCCACCGCCACCTGCCCATTCCCCACCCTTCCTTCCATTCGCATCCCGTCACCCCCATTCGCATCCCGTCGCCCCCCAACCCCACCTAGGATTCGTCGCCGGCGCTCTCCCCGCCTCCCACCTCCATCGCGCCGCCGGCCGGCCGGCTCTGCCTCCGCATCCTCCCGCCTCCCGCTGAGCTCCTCCACCACCCTCAGTCCGCCGCCGGTCGCCGGCCTCCTCCACCCCCAGCCCCAGCCGAGCACCGGTCGCGGGCCCTCTCGCCGGCGCCAGCGTGCGACAGAGTCGCGCGTGGCTCCGTCGAGGGGCTCCGCCGCCGGGTGCTAACGGCGAGGTGGGGCGAGCGGTCTCCTCCGGTCCTCCGGTCCTCCTCCATCCGTCGGCCTCCTCCGGTCCTCCTCCTCCGTCGCCCGTCGGCGGATCCAGAGCGACGGCGCCGGCGGATCCAGGTATGCCCCCTTCCCAGCTCGCCGCAACATCCCCCTTCATCCCGCGCTCGCTGCAACCGCCGTGCCAGGATGGACCCCACCGGGGGCATGGCTGGCAAAAGGCGGGGAGGAGCCGCGGGAGCTGCGGGGGAGCCCGTTTTTGCAGCTCCCCCCGACCTCCCCGCTCCAGAGTCGGGGTTCCCGAGGCGCTCCTCCCGCGGAGCCATTTTCGGAGACCGTTTGGCAGGGCTCCGTCCAAAACGGCTCCCGGAGCCGCGGGAGAAGCCCTGCCAAACGCACCCGTAGTATGAGCCAGCGAATGTTTGATCTGTTTGACTTACTCAGTTGTCACTTGCCAAACAATCCAAACGTCAGTAGGAACCATTATTGTGATCTATGAGTAGTTGGACAGTTTTGATTGCAAGGTGCAGAAAGATGGATGGATAATGAACTGAAACTCTGAAAGTGAAGCAGTGCTCATTGTGCATGAACCCTACCTTTGAAGAAAAAAACGGTACTCCTGTCCTGCAGATTGGTACACTGAATATGAACTAGGCATGTGCGTGCGTGCGTGCCATGCTGATTCTTAACACAATCACGGGTCTGGGGCGAGTAGTGGGCAGCAGGGGGGAGCTGGCGCGCGGGGTATTATTCAGTGCCCAAAGCCATGTCGGCAGCGCTCAAGTATCTGTCAGGCGCCACACTGCCATAGTTGACCTGGATGCTCTCGCAATCTACTGACAAGTGTCGATTCAGCAATCGATCTGAAAAAGGAGTTCATACATGCGCATTAATATGCGCTTCTTTTTACGAAAACTGCTATGATCATGTAGGGAAAGGGGTCATGGCCTCATGGGACATTGCCATGTTCAGCTCGCCGCCATCTGTCTGTCTGTTTCAGTACTCACGATGAATGCAACGAGTTCAGGCTCCTCTCTGGGCCTTTGCAAGATCATTCTTGCCTTCGTTGCTGGGATCGTCGTTGTTGTGGGATCGTTGTTGACACTTCAATTCCAAATGGGTTTAGATTTCCCCCAAAGCACACATCACATTTCCCCCTTTCCTCCCTTCTCAGTTCTCACTCAGCACAACCTCGAGTAGGAGGAAAAGGAGAGGGCCTGGAGTGGGCTGAAGGAGAGGAGGCAGGAGGTTTCAACCGGGCTGGAAACATTGGACTAAACTGGAGTGGGCTGAAAGAGAGGAGGCAGGAGGTCCAGTTGGGCCGATGCTGGGCTGGTATTAGGAAGAAAATGTTTTTTTGGAATTTTTTTATATTTTTTTTCTTTGATTTTCGAAAAATAAATGGACGAACCAAAAATTTCGAGAAATATACATCTGCCGCCAAACCCCGTGTCGCACGAAGGCAGCATGCCTGCCGCTGTGCCCCACGGCGTTAAGTCCCTGCTGCCGTGGGGTACAGCGGCAGGAGAGCACCTCTGGCGGCAGAGCCGCGCGGCACGGCGCCAGGACCCTGCCGCCCAGCGCCACGGCGGCAGGCTGCCGCCGTGCCACGTGGCGGTAAGGACATTTTTATTTTTTTTTAATTTTTCATTTTAAAACACTTTTAACCTTTTTAAAAAACAACAAACTGATAAGTGTAAGCATAATCACAAGATCATATCATAATTAACGAGTAGATGCAAATAGTTTATACAAAATCATGGTAAAAGTACTACTACATCTAAATGCGTCGGTGCCTCTTCGGCCTAACAGCTCTAGCGTCAGCCCAGGTGTGGTCCCGGTCGTACGTCCAGGGGTCAGGTGCCCTGACCACCCGCGGTCCGAACTGGTCGGGAGACGGTGTCGCCATGGCGGCCTGTGACGAGCCTGCAGCATCCGGTGTCGCTCCGCCCGCCGGTGTCGCTCCGCCGGCCGGTGTCGCTTCGCCGGCCGCCGGGGTCGCTCCGCCCAGTGGCTGTGTCGGCTGAGTCCCAACCGGTGCCTGTGTCAACTGTGACGGGCCAACCTCCTCGGCCTGTTGCAGGGCATCCAGGGTCGCGAGAATGTCGCCGTACCCCATCTCATCCCAGGCCAGCTGATCCTCGGTGGTCGTGTCGAAAGCAGGCTGGAACATAAGCGGAGTGGACGAGGAAGGAATATCTGCCGCCGCAAACTGAAAGGCTGGCGGTCTGAAACCTCCTGACGGAAAGATCGGCGCTCTAGGTGCCGTCGTCTCCGGCTGTCGAGGCCCGGCTGTCGGAAAGAGCGGCGGTCGCCCTGTACGATTAGAATATAGTATAACCACAAACACACAATAATTGCGTGCATTACTTGAAAATAAGGTCCACTGAAAGTACCCGCGCCGGGGGGAACAAACGGCCGCTGCACGTAGGTGTGCGGGCCCTGCGCCTGTGGCTGCTGCTGTGCCGTCGGAGCCGAGAAGCCGCCGGCAAAGGTGGAAGGCGCCTGCTGCGAAGCCGCTGTCGAGGCGGAGCTCGAGGACGACGCTGGGTGGCGCGGAAGGAGAGGAATCTCTGCGGCGCCGGCGTAGTTCACGACGGCAGAGTACCTCGTGGCAACATGGAGGATCCTGTCGTACGTGCCCTGGTGCTGGTGAGGCCCCCAGGTAAAACACTGCTCCCTCGCGAACGCTGCGAGCCGCACGATCTCAGCAAGCACGTCGTGCTGCTCACAAAATTAGTAACACATGTTATAATGAAAAGTCATATGAATGTAATATGTTTGCAGTATCGTAGCTTACCGCTGTGTCGGCGGTCTGGTCTCGGCGCACCGGGTACGTGGTGTCCGGCAGGATCCTGTCGTGGTCCGGGACCGGTGGCGGTGGCGGGGTAGCAGGCACGTACGTCACCCGCGTCCGCGTCCTCGGGAGGTACCACTGAAGGTACGCTACCTAGGCCGCGCCGTCGTGAAGGTGGTGCTCGGTGACGACGTTCTCCTCGTGCGCCGCGGACGCCCACTCGTCCACGTACGGCTGCAGCTTGCCGACGAACGACGTCGCCGCAGCCACGCCCTTACGCGTCCACCTAGCATAGATGAAACATAAAATTATTGGCAACTGACTATTTGTAACGGAAAATAATTATAACTGACAAATGGTAGCTCACCTGTGCGCTGTAGCCGGTAAACGTGGCGCAGCGGGTACTGGCGCCTCCTGGAAGAGGCCGAACTGCCTCATCACCCGGTGGACGACGTACTCCTCGACGTAGACGTCGAAGACTAGTCGTCGCCGCGTCATCCAGTACGCTTGGTCTCGGGAGCACAGGGACGAGAGCCTCTGTGGTGCGTGGGCAGCGACCATGGCAGGAGCGTACGGCGTCCACCGGACCTGGGCATCGACCATCCAGTCGATCTGACCTACGAAGTCCCTGTACGCCTTCTTCGGCTGCTCCCCAGCCCAAACGTGCTGCAAAGAACATGAAAAGTTAATTGAATCGAACTAAAGAACTCATAACGCGAAGAAAACGATAAGGGAGGTCATTACCTTCCGGAGGCACCACAGAGAACCCATGGGAGGTCCGCTGGGTCGGTGTCTTCTGGCAGCGACACGTACTCCGAGAGGTCGGCCTTGGGCCGACCGATGTCGAACCGCTCGTGGATCCACATCTGCAGCAGGAGAGGGCACCCGAGGAGGATCCCCTCCTTACTCGCCGGCCTCGACACTGCCAAACACAGCCCCCTGTAGATAGCTGCCAGAACAGCGCTGCCCTAGCTGATCTGGGGTATCTGGTCGAGGGGTGCGTCGGCGATCTTCTGAGCCCAGGGGAACAGGTACCTCGACACCGAGTCTCCCGCTGACTCGCAGAACAGCACCCACCCGAACAACCAGAGCAGGTAGACCTCCAAAAACCTGTCTGACGTCGGGTCGTCGGCCTCGTCCGCCATGTAGTCAGCCTGCACACACACAAAGGTCCATCGTCACATTCGTTTAAAATGCAATAAGAGTTAGAATCACGTACGCTGAATTGCTGGATCCAAGTCCAGGTGGGCCCGTGGGTGTCGGCGAAGGGCACGTACGGCGCTGGCGCGCGATCGTTCCGAGGAACGTTCGCGAACCGAGCAAGGAAGTCAGCGTGCCACGTCGCGGGGATGTCGATCGGCCCCATCGCCTCGCCAGCACACGGCAGTCCTCCCAACATCGCGGCGTCCTCCAGACTGAGCGTCATCTCACCGACGGGGAAGTGGAACGTGTGTGTCTCTGGTCGCCACCGGTCCATGAACGCGGCGATCAGCGGGGTGTCATAACTGAACCGCGTCAACCGCTCCGCCCGGGGAACCTGAGCTCGTAGCCTGTCCCCCTCGACCAACCGCGCAAAAGGGAGAAGTCCTGCAGCGCGTAGCCTGAAAAAAAACAAAATTAATTTACATAACGCAATTACTATTGTAAACAAACAGAAATAAATAATAATTATGAATTACGTACTTCGGAATCCACCGCTGGTGTATCGGCATCAACGTGCGGGTCGTTCGGCAACGTATGTTGCCGGGCGAACGTCCAAGAACAGCCGACACGTACGAGCGGTGGTGCCGGTCTACCGCCTCGTCGAACAACTCCGGCCGTACGTACTCTAACGGTGCAGCCATAACTGCAAAAAAATAACATAATTTAATCAATTAGTCGAATTATACTAATTAAAATGAATTATGTGAATTTAAACCATTTTCTACGTTTTTATATCAATTTAATCTAATTATGTGAATTATAACCATTTTCTAGTAATTTTAAATGAATTAAAACGAATTATGTGAATTTAAACCATTTTCTACGAATTTTATATCAATTTAATCTAATTATGTGAATTATAATCATTTTCTAGGAATTTTAAATGAATTAAAACGAATTATGTGAATTTAAACTATTTTCTACGAATTTTATATCAATTTAATCTAATTATGTGAATTATAACCATTTTCAAGGAATTTTAAATGAATTACAACGAATTATGTGAATTTCAACTATTTTCTACGAATTTTATATCAATTTAATCTAATTATGTGAATTATAACCATTTTCTAGAAGTTTAAAACCAATTTAAACGAATTATGTTAATTAAAATAATTTTTTAATACTTTTATATTAATATAATCTAATTATTTAAATTATAACTATTTCTAAAATTTTTGAAATTTCTAAACTAAACTAAACTAAGTTAACTAAACTAACTAACTAACTAAACTAACTACACTAACTAAACTAAACTAAATTTAGAAACATACCTCACTCAAAAGTGCTCCGAAGGGTTGAAAGCCGAAGATTGAGAGGAGAGAGGGAGGGAGGGGTCGGTGGCGGCAGCCGTCGCCCCCTTATGTAGGGGTGACGCTGTCGGGCACGGCGTCAGGATCCTGCCGCCTTGGGGCACGGCGCTAGGGTTCCTGCCGCCGTGCCCCACGGCGGCAGGAATCTGACCCCACCTGGCAGGTCAGCCGACCGTTGGCGGCACCCCTACCGCCGTGCTCCTGCCGCCGTGGGGTTTGGCGGCAGATGTATATTTCTCGAAATTTTTGGTTCGTCCATTTATTTTTCGAAAATCAAAGACAAAAAAAAAATAAAAAAAATTCCTTTTTTTGGAGTGCAAGAATTGCCTCAACTTCCTGGTTGGCGAATGGCGATCTGACGAGAAATCTCCCGCCTAACAGCAGGGCTGGTAATGTCAGGGGTGTTGTAAAACAATCGGGACTCCGTATGGATGTAAAGAGGGATTAGAACAGTTGCTTGTGGGCTTTTACTAAAAATCTAGACTTAGCTTAGAGTGTATATACGGAGGAGCACACCTATTGTAAGATATTGATTTGAGAAATAAAGAGAAGCTCCATCTATATTGTGCTTTGTCTACTTGTTTACTTTGTTCTTATGTTTGTCATAAGAGATGTGTGAGAGAGAAGATTCGACTGTTGACGACGTGTTCCACAACACGTTATCAGCACCACCACTCTTCGTCGACTACGTCGGAAGAGTCGCCATCAAGCTCGACTTCGGCGATCTCGCCGTCGTTCACGCTGACGACTACTTAGACGACGTCGACTATATCTACGTCGTTAGCGAACGGATCTGCACCGACTCGCCATCAAGCAGGCATGTCTACGACCATGCCTAACATCCTACGCGGCATGTATCTACTGATAACTACCCTATGCAGCAAGTGGAGTAGATCACATTGGTGAAACGAACCGGATTTCCGAGAATGGAAACCCGATCCCTGCACCTCAGTGATAGTTCCAGGAGGCTATCACGTGCAATCCTTGTCTCAGAAAGTAACAATTCCATACAACACAGAAGGAAATTTAGAAGATCCACATAATTAATATTATTATAAATAATCATCTGAGTACATCATTTCGGCACATGCCGGGTACAAGTCCAACGGGACTGAATCAAACAGAGTAAACATCTACGCAGCGGAACTCATGTAGCGAAGTAGACACCATCTCCCATAGGCCGCTCGAGTGTAGAACAAGCCTCAGTCCTCCCATCCGTCGTTCTCGAAGTCGTAGTCGGGCTCCTGGTCTGAAAGTCCGTCATCTACTCGATAAGCGAGTAGGTCATGTCAGCTTCCCAACAAAGAGCATAAGCAAATAAATAATTCTAGTATGCATGGATAAACCTATATAGGGCAGTAGAAGGTTATGCATGCATCGGCAGCAACATCAAGGAAAGCAGAAATGCAAAGAGGTCACCATCTCCGAGGAGATCCACACCTCTGAGGCCCACGCCTCCGGGGTCAACACCCCAACCAAGGAAAGTACACCAAAGCACCGAATCTCAACCGAGACACATCATCCTACTCTCATCTGCGATGTGGGGTCACCAACTCCTATCCCCACATCTCAACGGCATCAAGCCGGGCCCACACACTCGGGGGAGAGAAGTAGCAAAAAAAGAGACGAGCTAGAGTAACAGATCGAAGGACTGTCCATACCAGTGGACACAAACTATAGCTATTGGTTTAACACTCTGCAGAGGTTGTACAACTGGACCCCCAGATAGGGCAGAAACAGATGTCTCCGTTCCACATCCCTACCTAACGACCGGAGACCTAGCAGTGGATAGCATTCTCCTGCCTCTCCGAGCCTGACTTGTCCTGAACCGGGGCGCAAAACTTGCCAACAGGGCCTCGAAGCTGTGAAACCATCCCCGGAGGAGCCGGGGCGATGTCTACTCGGGGGGTATAACCCGTTCCCCTCACACGATCTCACCGATCCACCTATAGGCTGGATGCTATCCACCAACTAGTTCTCAGACCGAACCCCGCCCATAACAAGGCGAACGGTTTGTACGAAAATAGCCCAAAGAAACATGGTTACACTGTCGATCGGTCCTTAATTGCAAAGAGCGAGCACTCACCAACTCCATCCGAACGACACGCTGCTAGGGCGGGAGGCCAGGTCGCATCTCCCCTAGACAGGCGTTCACAAGTAACCAAAGCGGCTCGCTCCCGCGGTAACACGTCAAGGATACACACTCACCCAAAACACACGCCAGAATACCGAGATATCTCAATCTCAGTCTAAACCGTAAATCTATCCATATAAAAGGGTAAAATATACAGATAGTAAGTATCGGGAACTAGCTAGGGGTCTGTAGCTAGTTCCAAAGGTAGGAAGTTCAAGGTACTGAATAAATCAAACCAAGGTATGGCTAAAAGATGGTCTATGCATTTCAAAAGCAACCATAAAAAATAATTAAGCACTAGCATCTAAAAGCATGCATAGGATCTATATGATCGGGAGTGACATGACACCTGGTTGGCGTCTGTAGTCCTGGTTGTAGTCGGGGTCGAACTCCTCCTCTGGCTCGTAGCTCGGGTCTACTCAGCACGAGATACGAGATGATCTAGGCATAAAACTGAAGAAACCCAATTTTAAAAGATCCAAAAAGACTCAAACTATCTACAAACAACACTGTCTCGATTTTAGAAAAAAAATAAAACTGGTTTCATATTTTTCGAAGTTATAAATAATTAGTTATAAAATTTCAAAGGTTAAAAGATTTATACAATACTTATAAAATCATTTATAAAACAGAAAAGGGTTTTTTATTTAAAATACTGGGATAACGTCAACATGACATCAGCATGACGTCAGTCTCCTCTGGTTAGTGGGCCGTTAATGGGCCAAAAATGTTAGTGGGCCGAATTCGGCCTAATGGACCAGCCCAACAGGGCCCAGTGGACTAAGTCGAGAAAGCCTCCCCAAAGTTAAAACTCCAGGCCGAACACACCCCTCGGCCCATGTGGGCCTTAACGGGCCGGACGGCCCAAGGCCAGTCCAGCCGAGGCCCTTGGACTTTTCTGGGCGCGTTTGTGCTCCCTGGTCTCTCCTGGGGTTCGGCGGCTCTCCCTCGCCACGCGAGCACGCGTCAGCGCGCCCCGGCGCGGCGCCCGACGGCAACGGCGAACGGCACACGGCGATTTCTGCGCTCCCAGCGACAAGCAAGTGCAAAGGGATGCCCTCTAGGGTTCAGTGGTTAGTCCTGCGCGGCCACGGCCCTAGGGTCGGGCATGTATGGCCGGCGCGCGGCGCGACATGAAGACGAGCTCGGCGCGGTGCGACGCGCGGCGGCGACAGAGCAGCGTATGATGGTTGGCGGCGGCTAGCACAACGCACTTGAGCCTGCGCGAGCCCAAGGCACGCACGAGCGGATGCATGCCTTGCGTTGAGCAGCGGCGGTTTGTGCGCACACAGGTACACACGCACGGCACAGAGGTGGCCGGTGGCGACATGGCGGCGACGGCGGTGCGCGAAGTTACGGCCAACGGCCAAGCCAACACGTGCTTGTGCACGGCGGCAACGCGGGGCTTAGGTTCCTGCACAAGAGGGGTGCGGGTCGAAGCCCGGTCACAGAACACGGCGAGCACATGGCTCAGGAGCACGGCGCGGCGCAACACAGGGGTGCGCTCCCATGGTAGAAAGAGGACATAGGATAGGTGAGAGGAAGCAGTAGCGTTTTCACATTGGGGCGATGGTGTAGGCGTAGCAGGCCTGACGAAGATGGGCGGCGCGGTGAGGTACACGGCGGCGCGGCGCACGACTCTACTCCGGCTTCAGCTTCACGCGGACAACTTCTTCCTCTTCACGAGCGGCTTCGGTCTTCGCGGCTACAGCTCCGACGCGGCGGCGGCGCGATGCGCTCCTCCTCTTCTTCCCTCTTCCTTCCTCCTCCACTTCTCCCTTCTTCCTTCTCTCGACGGCGGAACAGGGGAAAGGGGAAAGTCCCCAAATGTGCCTTGGCTTGCACAAGGGGCTCGGCCCCGGGGGTTTAGGGGCTTGGTCAGGTTGGCGCGAGGGCAAAGAGTGCACGCGCAGCTACTATTGGCTGCCACGACGCAAAGCGCCGACGTGGCTGCGTGGGAGAGGCTAGCGGGTGCGCGGCGACGTCACAAGGCAGGGGTAGAAGGGCTTTTGGCCCGGCGGATCGCACGAGGTGCTCCCTGCAGGGCTTGGCTCGACGTCCGTGCCAGCCGGGCGGGGCTGTCCCCTCGACCGGGCGCATTGGCACGCGAACGGCGGCGAAAAGGGGAAAAGGAGGGTGCGGGTGTGAACGCGGCGACTGGTGCGAGGGAGACGACGACCGAGCGGCGGGTCCCACGCATCAGCGTCACGGGCGACGGGGAAAGGCGCGGCGCGTTGGCGGGCTTCGTAGCTGGGCCGGCTTGTTTTGCTCGGCAGGCTGGCTGGAAAGATAAGGTAGCTCAGGTGCTCACGGGCTGAAAGCTTGAGGGGCACCGGTAGACTTCTATGGATGCTAGCAGGCCCATGTTAGTTATGGGTTTTGAAATTTAGTTTTGAATTTATATTTAAACTTTGTATTTGAATTTGAACTATTTCAAATTCAAAACACACTCAAATAAATCCAAATAAAATCCATAAAATCCAAGTCACATATTTATATCATAATTTGAATTTATATTTTATATTTGAGTTTTATTTATATGGAATATGAGAGAGAGGCTAGCAAATGGTTTCAAATTTTGGTAGCACTCAACAATTAATAAAAAGTTTTAAAATTTTCAGAAATTTACACCATTCAAAATTTTCGGGATGTTACAATTGGCATCCTATAAGGTATGGTTTAAAAATAACTCGACCTGCGGGGAGCAAGACCACCCCCACAGTATTGTATTAAGAAGAAGACTGTCGGTGTCCGGATTAGTCCCGACACTAACTAGTGAATTGCGCTGTGATTTGTCTCTCGATGGTCGGTGCGAATGGTAACACAGGGACACAGATTTATCCTGGTTCCGCCCACGGGGCCGTATGTCCAGCAGGGTGTGCGTGCGCACTGTATGATATTGCACCGGGGTACTCGTAGAGGGGGGTTACAAGCAAGGCGGCAGAGGAGGCGAGCCCTCCAAATCCCTGATCGCAAAGATGATTGAGGCGAGTGCCAATATCGTGAACGGTGGAGTGTGAAGTGAGCGTGTGAGTTGTGCGAATGGATGGTTGCGTGTCCGCGGCTGGGCGTCTGCCTCCTCCTTTTATAGACCAAGGACGGGCAGTTACAGACATGTCGCACAGTGAAATGAAAAGTGTCAGTGTACTGGCGAGCGTGGCACTAGGGATCGTCGTCCTTGCGGATGCTTGCTCCTGGCGTGGGTCTATGGCGTGCTCCGGCTTCCGTGGGCGTCGTGGCGGCTCCTGTGCTTGTCCGGGAGGGATTTCGAGGGTGTGTTCTTGCTCATTCGAGGGTTCCGCCATGGGGGGGAGGACGGGAGTTGGCGGCACAGGGCCGAGGAGTGACGCCGGCCTGTCTGCATAGGGCTGTGCTACACTCGCACAACGACGGGGATGGCTACACAGTGCCTGGGATGGCCGCATGGCGCCAGAGTTGGTGGACAAGACCCAGCCCATGTCATCCGTACAGCAGCGCCGGCTAGCTTGTGCGCCTGGTCGCTGCCCGTACACCTTTCGAGGGTGCTCCCATACCCGTTTGAGGGTTTCGCCGTGGGAGGAGGACGGGAGCATGCAGCACAGTGGCACGAAATGACGCCGGCCTGTCCGCACAGGGCTGCGCAGCGCTTGCACAACGCCGGGGATGGCCGCACAATGACGGTGGTTAGAAGCGCAGAGCCTCACGTCGTGTCAGCCGCACGACGTGGGAGGCGAGTTTGCTTTTGACTTTGGCATCCCGCAGCGGATCCAGGCATTAAATACTCTTGTCAAGCGAAGCGGAGGGGCAGGACGCCGTTGGTCGAGGGGCGGCCTCGAACGAGGTGGAAACTCGCTCAAGGGGGTCGTAGCTCTTAAGCGAGGCGGAAACTCGCTCGATGGGGGCCGTGGCCCTCGAGCGAGGCGGAGATTCGCTCGAGGGGGCCGGGGCCCTCGAGCGAAGCGGAGAAGGGGTGCGCGGGCAAGCCCCCTCGATGGAGGGGCTCGAGCAACTGTTGGGGCGTAACAGGCCGTGGGCCTAGCGTGAGCCTTGTCCCCTTTTTGGTCCGCGGTGAATTAGTCGTGTATGATTTGCGATTAACAAGGGTGATTATCCCCTTAGTTAGGGGACCCCTTATGACCGTCCCCGATAGTAGCCCCCGAGCCTTTGCTGGAATAGGGACCAGTCCGGCAAAGGCTGGTGGTCCCGAGGCGATGTCCTCAGGTGCTCTGTGTGAGACTTTCCCTTTTGAACATGCGTGAATTTTCGTGGGGGCACGCTAGCGCACCCGCGGGTGTAGCCCTCGAAGCCCTGTAGGAGTGTGTACACTCATACAAGGTTTATAAGCTTCGAGTGACGAGCTCGCTTTGCGTTTGTTTTGGCCGGCTTCGGTGATATTTTAGCCGGTGTCGGCAATCTACGCGGGTGGAGCGACGTCGAACTCATCCAAAGCATCCTCAGGAGGATTTTCTTATTTATTGGGGGGTTGACCCTCCAAAGGTCCTCACAACCGCGTGACATGTTCAGAGGGGATGGTCGTGATACGAGGAGGCCCCGAGCCCTGGCCCAGTCAGGGCTGATCAGGAAAAGTCCTCGGCTTCATGTTACAACCCTCGTCGCCCTTCCGTAGGGAGGAGGGGTGAGGCGATCCATGCTTCCCTCGAGCGGGCAGCGAGTCATGGATGTCTCGGTGAGCTGTTGACTGATAGTTCAAGTGGGCGTCCATGCCCCGTTCGATAGGGGTCGGCTCGTGGTTCGGAGACACATCCATGAAAGCACTCGCAAAGGTTTGCTAAGCAGGGCTCCCTCGATGGGATCCCTTGATTAGTTGTCTTTGTCTTGCCATGAACATGACATGCGGGGTGCCCCCCGAACTTCGCGTTCAGGGATAGGCTCGATCACGCGCGCCCTGGTCGTTTCTGACTCTGTTGATCTGAAGTGCATGTTCGAACCCTTCGCGGGTCAGGCTTCGAACCTCTGATCTGTAGGGCCTTGCGGGGAGCGCCGCGCATCCCCATCTTTGCGCATCTGTGGCGCCTGTCGAACCCTCACCAGGCCAGGGTTCGAACCACTGATCAGTAGGTCCTCACTATGAGGTGCATCTGTGGTGCCTGTCGTACGCTCAGCGGGCCAGGCCTCGAGCTACTGATCAGTAATAGTTCAGAGGGGAAACACAGGACGCCCCCAGACTCCGTGTTCGAGGGTAGGCTCGAGCGAGCACGTCCTGGCTGTTCCTGGCTCCTTCGATCTGAGGCGCCCGTCGAACCCTTTCGAGGGGTCGGGCCTCGAGCCTCTGATCAGTAGGATTCGAGGGGTTTGCCTTATCTTGGAAGGAACCCCCGTCGTTTGGTCTTGGGTCGTGGACCAAATCGTGGCCACGCGCGCGTGGTCGTGGCTTATGTGGCACGGAGTGGGCGCACCTTTTCAGGCGAGGTGGAGTGTGCGGCGGGCGGTTTTGAAGCGACGTGCCGCAGTATCACGTCGTAGTAATTACCGCCGCGCACGCGCGTGTTGGTTTCGAAGCGGTGGGGCCCTGCTGTCAGCGACAGGCGGCACCCACCGCATTTACTGCGGTTGCCTGCCGACTCGTGGCCTTTCCAATCCCTCCCTACTCTATAAAATAGGAAGTGCGGGAAGGGGATTTTTTTTACCTTAGCCATTTGCAATCGCCGCTCCCACTTTTGCCTTGCTCTGCATCCTCGAGCTCCGTCGTCGTAGATCCACGCGCGCGTGTCCGCCCCATTTCCATCTAGCTCCCCACTCCTTTCTTCCCCAGTCATGGTTAGGATGGGTGATGCCCTGGCGTGGAGCCCGTCTTCGGTGGACGAGAACTCCCTGCAGGGGCTTGTCGTCGGCGGGTAGCTGCCGAAGATCGTTGACTTGGCGACACCAGAATGGATCGTACCACCGTCGACGCATCGGGAGCCGAGCCCGCCGCCGGGTTACGTCGTGAGCTTCGTGCGCATGCACAAGCGGGAATTCAACACCCCCGCGAGCAAGTTCATGCGGGGCCTGTGCTACTGCTATGAGGTGAAGCTGCATAACTTCTCCCCCAACGCCATCTCGCAAGCGGCGACTTTCGTTGCCGTTTGCAAGGGATTCCTAGGAATCGAGACGCACTGAGATCTGTGGATTCATCTCTTCCGGGGTGAGCTCCAGACGGTCGCCAGTGGGGCAAAGGGGTTGCGCAGGCCCGTTCGCTGGCGGCCTCACATTCATGGTGCGGGAGAAGAGGAAGCAGTTGTACCTACCCTGCACCAAGACATTGAACAACGCCGACTGGGAGAAGGGTTGATTCTACCTGCGCAACGATGGCACCAGGCTCCCGCCATACACTGGGATGGTGTTGAAGGAGCGGCCAGACAAGTGGGTGCACGGAGTGCCCCCCCCCCGGCGAGGCAGAGGAAACTTGAGCCTATCACTGACGCCCTGCGCACGTTGGCGGGGGCCGGGCTGACTGTGGCGGCTGTCATCGCAAATTTCCACCGGCGGCGGGTGGTCCCGCTCATGGAGAGGGCACTCCCTATCTTCGAGATGACGGAGGGCGCGGACCCCGCGGCTCTAGCACGCTCGCAGATGGTGGAGGAGCCGCTCCTCGAGGCGTACGCGGTTGCGAGGGCGAGGCGCGCGGTGGATACTAGGAAGGTGGGGTGTGACGACGACGACCTGTTGTCGTTCAAGATACTCCCTGAGGAGGGCTATCATTCATTGGTAAGAAATTGTCTGCTGCTCCGTCTGTCCTGATTTGATCTGCCGAGAAGGGCAATCTGCTCTAATCGTTGTCGCGTTGACAGGGATTATGCCGCTCGGCCCACCCGTCGGAGCCTCCCACGCCCAATTCTCGCGCGGCTAGCCGCGCTGAGCAGCAGCGACAGAAGGCGACAACAGACAAGGAGAAGGAGATGAGGAAGAGGAGGCATGAGTGGTAGGACGCGTACGAAGCGGAGTATCAGAGGCGGGAGCAGGAGGGTTTCTCCTCTCCGCCGCCCCCGGAAAACACGCCGGAGCCGGACGACGACAGTAGCGATGACGGGGAGCAGACCGTCACGGAGGGAGAGGAGGAGGCCTTGGCGTCGACGGCGGAGGGCAACAGAGCCCTTGTCGAGTCCGTGCCCTCACCGGCACGGGTTCGCGTCGCGCCCGCCTCCGCGGCGGACGCGACGTCTCTTGGTGAGGACGCGTCATCGAGAGGTTCGCCCGGTTCGGGGGGTGCGCCGCCCCCGAATCCCTCGAAGAAGCGCAAGCGGCAGGCGTCCGCCCTGCGGTAAGGCGTGCCTTGCTCTCCGTGTTCTTGATTTTATTGATTAATTCATTGATTTTCCTCTTCTCCTTCCGCCAGCCGGACGCATACTGTCCCCGGGCTTACGCCCACCAAGGCGCTCAAGGTGGGGGCTGTTGGTATTTGTTAAGCCTACAGAAATATTATGATGGATAATACGCAAGCGCACGGATACCGGTGAGCACTTCACCCGGAGAGATGAGTTTTAAAATATCGTATCCACAGGGAAGATAGGATGAATGTATCGGTTGACTAGGGATGGCAGTAGACTACTTTATGAGACTTTGATGGTATGGCACATACTTTAACACGGGTAAGCCAAATGATAATATAATGATAATTTAGACAGGTAGAGGCACACGTGGAGCATAGAACATACTACTTCCTAGTTAGATTAGAATTGGATTTACTTAAGAGGCACAAATTCTATGTAGCATACAAAGACTTAGTTATTCATCTATTCTATTGTAGCATATCATCACATATAGCATAGTCATGGATAAATGTGTGCACCCCGAAGATTACCCAAGAAGATCAAGAGTGAAACTTGATCATCCCAAGAATCATTATCGACTAGTCTTATGCTCGGGGGATGGATTGCAAAGGACTCAATAGGTCTGTCACACCTACGATCTATCACACAACCCGGAGCATAAGGTGAATCCGCAAGTAAATCATATCTAAGCACCATGCTTACATACTTTCTACTACCTAGCATATGCACGTAATATACTAGGAGCTCTACGAATAAGTGCGTGAATTTATCATTAATCATGACTATATCAAATATACTACTAGAACAAAGTAAGAACTTAGCAATTACACACAATATTGAAATAATACACAGTCATTGAGAAACAATATAAGAACTGGATCTTGATGACTTACAGATCTGGAACAGGAGCAAAGCTCAACTCTACTTGAATCTGACTTTCTATCTAGAACTAGGTTCTAGATCTAAGAACTAGATCTAGAACTATAAAGTAGCTATCCTATCTCTTGTGTCTCCTCTTCTTCTCCTGCCTTGGTGTCTTGATCTTATGATGATAATAATGATCTCCCTAATGATTCCCTTTGCCAGGGGGTGTTGACGGTCGAAAAGTGCTACTTTTACACCGTCAATATCTGCATAAAACAAATGTAAAAGAATCATCAACAATAGAATAGGGCTTGATACTAATAGTTTCCACAAGTGTTGGTGTTTCTAGCTTTTGTTGCAGGATGCACCGAAATACATACCAAATAATACAGTTGAGAGCAAGTAGTCCAATGGCTATTAAAGGACATCATCATAAACATCCTCAAATGCCAATTTGGACTGCACCATTGCGACGGGCTCGTCGAGACGATCGAAATGGACATATTATATGCCGACATCGGAGTCCGGATGAGAAAGATATGCACAAGACAAGATATCTTGTGAGCTCGGTGGGACCCACACCAGACCACGTGGCGACGTGTGTCACATTGGATGCCATGTGTCCATGACACCTCATCAATCCATGTGAAGCAACTCCCGACGAATCAGACACCACCACGTGTGCAGCACAAGGATCCAAGGGCCCACCAGGGACCCAAACCACCTCCAAACTCGGCATGCACCTAGAACCGTCATAAGGGCCCACATATCAGTCACCCAGAGAAAGAACAAGCCAGAAGGAGGTGGGCCAGGGTCGGCCGAACCCAGGTTCGGCCGAACCCTTTTTGCCACCGTTCGCCATCTGCTTCCACGTGGTGCTTCCTGGTTGATCCCTTGCAACGCCCCGGGGTGGATTGGTGACATGGCGCCCGTTTATTGACCGAAACAAGGTCGGTTTGGTTCCTTCCCCTGGAAGCTAGAGAAGAGTGCATTGCAAGATTCCTTGCCACGTGTCACTCTCCTATTAGTGGCGCCCAAGGATGGCTGAAAATGTGGAGGCAAATGGTGCCAAAGGCAAGCCTCTCCCTCCTCTATAAATAGGAGGGGAGGGGCTCCATTTTGGAGCACACTCTTCTCCTCCTCATCTTCACTTTGGCTTGAAGCCTCTCTCTTTAGGAGATGAGAGCTCTTTGTATAGGATTAGTGCTAGGAAGTGAGGTGGGAGGCTTGAGGCCATGTCATGTTCATGACATCTTCCTCAAGAACGATCCTCAGCGGTGCCTTTGTTCTTCAACTAGACTAAAGTGAGTATTTCATTATTTCCTATTTAGACTAAAGTCGTATGCATGCTTAGAATGCTGTGTTCTTGTGTTCTTCGTTTGTTCTTGGTTTAGAGGCTTGTGTTCTTTGAACATAACCCCTTTTGATCCATTAGAACTTAGATCATAAGTTGCATCTAGTTTGCCTACTTGTCTAATTAGAGTAAAGTGAAGCTCCTGCATGTCTCTAGTTAGATCAAAGTGCATTCGTGATCTTGCATGAGTGATAGAGCATACCTTGAGCTAGTGCCAGTATCTCCCTCGCGGATTCGTAGGAATAGTGAGTGGTGTAGACGAGGTGCCTGGACCATAAGCTACCCTTCGAAGACCACGTACGATCGTAGCGTAGAGGTAGGCCGCAGTGGTGACAGCCTGTTGGACCCTTTGCAACCCTTTTACATCGCGTACCGAGTTGGGCTCGAGCCAGCACAAAGGCCGTGTGCCTGGTGCCCGAAGTGAGTGTTATACCTGAGAGAACGTTACTAGACTCTGCGCTCGGTCCGAGCAGATCCTTTCTACCTATCCTATCCATCAGAGTTGTGTCCTTGGATCATCCATACTAGAGTAGGAGATAGTGCACACCGTTTCTTGGATTCGATACCCTTGGAATACTCTTCTTCCTTGGTGAAGTGCTACAACGGTATTTCCGTGCGCTTGCGGTATACCCGGTGTCTCTTACATGCTCACGCTACCCACGGTGCCATAGTGGTGACGTTAAGAAACGCCAACAAGCATTTCTGGCGCTGTTGCTGGGGAACGGTTGTTGTATCTATCTTCGAACCTAGTGGTCCTCGTATTTACCTTTTTCGTTTTCTTCTACCTTCACCCCTGTTACCCATCAGATATCCTTTTTGTTTCTTTTCTTCTACCTTTACCCCCGTTACCCTTTGAGATGCCTTCCTGTCAAAGCCTCTCTACCCCTAGGGGCAAGTTCGTCTTAGAGCAACCATCAACTTCCTCATCTTGCTGCGAGCTTCATCCCGGCTTTATAGCCATGGTTCGGAATTGACCTTTCTCTGGAGCGATCAGTGATGATCCTAATGTTCATTTAAAGGAGTTCGAGGACTTGTGTTCGTGCTTGGTAATTCCAGGCATGACACAGGAAACTTTGAGGTGGAAATTGTTCCCTTTCTCTCTCGTAGATAGAGCGGGGCAATGGTACACCCACACAGCAGAGCATGTGAATAATTGGGGAGAACTACGAGAAAACTTTTGTGACTCATTCTCCCTTTATGAACGCATAGAGCTCTTGCCGTGTGAACTCCTTGACTTTGAGCAATTAGAGGGTGAGTCCATAGGTGCAGCTTGGGCTAGGTTCCTATGTCTTATGACATCCAGCCCAGACATGTCTATACCCGATGATATAGCGACGTATACCTTTTATACTCGTATAGACATGGAATCTGCACAAGAGCTCAACCTTTTAGCTGGAGGTTCATTCGAAAACCAAACTCTAGTGGAAAGAAGAGAGATCCTAGAGTTCTTCTTAGAAACCTCTTCTTCCCATATCGTTTACAACGAACCCCATCTAGAGTCCGAGTTGGTCCATGAGAGTCTCTCAATAGCCGAATCTGAGCTTTCATTCTCTGAATTCCTTGATTCCTCTGTTGAGCCCTCTCCCAAACCACGAACATCAAAGGAAGAAGAAATTCAACCTTCGGAGTTCTCTTCCCGATTTGAGGATGATCCTTCTCAAAACATCAGAAATACCTCAGATCACTCTTGGCACGAGAAGCCTACGACATCATTGGACCTTTATGAGGTCCTCGATGAAGTTTGGAATCATGGGACGATAGTGGATTGGTCACCTCAGAAGCATACATCCGAAGCAATTCGGGTTAGCTCGACTTCCACGATCATCCACTGTTCCATGAGAGGAAACACCGTAGATGCTGTCCATGACCCTACTGTTGGGGCTTGCATCATACCAGAGACCCTTTTGGATACTCTGGTGGGTGACGTGCCCTTGATCCCGACTGATAGACTTTTCCATAGTCCCAGGTGGCGCTATGTTTTTCCATGTCAAGGGATTGCTAGGGACGTGCCGATCACCATTGATGACATAGAGGTGCGATTAGATGTCCACGTCTATGACATCATGGATTTTGATCTTCTCCTAGGTTTCCCCTTAGAAAAACTTCTTGATAAATCCCAAGGAAACCCGGAAGAAGAGCTTAGGGAAACCGTTTCTGTCCATGCTGAACCATCTAGACATCCTCTAACAGAACCTTTCCCTAGACCTACGGTATCTCCTTCGCCTCCCGATCCTCCTGACGAAGCATTTCCTGAGGAGGCCATGAAGAAGGAATGACCAGATGGAATGATATGCTTTTCCGAAGCAATTTGGGATAGTGCACCCTCTCTGGTTGCTCCTTGTTCTGTGAGAGGGATTGCCGTAGAGGCCCATTGTGACCCCATCATGGAGGTTAACATCATGCCATGGCACTTAGCGGAAACTCTTTTAGGAAAAGTTCCGCTAGCACCATCCGACATGCTCCTCGAGACTTGTCCCTTTGGGCACGTTCTTGAATGTCGGGGGATCGCAAGTGCTGTGCCGCTTATCATGGACAAGATCGAAGCTAGCTTAGACTTTCACATCTTCAATGTCCTCAATCCTGATCTACTCCTGGGCTCCCCGCTAGAGAAATTCTTTGAGGAATCCATAGGGAGCCTAGATGATAAGCCTAGGGGAGTCGTTTCTGCCACTGCTACCCCTTGTCCAGGACACCCTATGGCGAAGCCTCTTCCCCAACAAAACCCGCTCGAGAAGATGACACATATATCTCCGTCTGCGTCATCCGAGACCGTTCTCATTAAGGTTGTAGAATGTTCTACCCCTGATGAGTACGACTCGGGAGACTCTCTTCACCTTTGTAAAGGCGAACGATCGTCACCACTCACGACCTAGTTTCAGCCTCTTCCCGCTGGCCCATATCATGTTGCTTTCGATCATGATTGAGAGTCAACATCGAGCTTCCACGATGACTCTCTTGAGATAGAGAATCAATGGGCCATGGAACCTTTCGAGGCGCTGACTCTGGAGTCCGGAGGAAAGGATTCCACGCACGAGCATGGCAGTTTCATTCTTGATCCACCATACAGACCATGCTCGCATCATGCCCCTCTAGAGTCAGACATACTTAGTGCGCTGAGCACGCATGAGGGCTGCAATCACCTTATGGTCCTCTTTTGTAGAAAGTTCAGAAGGTTGATTGTGGATGCATATGTCTATCATAAGCATATTAGATTTCGTGTGTGCACTGTGGCACTAACCTTGCAGCTGAAGCTTCACTGATACATCAAGGATTGTTGGTGAGACGAGAATGACACCACCAATGATAGCTGCAAGATGAAGTTCCCATGGTCGAGCTTATGACCTTAAATAAACAAAGCACTCCTAGGAGATAGTCTGGATTAGGTTAGGTTTTATTTCCCTTTTCGAATAAAAGTAAGAATATGTTTTTAGGATAAGTTGTCCTTCGGGTATTTTTGGTCACTAACCTTTCAGGTGGAGATTGAAAAGAAAGATGGACAGGTGATGCCTACGAACATGTGAGCCACATCAGCTGCAACACCTAGATAAGCTCTGGTGAGGGAACATTTGCAAAAGGAAGCTTGATCACCACACACTTGACTTTTGTTGCCTAGCAATGCAAACTTCAAGTGTGGGAGAGGTATGTGAGCATCCTGAGAAAAGTTCCTCCTCTACCAAATCTTATCCTGGTGTGAAGATGATGTCAGCTCTTGCATCTTGCCCACTAGCTAGGTAAGTCCTGCTTTTGACATTAAACAAAGTCCTTCCGGGAGGTTCCCGAGGTTCACTGTCTTATGCTCATGCTTATGTCCCTTGTTGATAATAGCTTGATCATGCTTTCATGCCTCCTTTATCTTTGTTCATATGCTCTGGTTTGAATGTTTAGAAATCCACACATTCATAAACTGTTTTAAATTAAGCATGGTGCTTAGGTTAAAATTGTCTTCTTCAATCAAAACAAGACATGGTGTCGGGTTTTGGTTGATGAACCTTGGAGTTATATTTTTATAGATCTTGGTTGCATATATGCTGGCTAACCCCTGCAGAAAATTATCAAATTTGAATGGGTAAGTCACTGAGCTAAATTCAAAGGGAAGGTAAGTTGAGGTGTCAGATTCATGTTGCACAACATCCATAGGTGGTACATATGACCTCTCAAAGGTCCAAGGTAAGTATATTCCCCTTTGTATATGAAGTGTAATCTTGGTCTAACCCTTTCGAGCAAATGACATGGTGACAATAAAAAATAACAAAAATAACAAAAATATTTGAATTTGAATAAAGGCTCTATGGTTCTCGAACCGGTAGAGTCCCTCTTTTGTTTCCACTTTTTGTTTGAAGAACAACACCAGGATCAACCACCAGTGTGGGGGAGTTCTCTCAAGCTCATCATCAATATATCCACTCGAGAACCCCCACACAGGTGCTGCGCAACATCGACTACGGCTTCATGACAAGAGCAAGGTAAACTAGAGTGACCCGGCTGCCTTTTGGTCAGCCGAGTCACCACTAGTCTCCCTTGATCTCTTAACCTTCAGAAGCGATGGTATGTGCACCCTCTACCTCACTCTCCTTTATCCATGAGTTTGAATGAATTTCAATTCATACCCTTTACATCAAACTCAGCAATGTGTGCTATGCTTGCTCTACATGATTCCTGTGGTTGGCTTGCATATGTTTTATCCCTTACTTATCATCTTGATGCTTGTGAATAAATATCATTAGGGAACTCATGCTTATCTAAGTAGTTGGTGTTTGTGATATGGTTTGATGATATGATCTTCGCTCTGAATGTCTGAGTGCTTGGGAATTTTATTTGAAAATCATGAAAACCCTTTGCAAAGCTCCTCTTTGATATGCCATTGTCCCACTAGAGCCATATGATGTTCATAGTTGAAAACCTTCTACTCATATGCTGCTTGTTATTGCATTGAGCTTTGTCAAATTCTGTGACCCTTGTGAGAATTCTTTTGATTACTTTCATGATCAAGATTCATGTGCACACCACCTATTTCCCCTTGCTACGCTTCTACACTAGAAGTTAGCATTGTATCATTCATCCCTTTCATCAAAATAAAGCTCCATATGTGGTGTGACATCTCTCTCCAAAAGTATCCTTCAAAAGAGACATGGGCTATGAAAAAAAAGAGAAACACACATGCTCAAAGCATGATGCTAAAAAAAAGAGAGAGAGAAGAAGAAGAAAGAATAGCCCATGTCCAAAATAAAGGAGAAGTAGGAGAGAGATGAAATCATGCAAAAAGGAGTTCCATAATTTTGATGGTAATAACTAGTGTCCATTCCGGGGCTAGTGTCCACCTTACCATCAACCCACTTTCATCATATATGTATGGTAATATCTAGCACCCATTCCGGACCTAGTATCCACCTTACCATACTCATCATTCTCATACATGTCCACATCTTGATCTGATTGTGTGATTTGATTTTCTCTGTGGATCCAGTTTTTGACTTTGCAATATATGTGATACAAGTATGCCTTATCCTTTATCCTACCCTGAGCTCCACATATAGCCATCATTAGAAGTAGGGTGAAGAAAGGCAATATAATGCCTTGGTGAGGACATATACACATCGAGTGATCTGAGAGAATCAAATGAGGAGCTAAGCAAAGGTTTGTTTTGAAAACTTATGACAAAACCCCAAGTTACTTAGCATGATGAGCAGGAGTGATTTGATTCATGACCGTTCCATTCCTCAACTACCCAAGATAGCATGATAGACACATCAGAGTTCACAAGTACAAGGTATGGTTTGGAATATCTCTTATGCTTGCTTCATACCTTTGGATATCATGTCTCACCTTGACCTGACTCCCTTTACTCGGGATGAGCAAAGGTCAAGTGTGGGGGTGTTGTTGACGGTCGAAAAGTGCTACTTTTACACCGACAATATCTGCATAAAACAAATGTAAAAGGATCATCAACACTAGAATAGGGCTTGATACTGATAGTTTCCACAAGTGTTGGTGTTTCTAGCTTTTGTTGCAGGATGCACCGAAATACGTGCCAAATGGTACAGTTGAGAGCAAGTAGTCCAATGGCTATTAAAGGACATCATCATAAACATCCTCAAAAGCCAATTTGGACTGCACCATTGCGACGGGCTCGTCGAGACGATCGAAATGGACATATTATATGCCTACATCGGAGTCCGGATGAGAAAGATATGCACAAGACAAGATATCTTGTGAGCTCGGTGGGACCCACACCAGACCACGTGGCGACGTGTGCCACATTGGATGCCATGTGTCCATGACACCTCATCAATCCATGTGAAGCAACTCCCGACGAATCAGACACCACCACGTGTGCAGCACAAGGATCCAAGGGCCCACCAGGGACCCAAACCACCTCCAAACTCGGCATGCACCTAGAACCGTCATAAGGGCCCACATATCAGTCACTCAGAGAAAGAACAAGCCAGAAGGAGGTGGGCCAGGATCGGCCGAACCCAGGTTCGGCCGAATCCTTTTTGCCACCGTTCGCCATCTGCATCCACGTGGTGCTTCCTAGTTGATCCCTTGCAACGCCCCGGGGTGGATTGGTGACATAGCGCCCGTTTATTGGCCGAAAGAAGGTTGGTTTGGTTCCTTCCCCTGGAAGCTAGAGAAGAGTGCATTGCAAGATTCCTTGCCACGTGTCACTCTCCTATTAGTGGCGCCCAAGGATGGCTGAAAATGTGGAGGCAAATGGTGCCAAAGGCAAGCCTCTCCCTCCTCTATAAATTGGAGGGGAGGGGCTCCATTTTGGAGCACACTCTTCTCCTCCTCATCTTCACTTCGGCTTGAAGCCTCTCTCTTTAGGAGAGGAGAGCTCTTTATATAGGATTAGTGCTAGGAAGTGAGGTGGGAGGCTTGAGGTCATGTCATGTTCATGACATCTTCCTCAAGAACGATCCTCAGCGGTGCCTTTGTTCTTCAACTAGACTAAAGTGAGCATTTCGATATTTCCTATTTAGACTAAAGTCGTATGCATGCTTAGAATGATGTGTTCTTGTGCTCTTCGTTTGTTTTTGGTTTAGAGGCTTGTGTTCTTCGAACATAACCCCTTTTGATCCATTAGAACTTAGATCATAAGTTGCATCTAGTTTGCCTACCTGTCTAATTAGAGTAAAGTGAAGCTCCTGCATGTCTCTAGTTAGATCAAAGTGCATTCGTGATCTTGCATGAGTGATAGAGCATACCTTGAGCTAGTGCCAGTATCTCCCTCGCGGATTCGTAGGAATAGTGAGTGGTGTAGACGAGGTGCCTGGACCATAAGCTACCCTTCGAAGACCACGTACGATCGTAGCGTAGAGGTAGGCCGCAGTGGTGACAGCCTGTTGGACCCTTTGCAACCCTTTTACATCGTGTACCGAGTTGGGCTCGAGCCAGCACAAAGGCCGTGTGCCTGGTGCCCGAAGTGAGTGTTATACCTGAGAGAACGTTACTAGACTCTGCGCTCGGTCCGAGCAGATCCTTTCTACCTATCCTATCCATCAGAGTTGTGTCCTTGGATCATCCATACTAGAGTAGGAGATAGTGCACACCGTTCCTTGGATTTGATACCCTTGGAATACTCTCCTTCCTTGGTGAAGTGCTACAACGGTATTTCCGTGCGCTTGCGGTATACCCGGTGTCTCTTACACGCTCACGCTACCCACGGTGCCATAGTGGTGACGTTAAGAAACGCCAACAGGGGGTCTGGGGGCTGCTTATATAGTCCGAAGAAGGTAATCCGTCACCGTAGGATAAAACCGACCTAAACATGTGGTTTAGATCGATCCTCATAGGCAGTGGAGGAAGGTTCCATAAGCTGGACCGGGACGGCTTCCGTGGCAGGCCGATCGGCCCAGTAGGGAGGCCAGTCGGCCTCCCACTGTAGCACTTCAGGTCCAACTTTGATGGGTGCATGCGTGTCATCGTGCCGTTTCCGAAAAGTTATAATTCGCGTCAAACGGAGTTCGGATGAGGAAGTTATGCCCGTTTTACCGAACCCCGCTCTGCGATTGATATCTTCTGATTCTGGACTCCGAATATGGCAAAGGAACTTGTCTTCGAGCTTGTGCACCACATTGCAGTACGCCTCCATCTTCTCGTCGTGGCAGCTTGCGTCCTTCATCACTTGGTCTATGACCCGCTGATAATCTCCCCGGATGTCGAGGCGCTTGATGCCGAGCTCGTTGGCGATGCAGAGGCCACTGAGAAGGGCCTCGTACTCCGCCATGTTGTTGGATGCGGGGAAGTGCAAGCGTACCACGTAGCGGATGTGTTCTCCGAGGGGTGAAATGAATAGCAGGCCCGTGCCTGTGCTTGTTTTCATCACCGACCCGTCGAAGTACATGGTCCAGCATTCGGCTTGGATCTGGGGCAGGGGCAGCTGGGTGTCGGTCCACTCAGCCACAAAATCCGCCAAGACTTGCGATTTTATCACTTTTCGTGGCACGTAGGTGAGAGTTTCACCCATGAGCTCCACCGACCACGTAGCTATTCTACCCGAGACGTCCTGGTTGTGAACTATCTCTCCCAGGGGGAAAGACGAGACCACGGTGACAGGACCGCGCGAGCACCACTGCGTAGAGCATCTTCTGGATCTGCAGATATCACATCTTGGTTTCAAACAATACCTCACTGATGTAGTACACCGACCTTTGGACAGGTAGGGTGTGACCCTCCTCCATTCTCTCCACGACGATGACCACGCTAACCACTTGGGTTGTTGCAGCCACGTAGAGATAGAGGGGTTCGCCGTTCTGGGGTGGTGTCAAGACTGGAGCATGGGCGAGCGTCGCCTTTAGCTTGTCAAGAGGTTCCTGGGTCTCGGAGGTCCAAGAAAAGCGCTCGTGCTTCTTCAGGAGCCGGTACAAGGGTAAGCCCTTCTCACCGAGATGTAAGATGAAGCGGCTCAGAGCCGCCAGGCATCCCAAGACCCTTTGTACCCTCTTTAGGTCTCGGATCGGTCCCATCCGTTCGAGGACCGAGACTTTCTCGGGGTTGGGCTCGATGCCTCACTGGGAGACAATGAAACCCAAGAGCATGCCACGCGGCACCGCAAAGACGCACTTTTCAGGGTTTAATATGACCACATTTGCCCGAAGGCAATCGAACGCAACGCGTAGGTCGTTCACCAGGTCGTCCGCCTTCCTAGATTTTACGACAATATCATCCCACGACCTGTTACGGCCCAACAGTCGCTCGAGCCCCTCCATCGAGGGCGCTTGCCCGTGCACCCCTTCTCCGCTTCGCTCGAGGGCCACGGCCCCCTCGAGCGAATCTCCACCTCGCTCGAGGGCCACAGCCCCTCTCGAGCGAGTTTCCGCCTCGTTCGAAACCGCCCCTCGACCAACGGTGCCCTGCCCCTCCGCTTTGCCTGACAAGAGCATTTAATGCCCGAATCCGCTGCGGGACACCAAAGTCAAAAGCAAACTCACCTCCCACGCCACGCGGCTGACACGGCGTGAGGCTCTGCGCTTCTGACCGCTGTCATTGTGCGGCCGACCCTGTCACTGTGCGGTCATCCCTGGCGTTGTGCAAGCACTGCGCAGCCCTGTGCGGACAGGCCGGCATCATTCCGTGCTATTGTGCCGCCTGCTCTCGTCCTCCTCCCACGGATAAACCTTCGAACGGGTATGGTAGCACCCTTGAAAGGTGTATGGGCGGCGACCAGGCGCACACGCTGGCCGGCGCTACTGTACGGATGACATGGGCTGGGTCTTGTCCACCAACTCCGGCGCCATGTGGCCATCCCAAGTGCTGTGCAGCCATCCCCGTCGTTGTGCGAGTGCTGCGCAGCCCTGTGCAGACAGGTCGTCGTCACTCCTCAGCCCTGTGCTGCCAACTCCCGTCCTCCCCCATGGTGGAACCCTCGAATGAGCAAGAACACACCCTCGAAATCACTCCCGGACAAGCACAGGAGCCGCCATGACGCCCACGGAAGCCGGAGCTCGCCATAGACCCACGCCAAGAGCAAGGATCTGCAAGGACGACGATCCCTGGCACCACGCTCGCCAGTACGTGGACACTGTACATTTCACTATGCGGCATGCCTATAATTGCCCCTCCTTGGTCTATAAAAGGAGGAGGCAGACTGTAACACCCTGTGTTTTTGTTTAGTGTCAACTAGTGCTAATGATCATCTTAATCAAGTCTTTAAGTGCCCATGGTCAAACTTTGGTCAAACCCTAGCTTAAACCCTAGTCAAACCCTTTGACCTCTCTAGCTCTTATAGATCTTTTGCCGCGTTCTCCAAAATTCACCTACACACTTCATTTTCTCCCAATATAAAAGTTGTGCAGTTTGTCGAGGCACACAACTTTCATGTTCAGTGGCATTGCCAATTCGAAGCACAAATGGGTGAAACACTTCGGTCAACGCTCAGAGCTACTGTTCTTGGGCGCCGAGAAAACCCACAAGTTGCTCAGCAGTTCATGCAAAATCTAGTGACTAAAACCTACATCAGCCTTTGTAAAAGTGGTAGAGGGATGCTAGATCTACAACTTTTCTTTTTATCACTTGTGGCAGTTTGGTTGCGAAAATTGGAGAAAAATCGTGTTGAACAAGGCCAAACCGAACTCATGCCGCCGGGTACGCGCGCCCGCGCGTGCGCGACGTTGGCGCGCACGCCGAGGCATCCCAAGGACCGCCGGTCCGAGGCCGTCGCCGTGGGTACTGTGCTCCTAAGCACGATGACGCGCCCCAGGCCCCTATGCCGGTGCCACGCAGCTCCCGCGCACACGCCGGAGCCCGCACGCGCGCCCCGCCATTGGCTTTGGCCCGCCGCACGTCGTCCACCGCCATTGCGCCATGCCATGCCCACACCGCGACCCACTGTAGTCGAAGACGCCCGTCATGACCCCTTCCCCACGGTGCGCTCGCCTATTTAAACCCCGTTCCTCCCATGCGCGAGCTTCCCCTTCCGCCACCGTCCGCCATTGCCGCCGCCGGTGAAGACCTCCCTCCGCTCGCGCCCGTGACCCACAAACGGCTTAGAGCTCCTCCCTAGCACCCAACCGAGCTTCCACACCCACGCATGGATTAGCTCGCCCCCACATTTTGCCGGAATCCGAGTCGAAGCGGCTCCGCTGCCGCTGCCTCGCCGCCGGCCGCCGCCGGAAGCATCTCCGACCACACTGCCGCCACCAATCGACCCACCGTGAGCTCAATCGTGCATCCCTCTCATTTGTTTGCCTCCCCCGGCCGCGCATCACCGCCGGCGAGCTCACCCACCGCCGTAGGGGCATGGTTGTGAATTCCAGGGACCTTTCTGTGAAATAAGGACTTGTTTGTGATGATCTTCTTCTTAGTTTTATTCCAGCTTAGTCCAGTGACTTGCAAAATTCATATTTAATCACAAAAAATCATAAAAATATAAAACCAATTTTGTTCGCTTCCTTGCGAGTAAACCTGCATCTTTTGCAAAGCATGACCATACTTTTGAGTGATAGTTTGTGCATGAAAAATTGAGATC
Source organism: Cenchrus fungigraminus (assembly GCA_036936925.1). NCBI lineage: Eukaryota > Viridiplantae > Streptophyta > Magnoliopsida > Poales > Poaceae > Cenchrus > Cenchrus fungigraminus. The sequence goes on from CM072777.1 coordinate 132,512,536, forward strand.
AGTTTAAACTTCTTGTGTTTTAGTTCAAAATCTACATGTGATATCAAGCTGCACTTTGGATATGTTGTTGCGGATACCATGTTTAGGCTCTGTACAAAAATTTGCACAAAGTTATGAAGTAAATCTTTTATTATGATTTATCTTGTTTTTATGCTATATCTGCCTTAATGATTTTTGTAGAAAACGTTAAATATATTTTTGAGCTCAACTTCTGTGTATAGTCATGTAATGCCTAGATGTACCTTTCCTGAATTAATCATGATTTTTGGACTGTTACAAATATTTGTTCCTGATTTATGCTTATTTTTAATCATAAATGCTTAGTCCAAGATCTAAAATAGCTCTTGATGTGTTTGTTGGTTTCCTAGCTTTGTTCTAGTTCAGAGATGGTGTAGGATAAAGTTTGGATCCAGAAATGATGTATTTATTTTTGTATGCATTTATCTCATTTTTGGTAGCTAGAAATGGTATGTTGTGGTAATATTTATTTTCATTGCTCAAATATGTGTGCTTGCTAGTTCAGTGGCTTAAAGTAGAGTTAGTGAGCTCAATGAGTGCTACCCATGGCTTTTATAAATTATTTTGGTGAATAAAAGTGGAGAAGCCATTATAAGCTTAATAATAAGTTTAATTGGAAAACCATTCCTTTTATCTTTTTGAACCCTATGGATGTGTTGTGAAAATAAATTAAGAGTTGAAAACCACCTCCTTGCTGTTTGTGCAAATAAATAAATTATTTATTTAAATATGTACACAATCACTATAAAGAGAAGATTAAATAAAGCCCTTCATAATATTCTTTAAAAGGGAAAGTGATGAATATATTTTGTCAAGGTGAATATGGTCAACCATGTGCTTCTGGTTGTCATGTGTTGCTATTTTTGTTTAAATTAAATTAAATTAAATTCATCACTAACTATTGCATATGCATCCTCCGTGTAGAAGTTCCCGACGGTAGCTACACGCTCGTACCGGCTGACGAGGACGAGGGAGCAGGAGGAGACGTACACTACGTGTCCATAGATCAAGACCCGGACCAAAGTCCGGAAGTTTGTGTGACTGCTTGTGCTGACGAAGGCAAGCCCCGGTTTAAACATTAACCTATGTGTTTCTTTTAAGCTTCTGAATTTACCTTTGCTTATCTATGTGCATTTATGTTCAGGAGTTGAATTGAAACCCTAGTTGCATGATCCTTAAGTACCTATGATCTTTTACTAGTATGCTAGGTCGCTAGTGGCTATGCTCTAAGGATCCGGTACAAGTCAAGTGATGTTCGTCACTCGCGAGAATAGGATCTCCTTGATGGAATCACCATATTTATTAATGGATTGCTCATGTGGTAAGAGCATGGGATTTGGGCTCCGGTCTAGTGGCTTCGTTGGTTAAGTGTTTGAACGTACTAAGCACTTGTCGGAAATGGGCACGGTAAGCCTAGTACTTAAATGAGGCGGTGCGGGAACTTTGCGCTACTAATCTTAGGGTTGCGGCCCCGGGCTCGCCACCTGAGTGCATGCGTGAGGCTGGGTGACCTTGGTGGCGTAGCCCAGTAAACCTTGTACTTAAGATTGTAACATCTGATCCCAATCCGAGGAATGACGGGAACCGCCTGGTTGGTGAACTCTTAGTGAGGGCACCTCCCGTGTGTTTAGGTCTACCTTGCAAGGTTTAAATCAATCGATTGTCAGCCTCTCACCGTTATCTGAGACTACTTAATCTACTGGCCATGATATCCCTTTATGATGGAACTTTGTGAATATTGTTATTTGATTAATTGTATTGTACAACTCATGATTGCAATAGTTGCTTATCTAGTAATGATTACTTCTACTAGAACTTGAGCTAAAATGTGAAAGTAAGGATCCACTACTTAGTAGCTTTTTGGCAAACAAACCCACTAGCCAAAAGCCTTGCATGACTAGAGGTAAAGTCTTTTATTTTAGACTGGTAAGCCTTACTGAGCATTAGTATACTCAGCCTTGCTTTTTAAATGTTGTTTCCAGGTAATGCATGTGATGTGTGGCCTGGAGAGATTCCACCCGGCTGGGAGCTGGAATGGGTGGATGATGACGAGTGATTGCATCATGGACGGCCTCCTATGATGCTTATCGTGTCGTTTAGTTGATTCCGCTGTTTTAATAAACTCTGAACCATTTACTTTCTTGTCAAGAACCATGGTTTCTAATAATGGGCCCTAAGGGGAAGTTTGTTGTTAATTTGTAAGGCACTCTGGACTCTTCTTCGTGGGAGTTTTAATGTATATGTTTCGATCCTCTATGTGTGTTTCAAGTGATTTACCGGGCTTTAACCCGGCAACACTCAACGGGATGATTCTTTATTATCGCTTAATGACCAAATGGAGTGGTTTAGGTGATAGTACGGAATTATCTCGGATGGGGTTGTCACAGTTGGCATCAGAGCATCCGTATACACCAGGGTGATTAGATTAATACTAATCACATGAGTTACAATAAAACTTACCAAGATTGATTGGATTTTGAAAATACGTTGGATCGTTAAGGAATGATCTAGATCGAGAGGCCCTAGAGGGAATTTTGGGTTCTTTAAGGTGGCTTAAGAATTTATGGTTTATTTTGCTAACTTCCAGCACTTTACCTTATGTCAGACTTACTTTCTTGTACAACCAAACTAGATGAATCCACGTGTCTTATACATGTGCTGTGCCGCATCACGGGAATGCGAGGGTTGATGGAGTGATCTATTCCACGGATCCCATCTTCTCGTCTGGTTGCTCACGTGTCTTATACGTGCGCTTCCCGTATAAGAGTCATACGAAGGATGACATGCTCTATTCAAGATGAACATGTCATGGGTTGTGATGTCGCCACGTTTTGCCATACGTGTGCTTTCCGCATGACGAATATGCGAGGCAAGGATACACTCCATTCAAACGGAGGGTGTCTGAGGTTGGACGCTGTCCATGCAGCGGCTTGATGCATGGATACCGTTTCTATAGTGAACGGTAATATATGTGGACGCTTCCGTGACGTGCTGGCACAGAAGGTTCTTTTCTGCAGGTACACTAACCACGTTAGTGCGATCGCTAAACGACGAGTAGCTCCGACTAGTTATTATAGGGAGAGTCGATTATAAGCTTGCCACCGGCACTAACTACGTCTTTTGTGATCCATGTGTGTGAGGTCGTTTAAGACGTGTGCATCATGATAAAATCTTGTTGAAACTAAAACTTGTTGTTGCATGTTTGTGTTATGCTTCCTAGGGTGATTGCTTGATCTTAGAAAAGGTTATCCTCTCATTTTGATCTTAGGTAGTTTCTGCCAGTTTTTGTTGCTGTCAGTTTATGAATTTTTAGAGCCAAATCTAGGATGAATCTGACTAGGCACCCTTTATGAAAGTTGTTTCTTATCAAATTTAGCATCTTATGTGAATTTCTCATGATTTTAGGAATTTTCAATCTGGAGTTATGATTAGATTAGCAAGTCTCTGTCCTGCTGTTTTTCTGGGTAACCTCCCTCTGAAAATGGAATTTTTCGAGCATGTTCCCATCTAATCTAGATCTACCTTTGAATACCAAAAATGTGCATAATTATGTCTCTGAGTTGCTGTAGAAATTTGGGAATTTTTGGGGCTCTGGTTTTTATGCTATGGATTTTTGTTCATACCTGCCAGAATTTTTACGCCCTTATTCATGTTATACTCGTTTTGAGGGTTAACATGTGATCCCCATTTTTTTTTGTACAGATGGAACAGCTACCGCACTTTGAGGTTGCTGAGGACAGTACGATTCGTACCAACGGTCTCCACTGGGAGGGTTTTCCCCGCATTTTGTGGGAGACTCTCAGTGAGGTTGGCTACACCACCCCGCCGACGTACGAGGTTGTCTACTTCTGGGACCGGGGAGTCCCCTACGCACGCACGACGGTGACCGTGCCACCACACCTAGAGCACCCGGAGTGGGTGGACTTGAGCATGATGTTCTTTGCTCACCGTGGCATCGAGTCGATTGAGTCCGCGGCCATGCGGACCCTCCACACCTTTTGCGAGCAGCACCCGGACAAGGTGATGCTCACCGCGCTGGGGTTGTTCCCGGCCATGGACCCGCACGACCCGGCTTGGCGTGAGCGTGTGTCGCTCACTGACGTGTTGCTCACTGCTGACCCTCCAGAGGTCACGGTGCGCCAGCTTCTGAGGTTGTTGGAGGCGGTTTACAACATACAGGTTTTCCGTCTCTCTACTCAGGGCATGCTCTCTCTTGAGCTGATGGACTCCGCAGCTTTGAGGGATGTCCTCTCCTTTGACCTTCAGTTCGAGCGGCAGACTACCGCTCACCTCCAGCAGGAGATTGTCACACTTCAGGACAAGCGTGTCCAGTGGCACCAGGAGCGTGGCGAGTACATAGAGCAGCTGTACGTCAGGGACCACGAGATCGATACGATGCGGGTACAGTTAGCTCACATGGAGGCTCAGCGTTTTGCCTTGGTGCAGAACGTGGCTGAGATGCAGAACCAGGTCGTCGATTTGGAGGTAGAGGTGCAGGTTTGGCAGGCGATGGCACACCAGGTGCAGCAGCCACCAATCGTCCCACCGGTTGCACCTGCCGCTCTGGACGAGCTGCAGGGAGCTTCGGGCTTGAGTGAGGACAGTGTCGACGGACCGCCACCCGCTTCTCCTCAGTCTAGTGCTGGCTCTGCTGCGGGCAACTAGCTTGCCTAGTTGTTGTTCTAGGGAAAAATCATGTACTCTTGGTTTAGCCTTTTCAGCTAGCTTTTGTGGGAAGGTTTAGGCTGCTCGGAGAGTATGTGTAATGTGTTTTATGTTGCATGTAAATAGTGTGCTAGGTGATCCAAAAACTTCGCATCATGTAATGCTTGGATGAACACTTTGTGATGTTGTTTTCGATGAATGAATTAGGGTTGTTGTGATCAAAATTTCACCTTGCGCTGAATACCAAAGTTGTGTGGAATGTTGTGGAGATCATGCTCACCAAAATTCGTTATGTTTGCATAAGCGTACCGAGAATTATGGCAAAAATTGTGCACCTCGGCCTACAGTAAAAACAGCTAGGCAGAACCTCGGTTGCGGAATTTTTCGGGCATGATAATGTTGGAATTTGACCCCGAGTTGAATACCAATGTTGGAGCTTACAAAATTTTGCACTTGCTGACCAGAAATGAGAATTTTTCCCTGAAGGGGCAGTGAGTTATGAATTTTTTTATCAACTCAGCTGCGCTGTCCGGTTTCCGAAGAAATGATGTTTATGAGTTTTCGTCTTGCATATTCTTCTTGTGGTTAATGTAAGCAAGCTTGCGAATATGTGGCTAATGAAAACTCCATGAATTTCAGATGGTGGGACCGACGTGCACCTCCCCCAACAGTTTTGGTGCAAGTGGGAGTGACGCTCCGCCACCTCCTCCCAACATGACCATCCAGGAGCAATTCATCGCCACCCAAACTGAGGTGATGCGATAGATTTTGCAGATGCAGCAGCAGATCGCCCAGCAGCTGCAGCAAAATCCCCGTGGGGAGAATCTTGATGGCCAGCCCCGGGTCACCAAGTATGAGCATTTCTATGCCATGAACCCCCCGACGTTCGAGGAGGCCAAGGAACCTCTAGCTGCGGATGCGTGGATCAAGGCCATTGAGGCAAAGTTCTCAGTGTTTGTCCTGCCATGCTCCGAAGAGCGTAAGGCGAGTTTCACGGCCTTACAGCTCCGCGGGGCAGTGCTGCTATGGTGGGAGCATTATAAGTCCATGATTCCAGAGGGACATCAAGTCACATGGGCTGAATTCAAGAGGGCCTTTAAGGAACATCATATTCCTAAGGGTCTCATGGACAGAAAGATGAAAGAGTTGCTTGCACTGAAGCAAGGTACTGACACGGTGTATGAGTATGCCAAGAAATTCAATGCCTTGTGTCAGTACGGTGGGCATCATGTTGATAGCGATGCCAAGAAAATAGAGCGTTTCCGAGATGGACTAAACGGGGACCTTTATGAGAGGCTTAATCTATATGAGCCTAACAACTATCAGGACCTTGTGAACAAGGCCATATCTTAGGAAGATGCCATGACAAAAGCCCAGAAAGATAGGAAGAGGCAGGCTGGATTCACCACTACTGGTGGGTCAGGCAAAAAGTTTCGCTTTGTCAAGAAGGGTACTCAGGGGCATTCCCAGTCATCTTCAACTGGACACTGGAGGATGACCCCATCTCAGAACAAGCCTTCTGGGAATTTTCAGTACCGTAAGGCACAACAACAGCCCTACAAGCCTAGTGCGCCCCCAGCCAACAATAATGCTTTGAAGGACCGTCGCTGCTACAATTGTGGGCAGCCGGGACACTATATCAGTGAGTGCCCCAAACCTAGGCAAATCAAGCAAGGTGAAGGGTCAGGGGCCCGGCAGGGTAATCATGGCAAGAAGCCCGTGGTGCAAGTAAAGCAAGGCAAGCTGAACTTCACCTCAATGATGAACACGCCAGAGGGAGCACCAGTGCTGACGGGTATCTTTTCTATCCGAGGCTTTTCAGTTAAAGTATTGTTTGATTCTGGTGCGACACATAGTTTCATAAATGGGAAAATTCTGAGCACGTTTGGGTTGAAGAGTTGTCATATGAACCAACCTTTCTTGATAACAACACCTGGTGGAAGAGTTACCACTGGGGACCTAGTCTTGAGAGTGCCACTTGAGCTAGGTAGCAAAGTTGTTCCAACAAATCTTATGGCTTTGAGTCTAGAGGGTATTGATGTGATCCTAGGCATGGATTGGTTAACACAACATAAAGTCATTTTGGACATTGCTACAAGAATGGTAGAAATCAATTCACCTATTGTGGGCACCTCTACTCTCTACTTACCCTCCAATGGCAACGGGAATTCTTATGCTTTCACAGCCATCACTTCTTTGCTTGATGACATTCCAATAGTTTGTGAATATCCAGACGTCTTTCCCGATGACTTGCCTGGCATGCCCCCAGACAGGGACATCGAATTCATGATAGAACTTCAACCTGGCACCACACCTATCTCTAAAAGACCTTACCGTATGCCACCCAAAGAGCTAGCCGAACTGAAAAATCAGTTGCAAGAATTGCTTGATAAAGGGTACATTTGCCCAAGTTCTTCTCCTTGGGGACGTCCCGCTCTCTTTGTGAAGAAGAAAGATGGTAGTTTGCGGATGTGTGTTGACTATCGTCCACTCAATGCGGTGACAATAAAGAACAAATATCCTTTGCCCCGCATTGATGTTCTCTTTGATCAATTGGCTGGTGCCAAAGTCTTTTCCAAGATCGATCTTCGATCGGGCTATCATCAAATAAAGATTCGACCAAGTGACATTCCGAAAACAGCTTTCTCCACCAGATATGGTCTCTATGAATTTTCGGTGATGTCCTTTGATCTCACAAATGCACCCGCCTATTTCATGTACCTTATGAACTCAGTCTTCATGAATGAGCTAGACAAGTTCGTAGTGGTCTTCATTGATGATATCCTTATTTATTCCAAAAATGAAGAAGAACATGCGAAACATCTTCGGATTGTTTTGCAGCGTTTGAGAGATCACAAGCTTTATGCTAAATTCTCCAAATGTGAATTCTGGTTGGATAGTGTGAAATTCTTGGGTCACACTATTTCCAAGGATGGTATCTCCGTGGACCCTAGCAAAGTGCAGGAGGTCATGGATTGGAAGCCACCCAAGTCGGTGCATCAAATCCGTAGTTTTCTGGGTCTAGCTGGCTATTATCATTGATTTATTCCAGATTTCTCCAGAATAGCTAAACCCGTGACGGAATTGTTAAAGAAAGGTGTCAAGTTTGTGTGGAGTGAAGCTTGTGATGAGGCTTTCCACACCTTGAGAGAACACTTAACCTCAGCCCCCGTGCTAACCCAGCCAAACATGACAAAGCCTTTTGAGGTGTTTTGTGATGCTTCGGGCACTGGCCTTGGTTGCGTGCTTATGCAAGAAAGCCGGGTTATTGCCTATGCCTCACGAGCACTTCGACCTCATGAGAAAAATTATCCTACCCATGATCTTGAGCTAGCAGCGGTTATTCATGCCTTAAAAATTTGGCGGCATTATTTGATGGGAAATCGCTGCAATATCTTCACCGATCACAAGAGCCTTAAATATATTTTCACCCAATCTGATTTGAATATGAGGCAAAGAAGGTGGTTGGAACTGATAAAAGATTATGATTTGGAAGTCCACTATCATCCCGGCAAAGCCAACGTGGTTGCGGATGCGCTTAGCCGCAAGCATTGCAACTACATGACGGTAGAGCCGTATAATGAGGCTTTATGTGAAGAAATGAGGAAGCTTAACCTAGAAATGGTCGAGCATGGAAATCTTTATGCCATCTCCATCGAATCCCCTCTCCATTAGAGAATTGCCGTAGCTCAACTCATCGATGAAGAGGTCCAGAAAATCATACAGAAATTATCTGAGGGAGATCCCAAATTTAATTGTTTCCGGAAGGATGACAAAGGAGTTGTATGGTTTGGTCAGAGCTTAGTCATTCCCCAGGATCCAGAAATAAAGAAAGAAATTTTAGATGAGGCTCATCTCTCTAAATTCACCATCCATCCCGGTAGTACCAAAATGTACCGAGACCTTAGGGAAAATTTCTGGTGGTCAAACATGAAAGGTGAAATAGCCGAGTATGTGTCCGGATGTGATACATGTCAAAGGATCAAGGCTAGTCACCTAAAGACCGCGGGTCAAATGCAACCTTTGTCTATCCCCGCATGGAAGTTGGACGACATAAGCATGGATTTTATTGTAGGTTTGCCCCTCACTCCCAGAAAGCATGATTCCATTTGGGTAATAGTGGACCGGCTTACCAAGACCGCTCATTTCATTCCTGTCCACACTACCTATTCAGCCGAGCGTTATGCGGAAATCTATGTTGATCTCATAGTACGCTTGCACGGTGTTCCAAAAACTATCCTGTCAGACAGAGGCACTCAATTTGTTGCTCGCTTTTGGGCACAAGTTCATGAATCCTTGGGCACCAAATTAATCCATAGCTCCAGCTATCACCCCCAGACCGATGGTCAGACGGAAAGAGTAAATCAAATAGTGGAAGATATGTTGAGAGCTTGCGTTATTCACTTCGACAAGACTTGGGACAAATGCTTAGTATTGGCAGAGTTTGCTTATAACAATAGCTATCAAGCTAGCTTGAAAATGGCTCCTTTCGAAGCCTTATATGGACGAAGGTGTCGTACCCCCTTGAATTGGTCACAAGCGGGTGAGCGAACCTTATTTGGTCCTAAGCTAGTACAAGAAGCCGAAGAGAAGGTAGAAGTGGTTACAGAAAATTTGAGAGCCGCTCAAATGAGGCAAAAGAGCTACCATGACAAGGCTAAGGCCCCCAGAGAATTTGAAGTTGGCAATTATGTGTACCTAAAGGTGTCCCCAACCAAAGGTGTACAACGATTCGGAGTAAAAGGGAAATTGGCTCCACGCTATATTGGCCCTTATGAAGTCACCAAGAAGTTCGGTACGGTTGCCTATCGTGTTCGACTGCCGGACCGACTTTCCGCAGTGCACGACGTGTTTCATGTCTTACAATTGAAGAAGTGCGAGCAAATATCGGAGGCACAAATAATTGAGGAGACCAATGCAGAGATAGAACCAGACCTATCACTAGCGGAATATCCAATGAGAGTGTTGGATCAAAAAGAAAGGCAAACTAGGAGACAAAAGTTGAAGATGTACAAGATACAATGGAGTCACCATACTGAAGAAGAAGCTACGTGGGAGACCGAGCACTTTCTAAACACCAAGTATCCGGATTTTCTTCCAAGCCAAACTCGTACATAACCTTTTCCGCCTATCTTTAAATTTCGAATCTCGGGACGAGATTCCGTTTAAGGGGGGTAGGCTGTAACACCCTGTGTTTTTGTTTAGTGTCAACTAGTGCAAATGATCATCTTAATCAAGTCTTTAAGTGCCCATGGTCAAACTTTGGTCAAACCCTAGCTTAAACCCTAGTCAAACCCTTTGACCTCACTAGCTCTTCTAGATCTTTTGCCGCGTTCTCCAAAATTCACCTACACACTTCATTTTCTCCTAATATAAAAGTTGTGCAGTTTGTCGAGGCACACAACTTTCATGTTCAGTGGCATTGCCAATTCGAAGCACAAATGGGTGAAACACTTCGGTCAACGCTCAGAGCTACTATTCTTGGGTGCTGAGAAAACCCACAAGTTGCTCAGTAGTTCATGCAAAATCTAGTGACTAAAACCTACATCAGCCTTTGTAAAAGTGGTAGAGGGATGCTAGATCTACAACTTTTCTTTTTATCACTTGTGGCAGTTTGTTGCGAAAATTGGAGAAAAATCGTGTTGAACAAGGCCAAACCGAACTCATGCCGCCGGGTACGTGCGCCCGCGCGCGCGCGACGTCGCGCCGCGCCACGTCGGCTTCGCCGTCGTACCCCGAGCGCGCACGCCGAGGCATCCCAAGGACCGCCGGTCCAAGGCCGTCACCGTGGGTACTGTGCTCCTAAGCACGATGACGCGCCCCAGGCCCCTATGCCGGTGCCACGCGGCTGCCGCGCACACGCCGGAGCCCGCACGCGCGCCCCGCCATTGGCCTTGGCCCGCCGCACGTCGTCCACCGCCATTGCGCCATGCCATGCCCACACCGCGACCCACTGTAGTCGAAGACGCCCGTCATGACCCCTTCCCCATGGTGCGCTCGCCTATTTAAACCCCGGTCCTCCCCTGCGCGAGCTTCCCCTTCCGCCACCGTCCGCCATTGCCGCCACCGGTGAAGACCTCCCTCCGCTCGCGCCCGTGACCCACAAACGGCTTAGAGCTCCTCCCTAGCACCCAACCGAGCTTCCACACCCACGCATAGATTAGCTCGCCCCCACATTTCGCCGGAATCCGAGTCGAAGCGGCTCCGCCGCCGCTGCCTCGCCACCGGAAGCATCTCCGACCACAGCGCCGCCACCAATCGACCCACCGTGAGCTCGATCGTGCATCCCTCTCATTTGTTTGCCTCCCCCGGCCGCGCATCGCCGCCGGCGAGCTCACCCGCCGCCGTAGGGGCATGGTTGTGAATTCCAGGGACCTTTCTGTGAAATAAGGACTTGTTTGTGATGATCTTCATCTTAGTTTTATTCCAGCTTAGTCCAGTGACTTGCAAAATTCATATTTAATCACAGAAAAATCATAAAAATGTAAAACTAATTTTGTTGGCCTCCTCGCGAGTAAACCTGCATCTTCTGCAAAGCATGACCATGCTTTTGAGTAATAGTTTGTGCATGAAAAATTGAGATCAGTTTAAGCTACTTGTGTTGTAGTTCAAAATCTACTTGTGATATCAAGCTGTACTTTGGATATGTTGTTGTGCATACCATGTTTAGGCTCTGTACAAAAAGTTTCACAAAGTTATGGAGTAAATCTTTTATTATGATTTATCTTGTATTTATGCTATATCTGCCTTAATGATTTTTTTAGAACAAATTAAATATATTTGTGAGCTCAACTTCTTTGTATAGTCATGTAATGCCTATATGTACCTTTCCTGAATTAATCATGATTTTTGGACTGTTACAAATATTTGTTCCTGATTTATGCTTGTTTTTAATCATAAATGCTTAGTTCAAGATCTAAAATAGCTCTTGGTGTGTTTGTTGGTTTCCTAGCTTTGTTTTAGTTCAGAGATGGTGTAGGATAAAGTTTGGATCCAGAAATGATGTATTTATTTTTGTATGCATTTATCTCATTTTTGGTAGCTAGAAATGGTATGTTGTGGTAATATTTATTTTCATAGCTCAAATATATGTGCTTGCTGGTTCAGTGGCTTAAAGTCGAGTAAGTGAGCTCAATGAGTGCTACCCATGGCTTTTATAAATTATTTTGGTGAATAAAAGTGGAGAAGCCATTATAAGCTTAATAATAAGTTTAATTGGAAAACCATTCCTTTTATCTTTTTGAACCCTATGGATGTGTTGTGAAAATAAATTAAGAGTTGAAAACCACCTCCTTGCTATTTGTGCAAATAAATAAATTATTTATTTAAATATGTACACAATCACTATAAAGAGAAGATTAAATAAAGCCCTTCATAATATTCTTTAAAAGGGAAAGTGATGAATATATTTTGTCAAGGTGAATATGGTCAACCATGTGCTTCTTGTTGTCATGTGTTGCTGTTTTTGTTTAAATTAAATTAAATTCATCACTAACTATTGCATATGCATCCTCCGTGTAGAAGTTCCCGACGGTAGCTACACGCTCGTACCGGCTGACGAGGATGAGGGAGCAGGAGGAGACGTACACTACGTGTCCGTAGATCAAGACCCAGACCAAAGTCCGGAAGTTTGTGTGACTGCTTGTGCTGACGAAGGCAAGCCCCGGTTTAAACATTAACCTATGTGTTTCTTTTAAGCTTCTGAATTTACCTTTGCTTATCTATGTGCATTTACGTTGAGGAGTTGAATTGAAACCCTAGTTGCATGATCCTTAAGTACCTATGATCTTTTACTAGTATGCTAGGTCGCTAGTGGCTATGCTCTAAGGATCCGGTACAAGTCGAGTGATGTTCGTCACTCGCGAGAATAGGATCTCCTTGATGGAATCACCATATTTATTAATGGATTGCTCATGTGGTAAGAGCATGGGATTTGGGCTCCGGTCTAGTGGCTTCGTTGGTTAAGTGTTTGAACGTACTAAGCACTTGTCGGAAATGGGCACGGTAAGCCTAGTACTTAAATGAGGCGGTGCGGGAACTTTGCGCTACTAATCTTAGGGTTGCGGCCCCGGGCTCGCCACCTGAGTGCATGCGTGAGGCTGGGTGACCTTGGTGGCGTAGCCCAGTAAACCTTGTACTTAAGACTGTAACATCTGATCCCAATCCGAGGAATGACGGGAACCGCCTGGTTGGTGAACTCTTAGTGAGGGCACCTCCTGTGTGTTTAGGTCTACCTTGCAAGGTTTAAATCAATCGATTGTCGGCCTCTCACCGTTATCTGAGACTACTTAATCTACTGGCCATGATATCCCTTTATGATGGAACTTTGTGAATATTGTTATTTGATTAATTGTATTGTACAACTCATGATTGCAATAGTTGCTTATCTAGTAATGATTACTTCTACTAGAACTTGAGCTAAAATGTGAAAGTAAGGATCCACTACTTAGTAGCTTTTTGGCAAACAAACCCACTAGCCAAAAGCCTTGCATGATTAGAGGTAAAGTCTTCTATTTTAGACGGGTAAGCCTTGCTGAGTATTAGTATACTCAACCTTGCTTTTTAAATGTTGTTTCCAGGTAATGTATGTGATGTGTGGCCTGGAGAGATTCCACCCGGCTAGGAGCTAGAATGGGTGGATGATGACGAGTGATTGCATCATGGACGGCCTCCTATGATGCTTATCGTGTCGTTTAGTTGATTCCGCTGTTTTAATAAACTCTGAACCATTTACTTTCATGTCAAGAACCATGGTTTGTAATAATGGGCCCTAAGGGGAAGTTTGTTGTTAATTTGTAAGGCACTCTGGACTCTTCTTCGTGGGAGTTTTAATGTATACATTTCGATCCTCTGTGTGTGTTTCAAGTGATTTACCGGGCTTTGACCCGGCAACACTCAACGGGATGATTCTTTATTATCGCTTAATGACCAAATGGAGTGATTTAGGCGATAGTACGGAATTATCTCGGATGGGGTTGTCACACAGACGCCCAGCCGCAGACACGCAACCATCCATTCGCACGACTCACACGCTCACTTCGCACTCCACCGTTCACAATTTTGGCACTCGCCTCAATTATCTTCGCGATCAGGGACTTGGAGGTCTCGCCTCCTCTCCCGCCTTGCTTGTAGCCCCCTCTACGAGCACCCCGATGCAATATTATACAGTGCGCACGCACACACTGCTAGACGTACGGCCCCGTGGTCGGAACCAGGATAAATATGTGTCCCTGTGTTAGCATTCGCACTGACCATCGAGAGACCAATCACAGCGCAATTCACTAGTTAGTGTCGAGACTAATCCAGACACCGATAGTTGGCGCGCCAGGTAGGGGGCACACGTTGTGATCATCCACCAGCTCTTTCGATGGTGATCCGCTCGGAGTCGTCGTCAAGGTACCCATGGGTTGCGCCGACCCATTCCCGGCCGGATTCGAGATTCGGTTCGGGAGTCTGGAGTTCCAGGCGACTGGCAACGGCTACCACATGCGTCTCCTCTCAAGGAACGCGAACGTGGAGGTTTCGGCGCCAGCTTCGGCGCCAGTTCCACAGTCACCCTGACGCCGGAGGCATTCGGGCCAGCGCTCACTACGAGCGCGCGCGGAGCGACGTAGGACGGCGCGCGCCGGCTCCCCCCAGCGGGTCGAAGCTGGTGAGCTCCAGCCTGACGTTGCGACAGAAGAAGTCGCACCTCCACCAGCGAACCCGACGGCGCGTCCCGTCGGGGAAGGCGCGGTCGTGATTTTTCCACGCAATGCGCAGCTCATCGACGGCCTACTCCTCGTCGGTCGGCACGGACCTAGCCGCGTACGAAGATCTCCCGGGTCATCATCTCATATCGATCCGGAACCTCGTCGAGACCTCGCCCGACGAGTTGTACCCCGACTCAAACAGCGAGGAACACGCGCGTGGGCACGAGGGACCCGAGTGGGACTACTCCGGGCTCCGGGACCCCGAAGCCTACAGGCGGTTTCAGGCCGCAGCGGACTACTGCCTCACCTGCCCAGATGACTCCAGCGCGGGGGACTACGACCCCTCGCGTGAGTGCTTCTTCGTCGCTCTCGAGGAGCACGAAGACGGGGGAAACAGAGCAGGTGATGCGGCGGCTCGCAACAACCCGGTAGTGAACCGGTGGGCAGGAACGTCGTCGGACAATGATGCGCTCGCAGCACAGCTGACCCAAGTCCGAGAGTTGGAGGCAAAGCTCACGGCGGAGCCCCAGCAGGTGCGGCAGCTTTAAGCCACGCTTGAGGGAGCCGGGCCCTCGACACGCGGCGAACGCGCCAGAGATGCGGGCCGTGTCGCTCGTGCCCGTATCGAAGCCGACGCTGACGTGGACGACCCGCTGGCACTGATAAGAGCCAGCCAGAAGCTCGTTGCCACGACGACTGTGACAACCCCACCCGAGATACGTCCGTACTATCAGCTAAACCAATCCACTTTGGTCATTAAGTGATAATAAAGAATTATCCCGTTGAGTGTTGCCGGGTCAAAGCCCGGTAAATCACTTGAATCAACACACAGAGGATCGAACACGCATACATTAAAACTCCCGCAAAGGAGAGTCCAGAGTACCTTACAGTTTAACACTAATCTTCCCCGTAGGGTCAGTCATTACAATTCATAGCTCATAAAATAATAAACCATGGTTCAGAGTTTTAAAAGACAGCGGAAATAACTAACGATAACTTGGCATCATGGGGGTCACCCATAACGCCGTTACTTCTCGTCATTCACCCCTTCCAGCTCCCAGTCGGAAGATTTCGCCAAACCAAACATTATCACCTAAAAACAACATATATAGCAAGGCTGAGTATACTAATACTCAGCAAGGTTTACCCATCTAAAATAAAAGACTTAACCTTCTAATCATGCTCGGCTTTTGGCTGGTGGGTTTGTTTTGCCAAAAAGCGACTAAGGAGTTAATCCTTACTTTCAATATTTTAGCTCAAGTTTTAGTAGATCAATTATTAGTAGATAAGCAACTATTGCAAGCATGAGTTGTGCAAACAATTAATCAACATCAAGTTTATCAACATTTCATCATAGAGGGATTATCATGGCCAGATAGGACCACACGAGGGTTGGTGCTCGAGCACTTAGGCTGAAGCGGGGAGGCGAATTTAGATTTAGTTGTGTTTTTTGTGCCAGCAGTACTTGATCATGATCATGTATAAACATTTTTCATTAACTCGTTATTCTATTTTAATTTGTTTTTTATATGCAACTAGTTGTTGTATTTTAAATATTTTATAGGGTTGCTCTAATTTTTTAAAATATGGAAACGAAAAAAACATACTTAAAATATGGAAATGAAAAAAATATGGTAAGGTCAACCACCGTACCATAAGGCGGTTGGCCCTAACCGGCGTATGGTGCGGCGCTTGACCCTAACCGCCGAGAACCGCCATAGACGGCAGCTTCCCGCCTTATAATGCGATGTTTGGCCCCTAACGGCATTGTGGCACGGCGGTTATAGTTTCGACAAACTTGATTGCGAGTATTTATTTTAGAAAAATCGAAGAAAAAATATATAAAAAAATCATGAACGAACGTGAGCTGGTCGGATTCGTGCACGCGGTTTCCCACTGATGCTCGCCCTGTTCGTTAGGCTTATCAGCCACCAGCCAGCAGTACTTCTCTCTCAGAACAAACCAGCCACCAGGAGCCAACCAGCAGTACTTTTCTCTCAGAACAAATCAGCACCAGCCACCAGCCAAACGATCAGGCTGAATTACAGCCTCCGTTTCTTGCTGGACCACTCATGACCATCCTTCAGCACCACTGGGGTCCCTTTGAAGGCCTATTAGGAGGATTAAATATAGACTAATTACAAAACTAATTACATGAATGGACGGGAAATCGCGAGACGAATCCATTAAGCCTAATTAATCCGTCATTAGAGATTGTTTACTGTCGCACAACGTTGTCTAATCATGACATAATTAGGCTCGTTAGATTCGTATCGAAAAATTAGGTAGGGGTTATGGAATAAGTTTTGTCATTAATTCATATTTAATACTCCTAATCAGTGTCGGAAGATTGATGTGACGGGTAGTTGGGAAAATTTTTGGGAACTAAACAAGCCCCCGCCAGCAAGCTGATTGATTGGCTTCAACTTCGCAGAGTGTAGTACAAGCCTGCATCTCGGGAATATATAGTCGAAACTAATCAGTACATGGAAAATGTTTACTCGTGAACCATCAGGTCGGAAATGAACGGCACAAGATGAGTCAAAACAATCCCTAGGTACTTTTGCATTTAAACGCCCGCACCAACTCAGTACATCTTTTGATTTCCCTTGCAAGTCCTAAGTTCAGTTGTACCCTCCCCGGCAGCCCCAGCCCCGAGCGGACGGGTTGAGGCCTGCCTGACCGGACGTGCGAGGTTGCGATGGCGCGAGCGGCAAGGGCCGAGGGCGGCATCAGCATCACCACACCGCCGTAAGGCTACTCCGTGCTTCCACAAGCATCACGGCAGCAGGCCTATGTGCATGGGAAGAGCAACACGGCTGGGCGTCATCGCGATTAGTGACAAGGTGCTACCGCGCGGTAAGGCAGGAAGATTGTTCGTAGTCGCCGATTCTTGCCTTGACAACACGGCCGCGTTCAACCCTGCAAATGCAAGATTTGTTATGATGCAACACTGCAACATAAATTTGTTGAACTAGTGATTTTTGAATACTCTCCAAATTCAGATGAGTTAAAGCATCTCCAAGATTATCCCCCCAATACCTGCTTTTGGGAGAAAATTGAAAAAAATAAACTCCAACAATCCTCTTAAACCTCCCCCAAATTATTCACGACGCAAATTCCGTCCCTCGCGCCGTGCATATATTCGCGACACCCCTCCGCCCCCAATCGGCCCGCAGCCTCCTTTCCCCGCACAAATTGCTCTATTTGGAAATACCATAAAAATCAATTTATCCATGTCTCCTTATTTTTCTGCTGGTTGATATTTACATCCTTATAACAGTTTTGAGAAGAACAACTTTCCATTATCCAACTCATGGATGTCGAGGTTGCTCTTTACTGGAAAATAATGTGCAAGCATTTGAAAGCTGAAACTCAGGTGACACCAGACTATCTCTGGTTACTGTGCAACATTTTTATGGAATTCTCATAAGAGTCCGATCATTAACATAGCATTGTTGCCTAGTGCTCAATGTCGATAGACATGAATAACTTTTCTTTTGCTGAATTTAACATTCCATGTTGCAACAATTTTGTATGCCAAAGTGTGGCAGCACTAATTATATATCAGATGTTTGGCATAACAAAAAAAAGAATACTTATTTTATTGAACATGAGTATAAGAAACGACCATGTGGAAACATCATTGATCTTAAGTTTGCCCAACATGTTGATATATTTTATAATTGGTCTATTTCACAACAATACCAGCTCATTAGGTGGAAAAGCTGCACGATGTGAGTTGGTTACTTAGTTTCAGTTTCTGAACTTTTTTCATTATCTGAATGTCTTTCAATTTCTGAACTTGTTCATTGTTTGAATAAGCGATATTGCTGCATTATTCACAAACTGTTAGAAAAGAGTTGTATTGTTCAGTGTAACATCAATGATGATCCTGATAGATCGAATGGCGCAAACACTTTGTTCTTTTATTTCAGGCAAGCAGTCCAAGGGTGGAGCTCACGGCAGGTTGCCTGGCTTGCGCGGGAGTGGAGTGCATCCGCAAGACCAGCCGTGAGCTGTGGTAGCTCTGCCGGTGCTGCACATGGTTCCTAACTTCCTATGATAGGTAGTCAGGTCCTCTCGTCACTGCAGCTGACTATTAACCATGAAGGTCTCAAGATGTCAATAGATGCTTTGAGACAGAAAAACAATCATGGCATCAGCTTTGTACATAAAACCATCGTCAAATATGTCTGATGCGGTGTGCTTCTGCACAGTTGAGCTATTTGTTGTGTGGATGCCATTGCCATTGGCCTTGGGGTGTCATGCTCGATCTTACTGAACTTGGAGATGCAACTAGCTGATCTATATAGTATATATGATGTGTTAACCACGTCTCTTGTTTTAACTGCTCACCATTACAGAGGTAAAGAGAAATCCATGGGCCCTTTTTCTTTTTTGCAAAAAGGAAGCCAAAAGAAATTAAAGTGTTGAATTATGAATCAGCATGTTGATTCATCCTCTTTTGCATTTTTCCTTTTCTTCTATTTTTCTTTATTTTTCTTGAAGTCATTCTATGCTTTTTGCCCGCTGCATGCACAAGTCCAACGTTATTAACCACATTGATGCAAACGTTTCTTTCCTTGATTGATCAAGATGACAACGTTGAGAGCGTGCAGCGCGACAGCCCGTACCGCGCGGCGTTCGTCGGGGACGGGTCGGGGTCGCGGTGGTCAACGGACCATAGGATAGTGTCCCTACTTATTTTAACTGAAGGTTTGAATGTGCTCTTGACACAAAGATCGTCCAATACCATCTCTTTTATGCACTGTGCATTACAAAGAGCGTGCTTAAAGAATCTACATATTATGTAATGTGTATAATAACATGATGTTTTCAATTTTACATAATATAATAACAAGATGTAGTTGTTTCATACTATTATTACCATGTTAACCTAAAGTCGTTGATTTAAATATTTTTTTTGTTACCGCAGCAACGCACGAGCACTTTCTGTTACCTCTAATAAACTTGGAAAAGGACCCTGAAAATATTTTGTGCCAAAATTTTCGCGAACTTAACGGGTTTAACACATTTTACAATGGGAATGTATCAAGTGGAAACCAATGTGTGTGCAAACTTTGGAAACTACCAATCATGATTGTAGGATTTCCATCCGATGGCTAGAGAGAGATGTGAGAGCATTTTGCACTTAAACCCTCCCACTATTAGCAAAAGAAAATAAAGTTTTGCAAAACCCCCTTCCAAATTAGGCTGCCCTGTTCGTCTGGTTTATCAGCCACCAGCCAACGGTACTTTTCTCTCAGAACAAATCAGTCAGCCAGCGGTACTTTTCTCTCAAAACAAATCAGCACCAGTCACCAGCCGTCCGCCAGACGAACAGGGTAGGTACGATGCCGAGCCGCGTCGTTTCGTCTGCGATGACCGGCGCCGCCATGGTGGCCTCCGCCGGCGAGTCCGACGCTGCCGCAATGGTGGCCTCCGCCGCCACATTGGAATCCGCCGCATGCTAGGGACGTGAGGCCGAGCTGCCCGCCAAGGTCGCCGGCGAGCTGCCAACCGGCGACGACGATGACAGGCGGCGCATCGACGTGGTCGTGCAGCAGCTCCCCACGGCCGACATGAGTTTCCTGCCGCCGCACGTAATTCATTCCGCCGATCCCCAGCGATCCACGACGAGCTGAGCATATGCATGTACTGCAGCACAAGATAATTCTGTTCATCTGTTGCAGGAGCTAGCACGTGCAATTCGATGGAAGAGATGTGCATTGATCGAATTCCAATCTGGCGGACTCATTGGCGGCGGCGGGCTTGCCGTGGGGAGCTGCTGCACGATCACGTCGATGCGCCGCCTGTTAGCAGCTCGCCGGCGACCTTCGCGGGTAGCTCGGCCTCGCGTCCCTAGCATGCGGCGGACTCCAATCTAGCGGCAGACTTCATTGCGGCGGCGTCGGGCTCGCCGGCGGAGTCCACTATGGCGGCGCCGGTCATCGTAGACGAACGACGCGACTCGACATGCCGAACAGATCGTGTAGGCAGACTCTGATTTGGAGGGAGATTTTGCAAAACTTTGTTTTCTTTTGTTAAGGGTGGGAGTGTTTAAGTGCAAAATGCTCTCAACTCTCACTCTAGCCATCGGATAGGAATCCTACGATCCTGATGGTAGTTTCCAAAGTTTGCACAGACACCTTCATTTTCACATGATACGCTCCCTTTTACGATTACAGCTAAGATGACTTTGTGCTGGGAAGTCCTCTGCACTTGTCTTCACGTCAGTTTGTAAAACTTTTATAGTCTACGAACAAGCTAGAAGTTGGAACGAGCTAATTATTTGAGAAACGAACTCATTATCCTATCCCAAGCATTATATATTTACAAACTGAGAATACTTACCCTGTGATGACACTATTATCTTAAATTTCATTCTATAAAGTGGTAACTCCATAAAGGTTTAAACGGTTATCCACGTTAACCGCAACCAAAATACTAAATACAAAATAGTTAAGATAATGACTTTCTATTTAATTGTGGTTCCAGAATGATTAGTACTCTGGAGCCAACACATTGCTCTAGATCCACTCTATTACCTCAGATGGAGCTAGATACAACCATTTACTGGTTTTCTGCAGCTTCAGTGAAGACTGGGGGTTCCTGAAAACACCCTCATGGCCTTATTAAACATTGGCTGACATCTTCTCCGATGTTATATTACCAACTATACCACTATTAGCATAGTACCTAGCAATGCAATCATTATTATAAGCATCCCTATAAATTGATAATTCTCGAAAATACACTAGAAAGCAGGGCGTCATAAACGCCATTATCCCCAATGTCATCCATGACTCAAGACCTTTCGTAATTTTGATTGATGCAGCAATGAAAAAAGGAATCGAGAATACCCAGACAATGTTCTGCAAAGAAGTAAAAAGCATAGTAAGTTACAAAGATGATGTTTGAATTCAAGAAAAGAGATCATAATAATCATTTGCAGAATAACTAGTAGCATTATTGCCGCACCAAGCGGATATGAGTTTGCAAGTGCACAAAACCAATACATAACCTAAAAGCAACGTAACTTGAATTGCAAACACAAAGAATAGTAGACAATGGAATCAACTAAAATAAGTACTGTGGTGGCAGAGGAGAATGGTCGGTAATCAATTCAACTTAAATTTGTTGGTCTATAAGGTCCTTTCAGATCTATAACGGTGATGGTTAAATCATACATATTGTATTACAGCCTGCACATAAATGAGATGGAAAAAAAGTTTTGAAACTGGTGTCAGAATAACAGCATCAAAGTTTCTGCCGGACAGATTTGGAAGAAAGAAGCAAATAACACAGTGAAATCTAGAAACATGACTTTAAATAGTAATAAGTACAAAGAAATTGTTTGGTAAAGGAAATAATGTTACCATGCAAAACAATTCAGCGAAAAATAATACTCCCTACGTCATTTTGAACTAAATTTCTTGTCCTAAACGTCATATATTTAAGGACAGAGAAAGTATCTTGGGACCAACATGTAGCATAACACAGGGTAATCAAGCACGGAAAAATATATATTTTGAGACTGTTTTTTTTTACAACAAATTTTGAGACTGTTTGAGGAATCACAGGGTAACTGATAAAGCAAGAACAACGCATAAAGTCTTGAGAACTATGTGGTCAACGAATCGGTAACACATCTGGCACAATCTATTTTCAGTTATATCTAGATCGAATTATGATACAATCCGATTTCTAATTAGTAGTTCTTTATTCTTAATGGGGGCGGAAAAGATTATAACTAGAAAGTACCAATACGTACGAAGAATTCACCTCGGCGTGCCCCTCAGTCAGCCTCGGCGAGGATCGGCGATCACCCCCACTGTCGACGAAGATTCCGTAACAAAAAAGGGGCTCGTCACAGGCAAGAGGAGGGGGCGCCGGGTTATATGCGAGCGCGGCAACGGGCATGTTCGTTCGTTATACGTCTGGACTAAACTGTTTAGATGGGCCACACAGCGTTCTTCAGCAAGCCTATCCCGCCATGACACACTCACACACACCGCCTTGGGTTCGGGGGACGGAGCTTGTTTCTTGAGAATTTTTTTATATTATTTTTTTACGATTTTGCGAAAATATACGACCGTGCGAGAATTTATCATAATTATTCTACAGCCGCCGTGCGCTACGGCAGTCGGGACAGCTGCCCCGGGGACTAAGGGCGGCAAGCCTAGCCGCCGTCCCCCATGGTGGTTGACCGGCAAACCGCCGTGGGCTACGGCGGCTGGATCAACCGTCGTACGCCATGGCAGCTGCAGGCTCCAACCGCCGTGGGGTAAGGTTTGCGGCTGCCGTGAACCACGGCGGCAGGGCCTCTGCTCTCTATAAGAGGCGAAATTTGGTCCGGAATTGTCATAATAATTCGTAAAAAAAGAAAGAGAGGGTTGAGAAGGAGAAGGGAGTGAGGTGGAGGGGGCGGAGCAGCGAAGCTCTGCTGGTTCTTCGCTTCATTGGAGATATTTTGCAGATTTCAACTCTTTTAGTATTTTTACTTAGATATAATGAAAACGTAATTAGTACTGATTCACTAGATTTATTATGGATCTAGAGAAATTAGATATTGTCCACAAGGAGTTGACTTGTCAAATTTTAGTTCAGTTGAGAAAAATGTTAAAAGAGCAGTAGAAAGAACTTGGAAGGGTATAAACACTGGCTATGCAAGGCATTTTCAGTAGATTCAGAGCAACAATGTCTGTCGGTAATGGCACTAATCAACAAAAGTGATCAGGTGTATTAAGAGCTCGTGCCACTTCAAGGGACTCCACAATGGAGGAGTTATATCAGAAATGCATGCTGAGTTGGTTTGCCCGTGATTTTGTTTGTCTGAGTTTTCCAGAAGGGTAGGTCTAGTAGTCAAGTGCATGAGGAAACTGAGGATGTGCACGAGAGGGAAGGCGCGGATGGTGTAGGGGGACAATAAGAGGAGGAAGTGGTAGAACAAGGTGGTTCGGAAGGTGATGAGAGACACTTCGTTGTCACTGGTTTTGTTGACGAGGGAGAAGAAAACCCAGAGGTGATGAGACAGTATGAGAGGCAGTTAGAAGATGACAAACGTGCATTGAAAGAGGACTCCTCGGATGATGAGAATGATCAGTATGAGGAGTATGTGCCCTGGGATTAGAAGAACTACGATTTCTCACAATGTACTGTTAATCATGGTGAGAGTATGCCCTGGGAGTACACCGAGAATGAGGTTTCGGTGGGCGCCATGTACCCCAGTACTGAACATGTGAAGGATGCAGTCAAGCAGTGGTCCACCTTGACTCTGCACAAAGAGTTCAGGGTAGTGAAGAGCTCTCCAAAGATATATGATGTGCATTGTGTGAAGCCTGATTGTGCTTTTGAGTGTATGCATATAAGGGTAGGTAGGATCATTACATAGAGGTCATAGAAGTGGTGCCTCACACATGTACGCTTGATCGGATTGATGCAAGGCACCGAAACATTTCAGCCGATTTTGTTGCAAGCCACATGTACCCCAACATTGTGAAAAATACTTCTTATGAGCCGAAGTCCATTATCGGTACAATTGAGGAAAAATTTGGGTACACCATCAGTTATGGCAAGGCATACAATGCGAAGAAGAAGGTATTGGAGCATAGGTGAGGTACTTATGAAGCATCCTACCACAATTTGTCTTGCTTGATGCACACAATAGTTCAGATGAATCCTGGCGGCTACTATGGTATCAAGGATTATCCTTGTGAGCAGAAACCAGGAAAGCGTGTGCTTCAGCGGTCATTCTTGGCATTGGGTGCCTGCATTGAGGCTTTCAAACTTTGTCAACCGGTGATTTACATAGATGGCACTTTCCTCACTGAAAAATACAAAGGTACAAACCTGACAGCTGTGACAGCTGACAGTAACAATCAGGTGCTACCTTTGTCCATTGCATTTGCGGAGGGGGAGAACAATGATAATTGGTACTAGTTTCTTGAGAGGTTGAAGAATATGGTGGTGCAGGATGTGCAGAACGTGTGTGTCATACACGATAGACACAAAAGTATTTTGCAAGCAATGAATGGCATTAAAGATGGTAGTGAAGATCGTTACAAAGTTGCATTATGGCCAGATGTTAAGAGCAGGTGGTGCACTAGGCACATGAAAGCAAACTTCCACAGTCAGTTCAAGAACAAGGTGCTGTCTAAATTGTTTGAGCGGTTGTGTGAGCAGACTCAGCAGAAGAAGTTTGATGTCATTTGAAAGAAATTAGATGACCTGACAAAGAAGGCATCAGAGGAGCTAACAAAGAGGCCAGTGAATCTTGAACCTGACCAAGAGCCAGTTTCTCTCGAGGACGTGGGATTAGATGGCCCTCAAGTTAGGTGGAGAAGAGGGCATGCTGTGAAGACCTTCAACCAGTGGATTCAGAATGAGCCTAAGAAAAAGTGGTGTCTCATGTTTGACGAGGGCGGAGTAAGATATGGGATAAAGACCACTAATTTTGCTGAGGTCTACAGCTATGTGCTTCGCGGTTCAAGAGCTCTTTCTCAAGTTGGCATCATTGAGTTCATTATGTATCGCAGAATGAAATATTTTTACGAAAGGAGCAACGCAACGGATGCGGTTGTGAAGAACACTCAAATGGTGTACTGCACCAGAATGACCCAGTACTTGGAGAAAGCTCAAGAAAAAAGCACTTCTTCACAAGGTCCGAGTGCAACATTACTACCAGTCTAATGAGAATGAAATTCAGTGGAAATATGAGGTTGAGTGTAAGGGGAAAACGCGCTAGGCCCATTGCGTGAAAAGACGTAGCAAGTGTGTGAACTTGGCAACCAAATCTGCAGACGCTCTTGCCGGAAGCCATAGCTACTAAACACCCCCTGCTCACATATGATCGTCGTATGTTATGAAATTGGAAATTTCGGCCACCGTAGGTACGTGACGTGGTACTACGAGAAGGAAACTGTTCGGAACACTTGGAACCGAACAATTGAGGGTTGCCTCATGTGGGGTAGTTTCAATAAGGACCCCAAACAAAATGTTGTGCACATACCAGATCTAGATCTAGATATGTGCCAAGGTGTTGGGCGATAGAAGAAGAAGAGGATTAGGAACAACATGAACGAAGTAGAAGCTGGAGCTGCAGTGGTGATCTGCTCCAAGTGCCACAGTACGGGCCACACCTACAAGAGGTGCACAGCTCCAAATTATGCTTGTGACGCACCAAGTTCGTCCAATGTGGGTGCAACATCACCTTTAGGACTCTCACAAACCCCAACCGCTCGTAGCAACAGTAGACGTGGACGTGGACATGGACGCGGACGTGGGCGTGGGCGTAGCAACAATGCAGGATTCATATGATCATAGTTGCTTGTAACATTAAGACATTTAATTTCTGAATGTGTGTTGTAATATTTGAAATAATATTTTCTGTAAGAACTTATGCATGCTATTATGTTGTAATAATTGAACTGCTATTCTGTGTCGTCTCAATTATTCTATTTTATTTGTATTATTTTCCCTTTGTTGCTAATCTGATTGTTTTAATTTTTGATAAATGAATTGACATCTTTTCCTTACGTATTGTTGTAACAATTAAATTGAACTGAAATTTAGTTCTCCTCTTGTTTTGCAGGTTTGCAATGGCTTCTTCAGGTCTTGAGTTGGACTTGGAGTTCCTCAAAATGAGGAAGGACAATATTGTGGTGCCAACGGGGATCCACACTCCTATGTGCTTCTGCGGTGACAATTGCAAGCTTGTCAAGTGAAAGGTTTTTGGGTACGCCTACAGGATGAGGTTCTTCATCTGCGCCAACTATGCGCACGACCCGATCAAGCCCACTCAACCACAATGTTAGAGCCAAAGTAAGAACTTACTAAATTTCTCGATTATTCATTTGTAATTGTTGTTTTATTATGTGCTGACATGTCTTTGCAAAAAGACTCCACCTCCTCTTTGTGATTTCACTAGATATCGAGCAGTCTGACTTCGACAAGCGCTACGTCGAGGAGGCGGGCTGTGATGCAAGGGAGAGGTGGTTCCGCATGGTTGAGGCAGAAAAAAGACAGGAAAAATGGAAGGATGAGCAGGAGGAAATTCAAATTTGCTAGGAGATGAGAGAACGTGAAGCGGCCCAGGCCCGTGAAGCAGAAAGAGAGAGGAAGAGGGAGAGGGCTCGCCGGGCCAAGAAAGCTAGGTCGGATGCCATCAGGAAGGGGAAATACCCCTATTGTACCTAGTAGACCTAGAGTATTGGACGTGGAGTCCAACTATATCACTGAAAAACTACGATTTCATTTCATCATCTACTAGAGTCGGTTTGTATCATTAAGAATTAGAATCGAAGTGCATTAGAGTTTATTTTCTCTGAAGGGTGTTTTCTTTGAGTACGGTGTGTTTTCATTGAGTCACTACAAATTTCCTTTACCCACGGGATCTAGTATGGCACACGAACACTAACCCTAGTAGTAGGGTGTGTTTCCTTTGTGTCACTGCGTGTTTCTCTTCTCATGGATCGAATGGCCCACCACCCAAACTTCTTGCGTACATATATGTCACCATTCTATTCTCCGGTGCCTATTCACAAGGCAGCAAGCAGCAATGGCTTCCTAGAGTGGGGATGATGATGTAATGTTGTAATCATTTTTTAAATTCCCTAAGGCATGTTATGGTTAACAAGCAGCGCATGCTAGCTCAGTAGTCGCGCCGTACATGTCATTGTAAATTTGTTTGTTCACGAAAAATATGCATCGATTCATCTAAATTTTTTAAAAAAACTACCGCCGTCCATGTCATTGCAAATTTGTTTGTTCACGAAAAATATGCATCGGTTCATCTAAAATTTTTTAAAAAAACTACCACCGTCTGTCATGGTGGTTGAGCGGGTCATCCGCCGTCCGTCACGGTGGTTGACCGGGTCATCCACCGTAGCCCACGGCGGCTGCATGGCCGCTGCATGCCGTCCCCGGCACCTGCAACCGCCATAGCCAACCGCCATAGCCCACGGCGGTTTGGCTAACCACCCTGGGCTATGGCGGTAAGTGCCGCCATGACTGCAACCGTCGTAGCGCACGGCAGCTGGCTCACAGTGGGCTATGACAGCTGTAGACTAGTTCTTATAAATTCTCATACGGTCGTATATTTTCGCAAAATCGGAAAAAATAATATAAAAAGTTCGCTTCTTGGCAACGAAGAAGACCCCGGGGACGTGCTTTTTGAAGGCTGTAGTTGGTTTGTTTGTTAGCTTTCACAAGACTTTAGCAATTCGTTTTGGGCTATTGTGGCCGATCTTTGATCTTTGGCATGGATGACATGAAATTTCGAGACAACTTAACAACCAATAATATGTACCATGAAATATCATTTTAAACAGTCTCATAAGTAATTTGATTTTACTATTTTGTGTATAGGAAATAGAAATATGATGACTTGCATGCAACCACAACTCGTACAATAGCAAAAAAATCATTTCATGATATCATGTTTGTTTTGAGAAACAAATATATCTGTTTCTTTCCTCACTCGCTCCTCTCCACAACAGAAAAAATACTACGTGCGAATGGGCTTGTAGTCCAATGTAGGACGGTCTATTAGGACGCTACCCACCAGGGTTCAAATCCTGGTCCTCGCACCTTTTTCTGGATTTATTCCGGGATTTTCCGACGTTATGCATTAAGTGGTAAGCGACGTTCTCGTCGACGACGAGGCACTAGTGGTGACTTCGGGAATCTCCAGATCTATCGGTGCTCAGTCCTTCGGAGGTGCTCATAGGGGTAGGGTTTGCATACGTGTATTCATAGGGGTGAGTGTGCGTGTGTGTTGTGAGCGTCTGTGTTGTACTGTGTGATTCTAAAAAATAATAAAATAAATACTACATGGTATTGCATGAGATAACCTATACTAAAAAATCAGAAAGAATTGAAAACAATTCTCACTCCAAATGGGCCGGGCACGATTGGCGGCACGAGGCACGACCCTAAAAAGCAGGGCCCTAGGCACGATAAATAAGGCTTAGTGTCGACCCAACTCGACAGCCTTTTAGTGCCTCGGCCGCTACCCCGGCACGTCGGGTCGGCCCGATACACGGCCCGATAGGGGGCGGCACATAGGCGGCCCGGCCTGCCAATGGCTCACCCGGCCACCCCCGTCTCCCACTCCCCCAAAACCTAGTGCCCCCCGACTATTGATGCGGCTCCCCACGACCGTTGGATCCTCCCGTTGGGGAGAGCCGCATATAAGCCACGGCCGGGCGCCCCTTCCCTCCCCGAAACCCTAGTCCACATTCCTGTCCTCTCTCACGCCGCATCGCTGCCGCCTCTCCCTCTCCAGTCCTCCGCGCTCCGCCGCTCCAGCTCTAGATCTACGAGCTCGTCGACTCGGCCTCTGTTCGTGGTCATTGCCGGTCGCTCCTCTGTTGCTTGTTCACCCTGCCGTCTCTCCATCTCCAGTCCTCCGCTACTTCGGCTCTAGATCTACGAGCTCGTGGACTCGACCTCTGTTCACGGTCATCGCCGGCCGCTCCTCTGTTGCTTGTTCACCTCGCCGTCCGCTCTGGTGCTCCGGATTCGCAGATAAGCCCGAGGCCAATCCCTAACCCTAGATCTCGTCGTCTCCTCTAGTCCTCTGCTCTTCTTGACTTCTTATTCTCCCTGCTGCAGGTCATCGGCCACCGTGATGCCGTTGAGGAACCAGTGATCCGTGCTCTGGTGCTCCGGTTCGTAGGAGGTAAGCTAGGTATCCCTATCTCACTCTCTATCTCACTCTCTCTGTCTCACTCTCTCTGCAGGTCGTCAGCCACCGGGATCCGTTGAGGGACCAAAGCTCTGGTGATGTCGAGTGACGACGAGGACCAGGGCCAGTCCATCAACGATGACTACCGTATGGCGGGCTTGCGTGGACATGAAGAGAGTGACCTCGAAGCAGATGCACAAGGGCTGCTTGGCTCTTGTGCAGATCCTATCGAGGTTGTTGATGCCGCCAGTGATGGTGCTGCTGGCGCTGTTGCTGGTGATGGTGCTGTTGGCGCTGTTGCCGGTGATGGTGCCACCACTGTTGCCGGTGATCCTACTGTTGTAGCCATTGACACCGGCAAGAGGAAGCGCAACGCTACCTCTGAAGCATGGCTCGACTTCGAGAAGCTCTTCTCCATCATCAACAGTAAGAAGGTAAGAACTGGTGCCAAATGCCTTCAGTGTGGTCATCAATATGCTGGTCGTTCTGCTATTGGTACTGGCCATCTGTTGCGATATCTTAAGACTTGTGATAAGAGAAAGGAGAACCATCGTTTATCTCAGTCTTTGCTTTCGTTCAGTTCTGATGGTAGTGTTCATCACTGGGAGTATAGTGCCTAACAAGCTCGTACTGGTTTATATCATTTGATTGCTCGTACTAATCTTCCTCTCTATGTTGGTGCACATCCTGCTTTTGAGGAGTATATAAGGGATTGTCATAACCCTAGATTTACACATGTCTCTGCACAAACCACAACTAGAGATTTGATCAAGTACCATTCTGGTTTGCGTGATAACCTTATTGCATCTTTTGCTGGTGTTTGATCTGTTTCTCTTACTTCGGATATTTGGTCTAGTAATGCTAAGGAGGATTACCTTAGTGTTGTTGCTCACCATGTTAATCATGATTGGCAATTGGACAAGAGTGTAATTGGATTTAGGCTGATTGATGAATCTCATTCTGGTGAGAACATTGCTGAGCGTGTTTATGTTGTCTTAGAAGAACATGGTTTAACTGCTAAAGTTTTTTCTGTCACTTTGGACAATGCTTATTCTAATAACAGAGCCATTCAAACATTAGCTTCTGAAATTTCTTCTTATGTTGGTGCCATTGATTCTGATTTTGTTGCCACAATTTCTTCTCTACAACCTAAAGTTTCTGGTTATGTTGGGACTCTTTTCTTGCATCAGCGTTGTGCTTGTCACATAATAAACCTAATGGTTAAAAGTGCTTTGGATGTGATCAAGCACTTCCTTGATGACATTCGCTCTGCTATTTCTTTTCTAAATTCTTCTAACCAGCGCATTGCAAACTTTAAGAGGTATTGTGTTGTTGTTGAGGTTCGTCCTCGAAAATTTGGTTTGGATATGGATGTGAGGTGGAACTCTACATATCTCATACTTAAGCATTTGCTCCCTTACAAGCATAATTTTTCTGTCTTCATAAACAGTAACTATGAGCGTGTGCTTTTAACAGATGATCACTGGACAATTGCTCAGAGTATGTTTGAATTCCTTGACAAGTTTCACTCTGCTACTGTTGCACTTCTGGTGTTTACTATCTTACTTCCCCACTTATGTTGCATCATATGCTTTTGATTTGCAAACACTTGAAGGAGTATGAGAATGATGATAAGCTTAGGCCTATTGTTAGTCGCATGAAAGATGTTTATTTGAAGTACTGGAAGGAAATTCCCATGCTTTACTCTTTTGCTTTCATCCTGGATCCTAGAGGTAAATTGAAAGGTCTTGGTAGGGTTCTCAGGTTGCTAGGTAAGTTGCTTGGTGTTGATTATTCATCTTACTTAACTGAGGTAAGAGCTCAACTTAATATCATTTTTAAGAGATATGATGACAAGTTTCGTGCAGTTAAGAGGAAAGCATGTCCACAGCCACCCACTGATGGTAAGAAAAGTAGTATTTGGGATGACATTTTTGTAGATGATGATGATGACATGTTTGCAACTCCTGGATCTGGTAACTCTTTTTGTACCCCTACTCTATCTCTGACCAGAAGGACTAGTGCTTCTGCCTTGATGCAAGCAGCATGTACTAGTGCTTCTCCTTCTGCTGGATCTTTTATGGGTGTTGGTAATGAGCTATCTAGCTACTTGGACAGTGACAATATCTCTCACAATGATAATAAGTTCAACATCATTAGCTGGTGGCATGAGCACAAACTTTCTTATCATGTCCTTTCAATCTTAGCTAGAGATGTTTTGACTGTGCCTGTTTCTACCATATCTTTAGAATATGTTCAGTACTACTGGCAAGATCCTTGAGGAGCATTGGCGACGATTGAGCCCGGACATGGTGGAGATCCTCACCTGCATCAAGGATTGGGAGGCTGCAGAAGCTAGGCTTTAACAACAGGTGGAGGACAAGTCACTTGAAGAATAATGCTACTCGGAGTTGTATCTAGAAGTGCCAGAAGAGAAGAATTAGTAGCAGGGAGAAGAGAAGAGTAGTAGTAGGGAATTTATGTAACTGAACTTGAACTTGGTCTGTAATATTTGAACCTGTTGAACTTTATTTGATTGAGCTGGGTTGTACTCTTTTTCCCTATCTAGGGTTTCTCACGAGGTGTGAGTTTTCCCAAGATAGGTTTTTAATGAGGCAGCCATTGCACCATCTCAAACTTTTGAAAATTTCTGTGTCTTTCTCTTGTGTGATTTTCTCCTTGCTCATATTGTATGAAGTTGTTCGAGGTGTGGCTTCCCAATCGTGCCTGGCACGCCACTAGCCCGGCGGCCGTCACTTAGTGTATGTCGTGCTGCCGTCGTGCTTAGTGCCGGCACGACACGAAAAAACGGCCTTAGGGCCGTGCTTCGGCGCCCTCTCAGGCACGGTGCCACAGCACGACACGGCACTAAAATGTCATCGTGCCTGATAGGGCCGGGCTGCATAGGGCCAGGTGGCCCATTTGAAATTCTATATTCTCACCCAGATTTAAGTCTACCCACCTCTCATAAGAGCCCCACCTGGTAGCTCGGGTCCACCCGTTTTGGACGACGAAAGGGCGCGACAATGCAGATTTTCAACGATTCTAAAATGTTTCTGTAAAAAATTATTGTTTTTCTCAACCCCTCCCCCTTCTTACCCGCCCATGCGTACCCACCCGACCCGCCCCCGTCAATCACAGCTGTTGTTTCTTTTCTTCATTCTTTTTCAAATGTTGGATGCAATCACGTCTGTTGTTTCCTTTCTTTATTCTTTTTTTAAGGAAAGAGAAATTGATTAGCGTGATTGATGACATGACTCAAAAGGAAATACTCAAGAACTAAAAAGGAAAGAGATATTAATGTACAAAGTAAAGGAAAATTGATTGGTGTGATTGATGACATCAAGGAAAGAAAAAACAAGGAAAGATCAAGTAAGGAAAGAACCATTGTGTGATTAGATGAACTAAGGAAAGAATCATTGCGTCATTTTGTCAATGGTAGCCGCGTCATTCATATAGTTAGCAAGGAAAGAGAAAACACGGAAAGAATCATCACGTGATTAGATCGACGACATTCAAATGCAATTAGATGGATGCCATTTATATGTAAATGATGTTTTGAGTCCTTGACTATGTTCTTTTGAGTTCATTGCTCTCACTCACGCCAATCAATACTCCTTCCTTTTTTACACCCCATGTTACCTATAAAACTAAATTCCCAAATGACGAAAATATTTTTTGGAGGTACGACTTCTCAAATGCAGTATCCATGTAAGTTGATTTGTTTTTCATTTCAATCTACTGCTTGCATAAATTTTGTTATTGTTATTTGACATGGTTCCATCAATTTTGTTTATCTATCCATCGTATATTGTCATGATGAGTAAACAAATTTTATTTCAGAATATTCCAAACACAACATCTCACCGTGCACCTAAGAGGAAATGTGAAACTGACACGAACTAAGGTAATTTTTGTGCAATTGCTACCATTTTAAGCCTTTTGTTTTCTAATCCTGAAATTTTGTTAATACTTCATTCATGTATTTTCCTCTTACTCACGTTTCGACATGTCCACACTGATGTTTTCTTGTAAAAATATTTTCTTCATGTATTGCCGAAAGATCATCTGGAACGCCGGCATTTTTATTTTATTTTGTTTCTTATAAAAATAGTTTTTTCACTTTTTTATTTTGTTTTTTTAATCTGTGCGTGTCGCATGGGTGCATCTGCTAGTTTGTAAAATTGCTGAAGTGTAAACAATGTACTCGCTCTTAGGTATTTGGTTGAAGACACGTCTTGTACGTACGGTCGTCCTGCATGCCTCTCTGGTGCCGTGGTGCATGATACGGTGCCCATCATCAGTTCATCACGCCAGACACCGCACCTTCTTTGTGCCGCCAAGGTCCGAGACCACATCAAACTCAATGCTCGTTTAGATTGATGGCTGGCGTAGGAACAAAGACGACCAGCTCCAAGATGACCTACTGTTTGTCCATGAGGTGTAGTAAGTTGCATCGCATCCGCACCACGATCATTTGGAAATTGGAGGGGGCGTATTTGCCTTATCGGTGCATAGAATTTGTCTTCTGGGTGCATAAGTTGTGAGGGGTGCGTATATGGTGAAAATTTGTACCTAACCACTACTTTTAAAATTTGGGGGTGCTGGGTGCATTAGCACCCCTAATCACAATATACATCCGCCCCTGCTCACTAGCCGTATTGTGAGTCTTTTACGCACATGCCATTAAAAAAGTTGCTGGTTACGCACATGCCACAAAAAAGTTTGCAGACACCTGTGTGCCATGACGTCAACTTTTGTTTACGTGTATGCCATTTTGGATGGATGGAGAGTTAACAGAGATGTTAGAGGGTGTGTAAAGACAATTTTGCCCTTTGTGTACAATAATAGATTTAAAAATCAGAAAAGTAAAAAACAAAATCGAATCAGGAGCGATGATGAACGGCACTGCGGCTTGACCCCGGCCTAGGCGCATGCGCCGCCCTCCCCCTCTCCCTCGCCGATGCAGCCACTCGACTGGACGAGCCGCGGTTGCTGACGGTGCCCATCTCCACGAGGAAGCTCGACCTGGGCCGGCGGCCCCTCTGCACCGGATGCTGCTGCGCGGCGGCGAGCATGGCGGCGGTGAGCGAGGGGTGAAGTGGCGTGACGGCGGCGCGGCAGAGCGGGCAGGAGGGCGTGGTGCGAAGCCAGGCGTCGACGCAGGCAGCGTGGAGCGCGTGGCGGCACACCGGGAGCAGTCGCAGCTCCGCGTCGGGCGTGAACGGTGACAGGCAGACGGCACAGTCGGCCGAGCTCTTGGGCAGCGCCTCCAGCGACAGTGATGGCCCTTAGTGGTTCTGTGCTACGGAGCTCGGTAGGAGGGCCAGGGGGCGTGAATGGGTGCCGCTGGTAGGTTGGCTGGCGGTGCCCTACTCAGATAGACTGGGGGATTAGGGGTGGTTGCGGATGGGATGCGCTAAAGCTTCATGCTTTGGTGCTGGGATATGGAATTTGTTGCTTCCTCCTCCAGATCAGTGGCTTGGAGACGAGGCAGGCTGGAGCTCGGCCTGGGGCGCGCCGGCCTGTAAGCGTCAAGGCCCCACCGCACCTTTGGTAAGGGTGTGTTTCGGTGATAAATGACAACCATATACTTGTGACTAACCCTTGTTTTGTAGCAGATTTATTCTTGGGTTATTATCATGAGTGATAAGTGAAAAGAGACCCCTCAATTTGAAATTATGAATGATCAATGGACAAAGACTACAAGGCTAAGGACATTCTTAGTTCCAAGTGTCACAAGGAGATGAAGGACACTTGGATTTGCTAGTTTGTAGTGTTTGACCGTACTATTAAGAGGGGTTCACACTTTAGTAGCTTGACCATGCCAAATGCTATGCTATTTTTATACACTATCAAGCTCCTTGGTCACTAAACAACTCAAGATGCTCATGGAAACTCTTTGGAAGCAAAAGACTTAAAGAAAAACTAAAAGGTGTTTGAATTGGATGAGTTGAAATAAAAAAGGGTGCGTCGGATGATCCGACGCTATCATTTCTAGTTGCACCGGATGATTGATGTAGAAGTTTCTGCAGAATTCAGCACCGCCAGATGAATCGACGGTGTATCGGCAGAAGCATCGGTTCATCCGGTGACCTAGGGTTTGGAAACAGTGTTGTTTCAAGTCGAGAGCCTTCAGCACCGGATGAAGCGACGGTCTAAGCAACAGTTCATCCCGCGCACGCATATAAATCATACAGAGACGCACCGAGTGAACTTGCATCAGCACCGGATGAACCGACGCTCATGAAGACTACCAATGGTTCATCCGGCGCCCATGGTTATTCTACGCAGAGACTGTAACACCCGATTTTATAAACACAATCAGGTGCCACTTTATGTATGCTAGGATCATATTTCATACATAAAGTACAACTTCATCAATGGTACATTTCCATATCATGATTAAATATTACAAAATGACCCGTGGGTCCAAAAGAAAAGTACAGTTAAGACTTAATATCTTGTGCGGAAGCAGGCTCCATGACCACAGGCAATCAACCGGGGGAAACGCACTCCTAGATCTTCATGGCCTCCATAACCTGAACAGCATTTATGGGGGAGAGAGACAGCAGGGGGTTGAAAGGGAGACGGTGAGTACATCGAAATGTACTCTGCAAGTGTAGGAGGTAGAGCTATGAGGGCTTAGAACAAGAAAGGCTGACAGAACTGGCTACAAGCATTGATTTTAGTTGGTCATATTTTATTAAACAACCTATTTACTAAGGTGAGAGTCTTCCCAACCCAAACCCACCTTAAAGGTAAAACATCTATCTTCTAAGGCCAAA
The DNA here is from genome assembly GCA_036936925.1 of Cenchrus fungigraminus. NCBI lineage: Eukaryota > Viridiplantae > Streptophyta > Magnoliopsida > Poales > Poaceae > Cenchrus > Cenchrus fungigraminus. The sequence continues at coordinate 132,548,391 of CM072777.1, forward strand.
CGACCCATCCAAACCAACCATTCCACCAACTAAACATGTGAGGGTCCAGGTTGCTCTTGACTGTGAGCACGGCTATCATGATAGTTTTACACTCTGCAGAGGTTGTACAACTTTACCCACGAGTCGTGTAAACGTTCAAAAGAACATTAAACCCAACCATGCTGTGTTTGCAAGGCACTTTTCACACTTCCTTTGGTGTGATAGTATAGGGACGCTACGAGGCCTTTACATAGGTTCACCAACGTGCATTAACTAGTCTCAGGGTACACGACCCATCATTGAGCCTTGCCGGACTCTTGGGAACAACGCCCTCATCCAGCCCAGACAGCCTAACGCAGTCCGCTGGTTTACCCTACTTACTTGGCCAAGACCATTGCCCATTAGTTCTCGTGGTTGCACTGTAAGTCCTGGGTGGTCACTCCACGCATCAAACCTTAAGGTGGCTCGAGCAAGACAAGCATCAACCCAAAAACATCGTCCACCGGACAAGCATTTGCTCGAGCCCCTAGAATTCCATGTTTCTAAAAGATCACCCACCCATGTGATTAAATAGTTCATTAGTCAATATTAATAATTAAACCCAGCCCATGTGTTCAGCAAACTAAGCGATTAACTATCCATAACCAAACTCTCTAAGGGCTTCAAGGATTGTCATAACAAAATCTAGTAGACCCTATATAGGATTCCCATCATATTGACTCGAAGCATGCATAAAGCGTAAAGTAAAGTGTGGTATTAATGTAAATGCATGGGAAAACAAGGGGGTATGCATCAAGGACACTTGCCTTCCTCACGCTCTTGCTTGATCTTCACGTACACTTGATCTTGATCACGAACCGCTACTCGTAGCAACTACCGGAAACAAGCATACATACAAAGTATAAGAAACAGTACACCAAACAGAGTCAAAATAGTATTAAAAGTATTTTAAAAGAACGGGCTCGTCGCTACAATCGCGTGAGCGCAAGAATCACCTAAAACGGAGCTACGAGCAAAAAGTATTGATCATTTTACTAAACTAGGGACTAAACTGTAAATCTAGCATTTCTGGAATTGTTTTAATACTGAAAAGATGAATTATGACGTCATCACAGGGATTTATGACGTCAGCATGGATTTATGGAAAATCAAAATATATAAATTGAAATTTTGGTGAATATCTCTGGTGATGACGTCAGCATGACGTCATCAGGGACTAAGATGTGAATAATTAATAGAACAGGGGGTTACTGGTAAGTTTCACAAGACTGTGAAAACAGTGAAGGGATTTCAAGGTTTTACAGGGGCTATATTGTAAAAGCAGCGCTGACTGGGTGGCTATTGCTCACATGGCGACGCGTGGCGAGTGGTGATTGGCCGGGGCGGCTGGCGTGGCGCTGATGTGGCCATGGACCGGCGGTGGACCTCTAGTCTATGGGTCCATGGTGGACCGGTTACATAACCGAAGGGGTACGCGATCACAGCCGTAGATGGGGGAACCGGCGGTTGAGGTTGCGCCGCTGCCCTTGGGTCGCCGGCGCCGCCGGTAACAGGGCATCCGCGGCGGCGCCTTGCCGGAGAAGGATGGCGGCAGCGTTGTGGTGCTCGAGGGGCGACGGGAGGTGAACGAGAAGAGAGTGGAGGAGACGGCGAGCTCACCAGGAGGGAAAACACAGGCGAGGGCAGGTGCGCAGGCGGCTGACGACTGGCGGTGGCGGAGCGGTTCTCAGGCGTGCAAGGAGGAGGGCGTTGCGGTGCGCCTGGGAGCGTCTGGGCGCCGTGATGATGTCTGTGTGCCCCTGCGGGAAGAGAAAGGAGGTGAGGGAGGGTGAGAGACGGCCGGGAGAGGGAGATTCACAGCGGCGAGTGAGCTTACCCGAGCTCAGCTCCGGCGAGCAACAAGTGGCGGGGTGGGGGCGCTGAGAGGTGAGTGATGGTGGTATGGAGCGGCAAAGGGAGAAGAGGGGTTCCGCAGCGGGTTCTTATGGGGGCAGAGGCGCTCGGGTGGGGGAGAAACAGGGGCGGTGATCACAGCCATGGCCCGCCATTGCTGGCCGTTACTTGCCATAGAGAGGGGGAGGGAGGAAGGAAAAGAATGGAGAGGAGGGAGACAGGGGCGGTGATTGCGGATGTGGGGCCGGGCGGGCGCAGTTTGGCGCGGGGGCGCAGGGATTTGCAATCCCGTGCGGGGTTTGCGTCGGCCGGTGGAAAAGGAAAGGAGGGGGATGAGGCGGGAGGTAGGAGATAGAGCTGACCGGCGGGGCCCACGCGGCGGTGAGAGAGGGAGAGGGGAGGGCGGTGGGCTGCTGTTGGGCCGGCCCAAGGGAAGGACGTGCGGGGAGGGGAAGCTGGGCCAGGTTTTGGCCAGGTTTGGTAGGCGGTTGGGCTCAAAGGGAAAAGGGGAAGGTGAGAGAGAGGAAAGGGGGTTTGGGCCCGGGTTTGATGGGAGATTCGGCCCAAGTTGGAAGGGAAGGGAAATAGCATTTAAACAATTCCAGAATTTGAAACCTATTTGAAAATTTTGAAATACAAACTCATTTTTCATACAAGAAAAAATATGCAGGGCAGCATGTATGCATACAAACAAAATTATATCCTAAGGTTCATTTAGTTTCTTTTAGAATTTAATTCTTGCTTACAAACACTAGAGATTACAAGCCAACTATTTCTAGCAAATTTTAAACTATTGCAAAAATTTAGAATTAGGGTGTTACAAATCCTACCCCCTTAAGATGAATCTCGTCCTCGAGATTCGGAAGAGTCAGCGAAGAGCTCTGGGAAATCAGCCTTTAGGTCCTCTTCTCGTTGCCACGTTGCTTCATCCTCTGCATGGTGACTCCACTGCACTTTGCACATTCTGATAGTTTTGCTTCGAGTGATCCTCTCAGCAGTTTCTATGATCTTGATTGGGTGCTCCTTATAGGTCAGATCTTTCTTTAGATCGAGCTCCTCCATTGGTAGGCGTTCCTTCTCGGGTTCTCGAAGACACTTCTTCAACTGAGATACATGGAACACATCATGCACATCGGAGAGCTGTTCTGGCAATTCTAACTGGTATGCCACTTCACCTGTTCTCTCCAAGATCTTGAATGGTCCAATGTATCTTGGTGCAAGTTTTCCCTTAACCTTGAACCTGCGAAGACCTCTTATTGGTGACACTTTGAGATATACAAACTTCCCAACTTCAAAGACCAGCTCTCTATGTCGGACATCTGCATAACTTTTCTGTCTAGATTGAGCAGCCCTCAAATTTTCCTTAATTGTTTGGACCTGTTTTTCAGCTTCTTTCAATATTTCTGGACCAAAGACCTGACTTTCACCAGTCTGATTCCAGAATAGTGGTGGTCTGCACCTTCTGCCATACAATGCTTCGAATGGAGACATCTTGAGACTTACTTGGTAGCTGTTGTTATAAGAGAACTCTGCATATGGGAGACTCTTATCCCAACCTTTACCATACTTCAAAGCACAAGCTCTAAGCATATCCTCTAGAATTTGATTTGTACGCTCTGTCTGTCCATCTGTCTGAGGATGATAGGCTGAGCTGAAGTTGAGATGGGTGTCCATGGATTCATGAAGCTTCTCCCAGAACCTGGAGGTGAACTGAGTACCACGATCTGACATGATCTTCTTAGGTACACCATGCAGACAGACAATTCGTGTCATATACAGCTCTGCTAGCCTGGCTCCCGTATAGGTAGTCTTCACTGGGATGAAATGAGCCACTTTGGTGAAACGATCCACAATGACCCATATAGAATCATAACCACCTTGCGTGTGTGGTAAGCCTACTATGAAATCCATACTTATTTCTTCCCATTTCCATTCTGGTACCTTCAGAGGTTGTAACAATCCTGCAGGTCTTTGGTGCTCTGCTTTCACCCTCTGACATGTGTCGCACAAGACCACATATTCTGCAACATCTCGCTTCATACCATACCACCAGTATAGGGTCTTCAAATCCTGATACATCTTTGTGCTTCCTGGGTGAATGGAATAAGCGGACTCATGTGCCTCTCGTAGAATGGTGTCCCGAAGGGGCTTCAAGTCTGGCACACATATCCTTTCTTTCAGCCACAATGTTCCTTGATCATCAACTCTAAATCCCGGGGCTTTACCAACCTTGATGAGTTCCTTTATTTCCTGGATCTTCTCATCTTCGAGTTGTCCTTTTCTGATGTCTTGCTCCAGGGTTGGCTCTACTTCCATGGTAATACCATCCATGTTAGTGATGAAGCCAAGGTTGAGACGTTCGAACTCTTTGCACAACTCTGCTCGAAGAGTTCCTGCTACAGCCATGTTGGCATAGCTCTTCCTGCTCAAAGCATCAGCAACCACATTGGCTTTCCCAGGATGGTAATTAATTCCAAGATCATAATCTTTGATCAACTCCAACCAACGGCGTTGCCTCAAGTTCAGATCATTTTGGGTGAAGATATATTTCAAGCTCTTGTGATCTGTGTAGATCTCACAACGATTGCCAAGGAGGTAATGCCTCCAAATCTTCAAAGCATGAACAACCGCTGCCAATTCTATATCATGAGTTGGATAATTCTTCTCATGTTTCCGTAACTGTCTGGAGGCATAAGCTATCACTCGTCCTTCCTGCATAAGTACGCAACCAAGACCGGAGTGGGAAGCATCACAATATATATCAAAGGGCTTATGAATATCCGGGAATTTCAATATCGGTGCTGAGGTCAAACGCCTCTTGAGTTCCTCAAAACTAGCATCACAAGCTGCAGTCCATTTGAATTCCCTTGTCTTCTCCAATAATTCCATGAGTGGCCTGGCAATTTTTGAAAACCCTTCAATAAATCTGCGATAATATCCAGCTAGTCCAAGAAAACTGCGGATCTCCGAGACATTCCGTGGTGGGTTCCAGTTTAGCACATCTCGGGCTTTCCCTGGATCAACTTTGACACCTCCTTCAGTAATTACGTGACCAAGGAAAGAGACTTCCTTCAACCAAAAGTCACATTTGCTAAGCTTGGCATATAGTTGGTGCTCTCTCAACTTCTGCAATACAAGTCTCAGATGTTCTTCATGCTCTTCTTCATTCTTGGAGAAAACCAGAATATCATCAATGAAAACCACAACGAATTTATCAAGATATTCCATAAACACCTTATTCATCAGATTCATAAAGTAGGCTGGTGCATTAGTCAAACCAAAAGACATAACATTGAATTCATATAGCCCATATCTTGTTGTGCAGGCTGTCTTCTAAATGTCAGACTTTTGGATTTTAAGCTGATGATACCATGAACGAAGGTCGATCTTGGAGAATACACATGCTCCTTTCAACTGATCAAATAAATCTTCGATTCTAGGGAGAGGGTACTTGTTCTTGATGGTTACCTCATTCAATGATCGGTAATCAATACACATCCACTGAGAACCATCCTTCTTCTCCACAAACAAAACTGGGGCTCCCCAAGGTGAAGAGCTTTGACGAATGAAATCCTTATCCAACAATTCCTTCAGTTGCTTCTTGAGTTCCTCCAATTCTTTTGCAGCCATTCTGTAAGGTCTCTTTGCTATAGGTGCTGTCCCTGGTAGCAGGTCAATTACAAACTCAATCTCACGATCTGGTGGCATTCCAGGTAAGTCATCTGGGAACACATCTGGAAATTCACGTACCACTCGAATATCCTCTATAGGGGCTCCCTTCATCTGGTAGAGAATACCTTCCATATTCTCAGCTTGAGTTTGCTTTCCTTTCCCACCATACAGATATGGGTACTTCTTAGGACATTGATCGACCTTATGCCCTGTTACCTTACAATGGAAGCATGTTACTGTCTTATTAATCTGTTGATTGGCAGGCTTGTTTTTCCAGGTATTCTTTATTAGTGTCTGTCGAACTATCTGCGGGGTCGTGCTCAAAAGTCGTGCTTGACATGTGCCTATGTTATGTTTAACTTGAGTGCCTTGCTCTAAGTTGTCTTGGAATCCCGTTGGAGTTGTAAGTCGGGGACGAGTGTTCTTCTGGATTTGCTTCAGGAAGTCACTCCTTTTCCTCTTGTATATCATCTCTTTGCGCTTGTTCTCAAGTGCCAATGCTTTGCCGAACAACTGCTGGAGGTTGGGGTAGTCATGAGGCATCATGTGGTGTTGCAAATCATCGTTCAATCCCCCCAAGAACAACTCTTGTTTCTTCTCTTCGGTATTTACATCTTCCGGGGCATACCTTGACATCTGAAGAAACTTGTCATAATACTCATCGACTGTCATTAATCCTTGCTTCATCTTCAAAAATTCCTTTCTTCTAAACTTCATAACTCCATCTGGCACATGTCGGATCGTGAAGCTAGATTTGAACTCTTCCCATAAGATACCTTCAGGATTTTCATGACTCTTGGTGTAGTCATCCCACCAATCAGAAGCTAACCCATAAAACTGTCTGGTTGCATAAAGGACCTTTTCCCTATCATTACATTGCACAACATTGAGCTTCTTCTCTATGTCCTTCAACCAATCATTTGCAACCACAGGATCCATTGTGTGTTCAAAGATGGACGGATTAGACCTCAAGAATTCCTTTCGGGTGTCCCTTGGACGTGGTGCTTGCACTACTTGTGCTATGCCCTGAAGTATCTGGGTTTGGTTTGTCAAGACTTGTTCCATCTGAGTTCAGATAACGAAAAGAGGGTATAAGCAAGGGTATATGATGATAAACGGAAGCAAGAAAGGTTCCCAACTATAAGATGACTTAATTAACTATAAAATATGACACCATGAGTATGAACTCATAATTCATCACAGTCATTACAAAAGAAGCAAATCACACTGAGCACAATAACAAGGTCTTAGCAAGCAACTAACACAGCAATTCACCACGCAGGGTGTAGATAGTTTTTACGGTACTAAACGTTCTTATTATTAAGGCAAGGGTGCATCCTAATCCATGCGACGAGAGCAAGCGGTGTCCTTCATCGACTCGGTGGTGTCTTCAGAAGCGACACTGGTCCGCGTGAGCACGACGAAGTGACCGACACGACGCTCGGGATCCCCAGCACTGCTATCTTCGAAGTCTTCCGGTGGTGGTGTAGCCTGACGTGGCTCCATGGGTGCCTTGCCCTTGGGGTCGAGGGTGTTGTTGGCGGCTCATCTTGCTTGAAGTCGTCTTCATATGTCTTGAGCAGCTCGGGGTGCTGGGTGCTGACGCCCTTCATGCGTAGGCGGGGTGCGTCTTCATCGGAGCTAGTAGGCGGGGTAGGAGCTCTCTTCTGGGGCTTGCTCTTGGAGGCGAGACGATGACGAGGGACACGACCTCCAGTTGCCTTGCGAGCCGTCTGCTTTGTGCGCGCCATCTATTTCATTTGAAGTAGAAGAGACTTAGCAATAGTTTTATAAAGTGAATTTAAACAAGACAAATAAATGACAAGGGTATGATAAGAACGAAAACTATTTAGGGTGTGAAATACAAGGCTTATACATAAATGAAATTTTGAAATAAACTGAAACAAAGCATAATATAGTTTTTATGTCAAAATAAACCTTAGAGAACGACCATGTCTATCTAGGGTTGTGTCTTACGGTTGATATGGCTCTGATACCACTTCTGTAACACCCGATTTTATAAACACAATCAGGTGCCACTTTATATATGCCAGGATCATATTTCATACATAAAGTACAACTTCATCAATGGTACATTTCCATATCACGATTAAATATTACAAAATGACCCATGGGTCCAAAAGAAAAGTACAGTTAAGACTTAATATCTTGTGCGGAAGCAGGCTCCATGACCACAGGTAATCAACCGGGGGAAACGCACTCCTAGATCTTCATGGCCTCCATAACCTGAACAGCATTTATGGGGGAGAGAGACAGTAGGGGCTTGAAAGGGAGACGGTGAGTACATCGAAATGTACTCTGCAAGTGTAGGAGGTAGAGCTATGAGGGCTTAGAACAAGAAAGGCTGACACAACTGGCTGCAAGCATTGATTTTAGTTGGTCATATTTTATTAAACAACCTATTTACTAAGGTGAGAGTCTTCCCAACCCAAACCCACCTTAAAGGTAAAACATCTATCTTCTAAGGCCAAACGACCCATCCAAACCAACCATTCCACCAACTAAACATGTGAGGGTCCAGGTTGCTCTTGACCATGAGCACGGCTATCATGATAGTTTTACACTCTACAGAGGTTGTACAACTTTACCCACGAGTCGCGTAAACGTTCAAAAGAATGTTAAACCCAACCATGTTGTGCTTGCAAGGCACTTTCACACTTCCTTTGGTGTGATAGCATAGGGACGCTACGAGGCCTTTACATAGGTTCACCAGTGTGCATTAACCAATCTCAAGGTACACGACCCATCATTGAGCCTTGCCGGACTCTTGGGAACAACGCCCTCATCCAGCCCAGACAGCCTAACGCAGTCCGCTCGTTTACCCTACTTGGCTAAGACCATTGCCCATTAGTTCTCGTGGTTGCACTGTAAGTCCTGGGTGGTCACTCCACGCATCAAACCTTAAGGTGGCTTGAGCAAGACAAGCATCAACCTAAAAACACCGTCCACCGGACAAGCATTTGCTTGAGCCCCTAGAATTCCATGTTTCTAAAAGATCACCCACCCATGTGATTAAATAGTTCATTAGTCAATATTAATAATTAAACCCAGCCCATGTGTTCAGCAAACTAAGCGATTAACAATCCATAACCAAACTCTCTAAGGGCTTCAAGGATTGTCATAACAAAATCTAGTAGACCCTATATAGGATTCCCATCATATTGACTCGAAGCATGCATAAAGCGTAAAGTAAAGTGTGGTATTAATGTAAATGCATGGGAAAACAAGGGGGTATGCATCAAGGACACTTGCCTTCCTCACGCTCTTGCTTGATCTTCACGTACACTTGATCTTGATCACGAACCGCTACTCGTAGCAACTACCGGAAACAAGCATACATACAAAGTATAAGAAACAGTATACCAAATAGAGTCAAAACAGTATGAAAAGTATTTTAAAAGAACGGGCTCGTCGCTACGATCGTGTGAGCGCAAGAATCACCTAAAACGGAGCTACGAGCAAAAAGTATTGATCATTTTACTAAACCAAGGACTAAAATGTAAATCTAGCATTTCTGGAATTGTTTTAATACTGAAAAAGATGAATTATGACGTCATCACAGGGATTTATGATGTCAGCATGGATTTATGGAAAATCAAAATATATAAATTGAAATTTTGGTGAATATCTCTGGTGATGACGTCAGCATGACGTCATCAGGGACTAAGATGTGAATAATTAATAGAACAGGGGGTTACTGGTAAGTTTCACAAGACTGTGAAAATAGTGAAGGGATTTCAAGGTTTTACAGGGGCTATATTGTAAAAGCTGCGCTGACTGGGTGGCTATTGCTCTCATGGCGACGCGTGGCGAGTGGTGATTGGCCGGGGCGGCTGGCTTGGCGCTGATGTGGCCATGGACCGGCGATGGACCTCTGTTCTACGGGTCCATGGTGGACCGGTTACATAACCGAAGGGGTACGCGATCTCAGCCGTAGATGGGGGAATCGGCAGCTGAGGTTGCGCCGCTGCCCTTGGGTCGCCGGCGCCGCCGGTAACAGGGCATCCGCGGCAGCACCTCGCCGGAGAAGGATGGCGGCGGCGTTGTGGTGCTCGAGGGGCGACAGGATGTGGACGAGAAGAGAGAGGAGGAGACGGCGAGCTCACCAGGAGGGAAAACACGGGCGGGGGTAGGTGCGCAGGCGGTTGACGACTGGCGGTGGCGGAGCGGTTCTCGTGCGTGTGGGGAGGAGGGCGTTGCGGTGCGCCTGGGAGCGTCTGGGCGCCGGGTTGTCGTCCGTGTGCCCCTGCGGGAAGAGAAAGGAGGTAAGTGTGACAACCCACCCAGGAAAATACCGTACTATCGCCTAAACCAATCTACTTTGGTCATTAAGCAATAATAAAGTATCCTCCTGTCGTTAGTTGCCGGGTTAACGCCCGGTAAATCACTTGGAATTCACACAGAGGATCGAACATATGCATTAAAACTCACGCGAAGGCGAGTCCAGAGTACACACAAATTAAATCCCATTTATTACAAACCATTGTTCATGACATGAAGTAGAGGTTCAGAGTTCGAAAACAGCGGAAATAAATAAACTAGCGCAACGGTAAACATCACAGGAGGCCATCCGTGATGCCATCACTTGTCGTCATCCACCCATCCCTGCTCCCAGCTGGGTGAAATCTCACCAGATCAAACAACACCTGCAACCACATTTTTAAAGCAAGGCTGAGTATACTAATACTCAGCAAGACTTAACCGTCGGGTGATAACTACATCACCAAACTCTAGACATGAGAGGCTTTTTGGCCGGTGGAGTTCTTTTGCTGAAAAGCAACGAAGAGTATGTTCTTACTTTCAATATTTTAGCACCAAGTTCTAGTTGATTACCATTTCTAAGTGTGCCAACTAATTCAATCAAGAATTGTACAAACAATTAATTCAAGCAGTAATATTCACCAAGTTCCATCATTACGGGATATCATGGCCAGTTGATTAAGCAGTCTCAGATAACGGTGAGAGGCCGACAATCGATTGATTTAAACCTTGCAAGGTAGACCTAAACACACGATAGGGTGCCCCCGCGAGGACAACCACCAGGCGGTTCCCAAAAATCTTCGGATTGGGATCATATGTTACAGTCTTAAGTACAAGGCTTGCTAGGCTACGCCACCAAGGTCACCTAGCCTCACACATGTACTCGGGTGGCGAGCCCGGGGCCGCAACCCTAAGATTAGTAGCGCAAAGTTCCCGCCCCGCCTCATTTAGGTACTAGGCTTACCGTACCCATTTCTGACAAGTGTTTAGTACGTTCAAACACTTAACCCACGAAAGCCATTGGACCGGAGCCCACATCCCATGCTCTTACCACATGAGCAATCCAATTAAGGAGATCTTATGATTCCAACATAAGAACCTATTCTCGCGAGTGACAAGCATCACTCGACTTGTAACGGTCCTATAGCATAGCAGCTATCGACCTATTATTCTAGTAAAGACATAGGTACCTAGGGATCATGCATCTAGGGTTTCATTTCAACTCCTGAACGTAAATGCACAATCATCCATAGATAGTTGCATAAAGTTTCAAAAACACTAGGGTTAATGCACCGGGGCTTGCCTTCGTCAGCAGGGTTAGCCTGAGGGTCCTCGGTGTCGTCGATCACCTCCACGTACTGCAGCTCCGCGTCAGCTCCTCCTTCCTCGGCTTCCGGCACGAGCGCGTAGTTACCGTCAGGAAGCTCTACACGGAATGCAATGCAGGGTTCAGGTGGTGTGATAGATTAATTATTTCATCCAACTCTTGTTGGCCACATTCACCTTAACAAACAATTAATTATTAATTCCTTTTCATTAAGGTTATTATGGACAAGGGTTTAATCTTTGACCAACAATTAATTAATGTTTACCTTCATGATTGTTATTTCATGTGAGATTTATTATTCAATCTTTTAATAGCAATTGTGTGCACATCTATGTAAATAATTTCAATTTAAGTTCTCAAACAGCAAGGGTGAATTAAAAGACCCTAAAATTAAGTTAGGTAACTATTTACAAGGTCACAAAGTTAAAGGATCTATTTTCTCAATTAACTTTTAATAACAAGCTTATGTGCACCTTAACTTTTTAAAAGCACAAATAATTTATAGAAGCAAGGACAGGGGTCCTTGCTGGCCTAATGCTACTACTCAGGCCACTGGATCAAGCTTGGACAAGGAAAAGGCTACTAAACCTATACATGCAAAGGTGACATTTCCTAGCCAATTGAATTAAAGGAAATGCATAAATAAATAAATATAAGGCTCCTGCATCCCACAACAAGCCTACAGCTACTCTGACCCTAAACAAGATCAGAACACCCATAGGTTCACCACAAACATTTCTGAAAATTAAACTATGCATTTAAATGCAAAACTAAGCATAAAACAAGATTAAATATTTCTAACAGAGATAAATTCAGGATAAATTCAGGAAAGTTGCATCTAGGCATAACATGAGCATAGCCACAAGTTGAGCACAAAAGTAAATTTATATTTTTCTACAAAAATAGTAAAGCAGAAATAGCATAAATACAAAGTAATTCATAATAAATGATCTGCTCAACAACTTTGTGCAATTTTTGGTCCAGAGTCTAAACATGACAAGTCTAGCAACATATCCAAAATTCAGCTCCATAGCCTTTCTAGATTTTGAATTATAGCAAAAAGGTGTCAAACTGAATTTGAATTTTCATTCAAAATCTATAAGTCAAAACTATGGTCATGCTTTGTAGAAGTTGTAGATCTACTCTTACTGAGACCAACAAAATTGGGTTTGCATTTTTCTTAATTTTCTGTGAATTCCTACGCTTTTTCTAAGATACTGGACCGACTTGCAAGAAAACTAAGATAACTATCATTACAACTGGGCCCCTGGTTTACAAATAAGCCCTTGGCCTTCACACATATGCCCTTGCGGCGGCGGGAGAGTTCGCCGGTGGCGAGGTCGGGCCGGAGCAGACCAACAAGCGGCACGGGCGTGTGATTGGCCTCACCCTGGCCGATTGGTGGTGGTGGCGCGGTCGGGGATGTCACCGGCGAGCGGCGGCGGTGAGGTCGCGGCGGCGCGCCCGCTGCGGCTCGGGTTCCGGCGAGGGTGAGTGCGATGGGGATCAATGCGCGGCCGTGGAAGCTACACAGGGGTCTAGGGAGGAGTTTGGTAGGGTCGGCCGGCGATGGGAGCGAGCGGAGGGGGGTGCTCGCCTGCGGCGGCGACAATGGCGGGCGGCGGACGGCGGTGCTCTCGTGCGGAAGGAGCGGGGCAGCTATTTATAGCCGGGTGCGCGCGCAGGGGCGAGGTCGCTTCGCGGCTAAGGCTTCCCGGCACTTCAATGCGGGGTACGGTGGCCCTCGGCGTGCGTGCGCGGCGGGCGGACCGACGGCGTCGCGGTGAGCGCGCGCACACCGCGTGGCGCGCGGGCTCACCGGCCGAGGCGGCCCCTGGAGGTGCGTGCGAGGCTGACGCACGCCGAGCTCACGCACGGACTCCGACGGCCGGCCGTAGTGCGGCGGCGCACGGCGGAGACGCGGCGGCGACGCGTGGACGCGCGCGCGCGCCGTCGCGCTGTGGCGTGCTTCGGCCCGGTCCGTTCCAAGTGCCCCTGTTGCCTTGCACGATTCTCGAAAATTTGCATGTAAGCTCTAAAACTTGTAGATAGGAAAGTTGTAGGTGAGTTGATCCTCTAAAACATGGCTGAAACCGAATTTGAAATAGATTCAAATCGAAGGAGAAATTCGAATGCCAATTTGAGAATTTTTAAGCCTCGGGTGAACAGGAAGTCTGAGTTTGACTGGAAGTTTTGAACCTTTTCCACTCTAAATTTGAAATGCCGCTCAACATGAAAGTTGTGTCTCATGAAAAACTGGACAACTTTTATATTGGGTATTTTGAAGTGTTTAGGTGAATTTTGGAGAACGCGGCAAAAGTTCCAGATCGACACAAAGACATCCAGGGGTGTGTCCCCCTTAGCTAGGGTTTTGACCAAGGAGAGTGTGCTAGACTTGCTTAAGATGCTAATGGGTGAGTGTTGGTGAGGTTTTCGAGGTGATGACCCAGGTTGACCGTGCTTTGACCTTAGTCAACACGTTTGACCGGCAATTAAGGTTAATTAAAAACCTGGGGAGTCACAGTAAGGGAGGGTGAGAGACGGCCGAGAGAGGGAGATTCACGGCGGCGAGTGAGCTTACCCGAGCTCAGCTCCGGCGAGCAACAAGTGGCGGGGTGGGGGCGCTGAGAGGTGAGTGATGGTGGTGTGGAGCGGCAAAGGGAGGAGAGGGGTTCCGTAGCGGGTTCTTATGGGGGCGGAGGCGCTCGGGTGGGGGAGAAACAGGGGCGGTGATCACGGCCATGGACCGCCATTGCTGGCCGTTACTTGCCATAGAGAGGGGGAGGGAGGAAGGGAAAGAATGGAGAGGAGGGAGACAGAGGCGGCGATTGCGGATGTGGGGCCGGGCGGGCGCAGTTTGGCGCGGGGGCGCAGGGATTTGCAATCCCGTGCGGGGTTTGCGCCGGCCGGTGGAAAAGGAAAGGAGGGGGATGAGGCGGGAAGTAGGGGATAGAGCTGACCGGCGGGGCCCGCGCGGCGGTGAGAGAGAGAGAGGGGAGGGCGGTGGGCTGCTGTTGGGCCGGCCCAGGGGAAGGACGTGCGGGGAGGGGAACCTGGGCCGGGTTTTGGCCTGGTTTGGTAGGCGGTTGGGCTCAAAGGGAAAAAGGGAAGGTGAGAGAGAGGAAAGGGGGTTTGGGCCCAGAGTTTGGTGGGAGATTCGGCCCAGGTTGGAAGGGAAGGGAAATAGCATTTAAACAATTCCAGAATTTGAAACCTATTTGAAAATTTTGAAATACAAACTCATTTTTCATAAAAGAAAAAATATGCAGGGCAGCATGTATGCATACAAACAAAATTATATCCTAAGGTTCATTTAGTTTCTTTTAGAATTTAATTCTTGCTTACAAACACTAGAGATTACAAGCCAACTATTTCAAGCAAATTTTAAACTATTGCAAAACTTTAGAATTAGGGTGTTACAGAGACGTTTTGAGTGAAGTCGCTTCAGCACTGGATAAACCGACGCATCGACGGTGTATGCGTCGGATGAAATGGTATAGCGTTTGAGTTCAACGGCTATAATTCGAGACACAGAGTGATCGGAAGATCCGACGTTGTCGCAGGGGGAACCGTCAGTTCATCCGATGGTACTACTTTTCAGAGGACTTTTCCAACGGCTAGCCTCCCTTGCTAGGCCTATAAATTGGACCCCCTGCGTCTCTTGAGCTGCCTTTGCCACTCTGAAGACCTACTACAGCCAAGGAGAAGGAGAGTTAGTGCTTTGATCAATTGGTTTTCATCTTCCTAGCCAAGAGGGATTCTTTCTTGGTGATCAAGGGTTTCAAGGTGCTTTCAATGGCATAGCTGAGTGCATTGGTCAAGTGAAAGTGTGTGAGCTTGTTACTCTTGGAGTTTGATGGCTCCTAGACGGTCTCGGTGATTGGGGGTTCTTGGCGAGCTCTTGGAGATTGTGGGAGCCCCGGGAAGTTCTTGGTGTAAATGGATTGAGACCCACCATTCCGGAGATGGAGAACGGGTACTCTTAGTGAGCACTCAAGTCTAAGTGGTTTGAGGGGGAGCAAAACTCTTTGTGAGTGCTCTAACATGGATTAGGGAGAAGCGTCAACTTCTCGATACCACGGGAAAAAATTCGGTTGTCTCGTGTCCACTCTTTCTACCTTCTTGCACTTAATTCCGCATTTACTTTCAGCTCTTAAGTTCCTTTGCTCTTGTTTCCCTCTAGTTTGCTTTGCTTGTTGCATATCTTGACTAGGGTGCTTTTCTCATGCTAGTGTGAATCTTGCTAAGGAACTTTGTTGTTAGTGTGCTTAGTTGGTAGGAAGAAACCTTTTTAGATGGGCAACACTAGAGATATAGGTTAAGGTTTACTTCTTGTTCTAGAAATTTGAAGAAGGCCCATATTCAACCCCCCTTCTATACGCCATCGATCCTACAAGTGGTATCAGAGCTTAGGCTCTCTTTTTGGTGGCTTAACCGCCTAGAGAGATGGGCAAGGGGAGTGGAAATGGCCCTCCCAAGTTGGCGGGGAAACGGTTCACTTTTTGGGCACATAGAATGGCTAGCTTTCTTCAAGCACAACACCATGATGCATGGATCACTACCATGTATCCCATGCCGGTTGAACCCATCAAAAGTGAAACCAAGTAGAACTATCGTGCTAGAAACTTTATCTTTGAGACTCTTGAGGAGGATTTGTTTGATAGGGTGTTTACTTTGGAGACCGCTCATGAGGTTTGGATGGAGCTCAAAAGAATCCATGTAGGCAACAAGAAAATCCGTGAGGAGAAGTATGAGTTGCTTAAAGTTGAGCTTAATGAGTTTAGGATGAAGGATGATGAGGGCGTAGAGGAAATGTACTCTAGGATGGGTGTTATTATTCAAAATATCAATGCTCTCGATGTTGCTAACGTGTCCGAGCAGGAAATCATTCGGAAAATTCTTCAAACGCTTCCCAAGCCCAAATATAACATCGTGAAGGCACTCGTCTTTGAGAAGGACTTCGAAACTCTCACCATCACCGAAGTTGTGAACAAGATTCGATCTCATGAGATGTTCTTGATGGGTCAAATTGAATCATCTACTTCCACATCAAGCTCCAAGAAGGATCTTGCACTCAAGGCTAGTGACAAGACCAAGACCAAGCCAAAGTCAAAAGCAAAGCCTCCTCCCTCTTCAAGTGAAAGTGAAGACAAGAGTGACTCAAGTGATGAAGATGATAGTGAACTTGCTTTCCTCATGAGGAGGACCACCAAATTGCTCTCCAAGATTGGCAAGAAAGGCTATAACTATGATCCTAAGAAGAACAAGTTTCGCTCATCAAGAAGAAGTGGTGAAGGTGGCAAGAGGAAGTGCTACAATTGCCAAAGCTATGATCATCTATCATATGATTGCCCCAAGCCCGACAAGCGAGTGTCAAGCTCTAGCAAGAAGAACGACAATGATGATGATAAAGAGAAAGATGACAAGCACTCCAAGAAGGACTCATACAAGAAGAAGTCTTCTAGCAAGCCCTACAACAAGAAGAAGGGTGGTCATCGTTCTCTCTTGGCAAATGAGTGGATCGCGGATGGTGAAACTTCAAGTGAATCAAGCGATGATGAAGATGAGAAGAACAAGAAGTTTGCCAGTCTTGTGATCATGGATGATGAAGAACCTCCTCTTCCTCCACCACCTATGTGCTTCATGGCTAAACATTCCAAGGTGAGCGATAGTGAAGATAGTGACTCCTCAGATAGTGATAATGAACTTTCACCTCATGCTCTTAAGGGTCTTCTAGATCAATACACCGACATGATCAAGAAACAAAAGAGTAAGCTCAAGGCTCTTGAAGAGACCCATGAGAAGCTTAAGCTATCCAATGATGAGTTGCTTGTGAAACACAATGACCTTAGCAAAGAACATGAAGCTTTGGTAGTGTCTCACAAGTCACTTAGAGATGACCACAACAAGTTACTTGATAAGCACAATGAGCTAATTGTCAAACATGATGATATAACCGTGCTTAACAAGTCTCTTGAGTTAAGTCAAAAGATGCTTAAGAAAGATCATGTGGTCTTAGAGATGAAGTATCAAGAGATTGAGCTTGCTTATGAGGCTATTTGTGCTAGTGGGCAAGAAATTGCTAGAGACATCACTGAGACAAATGCTTCTACTTCTTGTGATGACTTGATTGAAGAACCTAAGAACTTGCCAAATGATGAAAATATTACCTCCTCTTCCAAGACTAACCATGATAGGGTGAAAGCACTTGAAGAGGAAGTAAGAAGCCTAAGATCTTGTGTGAAGAATATGGCCAAGGGTGAAGCATTGCATAAGGAGATCCTCTATCACAATGCAAGAGATTATGGCTCTAGGGGACTTGGCTCCTTTCCTCAACCCATCAAAGACACTCGCAAGTCAAAGGAACTTTATGGGTGCTTTGTGAAGGAAGTTGGGTCTTATTGCTAACATTGCAACATCACCGGTCATCACACAAGGGAGTGTCCTATACCTTCACGTCCATTGCCTAAATTACCTTGCAACTATCGTTCCATGTTCAACAATAACCATTTCTTGTTGTTGAAGAATAGCAAAGGCAAGGTGGCGGCAAGGTTCATAGGGACCAAGGCTAAAGTGAATCATCCTAGGCAAATTTGGGTTCCCAAAGCTTTAGTAACTCATGTGATTGGGCCCAAACTTGCTTGGGTTCCTAAATCTTCAACTTGATCTCTTTGTGTGTAGGTGAACTACAAGGCCGAAGGAAGTCATTGGGTTCTTGATAGTGGATGTACTCAACACATGACCGGCCAAAGTAAAATGTTCACCTCTCTAGTGGATGATGCGGGGAATCATGAGCAAGTCACCTTTGGTGATAATTCTAAAGGAAGAGTTTCCGGTTTGGGTGACATAACCATTACAAAAGATCTCTCTCTTTCCAATATTTTGTTTGTAGACTCTTGTAGTTATAACTTATTTTTCATTGCTCAATTTTGTGATCTTGGCTTATCTTGCTTGTTTGATGATGAGGGAGTTATCATTACTAACAAGAAATCTAATGAAGTTGTGTTCAAAGGTTTTCGCCATGGGAACATCTATCTTGTAGACTTCTCCTCTCATGAAGCGAACTTGACTACTTGTCTTTTCACCAAGACATCCAAGGGTTGGATATGGCATCGTCGTATTGCACATATAGGCATGAGTCAACTCAAGAAGGCTTTCAAAAGGGGTTTAGTTCTTGGTGTGAAGGATATCACATTTGAGAAGGACAAGTTATGTGGAGCGTGTCAAGTCGGCAAGCAAGTAGCAAGTCACCATCCTATGAAGGCTTATGTATCTACCTCAAGACCTTTGGAAATCTTGCACTGGACCTCTTCGGCCCTACTACATACAAGAGTCTTGGTGGTAATCTCTATTGCATTGTCATTGTTGATGATTACTCACGCTACACTTGGACTTTCTTTTTGGAGGACAAGAGCAAGACGTTCGGGATCTTCAAGAACTTTGCTACAAGGGCTCAAAATGAATTTGAGTCATCTATTGTGAAGATCCGGAGTGACAATGGATCGGAATTCCGGAACACTAAAGTGGAAGAGTATTGTGATGAGTTAGGCGTCAAGCATGAATTCTCTTCAACCTACACACCATAACAAAATGGTGTGGTAGAAAGGAAGAACAAGACCCTCATCACATTGGCTAGAGCTATGTTGGATGATTATGGTATCTCTCAAAGATTTTGGGCGGAAGCTATCAACACGGTGTGTCATGCTTCAAATAGGGTGTATCTCCACCGACTATTAATGAAGACACCCTATGAGCTTCTCATTGGGAGGAAGCCCAACATCTCCTACTTCTGAGTCTTTGGGTGTAAGTGTTTCATTTACAAGAAGAGGAAGCACATAGGGAAGTTTGAGAGTAGAGTAGATGAGGGCATGTTTCTTGGTTATGCATCAAACTCCAAGACATATAGAGTATTCAACAACACTACACGTGCCGTTGAAGAAACATGTGACGTGGAGTTTGATGAATCTAATGGCTCCCAAGGAGATGGTTATTGTTGTGACGATGTAGGTAAAGAACCTCTCCGAGAAGCAATGAAGAAGATGGTTATTGGGGACATCAACCCTAAAGAGGATGATGATGCACCTTCTACTTCCCACAACCATGAAGATTCATCCTCTTCCGATGATGATAATGATGACCATCAAAGGCGGACAAGACAAGGAAGCCCATCTTCCTCAAATGGACCACCTCCTACATCACAAGACACCCAAGATCAAGGAGAAGAAGAACCGGAAGTAGTGCAACCTCAAGATGATCCAACTTCTACCACACTTGAAAGGCGTACAAGGACTTCATCAAACCACCCCATCGATCTTGTCTTGGGTGATCCCAAGGGTGGTACAACTACTCGCCGCAAACAATATGCTTCGTTTTGAAAACATCATGCATTTGTTTCTTTTGTAGAACCCACTACTATAGAGGAAGCTCTCGAGGACCCGGATTGGATCTTGGCTATGCAAGAAGAGCTCAACAACTTCACAAGAAATGAAGTTTGGGTCCTAGTAGAGCGCCCCAAGAACAAGAACGTGATTGGCACCAAGTGGGTCCACCGGAACAAGCAAGATGAACATGGAGTCGTGGTGAAGAACAAGGCAAGGCTTGTCGCCAAGGGCTACTCGCAAGTAGAAGGCTTGGACTATGGAGAGACCTTTGCTCCGGTTGCACATCTTGAAGCAATCTGTATCCTTCTTGCTTATGCTTCTTGTCACAAAATAAAATTGTTCCAAATGGATGTCAAGAGTGCCTTCTTAAATGGCTTCATCAATGAAGAAGTCTATGTTGAGCAGCCTCCCGGTTTTGAAGATACCACACATACTAACCATGTCTATAGGTTGATCAAGGCTTTGTATGGACTCAAGCAAGCTCCTAGGGCATGGTATGAGAGGCTCCGGGACTTTCTCATCAAGGAAGGCTTCAAGATTGAGAGAGTGGACAATACTCTATTTACCAAGATCATCAACAGAGAGCTCTTCATATGTCAAATCTATGTTGATGATATCATCTTTGGATCTACCAATCTTAAAGTGTGCAAGGACTTTAGTGATCTCATGACTAGGGAATTCGAGATGTCTATGATTGGGGAGCTCAACTTCTTTCTTGGGTTTCAAATCAAGCAATTGAAGGAAGGGACTTTCATCCATCAAGAAAAGTACACCAATTATATTCTCAAGAAGTTCAAGATGGATGATTGCAAGCCAATCAAGACACCAATGCCTACCAATGGACATCTCGACTTAGATGAGGGAGGTAAACCGGTTGACCAAAAGCTTTACCGTTCTATGATCGGCTCTCTTCTTTACCTTACCGCATCTAGGCTCGATATCATGTTTAGTGTTTGCATGTGTGCTCGGTTTCAAGCCAACCCTAAAGAATCTCACCTAAGTGCTTTGAAAAGGATCCTTAGATACTTAAAATACACACCTAGCATTAGCTTGTGGTACCCCCATGGTGCTTGTTTTGAGCTCTTGGGTTATTCGGATTCGGATTTTGCTGGATGTCGAGTAGACCGCAAGAGCACTTCAGGTGGGTGCCATTTGCTAGGTCGATCTTTGGTTGCTTGGTCCTCTAAGAAGCAAAACTCCGCGGCCCTATCCACCGCGGAGGCGGAATACATTTCCGCCGGGGCTTGTTGTGCTCAAATCCTCTATATGAAGCAAAGCCTCTTGGATTATAGTGTGGTTCTAGATAGGGTTCCTCTCCTTTGTGATAATGAAAGTGCCGTAAAAATTGCTAACAACCCGGTTCAACACTCGCGCACCAAGCACATTGATATCCGCCATCACTTCTTGTGAGACCATGTGGCTAAAGGTGATATTCTCCTTTGTGGTGTTCGCTCTGAGGAGCAATTGGCGGATATATTCACTAAGCCTCTTGATGAAAACACCTTTTGTAGGCTAAGGAGTGAATTAAATGTGCTTGATGCGTCTAACATCATGTGATGCTTGTCATATAGTTTGCATGGTGTAGGGGCTTGTCTAACCTTGTTAAGATAGTGGTGAGTATGGGTCTTGCTTGAGTCGGTGGTTTCCAAAGTTTCGCTCAAGGCATGTTGAAAGGCTCACCATGAGTAAGCTTAACAAGGGCTCAAACTTGGCAAGATAGTTTATCTTTCCGCTTTGCATCTTTGCTTGTCATATAGAATGCATTCATGTTTAATTTCATGCATTTGTTCTTGCATTGCATTGCGTGAGAGGTGTCACAAAGGAAAATCACACTATGAGAAAGTTGCTTAGCGTTCAATGCAAATCAACAACTCCAAAAGTGTGATAAGACAAATGTTTGTGCTTAATGCCTATTGAGTTATGTCCTAACGAGCTTAAAGTTTCTATCTCTAAGTTCAAAGGCAATAACTCATACATTCCCTTTTTGGATCTTATTCGCCTATTTTTTCTAAAAATTTATAAGGTCTATCCCTTGTAGGGAATCTATGGTGTATATACTTGTATTTTGCAAATGAGTGCTTGAGGGGTGAGGTTGTCACTTAGGATTGGTCCAAAATGTGCTTGTGTTGGTTTGTGTGTGACATTTGTCGGATCAAAAATGAGCTTTAGTTCAACATTCTGTTTTTATCACCGTCGGATGAACCGCTGCTATGTAGGTTCCAGCGTCGGTTCATCCGGTGGCCGGGTTGGTTTGAATTTTGCTCAGCACGCCTCTGTTACCTATCATTGGATGAACCGACGCTCACCTCTGTGGAAGCAGCGGTTCATCCGGTGCTACTGAGATTTGAGGCAAAATCAGACCCGTGCAGAATTCATCTGACGAATCTAAAATCAAGGCCATCGGATCATACGGTGATGCTTTTCACTGATCTACCCATATCATCCGGCGTTTCGACCGACGTTGCATGATTTTCTACCGTCGGTTCATCCGGCGCTTCTCTGCAGCGTGGTCCCACCTGTCATAACAGTTCGTTCTTCTTCCTCCTCCCAAATCAAAATCGAACCGCCCCTTTCCCGTTCGACCGTACGCCGCTGTTTTCATCGCCGCCGGCCACCTCCGCTCGAGCCATGCCATCTGCGACCTCCGCCGGCACCTGGTCCTCACCACCGGCACCTGGTCCTTACCGTCGGCCATCTCCGCCGCCGCGCTGCCGCTCTCTCCGTCCGGAATTGCGTGCGCCGCCGCGGAACCCTAATTTAGGGTTTCGGCCGCCGCCGGCGAATTCCGGCCAGGCGCCGCCATTCCAGCTCACCGGTGACCTTCCACGGGCGTGCGCAGGACTCCTCCGTACTCCACTGCAGCATCTCGACGACCAATCCCTGCAGTGGTGAGAGCAACCGAGTTCTTCCCTTAGCTGTTCATGCCCTGTTCCTGTCTTTGAGAAATTAGTTGATGTTTCTGTGACATTAGGCTACGTTTATGAGCTACTCTTCCTCATTTACATCTCTAGTGCTCATTTGATCATAAATCTTGCTCAAGTTTCTTCCAATTTCGGCTAAATCTCATAGAAATTGAGCCTCTATGCCCTGTTCATGACCAATTCATGCACTATTCATGCCTTATCTGTCACAGTAGCTTTTGTTCATGTTCTAGCACATACACACACATCTTGTGCACTTAAGGATATTCCTAGACTTCATCTTCTCATATCTTGTGCCATGGTTATCTACTAGAAACTCATGCATAGGCTCTGTCTCTTCATATGCTTTGCTTAAGGACCCCTTACCCATAGATATTTATCTCGTTTATATACTTCGCTCGCCATTCTATAATCTTCCACCTTTTCTCTGATAGATGGCAGGCGACAAGAGGAAGGGCAAGGCAGTTCTTGAGCCGAAGAAGAAGAAGAGCAAGCACGACAAGGAGTGGGAGTGTGTGTTGAGCGTACCAGACACTCAGGGTCAGCCACAGAGAGGCATACGGATTGGGAGCAGTGCACAGGGTCAGGGGGAGCAGCCCCATGAGCAGCCGCCGTTACGGCGTTCAGGCCGTACTGGTACCCGACAGACAGAGACACCTCCTTCTGCACCACGTACCGGTCCGAGGACACGTGGTGGACACACTCAGCCTCAGCCGACTCCGAGGCAGAGGAGGACAGCTGCAGAGCAGCAGGTTGAGCAGGAGCAGGAGGATCAGTCGAGAGAGGGGCCTGAGGTTCGTATTGGTGCTCAGCGAGCAGAGGCCTTCGGGGTCTATCTCCGTGATCTGAGGACCTTTCTGGTCTGAAGATCCGGAAGCTAAGGTTCGTTGAGGAGGACGAGTGGTTCCCTCCTCACAGAGAGGATTGTGACCCCCAGTTCTGGATGATTCTTCAGGAGAGCTTCTATGCCTCCTATGTCAGGAAGGGGTCACAGCTGAGCCAGCATAGGATGTTGCAGTGGACAACACTCAGGGCAGCAGCTGCTGGAGTTCCGATACTTCCTCACTTCGACTACCTACCGGGACTCGCAGCTTTGGTCAGTGAGAGGCCATATTACGTGCCAGAGTGGGTCAGAGTGTTCTATGTCATGGTCTACGTTGAGGATGCCCGGCTCTCTATCAGATTTATGTTTATGGGACAGCAGTTCAGGCTCACTCGAGAGGGGATAGCAGAGTTCCTTGGGGTTCAAGTCGATGACACCTCGATTCACTACCTGGCCTACCCCGACGTTGAGGCTCTTCGTCTTGCTCACACTCCTATAGTACCTTCAGACGAGGAGATCAGTTTCTTATTTCAGCAGCCGTTCCTTCCCGGCACCCCTCAGACTCCTGACAGGTTGACACGCGAGGCCTACGTGGTTCACTTCGCTCTCAGGAGGTCCCTACTCTTCAGGATGGGGAATGCAGAGTCGATCACCGGAGTCCAGCAGTGGATACTTCTCTATATCATGACTCATCAGTCGTTCGACATAGTGGACATTCTTCTCAGTGAGATCGAGGATGCTATTATGGACGGTATGGGGATGACCCGACAGTTCCCCTTTGCCCACTGGATCAGTTGGATGCTCTCATGGCTGGAGTCTCAGAGGTATATCTCAGTCTTGGAGCGATCCAAGTACGTGTTCAAGACCTACCAGCCGCCGATGCCAGGGGACAGGAGGCAGGGACCCAGGGGACGGGGATGAGTAGTTGAGGACCACCAGGATCGTGTTGTAGCTGAGGCAGCTATGGACGAGGCCGCCCGACAGGACGAGCTACTTGCTCTAGCTGAGGGGCCTCTACCTCAGTACCTCGCCACTGACACCCAAGACTCTAGCGAGGACGAGGACTTTGAGCCCGAGCCCCAGCCTGTCTTCCGTGTTCGTCATACTCATGACGACGAGGCTGGGGGTTCCAGTTTGCCAGGACAGAGAGAGACCGAGTCGCCGATTCCACAGATCTCCACTTCTCAGGTCACTCAGCTCGACTCTTTAGCTTCAGTGATCCAGTCCTTGGCCGACCAGTCCAAGGTCACGATGGAGATTCAGCGCGAGATGCAGGCGCAGTTCCAGAGGTAGCAGAAGGCACAGCAGGTCATTCTAGACAGTATACGCCAGCAGCAGGAGGCACAGAGGCAGTAGTTCCAGCAGCAGCAGGAGGCTCAGAGGCAGCAGCTACAGCAGCACCAGATGATGACCGCTCAGATGTTCTCGTTTATGTCCACCTGCTTGGGTCAGCTTTTCCAGCACACGGGGCTTCAGCTTCCGACTCTACCTACCCAGCAGCTTCTTCAGCCTGAGCCGGCAGCTTCTCTACCTCTTGTCAGTATTGTGAGCCTCCCGATCCTGACTGTCTCGATCTCCCCACTTCTTCAGTCCAGGACTTTCGTCACTCAGCCGCTCTCGACTCCACAGACGACGACTTTACTTGAGCAGCTCAGGGCAGGACAGTTCTCACAGACCCCGTCGACTCAGCTGATGCCTCCCTTCCCGACAGGTCCACTGCTCTTTGAGACACCAGCACGACCTTCTCTGGGGTTCATGTAACACCCTAAAATTCCAACATTAAAATAATGTAGCAACATGGTGTTTTAGTTTTTGTTTTCTAAGGAAATAATAATTTATCAAATAAATTATGCTCTAAAATATTTAAATATCATTTTGAGTAATATTAGAAGCAACAAGTGCTTGTGCATCATTTTGTTTGCATTGTTTATGTGTGTTTGTGTGAAGTTTTAAAAAGTTTTTAAAATGATTTTAATCTTGAAAAGTTTTGAAAGTGTTTAAACTTTGAAAAGAATTTGAAGTTTGAAAAGGGTTTGAAAAAAAAACTCCCAAACCCCCAAATCTCTCCCTTCCCTTTCGGCCCACAGGCCCAGCCTTCCTCCTCTTCCTTTTCCCGCTCCGGCCCGTTTCCTCTCTTCCGGCCCACGCAGACGCCGCCGGCCCATCTTTCCCCCTCCCCTCTCTCCTTTCTTCCGCTGACAGGCCGGGCCCGCTCGTCAGGTCTTCCCCCCTCCTCCAGCCGGCCGCCCCCCCTCTCCTCTGTTTCTCAACACCCGCGCCTGCTGTGGACGTTTTGCAAAAAGGCCCCTGAGCTTTCCGATATCACAACAATACCCTACCACCAGTATAAATCCTTTCTTTTAGGTCCTTTTCTTTTCGTATAGATCCCTGATCTTTTAGATTTCATGCCAGCCGTCCGTGGTTTGATCTACGGCCTAGATCTGTTGAAGGACCGATTAGGCGAACCAGAGAGGGGGGGAGTGAATGGGAGCCGATAAAAATTCTTCTCGAAGGAGATGAGAACTCCAACAAGACGAACACAGCTTCCAAATCACGTCTCCGACCCAACTACCCAAGTTGGCCAAGACCACGCAGCCACTGGAGTGCTACTGGTCCTAGGAACCAACACTCAACCCTCCGAGCCAGAACTCACCAAAACACACAGCGGAAACTTGCACGGCTTGCTGCCTGTGCTACACCGGTCAGACCGATGACCTGCGCCGGTCAGACCGGTGACACCAGTTAGACCGGTGGACAGCACCGGTCAGGCCGGTGGCTACAGCAGCCGCACAGCAAACGTTCCAGGAAGCCTCAGTGACTCCTCTAGGCCCTGGAACAAAAACCACCTCCGAAACACAACCTGGAAGTAAGAAGAACCCCTCACAAAACCTAGCAAAACAACTCCAAACACGCCAAGAACTGACCAGCAGAACCACGGGACAAAACCACACGGACAAGGCTGTTCCCCGAGACAAAAACCCACCAAGGGCTAGCACCGGTCAGACCGGTCGAGAGCACCGGTCAGACCGGTCGCGCCTGGGCAGCTCGGGATGAACAGCGCCCGCGAGTCAACTCCCCCAAATCCAACTCCCGATCTCCCGATTCGCTCCACGGTTTTGCACAAGACTTTGGGGATAGTAGGAACACCTCATGGGTACTCCATAGCCAAGATTTGGTCCACCAAAACTTGTCAAATCAAGAGGAATCGAAGAAATCCCACCAAGAACGCCTCTAACCCTAGAGCCACGAAAACCCCAAAATCGAGCCCCTTTGCTCACGGATTTGGGAGGGGAATCAAAGGGAAAAGAACCACGAAGGGTTCATGCATACATCCCCCACCAAATCCCAAAGAGAAAGGCCTCGAAATCGCTCCAAGAAAAGCGCCAAGAAAGGGCTCCGAAAATCACCAAAAAGGAGAAACGGGAAAGACACAACCAAGCCTTGAGGAACCACGCCGAATCATCTATACATACCAAAGAGGTTCATACAAGGTCTAGCTTGCCGCCCGATCATCCTTCCCTCTCACAAGATCTCAGCATGAAGCTCTCAAGCTAGTCCTACGAAAATCCTAAGAAAATAGGAAGGAAAATAGGAAAACCAAATGAGCTAGGGTTCCAAGAGATGGCTGCCATCCTCTCACCACTTGGGTTATATGGAGGCAACCGAAAGACGAAAATACCCTTACTAGCTAACTAGGGATACATGCCCCTCGAGGGCGAAATTGGAAGTCTTTGTCTTCGCACCATCGGACGGATGCCCAGCGACCGCAAACTTGCTTAGCCTCGACGCAAGCCTTGCGATCCCGACGCGTGTCCTCCGCTTCGAAGATTCCGGACTGCATCGTCGCACACCGGTCAGACCGGTGCTCCTCACCGGTCAGACTGGTACCCACCGGTCAGACCGGTCAGACCCACTGGTCAGACCGGTCTGGAGCTGCTGCACCTCCGTCTTCGGTTCTTCGGTCTTGGCTTTGTGGATCAACCAAGGAACCCAGTGGTTTTCTGGTGAACCACCGGAAACCCCGCGAACTCGGTGTAGCCTCCGCCAATCACCACTCATGACTCGGCTCCCACGCAGTCCCGGCTCGCCCTTGGTTTTGAGGCTCAACCAAGAAACCGTCTATGACTTCATCTTGCCGTTCTTACCACCATGCGGCCCGCACTTGACCCCGCTGGCCACCGGGTCCCTCGAACCAAGCCTACTTGTCTTCTCCACACCTGGAGGCCTCACCGGCAACGACCTTTCGCGCTTGTTCTTCACCTGCACCTGCACCAGTCAAGCCGCAACCTGCACCTGCAATACTTAGCCAAGAATCAGTCCACACCACGTTGTCAATCACTCATCACACCAGGAAGCGACCATCCACCGGTCCTCGAACCACACCTGGCTCTCATCTGTCCGGCCCCGGAGTCAACCGGCCAGGTACCGGTCAACAGAGCCTTTCCCCGGCTGTTTTGAGAAAACCCCCTTGAAGTTTCTAATATCACAGAAAGACCCTTCCACCTTATAAGATCCTTTCAACCAGGTCCAGGTTTTCTCGTTTTAGCCCCTAAACTCTCTGGTTTTTCCACCCGAAGTCCATCTTTGATCTTTTACACTATAAACCTTGGGTTTATATGTGTAATTGTGTTTTAGTCCCTGGTTTCTTGCAGTTAAGCCCCTGGAAGCTCTGTTTCTTCACAGAAAAGTCCCTGAACCTTGTTTTGGCTGTATCTTTTGCGTTTTAGCTCCGTTTCCACCGTTTCAAGTTGCGTTAGGTTCATATCAACTCAAACTACGTGATAGGACCAATGTTGAACATGTTCTTTGTTTTATAATTTATTTAAATATTAAATATGATTAAATCCTTATGCACATGCTTTTCTAATTAAAATCTAATTAGAGTTTAACACGTGTTTTCATAAGAAAGTTAATATGATTAATACTAGTTAAATATTTCTTATAATTAAAAGTTAATTAGATGTATACCTCGGTTTTTATAATCAAACTTAAATTGATTAATGTTTATGCAATTTGCTTCCTAAATAAAAGCAACATAGGTTATATCCCGAGTTTTCTTAATTAATTGTTAATTTGATTAATATGAATATAAATGTGTTTTTAAATTATAATTTGATTAGTATAACTCGAAATATAAAGATGAACGCTTAGATGCTTTTACATGCTTCTTTTGAATTAAATGTTTAATTTGCATAAATCATACTTGAATATTTATAAATAAAATTGGACTAGGCTTACATCGTCTTTTAAATACAAATATAACTTGCTTAATTATAAATAGGGTATTTCTTTGAAATAACCTAGGCACATGATTTTACTTAATTAAAATATACCAAGCACATAGCTAGCTCTTGTATGTGATCATCCAAAGCTCCCGATAGTTCCTAGTGCTTTTGTGTTCGCGTTCCTAGAGCCAAACCTTGATCTTTCTTTAAAGCTTTTCATGCTTGGTGTATTGTTTTGTTTATTGTATGCTTTCTTGTGTGCTCGTAGACATCGTGCCAGTTTCAAGTGAGCAACCAGTTGAAGTGGATCAAGAGCAAGTGTTTGAAGAAGAAGAATCCCAGTGTTTAAGCAAGGAAGGCAAGTGGACTTCTCCCCCTGCATATTCTATTTTTGTCCCACACAACTTGCATGTTAACTAAAATTTACATTTAAATGTTGTATTGCATAAACTTGATGGGAAATCACCTTTTTAAGGACATGACTAGACTTTTACCCTCATCACCTTGAACAACCCTTTTAAATAAATGTTTTGGGTAGAAATGCTTAGTTGCTATAACTTGGGATGGTTCAAATGAATCCTTTGCAATATGATGAATGTTGATCATGATAACTTTGGTGATATATATATATGTGTGTGTGTGTGTGCTTAATTACAAGATCATATGATATAATCGGAACATGGAGAACCACCCAGGAAAACAGTGCAATCACAGTCCATATGGCTCTGGCTTAGCCAATTAATTAGGTGTGTGATTGTACTGGTGACCTTATCCGAAAGGAACACAGGGGGCTCGGGGTTGCAGGGGTATAGCCCGGTCGTTTTGGCCGTAGCCTTTGCTAAGGTGCTGTCCACTAGGGAGGGTTATGGTCCGCCCTGAGCTGTAACTGTCGTGGGTTGTTGGTGCTTTTGCATATCTTTGTAAAGGCTTCGTAGCGTCCCTATGCAATCACACCTCGGAAGTGTGGTATTGTGCCTGATCAGCACATGCGTGGTTGGGTTCAAAGTTCTTCGGAACTTTTACGCGAGCTGTGGTGAAAGTGTACAACCTCTGCAGAGTTAAAACTGATCGATCAGCCGTGCTCACGGTCAAGAGCGGCCTGGACCCTCACATGATTAATGAACTTGAAGATGGAATTAAATTGTGGCTTAAGTATGGGTTGAGATGGAAAGTTTTCCTAAAGTCTTTTTAAGTGGGATGGTATGAACTTACACCTAGTAAATAGGTGCTTGCTAATAAAATTTGACCAACATTAAAATGCTAACCGCTGCAAAAACTTTAGCCTATCCTTGATAGCCTTGCATCTTCCCCCACTTGCTGAGCTCCAACCATAAGTGTGCTCACCCTTGCTTACCCGCTGTTCAGAGGAGAACACTGGAGAAGAGTACTTCAGCGACTACGATGAGTTCTGAGGCTTGCGTGCCCCCAGTCATGTGCCTGTGTAAGCTGAAGACGGAGATGCTTCGTCTAGTTATCGTTTGTTCGTTTTAAAGACCTTCGAGTCTAACGTCTGAGTGTAATAAAGAGATAATGTAATGGTTTAACTCTTATACGTTTTTATTGCTGTTTAATGATATTTCACTCATGACGTCTATCATATGTGTGTAAACTTGATCCTGGCGCACATATGAGATGCATTTGGTTTTCTTCGAAAAATCAGGTGTGACAGTTCACCTCGCCCATGCCTTCTATGGCTACTCCTCAGGCAGAGCGACTCGATCCGGAGGATCCCACACTTCGTTCTATCACTCAGCAGATCGAGTCCGAGATGGCAGCAGCGAGCACTCAGGCACTTCCTACCTCTACCGGCACCGACACAGCTCGTATCTCTTCACCTGTCCGGTCTTCGCCAGTCCGATCTTCAGAGCTGTCGGGGTTCGAGTCCGACGACGGTGACACCTCCGAGTACCACGTCGCACCTTCAGTGGTTGTTACCTCGACGCCGCCGACCTCTCCTCCACCTCAATAGGATTAGGTCCCTTTTTGGTGCTTGTTGCCAAAGGGGGAGATAGATAGGAGGAGTAGAGATAGGGGGAGCTTGGGAGTGTGATTTGAGAGCTTTTGTGCCCCTTGTTTGTTTTGTGGAGTTCATGATGAGACATGTATTTGGATCTTGTGTATATTGATGGTTTACATGTCTACTCATACTTGTGTGTTTGTTTAATTAATGCATGTGTGCTTGTGTCCATCTCTTTCATGCATTAGTTGTAGAGTTTATGCTTTAATTAAAAATTCTCGTATATCTCTACTTGTGTTGTCATCTATCACCAAAAAGGGGGAGAATGTAAGCATCAAGGCCCACCGCACCTTTGGTAAGGGTGTGTTTCGGTGATAAATGACAACCATATACTTGTGACTAACCCTTGTTTTGTAGCGGATTTATTCTTGGGTTATTATCATGAGTGATAAGTGAAAAGAGACCCCTCAATTTGAAATTATGAATGATCAATGGACAAAGACTACAAGGCTAAGGACATTCTTAGTTCCAAGTGTCACAAGGAGATGAAGGACACTTGGATTTGTTAGTTTGTAGTGTTTGACCGTACTATTAAGAGGGGTTCACACTTTAGTAGCTTGACCATGCCAAATGCTATGCTATTTTTATACACTATCAAGCTCCTTGGTCACTAAACAACTCAAGATGCTCATGGAAACTCTTTGGAAGCAAAAGACTTGAAGAAAAACTCAAAGGTGTTTGGATTGGATGAGTTGAAATAAAAAAGGGCGCGTCGGATGATCCGACGCTATCATTTCTAGTTGCACCGGATGATTGATGTGGAAGTTTCAGCAGAATTCAGCACTGCCGGATGAACCGACGGTGTATCGGCAGAAGCATCGGTTCATCCGGTGACCTAGGGTTTGGTAACAGTGCTGTTTCAAGTCGAGAGCCTCCAGCACTGGATGAAGCGACAGTCTAAGCAACAGTTCATCTGGCGCACGCATATAAATCATACAGAGACGCACCGAGTGAACTTGCTTCAGCACCGGATGAACCGACGCTCATGAAGACTACCAACGGTTCATCCGGCGCTCATGGTTATTCTATGCAGAGACGTTTTGAGTGAAGTCGCTTCAGCACTGGATAAACCGACGCATCGACGGTGTATGTGTCGGATGAATTGGTACAGCGTTTGAGTTCAACGGCTATAATTCGAGACACAGAGTGACCGGATGATCCGATGCTGTCGCAGGGGGAACCGTTGGTTCATCCGACGGTACTACTTTTCAGAGGACTTTTCCAACGGTTAGCCTCCCTTGCTAGCCCTATAAATTGGACCCCCCCTGCGTCTTTTGAGCTGCCTTTGCCACTTTAAAGAACTACTGCAGCCAAGGAGAAGGAGAGTTAGTGTTTTGATCAATTGGTTTTCATCTTCCTAGCCAAGAGGGATTCTTTCTTGGTGATCAAGGGTTTCAAGGTGCTTTCAATGGCATAGCTGAGTGCATTGGTCAAGTGAAAGTGTGTGAGCTTGTTACTCTTGGAGTTTGACGGCTCCTAGACGGTCTCGGTGATTGGAAAGATGATCGCAGTGAAGACCCGACTGTAGAGGAAGTAGTCGTTCGAAGTCGATGTAGAGGAAGTAGTCGTACGGGAGCGAGCAGTCGTGTGAAGACGCTCCCCAAAAACCTTATGGCCCACCTATCCCGAGCAAGATCTCAGCAACAGGACAAGGTTCCGAAGGCTCTGCTCTCGCCGGTACCGTGCGCGCAGTGCAGGCGATGGGAATGCCAAAGAAGCAGCAAACAGAGGGAGAGGTCTCCTGAACAGAAGTACCTTAGTGTAAATTGGTAATCCGAGCAGGAGGAGGAGGGGCGTCTTTTTTTCCCTAACATTAAATAAATGAGCTTTAATTATTTTATTATTATAATAAATGGCTCTAGGCCCATTTATTGTAACAGAAAGAAGCCTTTCCATTAAGAGCCCCCTGTGCTCTGCTACTGCAGAAGACGGCAGGATGGATCCCGTGGAGCAATTCCAACCTAGACCTTGTTTAGTTTGCTAAAGTTTCTAACGTTTTCTCTATTCTCTCTCCATCACATCACATTAAATACGTCAAAAGACATATGTTCGGAGTATTAAATATAGGTAAAAAAATAACTAATTACACAGTTTTGATGTACTTCGTGACACGGATCTTTTGAGCCTAGTTAGGCCATGGTAGGATAATATTTACCACAAATAAACGAAAGTGCTACAGGAGTTCCAAAAGTTAAAAAGGCAAATTTTTCCAACAACTAAACAAGACCCTAGGGAGAAGGTAATACACTTGCACAAGGGCTCGAGTGTAGAAAATTAGTTCAATTTCATGATTTTGAGGTGGTGTACTGGTGTCCATTGTGTAAGCGCAGGTTTCGTCTGGTGGTCGTTCCTGCTTGTGCTCTTGATTGAGGTGGTGTCGGTTGTGTGACCGTAAGCCTTCATCTGTTCCAGCTTTCATGTTCCTGCTTGTGTCGATTGGGAATAAATTAAGGCTGGGCGTTGTGTTCTTGCTGGTAGTGCACAACGTTTTGTTCCTGATGGTGTAGCCATTAGGAGTCAGCAGACCAGCATTGCGCCAAACATATGTGGTGCTGTAGGTCTCTGTGATCCGGGCTTTGAACGCCATGATCAGTTCGTCACAATTTACATACGTAAGTGTCTAAAGAATTTCACAACATTTCACACACACACACAAGGCACGAGCACGATCTTACCACCCCCCCCCGCTCGTTCGCTTTCATACACCGCCGCCACGACCGAGCGCGCCTTCAGTTCCCACGATCTTACTCCCCTGCCCTGTAAGATGCATGGTCAGGTGATGAAGCTGCTCTTGCAACTCTGCGACGAAATGTGCACGTCCTCCTTGAGCCCAGCGGCGCCGATGTCGCATCTCACCGCCAGCCTCCTCTGCCCGAACCCGAGCGCGCCGACGTGCACCTGCACGGTGACCAGCACGTTCAGCCGGAGCGCGAGGTGGTCCTTGGACCCGGCGAGCGCCTTGTCCACTGCCTTGGGCGTGTCGCCGTTGTGCGGCTCCCCGCGCAGCACCATGCCGAAGTCCGTCGCGTCCTCGCCGCCGTCCGCCGGCTGCCCTATGTTGCCCGCGGCTAGCGTCGTTCCTTGGTGGAGCAGCCTCGCCGACCCGCTCCTGTACCACAGCGCCGTCATCTTGTTCGGGTTCACCGCCGTGAGGAAGAAGTCGTAGTCCGCGCGCGGCGGCCGCGACTCGCGGCGCACGGTGAGCCTGTCGACGGAGAAGCTCGGGACGCCCGGCCGCAGCACGACGAGGGAGATGAGGACGGCGGCGCCCAGCAGCACGGCGGTCGCCAGCACCGCGCCGAGCGTGCGCGCCACGCACGGGGAGCACGCGGCCCCCTCCTCCTGCTTCTTCTTCTTCGCCGCGTCGCCGCCGCCGCCGCCGCGCGCGTTCCGGTAGCGCTCGGCGAGGTACGCGTTCTCGGGGGGCGGGACGCGGTATATCTGGTCCTTCTGGACCCGGACGACGTACATGTCGTGCGCGGGCGTGGTCGCCGCGGCGGCGGCGGCGACGGGCTGGAGCGGCGAGCCGAACGCCGTGGAGACCGCGGAGGAGGTCGGCTCGGGCGACGCCGGGAGGGCCCTCTCCGCCATGTCGGGGGGAGGGACGGGAGGCGGGGCGGGGCGATGGGAGTGGCGGTGGCGGAGGCGGAGGGCGTCGCATCAGGGGTGCGCGGCCCGCGCGGGCGATTTGGAGGGAAAACAGGGGGAGCGGCCGTGCGCGCCAACGGGAGGACACGCTTTTAACGACTCGCCTATTGTTGGGTGGGCAGCCATGACCCGGTCAACGGCCTACGCGAAGGTCTCACCCGCCGCCGGTTGGTTGCAACCTGCAACGGCGTCGCGCCAGACGCGTCTCGCCTTTTGCGCCCCCTTGAGTTTATTTGCTTTCGTCCTGCTTTTCACCGATGTTTCGTCGTACTCTCTCCGTTCTTAAATAAATATTGAACTAAATTTCTTGTCCTAAACGTCATATATTCAAGGACGGAGGGAGTATATGTGAGCAGACTCACCACAAGCTAGGTGTATGCAAATGGACTAGAACAGATGTTGTTTTGTCGCCTACACAAAGACATGTTGCACAATATTAAACTTGTTAAATAATTATCATCTTAATAACTTTTTTCATGATTATGCTCAAATCATTCTTAGTTTATTTTATTATAGTTTGGTATTATTCAATACAAACGGTCATTGCTTGCGTTTTTGGCAAGTCAATACCGGAAATCGAGCTTTTGTCGAGAGTCCGAGGCTTTGTCGAGAGCTACTCCTCGGGCTCTCGGCAAAGAAGGCTTTATCGAGAGCTTCACAAAAAATTCTCGGCAAAGACGAAACACTCAGCAAAGAGGTCTCTTTGCAAAGAGCCACCCCTCTGGCTCTCAGCAAAGATTTAGGCTCTCGTAAAAAAAATAAAAAAATCACTTTCTCAAGTCTAAACTTTTTGTATCATCAACATACACATATACAAAAATTATGTTCAAATTTGGCACAATTTTAGCTTTGTTTGCTATATTTAACAATTTTACATCATTC
This sequence comes from Cenchrus fungigraminus, assembly GCA_036936925.1. Taxonomy (NCBI): domain Eukaryota; kingdom Viridiplantae; phylum Streptophyta; class Magnoliopsida; order Poales; family Poaceae; genus Cenchrus; species Cenchrus fungigraminus. Next base: position 132,583,440 of record CM072777.1, read on the forward strand.
TAGGTATTTCTTCGTATACGTCCGATATGAACTGCAAGTGCATGAAATCATAGAGTAAATTTGGTGAAAAAAATGATACTCATGTTCATGAGATATCTCTAAGACCACGTACATGAATGAAGATCGTGAGGTAGAAAGGTTTTAAAACTATATAAAATTCAAATAAAGTTTGAAAATCACGAAATTTGTCAAGTGCTCATGATATCATATGTGGAGGTTATGGTAAAAAAATTGAGAATGTTTTGAACACTTGAACACGTACGTTGTTTAGAAACCAGAACATCTCACGAGAAGTTTCTAAGAATTTGAACTAATGTCACTAGATTTGGAGTCTTAGAGAAATTCAAATTTAAGTTTGACTAAAAAACTTTTTTATAAGTAATATACAACATAACTGGTGACTGGTGTCATGTTAAGTTTTGGAAAAATTTTGCATCTATTTGCTACTCTTAACAATTAATTTGATTAAAATTATTTTTTGCCGAGATCCAATCATTGATGACGTGTTTCACAACACTGCCTTCATCCACCACCACTAGTGTAAGTGTTGCTTTTTTTTGAGTTCAGAGTACAACACAAACACTCACACACACGCATACACACTCACTTTTATGAACATCTCTAAAGAACTAGGCTGACAGATCTGGAGATTCCCAAAAGCATCATTGACATCTCGTCGTCGACAGAAACACCGCTTACCACTTAAAACATAACGTTGGAAAATCTCAATATAAATTCAGAAAAATATGAACACGCATGCCAAGTGCATTTGAATCTGGATGGATAGATTCTACCACAAAGGACCTGATCAACTGATCTACTATGATCAGTTCGCAGTTCGCAGTTCGCACACCACCAACGTTGCTGGGCAGGAGAGGATTGGAGGAGAAAGATGAGCTGAGAGGCTGAGCAAAGCCGCCAAAGCCCAGCCCAGTAGATTGGCTATAAAAACCCCCGCACTGCATCGGCCGTCCTCCGCCTCTCCCCTTTTGCATGCCTCACCGGCCTCTCCACCTCCTCCACCTCCGCCTCCCTCCGATTCCATACCACTGCTAACCCCTGCTCCCCCAATCCGGATCCCCCAACCGACCCCCCGGATTCGCCGTCCCATCGCCCCGTGCCGGGTCCGCGATTCCGCTCCCCACTCCCGCAATCTGATCGGATCTTTCGTTTCCCTGGTGGATTTTGATTTCCCATCGTTTTTTTCCTCGGGTTGCGTGTGTGTGTTTCGGAGTGTTGTCGATTGGTATGGAGATGAGGGGTGCCAAGGCGGCGGCGGTGGCGGCGGCGGAGAGGACGGAGGAGAAAGAGATGGATTTGCTCCTCAGCGAGATCCCGCACGTCACGTCGCCGCAGGAGCAGCGCGGCGTCGGCGTCATCGGCCACGGCGACGGCGTTCATGGCGCCGCGGGCGGACACGGGTACGCCGCGCCGCGCTACGGCGAGGACGGCTACTTCGCCATGGTCCTGAACCGTCGCGATGATGGTGCTCCACTCCAGGTCGGCGGCGGCGGCGCGGCAGGGGCCGTGGGCTTCGCCCCGCCGCTTCCCCTGGGCTCCGCGCCGTCGCGGGCGTCAGGACCGTTCGGCGGTGGCGCGGTGCCGCCGCGGGCGCGGGCGGGCGACCCGGAGCAGCAGTGGCTCGCGAACCAGCTCTGCGGCCTGCGCATCGGGGACGCGCCCGCCGCGGGCGCGCAGGTCGCGCTCCAGCGCCAGGGCCCGCCGCCGGTCAAGAGCGCGACCCCGACTGATGTCTCTGCGGCGCGCGGCGCGTACAATGGGTACAACTTCGCGGCGCCAGGTTCTTCCGTTCACCATGAGCACGTGTTCCTTGATCAGACCAATGCGGTTGGGTACATCGCCGCACGGCCGCAGCGCTTCGTGTCAGACGTCGGCTTGGATGGCTACAGCGGCTTCCCCAGAGGCTTGGACACCGGCATTGGTGGCTTCGTGTACAATAGGGTAGAGCATGGCACTGGCAATGGCTGGGGCCAAGGTTTGGTGCACCCTGGTCTCGCCAAGTCCTACTTGCTTTCCAGGCACACTGGTGCAGAGTTTTGCAGTCCGAATCTGGTTGCTCTTGACGTCCATGGTGGAACAAAGCTACAATATGCAGTCCCCATGGCAGATAACATGTTTGCTAGAAGTGGAAATCAGTTTGAGGCGTCCCGATGTGAAAACAGTTTAATGTTTGATGGGAAGAAGAACATGAACTTCTCAGAACGTGGGAGGGAGAGGAGATTCCAGCAGTTTTCCAATAACAGGGCACTGGAGCTTGGAAATTCTAGGACTATGAGGTATGAAAACATGGTTCGGGTCAAGGAATACATCTACTTCATGGCCAAGGATCAGTATGGATGCCGGTATTTGCAGCAGAAGTTTGATGAAGGAAAGCATCATGTGGATGTGATCTTTGAAGGAATCATCAACCACATTGCAGACCTTATGACCAACTCTTTTGCCAACTATCTTGTACAGAAGATGCTGGTCGTGTGTGATGACGAGCAAAGGCTGAGGATCATCGCTGTGCTGACACATGATCCTGTGAAGCTGGTTGCTATCTCTCAAAACCCCCATGGGTAATGCTATTTTCTTCTGAAAATTAATCAGATAATTGCACTATGATCCCTTTCTGATATTATGAGGATTAGTACTTGTTAACCAATTATGGCAATTGCTGATTTTAGAATGTTATTGTTTGAGTCAGTACACGAATGTTATTACATGAGTCAGTACAATGAAGTATGCAGGCATCAACATGTGTGTTGTGATGCTAACATTTAATTGTGGACCCATTTTGTTTAGTGAGGGCATGCAATGATGCTGATGATTCAGTTGTCTTGTTTTGTTTCAGGACAAGGGTAGTGCAGAAATTGATAGAGACTATTAGGACTAGAAAGCAGATTGTACTCATTACTTCTGCCCTACAGCCAGCCTTCATCGAACTTGTCAATGACCCTAATGGCAATCATGTAATACAGAAGTGCCTGGCAAACTTTGGGGCAGAGGATAACAAGGTACGTGATAGTTCCTAGTTTGCAATCTTGTTTCTTCTGTTTGTAAATTCTGACTTGGATTAAGTAGCTGTCGCATTCTTTCTCATGCCACTGTCTTTTGAGTAACAGGCAGTCTGGCACATAAATTAGAGAAATGATGCTGGGCACATGTAATTTACTGGCTGTGGATACCAAACAGTTTGAATGATTTTAGTGCAAGCACAAGCATTTCATAATTTCAGTTAGCAATGTGTGTTCATATGCATCCTCAACCAGACATTTTCTTGCATCAATTAGTTCTCTTCAAACGACTTTGCTCGAGCTGTTTCTTTTAAAATATTTTTGCTTACAAACTAGCAAACATTTAACCATCCATCAGTATGTTGATATGTTTCTTGAATGTATGCTTGTGTATGAATAAGCCTACACAGTTTACTATGGTACACTTTCTCCAGAGGCTTTGTTTGGATACGAAAACAGTATCTCTTTTTTTGCGTATTCATGAAATTATGAGGTCTGTGTCCCCCTGAATTCAAGATTGCAACATTTAGAAAGTTTGGGACCTGAAATGAAATAATACACTAAATTTAACTGCGTACAGTAACTAATAACCAAACTGTAGCTAAGATTTACTAAATTATCTGTGTTTAAGCGTCAAGGACCATTTCTTTATGCATATCATTTCATAGTGGTGGTGATGTCTTATGATTTTCCTTAAGAATCTCACTCTTGTTATTGACTTCGACTATTAGATCTTGTGCCTTTTTTCCCTGGCATAAGTATTCGCATGACTTGTGCAGGAATATATGTTCTGTGCGTGCACTTGGTTTCTATGCACTAGTGATAGAGAATTTAGGGGGTAGATATGATAATGTTGCTAATTTTCAGTTCCTAGGATTTGTCAAGTAAAAATAACAAGGTCCTTACTGTTTGTATGCTCAAATTTTCATATTAGTATAGTACTTCATAAATTATCTTGCCGGAGATCAATGTTATGTCATGAAATTCCTCTGCTAGCAAATATATGCTAAGTATGCATTGATGTTACTTCACTAGAGTATCTGCAGCATATTTATATTTACTTTTTTAAACAGTTCATATTCGAGGCTGCTGCAGTTAATTGTTTTGATTTGGCAATACGTCGCCATGGATGTTGTGTTCTGCAACGTTGCATATCTTGTGCACGTGGTGGATACCAAGCCAAGCTAATTGTGGAAATATGTGCTCATGGCTTTGAGCTTGCTCAAGATCCATTTGGGTAAACCCTTTGTTGCTTATAATGTTGTTGCAAGAAACAACATTACTTTGTGCTTGTTTTCCCCATACAGTACTGATCTGTCAGGTAGATTTTAGTCCTCCTTGTACCTTGTTAGCTCATTGCTTTAATTTAGTGTAGAAAATGTATGTTTCCCTTGTTAATATAAACCTGTATATATGTATCTTAGTTCAAATTCTATCCGTGTTCCAAAAGTTTTCTCAGTGGTCCTGTGTAGATATCTTAAGAAGGTTACATATTGTATTGCCTTGGACAGTGATTAGTGAACTAAAAAATGTGCAATAGTATTACAAACTTTGTGCCGAGCAGCTACCTTGATGGACTTAATGGTTTCCACCTTTACTTTTCTAAAAACAAAAGGCACTCTACCTATTTGAATAAGCAGGGATTTGTCCAATTCCCTTAGATCGGCATGGAACTTTATTCATTCAAGGGGGTGATCCTAATCCCCTTCTTCTTTCGTACAAGCCTAAAATGTTTTAGTTTATATATTAATCCCTCCGTTTCAAATTGTAGGTTGTTTTAGCTTTCCTAGATTCATGGATATTATCTAGACATATATTGCAAAAGCAAAAAGAACCTGCAAGTTGGGAAGGAGGGAGTATTTTTTTGGATTTTGTTTCTCTATACTGCTGGCAATGCTCAACTGTATCAACTCATCCCACGACACTAAGATTGCTTTCCCATTTTCCCTTATTCCAGGAACTATGTGGTACAGTATGTTGTGAATCTGAAAATTCCTTCTGCAAATGCTCACTTGGCATCTCAGTTTGAAGGAGAGTATGTTTATCTCTCAAAGCAGAAGGTGAGCAGCAATGTGGTGGAGAAATGCCTGAAGAATTTCCCGGATGATGCCAAAGCTGTCATAGTGCATGAATTGCTCAGTGGGTCTCATTTTGAACAACTGCTGCAAGACTCTTACGCCAACTACGTCATCTACACCGCCCTTCTCAACACCAGGGTGAGTATGCCGTTGCACAGAAATTCATCATCTGCCCTGGGTTCCCTCCATCACAATTTTTTTTCCTCCATGGTAGGGCCATCTTCACGATGCCCTAGTCGAAGCTATCCGTCCTCATGAGGACGCCATCCGAACCAACCCCTGTTGCAAAAGGATCTCCAGGGCCCTCTCCAGGAAGTGAGAGGTGTACAACATGTATACCAAGAAGGCTACCTGTATTTCATTGTTGTCAATTTATGTTCACTATAATGTACTCGTCCCTGGAGCCCAACACGAGCCTCGTCAGGGTCCTGAAGAAGGCGGGTTTTTGTTGCAAGAACAGCGGTTTAAGTTATCGTCAGGTTGTAAAATTTTTCCCCAGGTGGTACACGTCTGTGTCTTCTGTGTAGTTTTTCTTGCCAGCACGCCTTTCCTGATGGTGCTGCTGTAGTGTAGAGTTGTAAAAGGAACCCGTGTGCTTTCCACCTCGTCTCTGCTTTGTAGCTTCTGTACTGTTTTCCACGTTGGATTGTGTGAATTGTTACAGTTGGACAAGTGGTTATACTTGTTTGCTTTTAAATACATAATGATGTCTTTCGAGGAACAATTTCACCTGAGCTTTAGATGAGTGGTAGTACTGATCTGCTACTTTGAGAATGTGAAGTTGCCAACATTCTTGTTGAAGATATGCATTTTGCTTTGTTTTTCTCTAAGAAAAACCCTGATGATTCAGCAAATAGCTTGCTGCTGTGCGACGGTTGATAATGGACTCCGTCAAAGCGTAAATGGTGGATTGGAATGGCGATTTGTGTTCCTCAAGCTGTCGTGCATCGTGGATGGCCAGCAGACGAGTGCTGAGCTTGTTCTCGGAGGTGACACGGTTGAGAAGTCTACGACAAGCAAGAACTACACTGTACGCAGAACTACCTGTAACGGGAAGACGAGCAGCGAAAGTGAAAAAAAATTACGACTGGATCGAACCCAGAATCTCTGGTTCCGTAGACCAGCGCCTTATCCATTGGGCCACGGAGTCTTTGATGTCTTACAATCATTGATACGTATACTAAGAATTACTCCCTCCGTCCCAAAATATAAGACCTTATTGACTTTTGCGGATTACGTTTGACCACTCGTCTTATTCAAAAAATTTATGAAAATATAAAAACAATTATGATATACTTCAAATATACACGATGATAAAACATATCATAACAAAATAAATAATATTTACACAATTTTTTTGAATAAGACGAGTAGTCAAACGTGATCAGCAAAAGTCAACAAGACCTTATATTTTGGGACAGAGGGAGTATACAGCTACAAATGCATCTCAGAGTGTCGACTGGCTCTCTATATATATATATATATAGTTGAATATGGGTGGGGGTATTTGGGTATTTGATTCAATTTGTAAAAGATAGCTGTCGTTACCTTCACAAAAGATTTTGTCTCAGTGTTTCAAAACAGTTATATATCAATATATGACAACTAGATAAACAAATCTGTACACAGAAATTGCCTCTCCCTTATGGATATCAGTACTGGACCCAAGCCCATTCTTAATCTCTGTGAAAGTACTAACTTAAAAGTTGTAGCCCTACTACTACTACTGAAGCTTCTCTGGACACAAAAACTCTGCAAATCTCAACAAGAGCAACCACCTGATGTCTGCTCCACCTGCGCAGCTGCGCCTGAAGCTGACGACCCTGTGGAAGATCTGAGGTTTATGTCAACCATGTCCTCCTGCTTCGTTGACGACAGAGCGTCCAGTCCAGGAAGGGATCCAGCGATCTTGCGGAACAGAGGCTGCAGGATCAAAGTGTTCCGTAAGGATTGTCAGATGTTTGAGCAGTCATCGATAAGCAACGGGGAGCTTTTGCTAGTGAAAATCAAGGTAAAAGGTCCTGATCAGGAGTTGGAACCTTGATGTTGAACCCAGCCTTTGCACTGGTTTCTATGAACATGGCACCATGCTCCTGTGCTTTGGCTTCTCCTTCGTCAGTGGACACTTTCCTGGTTACATACCGTGATTAAAATTGAACAGGCTAGTTGTCGACTTCATAGAAAAGCACAACAATGGAGCAAGACATTTTCAATGGAAATGGAGTAATAAACTGGTATCTATAAGAATGGCTGAATTCAAAGATATAAACCTCTTGTCCACGAGGTCAGTTTTATTTCCGACAAGGAAGATGAGCACATCGCCACCTCTTTGTGTATTCACTTCCTCGATCCACTTTGACGTATTCAAAAAGGATTGGCTGTCTGCAAAGAATGATGACATGAGCCCCGGGATCGTGCAGACATTTTCACCTAACTCGCTAAAAAAAAGCATTGCCTCAAACAAATAATCCAACATAGTAGTATGTTTTCTGAAAGAAAAAGAATTCTGAAATCAGCATGTCTAATTGTATGGCTAATTGATCTTTGTAAGTTGGGAATTAAGCACAACTATCGAAATTTCTCAACATAGTACACAACTATACAAGGCGCTAATTCATGAGTGGGAAATGTTTTGGAGACGGTCAACTTTACCAGTCACATCGTAAACGATGACGGCCACGGATGAGTCTCTGATGTAGCTCGGGATCAGGCTGCGGAACCTCTCCTGCCCAGCTGTGTCCCTGCACATTTTCACATTCGCAAAAATCTCCCTGTCAAGCAATTGCTTTGTACTACTATTGTATATCTAAAATGAGATTTCGACAGATCAATCTTGTTTGTAGTTCAGAATTGGAATACGTACCAGAGCTGGAGGCGAACGGTGCGATCCTCGAGGTACATCGTCTTAGACAGGAAGTCGATCCCGATCGTCGCCTGCGTGGAAAAGCAGAGCGAGTGGGGGGGTCATCAGATTTCGCCGATCGGCGGCCTCAAAACAGACGAGAGAAGTAGATAGAGGAGCAGAGAACCGGTGGTCGCCGGCGGCGGACCAACCAACCTGGTAGGTGTCGTCGAACTTGTCGTACATGAAGCGGGTGATGATGGCCGTCTTGCCCACGGCCTGGTCGCCCAGGAACACCAGCTTGTACTTGGCCAGCGCCGACACCACCACCGGCGCCATGGGATCCTTGTTGCTCCTGTGCTTGCCTACAGTAGTACTAGATGCTATGGACCAAGCAGAGCTTCGCGTTTTGGGGGTTCGGAAAGGGGGAAAGGGGAAGGAGGAGGACCGATTGCTTTGAACGGGGGAAGAAGGGGGGAGTCGCTTTCGGCGTTTCAAACTAGGCTTTTCCTCGTCGTCGGAAGAAGAAGAACGGAAAGGAGGGAGCGTTTCTTGCAGACGCGATCACCAAACCCGCACCGATTCTGCCGAATCTGTCTGGGTGGGAAATCGTGTGGGGTCAGCGCTGATTAGCGTTTACAGCTCACGGTGGCGGTACTCGGCGCGCGGAAGGACCAAAGGAACCGTCCGCGTGAAGCCGTTGGCTGCTTCGTCGATCGACTCGCGCGCGCAACGGCGGCCACGAACGGACGCCACCATCCCAGCTGGAAACGGAAGCTTTCGTCGCGCGAGTCCACCACCAGCACGCAAGGCGCACGCGCGCTCGTGCGTGCCTCGGGCGTGACCAGGCACGAGTACAAGTCCAAACCGAACACACCGTTGACTAGTTTAAAATGATCGAATTTTTTTTATATTATTTTTTTCTCTATTTTGCAAAAATAAATGGTCCGCCAGAAATTTTGCAAAACTATACATCTGCCGCCGTGGCCCACGGCGGTAGGGGTCCTACCGCCGTGCGGCACGGCGGCAGGGGCCGTGGCCCACGGCCAGACGTGGGCCCGTAGCGTGCGACGGACATACCGCCGTAGCCCACGGCGGTAGGGACATACCGCCGTGGGCTGCGGCGGCAGGTCCTAGCGCCGTGGGCCACGGCGGCAGCAGGCCTGGTACCGCCGTGCCCCACGGCGCTAGGAACTGCTATATAAGGCCGAAATTCAGCCGAAAATGTCATAATAATTCGAAAAAAAAAGAAAGAGAGGGGGAAGAGGAGAAGGGAGTGAGGAGGAGGTGGTGAAGGTGCGAAGCTCTGCCGGTTTTTCGTCTCGTTAGAGGTAATAATCTGGTACTTAATAGTTTGAACTGTGATAATAGTAAAAATATAGTTTTATTGTAGATCTGCTTAGTAAAAATATAGTTTTAGTGTAGACCTGCATAGTAAAATTATAGTTTTAGTGTAGATGGATTAGTAAAATTATAGTTTTAGTGTAGCTCTGAGTAGATATATTTTGTAGTTGCAGATCCACTTGTTAATAGCGTTTTTTTCATGCTGTCAGACATGTCGGATGCAGTCAGTGTCAAGTTGTATTTCGGTAATGGGCAGATTAGATATGGTGAACATGGAGTTGACTTGTCAGAATTTAATTCGGTTGATCATGTGATTAGAAGAGCAACCGAAAGAACTTAAGGGTCCATTACCAACTTTTTTATAGGACATTCCATGTAGATGCAGAGCAATATGACTTGTCCATTATGGCTCTAATCAACAGGAGTGAGTCAGTATATTGGGAGCTTATGCCACTTCAAGGCACTGAACATTGGAGGAGTTATATCAAAACAGCATGTGAAATTGGTTTGCCTGTGATGTTGTTTATCCAAGTTGTTCATAAGGCTGGGTCTAGTAGTCAAGTGCATGAGGAGGGTAGTGCTGCTCACCAGGGTGAGGCTGAACTACAAGCAGGAGATGGTCCTGCAACTGAGCCACAAGAAGGAGATAGTGCTGCCACTGAGGCAGAAGAAGGAGATGGTGACACACCCTTTGAGGCCCGTGGTGAAATTGACGAGAGGGAAGTTAATGAAGAAGTACTCAGGCAGTATGAAATGAAAGCTGATGAGGATGAACGTGGGTTGGAAGAGGACTCCTCAGATGATGAGGATGACCCGCTAGTTCCAAGGGACTGGGACAGTTACAATTTCTCACATCTATCTGTCAATCCTGGTGAGAATGTGTCCTGGGAGTATAGAGACAATCAGGTTTCTGTTGGCGCCATGTATAAGAGTGCAGTAGAGGTGAAGGATGCAGTGAAGAGGTGGGCCACCCTTACTCTGCAGAGAGAGTTCAGGATAGTGAAGAGTTCTCCACACATATATGATGTACAATGTGTGAAGCCCAACTGTCCTTTTCGAGTGTATGCTTCCAAGGGCAAGTGGAAAAATTACTGGGAGATCAGATCTGTTGTGGATCACATTTGTGTACTTGAGCAGCTAGATGCAAGCCATCGTAATTTGTCGACCGGTTTTGTGGCCAGCCAGATATTTGCTAAGATTGTGGAAAATCCTGCTTATGAGCCCAAATTCTTGGCAATTGAGGAGAAATTTAGATACCTGATAAGTTATGATAAAGCATACATAGCGAAGAAGAAGGTATTGGAGATGAGGTGGGGTACTTACGAAGCATCCTACGACAATCTGCCTCGATTGCTGAACACAATTGCCACGCTAAATCCTGGTAGTTATTATGATATCAAGACTTATAATCTTGTATCAAGGCCAGGGAAGCAAGTCTTGCAGCGGGCATTCTTAGCATTGGGTCCAACTATTGCTGCATTCAAACAGTGTCGACCAGCCATTCTTAGCAGATGGTGGTGGGAGATGTGTCAGACGTGTGTGTGATACACGATAGTCACAAAGGTATTTTGCAGGCCATTAATGACATCAAAGAAGGTAGTGAAGAATGTAACAGAGCAGCACAATGTCCAGATGTGTATAGCAGGTGGTGCATGAGGCATATGGGAGTAAACTTTCATAGCCAGTTCAAGAACAAAGAACTTACATAATTGTTCAAGCACTTATGTTCGACCAATCAGGAGAGGAAGAGGGAGAGAGCTCGCCGGACTAAGGAAGCTGGGCCGGATGCTATGAGGAAGGGGAAATACCCCCGTTGTACCCAGTAGACGTAGAGTACTAGACGCCGAGTGCTACTGTATCTATAAAAAATTATGATTTCATTTCATCATTCTCTAGAGTCGGGTTGTATCTTTAAGAACTTGATTTCAGATGCATTTCAGATGCAAACAGTAAAACTCGTACTAGGGTGTGTTTTCTATGAGTCACTGCACCAAATAGTGAACACATAATGTGTGTTTTCTGTGAGTCACTGCACCAAACAGTGTACCTAGTACTAGGGTGTGTTTCCTCCGAGTCACTGCCCGTTTTTCTTACCCCGGATCGAATGACCCACCGTCCAGTCTGCTTTATTGCCTACATATATGTGAGCACTATTCTCCAGTGTCACTTCACAACACAACAAGCACTAATGAGTTCCTGGACTGGGGATGATGATGACTCCCTCGGTCCAGCACTGTGGAGCCAGCAAGATCCAAAGTTCAACAGCAATTTTCCAGTCTTAGATAAGAGAGATTTCAAATCCATGCGTGATGTTAGAAAGTACGCACAAAATCAAACGGTGAACTGGCCAAGGTGTGCACACGGTGAGTTCTGTGTGATGCAGGTTTACCAGGGATGGAACAACTCTGGTCGACGTTTCTGGCATTGCTCACGAGCATGAGTAAGCAAAACTCCTTGACCTCTACCCTTCATTATTTTATGATTTACTAATGTAATCACGGTTTCTGCAGTACTCCGACCAACCAGATAACTGCGGTTTCGTGCAATGGGTGGATCCCCCAGCTATTGACCCGTATCAACAGTACATCAACTACCTCGAGGATGTTGTCATCTTCAACCTGAGGCAAGAGCTCGCATCGGCATTGGCTTCTCTAGATCTGACATCTTCCAACGACGACGACGGACCGGTGACCGGACCAATGGTGGTGAAGACGAACACCGGGTGTGAGGACGAGTTCTGCTGCTGTCCGTGCCACGAGAATAAGGACAACACTCCACCAGCAACTCCACCCCCGCCACCGTCTGATCCAACTCCACCCCCGTCGGGGTACTACATGCCCTCCCAGCACTCCGGCGGGTCTATGATGTCCGAGTTCTCCGGGTACTATTCGTACAACTAGACTACAAATGTTGCAATCATTTATCTAAATTCCCTAAGGCACGTTAGGACTAGCAGCGGCACAAAGTTAGGGTACTTGTGTCGTACGTGCCATTGCTTGTTTCTGTAATTCGTCGTTAAGTATCAATGCTTCAAAAAATTGAAATTTACAAAAAAAAAATCCTACCGCCGTAGGGCACGACGGTAGGTCCATACATACCGCCGTGGCCTACGGTGCTACCTGGAGGCCACGCTGCCGCTTGGCGGTAGGCTCCACGGCGGTATGCTCCACGGCGGCACGGCGGTAGGTCCCTAACGCCGTGGCCCACGGCGGTATGTGCCCTTACCAGTGCCGCCGTGCCGCACGGCGGTAGGGCCACGGCGGCAGATGTATAGTTTTGCAAAATTTCCGGCGGACCATTTATTTTTGCAAAATAGGGGAAAAAATATAAAAAAATTTCAAAATGATCAGATGGGTCGGGCTGCAACCTCCCCTTCGGCAGAGCCCAGATCTTGCTTGTTGGGCTAGAAGTATTTTTTGTATGAGTTGGGCCAGGTTGTGGAATGTTGAACGGGCCAAGATACCAGAAAAGCCATATAATGAGGCCGAGGCCTTTTTCAAGCCTAAATGGTGGGCCAATGGACAGGGCCGAGAAGCAGGATCACTTTGCCAGCAAGCAACAGACAACAGTAGATAAACTGTGTGGGGGTAACAGCTTTTATATTCACCTATTAACGCTCTCGACTCTAATTGAACACAGACGAATGATGCATTCAATTGCCAACTAAAGTAGATGCCACACACGCGCATATAGTTATAACTTTTTTAGCCAGACAGTGAATAACCTCTGTATGTTGTGCTGCTGCTGCCGCCGCATAACAGAGCATTACACACACACATGAAGTCTACTATAACGAAGTGGCAACTTTAACCGAACGGCACGTAGGGTGTGTTTAGAAGTCTAACTTCTCTCAAAATTTATTATAAAAAAGAAGATTTTCTATCACATTAAACATCACATCAAAAATGTCGGCACATGCATGAAGTACTAAATGTAGATGAAATCAAAAACTAATTACACAGTTTGAATGTACTTTGCGAGACGAATCTTTTGAGCCTAGTTAGGTCATGGTAGGACAATATTTACCACAAACAAACGAAAAGTGGTACAGTGTTTTTCAGTTCGGAACAATGCTTTTCAGTCCAAAATCTGTGAAAAATCCAGAATTTTGCATCCAATTCAAATAGCTAAACACACCCGTAGTAAAAACACACGCGCGCCGCCGTTGCGAAGGGTGTGACGCAGTTCACAGTGGCAGGCAGGCAGGCCCTGCAGCGGCGCCGTATCGTCGGCGCGCTCGCTCCGCGCTCTGCACACAAACTGGCATGGGCGGCAGGCTGCAGGCAGGAGCGTAATGAGGTTCGCCGGCGTCGATCAGATCGGGGGCGTACGGCCGCCCGGGTAGTAATCGCCGCCTTAAAGGCCGCACCCAACTCAGGCGAGCTCGATCGCCCCTCGCCACCGCCGGTCGTCCCCCGGCCGGCCGGCTGTGCTGTGCCCCAACGGCGACTACTAACTCCCCGTATTTATTGCCCAAAGTACTGGCACAACCACACGGCCTACGAGTACGTACACGTCCTCAATCTCATGTATATTTTGTGTACGTACACTGTATCGCGCCGAGACGACGTGAGACGTGACAGACAGCAATTCTGGCGAGTGAGGGTACCAAATTGTGTATTGAATTCATCAATTACCCATTCATTCATTCATCGGCGTCGGTAGTAGGTCGGTCGATCGGTGACGACACCGCGACCGGCGTACTCTGTGCTCCACACCACGGCGGCGCTCGCTCGCTTCCCTTCGGAGCTCCGATCCGTCATGTGATTCACGCAGCGCCCCAGCTCCATGTGGGGCGTGCAAACCGAGAGCGAGCGAGCTCGCGGTCCGTGGGCCGGCCGGCACCGCCGCGCGGGGATCGTCGTCGTGGCGGTGCGGCGGCGACCTCGCTGCCTGCGCGCGGATGGCAGGGTGCGCAGCCGGATCATCATTGGCATGCGCGCGTTTCATGCGTCTACAGTTGCCAACATTTATGGACGTCGAGTACACCGGCGCCCTGCCACGTCTCCGGCTCCGTCCCGGCCACGGTATCTAGCCTCTCCTCTGCATCAACGATAGGTTCTGAACTTCTGATGATTTCAGCCGCTGTCCATGCTGAACAAGACTTCAATTTTTTTTTAACCACCTCAGTATTACTTTGTGGTGCAAACGCAATGGTGCGCTAATCGAGTAATATATCGATCATGATCGCTTCTGCTGATATGCATAAAATAAGACTAATCCTTATTTTAAAATTAACAGTGCACTCCTGAATCCTGATTCACCCAGGGAGAGAGAGCACAGAGCAGCCACGCACACGTGCATATCTGCTCTTCTTCAACCACAAGGCAGAGCCCCGCGACCCGATCGGGGCGGCCGCGCATCGGACGGTGGCCGGCGACCTCGCCTCGCCATGGGCAGGGGCAGCGGAATTGAAGGCGGCGACGTTGCGTGCGGGCGGGCGCATTGAAGCAGGAATTGAAGGGCAGTTAATGGGAACCGGTGGACTTCACTCGAGCAGCACGGCCTTTTAATGCTGCCACAAGAGAGGTCGCCGTCGAAATTCCTCACCCTCCTCCATTTCTAGCTAGGATCGGACGCTTTCATTTCTTCCCCACACATGCATGCACAACCCCTATTGCTAAATCATGCTCTTATTACATTTTGAGAACAACTGAGTTGTATATCTTTTTTTTGTTAATTCTCAAAAGAAAACCAAAGTATTTTAGAACATTTTCCCCAATTTTTAGAGAAAAGATATATCTTTTTTTAGAACAATCCACTTTTTCTTAAAAAGAAAATGTATACAGCCACGTTTTGATCCATTTTTTTTAACATCACACTTTTTTTTGAAAGGAACGACAAGAGATTTGCCGTAAATTTTATTAGAAGAAGAGCGCTAAGAAGCGAAAAAGAAAAAAAAAGCAAAGGTGGTGGGAACAACCACTATCAGCTCAGCACCCCAAACCACACAAAGCCACAACTACTAACAACTCTAACATCACACTTTTGTCGCTAGTGTCTTACCCATTACAGTACAATGTATAGAACCATCCAATGATCATCACAAGAAAGTGCTTTTCCATAGTACATTTTAGTGTACAAATTCTTAGACGAGTACAAAAAGTAATATATTTGAATCATGGGCTATGTGTGTGCATCTCATGTGTTTGAAAAGAAGTGGGTATTTAAAAGTGTTTCAGAACAAATTTCACCTCAGTTTTAAAGCTGGTTCAAGTATTTAAAAGTCCATAGGGGAAAATATACTGTTAGGCCGTTAGAGACTGGTCCGTTTTCTTTATATTAAAGGCCCTGTTTAGTTCCTCAAAAATTTCTAAAATTATCGTATTGCAGACCGTGCTACCTCTCACAGAACATGTTTCACAATGCAAAAATTTTGCTACTTTCACCAAAAAATTTCACCAACTAAACGGGGTCTTAGAGATATGGCATCGTGCAGTGCATGCCACTTCAAAAAGGAACTTCATCCTCTTCTAATTTCCATGTGCCGTGTGTTTCTCATCTATGTATTCGTACGTGTACGTACGATCCGATCGTACTGCTGACATACGACCGGAGGCATGCAGCCGTAGATCATCAAGCACGGGCCTCGGTCGTACGGACATCTTGGTCGAAAGCATAGCAAAACTTCCATTTTCCCATTCTGCATTTTTCGTCTGACACAATTACACATGGGGGCTGTGCCCCATCCCAGCTCTTAAATTTACGTCAAAATGGCATGACAGGCGCGTTCTACAAAAGCACCTGGCCGGTGATCAAGGAAGATGTTCTGCGCGCTGTCAATGCCTTCTACTGGATCGATCGGCGTCAGTTCCACTGCCTCAACACCGCTCTGCTGACCCTCATCCCCAAGAAACCTGATGCCACAGCGCTGCATGACTACAGGCCCATTAGCCTCATTCATAGTTTCCCTAAGATGATCTCCAAAATGCTGGCAAGCCGTTTGTCACCACGACTGGACGACCTCATCCAGCGTAATCAGAGCGCCTTCATCAAAGGAAGGTGCATCCAGGACAACTTCAAATATGTCCAGTGTGCGGCTAAGTTGTTAAAGAAAAGGAGGATTTCCAAGGTACTGCTGAAGCTAGACATATCTAAAGCATTCGATACGGTGAATTGGTCCTTCCTTCTGGAGCTGCTCCAAGCCTGGGGTTTTGGAAGCCGATGGCGCGACTGGATTGCTCTACTACTCTCTACTGCTTCCACCAGGGTTCTTCTGAATGGGCGGCCTGGGGAGGTAATTCAGCACCGCCGAGGGCTGCGGCAAGGCGATCCACTGTCGCCCATGCTCTTCATCTTGGTGATGGACATCCTCAACAGGTTGCTTGGCAAGGCGAGTGAACAAGGACTGCTGCAGCCCATTGGACATCCTGCGATCAAGTATCAATGCAGTCTATACACAGACGACGTTATCCTGTTCGCCTCCCCGACTTTGACAGAAGCGCAGGCAATTGCAAGGATCCTAACCATCTTTGGGGACACCACCGGCTTGAGGACCAATCTGTCCAAATGCAGCATCACCCCCATACATGGCGTCGACGAATTCTTATCTCAACTCCAGACGGTGCTCCCGCGCAAGATAAGTCAATTCCCAATCACTTACCTGGGCGTTCCTCTCTCTACCGGTGCAATCCCATGATCCTTCGTCAGGCCGATCGTCGACAAGGTCGCGGCCAAGCTACCTGTCTGGAAAGGGCCGCTAATGCCCAAGAGTGGCCGCCTGGTCCTGACCAAAGCAGTGCTCTCCACGATCCCGACCTACACTCTGATGGCGGCCCAATTGCAGGCGTGGGCGATCGACGAGATCGACAAAATTCGGAGGAACTTTCTGTGGGCTGGCGGGGACGGCTCCGTTCGTGGCAAATGCCTAGTTGCATGGAAGTCAATCTGTGTTCCTACGAACAAAGGTGGCCTGGGTGTCATCGATCTACGACTTGCTGGAGTTGCGCTGCGAACTAGATGGTTATGGCTCCAGCGTACCGAACCTGACAAAGCTTGGGCTGCTCTACCCATGGTGGTCGAGCCAGAGGTCCGGCAACTCTTCGATGCCTCAATCGAGATACGACTGGGCAATGGGGCGCAAACGTTATTCTGGACCGACAACTGGCTGAATGGTGAGTCAATCGGTGCTCTTGCTCCCGTCCTTACTTCGATGGTTGGTCAGCGAGTGAAGAGGACGCGCACGGTGCAGCAAGCTCTGACGAACAGGAGCTGGATTCAGGATATAATTGGTGGACTAACAGTAGAGGCGATCTTTGAATACTTGATTCTCTGGGACCGTTTGGAGCAGATACAACTGAATGCGGATCAGGAGGACGTCGTGCGCTGGACGGGCTCACTGGATGGAAGATACAGTGCACGATCGGCTTACCAACTACTACACTGGCACCTGCCAGAACGCCCAGGCGCCAAACTAATATGGAAGGCATGGGCACCGTTGCATGTGAAGCTCTTCATATGGTTGGCGTTCAGAGGAAGAATCTGGACGGCGGATCGACGGCGCAGGCGTGGCTTGGAGGCACATGAGCTCTGTGATGAGTCCAGTCCAGGTGGGATTGGATTGTGGCAAGCCCGATGCACCGATTACTCAGTTTAGCATTCGCACACCCGAGGTTCCGACCCTCACGATCCGACTACGACGAGCAAGCCCGAAGCGCCAATGCAATCGCTGAACCGCAACTCAAGGGTGCCCCTTCGGGGAAAGGCCCAATCACCCCAAAAGACTAGTCCGTTAGGGGAAGGGTGGCTCTCCCCTTTAAGGTGGCTTTCTCCTCCCAAGCTAAGCAAGGTGGGATAATGAGGCTCACACGGTCGCCGCCCGACTACAACTGGGCCACATGGTCCATTTATGTTGCGTCTTTGCCAACGGGTAATAGTGGAGGATGTCCTCATCATTCTCCCCTTCTTAACAAGGGCTCAGTTCTGATACCACTTGATAGAGGGAGAGTGCCCGATCTTTCGGTGAGTGGAGATAACTTCGATCTGGTGGGAGGCGACCCTCACGATCCGACTACGACGAGCGAGACTCGAAGCGCCAATGCAATCGCTGAACCAACTCTCGATGGTTATCAACCTTGCCGGTGCAAGATCAGCCTGATCACGAAGATCGATTCCTGTACGCAATCGAAGAACGAACAAGAATCTGAGACGAGCAATCTTAATATCACTCGAAGGTGGAGTTCTGAATCACAGAGGACAACACATATTTGTGCGTGTTCTGATGTAGCTAAAGCTAGATGTAAAACAAAACTCGAGTTGTAAAAGATACAGGACTCTGACTAATAAAGGGGGCGCGGCCAGCAAAGGGGGCGCCGCCCCTAGTGTCGTGGGTGCGGGGATGCAACCCTAGGCGCCCTCTTGGGCCAGTCCTAGGCGCCCACGCACAAGGCCTCCTTTTGGGCCAGCCTTCAGTCTTCTGGGCCTTCATTCTTCAGCATCATGACGAAGTTGAACTCTCTTGCACGGGCCCGAGTAATTGGCCCAGAAGGTGGCGCTGAAGAAGGTGCTGCCGGCGCTGGAGTAGGAGAAGGTGCTGCTAGTGTAGATGTACTCGTGGTGTCCTCATCACTCTGCCTCCTATGTGATCAGCTGCCTGAGACGCCGGAACATCTCCTGGTCAGTTGCCCGGTTGCAAAAGAAGTTTACTGGCTGGCCTTCACCTGGGCTCGTTGCTCCTGCCCGTTCGGCGCAAATGAGACATTCCGACAATGGGGGAGCACCTCGTAGCCGCACAAACACCCAAGAAGAGGAAAGGCGCGGCATCACTGTTCATGTTGGTCGCTTGGTTCATTTGGAAGGAGCGAAACGCTAGAGTGTTTGATCGGCGTCCCGCGACCGTGTTGGTCATCCTAGATAGAATCAAGGGGGAGGCAGGGTTGTGGATAACCGCGGGTGCGCGGAAACTAGGATGTCTCCTTTGCGAGTAGTCCGCATGAGGATCTCGCACTACGGTGCATTTTATATTTATTTTATCTCTGCTTAATACAATGATGCGCAGCTCTTCTGCGTATTCGAGAAAAATTTACGTCAAATACTGTACACATGGAGGTCCAGAGAGAAGCGAGGCACACACTTGTTGTAGCATTCTGGGGATCTTCAAATGGGAAACTACCGATATCATTACAACAGCAGCAGCAGCACACAGCATTCACTCCTCTCTTACACTGGAACAGTATAGCTCAAATTCACCGCGGTTCATCAGAGAAATCGATGCCGAACGTGTCGGTATCTATCTAGTGTTTTGATCTATGAAAACGACCGGTAAGCTAGAAACACATCTGCATGCAGGGCCTATCTTAGCAATGAAAAATCTCGACCCAGAATGCACACCAGCACATGGTATGGTGATCGATGCAACGAACCGTCCATTAAGATCCACCGTGATGAAGCCTCAAGAGTCCAGCATCCATAATTCTCACTTCCAAAGCCAGCTAAATTGCTCTTGGTTACCATTGTCCATGCTCTGCCAAGTTTGCAGATTGCTGGAGGCATGGGACGACTGTTTTGCTCACAAGATGTAATTGTAAGCCGATGGCACAAGAGCTGACACAGTTGTTCATCATAGACGAGCCGAGCCGAGCCGCCCTAGATGCTAACCTAGGGCACTCTCTACCGGCTACTACTACGAGCGTAGTACAGCGGCAGCAATTGCGTTGCACCAGCCAAGCCAGCAGCCATCATAACGATCGCAGCGGCAGGGAGGGGGGCCACGCAGCTAATCTCCTGGTGGGAGGCAGATGGTGGAACCGGGGCGTTTTCGTAAATCCAGGCACGCCACCACCCCCTCTTCCCCCGAATTTAAAGGCAAGGTTGGCGAGAGTTTCAATTCCGGCGGTGTAAATTTGGGGTTAAATTCGGGTGTTGGGCCGCTTTAAATTGGAGTCCTCTCCCCTTGGCGACCCAAATTTGGAAGTTATGGGGAGGAGCTAGGCAGCCGCATTCAATCCGGCCTCAACTGTGCCCGGCTCCTCGCCTCCCACCCTCCCGTCTCGTCGCCGGCTCCGGCCACCCGCCCGGTGCGCCTGCACGAGCTCTCATCGCCGGCTCCTCCTAGGCCGAGGGGCGTACACGTGTCTGCTGCTCGGGCTGGCCCAGCCGTGAACTTGTGAGAGAAGGCTGATGAGTAGACATGGAAGGTTCGGGGGGGCGTGGCCGTACGATCTGACGGTTTGATAACAGTCGGATTACGGAGTACCCGTAATATGGTTACTGTTCTGATTCCCTCGTTGTTCAAGCATTGCTGATCGAGAGCTGACCGACTGGAGTACGATGCGAATTTGATACTGCCTCTGGCATGTTGCTGGCTACTTCTTCCGTCCCAAAATAAATGCAATTCTAGGACCGAGCATGCAAACTAATGTGATGTGTGAAATGATTAAAATACCCCTTGTCTTTTATGAAAAATATCTAGACATTGGCTTGTCTTTTGTGTGAGAAAGTTCTAGAGCCTCTTGTCTTTTTGTAGTTGGTTAGTCAAAATTGCACTCTTTGTGGGACAAAATTTGAAATTTAGAATTACATTTATTTTGAGACGGAAGGAGTAGCTGGTATGAACAACTTTTACTGGTATTCACATTTACTGCATCCAGGGCAGGATTATACTAGACGATACAGCTAGCATTCAAAGCGGCCCAAGTGGACAGTACAGTACATTTGTTGGTCAATAATCCGGCTAAAAATCTCACTTTGCGGCGTGGATTCAACTCGCACGTATCCGTCGAAGTTTGCTGAAAATTAAACGAGCTGGCCCTGATCGAGCCGCATTTCCTCCTCGTATCGACGCGTAAGTATCTGTTCGACAAGTGCTTCAGCCTCCCCCCATACTGATGCTGTGTGGTCGATCGGGCACCAGTGATTAATGGCCCCAACCACCTTTGCTAGCTTCAGAAGAGGGGAAAAGGGAGCGGGGAGAAAAGACGATGATGAAAGGCTAGTGCGCCACCCCCTGCAACAAGAAGATCGACGCGCGCGCAGGCGATTAACTCTTTTTTTCGAACAACAGGCGATTAACTCTAATGGGCGGCCTTGATCCTTTGTATCTTTCCCGCTAGCTATACCACCCCAATACATGAAGCGTGTTCTGCTGGTTTATTCTCGACTTATTTCGACTTCTAGCGTAATATTTTTTTTCTTCTCACAACAAATCAGCCGTACATATACCAACATAAGCCGAGATAAACTAGCGGCTCATGACATGATCCTATCCACTTTCCGGTAATGAATTAATGCGGTCGTATCCCACAGCCCCAACGGAAAAGTTGCGATCGCCGTTTCGGATTTAATAATGGGAGGAGAGTTAAGTATTTAATTTCCAGTCCAGGCAGTGTACGTAGCTACCCGCTTTCGGGCGGAGCTGAATGGAACTCGACGCGGGAGCCGGCAGGGGGAGGAAAGGGAAACTAACCCACCAAGCAGGCGGGCTTAATGCGCTAGCTAGGTAGCTTTGATGGCGAGCTAAAACGATGGTTAACCGCAAAAGCCCATGCAGCGTTAAGAAGCATGTGAGGGCGGAGAGCGATGCGATGGGCGGAGGCGGGTGCGTGGTGGTGGTCGCCGGAGCAGTAATGGCGGCCGCGGAGAGAGGAGGTGACCGGACCGGCTGGCCGGCCGGCCGGCCACGAGCGGAGGAGGAGCGCACCGGCGCCGGCGCCCAGCGGTTAAAGGGGGCGCGGATGACACGCGAACGCAATCGAGATCGAATGCGATGCAGCCGGCGGTCGGTCAGACGGCCTGAGTGACTCGACCCGACCTGACCAGGAGTAAGTGTGAACATCTCGTGGGCCCGGTCGCAGTGTCCCCTTAAAGATCCTGGCTACCACTTCTGTGCTCATAAATTTCCGCTCCCCGGCCCGATCGATCGACGAGGCCGAGTCCCCCCCTCGCTCCTCTCCTCCTCCACCTATATATAAACCTCCCGCTGCGCCCGAATCCAAACCCAACGCTCGATCGCCCCCACACCAGCATCACACCGGAGCCAGCCAGCCAGCAGCCAACACCACCATCGATCGACTGATCCACTCCGAATCCGATACACATCACCACCAGGAGCCCAGCAGGCCAGCACCTGGCCCGCCCCGACCGAGGCAAAGTACGCTACCACCACTGCTGCACCGCACCGACCGGCGACGGTGCAACGACAAGCAGCAAGCAGATGGTGTCCCTGCAGTCGGCGCTCCTCCTGCCGGAGGCCACCACCAGCTGCAAGCGGCCGCGGCCGCCGTGCCTCTCCCTCGTGGGCGGCGGCGCCGTCGCCTCCACCGCCACCAGCAGGAAGCGGAAGCGGGACGTCGTCATCAGCGACGACGACGGCGGCGGCGAGAACAGCCGCGGCGAGGTCGTCGACGGGATCGAGCTCAATTTCGACGCCGCGCCGCCGCTGCCCCCCGAGTGGCAACGCTGCCTCGACATCCAGGTACAGTCAGTCAGAACACACGTGCGCAGCCCCGCTTGCATGCCGGTTCTATTTTATCATCATCATCCGTTGTGCATGCGCCCATGCCCTGTGATCTGATCGTGTGCGCGTCGTACGCGTGTGCAGTCGGGGCAGATCCACTACTACAACACGAGGACGCAGAAGCGGACGTTGAAGGACCCGAGAGGCGAGCCGGACTTCCGCGCCGCCGCCGCCGATGACAACGACGACGACGACGAGGAGGAGGAGGAGTCGGCGAATAACCGCGCGCCGCCGGGGCTGGACCTGGAGCTCAACCTCACGTTCTCGCCGCGCGCTCATCACGTGAAGAAGACCGCCAAGGCTGCTGCCGCGCCGCCGCCACCACCAGCACCACCATCGGCGGCAGCAGAGCGGCGTCGTCGTCGTCATCAGCCCGCGGAGGCCGAGGACAGCAGCAGCAGCAGCCGCGAGATGGTCGCGGCCGTGTGCGTGCGGTGCCACATGCTGGTGATGATGTGCCGCGCGAGCCCCGCGTGCCCCAACTGCAAGTTCCTGCACACGCCGCCGACCACCACCCGGGCCGCGCCCCCGCCGACGGAGCCCGTGCCGGCGCCCCTCAAGCTCGGCCTCCAGCTGCTCTGCTGATGCAGGGACTAGCTAGCGATCGCGCGCGGCAACCAGACCGGCCGCAAGCAGTGCTCCGTATGTAGATGGTTCTATATCCATTCCCGTGCACTGCACGAAGCTAGCTAGTATGCCGCACGTGTACATGTAGTCGATCACCTGCATGTGCAAGGATCCAGTAGTTTAAGGCCACTGTGATGTGGTGATTAGATGAGTAATCAAACAGGCTGGAGTTGATCGGTCGGTCGGTCCATTGATGAAGGCAAGCATCGATCAGTAGCCGATCGATCGATCGACCGACCGGCCGGCCGGGTACATGGCGATGAATGGTGATGTAGATATAAGTGCGTATATAAATGTAGTAGCTCGGAACTTTCGGTACCTGTCACTTGTCCGTGTGCATATATATGTATGTATGTATGTATAATGAATTCGAACTCGCGATCGGGTCGACTCGACCGCGGGTGCGCCGTGCTCGTTGCGGAAAGTTAGTTGGCTGTTGGCGCGTGCGAATTTACTACTGCCGCGCGGGGGGCGCGGCCTCTGTCATGCTCGCGTCGCGTTGATGGTGACCAGAGCACCCCCCCAATTCGAGAGCGATTAGCAAGTGGCTGCAGGTTCCGGGTCAAGCAATGCAAGCACGTACGCGGGCCCTGCAAAACACGGCCAGGATCGGACTCGACGACGCCGTGCAGGAGGGTGTGGCGGCCGGCCTTTCCTTTTGTTTCCTGTGTCTCATACCGTTCGATGCTTGTCGTGGAAACCAAAGCTAACGAGGGTGTGTGCGTGGATGATGGATGGATGCCAGGGCGCGAGCTGATTCGGCAGCGGATCGAATTAGTGCAAGGGGGGCGTGGGGGGTTTGAATTGAATGAATGCGCCCTCAGCTCGCTCATTTACTACTGGCTGGATGGCGGATGCAACGAACTGTCCTCACGCGTATTCAATCTCCTCGCATCGCATATATAATGTTGTCATCTTTCACTTGTCACGACAACGAAACGATTCATTGCACGTACCGTACCGTATTCATCCATCCATCCGGTGTCGCGAGAGCGAGGTACAATAGTGGGCAACATTAACGCGCGATCAGTTCTGTACTGGTACGTTTTTTTTTTGTGATCAGTTTTTTAGTGAAGTTGAAGTTTCCGAACAGCATGGCCAGTGCAAAAGTTTGGTTAACTTCTCGACTCCTTAGCATGAAATGCATATCTACTTTTGCTAGTAGTGGCAGGATCGATCAAGCAAGGAGTTTTTGTAGCATTACACACTGACGAACGAAGGACTTGTACCCTCCCACGGCGACATTTGTTTGTCGTGCTTGACACGGCGCGAATCATCAGCGTCAGTGGGGGCCCATCGATGAGGCTATATATGCTCTGCATGCACTTGCCACCAGTAGAAGCCAATAATAGTGTGCACTACAACGATCATTTGGCACCCTAATTCCTTGCATGAGGTCAGATGAATCCAGAACGACCTTAACCTTGGGCCAGCTCTAGTGTGCGATAAAATCGAACAGTGGGCGTTGCGAATCGAACACTACTCAAGCTGTGACACGGTCGACGTTTTGTTGCATTATTGTCGGAGCAGAAATCAACCATGGAACTTGGTTCGACGCAAGGGCAATAGAAAATTATCACAGGAGAGACTTCAGATAACTGTTATACCCTGAGCATATTCATAACTATACATATTAACAAAATGAAATTAAATTTGAGAAAATTCAAACATTACAGCTGCAGGCTGCTTTTTCCCGAGCATCTGGACTTCAATTCTAGTTGCACGTACTAGGTGCAACACTGAGTACACGACCAGACGACCACCGGTAGTACTCCCGTAGAAGGAACCATGCAACCTACGTGAAAACAGTGGAAGCCTCTACCGATGCTCGTTTTCCATATTCGAACTATGCACGGAGAACGTGGAACAGGCGTGTGCCTGTGCAATCTAATCAGTAATCATGGTGGTGAGATGACTAGGCGGTGTTTGCCGATTAGTGGTTGGTTAGGGCCAGTGGCGGATGCAAGATCCAATTCTTGGGGCTACTTCTTCCTCCTCCTCCTCTTTCTTCTCTTTTCCTTCTTCTTCCTCCTTCTTTTCTTCTTTCTCCTCTTCTTCTATGTATGGAATTTGTAGGGGGTTTGGGAGGCTTCCATGGAGTTCATGAGGGTAGGGGGCTCCAGCCCCCCGCCCCCACGGTGGATTCGCCCCTGGTTAGGGCCATAATGTCCATGCATGCATGGCCGCCGGCTGGGGCGCCGAGCAGATCAGGAGAGGAGGAAGCGCGAGGCGAGGCGATGGGGACCCGTCCGGCCGCCGGCGCCGGGCCACTGGCCACTGCACGCTCGATCGATCGTGTTGACGTGTGGCCTGCTGCGTAGTATAGGTGCGGTAGACGGAGAAATTGAATGGGGGAGCTTAAATTTGGAGCAGTGGCAGCGTGCTTGACGGCCACCGGAGTAACGCCGGAACTAAGACCGGCACGTCCACCGCCGGTCAATGCCCGGCCTCTGCTCTCCTCTCTCCCTACACGGAACAATTCCTTCCGTACAGCACCATCGATGGCGCTCTCTCCACTCCTGGTTTACTCCGCCCACAGGGAGGGTGAGCGGTAGCTGATCAATTGACTGCTAGCTCGTCACGCTCAACTACCATGGTAGATGTTAAACCCTCATCCGTTCTTAAATTTGACTGCTAGCTCGTCACGCTCAACTACCATGGTAGATGTTAAACCCTCATCCGTTCTTAAATTTATGACGTTGAGAACAAGAATTTTGTGAACTAAAATTCTTGTTAAACGTCATATATTTAAGAACGGAGGTAGTATATATAGCGGGATCTTTTTATCTTTTGATATGGTAAGTATGTATATGTTCCTCGAAAACATTATTTCTTCAATCTGTCCACATTCCACAATTAAGATTACTATACAAGACAACCGAAAAGATAAATTGTTGTAGTGGTTGATTGATATTCCATCTCAAGCTATGCATCAATGCATGAAAACCATGCAAGTGGTGCCAATATGCTAGATGTTGTGGTGGGTGACTCCATTTGGGCCGGGCTGGCAAGATAAGCTAATTGGGCTAGTAATGTTTTCCTTGAAAGAAAAACGCAGAAGTTTGAGCTAGCTAGCAGGCAGGACAAGGAAACTGGTGGTCCGATCGTTTTTCTCGTATGAGGTTGTGACATCTCAAGCTATAAGGAAGAAGTTTGCACTGTGACACCCCTTCGCCGCCGCGTTGCTCCTCTCGGGGCGACTTGGGCGGCTCCCGAGCCCCGCCGCCGCCGCCCCCTCCAACACCGGTGCTCCTCCTCGCCGTCGCCCGAGCGGCCGCCGGATGCATGTGCGGCCGCAATGAAGGTGGCGGCAGGGCTCCGCCTCCCTGTCCTCTCCTTCCTCCTCGCCCCCTTCCTCCTAGCAACCTTCGCAGCCATGGCAGCGGGAGTCGTTTCCGACCGGACGCGCCCGGATCCGCCCTTGGGGCCACCGGATCTTCACCCTAGGCCGCCGGATCTGTTGGGTGACGGACCCTTGGGCGACGGCGGTCTGGTCCGCGGCGGCGCGCGGGGCGGCTCGTGCGGCTCCTTCCCGCGGCCGGTGCGTGGCGGGGCCTCGGCACGGCTGCGACGCGGCGGCGCGCGGTGGGGCCCTGCTGCCCCGGTGCGCGGTGTGGTCGAGCTCGTCCCAGGAGGCGTCCTGGGCGGCGGCGCGAGGTGGGGCCCTGCTGCCCCGGCGCGCTGGCGCGTGGCGGTGCTTGTCTCGGGCGGCGTCCTGGGGGCCCTGCTGCCCCGGTGCGCAGGCGCGTGGCCGTGCTCGGCCCTGCCGTGGCGGTTCCCCTCGCGGCGAAGCCCGACGCCCCCGGCTCCCTCGGCGCCTTGGCCGCGGCGGTGGGCCCGACGGCCGCCGGGTGCTGCCTGCTGCGGTGGGTCGAAGGGTGTCTGGCGGCCATGGGGCCCTGCCCCCTGCAGCGGCTTCGGTACGGGAAGGTGTTGGTGGCGTCATGGTGGCGCGTCGACGACGGCTTGTTCGGGCGGGTGCTAGCGACGCTGCGGAGGCGTGGCTAGCGACGACCGGACGACGATGCTCCAGAGACGCCTTGGTGGCGTAGCTGCTTGCCTCGAGCCGCCTTGCTCCAGAATGAGGTGTTGACGGTGCCGTGGTGGCATTGCCGACGACGGTTCGCGCGAACTATTGTCGGCGGCATTGTGGTGATACCAATGATGGCGGTGGTGCATTGGCTCCCAACGGCCCCATGGTGGTGCGGCTGGTGGTGCCAACCGTTTCGCTGTCCGTGGTGAGGTTGCGGGTGAAAGCTCATCCTTCTTTGGGACGACGTCGATGGCACACAGGTGTCACTCCCTTCGCGAAGGCGACGTCGAGCACCTCCAGCACGGGCGCGCCCTCTCGCCTGCTTCCTCAGCCAGGGTCTTCGTCTTGGGTTGCTTCTGTGAGGGTGTCTTGTTCCTTTTTTTCCTTTCTTAAAAAAAAATTAGTTTTGTGTGATTTAGTTTTTCTTGAGTTGATGGTAGTTGTGCTTGAGAGTAGTGAAGAAGAGGGTTTTTTCAGTTGTAGCAGTGGTGTGAGGTCGCTCGTGTCGACGTCCCAATCCGACCGAGTGGAGTTGGCTCGTGTCGTCGCTGACCGAGCGTAGTTGTTTGAGTTGCTCAGGCCGGTGCGCGTTGATGTCCCAATCCAACCCACCGGGCCTTTTTAGTTGAGTTGTGCGGTGCTGGTTTGACGTCCCAATCCAATCCACCGGAGTTGAGTTGTTCGGGGTTCTACCCCTGAGTTGTACAGTCTTCTGACCTGAGTTGTGAGGGATGGCGGTTTGCCTCCCTAGTTGTGCGGTCTTCGGACCGGAGTTGTATAGTTTTCGGTCCGGTTTTCCTTATAAACTGGGCCAACTTTTTCTTCTAATAAAATTTCGGCAAAGCGTAAGCTTTAGTCGTCCCTTAAAAAAAAAGACCTATAAGTTGTAATTTCTTTTTCGAACATCTTGAAAGAACTTGGAGGTTAAATGTGCTTGGTCTGGAGCAATTTCAGGTGCGTACGACTGCACAAGTGAGAACAAAATACGTACAAAAGACATGTGTTGGTTTGAACTGTCAGGCGTAAGCGGATCCATCCGGGGGGACGTTACACAGGTCGTAGGATATACAATGTACGAATCATACACGGAGACTGCAGTCCTGAAAGAAAAGGAAAAAGAACCGTTACCTTGGTTGGGACCCCGACCCCCGAACTTGTGCGATGGTAGCTGAAGCTGCCTAGCTGGACGCGCTTGCATGGCGGCAGCATTGCTCGTATCGGAACCAGCGGAGTAGCGGACGAATCGATGAAAATCTTTGTACCCTTGTTCTGCAATTATCTTCTTTTAATAACTTTTCAGTTGGCCTGCATTTTTGTTAATTATACACTTATCACTTGATGTACTTGAATACTTGATGCAGTGGAGAGAAAAGAGACAGATTGAGGAGCTGCCGAGCTGTGAGCCTGTGACTAGAAATCTTCCGAGGGGACTGTTTCTGAATTCTGTTGCGCGTTCTCTGATCCATCACTGTAGCAGGGAGAAGCGCGCAGCCAAAGCCAATGCACAGTGTGCCTCGTGGAGCCTACCAGCGCCACGTCGAGACGCTCGGCGGGTTACTGCTGCTTGAGCGCCGAGACGCCACAGAATTATTCCGCTTAACGGCACATTTTGCTTGCAGGATTCCCTTACTACGGACGACCGAGTACGAGCAGAGCCTGCACGCTTCGGGAAGACGTGGGAGAAGCTGTTTACACGGCACGTCCAACTGGTGACGCAAATCAGAGATCGATAGAGATGGTCACGAATGTGTTCTGATTTTGCATCGAACTGGCGTTTGCAAATCAGTGGTTGGTCATGAATTTGTGCTAATTATGTTCATAACTTCACATGCTCACCGCTTGTGATTGCATAGATACATCACAAAGCACGAACGAGAAGGAAAATATAAAGAACAGAGAAGCACTGGCCTCCACAGCCATCCACTCAAACGAGAGGACAAGACCCAAAAAGCTCATCTTCTTCAAATAAAAAATAGAATAAAAATCCACATCGTGCAACCTCGTTCGCTGTTCGTTGGCCTTTCCTGCCTCCGGGCGGCAAGATCCAAGTCCAAGTCCCCCTAACCGCCAACAAATCGCTCGTGAATCACAAGAACAAGAAGCAGCAATCCCCCTCCTCCCTCACTCGCATCTTGCTCGACCGGCGGCTGCCACTCGCATCGTTCTATATATTCCATTCCGCTCGGTCGGATTTAGCTTCCCTTCCTCCCCACTTCCCCATCGATACAACCGATGCGCCGCCCCGCCTCGCGAACCCTAGCGGCGGCGGGAGGAGGAGGAAGCGAAGGCTGCAGCGCGTGAAGGTCGGGTCGGGTCGGTTCCGGTCCGGTCCGCCGCGATGCCGTGGCACGAGATGTGGCTGCCTCCCGCGGCGGGGGAGGGTGCGGGGTCGGTGGCGGCGGGGCTGTTCCTCGACGGCGGCGACGCGGCGGCGCACGGCGCGCTCCTCGCGGCGATGCCCGGCTGCTCGGCCTCGTTCGGGGCGGGGGCACGGTCCAGGCGGCGGCGGGGGGCGCCGCCGGGGTTCCTGTCGCTGACGATGTCGGTGAAGGGCGGCAGGGGGTTCGCGCCGGGCTCGGTGGGGCTGCTCGCGGGCGCGGAGGAGAAGGGCGGGGCGGAGGAGGCGGAGGCGCTGGTCGCGGGGAAGAAGAAGGCGGCGGAGGAGGTCGCGGTGGCGGAGGGGGAAGTGCTGGTGCTGCAGGAGAAGGAGAAGGAGAAGGATGTTCGTGCTGGTGCTGGCGCGATGAACATGACGAAGCATCTCTGGGCTGGAGCCGTTGCTGCCATGGTGTCAAGGTATAGCCACATTGTCTTCGGTTGACATTGATAGGCCTCTATTACTCCTCTGCGTCGCATTTGGTTACACGGAGAAGTTTATAACTCGTGCACTTAGATTGAAATTGAGCACTTGGATTTCACCAATAACTGCTTGCCTAAAATTGTTTGTGGGCGTCATTGCCAATCTTCTCAGACGAAATAATCTTTCAGGATCCAGTAGTCTTATAGTCTTGTTTAGGACTTGAGTTAGTGTCGCCGTATCGGTGGAACTAGATGACCTCCGTGGATCAGGTGGTTCTGGATTAAGCTAGATAAGTTTATCGTAGTCAATAATTCAGTGTTGCATGTATGAGCTAGCAACTTAGTATGATTACTTAGATTGTGAAAATGGATCAGACACTTGCTGTTGAACAATATCAGATTCTTTTAATTGGAATGTTGAGGAAATGTTATTGTTTGCTAGTTGCCACATCTCAGGCTCTACTACGAGTGAGTATATTTACCTTTAGACGCAATTCAATGAAGTTTCTCCTCTCAAGTCGTACTAGTAGTCCACTTAAGTAGTGTTTGAACAGCATATATGAAACAGGTTAAGTCAAGTACTTATGTTGTGTATGGCAGATGGTTCAATATGCGAGTTAGAAGTTTGAGGTGGCCAAGCTCCTATTCCATCTCATGAGGAAACTGGATTCATTCCAATTAGAGCTGAAGTAGAATCACAAGCCTAGAAATTGGAAAATTAAACTCTCATAGGCTATTCAGAATTGAGAGTGGTATCTTGAGCCTTGAGCACATGCTATTCAGAAAATTATGGATCCAAGTTGACACTGCATGCTTAGTAGGCTTAAGTTTGTGTGCTATTTGAGGTGGCAATTGACATGGAGCTGGTTGATTTTGAGCTTTTGTTGTTTAACCTGTGAAGAACAGAACTTTGATGTGTGATTGTCTGGTTTGTTTTTGACTTATTACTGTTGAATGGGTTGATTTGTAATCTGTCTCTTTTTGAGATCTTGCCTCCTTTTTAATCCAGTACTGTCTCTTCTTGAGACATCAGATGTTGGCAATTGAAGTTCATGATTGCCCTCTGTTGACTTGCTATTCCAACTGAACTATTGGGGGACTAGATGACCACTGCATAGCAGGTTGTTCTGATTTAAGCTAGATAGTTCATCGTAGTCTATAATTCAGTGTTGCTATATTAGCTAGCAACTCAGTATGATTTACTTAGGTAGTGAAAATGGATCAGACATTTGGTATTGAACAATATCAGATGCTTTTGATTGGAATGTTGACAAAATATTATCGTTTGCTAGTTGCTACATCTCAGGCTCTGTGACGATTGAGTATATTAACCTTTAGATGCAATTGAACAAAGTTTCTCCTCACATTTTATACTAGTAATCCACTGAAGTATTGTTCGAAGTTCAAACAGCATAAATGAAACAGGTTAAGTCAAGTACTTATGTTGTGCATGGAAGATGTTTCAACAGGGACCTGTGAAGAAGGGAACTAAGTTCACTTAGTTTGGTTGCTTTGATGTGTGATTGCCTGGTTTGTTTTTTTTCTTAGTGTTGAATGGATTGATTGTAATCTGTATCTTTTTTAGATCTTGCCTCCCTTTTTATCCCTTTCAGTACTGTCTCTTCTTGATACATCAGATGTTGGATATTGAAGTTCATGATTGCCCTTTGTTGACTTGCTACTTCTAGATTTGGAAGAATTGCAGTATATTTTTTAAATCTGGGTAACTATTTTTGCTTTAGAGGAGGTAAAGGGGTCGTTAGTTAGGTGTTCAAGAGTACTCTGCAATCGGCTGGTTCCTGGCAGTGGGCCTCCACCAACATTATTATTTCTAGCCGTAATTGGCATGTTTTCTGCTCTATTTCAGTTGTTTGTGTATTGATGATGATCTTTTAATGATACGATCCTATAAATCTCAAAAGAGAACCAAAAGAAACAAAAAAAAAAGACCTGGTAAGGAGCTGCTCCTAACCAGTTCTGTTTGCAGTTGGATACTGCCAAGTACATAACCCTTCTGATTTAGCGGTTTAGCCCACTTTCATGGCAAGTACTATGCAACAGTGATTCTATGTAGTCACTCCAGCTATATAGGTATTGCTTTGGTAATTACTATTGTTTTGAGGAAAACATGTACTTTAATTATTTTTATGTTTCGTGCAGAACAGTTGTTGCTCCTCTTGAGAGGCTAAAGTTGGAGTATATAGTTCGCGGGGAGCAGAGGAATCTATTTGAGCTTATTCATGCTATTGCAACATCACAAGGGTTGAAAGGCTTTTGGAAGGGGAACTTTGTGAATATTCTCCGCACTGCTCCATTCAAGGCAGTCAACTTCTATGCATATGACACTTACAGAAAACAACTGCTCAAATGGTCTGATAATGAAGAAACTACAAACTTTGAGAGATTTATTGCTGGTGCTTTTGCCGGCGTAACAGCAACTATTATTTGCATACCAATGGATACAGTATGTTTCTTTAAAGATTCTGTATCCCTGACTTCTTTCATCTTGTACTTGAGTCATCTTCTCACTGAGTAGGACCTGATTTGAGCTGTTGGTTTCAGATTAGGACAAGGATGGTGGCTCCTGGTGGTGAAGCTTTGGGTGGGGTTATAGGTGTTGCCCGCCACATGATCCAAACTGAAGGATTCTTCTCTCTGTATAAGGGATTAGTGCCTTCTCTTATCAGCATGGCACCCTCAGGCGCTGTATTTTATGGAGTGTATGACATATTGAAGATAGCTTATCTGCAATCCCCGGAAGGAAAGAAGAGGATATCAATGATGAAGCAACAAAAACAAGGGGCAAATGCATTAGACCAACTTGAGCTGGGTACTGTCAGAACCTTGCTCTATGGGGCCATTGCTGGTTGCTGTGCTGAAGCTGCCACATATCCATTTGAAGTAGTTCGGAGGCAGCTACAGATGCAAGTAAAAGCAACAAAGATGAATGCATTTGCGACATGCCTTAAAATTGTTGATCAAGGTGGAGTACCAGCACTTTATGCTGGCTTGATCCCCAGCTTGCTACAGGTATGTTTTTGTCCAGCAGAGAATCTAACTACTATATATGTTGAGGGGCTAGGCCTACCCGTTCTGTCGTTCATCATTTTATTTGTAGGTGTACTGATGTAGAAAACCAGCAATCACATTTGGGTTGATGCACATGCTGATTCATGTGGAGATAAGATATCCTCTCGGAGAAAGATATTTAGCGGACATGATAAAGTTACTGACATGATTTGTTTAAAGAGGCAATTAAATGAGTGCATGCTGCCTGCTAACAAGGCTTTCATGCAACACTCATGCAAATATCATTAAAGAAGAAAGCATCTAAAGATTGAGAACTTCAGATTAGCTGAAGTGTATGCTAGCCTGTTTCAGACTTCCTGAACATTGCATTGTAGTCTATTTCAGATTACCTGAAGTAATTGTTTTTCTCCTTTTCTTCAGGTTCTGCCATCGGCATCGATCAGCTATTTAGTTTATGAGTTAATGAAGATAGTCCTGAAAGTGGAGTAAATTAAAATTGATTATTGAGCCTACGAAGCAAGTTCAAAGGGCTCAGCTCACATTACCTTGATGAAAATGCCAAAAATCTTTAACTTCTCAGCAAGTTAAGCATCCATTTTTCTGTTTAGCCTTGCTTCGCAAAAGCTTCAGATGCTCAGATGCTCAGAGGGTAGCTTCTCTTGGGCACATTACATTATCAGTTATCCTGAGCTAAGCATGGATGCACCACTACTCCACAAGATTGTACGCAACAAGGTTCTGTTCAACGTTGGTTATCCATAGAAGATAAACTGGCCCGGTGCAGACATCTGGGCCTCCTCGCCCAATTTGAATTGACAAAATTTTCGACACTTATTTTTTTTAATGTATTGACATATTGACTGAAATCCAGAGCGATATTTGGGAGATTATTGTTCTGACCTGGCCATGCTGTGATGCTTCTACTGATCTGCAGCCTGTTACTTTCTGATGTACTCCTACAATTGAAAGGGTTCTTCTTTTTTGGATGATAAAAGTGTCATCATATGTACAATAATCTTTAATCTTAAACAGGATCATGGTTGTGAACCTGGCAAAGCTGCCTGGCACAGGCACCAAACCCAGGCGCTTGAGCCTGGGGTCTGGATTGCTGCCTGGATCAGGTCCCCATCCAATATGGTCAGCCAGTCATACTGTTTGAGTTTCGTGATTGTGACCTCTGCACGTCAGACATCTCGCAGTTGGGCAGCGTGGGCATGTTTATGGTGTCCACAGTTTCGTGATCCTGAAGGCCGGGTGGCTGCAAGCTCATCGATGGACGATGGGTGTCTGCAGCTCCGCGTGGTGGCCAGCGGATGCTTCGGAAGGCTGCCCTATTGTGTTTGGTGTGTGGCAAACAGGTAGCAGCAACAATGGCGTGTGCTTGGTTTCGTGGACGCCAGGAGCACTGCACAGCACTGGCACCTGTGCTGTGTGTAGGAACTGGGACTCTGGGAGTACTTTTATGACGCCGGCCGTTTTGCGAAATTCTCTACTAGAAAAAGACACTGCACGTGCGATCCCGAAAATCAGAAGTGAGAGGCTGAGAGCGTCTGCAAATTGCAGCAGTTTTGCAACGCATGCCTGTTCCTGCATCTTAGGCAAGTAAGGCAGCGTTCGGTAGGTCTTTTGTACAGTATTTTCCTCTCTCAACAAATCTGTCAGCTTGTTCTGCATATATTATTTTTCTCACACAACAAATCTGCCGTACAAATCTGCTAAAGATCTGCCGAACGCTGCCTAAAGCTTCCAGCAAACCCGTGATCGACACATTCCGAGTTCCGACTAGTGATTAATCAAAGTGCGTAGGTCCGTGTCACGGGCTCAGGAATAATATACTATTGCTAATTACACATAGGCATGTTGGAGCTGGAAGGATTAGGTGCCAAGTCACTGTCTGGTGCACGACTCTTTCTGCTTTACTGTGCACCGTGATGGTTACCTTTCGACGGGTTTCCTCGCACTACCGATTTCTGAAGACGAGGAAGCCATGCATGCGCATCAAACTAGACCGCAAGCCCTGAGAAGCCACTGAAAGTATCTGATGCTACCAACTCCTGTTTAAGAAGGCCAGTCAGCATGTTCGCGTCACATCTGCCTGCTGATCTAGATGCCTCCAAATGAAAATGTCAAATTCCCAGCAGGAGAAACACCGTGGAGCCAACTGACCGCGTGTCGCCATGATGCCAACTGACCTGTTGTGCGGCTCGCCGACTCCGACGGCCTGATCGGAGGAAAAAGTGAGAGAGGATAAGATGGAGGATTATTATCGCGTGCCTTGGAATATAACAAGCGACTCTACTACCTGTCGAGCCTGAAAGTGCCGGCTTTGTGAAGTGTGATGTGATCAGCACTACAACTGTCAGCTACTACTACTGGAGTAGTAATAACAAAGCGTAAGCGTAAGTAAGACGGCGGCGCGACGGGCGACGGCGACGGCGACGGATAACGACTGCGGGTTGCAGCGGTTGGCCGGCCCGCACGCACGGCACGACCCCTCCGTCGTCCTCGTCCGCGATGAACGCTCCGGACAGATAGGAATCGTGGGGTCACATTAGCCCTGACTCCCTGAACATCGGATAGTGTACGTATCTTGGACCCGATCGCATTGAATGTACTAAACGTTCATCCTCCTGCTTTGCTCCGGATAGTTGTCCTGTTATCACTAGTTCAGACCCGCTCTGAAAGACTGAAATCACTGCTGCATGCATCAGAGTTCAGACTGAAATCTTGCTCTTTCAGAGTTCAGACTTCAGGCACCATCAACCAATGCTGTTCTTTTTTTTACTTTTCTTTTGCAAGAGGCACAATCTGCTTGGAATAGGATCTTCAAGGTTGTCACTGGTTTATTGTTGCAGGAATCAAACTCAGAGCATAGTTCATGTCGACACGCCGGGGCTTCTCGGCGAGAGAGACACGTGCACTAACACATTCCCCAACAACCCATTCGAGGTGGAATTTTTTCAAAATAGCCCTTCCCGAAAACTATTTCTGCAGATAGACCTTTGGGAAAACTATTTTCAAAAATGGACCCTAACCTCGGCGTGAGGGGGAAGAGCGCCGAGGTCCGTTACTCGGCGTTAGGGGATCTAGCGCCGAGCCCCTGTCACATCAGAGCCAAGCTGGTATTTGGTGCCTGCGTGGCAGTGACCTCGACGCTAGGGCATTTAGCGTCGAGTCACCGACCTCGGCGCGGCCGCCTCTAGCGCCGAGGTCTGGGGACTTAGGGTGTTGAGCACAGATGTACAGATGCTTCGGCGCTAAAGGTGCTGGCGCCGAGATTTGGTACCTCGGCGCTAAAGGCTTTAGCGCCGAGCCCTGTTGCCTGTACAGAAACAGAAATTCGTCCAAGTCATTTCATCCATAACAGAGACAAATAGATATTTCATACAGAAACAGATAATCATCCATAGCATACAGGCTTAACACACATGCATACAAGGGTCCATAACAACACATGCATACAAGGTCCACACACAATTACATAGATAGTTCACAAATCCGAGTACGAAGTCGACACACATAACATGAGGTCCATACATAGAGATAGTGCACAAGTCACTGCTTCTTCGCCTTGGCCTTGGCCTTCCCCTTGCCTAACGCATCCGTACCTGGTGTGAGTGGGTCTCGACTCTCTTGGGGTGGCTGCTGCGACGAGGCTGAGTCAGCTGCGTGACCGGCGGTGCATCGGCCATCTGAGACAAGCTCGTCTCCTCCTGCTCGTCCTCGTGCTCCGCCTCGTCCTCCTCCTCCTGGTCCTCCTCCTCCTCGTCCTGGTCCTCCTCCTGCCCCTCCTCCTCCTCCTCCTCCTCCTCCTCCTCCTGCTCCTCGGACCCCGTCTGGCTGCTCCATGTGGGAGCTTGGGAGGAAGAAGGCCCAGGCACCGACGCAGAAGCTGTGGCGGCTCCATGGGACACCTGTGAAGTCCTGGACGCAGACCTGGAGGCAGGGGCCACGTCAACCGCCCCTCGTGCGCGACAACCGAAGCGAGCAGCTAGCTTCCGCAGTCGGGTGTTGCAACGCTGCGTGCAAAGAGGAGGGATGTTAGCTGCCAGGTGCAAGAGATAAGATCGTTAGCACAAGAAGGGGTAGTACCTCAATGCAACGCCTCAGGATGCTGCTCTCATCCGTGTGGCCAACCGGTGTCATCAGAGCAACATTCTGTTCGTTGACCGTCCTCATGAGCTCGTCAGCCTAATGAAAGAGTGGATTAGTGATTTTGAACAAACTTGTACTGCAATAAATGTGTTCATGAACCGAACTTACCGCACGAGCGAAGACTGGAGCAGGCTCCACCTGGTGCCCCTCACGGGTCTGCCGGGCGTAGTCATTGTCGCCCTCGTCGTCGGTAAAAACCTCCGCGTAGTCCTGCTACGTCCACGCCGACCTCAGACGGAGCTGCGCGCGCTCCTGGAACCACCTCAGGTACCGGTCGTAGGCGGCGTCGTTGTGGACGCCGGGCAACTGCACGACGTCGCCCTCGTACTGGTACCACCTCTCGATATGCGTCATGTGCTCATGGGCGAAGTCAGTGATCCTCTTCTACCTCCGACGGTCAATGCTGCAAGGCACAACCAAAGAATATATGTAGTGAGACTAAGTCCAAGTTTCGATAAACGAATTGATTAAGTATTTCGAAAACTCACTTGTGCAGCTCCCAGCTGGTGGAGATAGGCTGCGGAGGGCAAGGCTGCTCCCTACCGAACTGTCTGGCAACCCTATGCGGCAAATGGTACTCCACTGCATAGAAGCAAATCAGGGGGACACCTCATGAGCCACAAGCCCTCATCGACTCTACACATCGTGCTCAGCTGTAGGTCCTCGACCTTGTCACGCTCATATGGTTGCCACCTCACCTGCATTAACAATTTACATGAATATCAACAAGGCTCAAGCAATTTTCAATTAATGAAAGGAGACAACACTTACATGTTCCGGGGTAAGGCGGTCAAGCTCGTTCGTGTACTGAATGTACAAGCTGCGCGTGATAGCGTAGGCGCCCGCCGCTCTCTCGTACAAATGCCCAACTGTGGGGGCAACGACCTCGTCGTTCTGTGGAAACCAGGGCGGCGGCTGACGTACAACGTATGGCCTCCCCACCGGAAGCCTCTCCCACATCCACACCTGGAGGAGGTACGTGCAGCCCGACTGTGTGGCGTACGTCCCTCTCGAACGGCGGCAAGCCTCGCAGAGCTGCCGATACAAGAAGGCGAGCACAGCCGAGCCCCAACTGTACTCGCCGGCGTCGTCCCAGTCCTGAAGGCACGACAAGTACATCCACGACGCCGTGTCCCCGGTGCCGTCAGGGAATAGGACCGAACCGAACATGTGCAACACCCACGCCCTGAAAATGACAATATGCAAAAAAAAGGAAGTTCCAAGATTATTAGTGATAAGTAAGAGAAATGCAAATCAGGTAAAAGGACCGAAACTGTTTACTTACCTGCAGTAAAAGTTTATAGTAGCCTCATCGGCGTCGGCTGGGCACTGCGCAAACTGCCCTCGCAACCACCTCAAAGGGACGCCACTGGAGCGTCTCCTAGAACCCTGTGCTACCTCCGGCAAATGCCTACCAAGAAACTCCTGCACTCGCGCCTCCCAGCCTGCCGACACCACGTCTCCAGTCACCGGCTGTCCTCTAATCCGAAGGCCCATGATCATGCCGACGTCCTGAAGGGTGATCGTCACCTCACCACAGGGTAGGTGGAAGCTGTGGGTCTCCGGTCGCCAGCGGTCGATCAACGCGGTGAGAGCAGCAGGGTTGAACGGTGGTATGCCACGGTTGACAAGCCTCGCAACCGTGGCAAGTCCCGCGCGGCGCAGCAAGGGGGTGTAGCGCTCGTCGTACCGCAAAACGGTACCGCCGTCGTGGGTCATCGGCCGGAGCGTGTGCAGAACCTGAAACAAGAGGATAAGAGTCAAATTTTGGAGTACAAGTCAAATTGAGACAAATTTGACCAAAGTCAACATTTGGAGTTTCAAATTCAGAGAAATTTGACCAAAATATGGAGAATGGAGTTTTGAGTATTTGAAACTTAGAGGAAGAACTTGAGGAGCTTAACTTAGTCCGTAAGCACGTCAATTAAATCTTCAAAGATAATGATCAAAAGTTACTATTCACCATTTGAAAACAGAGATTTGGTTAAGTCTGAAAATAGTGTTGATTAGCTGTTTTGGAGGGCCGTTTCAGAGAATTTTTCTTTAAGCACAATGGCTTCTCAGTAGCAAAATGAGATCTTCGTACATTAGAGAGTTTATGTTTTCATTTGTTGGACTAGATGTTGAGAGTAAACAATTTTAAGAGAGCTCCTAGCATTGAACCTTGGCACTGCAAACATTAGCGCCGGACTTAGAATTTTTATAAGTCTGGCTGCCTGCCCACTGTGAATTATAGGAAAAATCACCACCAGTTTGTGAATAAGTTACCTCGCCCTGCTCCGTCAGCCGAGCCCGGTGCGCGGCATCGTACCGCTCGTCAAGGAGCCTGTACCTAGCCGCCATCCTGCAAGAGATTATGAGCAAAGTCTTTTTTTAGAAGAGTAAGATGCCAAAACATATTCCAGACAAAGAGTAAGAAAAATGATGGTGAAATAGAGTTCAGTGCAGCACTCAACAACCTTAATCCCAAACATCCATAACCGAGTTTCCGTATAACATGCATAAGGAAAATGTTGTGTTCTTTTTAACAACAATTGCATGTTTCTTTTACTGATGAACAAACATGCTACACATCAAATGCAGTGAAGAAACAGAGGTATCAATTGTACGCATACCCGGTTGCAAATAGGACCAATCCTCAATTAACAGAATTATGGTAAAGCATTGTCTAATTGCTGCCAAAACACAATCGGTACCTTAATCAATGGACGTGTTTTACACATGGAAATAAACCTGCTACAGTATAGCTTTATTACTTATAAGCATATGCAATAAGTGAAACGATCCTCAGGATGGAGCTAGATGCCTTCAAATTGAAGGGAGGTGTTTCCTTACTATACTTTATCAAAACTTGTTTTGTTCTTGGTTAGTGATTTTAGATAGATGGGGTACATATCCTACATTCTTGTACAGCTAGTCACACCATCATATAAGTGTGATCTGAAATTGAAATGCCTTTGCAATTAAATTAAATTACGCAGAACTTCAACGGAACCTGAGTATCTAAATAAAACCTGAGAATCCAATTAAAATAAACTTTGACAGAACTTCTCAACCAAGCTCTAACTTATCTTTATTGTGGCACTGAGAATGACTTTTTCTCCTTTTATATTTCATGTTTTTAGAACCAATTTGTGTAAAGATATAAAGAATGGACGTTTGGAAATCAAAACACAAGATTTTCAACACCAGTACATCATTCTAACACGTTGCATACCCCGACCTTCTACAATTCATGTCTATTTTGCAGCGCAAGGAAGCGAAGAACAAGGAAACAAGAACATAGATGCTTTAAGTAACAGAGGGGAATCGACATAAACCTTGATAGATGCTCCAATGGCCTCCCAGGCTCGCGCCAACGCCGCCGGCCAGGGGCACGAGCGCCTCCCGCAGCAGCTCGCCGCCACCCGCCCTCGCTAGGTTTCAGGGGAGTGCGGCCGGCCGCACGCGCCGCCACGCCCCGCTCGCCACCGCGCTCTGCTCGCCGCCGCACGCACGCGCCGCCGCACCCCGCTCGCCGCCGCCGCACGCACCGCTGCGCTTGGTTTAGGATTTGGGACCGGGTTCAAAAGAATGAGAGGGAGGAGGAAGAATAAGGGCTCGGCCGGTCATAAGACCCCAGACCTCGGCGCCAGAGGCAGCCGCGCCGAGGTCTGTGGCTCGGCGCTAAAGGCCCTAGCGCCGAGCACCCTCCCACGCAGGCAGGAGGTGCCAGCTCAGCGCTGACGTGGCAAGGGCTCGGCGCTAGATCCCCTAACGCCGAGTAACTGACCTCGGCGCTCTTGCCCCTCACGCCGAGGTTAGGGTCCATTTTTTAAAATAATTTTCCCAAGGATCTATCCGCAGAAATAGTTTTCGATAAGGACCATTTTGAAAAAATTCCACGCATTCGAGCTGGGGGCGGACTCGCACAGTAGTCGCACGGCTAGTGTGGCCTCTACGCTTGGCGCCACCACCAACCGCCCACGTCTTCCGCGGCAGCCGCCGCGCCCACCAACCGCTCCGGCCTCCGCCGGCCAGGTCCCCCCAGATCCCCCATTCCCGCGATGGCCCCAGCTCCCTCGGACCATCCAGCACTGACCCGGGGGCAAAACGGCCATTTCGGCCTCACCAGCCGCGCGCCCCGCCGCCCGCCGAGCCCGCCCGCTCTCTAGTAACCCACCTCGTCGACGGCTGGCTGTCCAGTTCCTTCTCCTTCCTCTCCCTCTCCCTCCTCGCCTCACTTCACACCACCAAATTCCGTCGTCAGGTAGGGGACGTCACACACAGCCAAATTAGCCAAACACACCCCGAGTCTCGAATCCTCCACAAAACCCTGCGGAAATTCCGGGCGACTCACGAGGCGACGATCGCCAGCGAGCCCGCCCGCTAGGCCCTGAGTGGTTTATTCGGTGACCGACGACTCCGCCGCTGCGGTGCCTGGTTCTGGTTGGTCGCGCACGCGCGGCGGCGGCGGTGGGGTTCGTCGATGGCGGAGGCGCGGCGCTACGCGAACGCGATCGCGCCGCAGCTAGGTGAGCTCACTGAGGGCGTTGTTTCGTCCTCAAACTTCCTGATTCACCTGGCCAGGGGGATGCAGTTGGCGGTTGGGTTCGGGGGGTCAACGCGTCGGTCCTTGTTTTGATTTCTCTCGCGACCCTCGCGTTTTGAAGCGTTCGATTTTTTTTTCACTTGAGCGGCGGCGAGAGTGGGGTTGCGTCACTGGGATCCGGGTTTGGTTTAATCGTGAGTTAGTTGGTGCGATTGGTGCAAACTCGACATTCGCGAGAAGAATTCGCGTCTCTCGGGAGTAATTGCCATAGACGTATGTGTGCGGAGTTTCAGTGTTCTGAAGAAGGATTTTTCAGTACCCTGCTTTTGTGGGACTTTTGATGTACCTTTGTGAAATTGGTCTGTGTTTGGTTTTGGATCGAAGTTGCTAGCACTTACCAGGAGTTGGGATGTCAACCTGGA
Organism: Cenchrus fungigraminus; assembly: GCA_036936925.1. Taxonomy (NCBI): domain Eukaryota; kingdom Viridiplantae; phylum Streptophyta; class Magnoliopsida; order Poales; family Poaceae; genus Cenchrus; species Cenchrus fungigraminus. The sequence continues at coordinate 132,625,771 of CM072777.1, forward strand.
TATTTTGAAGAGCTTCTAATCAGCAAGACGGTTCCTTTAAGAATTTGATGTTCCAAGTGATAGTTGTAGCATGAACTGAGGCTGCGGTTTTTTGGCTTCCGGTTGGGTTAAGTCTTGAGATTAGTTGATATGTGCGTGAACTGAGAGGGTCATATAGTTGCAGAAGTTCTACTATTTTCGAGTTGTGGGGGGCCTAAGTAATACACTTAGAAGAAATCTTGAGGTCCAAATTTATGTACGATGAACTGTTATCAGTTGACCCTCCTCCACTCTTGAAGTTATGTTCTGAGGATGCATCTTAGCCCTAACTCCTAAGGGTTCTGCTTCCAAGGGATTCCAATTTTTTTTATACTTACAAAAGGGACTCAGTTATATTGTACAAGTGAGAGTAAGATGGTCATACAGCTCTATTTTGTGAAGGCTGGTTATCATTTATTGCCACAATTTAATTTGAATATTTTAGGACCACCTGCCTGTGAACTCTGAGCAGACATTTTTAACTATAGATTGTCTAAACCTTGCTTTCATGAACTCTGAGCAGATATTGAGCAGATACTGAAGGAAGCACAAAACCGATGGTTACGACCAGCGGAGATATGTGAAATACTTAAAAACTACAGAAATTTCCTGATTGCTCCAGAACCACCCAATAGACCTCCAAGTATGATACTCATTTCTGCTGAACAATATTTGTGTTCGATAATTGTTTCTCCAAAAGTGTTAGTGTATTACTTTATTTATTTTACGATATTTTTATCTTGCTAATATTTTATCGCTGGCTTTAGGTGGTTCGCTTTTCTTGTTTGATCGGAAAGTATTGAGGTATTTCCGGAAGGATGGCCATAATTGGAGGAAGAAAGGAGATGGAAAAACTGTAAAAGAAGCTCATGAAAGATTAAAAGTACGTCAAATTTGAGCAGTAGACAGTTTTCCTGCTTGTAATTACAGCATGTCTCTTAACTAAAGTATTGCCATTAGGACGATAAAACTAACAATTTTTTGTTATTGTAGTCTGGAAGTATTGATGTGCTTCACTGCTACTATGCTCATGGCGAAGACAATGAAAACTTTCAGAGGAGGAGTTATTGGATGTTGGAGGAGTAAGGGTTCATCTTGCTACTTCTGCACTATTGCAACTCAGATTATGATGCTTTAAGGCACATAACAACCTTTGGATTGATTATAATTTTTTGCAGGGATTTTATGCATATTGTGCTTGTACATTATCTCAAAGTCAAGGTTATTCCTAACCCAACGCTTGTCCATTGTACTTTCAGCAATGAAGTTCATCATCCTAAATGCTGCATTGTAGAAAAAAATTACGTCACATTCATTCTTTAATATCAGGTCCTTGTCTGTTGCCTGTTGTGATAGTAATCACACGAGTTTTCTTATAGCTTCTTCTTAGTGTAATGTAGCAGCCTAGAGGTTTGTGCCTTGAAAATTCTGTTCACATTCAGGTCTGCAAGGAATCAAGGATTTAGGGCTTGTGTTGTGCTGTCCATTTGAAGTAGATTTTAGTTTTAGTTTGGAGTACTTAAGTTTGATGCTATCTGGAGCAGTTGAACCAGCAATTAAGCTAAATATACTTGACTTTTGTTCCAAACCAGTAATTAAGCTACTTATGCACAGGTTATATGAAATTGCTTTGGCATTATCATCAGTTTGCATGCATGCGTCAATTAACAAAACAAAAAAGTAATATGATATTCCCTGAAAAATGTAATATGGTAATCGCAATTGTATATTTCTGAAAGTAATTTCATTTACAGTGCATGGAAACCTGTTATGAGGCTACTCATGTTTATCTTGGGTTCAAGTAGCTAGTTTGTTATTCCTGCTTGCATTCTTCCTTTTTTATTTTGGTTAATATTGTTTTGCTGTCATCTTGATCCGAACCTGGATCTTACATCATTATTTTTCTATCTTTTGTGAACAATTTTTTGCTGCGATGTTTTAAAATTCTACTCGCCCCCTCATATGACAACCAGGGTGGTAAATCAAGTTCTCGTATTAGAGGGCATGATGACATGCTGCAACCTCGTACGGACAGCCCTTTAAGTCAGTTGCCTTCACAAACTACTGAGGGTGAAAGCTCTCTTAGCGGACAAGCCTCCGAATATGAGGAAACAGAATCAGGTAGAACTGTTTGCCTCTCTTTTGTTCTGCATAAAGGCCAGTGAAACATTTTACTGATACACATTCCAATTATGCACAGCGTATCTAAAGCCAAATTCGCTGCAGCAGATATTTATTCGGGAGGAACCGGATACCACCCTTTCTCTTGGACGCAGCAGCATGAAAATGGAGGTGGACCTGTGATGGGAGCTTCTATTCCAAGTTCCTACATTCCTGCACTGTCTGTAGGTAAGTAGCAGTATTTTTTTCCCCTCGGAGGCATATGATAGTTTATTCTAATTATGGTCCAAAGTTGAGTTGACCTGTATTCTTTTGTTACACAATGTTTAGGTAATCATCAAGGCTTCCCGGCTACCACTACTACAACAGACTTCTATTCTCATGGTCAAGATGCCCTACCAGTTGCTGTTAATGATCCTTGTTTTGGAATTGCATTCAATGAGGCAGATAATCCATCGTCATTGAATGTCCTGGTTAAACCTGACCAAGGAGTCCATCGAATGGCTCCACCCCAAATTACTGCTCTGTCCAAACAATTTCCTTTCACTGAAGGATCTGGAGTTGAATCCTTCACATTTGATGAAGTGTATAGTAATGGATTGAGTATCAAGGATGCAGATAATGTAGGGACTGATGAAGAATCACTGTGGCAGGTATCCTGGTACACATTTCTCATTTCTGTATGGCAATATGCATAAGGCTAACATGTTTAAACTTAGCTATGTCTGTGAGTTCTATTATCTAGTGGATACTTTTTAATGGTAAAAAGCTGGGTAGTAACCACATGCTATGTAATGGATAAACAAGGCAGCTGCATGACGCTTGTCTTCCAACTGGCAGTGCTGGCATGGAAGTTTAGTGATACATGGAGTACCATGAAGATAAGAAATAGTGTGGCGCGCGCGTGCGCGCAACCTAAACTGATTCCATGAGAGTAAAATCGAATTAGAGTGATGGAGAAAGTGGTCGAGAAAATATGTAGCTAAGTGATATTGTCCCAAAGCTATTACTCCTACCTATTAAATCTTTGGTTGTTGCATCTATGGTGTAATTGAGATTATGCAAATTCACAGTTCCAGTACCACAGTAGTAGTTTCTTACATCTCTACAATTTGATTTCGTTGTTTAGTTTTCGTGGATAGAACTACTTTGTTGCTTTTATGGCAGCAAGTCTATGTTGTAGGCTATTTTGCAGACTTTGCTCTGGACTCCAAGTTCTTAAGTCAGAGCATGAAAGCTTCTGATTAGGTTTCACAGTACCAGTATTATACTGTCATTGCTGGCTCCGATTTGTTTACATAACTCAACTGAGAAATTACTTAATTTCAGCGTCCAGGTGCTATCAGCTCGTTTCCTACGGAGGACAGCTTCCAACAAAATGGTAGATCTTTGGAGGAAGCTATTAATCACCCTCTTTTGCAAACCCAGTCATCTAGTCTTTCTGATATCCTGAAGGACAGCTTTAAGAAAAATGATAGTTTTACAAGATGGATGAGCAAAGAACTTTGTGAAGTAGATGATTCCCCAATTAACTCCAGTTCTGGAGTGTACTGGAACAGAGAAGAGACTGACAATATCATTGAAGCTTCAAGTCGTGATCAGTTTGATCGATTCACTGTCGACCCAGTGGTTGCACAAGACCAGCTGTTTAGTATATTTGATTTTTCTCCAAGCTGGACATATGCGGGCTCCAAGACTAGGGTATGCCTTCTAAAACTTTTCATATGTTCTTGGCTTGACTGGCTTGGAAGTGTCATAGTACTATCCTTATGGCTCAATGAATCCAGTGTTTTTTCTTTACTTATGATGTTTATTGCATATCATCCAGGTTCTAATTACTGGTAGATTCTTAAATTCTGATGAGGTTCAAAGATGCAAGTGGTCATGTATGTTTGGAGAAGTTGAAGTTCCAGCAGAGATTTTAGCCGATGGGACTCTCACATGTTATTCTCCATCACACAAACCTGGCAGGGTTCCCTTTTACGTTACATGCTCTAACAGATTAGCCTGCAGCGAAATCCGAGAGTTTGAGTTCCGACCAAGTAATTCTCAACACATTGATGCCCCAAGTCCACATGATACTGCGAACAAAATGTATCTCCAGATGCGTCTTGATGACCTTTTGTCCTTGGGACAAGATGAGTACCAGGCAACAGTATCTAACCCCACAAAGGACATGATTGATTTGAGCAAGAAGATAAGCTCACTGATGACAGACAACGATTCCTGGTCTGAGTTGCTAAAGTTGGCTGGTGATAATGAGCTTGCCACTGATGATAAGCAAGATCAGTTCTTTGAAAACCACTTGAAGGAAAAATTGCATATCTGGCTTGTCCACAAAACAGGTGATGGTGGCAAGGGCCCCAGTGTGTTAGATGAGGAAGGGCAGGGTGTGCTTCATCTGGCAGCAGCCCTAGGATATGATTGGGCAATAAGGCCAACAATTTCTGCTGGTGTGAGCATAAATTTCAGAGATGCTCATGGATGGACTGCACTCCATTGGGCTGCATTTTGCGGCAGGTAAGTGTTTCAGACTTCAGAGTGTGATACTATCACATACTATTTTTTTGTACTGATGTTGTTTCACCTGTTATCCAGAGAGCGAACAGTTGTTGCACTTATCACACTTGGTGCAGCTCCTGGAGCTTTGACAGATCCAACGCCAGATTTTCCTACAGGAAGCACACCAGCTGATCTTGCATCAGCTAATGGATACAAGGGAATTTCTGGTTTCCTGGCTGAATATTCTTTAACTAGTCATCTTCAGACCCTTAATCTTAAGGAAGCCATGCGGAGCAATGCGTCAGAAATATCAGGTCTGCCTGGTATTGGAGATGTTGCTGAAAGAAGACTATCACCATTGGCAGGTGAAGGTCTTCTGGCTGGGTCCATGGGAGATTCACTAGGTGCTGTTCGAAATGCTACCCAAGCTGCTGCTCGTATATATCAAGTTTTCAGGATGCAATCCTTCCAGAGAAAGCAAGCGGTACAGTATGAGGATGACAATGGTGAAATAACAGATGATCGTGCCCTGTCACTCTTATCTGTTAAACCATCTAAACCAGGGCAGCTTGATCCCTTACATGCTGCTGCAACTCGAATACAAAATAAGTACCGTGGGTGGAAGGGAAGAAAGGAATTCCTGCTCATTAGACAGCGCATCATCAAGATCCAGGTACTGTTATTTGTCGTATGTTACATGACTAGCAATGCACTGAATTTGTAGTACTATACTGAACGTTCCTGCTTAATACTTTGTGTATCGTTTTAGTTGCGCTATGTAGATATACTATGCAAAGTTTTCTCTCTCTTGTAAATTTTCAGCATGATAACCATAGCAGTTACAAACCGTATCACTTGAATGGAACCCGAGATATGTCTCAAGGGTTCAGGCCCTCATCGAGAAGTCTCATTTCCAGTGTAGAATCCTAGCACCATGATGTTTTGTAATTAAGATACGTGTGTCCTTGATGCTGTTCTAACCATCAATGCTGAACCCTGTCATTGCCTACTGACTATAGGCCCATGTGCGAGGTCACCAAGTGAGAAAGCATTATCGCAAAATCATTTGGTCTGTTGGAATAGTGGAGAAGGTCATATTGCGCTGGAGGCGAAGGGGGGCTGGGTTGCGCGGGTTTCGGTCTACAGAAGGTGCAGTGGAGGGCACTAGCAGCAGCGGTAGCGATTTGATCCAAAATAAACCTGCCGAGGACGATTTTGATTTCCTGCAACAAGGAAGGAAGCAGACTGAAGAAAGACTGCAGAAAGCTCTTGCTAGAGTGAAGTCCATGGTTCAGTACCCAGATGCCCGGGATCAGTATCAGAGGATCCTGAATGTCGTCACAAGAATGCAGGAATCTCAGGTATCATGTGTTTCTTTTAGCTGAATCTAATGCTGTCTAGCTGATGCTTTCAGTTTGAACTGCTGAAATTTTATAGTGGAATTGCTGAAATATAGCTTTCACGATTCTTCGGTGCTTTTTTTAAAAATAATCTTTGGTGCTCGCATGACACTATGACAGGCTATGGAAGAGAAGATGCTCGACTCCTCGACTGATATGGATGAAGGCTTGGTGACGAGTGATTTCAAAGAGCTATGGGATGACGACATGCCAGTGCCTGGGTATATCTAGGACCTGAGCACTGGTGTCTTGTAAATTATACTCTACCTGGCTGTACTTTTTGTTACTCTTAGCTTTTAGCAAATGATGATAACCCGTAGGAGTGCTTGGTTAGGTAGGTTAACCATCTGTGTATGTATATGGTAATTTTTTTAATTTGTTAGTTTGGTTCTGGTGGTGTTTTGTTATTTAGCTTAGCTTTTTCTGTACAGTACGTGTATGTTGTATTTGTATATAGAAGAAAAATATATTTATCTGGACTCTTTTGAATGAAAATTCATAGTGGAACTCGATTTCAGTTTCAATTTTTCTCGCCAGATCGATTCGAGCCTCTTCCCGCTCCACCTTGCGCGCGGTGCCAGGACCAGGCCCCATCCATGGATGCGATCCAGTCTTCGTCTGCCATCATGGTGCTGTACTGCTGTCCGGCCGCCCAAGAAGTGGGAGCCCATCCCGTGCGCTAGCAAGAACAAGAAGGCCCACGGCCACGGGTGCGGGAAGCACGGCCAGGAGCTGGTGGCCTCTCGCTCTTGCTGAACGCCTGAACGGCCGTGCGCACTCCGCCGACGACGACGAGCCCTGGGTCTTACGGTACTCATTTGTAACAGGCACGGTAACACGCGTTCTGCGCGTTGCTACAGTTGGAGCAAAACATTTTTGTGGGCTCGTGGCAGTGTGCACGTTTTATCAGTTATTACAAAATGAGCACACGGTTCTCAACTATGCTGCGCACATAAAGCCAACCCACCAATAACCTGGCACTGGCAGTCAGATCATGCTTCTCTTCTTTGGCGTCCAAGGTCTTGTTTAGTTGGTTGAAAAATTTACAAATTTAACTGTTGGAACTCCTGTAGCACACTGTAGCATGTTTCGTTTGTTTGTGGTAAATATTATCCTACCATGACCTAACTAGGCTCAAAAGATTCGTGTCGTAAAGGACATCCAAACTGTGTAATTAGTTATTTTTTTACCTATATTTAATACTCAGAACATATGTCTTTTGACGTATTTAATGTGATGTGATGGAGAGATAGTGGAAAAAAGTTAGAAACTTTAGCCATCTAAACCAGACCCGAGCAACAGCGCATGGAGAACGAACAGCGACGAATACATACAGACTGATCTGATCAGGCTTCTTTCGCGAAAGCGATCACTGGCCACTCTGAGTCCACAGATTTGTGATTTGTCTTTCCGGGAGAGAGAGAGAAAAGAAAAGAAAACGTTGCGATGAATGGCCTGCGGTGTCGACGTCCTTGCTTTCCCGAACCGTCCCGGCGATGGGGATGAATTTGGCGTCCTCATTTGATCGACGATAGTAGTTTTTTAATCGGACGACGTCGACGGACGTGTGTCGCCTGCAAAGAAAGATTCCGGTTTCGGTAGGTTCTTGTCACTTTTTTTCACCCTTAAGGGTGACCGGAATGTACGAGTAGTGTGATGTTCTTGTGTTCGTGATGGATTGATGCTAAGAAGAGAATGGTACCCTATCCTAGCATAGATCGTACAGGGCGCAGCAACCTCGACGTGAAAGTCGTTAACAATTTGCAAGTACAAATCACTGCAAGTGTATCATACCACTTGACTTTCAATACGAATGCCGTGCAACGGTGCAAGTCTTAAAGCACTAATAGAAAAGATTTTGGAACCGCGGCTAGAAAAAAATACTTCTCAAATAAGCTGCGTAGATATGAAGGTAACACTTACTTCCTCCGTCCCAGAAAGAGTGTCGCTAGAAAATCGTGTTTGTCTCACAGACACGCTTTCCGGACGACACTTTTTCTGGGACGAAGGGAGTATTTGATAGGTGGATTTGAATCAAATTTTGCATTTATACAAAATTACAAATGGAGATGGTGAAAAGAAGTGCTGTCCAAAAAAACTACGTAAACGCAGCTCGTTTTGACTCTGTTTACTTCTCCAAAATTTCACCAACTACCCGTCACATCAAACTTCGGACACTAATTAGGAGTATTAAATGTAGATTAGTGACAAAACTCATTTCACAATCCCTACCTTAATTTTCGAGACGAATCTAACGAGACTAATTATGTCATGATTAGACAATATTGTGCTACAGTAAACAATCTCTAATGACGGATTAGTTAGACTTAATGGATTCGTCTCGGAATTTCCCATCCATTCGTGTAATTAGTTTTGTAATTAGTCTATGTTTACTACCTTTAATAGAACTTGAAAGGGGCTCTCAAAATTTTGGTTGATGAACTAAACACACAGTTGAACTGGAGTGGAGCTGTGGAGCACAGATGCACCTTTCAGAGTACATTTTAGTTTTTTGACACTGGCAATGAGCGCACCTCTCATTTTGATGCTAATTCTAATTCATCATCTTCCCAGAACCACTCTACGAAGTCTTCCCAACTTCCAATCTGAAAATTTCAAATCTAACCTATGTCACCCACAAAAATCTCAGAAATTTGAAGTCTGCACCAGCACGCATTCGATTTTTGACAGATGACCAGAAATAATTGGCACGCGTAGAAGTAGAACTGCTGACGACGACTTAAGGGCTGTTTGGTCTACAGCCACACCTCGCCTCGCCGCCGACACCCCCGCCACGGAACAGTGATTTCCGTGGCGGGCGAAACGTCCGCCGCGAGCGTGTGGCGAGCAGCACAGTGCTGTGGCGGGTGGTGGCCGGAGACCAAACAGCCCCTACACTGCGTGAACAGCCAGCCAGCCGCCCCCAAAGCGGCTCCTGCTGACGGTCTGCTTGGTTAGTTTAACTTCCCCATCAACCCCATTAACACACGTTGCTCCCTCCCGTTGCCTCCTCCATCAGAGTCAGAGAGCTTCCTCTTCCTCACACCTCCACTGTGGTAGCCTTGGTGGGGATCCGCGCCTCCCCCATCGCCGGCGACCCCATGGCCCCCGCCCCGTCGGAGGATCTCCAATGCGCGGCGAACGGCAACTGCGCCGTCCCGCCGAGGAAGCCCCCGCCGGCGCCGGCCGCCGGGGACGGCGAGCTCCGGTGGCTCCGGCGGTGCGTGGAGGCGGCGGGTAAGGGCTTCGCCATCGGCGCGGGGCTCAAGGGTGGCCTCGCGCTCTTCTCCGTCCTCGTCCGCATCCGCAGCCGCCGGTCCCCCAGATCGAGGAAAGCGGGGGCGATGACCAACGAGGAGGCGGTGGTGCTGGCGCTGAAGGAGACGGTGAGGTACGGCCTGTTCCTGGGGACCTTCGCCGGCAGCTACGTCTCCGTCGACGAGTACATCGCCGCCGTCTGGGGGCGTAAGAGGTCAGTTCGCGGAACCAGCGCACCTGTAATACTAGCAGTTCCTAATTTCACGAAGGGGGCGGTGCTGAGCTGTGCTGTGGATTTGCTTCGTGCGGAGACGATGGGTGAACTGCTCTTGCGGTTATTCAAGTTGTTGATAGTTGGGGTTGGCTTCGGTTAATTGTGCACGCTAAGATAATAGATTGTGCTGTGTAGGTGACAACTAAACTCTAATTGGAGATAGTGATGTGTGAAGTGATGGGTTTGAGCAATTGTAGAAAAAAGAGAAGGAAACAAAATGGGTAGTGCAGCTCTGTTAATACTTTTTTAAGCATCTCTGTGAATAATTTTTAATGTTTATATAGTAAAACTTCTGCATCTTGCTGTCGATCACATTTAATGTTATTGTGGTGAGATGTTTTACTTTGATGCAATATAAAGAAGGGGACTGCATGCTAGTAGTCTTATGATTTATTGATGTCCCAGTACGCCTGCTTGCTCATCAACATTACACCTCAGAATGCATCTTGTTTCACTGCAGCTTTCATGCTATTTTTTTTATGAAGCACCATTTTCTGTTGGATAATGTGTGACTCTACACTCTTTTTTGCTTCAGAACAGCAAGGTGGAGGTCACTCTTAGCTGGGTTAATTGCTGGTCCTTCTATGCTCCTGACAGGACCAGGAACTCAACATACTAGTTTGGCTATATACATTCTCATGCGTGCAGCAGTACTTGCATCTCGTTGTGGAATAAAGAGCAAAAGATTCGGAAAGATCTGTAAACCTTTGACTTGGTCAAATGGTGATATCTTCCTTATGTGCCTTGCATCTGCACAAATTTTGTAAGTTCCCTTTCAGTTGTTTATGTTTAGGCTGTAGTGATTGTTTAGAAGTTAGAACTATTGCTAATTATATTTAAAGGTATGCCGTAAACGTAGTTGTTTGGGGCTGCTGAGCTCAGCATTGTGTAAGCAAAGCTTGGAACCAGTATCCCGTGCATATCACTGTTTTTTCTCTTTTGTTTATTTGGAAGTTGGAAAATATTGCTAACTATACTTAAATATATGCCATGAATGGAGTTGTTTGGATGTGTTGGGATCGGCATTGTTGTCAGCAAAGCTTGGAAACATTATGTCATACATAAAAAGTTTTTCCTTGTCATGGGCGAGTAATTAGTCAGTAATACATATACAGGAATTTCATGCTATAGTAGCATATGTAAATATGACCTTTCCCCCCTCCATTTTTTCTTATGCAGGTCAGCGTACATTTTAAAGCCGGACAGTTTGCCATCATCGTATAAATCATTTCTAAATAAGCAAGGTGGAAAAGATCTTACTATTTTGCAAGGTTTGAAGGATATAGTCAACCACACTGCTATCAGTAACTTAACGGGTATTGAGAAGTACTACAAATCTGTTGGTGTTGATATAAAGTTAGATCCAAACATGAAAGTGCCTTGCCCGGTAAGTATTAGATATCTGTTCTACATGAGCGGATTATCGAGTCGCCGTTCATCTATACTTCGAAATTTGACCTATTGAAGCATCCAATCCATAGGATCAGTTTTGTGGCATAGCGTTTCCCTGTGTCATAACTATTCATGGCTAATATGTTTTCGGAGAAAAAGAAAATAAAAAAAACACAATATCTGCTCTAGCCATGAAGACATTTGGGGTTTCCGTTCTTCTTTTACTATTAGCAGAACCAGAGTAAACACTGATTTGAAAACACTCCATAGTCCATACATGCCTCAGTCTGACTCCTTGTCTTTTTTTTTTTCAGATTGTGCATGGTAATCAATCATGTACAGGACATGTCTTTTCATTTTTGTTACAAGCATATGGAAGAGCAGTTCCTGTATATGTTCCTGTATACTTAGTTCCAGCACTAGTAGTTCATCGGCAGCATCTCATGAAAAGGTATACATATATGGTAATGCAATATTAGTGAGATGTTTGGTTGGTAATTGGTGCTGCCAAAAACCGTCAATACCATGCATCAGTTGAGCTTTTGATAGTTATGATTCACCTGAGAAGGGGAGCAGGCATAATTTGTGTAAACTATATCTATCTATGCATGCTGTCATGCTGCCTTACCATATTCCTTAAAAACGGATGCAATTTCTCTAACTGTTCTTTTTTTTTCTTTGGCTTCCATTACAACATGCAGTCCTTCCACAATTTTAGGGAAGAGTCTTCTAGGGACAGCAAGATCTAGCCTGTTCCTCTCAGTATACTGTGCATCTGCATGGTGAGTTCAAGATTTCTTACTTGCGCACTATATCATCGCTTTTCATATCCATGGTGTTTCATTCTCTTTTTCAGGGCTTGGACCTGCCTGCTCTTTAGAACCTTCCAGAGTGCAAATACCCCTCTTGTTATACTTGGCACGGTATGCAAAACAATTTTGCCACATAAACTCCGCATGTTTTCTTATGATGATACTAAATTGTTTCCATATGACAGTTTCCAGCAGGTCTGGCACTGTTTATCGAGAAGAAGAGCAGAAGAATTGAGATATCCCTGTACTGCCTTGCGAGAGCCATCGAGAGCTTCTTCACGTGCATGACCGATGCAGGACTGTGCCCACCAATACTGCAGATAAAGCGAGCCGATGTAGTTGTGTTCAGTGTAGCTACCTCAATTATTATGCATTGCTATGCACAGGAAAGAGAAGTATTCCGGTCCAAGTACCTGAATGTGCTCGACTGGGTATTTGGTGTGCCACCGCTGCTCGTCGATGAGGGTAAAAGTGGCTATCAACCAGAAGATGAAGCCAAAAAGTGCCAGTGATATGTTTTGTATCATCATGTGATTGTAGTGGTAGAGTAGACCCATTAGAAGATTTCTAAGCTTACAATGAGCCTTGTACAGGAGGCTCTTCGCAACAATCGGAATTTAGGGGGTATAGCAAAGTAGATTTATTCAATTGATTCATCACAACAGTGTGCTGGTCATTTTAATGACCATCATATGTATTGTAACTTAACGATCTCTACTAGTGCATGTAACTTGTGGTTCTCTCCGTTAAAATGAAGTTGTCGATTATGTTGTCTCCGAGGCCATAGCTATGGATGAAGGGAAGCTGGCTTTGGCCTAATTCAGGCCTGTTTCAAAGAGGTTGATTCTAGTATTTTATTTTTTGAAAGAAATTCAATGAGGTTGATTTTATTTTATTTGTTTGAAGAAATTCAAAGAGGTTGATCGCTCAACGGATTTTAGACCATTTTAGGATGTGTACGGGAGCGTGTGTACTGCTGCTATTAAAGATCTTTTAAATAGAAACCATATGCAGTATAGTAGCTGGGACTGGACCTTGCCAATAGTTTTTTTAGACCTTATTTAGGTAAAAATAGTCAAATGGACATGATTATGTTTTTTATGGATGGAATACAATGATCCTTTTTTTTCTTGATGAATTAATAAGGTTACCAAAGAAAGCAACTCGTTACAGCCGTTGCCGATCCGTAGCTTGATCTGAGCCGTCGAATTAAAGATTCAGCCATGACGAAAGAGGCCGGCTGGAGAGGCCAAAAAACAGGCATAGCGATGTCCACTTCGGGGCATTTGCGTCTTTGGGTTTGGCCCATTCCCCCATCCGCGTATGTTCTTCCTCCTTTCTTTCCTCCCCACCCTTTTCCAACCTCCCCAATCGCAACAGTTTCACTGCGCCAGTACAATTCCTGCCCCCGCACCGCCCGAGCCAAAGCCAGACAGGAACAGCGACAGGCCCTCGCGCCGATCGGTGTTGCCGGCGGGCAATGGGAGCTGGGCAGCGGCGGTGATGGGCGCGGCGAGCTCCAGGCTGGAGAAGGCGCTGGGCGAGCAGTTCCCCGAGGGCGAGCGCTACTTCGGCCTCGAGAACTTCGGCAACACCTGCTACTGCAACAGCGTCCTGCAGGTACGACGCCCCCGGGGCCTTCCTGAATCTCTCGGTTCCTGTCCGCGTCGCCGCCCCTCGAAAGGCCTGGGGGATTTGTTGCGTCTCCTCCGTGCGGGGGCGGTGTGGAGCGATGCGTGTTTTGCGAGATCGTAGCTCGGTGATTGCGCTCGTGTGATGCTTCCGTTGAAGATCGCGGGTTTGCGCCAGATTTTCCGAGTGGGGAATTTCTGTGATTGTCGAGTGATGATATGTTTCCTGGTTTAATTTTGTAGCATGATCATAGATCGTAATGTTTTGTGTGAACAGAGAGACTGGTTATTTGGTTTGACACCGGTGAATTAGGAAAACTCATGGTTTCTCTATGTGTTGAAATGCGTGTATAACATCACGGTAAGCTCCTCTCTTCATATAGATGTAGGAGTCATGCCTTGGATGTTGGATTATCATATGTGACTCTTCAGAAACATTTGTGTGACATCAGGTATCAGGGTGATTCGTTGTTTCTGTATGTGTGTAAGCATATTGGTAAGGCCCTTCGTTCAGATGTAGGGGTGTTGCCTTGGAAATGAGATTATTGTCAGAAACATTTGTTTGACATAGGGGGGTTGGGGTGGCTGATAGTTTCCTTATGTGTTAAGAATTTAAATGCACGAATAAGCATCATGGCAAAGCTCTCCATTCAGTTTAGGAGTGTTGCCTTGGACGCGAGACATTTTGGTCAGCGACATTTTGATAATGTGCAATCACTGCTTCCTGTTTCAGGCACTTTATTTTTGTGTTCCTTTCCGTGATCAATTGCTGGAGTACTATGCAAGCAATAAAAGCACCGGAGATGTTGAAGAGAACATGCTAACCTGCCTAGCTGATCTGTTCTCTCAGGTACTACTGCAGCTATCGGTTGTTGCAATTGTTATTCCATCCTCAACCTTTTTTTAAATGCCGCAGCATGTAGGAATCACTGGTAATGAAACATATTGAGTCTTGCGCCAAAGTGTAACAGATGTGTTATCATCGTGATTTGGACTGAATACCAAAGATGACTGCAATTGCTAATTAAATGCATGTGTATTGAATAGCATGGATTTCCTCCAAGAAATTTGCTAGTAAATCTGACAGTTTCTCATGAGATGCCTATAGTTATACTGAGTACTAGCTATCATAGTTTTTCGACTGAACTACTAGCTATTATAGTTGTTAATTCTGTCCTCCGTTAGAAATCACAAATATAATTGTTCCAAGTTTCTATGGTGGCTGTTGCATAAAGTTCTACATGCTAAATTAGTCCACAGCAATGAAACGCCAAGGTTGCCTTACATATCTGACCTTCTAAAAGGTGCAAGAGGAGCACACTAAAAAGGGCTCTAGTTGAGAGACCTGTACTATGTATGTTACTTGTTCAATATAGCATCTTCTGGTAACCTCTGTAAACCTCAACAATTTGGACTTCTAAGCAACAGATTGATGATTGTAATTTAACAAATCTAGACCCAGGATGGAAGTTTGTAGGACATGATCCATTGTGTCTTGGTTGATTGCTGTTTTTTCACGGATAGATTTGTGTTGGACTTTGTTCTGATAAGGGTATTCAGGCGTTCCTCAATTGCTTTGTTATTTTCCACTATCTTTCAAGTGTTAAATCTTTATAATGTTTTGGGCAATTCCTTTTCCCCTGATGGCTTTTATTAGTATGATCTAGTGAGCTGCTATTATTGGATACAAGTGACTATTGAGTGCTTTGACGAAGGAATTGATGATTTCTTGCAATGGCATAATTATCCTTTTCCCTTCCTTACAGATCAGTAATCAGAAGAAGAAAACCGGAGTCATTGCTCCTAAGCGTTTTATACAACGATTGAAGAAACAGAATGAAATTTTCCGCAGTTATATGCATCAGGTAATACATTTAGCTAGTGGCATCTGTCTATATGTATTCCACAGATTTGCGTACTATGATGTGCTATTTGCTGATCAACTTTTGATGTATTGTGCACTGGCCCTCTGAGATAGTTTATTAAATATAAATGCAGTTTTCTTCCATGAAGTGCTGTAGTTTTGCCGAAGTTTCTTGTTTCAGTTTTTATGTGAAATGATGCAACGCTGAATTTGAGGTTTCTGTATTCACTACCATGCAATATGAGGAAATCATGAGGGCTAGTTGTTGAAACAACTTCACTTCCTATTAAAATATGCTCTTTTTAAAAACATTTATACAGATATGTTTGTTTCATTATTGCAATGAGACTTTAGTTCACTTCCAAAGATTATGCCATTTACATGTTTTTTAATAGTAGTTGTGTAACCTTTATCTTTTTTTTTGTATAGAATGATCTCAACACTGCTGTAATTTACAGGATGCTCACGAGTTTCTGAATTTTTTACTGAATGAGCTCGTTGACATTCTAGAGAAGGAACATAATGCTGCAAGAGAATCCCTTCAAAATCTCTCATTGCAAAAGAATACCAATGGCCCTATTAATGGCCTACCCAATGGCTGTCACAAGGAATCAGCTGCTACATGGGTCCATAAATGCTTCCAGGTGAGATTTCATTCATTATTTACAGCATGCTTTTGTGTGCATAACTATGGCATGTGTGTAAACTCTAGATTATGTTTGTTACAATCTTGGAGATGAGCCTGTTATTCTTTTTTTTTTCTGTAGGGAATATTGACTAATGAGACAAGATGTCTGAGATGTGAAACTGTGACTGATAGAGATGAAACATTTTTTGACCTGAGCTTGGACATTGAACAGAATAGTTCAATCACCAGCTGTCTTAAGAACTTCAGCTCGACAGAGACTTTGAATGCTGAGGATAAGTTCTTCTGTGACAAATGTTGCAGGTGTGTTGTTCCCATCCCATCCCCTTTGATTGCCCATAGTTTCCCCATGCGAACATTGATTCTGTAGAATATCATTTGAGGCAAGTGGCTGTGTAGCTGTTGGCCTTGCTTGTTTTGCCCCATTTTTGTACGTGTATTTGAAAATCTACTGTAAATCACTCAATTTCTCATGTAGAACTTCTGAGCTAATGGTGTGGTTGTCCCTTGACTGTGAGACGTTGTCTTTTGCTTTTATCTTTCATAAGTGATATTTACATATCGTATTTGATACACCAGTTTTGCAATTCTATATATTTCTACGATAAAAAAACTGTTCTTCTCTTCAGTTTACAGGAAGCTCAGAAAAGAATGAAGATAAAGAAACCACCAAACATCCTGGTAATTCATCTCAAGCGTTTCAAGTATATTGAGCAGCTTCAGCGCTACAAGAAGCTGTCATATCGAGTGGTTTTCCCTTTGGAGCTTAAACTTCTCAACACTGTTGACAACTCAGACTTGGAATACTCCCTTTTTGCTGTGGTAGTTCATGTTGGGAGTGGGCCAAATCATGGCCACTATATCAGCTTGGTTAAGAGCCACAATCATTGGTTATTCTTCGATGATGAGAATGTTGAGATGACTGACGAGTCCATGGTACAGGCATTCTTTGGCTCACCACAAGAGTTCAGTGGCAACACTGATAATGGCTACATTCTCTTCTATGAAAGCCTAGCAGAAAAAAGTTGATGTGCTTCTGATACCATGTGATTAGTTATATATTTTTCGTTTCCTTCCAACGCTTCTTTCGCCTGATGATATAGGATATGCAGTGCAAAGTAAAAAACCAGAATAAGCAGAATGTGAGAGGTTGCAATCAACTATTGGCAATAAAACAAGTTTCCTGGGAGGGATATAGGCTATATGTGCAGATGCCCACTAGTTTGTAGTTCCTATTTCTTTCATGTAGTTCTTTGCATACAAGCTGTATCAATTCCAGAATAATGTTTGTTGAAAGCTTTTATAGTCATGTAAAGGGATGCTATCTTGAAAGCCTTTTGGCTGAAGGTAAAAATTTTGTTTCTGATATATTTAAAAAAAATCTTACACTGATTCTCATGGGATCCTCAACTGCTTTTCTTTCCTGTGTATGCTGTTTGTAAAATCTTGTGCAGTTTAAGGATTGCTTACTTACGTACTGCTCCTTTGCCAAGCAAGATATTTCCCTGGTTGGAAAGCTTGGTGAGCTCAATAACTAGATACTTGATTTAATTCTGAATGCAATAAACATATTTTGCCCTCTGTATCTGATGATAAGATGCCCAAGCCGAATGGAGTTCCTAAGTCTAGGCATGTTAAAAAGGCATAATGCTGCGATTGCAGTTTGTATCATGTTTACTCTTCGCTTGCAAAATTACTGTCAATTTGGCTTAACTGACAAGTGACAAATGCTGTTCCTGAAGCTAAAGACCAGTTTTTATTATAGACGGAAAATGCATTGATCTTAGCCTATTACACTGGCTCTTTTACAAACAGGACTCTAAAGAAAAAAAAGATTACAAAGAAGTTGTCCAAACTCCTAATCATCTTCCTCGAAGCCTTCAGAGATCCGTTTGTCGCCGCCGTCGAAGCCGCTTCCCAATCATCGTCGGGCACCAGAGACAATCTCCACAAGGTGGAGGCCGCAGAGGAGAGCTTACTTCTAGGCGAATCAGCCGAGTACACTGCCTCCCAGGCGCATCGGCCAACTCCAGTACCCACGACGCATCCATCGAAACCATCGCCAGCAACCCGAGCAAAGCTCAGATTTTCGCCAAAGATCATCTTCCTCGAGATTAACAGGGTCAACAACATCATCACCTGAAGAAGACGACGATGCGCCGGCCCTCGACTCCTGGACACGTCTCCCCAGCCTCTCCGTTGACGTCGGAGTAGATCGCCATCGGAGAACGAAAGAAACTGGGAGAAATTATTCCTCTGCAACGCCGTCGCTTCCGCATCGCTGTCGCCGTCAGGAAAACCAAGCCACAGAGGAGTCACGCTCCTCCGTCAAAACCTGACTCCACCGCCGATCATCGGCGGCGAGCAAACTCTAGATCTAAATGGACTCGATCTACTAAAAGATGGACCCCCGCTTGTGACAACCCCATCCGAGATAATTCCGTACTATCGCCTAAACCACTCCATTTGGTCATTAAGCGATAATAAAGAATCATCCCGTTGAGTGTTGCCGGGTCAAAGCCCGGTAAATCACTTGAAACACACAGAGAGGATCGAACGTATACATTAAAACTCCCACGAAAGAGAGTCCAGAGTGCCTTACAAATTAAAACAATTCTTCCCCGTAGGGTCTAGTATTACAAACCATGGTTCTTGACATGAAAGTAAATGGTTCAGAGTTTATTAAAACAGCGGAATTAACTAAACGGTACGATAAGCATCATAGGAGGCCGTCCATGATGCAATCACTCATCATCATCCACCCATTCCAGCTCCCAGCCGGGTGGAAGCTCTCCAGGCCACACATCACATGCATTACCTGGAAACAACATTTAAAAAGCAAGGCTGAGTATACTAATACTCAGCAAGACTTACCCGTCCAAAATAAAAGACTTTACCTTTAATCATGCAAGGCTTTTGGCTAGTGGGTTTGTTTTGCCAAAAAGCTACTAAGTAGTGAATCCTTACTTTCACATTTTAGCTCAAGTTCTAGTAAAAGTAATCATTACTAGATAAGCAACTATTGCAATCATGAGTTGTACAAAACAATTAATCAAGTAACAATATTCACAAGTTCTAGATTAAGTAGTCTCAGATAACGGTGAGAGACCGACAATCGATTGATTTAAACCTTGCAAGGTAGACCTAAACACACGGGAGGTATCCTCACTAAGAGTTCACCAACCAGGCGGTTCCCGTCATTCTTCGGTTTGGGAATAATAGCTCACAGTCTTAAGTACAAGGTTTATCTGGGCTACGCCACCAAGGTCACCCAGCCTCACGCATGTACTCAGGTGGCGAGCCCGGGGCCGCAACCCTAAGATTAGTGATAGTAAAATCCCGTATCGCCTCATTTAGGTACTAGGCTTACCGTGCCCATTTCCGACAAGTGCTTAGTACGTTCAAACACTTAACCAACGAAGCCACTGGACCGGAGCCCAAATCCCATGCTCTTACCACATGAGCAATCCATTAATAAATATGGTGATTCCATCAAGGAGATCCTATTCTCGCGAGTGACGAACATCACTCGACTTGTACCGGATCCTTAGAGCATAGCCACTAGCGACCTAGCATACTAGTAAAAGATCATATGTACTTAAGGATCATGCAACTAGGGTTTCAATTCAACTCCTGAACGTAAATGCACATAAAATAACAACGATAAATTCAGAAGTTTAAATGAAACACATAGGTTAATGATTAAACCGGGGCTTGCCTTCGTCAGCACAAGCAGTCACACAAACTTCCGGACTTTGGTCCGGGTCTTGATCTACAGACACGTAGTGCACGTCTCCTCCTGCTCCCTCGTCCTCGTCAGCCGGTACGAGCGTGTAGCTACCGTCGGGAACTTCTACACGGAGGATGCAATGCAGCAGTTAGGGGTGTAGTTAATTTAATTTAATCAAAACAGCAACAAACAGTCCACAAGGAGCATATGGTTGACCATATTCACCTTGACAACAATATTTATCATTTTTCCTTTTAAAGATTATTATGAAGGCTTATTTATTCTTCTCTTTATGGTGATTGTGCACACATCTAAAATAAATAATTAACTTAATTGCACAAACAGCAAGGAGGGGGTTTTCAACTCTTAATTCATTCTCCCAACACATCCATAGGGTTCAAGATCATAAAAGAAAAGGTTTTCCCATTAATTCACTATCAAGCCTATAATGGTTTCTCCACTTTTATTCAAAAAAAAGCTTTATAAAAAGACAAAGATGAAGCTCACTGAGCTCACTAACCTATTTCAAAGTCACTGAACAGCAAACACACATAAAGGAGTTATGAAAGTAAATACACCAAAAATGACATTTCTAGCCAGCATAAATGAGATAAATGCACATAAAAATAAATACAACACTTCTGGATCCAAACTTTCTCCTACACCATATCTGGTCTAAAACAAGCCTAGGAAACCAACAAACACATCCCTAGCTATTATAAATCTTGAACTACACATTTATGATTAGAAACAAGCATAAATCAGGAATAATAATTTATAACAGTCCAAAAATCATGATTAATTCATTAAAGGTGTATTTAGACATTATATGACTATTACCAGAAGTAGAGATTAAAAATATATTTACTTTTTGCTACAAAAAATCTTAAAGGAAGAAAAGCATTAATACAAGATAAATCATAATAAAAGATTTACTCAGTAACTTTGTGCCAATTTTTGCACAGAGCCTACACATACTAGTACTCACAACATATACAAAAATGAGCTCATGAACATGTGTATATTTTGCAGTACAACAGATCTAGGTTAAAAGGATTTCAATTTTGCATGCAAAAATTATCACACAAAAGTATATACAACCTTTACAAAAGTTGTAGTGCTCTTCACAGGGAAACTAACAAAATTGGTTTCACATTTTTATTATTTTTTTGTGAATTTCTAGGGATTTTACAAGATCTGGCCAAAACACACTAAAAGGGGAACAATCTATTTACACACAGGCCCTCAGAAACTTTTGAGCTTCACAACAATGCCCTCGACTATAACACACAGGCCCCTGCACAAGAGAACCTTCACACAGGTGCCCTCCGGCGGCGGAGGCGAGCTCGCCGCCGGCGATGTGGGACCGGAGCTGGCAAACAAATGAGCCCGGGCTGCGATTGGGCTCACCCCTGACCAATTGGCGGTGAAGGCTCGGCCGGAGACGTCGCCGGCGAGCGGCGGCGGCGGAGCAGTGGCGGCACGGCCGCGGGTGCTCGAAATCCGGCGAGGTGAGGGGCTGCGCTAGGCAATGTGCGGCGCAGGAGGCTCCATGATGTCCTAGGGGAGGGGCTAGGAGGGTTGAAAGGCGTCGGGAGCGAGCGGAGCAGTGAGCTCGCCGGTGGCGGCAATGGTGGCGGCGGCGCTCGGTGCTCCCGCGCGAGGAGGAGCAGCGGTTTAAATAGCTGCGCGTGCCGTGGAGAAGGGGTCACGAAGTCGTCGAAGCACAGTAGGTCGTGGCATGGGGCACGGCATGGGCCAGGAGGGGCGTGGCGACGTGCATCACCGGCGGCCCAATGGCGAGCGGCGGGCGGCGGCCGGTGTGCGAGCACCACGTGGCCAGGACAGGGGGCCCACAGACGTCATGCACAGGAGCACCACAGTGCGGCTTACGGACCAACGGTCACTGGCCTGCCTCGACGTCCGTGTACGGCGAGTACGGCGGCGGGCCGACGCGGCCGTGCGCGACGTCGCGCGCACGCGGGGTCCTGGGGCGTTCCGGTGCACAATAGTTTGATGTAACACTGTTTGACTGCCATTTTCTCCAAATTTTGTAACATAAGTGGACCAAGTGGTAATAAGGAAAGTTGTAGATCTCTGATCCCTCGACAACTTCTACAAAGGCTGTATGGTGTTTTTCTCCACCAATTTTGCAGGAAAAGCATGCCAACTTGCAGATTTTCTGGGCGCCGATGAATAGTAACTGATGGCGTTGACCAAGCTTTTTCACACATTTACACTTCGAATTGGCAATGCCACTCAACATGAAAGTTGTGTGCGTCGACAAACTGCACAACTTTTACATTGGGAGAAATTGAAGTGTTTAGGTGAAATTTGGAGAACGCGGCAAAAGTTCTCGGGTGGCATAGGAAGGTCAAGGGTATTAAGTGGGTCTTTGACTAGGGTTTTGACCAAGCTTGACCAAAGTTGACCAAGGTGGGTCATTAGGGGTTGTTGGTTGGGTTTTCGAGGTGATGGCCCAGGTTGACCCCTGTTTGACCAAAGTCAACTGGTTTGACCGGATCATTAGGGTTAAAGAACTTTAATGAAAACCTGGGGCGTCACACCGCTCCCCTTGCCACCAGCTGGGAGGCCGGGGACGAGGAAGAACGGGGGCCAGAGACGGACGGCGGCGGCTGCGCAAGCAGGCGGTGGTGGCGGCAGTTCCGCCCGTGTCGCCCGTGGGGGCGACGCGGGGGACAGGAGAGAGAGAAGCGTTATCCCGCCTGCGATTCCTAGGCTCTGCTCGAACCAATAATTCACCGAAGCCACGGGCGACGGCGGTAGACACGGCATAGTTGTTTTTCTTCGTAGGGGCCGAACGATCTCGATGGGAGCATACAGTAACAGGCTGATAGGTGACAGTCGATCCGAGTTGGGTTGGTTTTCAGCCTACCAGGATCGACTTGGGTTGGTTTTCAGCCTACCAGCCAGCAGTAGTTTCGTCTCACATCAAATCTCACAGCGAATCAGCACCAACCATCAGAAAGCATCCGAACAAGAGGTTACCACCAGTTGCGGCTACTGAGCTGCCAAAGGACGATATCACAATCCACCATTCCACCGTCCCGGGGGAGGCAGCTGGAGGATTTTTTTTAATTTTAACTTTTTTTTAAATTTTATTTTAAAAATAACACCACCGAAATTTTATTTGCAGATCTAACCCGTTTGCCCGCGCCAGCCCACGTGGCGCGGCAGGCCCACTTTGCCGGGCCACATGCAGCGGCGCGGCAGGCCCGCTACGCTGGCACGGTGGGCTGACGAGGCTTCCTTCTGCCGCGCCACATGCATCGGCGCGGCAACGTGATCGTGCCGCGCCATGTTGGCAGGCGTGGCAGGAGGTTCCCAATCAAATTTTATCAACTTTGAACAATCGAAATAAAATAATATTTGAACTTTAAATGTTACAAAATTTGACATGCACGTTATATAAGATACGAACATTCCATTTTATTAACACATACAACACTAAGTGTTACATATTTTAAAAATTTTAATTTCAAAGTAGGCTATATATTATCCATATATCCCACTTAGGGCTCTCGTTAAATAGTTATCTATCTAGGATGATACCAATTAAATATCATTTAAATGTTGATTGTCACGAAACTTGTCATGCACATTGTATAAGGTGTAAAGTTCTCATTTTAATAACATGTAAAGAGTCAAGTGCTACATATTTTGAATTACATAATTTCAAAGTAAGCTGTGTATTATCCTATTATCCGACTTAGGTTCTTGTTAAATGGTTATCTACTTAGCAGAACCTTAATTAAATATCTTTTAAACTTTGAATGTCACAAAATTTGCTATGCACATTGTATAAGATGTAAAGATCTCATTTTATTTACATGTAAAAAGTCAAGTGCTACATATTTTGAATTACATAATTTCAAATATGTATTATTTGATGGTGTCGCGCCAACTTGGTTACGTGACAGGAGTACTTCAGTTATTTTTTTTTTGAAATAAAAGGAGTACTTCAGTTATACTTATCAATTTTGAACGATATAAATAAAATAGTATTTGAATTTTAAATGTTACGAAACTTGACATGCACGATATATAAGATCTAAACGTTCTATTTTAGCAATATGTACAAGACCAAGTATTACATATTTAAAAAAATTTAATTCCAAAGTAGCTTATATATTATCCATATATCTCACTTAGGACTCTCGTTAACTGATTATCTACTTAGGATAATCTCAATTATATAGCATTTAAATATTGAATGTCATGAAACTTAACAACAAAGTTAATTTTTTTAACACTTACATATTTTTCAAGGAGATAAAGAAATACTATATAGCTTATTTTAAAATTATGTATATCAAAAATATGTAGTACTTTGTTTTTTACGTGTAAATAAAATGAGATCTTTACACCTTATACAATATGCATGACAAGTTTTGTAACATTCAAAGTTTAAAATATATTTAATTAAGATTCTCCAGATAACCATTTAAAAAGAGCCTTAAGTTGAAATTATATAATTCAAAATATGTAGCACTTAACTCTTTACAGTTATTAAAATGAGATCTTTACACCTAATACAATGTGCATGACAAGTTTCGTGATAATCAATATTTAAATGATATTTAATTGGTATCATCCTAGATAGATAATCATTCAACGAGAGCCCTAAGTGGAATATAGGGATAATACATAGCTTAATTTGAAATTATGTAATTCAAAATATGTAGCACTTGACTTTTTACATGTAAATAAAATGAGATCTTTACATCTTATACAATGTGCATAGCAAGTTTTGTGACATTCAAAGTTTAAAAAATATTTAATTAAGGTTCTCCTATGTAGATAATCATTTAACAAGAACCTAAGTCAGATGATAGGATAATACACAGCTTACTTTGAAATTATGCAATTCAAAATATGTAGCACTTGACTCTTTACATGTTATTAAAATGAGAACTTTACACATTATACAATGTGCATAACAAATTTCGTGACAATCAATATTTAAATGATATTTAATTGGTATCATCCTAAATAGATAACTATTTAACGAGAGCCCTAAGTGAGATATAGGGATAATACATAGCCTACTTTGAAATTAAAATTTTTAAAATATGTAACACTTAGTGTTGTATGTGTTACTAAAATGGAATGTTCATATCTTATATAACGTGCATGTCAAATTTTATAACATTTAAAGTTTAAATATTATTTTATTTCGATTGTTCAAAGTTGATGAAATTTAATTGGGAACCTCCTGCCATGCCAGCCAACAGGGCGCGACACGATCAAGTTGCTGCGCCGATGCATGTGGCGCGGCAGGAAGAAGCCTCGTCAGCCCACCGTACCAGCGTGGCGGGCCTGCCGCGCCGTTGCATGTGGCGCGGCAAAGTGGACCGGTCGCGCCACGTGGGCCGGCACGGGCAAACGGGTTAGATCTGCAAATAAAATTTCGGTAGTGTTATTTTTAAAATAAATTTAAAAAAAAGGTTAAAATTAAAAAAAAATCCGCAGCTGGACACGGCGGCGTGTAAAACTGGCGCTCCGTACGTTTACAGCGACAAGCCGACCGGTGTGGACGCCAGACGCCGGACGAGCGCCGCCGTGTCCTCCGCAGCACCGGAGGAGTCGGCATCCGAGACTGGAATACGCCTGATCAAGCGAAAGTAACTCGTGGGTTATTCAAAGAATCCTTCGTTCTCAAAATCTTTTTCGACAATCTGATGCTCTCTGGGAAAGGTGCGCGTGTGGCCGCAAAGCGATTGTTTTATCAGGTGTTGGTTTCTTTCAACCATGGTATTAATTCCCAGCATTTTTGAAATGTAAATGGTGGAAAACTGAATCCGGTGCTTGAGGGGGAAACGGTCATTGACTACTAAACGCTCGTTCGGTTACATAAGATTCGTTCCGGGTCGGGAATATAAGATATAATAAAAGATTTCTAAAAATACAACTATTGTTTAAAAAATGATGGAAACAACTAGAGATTATTATTCCGGTCGGAAATTAAAGTATTCACAAAACGTACATTAAGAGACCGAGATAAAATCCACACCTCTCTATTAATGGATTGATTCTGATGTCATGTTGTACCTATCATGAATAAATTAATTATCAATTTGAAAAAAATCTCATTTTTTATATTTATCATAATTTTTTGTTATATGTATCATTCCCAATCGAATTTCATGTAACGGAACGAGTCCTGAAGCCAACGGTAGCAGCAGACGTTTGTTCATCTGCTAGTGTCTACTAGACGAACCGGCGACGGCGGTAAAAATATAAATAATCTGAGTTTTCTACGCATGAATTGATTTAGTTTAGAACGTGGTTTGCGACGCTTTCGCGATCGCGAGCCACATGCTCGATCGCAGGTACGGAAGAGAAAAAGAAACACGCCAAAGGATTCCTGCCGCCGTGCCTCGTGCGGCCATCCTGGCCGGCCGGTCCCCAAATGATTGTTGCACTTAACGGCGGCGCGACGGCGACGGACAACGACTGCGGGCTGCAGCG
This sequence comes from Cenchrus fungigraminus, assembly GCA_036936925.1. Lineage (NCBI taxonomy): Eukaryota > Viridiplantae > Streptophyta > Magnoliopsida > Poales > Poaceae > Cenchrus > Cenchrus fungigraminus. The sequence continues at coordinate 132,651,911 of CM072777.1, forward strand.
GCTGGCCGGCACGCACGAGTGGCACGACCCTCCGTTGTCCGCGCTGAACGCTCCCGACAGATCGGAATCGGGGTCTCATCAGTCCTGATGTGACTTTTGCAGCCAGAAGCTCCTTCTGCCTCCATTTGAGTGAGCTGAAATGCGTAATCTCGCAGAGATATTATTGAGGTAATTAAATTTCCTGTGGCAAAATAGTTAAACTTATCTCTGAACTTTTACAATTTTTACACATGGGTCAACTTCGTCTCTCAAATCTTGAAAAGTCCAATTTAGTCTTCCAACTTCAGTTTCCGAGTTCAATTCCATCCCTCATATGAGCTGGACAGCCAAGTAGACATTCTACATCACCTGACCACTTGTCCCACTATAGCAAATGTCCTATATACCATTCTTTCATTTTGTGTCATCCCTCTTGCTTACGTGACCGGAAAGGGGCAGGAACATGTACTCTACACCATCCAGGTGCAACAGTGTCCTCCAATGGCTGCAACAGTGATGCTGCGAGCGTAGGGAAGCCACAAGCTCCTCAGGCGCTCAGGTTAATTCTAATTTGAGGAAAGATTATTGCATACAGTAAATCTTCATCTTTACCTGTTAACATTGATCTTGTGTTGACCACTAACACCATCAGTGCTAATGATTTGGAGCCGGAGCGCTACGGTCTACGGTGGAGAAGGAAAATATAAGGGGGTGACTGTGCGGATAAAAGAGATAAGAGACTGACACCAATAGTTACAGAGAAGAAAAGGAAGAGGGGGTACTTTGGCCTTTTGCCTATGTTGGATGATGTGGCGCACGTGCATGGAGGTCCAGGTTGGATGAAGGATAAGATTGAACTGAAAATAGAAGTTGGAGGACTAAATTGGTTCATTTAAGAGTTGAGAGACAGGGTTGACCCAAGACAAAAGTTTGAGGACGAATTTGGCTATTTGCCATTTCACATTGGCTTCAAGAGTCGGGGAAACTCGTTGCCAAACCATAATGCATTCCTTCAGCATCCACCGATCAAAACAGCTCGATGTGTGTACTCACTGCGACTTGGTTGAAGTTTTTCCCTTCCACTGGCGAAGTGACTTGGCAAGTATGTTTGCTTGGTTGGTGACGAAGCCAGTGAATTTTGAGTAGTTTCCATGTGGCACGCGTGTGCCGGTGCATGGTGGAGTGCTTGAGGTGAAGGCGATGGTCGAATATGATCGGATACCCTATCCGATCTCATTGGCATCTCGACAAAGCTCAGCGGGTCCCTCCTTAAGATCCCAGCCCGGTACTAGTTCTCGTGCCTTCCCTCTTGAGTCTCCAACGAGGATCGAGCGATAGACTTACACTGCACCCCCTTGTTGACTCCACTTGCTCTGTCTCCCACAGCCTCAGTGGAGGCAGTTAATGATGAGGACATCCTCCACTATTACTCGTTGGCAAAGACACAACATGGCTGTACTCAATTGTAGTTGGGTGGCGACTGTGTGAGACTCATAATCCCACCTTGTTTAGTTTGGGAGGAGGAAGCAACCTTAAAAGGGAGAGCCACCCTTCCCCGTCGGACTAGTCTTTTGGGGATGATTGAGCCTTTCCCCGAGGGGTGCACCGGAGTGCGGTGCTAAGATTGCAGAGGAGTATGGTGTTAAGATTGCCGAGGCGCAACAAGAGACCCTAGTGGTGTTGTAGCCAGATCGATGTGTCGAAATTCTGCTGCTGGTGCTAAGATTGCGAGATTCGGGGAATCCAGATCGGTGTGTCGGGCTTCCATCCAACCCCACCTGGACCGGACTTTCCATCCAATCATTTGGTATCAAAGTCGGAGTGCGGTGCTAAGATTGCGGGATTCGGGGAATCCGGATCGGATCGGTGTGTTGGGCTTTCCATTCAACCCCACGAAGACCACCAATTATGTTGATGTGCTAAGATTGCGGGATTCGGGGAATCCGGATCGGATCGGTGCCTCCTACTTCTTGTATTTTCGTAGAATTTTGATTAAGCGGGCTCGATGTGATAGCATCGTCCTTTGTAACGATCAAGACTGGTAAGTCCATCAGTCCAAACGCTTCCATTCAACCCCACGAAGACCACAGATTTTGTTGATCTGATGTGAGCACTATGAGGATGATCAATCATTTAAGAGATGCTCTCTCAACATAAAGAACATGTTTTCAAGTATAACATTGTTTAAAAAATAATTTCATCATGAAATCATCTTAATGTTTCTACTTTCAAATTTGACATACTCTTTAAATTTTATTTAAAAATTTATATACGCCGCAGTTGCAAGGTGGACCAAGCTGGGACGGCAAGACTATACCAAAATATCCTGAATTTTGAGTATCAGGCATGTGGCACGTGCGCCGGCGCAACGATGGAGATACCCTCCGATCTCGTTGGCATCGCGACAACCCTGGTAGGTCCCACCCACCTATTCGCCGCCCGATCCGGTACTAGTACTACTAGTTCCATTCCCTTCCCTCCCGAGTCTCCCGGGGAGGACATCGTCGACTCCGCCCGCTCTCGCTCGCGCTGTTCCCCCACGGCCCCAGAGGAGGCAGGCAGCCGGCGAAGCACGCCGCCGCGGAGAAATGGCAAGTACCAGCAAGGATTCCCTGCTTCCCTCCCGCCGTCTCTCGCTTCCCGCTTTCTCCGCGCGGCCTGTCGAGTGTTGACTCCCTCCTGCCATTTCGTTTTCCCAGGATTTCAAGGGGTTCTGGGAGTCCAGATTCGGGGGCAAGAAGGAGCCGGAGCAGAATGGGCACGCCAACGGAGAAAGCAACGGGAGCGCCCCGAAGAGGACCGCCGATTTGGCGGTCTACGAGCAGTTCGAGCAGCAGGTGCGTACTTTGTTGTGATCCACTTCGGTGCCCCGATGCATGCATGCGTGTGCTGCTCGCTGGTTCTGGTGCATTGATCCCTGATGCGATCTCATTTCAGGCCAGGCAGACACAGGTCCGAGCCGCCGCGATCCGCGATGGGAATGCTGATGTCATGTGAGCACTCTGGATTGCCTTACTCTGCACTTTCGGTGCTGCGATCTTCAAGCATTGTGTCTCTGATGCTGCATGTAATGCGGGGTTGCTGAAACAGATCTTGAGCTGTAGTTTTGGGCAATAACTGTAGTGTCTTAGTGAGGGCACTGATTTTCTCAGAATGTTTCTGCTGGTATGGGCAGAGCGATATATCCGTGATTTTAGTTGACCAACTGATATAGATAGCCAGTGGGGGTACAGACTCAGTCCAATTTTGGTTGGTTTGTTGAATGCAAGCATCACGCGACAAACATAGTTCAAAGGGGAATGAAAGATTGTGGTCCCTTGCCCAGTTGCCTTACTGTTTGGTAATTTCACACTCCACACTGTCCGGATTGACCTTTAGAACATGCACTTATCTGGTGATGTATAGCAGATTTTCAAGAACCTTTTCAATTTAACTGGGAAGGGGGTAATTTCCTGCAGGAGTTTGTGCTGAAATGTATTATCTAGTAACCAATTTAATTGGTTCCTACTTTGGTGATGCTAAAATGTATTAGCCAAGGGAATAATTCGAAATGATATAATTATGACGATGCTTGCTAAGCAGAACTAGCTAATATGGAAGTGTTAAGTTTCTACTTTCTGAAGTTTTATTCAATTGATCGTGTGGTATCTCACTATTATTATGTCTGAAATGATGCTTTCTCACGGATATCTTACTGAACATCACACTTTTGGAGGTGACTTTTGCAGCCAGAAGCCCCTTCTGCCTCCATTTGAGTCAGCTGAAATGCGTAATCTCGCAGAGACATTATTGAGGTAATCAAACTTTGCATTGGCTTCAAGAATCAGGGAAGGCATCATTAGCTGCTGAAATATTTTAACCTGTCATTTGACCTTCTTTCAGGGATATTATTCGTGGGAGTCCAGATGTGAAATGGGAGAGCATCAAAGGACTAGAGACTGCAAAACGCCTTCTAAAAGAGGCGGTTGTCATGCCCATAAAGTACCCAAAGTAAGTTAGCTATTTCACTGAAAGAAAAATATTTCTAAAGGGTAATGTTAGTCTCTCATGAAAATTTTTACAAATGTTCACCCATGGCTGCTGGGAAGCAGTGGTGAAGATATGCTATTCTTGCTTTCTTTTGTCTAAACTTCTACTTTTTAAATGTGAATCAAATTTAGTAAATAATATTTATAACAATGCAAATGCATATGAATGAGCACCAATCTTTCTTTCTGTTTTCACTATTTATCCATTTACTGTCTGTCCTATTTTCAGATACTTCACTGGTCTCCTTTCTCCATGGAAAGGCATCTTACTTTTTGGACCTCCAGGGACAGGAAAGGTTTGTCATGAATACGTCTAATACGATAACCATGTAAATTTGTGTGATTCATATGGCGAGGTTATGCTTTTTTTCCCTTACATATTTAGTGATAGTTCTGTGGTTTAGAGTTTCACTGTTTGTTGATCCATTGGTATATATTATCATGCACTTATGCTATTGTACTGTTGCTATTGTAGACAATGTTGGCAAAAGCGGTTGCTACTGAGTGCAAAACCACCTTCTTCAACATTTCAGCATCATCAATTGTCAGCAAATGGCGTGGTATGGTTTCTTGACACCACCCCAGACCCAACTTATGATTCTACCTTTTCTTCCCCCTCATTTCTTCACATTCTCGTTTGTCCCTTTAACCTACATAATTCAACTTTCAGCTCTAAGTTGAGAACACATAACTTATGTATTGTTGCAGTGCAATTATTTAATGCTAACACACTTTGTTTTGTGAGGTGAAATCTAATGTATTTTATGCAAGTACAGGAGATTCAGAGAAGCTTGTCAAAGTTCTGTTTGAGCTTGCTAGGCATCACGCACCATCCACAATATTTCTTGATGAAATAGATGCCATTATCAGCCAGCGTGGTGAAGCTCGTAGTGAGCATGAAGCTAGTCGTCGTTTGAAGACTGAACTACTTATTCAGGTTTCTACTTATAGAGTAGCTAGCCTAGATTTGCAATACCCGCTTTCTTATTTGATGTTTTTCCTTATATGTCAATGTCAATGACTATTGCAGATGGATGGCTTGACAAAGACAAACGACTTGGTATTTGTCCTTGCAGCTACAAATTTACCATGGGAATTGGATGCTGCTATGCTGCGCCGGCTTGAGAAGCGGGTGCGTCTACTGTTTAGTAGCGCATTTACATTATTCTGTAAATCTGTTGACAAATGGATTGATCTCACCTCTGTTTCTGTCTTTCTTCATCAGATTCTTGTACCGCTTCCTGAAGCTGAAGCAAGGCAAGCAATGTTTGAGGAACTTCTGCCAGAAACTACCTCAAAGCTAGAGGTCCCGTACGACGTATTAGTTGAAAAGACAGACGGTTACTCTGGTTCAGATATTCGGCTTGTGTGCAAAGAAGCTGCCATGCAACCACTGAGACGTCTCATGTCAATTCTTGAAGCCAGCAATGAGTTAGTGCCAGAGGAAGGTTAGTTTTAGTTCTTTTGTCATTTTTACTGCAATTTATCCTGCATTGGCTAAGAACCAAAATATATATTCTTGAGTTCCACCTATTATAATCAACATACCTCATATATCTGTGATACTTTCTGGATGTGCAGAACTGCCTGAGGTTGGTCCTCTGAAACCTGAAGATATCGAGATTGCTTTAAGGAACACTAGGCCATCTGCTCATCTCCATGCACATCGCTATGAAAAGTTCAACCAGGACTATGGAAGCCAGGTTCTTTGCTCAGAGCAAGCTTGATCAGGTAAGGTTTGCACGAAATCTGCCCAACCCAAACTTGCGCTAAACAAAAATTATTATTCCCTTTTCCTTTCTTAAAGTGTGATCTCCTACAGATTGCCATGGAACTGGAAGGGCTGCCCCTGAACATGATGTACATCAGTTTGTTTGCAAATGGTTGCATCAGTAACTAAGCTCCTTGGTAGATTGCAATTCGCCCAACGTTGGCTGAATTGTGAAGTTGCTGGCAGTGGCAGCGCTGGTCATATGTTTCTGGGGGACTTTTTAGCCAGGCTGAGATCTTTTGCGAAACCTTACATCAAAAAATTGATTCGTTGTAGTTTCTTCCCTACTTTTTGGCCTGGTTGTATCTTTTTTCCCTACTTTCTTGTTTCTCTTTAGGCTTTTGTAGTTTCTTCTCACTGTTTTCCTTTCCTGTTTTGTGTTTTCCCTGGACATCTTTTTAATATAATATATATCCAGTAGGGGCCTTGCCCCTACCTTTTCTTTCAAAAAAGAAAAAATAATGATTCATCGTTTACTCATATGTCGGAATAAATGTTTTGGTGCCCTCAAAAGAGTACTGTGTGGTTATATTGAACTGAATGCGAACAGGTTCATTTTTCGTGATTATTGTTAATGCAAGTGTTAAGCAAGATTTAAGATATCCCCGGTGCCGGATGTTTGCATCTCGCCACTTGCTGAGTGATTACACGGCGTGCACAGGCAACACCAGACCATAGTGAAGCGAGGCGCCGAGCACACGGCGGTTTGCCGGGAGGAAAGGGCCCTGACGCGGTGACGGGGCACACGACTGAATGGCAAACGGAATGATCACTCATTTCACAAATACGGCAAACACAATCATAAAACTTCTCAAAGCTTCACACAACCATTTCTCCGTTGACGAGGGGGGGTCAGGGAGGTTCAAATATACAGGGCATGCCCACCTTCAGAAATATGACAATTCAGCAGTAAAGAAGAAAAGAAAAGAAAACACACCTTAAAGAAGGGGGTGAAACTTTCGCAGCTCTATGTGGGGTTATGTTCCACAAATTTTGTCTTTTTATCTTTAAAACATATCAAATTGAAACTTGCAAATTTGAATTAATGTAGAACATAACCTTACCAAGAGATATAAAAAGTTTCATTTTTTTTGAAAGGTTCTAACTGTGTTTTTCGCCCCAGAAATTGAGCTATTTTCACCAAAGTTGCAAACAAAGAGAAGATTGAAATAGAAGACAGCACAGTGATCCAATAATGACGGTAAACTGAACGTTAACAGGTGATCATTGGTCAATCATGATCACACAAAAATGCTCAAAAGTTTATCATTCCGATATGATAAATAAGGGCAGTGATCCAATAATGCCGACAGGCTGAAGGTAAAAATTTTGTTTCTGAGATTAAAAAAAAAATTCCGATTCTCATGGGATCCTCATCTGCTTTTCTTTCCTGTGTATGCTGCTCCTTTACCAAGCAAGATATTTCCCCGTATGGAAGCTGGATCTGAGGTGAGTTCAATAACTAGATACTTTATTTGATTCTGAATGCATTTTTGTACCATCAGCAAACATATTTTGTCCTCTGTATCTGATGGTAAGGTGCGCAAGCCGAATGGAGTTCGGAAGTCTAGGCATGTTAAAAGACATAATGCTGCGGTTGCTGTTGCAGTTTGGCCCAAGCTCGAACCAATAATTCATCAAAGCCACGCGACGGCGGTAGACAGGCATACAGTTTTTCTTCGTACGGGCCGAACGATGATGTGAGCGTACAGTAACAGGCTGACAGGTGACAGTCGGTTCGCGCCTGGCATCTGTGGCAACGAGGTTACCACCAGTTGCGGCTGCTGGGCTGCCAAAGGAAGAGATCAGGAGCATCCTCCAGCCGGACACGGCGGCGTTGAAATTAAACTGGCGCTCCGTACGTTTGCAGCGACAAGCCGGCCGGTGGGGACGCGCGACGCTGTGGCGAGCGCCGTCGTGTCTTCCGCAGCACCGGAGGAGGCGGCATCCGAGACCGGAATATGCCTGATCAAGCGAAAGTAACTCGTGGTTTATTCAAAGAATCCTTGGTCCCAAAATATTTTTCAACAACCTGATGCTCTCTGGCCATTATATTGCCTCCTAAAGCCACCGGTAGCAGCCGGACGTTTGTTCACCTGCTAGTGTCTACTAGACGAAGCGAACGTGCAAGCTCGAACCAGTAATTCAACCCAAGTGACCGGCGACGGCGGTGAACGTGGTTTGCGACGCCTTTCGCGACCGCGAGCCACATGCATTGCTCGATCGCAGGCAGGTACGGAAGAGAAAAAGAAACGCAAGGATTTCGATTCGATTCCGGTCAGTTCCATGCCTGACGGCTAACGAGTAGCAGCCTGCCGACAGATAAATAAGCAGCCTGCCGCCGTGCCCCGCGCGGCCGGTTCCCAAATGACAACTTGATAAGGGCTCTGCCTCTGCCAGCACCAGGAAATCTGCTTTCGATTCCAGTCAGCGCCATGCCTGACGGTGACGGCGCGCACGCGTAGCAGCCGGTAGATAAGAGCTACCGTGTCTCATGCGACCTTCCTGCCTGGCTTCGAAATGATAAGAGCGGGCTCGGCCTCCCGGACTCGATGACGACCCAAGTCTCGGCGGCATCTTTGCTTGTGGTCTCGCATTCCGGCCGTGCGGTGCCGTGCCGGCGGCGGCCGCCCCCCATCTGGTCTCGCCGCATGACTCGGGAGAGGGAAAACGTGGTGCGCGAGATATGGTCGTCAGATGGAGGGATGCTGCAGTGTGTGCTCAGCGCATCTCAACTTTGTCTTCAGCCAGGGTAGCAGGGAGCTGTGCATGATTGACCAGGTAATGGTCTTCGCCGACGCTTTTTGGGCCGGTCCGTCCCGCCCAAAAGTTTGACATGCATGGAAAATAGAATCATAGAAATTGACATCTCATGTCACTCGCATGCAAAGTTTCCACGAGCATGCCATCTCTGGAGGCATGCATCGACAGCGACCAAGAGGTAACCTACCCAGTTACCATCTTGCGAGAATTCAGAGACTTGTCCGTGCCAATCTTTTTCGACAAAGTATCATCATCACAGAGAAAAGGGTGCCGATCTTTTGTCAGCCGAGGAATAAGTTTGGAGACAGAAGGTCTTGACCTTTGATCACGACTCGTGAGGCCGCGTTTGGTGCCGTTCGGTTCGGATACAGCCTGCACTGAAGAACCCAGTTCGTGTTCCTTGGCATGTCGAAGACCTGCATGCTGCACCCAAAGGTGGATGCATCCGGCGGACTGATTACGCGAGCTCCACAACGGTGCTCGTCGATCGTCCGACGATGGCAGCGTCAGGAGACGTAAAGAATGGCTGGGCGTCTCCCTGACTCCGTGGTGTGACAGGGAAACCTGGCAAAACCTTCCGTTCAGCCAGCATCCAGGGATTCCAGGCAAGCATGAGCAACGGCGTCGTAGCGCGTGACGGGACGACACGTACTGTCACATCTGGGAGAAATCCCCCATCAGATGCCGTGAAACAGCAATTAAGTAGCATCACGAAGACTAGAGCTGGTCTGAAACGTAAATGCTGTGGTGAGATCGCCGATCGGGACAATTAGCCAAGTGCCATTCTGGGAAATTGTACATAGTAAGGCACAGGCAACGTTCCTCTGTCTAAAAGACACGTTGTAAAGGTGCCGAGAGAGAGATAGAGAGAGGTCGTCGGTCTCTTGGGTGTGGGCCTTTGTCGCCGGCGCATGCGGCCGAGATACGAGCAGGGCTCATGCTGCGGTGGGTGGCCGCCGCTCCCATTTCCGGTCGCCGCGGGACTCCGGAGAGGAAAAAAAAAACATGGCGCGCGACAATGACTTTGGACTCCCAAACCGCGACGCTGGCGAGAGATGGTCAGCGCTTCTTCATTTTCCAAGCATGATGCTCAGATGGAAGCTGGAGCTGATGGAGATTGGGATCTCCAGGAACCAGGACGCGACGTGCTCTCGTCGGCGTCGCATCTCCGTTTGATCTTCCGCCAGGGCAGCAGAGAATTGAATTGTACTACATGATTGACCGGGGCAGGAGGTATAGTGATCAGAGATGATGCTGGAACTCTGTTGGTAGCAAGAGCAAAAGCTTATAGCAACCTGGGTGGGGTGTTAATTGCAGAAGCTTTGGCGGCAAGAGATGGGATGCTACTGGCAGCTGAAGTGGCGCACGAGAGGATTGTTCTAGAGCTTGACAATTTACCTCTCTACAACCTGTTGCAGTCTGATGCGGGAGATCGAAGTGAGGCAGCAGACCTCTGTCAAGAGATTCGAGAACTTAGCAGGGTTTTTAGTGGTTTTCAGTTATCGTTTGTAAACCGGCAAGGGAACAAGGCTGCACATTTGTGTGCAAGTCTGGTGTCGCTAGAAAACCCGGTCGTGTCTTGGTCGAGTGTCTTCCCTACCGTCCTGGTTCAGGTAGCGGAAGCAGATTGTAATCCTGCTCCTACTTAATGAAAGTTCTCGGATTGTCTCAAAAAAAAAATGTAACGATCCAATTTGGGATCTCCCGGGAGAATGTACGTGGAATTAATTAGTTTACATCCATGCAGATTTAGACTTTAGGGAGCTACACCTACACAAAAGCATTATACACAGGCATTTGGGAATGGGAATGGGAATGTGAATGTGAAGCCCGGCCGCATGTCATAGGCTCTGCCACAATGGATTTTGCAAATGCAGTAGCACGTCCAAATGACATGTGGCGCATATTAATATATTGACCTTCACATCATTATTATTTTTGAAATGTTTATCAGACAAGGGTAAAAACATTCAGTTACCTGCTCATCAATCAGCTACTCCCTCCGTTCCACAATATAAGCATTTGTTGACTTCTGGTGATCAAGTTTGACCACTCATCTTATTCAAAAAATTTGTGAAAATATAAAATAATTATGATATACTTAAAATATATACGATGATAAAACATCTCATAACAAAATAAATTTTCACAAATTTTTATAATAAGACGAATGGTCAAACGTACATCACAGAAGTCGAGAAATGCTTATATTTTGGAACGAAGGTAGTAGTAAGTTGCAGTGATATTTCCTGTCAGGAATGAAGAATGGAAGCTGCAAGAACTGGCCAGGCAAATGGTCTTTTGGCCGGAGCCTGTGGATCGGTACATCTAGAGTAATTCCCAGAGTGACATGTAAAAAAAGTTGACATCTCATGATCGAGGTTGAAGTTGACAATTCAGTCGCATGCATTTTCACCAGCGCCACAGTTGGTGCCAATCTTTTTCCATCATCAGACTACTGGTGAGGGAAAGGTACATCAGTGACTGTAAAATCCACCTTTGATCCACTTCGTCAGATGTAAATTTGAATTACAGTGTCCTACCTTCCTAGCCAACATAGCGTTTGCAGGCCAGCGCCTGGAGACGACACGACTCCATGCCTCGCTGGATAGGGTGGGTATTGACGCCAGTAGACCTTATTGCAGGCCTTGCATGTTTTGGCTTTCAGTGGGCGATCGAGGTGATCGATTCCGCAGCGGTGGGTGTTGCAGTGCGCCACGCGAGGCACAGTCCGAGGCTCAGAAATGTGCAAGCATTTTGGCGTGGCGGCAGGGGCAACACCGGGCAACTGCCGTTCTGGGAGAGGCTGTGTGCCCTGCCGCCGGAGGCTGTTCGGCAGGTAGATTGAATAGTATTCGGCTGGTAGATTGAATAGTGTTATGTGAGAGGAAATAAGTCGAAACAAGCCGAACAGCCTATGACGACGCCCGTACACGTTCTCCAGATGCTGCAAGATCACGCGAGGACGGGAACACGTACGGGAGGACATGTGCAGGGCTCGTTCAGTCCCTGCAGTCCAGCCGGAGGACAGGAATATGCCACAGTTCCGTGATGTCGAACCAAAGAACAGCCGGGCCTTGCTTGAGCCATCCTTTTTGCGACGCCGGCCGGTCACTGCTGTCGAGCAGCTGGCTACGACGACTACGACTACGACGCGACGCTAGTTGCGTTGCGTGCTTGGACGACAAACGTTGTAGACCAGAGCTCGAGATCGATGCCGCCGCGCCGAACTGGGGCGAAGCGGCCGCTGCTCGCGGCCTCGCGAAGGAACGTACGCGATCCCGGCAAGATGAGGGGATCGACAACGAACGACGCGGCGAAAAGGACAGCGGCGGCGGGTGCACCCGGCAGTCCGGCACGCACGCACGTACGGGTGGGAACACTACTAGGGAACGAGGCTTTCGTCCCAGGGCAAAATTAACATTAGTACCGGTTCAGTTTGCCCACCGGTACTAATGTTCAAAGAACCGGTACTAGTGTCCCGTGCCAAAAAGAAGGCGGCCGGAGTCATCTCATGGCAAACATTAGTACCGGCTCTCATTGAGCACCGGTACTAATGTCTCACATTAGTACCGGTACTAATGTGTGGGCGGGACATTAGTACCGGCTCCAACGGCTATATCTCAACTTCTTCCTCCTCCAGCCCCGTGAGCCTCCACTTTCTTCCTCCACTTCGAGCTCTTTCTTCTCCATGGCGCCCTAGAGGAGCTTTTGCCGGATTTGCGATCATTTCTCAACGATTTCACTCGTTGAAGTGGTTTAGAGGTTAGTTACTTCATCCTCCCTTGATTCATGCTTATTTTCTTGAGTTTCATTGGTTGAAATAGGAGTATTTTAGCACTTTAAAATGTACTAAGAATAGAAGATTTTAGCACTTTGAAATAGGAGTATGTTCTAATAGAGTTGATTGAAATAGATGTGCCGTGTTTGTTGGATGAGATGTTCTATATGATGATACAAATTAATTTTTTTTGCATTATTTTTTATAGAAATAAATATAACAAATACTTTAAATGTACTTATTACTAAGAGAAACGACTGGAATATTAATATTAGAATTAGAGAAATAATTTATTTCTCAAAAAAATAGTTTGCTTATAATAATAATAATTTAAATTGAAATATAGTTTTCTCATTATAAAAAATGTTTTTGTCCCATGAAAAATATTTTCTTAAGAAATAAAGTTTCTTTATTAGGAAAAAGTTTTCTTCAATACCATCAAAATGGTTTTCTCATTAGAATAGTTATTTCTTAGTTAGAAAAATAATTTCCTCAATAGAAAAATAGTTTTCTTCATTAGAAAAATTGTTTGCTCATTAGAAATTTAGTAAAAAGTTTATATTTCATGTGGAATATGGATTTGAACACTATGAATTAGTGTAACACATATAATCTTGCACTTGTTACATGATAATAATATATTTTGTTCGGTTATATATTCTTTATTTGTAGATGGACCGACAATGGATGTACACCGACAAGAGAATATCCAATGAATTCTTTAATGGGCTTCGTGGATTTCTAAAAGTAGCAGAATTGAACAAGCCCCCGTCCGGTTTCATTATTTGTCCATGCAGAAAGTGCAGGAATTTGAAGGATTTCTCAATGACAAAGACTCTTCACGATCACTTATACAAATGGGGATTCATGCCAAACTATTTTGTTTGGACAAAGCATAGGGAGAGGGGGGTTATAATGGAAGATGATGAAGAAGAAGACGACAATATTCCTGATTGGACTCAAGAAGGTGCCTTTGCAATGGGAGATGATCTAATGGGTGAGGATGATGTTGCAATAATTGAGGGAGAGCATGAACAAGGAGAAGATGAGCCGCTTGATGATCTAGGTCAGGTGTTGCGAGAGCAGAAGGAAGATTGTGAAAAGGTGAAGGAGGCAAAGAAGTTTGACCGTATGTTAGAAGGTCACAAGAAACCATTGTACCCAAATTGCAAAGAGGGGCACAAGAAGTTGGGTAGCACATTGGAAATGCTGCAGTGGAAGGCTAAACATGGAGTTTCTGACAAGGGCTTCGATGAGTTAATGATGATCGTAAAGGACATGCTTCCAGAGGAGAATGAATTGCCGGAGTCAACGTACGAAGCTAAAAAGGTCGTTTGTCCTCTGGGTTTGGAGGTTCAAAAGATACATGCATGCCCTAATGATTGTATCCTTTACCGAGGAAAAAAATATAAGAAATTGGAGGCTTGTCCTGTGTGCGGAGCACAGCGTTATAAGATCCCACGAGATGACCCTTACGATGTTGAGCGGGAGAACCAGAGAAGCAGAAGAAGAAGAAGAAGAAGAAGAAAATTCCTACTAAGGCAATGTGGTACTTTCCAGTGATACCACGGCTGAAGCATTTATTCAGGTGCAAGGCTAATGCAAAGTTGATATGTTGGCACAAAAAAGATCGTAAAGCAGATGACAAGATCAGACATCCCGCTGATGGGTCGCAGTGGAGACTAATTGATAGAGAATTCCCTGAGTTTGCAGAACACGAAAGGAACATTCGGTTTGGTTTAAGTACGGATGGATTCAATCCATTCGGTGAGTTTAGTAGTGGTCATAGCACTTGGCCTGTGACCTTATGCATATTCAACCTTCCGCCATGGCTGTGCATGAAAAAAAAGTTCATCATGATGCCAATAATCATCCAAGGCCCAAAGCAGCCAGGCAATGACATCGATGTTTATCTGAGACCATTGGTTTAGGATCTTAAAATGTTATGGAAGAAAGAAGGTGTACATGTGTGGGATGAGTACAAACAGGAGACCTTCAATCTACGAGCGTTGCTGTTTGTCACCATCAATGATTGGCCGGCACTTGGTAATCTATCAGGACAAACAAACAAGGGATACCGAGCATGCACGCACTGTTTAGATGATACTTGCAGTGCGTATCTAAAACACAGTAAAAAGATTGTGTATTTGGGCCATCATCGATTTCTTCCTCCTAAGCACCCGTTAAGAGAAGAAGGAAAAAAACATTTTGAAGGTGTTGGAGAAAAACGTAAGAAGCCAGTGCACCGTGATGGTAAACTTGTATTTTCTATGGTGAAAGATTTGAAGGTAGTGTTCGAGAAGGCTTCTGGTGCCAAATCTGTTTCAAACGACAAGGATGGACGTGCACCCATGTGGAAGAAGATGTCGATATTTTGGGAGCTTCCTTATTGGGAAATCCTTGAGGTTCGCAATGCAATTGATGTGATGCATGTGATGAAGAATTTTTGCGTGAACTTTCTTGGCCGCCTAGGTGTATACGGAAAGTCAAAAGATACAGTTGAAGCTCGTCGGGATCTTAAATTTATGAAACAACGAGAAAGCCTCCATCCCGAAAAGAGGGAAAAAGGAAATTGGTTAGCCCCTGCTAGTTACACCCTCAGCAAGGAAGAGAAGAAGATGATGTTTGATTGTTTGAACAGTATCAAGGTCCCGACTGGCTACTCCTCAAATATACAACGAATAATAAATTACAAAGAGAAAAATTCATAAATCTGAAGGCTCATGACTGCCACGTATTGATGACACAATTGCTGCCTGTTGCACTACGGGGTATTCTACCAGAGAATGTGAGATTGGCAGTCGTCAAGGTTTGTTCATTCCTCAACCAAATCTCTCAGAAGGCAATCCATCCAAAGAATCTAGTGCAGTTGCAGAAAGATGTCGGGCAATGCCTCGTCAGCTTTGAGATGATCTTTCCACCCACTTTCTTTACTATCATGACCCACCTTCTAGTGCACCTAGTTGAAGAGATTTTTATCCTAGGGCCTATGTATTTACACAACATGTTCCCTTTTGAGCGGTTGATGTCTAGTTACAAGAAGTATGTCCGTAACCGTGCTCGTCCCGAAGGAAGCATCGCAAAGGGATATGCTACAGAGGAGGTGATTGAGTTTTGTGTCGACTTTATTGATGAGCTTGCTCCTATCGGACTCCCTGTATCACGCCATGAGGGTAGACTCAGGGGAAAGGGTACACTAGGGAAGAAAACTCGGATGGATATGGATGAAACGTTATTTCGTACAGCACATTCCTTTGTCCTGCAACAATCATCCCTAGTGGCTCCATACAGGGAGGAGCACAAGTCCATTGTACGAGCCTCAAACAAAGGGAAGTTAGAGGTCTGGATTACACGTCATCACAATGATAATTTTGCATCATGGTTGCGGAAAAAACTTATGGGTGATAACACTATTGGAGAGCAACTGCAATGGTTAGCTAGAAGTCCATCTATCTCAGTACTTACGTTCCAAGGATACGAGATAAACGGATACACATTCTACACGAGAGCCCAAGACCAAAAGAGCACAAACCAAAATAGCGGTGTCCGTATAGATGCAATAGACAACGAAGGAAATGAACAAACATACTATGGTGTCATTGAAGAGATATGGGAATTGGACTACGAACCTTTAAAAATCCCTCTTTTTAAGTGTCAGTGGGTTAAAAATCCTACAGGAGGTATAATGACAGACAAATTTGGGATGACAACAGTGGATCTCAACAAGATTGGATACAAAGATGAACCGTTCGTCCTAGCGAATGATGTGACTCAAGTTTTCTATGTGAAAGACATGTCCAACAAACCACCAATAATAAAGAAAGGTGATGATAAGGGTGTTGTTAATAATGAGCCAAAGCGTCACATAGTTCTACCGGGAAAAAGAAAAATCGTTGGAGTTGAAGACAAGACTGACATTTCAGAAGATTATGATCAATTCGATGGTCTTCCTCCATTTTCAGTAAAGATTGACCCAAGCATCCTGTTAGCCGAAGAGGACACTCCATACCTACGTCGTGATCACAACCAAGGGACATTCGTGAAGAGGAAGATTGTTAATGTTGCACTAGATGATGATGTATAATATGTACCAAAGTATTGTAATATTTGAATGAACTAATATTTTGCTACTTTATTAACAAAACTTTCAATTATTTAACTTTTTTTAGCATTATCAGATATTAAATAATAAATTTACGTAAAAACATACATGAGCAAGACTAAATCATGATTTTTATATTAATTACACTAGATGTACTATTTAAGAAAGATTTTGCATGAAAAAAATAAAATTATTTTCATTTGTTAAAGTGAAGAAAGAAAAAGACAATTTAGAAGATATTAGGAGCTTATTGATAAGAAAATTTTAATTTTAATAGTTAAGTTTAGAATGTCATAGTATCTATGTAAAGAAAATTAACCAAACTTGTTCTACCATTTTAAGCGTTATATATGATTTTTCATAAATAAACTACAATATAGAAAATAAAAATGAATATTAAAAGGGGAACAGGGGGCAACAAAATGAAAACAACATTAGTACCGGTGCTAAACTAGCACCGGTACTAATGTCCTTTTCCATTTGGCGGCAAATGAAAAGTCACATTAGTACCGGTGCTCAACTAGCACCGGTACTAATGTGGACATTAGTACCGAGCCCCAAAAGCCCCGGTACTAATGTTCATATTAGTACCGGTGCTAGTTTCGCACCGGTACTAATGTGGGGAGGTTATAAGGCGACGCCCCCTTCTTCCCCAACACTTAGCCCAATTCCGATCCCCTCCATTCCCGTCGTCCTCGTCGCCGCCCGGTGCCCCGCGCTGTCGTCGATCGGAGCGCCGCCTCTCCTCTCCCCCGGCCCGCGCTCGCCCCGCCGTCCGCCTCCACTCCGCGCCCGCCCCGCCGTCTGCCGTCTGCGCGCCACCGTCGCCGCGCCCGCCCCGCCCGGTACGGTGCCCCGTCCCGCGCCGTCGTGTGTGAAAGGAACTTGATGTCGCCTAGAGAGGGGGTGAATAGGCGTGACGACCAAATTAAACTCTTCTTCCCCGATCACTTGAGCTGACAGTGTTCCACCGGTCAGACCGGTGGTTATGACCGGTCAGACCGGTCAAGCACTGGACTTCACAGGAGGCACCGGTCAGACCGGTGCACCTTACCGGTCAGACCGGTGTAGCACAGAGCACCTGCAAAAACAACTTCAAGCACCTCTTGACTTCTAGCACGAACCAAACTTGGTGAGTGGCCTTTGTAGATGATCACAAGCAAGGTAATGAGCCCTGCACACACAAGTAGCACACCCAAGTAGATCGAAGCGGAAGCAAAACAAATATGCTAGAAAAATAACTTAGAGAGTCAAACCACACGAAGAAGCAAAGGATTTGTTTCCCGAAGTTCACCACCCACTAAGGAATGGCTACGTCTCCGTTGAGGAGCTTGTAAGGGACAATTCCCACAACAAGCCGGGTCTCTTTCGACCACTTTCCTCCTTTCCACTAAGGGGATCTTTTCCACGAAGAGGCAAGATCGCAGCCCTTACAAACTTCCCGCTGCTCACCACAACGTTGGGAGCTAGCCGGCGACGCCTAGCCGTCTAGGAGGCAAACCTCCAAGAGTAACAAACGCTTCAAAGCTTGTAGACGCGAAACCAAAGTGCTCAAGCTATGGAAATGCTCTTGTTAGCTCACAAGGTCGCTCTTGAGCTCACTCTCTCAACCCAACACCAAGGATATGGCTTGAATCCACAAATCTCACAAAGAGAGGGTTGGGGAGAGCCACTAAGGCTTAGAGCTTGTTAGGAAAGGCTTGGGACCTCAGCAATGTCACTAGAAACAGCAAGTTTCAACTGAAGAAAGCTTGGGGTATTTATACCCCTCAAAGGAGAAAACTAGCCGTTGGTCCACGGGCGGCACCGGTCAGACCGGTGTTCGAAAAACTAGCCGTTGGGGCTAGCGGCACCGGTCAGACCGGTGCCCCTGACCGGTCAGACCGGTCAGGCCCGAGACACCCCCAAAACCCTTTCTATGAAACTAACACGTCACCAAAGAGATGAAGTGACTCAGGTTAGGTTAGGAGGGTTTGTTAGCACACTCTTAGGCTAGATCTCACTTAGGTCAACTAATGAGCACTTTGACTTGGTCAACTCGCTAAGTTGCATCCCTCTTGATAGTACGGCATACCTATACTCAAGAATAACTAAGAACACTTTGTTGATCTCTTGAGCTTGGATATCTTCAATCTTGCCATACTTGATCAATATTCACTTGAGGGCTTTCAACATAGCCTTTGACTTGAGCACGTCCATACTTGAGCTAATGACTTAGGATCTTTCCATCTAGCATAGGAATGCACACTTGAATCCATAAGTCACTCCATATTGCCAATCTTAACATGGTGATGACTTGCATTGCTTCCCTCAGTTAAGGTTTGGATATGATACTTGGAGACCCCACGGATGCTAGAACTTCACCTTAGCAAAACACGAAATGGCGGCTTAGCTACGGCCCCAAAGATTGCTTAGTCCCTCACCCTAGACATCTCGGTTGATCTCTTCATCACTTATCCAATCCACTTTTGAGTTCCACTTGCTTCATACACAATTAACCTTCATTTGAAAACCCGCTTCAAATGCTTGATCTTGATTGACAATGAATGTGCAAGCTTCCAAATTAGAACCATAATGTGTACACTCATCCTTGTGTCCTCTTTCAATAAACACATGAAGCCTTGCACTTGACTTAGAGAATTACCATCTTCTCTTTTATGATCCTTGTAAATTTAATCAAGCTACGTCTTCATATGGGAGACCATGAATTGACCTTCTCAAATTATCCCAATATTTATCTTCTTTTATTGCTTGATACTTGTCACTTATGCATTAGGATCATCCATATATTTGTCTTCTCCAATGTGAACCATATAATATTCATCCATAAATAAATACTTCAATAATTGCTCATGAATATATAAATAAAACCTGCTCACAATCTTAGACAAATACATTAGTCCTTTAATCGCCTTGTCATTCAATTCACCAAAATCCACTTAGGGGCCTAGATGCACTTTCAGTGTGCGTCGCGCCGTCCGCCGTCGTCGTCGCCGACCGCCTCGTCCCGCCGCCGCCGTCCGCGCGCGTCGTCGTCGGTGCCGTCCCGCGCCCCTGGCCGGCCCCGCCGCCGTCGCGCCCCGTCGCCGACCGCCTCGCCCCGCCGTCCCGCGCCCCCGGCCGGCCCCGTCGCCGACCGCCTCGCCCCGACGTCATCGACCGCCCCCGCCGCCGCGCCGTCGCCGCCGGTACGGTCTCCCGGCCGCGCGCTCGCGCGCGCGCGCCGCGCCCTGGCTCGGCCGCGCCGGCCCCCCTGCTGTGCGGGGCTACTTGGAGCTGACGTCAGCCCCCATTTAGAAATATAAATTTAGAATTTAGAAATATAGATTTAGAATTTAGAAATATAGATTTAGAATTTAGAAATATAGATTTAGAGAATTTAGAAATATAGATTTAGAATTTAGAAATATAGATTTAGAAATTAGAAATATAGATTTAGAATTTAGAATTTAGAAATATAGATTTAGAAATGGATTTAGAATTTTTGTGTAAATGTTATTTAGAATTTGATTTAGAATTCAATTTAGATGTTGATTGAAATGTTATTTATATGTGGATGTAAATGTTATTTAAATGTGGATGTAAATGCTTTTTTAATTTCAAATTGACATGTTTGGCTCGACTCGCCCGAGCGAGTCGGGAGCGATTCGAGAGCGAGTCAGGAGCGAGTCGAGTTGCTTGACTCGCTCCCGACTCGCTCTCGAATCGCTCCCGACTCGCTCGAGCGAGTCGATTTGTTTAACTCGCTCGACTGGCTCGCTCCCGCCACGCTCCTGACCCCCCCCCGCCACGCTTCCCACTCCCCACCACGCTCCCGACCCCCCCCCCCGCCACGCTCCCGACTCCCCCGCCACGCTCCGACTCCCCCGCCACGCTCCCGACTCCTCCGCCACGCTTCCCACTCCCCACCACGCTCCCGACCCCCCCGCCACGCTCCCGACTCCCCCGCCACGCTTCCCACTCCCCACCACGCTCCCGACCCCCCCACGCCACGCTCCCGACTCCCCCGCCACGCTTCCCACTCCCCACCACGCTCCCCCCTCCCCCGCCACGCTCTCGACTCCCCCACCACGCTCCCGACCCCCTGTACATTGTCTCATATTAATTTTCTCATCATTGGAATAGATGGTCCTCATATTATTTTTTATTACATTATTTTAGTTACAATGGTGCGAACCGAAGAGGACCGAGAAGCAGAGCAAATGATCATGGATTTAATTGCTGGCAATACTATGAATGATGCACCGAATGAACAAGAACAGGATCACAGAGAGGCCGACAGCTACCTGAACATGTTTGCTGATGACAATGAGAGGGAGAGGGAGCAACCAATTGGTCAAGGAAGCAATGATGGAGAACCATCCGAGGTATAATTAATAAAAACCAGTACCTCGTCATGATTTTCGAGGAAGCTACTAATTATAGAAATGAGTTAATAGTTCTTAAATTTCCAGGAGCCTACATCGAGCAGTAAGAAGAAGCCGGGTGGGAAACGCGGCCCAAAGAAGAAGCTAGACGGGCGTTTCATCATCACGGAAGTATCTCCCGATGGGAGACCGTTAGCTCCACATGAAAATGTTGTCAAGTTGGTTAATCACATTGGGGCACTTGTTCGAGACAACATTCCAATAAGCTTTCGATTTTGGAAAGCAGCTGACGCACTTGACTTGCTACCCGAAGAAGGTGATCAAGCAGAAGCTGAGCACGAAGATCAAGATCAGGACAAAGAGCAACATGAAGAGAATGAACCCCCGGTACCGGTTCGGCCAGATGTTGTCCCGGTCACAGAGAAGAACATGATCTGGGCCGAGGTGAAAGCACACTTCGGATTTCCCGAAAACACATATTTGAAAGCTGTGCGCACTTGGGCCCTGCAGAAGGGTGCAATTGCCTTTCAGACGTACAAGAAGCGGCTGACCAAGGAGTTCATCAAGCAGGGGCTTACACCCGATTTTAAGAAGTCGGGATATGCCAAGTTAAGAGATCATTGGGATGCATTTGTGCAGGGCAAGCAATCAGAAGATGCCGCCAAGTTGATTGCAATCAACACAGCCAATGCACGTAAAAAGAAAGAATTCCATCATCTTGGTCCTGGAGGTTACGCGATGGCACTGCCCAAATGGGATCGGATGGAGCAAGAGATAATGGCACATGGAATCGTACCGGCAACTCTGGAGTGGCCTGACCGAGCGCGGAATTACTACTATGCACATGGTGGCACGCTCAATCTCGAAGATGGATCATTAATACCGGGTGACCAACTAAGACAGACAGCTGCAAGGCTTGTTGATTTGATCAGGGCTGCTGCCGAAGGAACATTCATAGCTGATCGAGAGAAGGACGAGCTTTCTGCTGCAATAGGCACTAGAGAACATGGTGGACGTTGCAGAGGCAAAGGTGTGGTTCCATGGAAAGTCGCATGGCATGAGCACATTGACTCGTACAAGAAGCGCAAAAGGAACAAGAACGAACAAGATAGGAAAATCAGACAATTGCAAGAGCGCGTAGAAATGACTGAGGCAAGAATAGATGCCATCATTGACGAGCGTTTGGCCCTTGCTCTTAACAAACAATCATCTCAGCAAGGGCCCATAGATGAAATGAGCCCGCCATCTACTAAGGGGAAAAGTAGTGTCGCTTCAACGGATGCAGCACCAGCAAACACGGAAGCACCGGTCAAGGAAGCAGAAGCACCACTACCCTCACCAGAAGCATCGGTTGCCTCAGCAGAAGCACCCCAAGCCTTAGCAAAAGCAGCCGAGGTCTCCCACGAACGGTTCCCCGTGGATGACATCACAGTGAGGTCAGCGTGTGAGCTTCACGCTCAACTCAGAAACAAGATGTTACCGGTGGCTTATGGTGTTGCTGAGGTCCTGGAACCGGGGGAAACATTCATGGGCGTGGAATTCAGTAAATCATTTTACCATAAAGTTGCCGTCGACCGAGTGGTCCCCGGTTAGGAAGACCTCGAACTGGAGTTACCGGGACCTGATGGGGAAGAGGTGCTTGGAGATACCGTGCACGGTTGGGTATTGTGGGCCAAGGCTCACATAAAGATTACGGAACCGGTCAAAGAAGCACCCCTACCCTCACCGGAAGCACCTCTTCCTGAAGCCTCATCTACACACCCCGTGCCTGGAGGCGAAGATCATCAGCTACCCTCATCTCCAACAGGAAGCATGAGTCCTCTAGTTGATCGGGACCCAAGCGAGAGTCCGCCGCCTCAGCAACAGGGCAAGGGTACCAAACGACGAGCTACGCATCATCCTCCGCCCCCTCCTCCAAAGAAGCAGACGAAGCCCAGGCTGAAGAAGCCTCAACCGAAATTATCTTACCAGAAGACTCAGGAGGAGCTAGATGCTTCAGTGCGGGCTGAACTTGATAGACAAATATTCAAAGCGAAGAAGCCACCTGTTGAGAAACCATTTGACCGGGTCAAATTTCATCGCTTCATGAAGAAAATGGAGGAGGAGAAACGAATAAATGCCCAGCCACCTCCTTTGAGTGACTATGACAGACAGGCACTCAAGATTGACAAACAGAAGAAGTTTGCGAATAAAGCTAAATCTATTACACAACTAGACACCCAGTCAAAGCAATCTGTCTCCCCCATCAATGTGCTTTCTTCGCAAGAGCAGCATATGCTTGTATTCAATAAGGAATCAGGTCTGACTCCTGGTCAAATCCGAGGGGACGAACCAATCCCAATACTTGAAGGGGCAAATAGACCGAAGTATGAGTTGGGTAAACCTCTTGTGTGGCCGCAGTTGGTGCCGTATCTTCCAACGAGAATGCATGAACTGCACGATTGGTACATGGTTGCGTCAGCAAGTGGTGTAACCTATGTGGAAATTACCATAGATGATCAACATTATTTCTGTGGCCGACAAACTTTTGGTGTGGAATTTGACCAATTTTGGTTCTTATTCAATCAAGATGCAATTGACTCATGACTCATCGCTTGCTGGACTCTGTAAGTCTCGAAAACAATGATCTAGCCATTCTACCTTATCTTAACTTGTGTTTAATTTGAATTTAATTTCAATCATGCAGCTTTGAGATGCAGCGGTGCAGGAGGAGAGGAATAAAAGACGTCGGCTTCATGAATCCACTAATGATAAATCAGACTTGTGTCAGAAAATGGGAGCTGGACACATTGGACTATATATATTTGTATCTAGAAAAACACCATAAGAAGGGTATCATACTTCTACCATACAACTTCGGGTGAGCAACGTGTATCTCATCTATTTTATCGGTTTTCAAATGATATTGCACATATATTTCAAGAAACTAATACTTCTACACGTATGCACAGCTTCCACTGGATTCTTTTTGCATTCTGTCCGTCTCTGAGCAAGGTCTTCATCTTCGACTCTTTGAGGGCAACATCAGACAAAAGCGCATATCAAGATGTCGTAGAGATGATCAAACTTGCATGGACTCGCCTCTGTGTAGAGCACCCGAGAACATACAAAGAGAACCTTTATTTCCACTATGATTTCCCTGTATGTGTATTCTGCTAGTCCGCATATCTCATGTCTTCCAATATAATTAAACATATTTCATAACCTTGTTTTCGCACATGTGTAGTGCTTGACACAACTTTCAGGTATCAATCTGTGCGGATACTATGTATGCGAGTTCATGCATACCTTTTCAAGCATCGGAAGAGGTACCAACCTTGAAGACAGGGTGCGCCCACTAAACTAAACGACACATGCATGTAGTTCTTATTTGTCCATGTTCTTTTTTGTACTAGTTCTTATTCTTTGTTCATGTTCTTTCGTAGATTGATGACATCAAGCAGGGGTTCCTCGAGTCGGAAAGAATCCGGTTAATTCAAGAACAACTTTGCGGATTTCTTCTGGATGAGGTGATTACGCCAGGTGGAGAATTCTACTCAGGCTTATCATCTGTGATTGTAACGGGGAAGTACACGGAAGAAACATCGGGGAAGTCCACTGCAAAAGCAACTGGGAAGTCGACGGAACAAGCAGAGTCGACTAAGCAGGGGAGCAAGAGAGGAAAAAGCTCTGCAAAAGACCAATCTTCAGGAAGCAATAAAAACTAATATTAAATCTTGCTAACCTTTGATGCAATGTATTATATACACTAATATATATTTTTCGTATTTCTGTATGCACAATATTATATATGTTTTTGCATGGGATCAACTACCGGATTTGAGATAATACATGCATACGTATATATGTACTAGTATAATATTATATTATACTAATACATATATACGTATGCATGTATAGTATTATCTCAAATATTTTATATGGCACACGAATATATATTATAGCGTATCAAGCATTAGGATTAGTATACGTAAATACGATAGAATTAATAAACCAGAAAACATTAAAGAAAAAGAAAAAACAAAAAAAAAGTACCGGTTGGCAATTAGAACCGGTACTAATGTGGCCCGTGCCACGTCGCCGGGGGCGGGCACATTAGTACCTGCCTTCATTACCAGCCGGTACTAATGCCCACATTAGTACCGGTTTCCAAAACCGGTACTAATGTGACTTCACATTAGTACCGGCAGAACAATACCGGTTTGGAAACCGGTACTAATGAGGGTTATAAACCGGTACAAATGTGTGTTTTCGTAGTAGTGGAATGGCAGAGATTCCCTCCCCTCCAACCCCTCGCCGGACTGTGACCGCCGCACGAGAAGCTAGTGCTAGTGGCTAGGTGACACGGGCGGCGCCACGCGCGGGGGGAGTCAGGAGTGGAGGGACGACGCGCGCGCGTGTCGCGTCGCGTCGCACGCCGTGGCGGGTGTGGAACTGGAGACGGACGGACGGACGAGACGGGCGCTGCGAGAAGATGAGGCCTGCGGAGCGGCGTGTGCGCCGGGCCGCCGGCGCCGTGCGCTCGTGCGTGTCGCGGCGTGGCGCCGTGCCGGCACGTCCCGCACGCAGCTGGCCCGGACCGAGGCGAGCCGCGCAGCCGCTCCTTTGAGCGTGAGGCGCGCGGCGCGGCATCGATCCGTCGATTTTCTCTAGCCTGTGCAGAACTACGATGATCTATATAAGATTCGTAAAAGCGGTGGGCTCTGGGATGATCGGATTCGGTGGATGGATGTGGAGGTTCGGCGTCGCGAGTTCGCGACAGGTGTTCATAGTTTGGCATCGCGCCATCGCCCATGTTGTTGTACGGACCAAACCCGCCATGCTGAGTTGCTCAACAAAGCTACTACAGCACCGAACACTATACTGCTACTACAAACCGATGAGACTTTTGGATCCTCAAAAAGAAAAAGAAAAGGAAAAGCTAAATCTTACCTGTGTGATTTGGAGCTTCTCCTTACATAAATTTTTCTTCATCCCATCTACACCTTCTTCTCCAACTCTGACGAGTTTAGGGTTCGGGTTAGGGGTTCGGGGGTTACCGGGGGGCTCTGCTCACTGCCGGCCATGGAGGGAGGGCCGGCGGCGGCAGGCCGGCCCGGCGAAGGCAGCGGTGGGAGGGGTGGCAAGGCCGGGCGTCGGGGGCGCCACCGGCCGGGCGGTGTAGGCCGGCAGATGGGGCCAGGGTCGGGCGAGGGCGTTCATGGCGTCGGCCGGAGGTGGAGAAGAAGGTTGGATGCGGCGGTGGTGGGAGGGACGGCGAGATGAGCTAGATGCGGGGCGGCCGGCACCGGCTGGGGTGGCAGAGGGGTTGGGCAGGGTGGGGCCGGGGCCGGGATCCAGTGGAGGCGAGGTGTCGGGCTCGGGAGCGGAGGCGTAAGTGGTGGGGAGAGGGCTTCTGTGGATGAATGGATAAGGTGGAACCGTGGTTCGATCTGGTTCGTCCATCTCGGATTGGACGACAGAAAAATTGTTGAGGAAAGTCTTTAAATCACATGGAAAAAAGAGAGACAAGAGGAGTAAAATTAGTAGATTTAGACTGTAAAATTATGGGAAAAATTCATGTTTATTTCACACGTGTGAGCCATAGAAAAAAAAAGAAAATGTTCAACTCTATCCGATAGAGTAATCTCCATCTCCTCCCGTAGATGCTTATCACACGCTGACTCGCGGAGGTCAAACGAAAAACAAATGCAGGGCTGCCTGCAAGAGCCAAAGCCGGCGCGGCGCCACCGCTTCGAACAGAGCGCGAAATTCTGCCAAGTGAGGGCGTGGTGACGTCGGAAGCAGCAGCCGTGCGGCGGGGGCGTGTCGTTTCCCGCAGCGACCAGCGTGGCGCTGGCGGCCGCTCCTGCCTTGCATCCACCGGCCTCCCAGTATTTCTACCCTCCGCTCCGCGCTTCCCACCCCTCTCATTCGTTCCACTCCGCTTCGTGTTCCTGGCTCCGCCACTCCCCTCCGCCAGCCGCCATTGTTGCGTCTCAAGGTACTGTCCTGGCACCCCTCTCTCATCACATGGCTCCGAGCTCTCGTCCTCTGACCGACCTCGCGTCACCAGTTGAAAGGTACCGATCGGCAGAGATGAGCAGCTGTGAGATCAAGTTTTAACCGAGCTGGGCTTCTTGCTGCATGCAGGGCAGTCGGGCAGATCGATCGAGGCAGGTCGGGCTTCCGGCGGCTCTCGGATCACGCTGGCCTTCCGCACCTCGCCGGCGGCCGCCGCGTCAACCACCGTGGTGCTCCGCGCACGCGAGCATGCAGTCGCCGTTCCTGTCCCCGGCTCTCCTCCCCTCCGCCAGCAGAAGGGCTCTCGCTCTCCCATAGGAAACGTCTGGCCTAACCGCCACAACGTTTCCGTCCACCTACTACTCTCCCCTCCCGGCAACGCCTTGGAAAGTTCGTTGGGGCACCAAAGAGTTGCCTGCAGTTTGGCGGGGGGATGGGCAGGATGAGCTGCTTCGCCGGACTGCTCGGCGGCACGAGGAAGGCATCCAAGGTTGTTGCAAGAGGCGAACTCGGCTTTCAATTCGCCGCCTAATTTTGACGGAGTTCTTGTTTGATGACGCTTGATCTTGTGTTCGTCGATGGCAGGGTAAGAACAAGGGCGCGTACGCCAAGAAGGTTAATGGCAATGACTGCCCCAAGGTGAAGCCGGTGGAGTTCTTGGACATGGCGGACACTGTCGACTTCAGCAGACGCGGCGACGACGTCTCTGCATGCAGCAGTATGTCTGTCGTTGGCGCAACCACGGGGTTGGCACGCCGTGGCAGTGGCGAGAACGGCGACAAGGCCGCAATTAAGAGGAGCTGCTCGTCTGTCGCTGACCTCGTCGTCGCCTCCGCCGGCGCCGGCTCGTCGTCCGGTCACGACAGCAACGGAGCAGGCAGAAGCGCCAAGAGCGCCGAGCCGTACGCCGGCGAGTCCTCCAGCGTCGGCCGCATGTTCCCGACGCCGACGGCGTCACCGAAGCTGAAGCGCTCGTGCTCCAACATCGAGACGACGACGAGGTCGTCCGCGCCACCGAGAGGGTTGGAGTTCGACCTGCCGGCGGAGAAGTCGCGCTCCTACAACGACCTGAACGCCGTGCCTCCCGCGAGGTCGGCCACCCCCAGCGGCGCCCCGGACGCGAGCCCGGCGGCGTCCGTGAGGACGTCGTGCTCCGCCGACCGCGTCATGCTGAAGAAGCGGTCGTCGAGGCAGTTGCTCCCGTCCCGGAGCCGGAGGCTGTGGTGGCAGCTGTCCCTGCGGAGCCAACGCAACCTGCACCGCGCGGGCGCGGCGGTGCCGTCGGCGGCGGACGCGCCGCACCAGCACGACGGGTACTCATCCGACACGGAGGACGCGGTCACCCTTGCCAGCGCGGACGCCACCAGGAGCAAGGAGGCCGCCGCGGATGAGGTGGAGGACCCGATCCCGAGCCAGTGGGTCGCCGCCTTCTCCGCGGAGGCCTCGTCGCCGCTGGACCGGGTCAGCGCGTGGGTGAACAGCCTCGGGGACGGCTCGTTCCACGCCGTCGACGACGAGGAGGACGCCACGGAGCACGACGGCGACGGCGTTAGCGCCGCCGCCGCCCGCCCGCGAGCGCAATGCTTCGAGATCGTGGAGCTGCCCGCGTCCGGCAAGAGGCAGAACCCGCAAGCGAAGCGGCGCGCGGCGGAGGAGGCCGCCGCCAACCAGGAGAGCAGCATCGTGCACACGCTCAGCGTGCTCTCCTCCGTCGCCCACATCTCCGGCATGGGGCTCAAGGCCGTCCCGGCGATCGCGGCGTTCTCCACCCTCCGTGCAGTCAATCTGTCTGGCAACCTGATTGGTACTGACCGACTCCCGAAATTCTACTACTCGCGTTCCTCATGATGTCTTCAGACTGTAGAACGAACTGAAAGTCCTCATCAGTTTCGTTTCATTACATTACATGTCTGATTCGGAGTTGTTCTTGGATGTCGCAGTTCAAGTCGCCCCCGGATCGTTGCCCAAAGGCCTGCACTCGCTGGATCTGTCGAGGAACAAGATCGGCACCATCGAGGGGCTACGGGAGCTGACGAAGCTGCGCGTGCTCAACCTCAGCTACAACCGGATCTCACGGATCGGGCACGGTAAGCAACCAAGCATTGCATGTCCTTGGCATTTCTCTTAGCCAAAAGTGCACGTCCGGGGCCCGGGGGCAACGCATCATTGCTTTTTTACTTGTACCAGGCACCACCACTCATCTTGCATTTGTGGCCATTCATTTCTGAGTACGTGTCAGGCGAAACTGGAAACCACATTAGGTTGGAGCTATTTGCACCGGCCGAATCTTGTCCAAATGCACGTATCAGTAGCAGTAACTGTGACACCCTGGATGTTTGGCGTTTATAGATCTCCGTCAGATCCCTGCAGCTCGTGCTAAGCCGTAGGATGGTCCAAGGTCCATCATGCTCCATACCGTGCAGCAGCAGTGCAGGGACATCATGGCTCGTATGCGGCGTCTGGACGTGTGGTTACCGGCCACGCCATGAAATTTCCGTTAAGCCAGTGGCCAGATAGGGATAGGATTCCCACATGCTTATCTTCAGATATCTGACGCGGACGTCTCGGGCTCTCGGCGTTTCGCAGCCTTGGATCCCTCCTCCCGTGACACGCTTCGGCGCGTCCCATGTTGCGCTTTTGTACCTCTCGTTTGGTAGTAGGCCTTTGGATCTGCCCGTCCGTCGTCCCAACTCTGATCGCTCCCAGGATGTGTGTGCGCAGTGACTGTATCCCACGTCCTCCGTCGCTGGACCGTCCTATTAGGTCCTGCACCTCTGCGTCCTTTCACCTGGCACGTCTGAATTTCGCACAGCTACAAGCCCACAAAAGTTATTAGCAGATTCCCATAGAGTTTACAGCCGCCGCTCTTCAATCTTCGTCGATCCTGATGTGTTTTTTTTTGACTGTGTTTCCGCGCGCGTTCAGGCTTGTCGGGGTGCACGGCAATCAGGGAGCTGTACCTGGCCGGGAACAAGATCAGCGACGTGGAAGGTCTGCACCGGCTGCTGAAGCTGGCCGTCCTGGACGTGGGGTCCAACCGGATCACCACGGCCAAGTCCCTGGGCCAGCTCGTGGCCAACTACGCCTCGCTCCGGGCGCTCAACCTGCTGGGCAACCCCGTGCAGGCCGCCACCGGCGACGACACGCTCCGCCGCGCCGTGTCGGGCCTCCTCCCGCGGATCGAGTACCTCAACAGGCAGCCCGTCAAGCCGCAGCGCGCGCGGGAGGTGGCCAAGGACAGCGTCGCGCAGGCGGCGCTCGGCAACGGCGGCGGCGGCGGCGGCTGGAGCTCCAGGTCCAGGAGGCGGACGCCGCGGCGGGTGACGCAGAGCCCCGCCGGGCCGTCGAGCAGGAGCCGGGGCAGGGACGGTGGTAGCGGCAGC
Source organism: Cenchrus fungigraminus (assembly GCA_036936925.1). Lineage (NCBI taxonomy): Eukaryota > Viridiplantae > Streptophyta > Magnoliopsida > Poales > Poaceae > Cenchrus > Cenchrus fungigraminus. Next base: position 132,682,088 of record CM072777.1, read on the forward strand.
CGTAGGGGCAGCAGGAGCAGGTCCAAGACGGCAAGGAACCAGGGCGTGAGGCGTTGAGGCTTGATGCATCTCCCCCATCCGTGTGTTTGAACTGCCATGTTGAGATAAATAATGGGCATTACCGGAGCTAATTTGATGGAACGGGATTTGTAAAAGAAGCATCTGATGCTGTTCTTAAATCCTTTTCTTTCTTTTACATTCCCAAAAAAAAAATCCTTTTCTTTTACCGGCCAGAGTACGTTCTGAAATGAATTTGCATGCAGCTACGCGTCTCGGAAGAAGAAAAAACACTCACCACTTTTGAACACAAAACAAAAGCGGAATCTGAATAATATACAGTAAGACTACAGTTAAGATTTTCAGGAAAAAAAACATATACGGAGTAGTTGGGAGTTCAAGATGGTTCCACAAAAATCTTGAAAAACAAAAAATAAACGTCCGACCTGCCGGATTCGAACCAGCGACCTAAGGATTTATCTGCGACACTACAGTCCTCCGCTCTACCAACTGAGCTAAGGTCGGATTGTGCTTCTGTCGTAACTAAAACAGTTTATCAGTGGAACGTTTAACGGAAACGAAAGAATTCGTTCAGTAATGCAAAACGTTTCTGCAGCCTCCGGAAAGTTTCGACTGTACAAGAAAATGGAAGGCCCCAACTCGCGAGCGTGCCGCATGACGAAAGAAGAAGACTACATACTATGTTCCCAAAGGTTCAGCCATCCCGATTTGTTTGCTAGGACATTGCGGTGTTTGTACTGTTGTATTGTAGGTCTCGCTCCTCGTACTTGTCCATGGATGCCGCGCCAGCAGAAATGGTAGCAAACCGTCTTGTATTGTTGTAAACTGCATGCGCCCCTCTTTTGCAACGCTGAGCTTCCAATTTCCCATTTGGTAGTACTACCTCCCTTCTTAAATATATGACACTATTAACTTTTTTCGTCGGTTTGACTATTCGTCTTTTCTACAAATATTTTAGCAAATCAATAAATCAACAAGTTAAATCTAAAGTACATTAGATAATAGATATAATGATATACATTTTACTGTAGTTAACTAATTTGTTCAATATATATTAATGATCAAAGTTGGAGAAAAAAAAGTCAACGGTGTCATATATTTAAAAACGGAGGGAGTATTTCGCAGCGCGGGCAGTCAGGCACGGAAGGACAGTCAGCGCGCCCGCACGGCACGCCCTATATAACGGCCAACTCTCTTCACGGCACACGAACACGAGCAGCTCCCGGCGGCCGACGCCCGGCGCCGTGCCCGTGCACGCGCAAGTTCTTTCTGCGCTGGAAGCGAGCTACGGCCTACTACCTTCGTCCCAAAATAAGTGTCATTCTCGTTTCTCGAGAAGTCAAATGAGTTGAACTTTGACCAATTGTAGGCAAGAAAATATAAATTTTTATATTACATAATTAGTATCATCAGATAGATCTTTGAATACATTTTCATAATAAATTTATTTAGAGACACAATTATTACTAATATTTTCTACAAATGTAGTCAAAGTTAAGAATGTTTGACCGACACGAATTCCATAATGATACTTATTTTGGGACGGAGGGCGTACGAGCATAGGTAGCAATACAACACCCAATGGTCCCCAAAAAAAAAATACAACACCCAATGGTAGCGTGTTGTCCACGCACGCGCAGAGGCTAGTGCCGCGACATGCCTGCCTCATGGCAATGCCGCACGCTGCTAGGTTTTGCTCTGTTAGTTTTTACCGAAAGCTGTGTGCGTATCAACTACTCCCTCCGTCCTAAAAATATTTGCACTTTTTAACTTTTGTGCTTCACGTTTGATCATTTGTCTTAATCAAAAAAATTGTAAAAATATTATTTATTTTACTATGATATGTTTATCATCATATATATTTTAAGTATATCATAATTGTTTTTATATTTTCATAAAATTTTTAAATAAGACGAAGGGTTAAACATGATTTGTAGAAGTCAAAGGGTGCAAATATTTTGAAACGGAGGGTGTATAAATTAAAAAGAAATAGGAAAAGGTCACAACTCACAATCGTGTTCGTGTCCGAATGATCATTGCTGCCGCTGCTAGTTTGGTGAGACGGGGAAATTCAGGGGCAGCTTCGTCAACACTGCCGGCACCAGCTTCCGAGCTCCTCCTCGGTCACCTGCAGCCTGCACTCACAATCTTCAGACCTACTACCTCCGTCCCAAAATAGATGCAAGTCTAGAAACCTTCACACCAATCAAGGAACATGTAAAATGACGCATTTGCCCCTGCAACAGTGTAGCCCAAACAGCCAGGTTGATTTTTTTTATTTCGTTTTGGCCGCCTGCCGCATCGAACCATCTCGTTGGTTCCAGGAACCGGGATACGTGGCAGCCACCACCATGAATTTGCTATGGTCACCACCCTGCTGCTATTTATTTTTTTAACAATCCATGTACTGGTGGATCCCACATTTAGTTGAAGTTGCATCTTTTTCTCTATTTCTACTCCTAAAAAGTATGAAGTCGAGACAAAAACTTGGTCGACCTTTTCTCCGCTCCCGCGCGCGTCCGCCTCCCCCTCCGCGCGTCCGCCCCGGTGCGTCCGCTTCCGCTAGGCCCACAACGCGTCTGCCTCCGCTCGCCCACGCACGCCCCTCCAATTTTTTTTCCGTCGCTCAACCCTACTCCTCTCCCTTTTCTTCCCCTCTCGCTCCCCTCGCGAGGCGCCGCCGCCCCTCCCGACCTCCTGCGACAGGCTCGCCGCCGTTCCTCTTCGCTCGCCTGCGCCAAGTCCGCACCCTCGCACGCCTCCTTCTCATCACCTTCCGTCGCGCCGCGTCGTTGTCCGCTGCCTCAGGATCGATCTCGCCCGATAGGATTCATCTCGCCAGATCTCGCGCGGCGCAGGTCTGGCTTGGGACGCCCGCTTGGTGGCGAGCAGAAGGGCGGCTCCCCCGTCATCTCGTCGTCGAGGTATTCTGTCGATCCCTTTTTCCTCCATCCTCCCTTTTTCCGATCCGCATTGATCCCATTCGCAGCTGCTCCTCCATCCTCCCTTTTCCCGATCCGCATTGATCCCATTCGCAGGTGCTGGAGCTGGCCAGGAACACGACAACGGATGATAGGAAACCGCCGCTCTGTTCCCCGGCCCGGCTGCTTGCTGTGCCGCCCCACCGAGGTAAGGGCCTGGAGGCCGTCGGAGATGCCAACACAGTCGGCTCCCTCGACTTGGATGGCGCCACCCGCCCCTGCAGATATTTAGGATGTGGCACCATGGTGGGCTCTTGAGAAACATGGTATGCAATTTCTCCTCTATAGATGTGTTGTAGGCTTCTAAATTTTGTTGGCGCTCATGTTAATCTGCAACATGGTGGTGTTGGTTAGAATTCCAGTCACAATTTCATTTACCATTGTTTTAAAAAATTCTTAGTAATATGATTGTCATTGACATGTTACGGCCTGCTCATTTTCACGTTTGCATATCGATCTGTATGTATTTCCCAGAACTAATGAAGGAGTAATGATATTTCCACTTATAGAGTATCCTTTTTTTCTACTTTTTGATTGGGAGCAGCTTCATCTCTTTTGCCATGCACATTGCAACAATAATGCTAGCTATCGTAATAATCTACATTTGATTTACCATTGATCTACTTTGGGCTAAAGGTGGATTTAGAAGTAAAGTACTTACAATCTTATATACTCTGCCATCTTCTCGCCTAATTTTTTTTAGCATTCTACCAATGGATTGTGAGTGACAATAGTTCTAAATGTTCTTTTTCTACATTTCCTTTTGTGCACTCCATTGTAACATGAGACTAAATTATGTAGCTACCAAACTGAGTATGTTGTGGTTTTAGAGTGTACTAAATTTATTTCATGAATAAATGCTATGTTAACATTTTGGATTCAAAAAATATATGGATATGGATTACTAAAAGCTGAAGTGAGGTTTTGGAATTGAAAGAGTACAAGCACTTGTTATTTCATTTAGAAGTGAAAGCCTATATGGATGTCCACATCAGCTGACATGGCGGGACATCCGGTGACAGCAGGATCTACAGAGGTTCGTCGCCATCGTGCTTCTTTTGATGTGTGAGATAATGCCAATTGCATCCTCTCCATGCAAGCAGGCTTGACCATGTTTTTTGCTTGTGGAATGTGAAACAAATCAAAATGGTTTCGTATTGCTGTTGCAGGATGATTGGTTGAGTGGTTGATGGCAATGGCGAAGAACATCAAAGGGGAGCCCATTGTGCTATGCTAAAGTGCAGATAAGTTCATGCCTTATTTATTTGTGCATTTAACTAATTGATTGAAATATTATCAAAGGCTTCTGAAATCTGTACTATATATTCTAAACGATGTAAAAGCTTGTACCTTGAACAATGAAATTGATTATTTTATTATTCTGCTTGTTATTCTGCAGTCCTGCACAGTGCACACTAGCTATTTGTTGGAACACTTGTGAGAATATTGCATTGTGTGAGCATGGTGAGTTAGGCTGCGACAATATCTGCGAATGGTGCTCTTTCACACTTTTAACAGAAGTTCCTATTCCTATTGCACTGTTATAGTGTCCCCCATTCTACTTCATGAGTTAAAAGGAGTAGCTCCACTTGTTTCTGTGAACTAATTTTAATGTTTTTTTCATACTTTCCAGATCTGAATTTTCTTTAATATTCTTGAGTCACGTCTGATTTTGATAAAAAAAAGGCCAAATCGACAACGGACTGTGTGGAGATGGCTACTATTATTGGTGCTCAATCTGTTAGCAGGTGGCCAGGAATATACATTTATGATTTTTATTTGCACAGACAGTTGGTTATGTCGTCGTCTCTCTTTCTTATCTTAAAGTCGCCATGCATGTCAATTCTGTGTTTCCTCTCCTTATGCTCGTGGCTGATGAAAAAGAAGCACAATTACATCTATAATTGTCTGCTAAGGAGTAGCTTCATGTTTACCTGATTGGTTTAATTAAGTTTATTTTTAGTCATGATTGTTAGTGGAAGGAAGTGATGCGTGGTTCAGTGAATGTTAAACTATGGTTATTTGTGATTTTGATAAATCTTATAATTCATCTAAAATTGTGTAATTGATCTGGGTTTGAAAGTTTAGAAACATTGTGATTGAAGTCAACATATACTCGATTCATGTCTTTTAGTTGCATCGAAAATTATGTTTCTTCCCTATAGTAACCCAGGACCAATTTATAGTGTGATGTTTGACCTTTTTTCAGAAATGATCCATTTAATATTTGTTTCCTATTTTGCAGTTAATTCATTTCAGACCACGTGGAAAGAAATGTGCTTTTGCCAATCTTACGAGGTGAGTGACAGCTGAATAACCCATGATTAGCGGCTAGGTGTAGCTACACAGCTACTGCATTGTGAGATTGCCCGCATAAATGAATTGATATATGAAGTTGCATATTCTGAAGCTTGTTCTATTCAAACTTTGAATTCTCATTATTGTAAAATGCAGTCTGAAGCATGATGGGATGGGTACAGAAAGCCACCATCAGCCCAATGGATGAAGATGCAGATCCATATGGGACATTTGACGGGAAACAATGATATGTCAGGTTAGTCTGAAACAATAATCAAGCATCATTTTGAGGGAGTATGGCTTGCTTCTTGTACGAACCTATCTATTTTGCACTTTTCAGTTAATCACTCAATTAAGGAACTAGAAACACTTAACATACTCATCTTTCGTATTCATTTTTGTTTGTGGAGCTGCTTCCAATTGAATTTAAGTAACCTATTCCGCAGAGGGAGATGGCACATTCTGGGCTGATATGCACCCATCTGATATTTGGTTACTATGGCTATTATGGTACTTGCCGCAAATAGATTGTTAGAAATTGACATTGTGTTTACCAATTAATTGTTTAGGAAAACCGTATCTGGGGAATAGAAAATAGATTGTTATAGTAGCAGTACAGGTTGACATCGTTTTTACCAAATAGTTGGTAGTGCTAGCAGTAAATATAACTGCGAGTAGCTCTAAGGGACCAAAAGGTCTGGGTTATGAATATCATGCCAATTGATTCGCCAGACACACTGCCCATCATTTATGACTGCGTTTTGTTTGGTATGTATCATGATTGGTGCGAATCTTTCATCACTTACCCAAGAACATATGACCTTCTGCACACAGACCATCTGTTCTTGAAGCTCAAAAAGAGGTTGGTATTTCGTGTTCCTATTCTGAATGTTTTGCAGTTTCTTCATGGTTTGCCAATAGCTTATATTGAACTATATCAACCTGTGAAGGATTATGTCCTTGGCATAAACTCAGTCCATCCATCAATATATACTATTGGAAATCTGGAGTTAAAACTGACTGAATTGATCTTTTCAGCAAAACACAATAATCCCTTCCATGCATCTATGCAGTCTGACCTATTTCTTTGATATGTAGCAGTAGCCTGTTGCAGAGCTAAATACGTGTTGCTTGTTTACAGATGCAAATTGATGTTTTCTGAGGTCGACTGTGTGTTGACGCCACATGGTAAACTGAATGTGAGGGACACTGCAGACACAATAACAAACTGGAGGGCATGGCCAAGTCCCTGAAGCGGGAGGTGCTCATGACCTATACCACGGGTAACGAGGGGTTGCTCTACGTCGAGAAGTTGATGTGGCAGCCTAAGGACCTCGAAGCAAGCACGTGAAGTATATGTGTTGAAGAAAACTGTCACTGGGGTAGGGTAAATTAGACGAATTTTTGCTCTAGAATCTAGATATGCATATGATTCTTGTGGATGCTGAAAGGACAAAACTTTTGTGTAACTGTAGAATAATACATCTGTTTTTCCCCATTTTCCTATTTTTTGGTTTCGCATCGTTGCTGTTAGATAGCGCTGGAAATCACGTGTACAACGTTCGGTTCAATTGGAACCTCTTTCGCCTTGTCGGGTACAACAATCTAGATTAGTTGTTCGGATATAATGCCTTGTCGGGTATTAGTCAACAATCCAGATTCGTTCGGATATAATTTTTATTGAATGTTTCATGTATTACATTAAAAAGTCACATATGTTTGAGTTGTATAATTTGGAAGTTTTAAGTTGAAGCATGATTTTTGTATTCCTCAATCTTATTATATGATAGTATAATCCTATTTTTATTTTGCCTGTAGCAACGCACGGGCACGATCCTAATTGAGACAAAATTCAAACTCTAGAGTTGCATCTTTTTTCGGTACGGAGGGAGTACTACGAGCTGGAGTACAACTACTTGGAAGACCGGTGTCGTTTGGCTCGCTTTCAAAAATCATAAACCAAAAAAACCATAGCGCACTCTTCCCCCACTCTCCAGTCTCCACTGGCGCCCCCGCTGCCTCCTCTCTTTTCCGGACCCCCGGAGCCGAAGCAGAGCCAGAGCGAGCGGCGCGCCACCACCACCGGCGGGCGAGCGAGAGAGAGCATGGCGGGGGCCGGGGAGAAGGTGGACTACGTCTTCAAGGTGGTGCTGATCGGCGACTCGGCGGTGGGCAAGTCGCAGATCCTCGCCCGCTTCGCCCGCAACGAGTTCAGCCTCGACTCCAAGGCCACCATCGGGGTCGAGTTCCAGACCCGCACCCTCGTCATCAACCACAGGAGCGTCAAGGCCCAGATCTGGGACACCGCCGGCCAGGAGAGGTACAAGAACAACCATACGCTCGCCCGCGCCCATCCTCCCTCCCGTCCGTCCACCTTCCCTCCCCGCTCTGCTCACGATCCTCGCCGCCGCTTCAGTCACTTGTCTCATGCACAGACCACGCTCGTCGATTTGTTCTTCTTGCACATTGCATCTCCATGAACTGGACTGTAGCAGCAGCAGAAACGGTTGAGTGTGATGGTAGATCTTTGCTACGAAAATGTTTGCCTTTTAGTGAGTTCACACCTACCTTACCAATCCACAGTACAATGTGATGTTAGGTGATTAGATCTGACACTGGCAGTTCCACGCTTACGGCAGGGTGCTTGCTAAAGTTATGCGTAAGCTTCAGTTAGTCTAATTGACGAGGCAGGGATGATCCCAGTCATTTCTGTTTGCTGCTGCTTACTCTGTGGCTTTAAGAATCCGTAATTGAGGAAGTAAATACGGTTCGCAGTAGTTCTGCATTGATGGGTTTTTTTACAGCGGGATCTTGGGTAGATGGGAACAATATATATATTGTCCGAATTCTGAGGTAATTCAGAGTTACCTTGTACTTTGCTCATCTGCTGTCTGATACCTGACGGGCTTTGTTGCACGAATTGGCATTGCCTTTAAAGTTTCTGGTGATTCTGAGGTACATACAACACATGAATAGGCCTGCCGTACTAAGAAATGCTGTGCAAGAATTTACATCCATTGAAGAAATTTTGTTTGTTGGAAACCTCTATGATGGGAAGATTGCCAAGTTGGTTGGATTATACTTGAATTTGATCTCAATTGCTTGCGTACTATGCCATGGTTCCTTGTTTTGTTTGGTCACAGATCATTTTCAAGTTGTCATGTATGCAGGTGGCATGCTGTCATTTTGCAACCTAAAGCAGCCTGTAAGACATGATTAGGTCCTAGTGAAGTGGTGGTAGAACTGAACAATATAGGATACAAGCACCAAATCGCTCTTTGTAATATACTAATATCATTGATTTCTCTAAGGTCTAAAACTCCTTACTATTGATGAGAAATTGGAATGTGCATGATTAACTTACTATTGAGTGTTCTGCTTATTTACTTAAGAGTGCTTCATGATATTCTGGTGTTCTTTTAGTGTTCTAACTTTAGAGTGCTTCATGATATTCTGTTGTTCTTTTAGTGTTCTAACTAATCGGTGGGTGCTAGCTCATGGAAAGTATTTCATATATTAGGTTCCGATTCATATTGTGACATCTGAATTTAGCACATTTGGTACTTATTTTTAATGTTATGTTTTTTTGAACATGCCTTTCATCAACTGTTTTTGGATTTCTCTTTAAGGACATCTCATGCTGCCTTCCTATGCAGCACAGATACGGATACGGGTATCGGTATCGGAAGGATACGGATACGCGGATACGGCAATTTCTCAAAAAACCCGATACGTGGATACGTTTCGACAATTTTTAAATAAATAAATAACAATGCATATTAATTTGCAAAATTGATGTTCAAGTTCAACAAGAGACATTAAGTTCTATTAGTTTTGAGTGTAATAGTCTATTACACTCAAAATAAAATGATAGCAGAAGCTAGCAGGTTCAAAGTTCGAACTAGCAATATAGTACTATAGTAGGATAGGATAGCATCAAGCCGTCAACAATCAAGCTTCTTCCTCCTCGATTTCCTCATTGTTGTCAAAAGCTATATGTGCTCTGCTCCATTTTCTTTCACAGCAAGAAGAGGAGGCTGGACAATGAATATTGGATAAAATTAATCGGTGCTGCTCAGCTCTATATTGGATTAGGGAGGGAGGGGAACTCACCTCAGCAGGGGGCAGGGGCACAAGGCAGGGCGCAGTCGGTCGCCGTTGCCGTTGCAGGAGCTCCTCCTTGTTGCCGTCGTGGGGGAGGACTCCATGCGGGCACGGCTGCTCGTCTTCGGCGAGGCGGAGGCTGGTCGCCGGCGGGCGGCGGCCACGAGCGGGGCTGGCGGCGCGTGGTGGAGACGCAGACTGGAGGCGAAACCGCGGAAGGGGCGGCAGGCGGCGGCTGCGTCGGACTGAGCCGGGCGCGCACGGGATGCGGATGGCACTCGGGATGCGGATGGATAGCAGGATAGGTAGGGCATCAGACTATTAGATGGGCTGGGCTGTACCGATACGTGGGCCGAGACGTATCCAATTGAGGGTTTTTGGCCCAATTAAAATAGGATACGGGGAGACGGCGCGGATACGTATCCTGAGCGTATCCGCGGAGTACCGGATACGGATACGTATCCGAAACGCGAAACGGCACCAAACTGGCGTATCCGTGTTTCATAGCTGCCTTCCTTCAATTGTTTTTGGATTTCTCTTCAAGGACATCTCATGCTGACTACTCCCAACTACTGCAGGTACAGGGCTGTGACAAGCGCATATTACAGAGGGGCACTGGGAGCTCTTCTAGTTTATGACATCACCAGGCGCCAAAGCTTTGACCATATACCTCGCTGGCTAGATGAACTGCGTGCCCACGCTGACAAGAACATAGTGATAATGCTAGTTGGGAACAAGAGCGATCTTGAGGAGCAGCGAGCCGTAAGTACTGAGGATGCCAAGGAGTTTGCTGAGAAGGAGAACCTGTTCTTCCTGGAGACTTCTGCACTTCAGGCAACAAACGTAGAGAGTGCTTTCCAAACTGTCTTGACAGAGATCTTTAAAATCCATAGCAAGAAGAACATGGTGTCCGAGCCAAAGAGCAATGGGGCTGCCCCAGCAATGCCAGGGAAGAAGGTCCTTGTCCCAGGTCCAGCGCAAGAAATCCCAAAGAGCAAGTGTTGTAGTTCTATGTGATATGTTTGGTGTGTTGAATATATTCCTGCAATATTGTTTTCGTTGTAAATCCCTGCCGAAATACTAAGATTTTGGCGGGTTGTTGATGCACTGTTGTATTTTACATTTTTGTCACACTTGTGACATGAGGGGAAGGATGTGCTAATGTCTTTGGCGATCTTGACTTCTTGTTCTCCAATTGATCCTTATGGAAATATATTTAGCACTGATTGATGTTCAGATGTCAGTTTCTCATGAAGTCATAGCCTGCAGTGCATTTTACCTTTTTTCAGAGAAGAATCACGCATAGAACATGTTAGTCTAGTATCGTATCTGAGGACTAGGAGGTCAATGGAGAAAAATGCATTGTGATGACATAAAATATACGTTGACACAAACCATGGAAAGCCAGTAGATGGAAAATGAGTTCAGATGGGAAAAGAAAAGGAAAAAAAGATGGAAAATGAAAAAAAAAAGATGGGGAAAGAAAAGGGGGGAAAATGGGAAATGAAAGAAAAAAGTGCAAAAGATGGTGGTCTGTTGTAGAGGGACTCTAAGCCCACTTCGGGCCCATGGTGCAGCGGCCTGTTATCCTTCCACCGTTGGAAGCGGGTAGTGATCGCTGCTCTGTGAAACCAGCCTCACGCCGTTCCTGCCACTTCAGGTCCAGTGAAGCCCAAGCTTTCGCCTGGGCCGCACAGGCCACTACCAACTTGGAACGGGCAGGCCAGCAAAGGCACACCACAAGGCCCAAGCCCAGAGTCCGCACTAAACATCCACACCACCTTAATGCCCCCACTTGGGTTACAAGCCCACGCAACTGAGCTCGGCGAGACTGGGTCGCGGGGACGAACATTTAAGATGGTGCGGCGCTGCTTCAGGTGGCGAGGTGGTACTAATCTGAGGAATGGGCGGCCGGTGCAGTGGCTTTCCTTTCAACCTTCTGGCTTTTGTCAGATGTCAACGAAATTGTTAGACTGTCTCTAGCAAGCATGCGGATCTGCATCTCCAAAAATCGTTTATGCAGCTAACAGAGAGAAGGAAACACAGCTGCAAAAAGAACGCCACTCCAGCGGGCATGCGCATCCCCCTCGCGCATCTGCTCGGCAGTTGGCTCCCGCGCGGAGGAGGGAGGCCGTGGGAGTAGCGAGGTCGCTGGCGCGGGAGGAGCCTCACCGGCGCGGCCGGATCTGCGCCGCCGGTCAGCCGGTCAGGAGGAGCGAGGTGGAGCAGAAAGCCCGCCCCCGCCGGCCTGTAGCGGGCGCCGCCGCCTCCTCCATCTTCGCCGCAGCAGCAGGATGGGAGAAGGCGCCGCCGGCCGGCCGCAGAGCTCCAGGACCTCCAGCTCCGCCGCCGGCCGCGCCTCGACCTCAAGCTCGACCCCGCCGGATCTTGGGAGCTCTGCCCGCGCCGGATCTTGGGAGCTCCGCCCGCGCCATGTACTCCGCGAAGGCCGGCCATGGACTCCAACGCCACTGGACGACGACGAGCTTGATGCTGGCGCGGGGAGCCGCCTTCGCCTCCTACGAGATACCGCCGGCGAGCGTGGCCGCGGATCCAGGCTCCCCTGCTCCTCCAGGATCCAGGCTCGCCGTAGAAGGATGGGGGAAAGCGTCGGCGGCAGGCGAGTCGCCGCCATCGCCAACTTCGCCGTCGTTGACCTCTTCCCCGCCGCGCCCCTGCAGTTCCAGAACAACCGCCGTGTGTGGGTCCGTGGGGCGGTTGGGCTGCGGCAAGGTGAGAGAAACCCAGGATTGCGCGACGGAGGAGGGCGGACTGCATTTTGCAGCAGGTGATGCAGCAGTTGCTGGAGCTTCAACAGTAGCTATTCTTTCTTCATTTTCGGGATGCAGATCGCTATGCACGAGCTGCTGGAGACAGTCTTATGATAGTCAGACGCGTAGAAACTGGAAATGGGGACTGCATGGATGATTCGGATTTACTGCTGCGCTGTTGTTTTTTTTTTATTGCCGCGTTGATGTTACTGACTACTGAGTCTTGATACTTGTTAGAGAGGAGTCTTGACAGGATGAGATATCTTCCCAGGAAAAAAACGAACATCTGATGCTTTCTTCTTTTCTCACGTATTATGGTTTTACAAGAACATGTTTTTTTTGTGAACCATATACAAGAACATGTAAGCAAGGGAAAATGAAAAGAAAAATAACGGCGTAAAGGGGCCGGTGCCAGCCAACGGCCCGTTGTCAGTTTTTTTGCCCAAAGATCGTCTCCCACGGCCCATAGAAAGCACCAAAGCAGATTTGCTGCCTCGTTCGTCTCTAGCTCGTCGCGCGGCAGTCATTTCCCATGAGAGAACTCACAGTTGTGTCTCAATATAGACGGGTTAAACTCTGCACCCGCACACGGCGCCATTCAGTACCATCTGGAGTTTCCGATGATTGCCATATTGTGATCAACTATTGGTATGGCCGCATGCGCGGAAATAAGAGCCTGTTTAGTTTTCAAATTTTTTCCCAACTACCCGTCACATCAATCTTCGAATACTGATTAAGAGTATTAAATGTGGATTAATGACAAAACCTATTCCATAACCCCTACCTAATTTTTCGATACGAATCTAACGAGCCTAATTATGTCATGATTAGACAACGCCGTGCTACAGTAAACAATCTCTAATGACAGATTAATTAGGCTTAATGGATTTGTCTCGCTATTTCCCGTCCATTCATGTAATTAGTTTTGTTATTAGTCTATATTTAATCCTCCTAATAGGTCTCCAAAGAGATCCCAAATTTTTTTGTTTGGAAACTAAACAGGCTCTAAATGGCGTTGGTGTCGCACGGTGTGATCGAGGTAGGGTGTCAGCGTGGTGCCCGCGGATCAGTGGATCCATCCATCGCCAGTAGTGATGGCAGTCAACCCATGAGTGCGGGCGTCTACAGGTTTCACACTGGACGAGTGCGGGTGTGAGCGTAAAATTTCACTCATGAGTCTGCACCCGACCCGACCCATATTAAGTGGGTGTGGGTGCAGAGTTTAACCCGTGAGTGACCCATAGACCCGAAATAATAATTTATATTGTTATTTTTTTCTAGATACTAAACATATTTGTTAGATTTATGATGACTGATGTTGTAATCTATACTTAGTGTTTTCAATCTTAAGTCTATATTTAAGTCTTTAATCTATATTTGCGTATGTGATGTATTGAGTATAGTGACTATTTACTTTTTTAGTGGACTATGAATGTTTATGTGATGTGGGGTGACTGTAAGTTGGAAGTTTGGCTTGTTAGAACTATCTACTTGTGACTTCGATGATTTTATTCTATTATATTGCTTGATATAATGTTATCACATTTATATATGTCGTATGTTGTGATGGACCCAGTGGGTACTTGACACCCAGCAGATGCCCAATAGGTGCAGATGTGAAAATTCATCCATGAGTATGATAATAGGTGGGTGTAGCTAAATGTGATAGGTATCATAATAGGTGGGTTTTGCTCCACCGCACATGACCCCCGACCCATTGCCATCCTAATGGCGGCCAGCCCGTAGCGCCGCTGTGCAGCGTGCAGCACATATTTTCTGCAGACAGGTTGCACAGGGTCACTCGCGCAACCTCTGTGCAGAGTTCCTCTGTCCTATGGGCTGGTATTTGTACCGGTAGAAAAGGTGCTAGCAGATGGTGAAAATCAGATGGCGGCGGTGCAGTTTTCACAAAGAAGAGAGCAATTTCTGAATCCCGTGTTAACTCTGGGCGCGGTAAGCCAGTAAGACTAACTCCAGCAGTTATGTGCATCTGTATCTGCAAACAGGGCATATGAGTGTAGGGGAGAGAAGCAAACAGTGCTGAAAGAAGGTGCCCCTTCCAGCGGAAGGCGCATCCCTCGCGCATTCTGCCCAGACAGTTTTACTCCCGCGCCGGCCTGGAATCGCCCCTCCTCCGCCGCGGGTCCTCGTTCTCTCCGCGTCGACGGGAGCTACCGCCGCACGCCATGGATCCCACCGCGCCGACGGCAGCCGCCGCCGCAGGTCCCTGGTTCCCTCCGCTCGCCAACGCCGAGGTCGTGGTCGTGGTCGGCGACCTCGCCGCCGAGTTCGTCAAGGCCAAGTTCGAGGGCCAGATCCCCAAGGCGCGGTTCCTCCCCGTCGCGCACGCGGACCGCATCGTCGCAGCGCCCAACACGATGCACTCCACGCGGGTTTGCTTCACCGAGGGCACGCTGGAGCACGAGGTCACCGTCGGCTGCTGCGCCACCATCTCCGGGGGACGGTGCCGAGGAGCTTCGGGTCAGCGTCGACGGCAAGCGCGCCGTGGACGCGCGCAGGCTGTGCTGGAACTTCCGGGCAACCAGACGGTCTTCGTCGACGGCGCGCCCGTCAACGTCATGTGGGACCTCCACGGCTGGTGGTTCCGGGACCCGCCCGGGTGCGCCGTCGTGATGCCGCGCGCCAGGAGCGCGCTCGAGAGCAAGCGGGAGCTCCCGCCACGGGCCATGGATCCAACCGCGCCGACGGGAGCCGCCACCCCACCGTCGATCGATGCGGCCCCTCGAACCATTTGCATCGCCCGCCATGGCAGCCTCCGCCGAGGCACACGAGGGCTCCGCGCGCAGGAGGATGGCGTACGCGACGGCGGAGCTCGAGGCGCTCAGGGGCGCCCCTTCGGAGGGTCCGCCGCCGCCGAATCTAGCCGGCGGGGCACGAGCGGCAGCAATAGAGAGGCCCGCGTGCGCCGGAGCTTCGATCTCGCTGTCGGGCGTAGCGGCGGGTCGCGTAAGTTGACGGCTGCGCCGGAGCTTCGATCTTGCCGTCGGGCGGAGGCAGACACAACGGAGGTGGCGCGGAAGCTGACAGAGGGTCGCGGCGGTGGCGGGCGCAGCGGAGGGGCGCGGAAGCCGACCAGGCGGAGGCGGAGTGCGAGAGGGAGAGGGAGAGAGAGGGCGAGCGGGGCGCGAGAGGGGTGAGCGGTTGGTTTGCAGCGGGGTGAGAGGAGTCCCAGGAATGCGGTATGGCGGGGGTGTTTGCGCATTTTGCAGTTGCAGATGCAGCAGCCGCTGCAGCTGCTACAATGCACTTTTTTTGCCACATTTGGAGGATGCAGCACATGATGAAGTGGTTGCTGGAGACGGTCTAAACCAACCAAAACTTCAGATCTCTTTTAAAAAAAAAACTTAACTTGAGATCTGCGACAAGGCACCGCCAGCAATGGGGCAGGACGGCATGCAGCTGACGTGGTACTTGTCACCCGCCTCTCCGCCGTCAGTGTCGGCGCCTTCGCTATCCAGAAACTTCAATTCGCCTCGCCCAATGCCCTTACATCCATGCAGTGCAGGCCCAGCAGTGAGAGCACCTCTGCCGCTCCCAGACGCGACGCCGGCGCCCCCGACGCGCTTCGTGAAGCGCCGAGCAGAACCTCTCCCGGACTCAAGATCCTCCGGCTCCCACGCGGTCGCAGCCCGCAGCTGATGCCGTTTGCCGGAATCGCCCTCGCGCCTTCCCCCCGCCTTGCCATTGTCGCTTGGAGAAGGTGGAGTGCTCTTCCGCGAGCTCGGCGCTCGGCTACAGCAGCATCCGGTGAGCCTGGCGAGCAGCCACGAGCGACGCTGCTCTGGAGGGGAATTGCCATCCCGCCTTCCCCTCGCCGTAGCTGCGTCGTTGCCACTGCCGCTGGGAGAAGATCGAGCGCTCTTCCGCGAGCTTGGTGCTCGGGTACAGCAGCATCCGGGGAGTCCGGCGAGCTGTCACGCGCGGCGCTGCTCTGGAGGGCGGCGAAGCTGCCCATATACTCCGTGGCGCTTGTGCCACTCACGGTGAGTCCGTCATTTAGACGACGAGCTAATCCCCGCGCTCGCGCTTCTGTGATGTTTAATTACCGTCAAAGCAGACAGTTAGGAGTGACTGGTTGTGTTGTTACGACAACCATATCACAATTTCCGAATTGGATGCCTACAATTCTTTTTTTTTTCTGTGAACATAGCTTTCCTTGATTAAAGCGGCACTATTACAATCAGTCAGCAAACAGCGCTGCAGGAAGCTAGGTGGGTGATGGCCAGGCAGCAAGTTAAGTTAATTCTAGGCGCGGTAAACCAATCAAACTTGAGACATCAGGATTCGGGGCAACGCAGGCACAGGGCTGGACGGTAAAAGCTGAGGACTACGGCGAAGCGCGAGGCCGCCGGCAGCGTCGCGCGTCCCGGTGCGCCGGTGATTTTGCCCATGTGGGGGAGCTCCACGCCGTTGGATTCGGAAGCTCACACGTGACTTACAGTTGCCACTTGCCAGCCGCCCAGCCCACCGCTCACTCCTCTCCTTGGCGCCTTCGCTATCGGCTTATCGCTGCTTCACACAGCCTTATCCAGCGAGAGGCCGAGAGCACCTCTGCCGCTCCCGGACGCCGGCGCCCGCGACGCGCTCGATGGAACGCCGGGCCTAGGCTCTCCCGGTCTCGCACTCCCCCCCCCGGCGGCCGCGGCTGATGCCGCTCGCCGGCATTGCCATCGCGCCTCTCCTCGTCACCCACCTCGCGCCTTCCCCTACCCGTAGCTGCGCTGCCACTGCCGCGGGGAGAAGGTTGATCGCTCTTCGGCGAGCTCGGTGCTCGGCTGCAGCAGCTTCCGGTGAGACCGGAGAGTCCGGTGAGCTGTCACGCGCGACGCTGCTCTGGAGGGCGGTCAAGCTGCCCATATACTCCGTGGCGCTTGTGCCACTCACAGTGAGTCCGTCATTTATACGACGAGCCCCTGTCTCGCTACTGTGATGTTGTACCGTCAAAGCAGGACTATTAGGATCGACAGATTGTTATGGCAACCATATCGCAATTTTAGGATTTTGTCCCCTTTTCTTAGTTCCGAATTGGATGCCGACAATTCAAGTAGTTTCACACTGTTCTTGTGCGTGGTTTGCAATTTTAGATGCCTTTCTATTTTTACACACTCACATTTAAGGTTCGCTGCAGGTAGGGTGTGCTTCTGCTTATCATCACGCAGGGCTATTCTTTGCCAAACGCTACTTCACTATCTTGGCAGCGGCAGTCCTTGTGATCACCTGGCTCAATCTGAGGTAAAAATATTTATTTTAAATGAAACATCATTTTCAATGTAATGCTAATTTCTTCAAAATGGACCGATCGTATGGATTAGCCAGAAAACGTTGAATACAGATTGCACAGGACTAAGTCCTCTGTTTGACTTCATTGCAGCAATGATGTCTTTGACTCGGATACTGGGGCTGATAAGAACAAGAAAGAATCTGTTGTTAACATTATTGGCAGGTACTGCATACTTGTTTCAGAGATCAAATAACATTGTAAATTAGATGGCTCAGGTTGGTTTTAGAAGTGAGGCGTGATGTTGTGGTGTAATATCTGATTATGCAGTCGAGCTGTGACACAAAATGCTGCAAATGTTTCTCTTTTGCTCGGATTTGCGGGGCTATTTTGGGCCTTTGCAGAAGCCGGGGATGCTAGATTCATTTTCTTGGTGATGTGTGCAATCTTCTGTGGTTATGTTTATCAGGTAATAATATCGTGTACCCACTTTTCAAGGAACCTGTGTATATCTTAGTGTTCTATGCCATTAGTCAGACCATATATACACTTGCATTTGACTTTGAATTCTTGTTGACATGATTGTTTTTAAAACCATGTGTCAGTATCTAAGGAGCAACTGTAATAGTTGCATTGTTTACTTCCATTATTTTGACTATGTGCTGTTTATCAGTGCCCTCCATTTCGATTAAGTTATCAAGGACTAGGTGAGCCCTTGTGTTTTGCTGCTTTTGGTCCATTGGCAACCACAGCTTTCTACTTCTCAAATAGCAATGTAAATATTTCAAGGTAACCATCAGTTGTTGCAGTATAACAATATTAGAGACAATACTCATTCACTTGAAAAGTTGAAGTCAAGTAAATGGTTTCTCTTGAAATACTGTAATATGTCAGTGGAAAGGTGCTGCTCCCTCTCTCCAAAACAGTTGTAGCTTCATCAGTCCTAGTTGGGTTGACAACTACTTTGATACTCTTCTGCAGCCATTTTCATCAGGTACAATTCTGACTTGACAAAAGGAAATTCCCAATGTAGGATTACATTATCACTTTGATATACATGGGACAAAATCCTTACAGCAGATATCCCCTTATATTCTGTAGATTGATGGAGATCTTGCTGTTGGAAAGATGTCTCCCCTGGTATTTGTTCTATCTAAGATCAAGTTCTAAATTGCTTTGGCAATTGTTTTACTCGCCTCTGTTACTTATTTGACTATAACAAGAGTTCTTTGCATGCGAATTTGCAAACAGGTAAGAGTTGGCACTGAAACAGGATCAAGAATAGTGGCGGTTGCTATTGCCATGCTTTACACTCTCTTGGCTGCATTTGGCATATCCAAAGCCCTTCCATCAGCTTGCATTGTAAGTTACTGCCAACTGATCATACTGCTTCCTCCAGATTTTTTTTCCCTGCAGGATTCTTCATGTAGAATTATTGACCCTGAACATCTACCTCAACCATCACTGCAAATATTTCAGGTCCTCTGCGCCCTTACTCTGCCTGTGGGCAAATTGGTTGTGGATTATGTGCTGAAAAATCATGAGGTAAATAAACTGCTTTTCTCACCTGCCGTCCTCTGAAAAAATGAATATCATGTGGTTTTGCACTGATACAGTTTGAGGATTACTGCTCCAGGACAATGCCAAGATTTTCATGGCAAAGTACTACTGTGTGCGGTTGCATGCGCTGTTTGGGATGGCGCTGGCTTCTGGTTTGGTCTTGGCCCGAAATGGTGTGCTAGCCTGACAAAATGAGCAACCTCCAAATCCATGAGAGAATCCGGAGCACCCAGCATTTTCAGATTTGTGTTCTGAACTTCTGATTCAGCGACAGAACAGACTGAACATTGAGAATGATTGCAGTACTGAACTGGTGCAGTTTTGCCAAGAAATGGAGAACAAATGCCAGGGAGGTACTCGATGTGCACCCGTATTGGACGGGAAGTCGCTGTTGCTACTTGAGGAGGTTTGGACGTCCGGTGCCTGGGTTATAGCTTCAGGCTTCAGCATCCGGTTTTTGCCCAAGGAACACGTCTTCTACGCTTTGACTGGCTCGGCTTGCTCGTGCACGGTCAGATTACCGTTGCATGTGGAGGAGGATCCCAGTATGAATTGAATTCCAAGCTAGCCAGGACGTACGAGTCATGTTCAAGCGTTACTCCTCTGTATGTACAAACGTACGAACTGATAATGCATACTACGACCATGCAGATTTCCGGGCTTTCATTCACTCCCTTGTGTTTCACATTTTTGCCTTACCTGATTGGTGGTTAGCCAGTGCAGGGTTTGTAATTGTAGTGTCTTGTTTCCATCTCTTTGTTCAGACAAGTAAACTATGTTAATACAACCAAACATGTAAAACAAATACTGCTGCTCCTGTGCTGCAAGTGTTGCCCCATACTGGTCGATAATTACACTGACAAACAGTCAAGGCCATGCTCCCTCAACGTGATGCGCAGAAACCACACAGCCCGTTATTTTTTTAAAAAAAAAAAACCCACACAGCCCGGCATGAACCCAACCTGGATGGCGTTGGCAAACTGTGAAAGATAGCAGAGCAGCTGGGGAAGAACAAATATATATATATATATATATATATATATATATATATATATATATATATATATATATATATATATATATATATATATATATATATATATATATATATATATATATATATATATATATATATATATATATATATCAGAAATTAAAGCAGGAACACTGCTATGTTATATAAGAAGAAACAGTAATGATACATAACGGGTCAAAGCACACACCACCACACGAACAAACCCAAGAACGGAAACAAACGCACTCGACACAACACACCACCAACCACACCCACATGGGAGAGAAGACCGAAAGAAGCCGCCGACACTAGCGCCGTCGTCACCAACGTTGTGCCACGCCGAGGCGCGACCCGCTGCAGGCACCAACAGCCCCCAAAGCTCCTCCACCATGGGACTGTCATCCTCAACTGCACATACCCGACCGTCGATCCGTCAGATCCATAGAAGCTTCATCACATACTCCCACCACAGCACCTGGGACGCCCACTCATCCTGGCCACTCTGCGTGGGGGCCTCGCCTCACCCACCGCCTCTCTCTCTGCCAAGGACTCAGGTAACAACCGCCGCGAAGAGAGCAACTCCTCTACCCTACCGTCACTGAGGTCACCACCGCACCAAGCACAGCAGCGCAAGTCTTCCAGCACCCATGGACCCTCAGCACCCCGACAGCAGCACGAACCAACGCTCTTCCAGCAGCACCACCGGCCAGCTCCACCACCACCACTAGCGACGGGGCTCCAAACACGACGCCTTCAAGAAGGTTACGACGCCAAGGCGCCGCCGTCGCACGTCCAGAAGGACGAGGTTTTCACCCAGAGAGCCCCCCGCAACGAGAAGGTAGTGCCTCGCCATGATACCCCCAGCAGGGAGACTGACGCCCAAGAGCGCCGCCATCATGCCCACCGTCAACCGGTGAGGACTTTCGCCTGACTGCACTACTCCCGCCGCCCGCTCGTGAGCATGGAGGAAGCCAGCACCCGCCGCCTCCGCAAAACCGCCAGCAGGGAGGCCAGACGCCCCCCTGAAGCACCACCACGGCGCTGCGAGAAGCTCCGGCCAACCCCTGGCCCCACCGCCACGGTGACGCCAACCAGCAGTAGGAGCAGAGGGGGGGTGGCCAACCCTGGCCCGTAGTGGCCACCCAGGACCAGTCGCGCCCACCCCACGCAGAGCCGCCCCGGCCACCGGCCGCCGGAGCCGATGCAGACCCGCTCCGGCCGCCAGCACGACCGC
The DNA here is from genome assembly GCA_036936925.1 of Cenchrus fungigraminus. Taxonomy (NCBI): domain Eukaryota; kingdom Viridiplantae; phylum Streptophyta; class Magnoliopsida; order Poales; family Poaceae; genus Cenchrus; species Cenchrus fungigraminus. The sequence continues at coordinate 132,703,308 of CM072777.1, forward strand.
CGACCCGCCACAGGCCCGCCGGCCCGCGACAGGCCCGCTGGCCCGCGTCACCAGCAGGTCGCCGTTGCTGGCCCGCAGCCCGGCCGTCCCCGGCGTCGCCGCCCCGCGCCAACCGTTGCCGGCCGCAAGCCAAAATGCCGCCATCAGCCCGCCGCCGCGCCGCAGTCTTCCACCATGGCCACCATCGCCGCCGCCCGGCCACAGGTCGCCACCCGAACGGAGCCGGCCGCTCGCACCATGCAAACACCAGATTCGGGCCAGGCGCCGCCGGATCAGGGCTTGCACCACCCGCCGCCGCCGGTGGACGGCCCGACCGGCGAGCCCCGTTGCCGGAACAGGGATGGCCGCGCCCGCCCTGGCCCGCGCGAGAGTGGAGCAGGAGGCCACGCCGCCGCCGTCCTCGCGGCCGCGCGGTTCCCGGCGCTCGGGCGGCGGCGCGTCAGAGAATGGCGGGCGGCGGCTAGGGTTTGGGAGCCGCGGGTCGCCTACGCGGGGCGACGCGCGACTTCTTCTTGGCTTGGCTCACTGGTAGGACTATTCAGATATCAGGATTTGCCCCTAGAACAAATATATATTGATGGAGAAATATTCCAAGTATAGAACGCATTCAGAGTTTCAGACCATAGAAATGCATCAGGAAATTCTTGTTTTGATTGTACAAGCGCCACATTCAGGGAGAGGCGAAAAAACACTGGCATCTTCTTCTCAGCACATCACTTTCCAATTGGACTTGAAGTAACTGTCGCCCTGTCATCGATCTTTGACAGAAATGGACATCTGTGCTTCTCAGCTCCCGTTTTTCAATCAACTTGGCTCACAGTAAAATTCTCCTAAGTGGAGCGCCTCATCTTTCATATGGCCACAAACTTACAGCCTGTTTAGTTCAAAAAAAAAAAATTTGGGATCTCTTTGGAGACCTATTAGGAGGATTAAATATAAACTAATTACAAAACTAATTACATGAATAGACGGGAAATCGCGAGACGAATCCATTAAGCCTAATTAATTCGTCATTAGAGATTATTTACTGTAGCACGACGTTGTCTAATTATGACATAATTAGACTCGTTAGATTCGTATCGAAAAATTAGGTAAGGGTTATGGAATGGGTTTTGTCATTAATCCACATTTAATACTCCTAATCAATGTCCGAAGATTGATGTGACGGGTAGTTGGGAAAAAAATTGGGAACTAAACAGTGTGCAAAGGCATATCCCAGAGGGTGATTTAAAGCTTGTAACTAAATATGCTCGTCCCACATTCATTGATCAGGCAAACAAAAACTTTAGGTGCAACGTTGACACTCGTGACTTGACCAAAGGTCGTGGAAGGTAAAAAAGCAATGGGAAAACAGAGATTTGTTTGCTCTTGCCAGTCATTCAGTGACCAAAATTGTTGACTCAAGCATCGGATTATCAAAAACCAGCACTCCCACCGATCCAACCTTTTTTTAGCTCAGTTGCAAACCATAACATTACTGACCTTACCAAATAGTTAGGAAGCACGACTGCATGAGTCTTGTCTTGTGACAAATTACCCCTGGAAATTCTGGAGTGTTCAATACTTCAATACCCACAGAAAAGGTAATATAATACGCATGAATCATGATAAACAAATACAAGCCATGATTAACAACGAAAAAGGCAGAGACAAACGGCGATGTGTCACCAAACATGCTTTACAATTCATGTGATCATAATTAGACAAGCCATCGTACACCACAAAACAAACGACGTCCGTGTCACACCAGAAACAGATGCTTAATTGCAATTGCCTACCGAACAAAATCTATCACGATTCATGAACAAGGATCCAAATATCAAAAACACAGAACAAAGACCAATTATATAGGTCCAATCACATGCACAAGAAGCCAGATTGGATTAGTCCCTATCCTTTTGAGTTTTGATTGACCTCACAAGCAGTAACATTGTGAGGTAGCTCAAATCAGTTTACTAAAAGAATAGCCAGGCAACAAGAGTTGATGAGTCCTATTTTAGATAATATCATAATCCTAACCAAATTTTGCATATGAGATTCTGCCATACATACTGCATAAGCTTTGTCACAAAAAAATTAGCCAAACATGAGCAATCCATTGGTTGGTTGCCAAACGTCACGTCTCATGTACACCAACAAAATATCAAGGCAGGTAGGAGCACGCTACGAAAGAAAAAAGAATTTTTGAGCTAAGGTTTGAGTTGGAGCTAACAGAATGTGATTGTATTGCTGCTTGCCTTCCTCCTTTCCTCTCGCCGCCGCCGCCTCGCCAGATCCCTCCTACCCCAGCCGTATCTACACATCGGCGTTGGCGGCGGCGAGCTGCATCGGTGTCTTGCCGGGTCACGGGTCGCGGACGCGGGGGCTGGTGGCCGGCATCGCCACGCCGGGGGACGGCGGCGTCCGCGGCGAAGGCAGGCACCCGAACCCGAGCGGCGACGTCGGGACGTGGATCGGCGAGGGCATCCCGCGGAGGCGGCGCATGTAGGCGGAGATGGGCGACTCCGCGGTCATGCAGACCGCCGGGAGCGGCGGGAGCGGGGAGAGCGCCGGCTGCAGGATGGGCGCCGGGCGCGGCGGGGCCAGCGGCGGCGGCCGGATGCGGTGGAGGCGGGACGGTATCGCCGTCGGCGGCGGCGGCGGAGGCGCCATGAAGCGGGGAGGGGGCGGCGCCATGATGGGCGGAGGCGGCGCCATGGCGGCGGCCGGGGCCTGGGGCGGGAGGAGGTGGGACGGGGAGCCGGTGAGCTTCTGCACGACGTCGCGGAAGTCGGACTTGTCGATGTTGTAGACCGGGGGCTGGGGAGGCGGGTGGTCGACGGGAAGGGACGACGCCTGCTGCTGCGGCGGCGGCGGGAGCGGAGGAGAAGGGCGGGGAGCCGGCTGCTGCGGCTGCGGAGGCGGCGGGGAAGGCGCCCTCATCGAGGGAGCGGGAGCGGAAGAGGCGGAGGTGGAGGCCGACTGCTTGGAGATCTTGTAGGAGGCCTTGTTGAGGGACTTGAGCGAGGATGCGGCGGCGGATGCCGAGGAGGGAGGCGGCGGCGGATGCGGGAGGTTGGGCTTGTCCATGACCATGGCGGATTGGCGGCGGAAGAGAGCGGGGAGGAGAGCGGGGGAAGATTGGGATTTGGGGAGTGATGAGAGGATGGATAGGCGAGGCGACAGGCTCTTCTCTTCTGGGGCAAACCAAAAGAGGCGCAGTGGGCAGTGCGGTGGTATTGGTAGCAGCAGCGTGTCTGGCTACCAACACCCCCAGAGCATGCTGGGTGCTCAGCGCTTCACCCGCTCTCGTCGCTGCGCTGCAAAATGAATCCGGCGTGGTAGCATTTTCGCGTCTGCAATGCAGCTTCGCGAAGGTCTCACTCTGATTTCTTGATTACTTTTACCAACAGAAACATTTACCGCTAATTCTCCACTTGTTAATCTATTATTACTACTAGTGTGAAAGAGTATGTACTGACACATTACGTTACGTGGACCAAACAGCTCGACGAACAACAGCAGATAAACCTGCTGAAACAAAATCGTGCATGGACAATTTTCCGTGGTGATTACTGATTCCAGGCGCCCAAACGAGGGGCATTTTTTCAGCGGCCGATGGCCCCAGGAGCAAGAGCAATCACTGCCGCAACAAGAAACCGTACGACCAGACGATCCACAGCCTGAGCCGGCCGCTGGCTGGACCACCACACGGCATCAAAGTAATACTGCCGCTAGAAAGCAAAGCAGTCGAAGAAGAAGGAGGAGCAGCGGCAAGTAATCTACGGGCAGCTACTGATAGGAATATTTAGCCTAATAAACCTAAGCTAAAGCTACCGTGGAGGGGGATGGAAAGGGGGTGCGCTGGAATGGAAGGGGACGCGAGGCGTAAAGACAAGTCCCGAGAGATTACGAGGGGCGATTAGCGGAGGGAGGGAGCCATGTGATGTGAATCAGTGAATGTGAGGTGAAGCCGTAATCGGGGTGCCCTGTTTTTTGTTTTGTTTATTATTTTAGGTAGACGTAGAGATTAGACTCCGATCGCTTTCGAGGCCCTTTAAAAAAACGACACCACGCACGGGGAGCTGCTTTGACCGAAAGGGTGTCTTTGACCGGCCGAGGGCAGAATCGTCCCTTCAGATGGGGCCACCTAGCTGGAGCAGAGTACGTACTGGCTGGCCTATTGGGAAGAGTTGCACGCAAAAGATTTTTTTATCTTATTCCCCCCGTTGCAGGGCAGAGAAAAATATTTGAAAAGGACATGTGAGCCAAATACTAGTATTTGGTTCGTCAAATTTGCACCAATAAATGGTACTAAAATAGTGTATTGGAGTAGAAAATTATGAAAAAATACAGATGTGACGTGTGAAAAGTTAGTTGGAGTTCAAATTGAAGAAACTGAACATGTGTAGGAGGAGTCATGTTCTGATCTGCATGTACAGAGAAGCACGAGAAAAATGTTTACGTGTATGAATAACGCTCTAATAATGTTAGAATAATATTTTATGTGAAAGAAGATGTGACGGGTGAATAATGTTTCCTTTGCCTCTCTTTTGACCATCTAAACACCGCCTGGAGTTGTCGTTGTGAGTTGTGACCATTTGAAAAAAAAAGTTGTCGTTATGACATTGTATCCGGAAGAGGTGACCCGCCAATCTCTGATCTTTACGGTATCATTATCATTGTTTCATTTGTGCGGTCAAGATCAAGTGGTAAAGTAGAACATACTCCAAGAAGAAGAGCGCCGCACATCGTGCAAAACCCTTCACAAAACTAAACCCAGCTGCACTGGAGTACGTATATAAAAAGAGTTAGAAAGCGGTTTGGTGGCTGACTGGCTGTTAGTGGGCATGCATGGGTGACAAACCGTGATCCGGTCTCTCCTCGAGCTGGAAAGGGCGCCACGGGTCTTGTACGTGCGTGCAAATGCAGTAGACATCAAAGGGAAAGGAGGCATCTCGTACAGAAAAGGGGGAGACAAGAATATGCAGAACGATTAACCAACCATTTTATTTCATTTTTTCAGAGGGATAAGTGGTGACAGATAGATACACAATGGGTCCGAGTGGCGTGCAAATTCTAGTAGCGAAGTCGCTGCAAAATGTTTTTTTAGAGAGAGGATTCAAAATATTTTCTCTAAACAACCCTGTTGGGAAAAAAAGAATAAGAAGAGGGGGTTTCTAAATGTCTTCCGAAAGGTAGACAATCAACTCATATTTAAAGCATATATAAGCCTGCGTACAACATTGTTTCTTAACATTCATCAACATTTTTTTTATAAAAAAAGTGACTTAATTGTTATCAACATTTTTTAAAACATTGATCAACAGTTTTTTATATGTAACAACATTCTTCTATAACTTTTTTTTACATTATGCTCAACAATTTTTTACATCCACCTACTTTTTTTGCACTAAGACATTTGTTTGTTCAATATTTTTTTTACATTCACCAACTTTTTACTAAAAAAGGTTAATATAGTAATCTAAAATGTCGATATAGTTTTACTCTTTTTTTTTTGAGAGCACGATATAGTTTTACTCATTTTACTCGTCTCCGATAAGAGAGAGAAGAAGCGCAGGCGTGCGTGCGTGGTCCATAAAAACAAGGAAAAAACAATACTGGCCGGCTCGCCGAGGCCGCCGAATGGGACGAAGCCCACCCAGATTTGAGCCTTCTTCGATGGACTGGGCTAAACTGACTGACCCAGCCCAGCAGTTTAGCAGGCTTGAAAATTTTACAACCGAACATGGATGGATCGAGCCCATCCATATGCATGCACAGCAGCACAGCGAACCATAATACATAAAGATACTCACAGGCCCAGCCCTTGATCCTTTTGTTTTTTTTGTCTTTTTTTTAGATTTTTTTTCCTGGTCCTATGATCACAGGACGAGCAAGAAAGGCCAATAATTTGGCAGCAGCCGAACCCACGCAGTCAGTACTCAGTAGTCGTGCATCACGCGCCCATCTACCGTTGAGCACTGTTGGTCGATCTACATCCAGCTGATGAGGACCACGAATCCACGATCTGGGCCGGCATCGACCAGTTTTACTTTTACATCACCGGTCGGCCCGATCGATAAAAATCGTAGTGATACTCAGATGTCAAGTCTCAATCGCGCTACAGCCTATAGGCCTATAGGCTGTTCGGCTGGTAGGAAGCATAGTGTTTGACTGGTAGATTAAATAGTGTTATGTGAGAGGGTTATAAGCCGTAATAAGTCTAGAATGGCCAGCCGAACAGCCTCCTAGTTGCACACACTAACCCTTCATCATCACTTCATCATTACAGTACCGACAGCTCCGAACAACAAGATAACCACACAAGGACAAGGCGAACGCAGAAAAAGCCATCTTTTTCCTTTTTTTTTCTTTTTTGAAATGGACAGAAAGCCATCATCTCCCAGCAAGCATTGGAGGCACCATTGGCTTCCACTTTCTCCCTGCGGCTCCCGAGTTCTTAGCAACAGCCTCAGCTGCCTAAAACTGTCCTCTCGAGCCTCCAGCTCCTCCAGCGGCGTAACCTCCCATTCCCATCCATGGACGACCAGAGCCCGAAGCCCATCCGCTGCAAAGGTATAGTACCACCAGGCCTAGCCCAGATTGCTGCTCGTTATTTGCTTGCTCAATCTCTAACCATCGACGACGTGGCAACAAGCAGCTGCCGTGTGCAGAGCCGCCGGGGAGCCGCTCACCGTCGAGGAGATCGTCGTCGATCCGCCGAAAGCGTACGAGATCCGCATCAAGATCGTCTGCACCTCCCTCTGCCACAGTGACATCACCTTCTGGCGCGGCAAGGCAAGTACGCCATGCAGCCAGTTTAGAACTTCAGTTCAGGGCTTCAGAAAATACTCTGAACTATCCACTTCTTCTGATTTTTTCTTCGTCTTATTTTCACCCCAATATAGGCAGCGACAGCATTTCCAAGAATCTTAGGCCATGAGGCTTACGGGTACGCGTCCCCATTTGAATTCCTTTCTCGACATTTTTCTTCTTCTTTTCGCATTCCTTTCGTGGGGATCTCTCGTCGCGACACAGGCTGCGCGCGCGCGTACGTATGCAGGGTGGTGGAGAGCGTGGGGGAGCATGTGGAGGGCTTCGTCGCCGGCGACACGGTGGTGCCGACGTTCCTGGGCCAGTGCGACCGCTGCCCGGGCTGCGCGTCGGAGCACAACAATGTCTGCTCCACGTTGCCCTTCGTCTTCGGCCCCGGGATGCGGCGCGACGGCACCACCCGGTTCCACGACGCCCAGGGGAGACCGCTGCACGACCTGGTCGCCGTGTCCAGCTTCAGCGAGTACACCGTCGTGGACGTCACCCAGGTCATCAAGATCGACCCCGCCGTGCCGCCCAAGCTCGCCTGCCTCCTCAGCTGCGGCGCCAGCACCGGTGACGAACCTAGCAGATGCTCCATGGAGTTTAGGAAAGGTGTGCAACTTGTACTGACCAAGCGAGCTTACACTGACACTGAAATTGATGCAGGGGTGGGAGCTGCGTGGAAGGTGGCCAAGGTGGAGCCAGGTTCATCGGTGGTCATCTTTGGGCTGGGATCCATTGGATTAGCGGTGAGCCCCGTTGTCATGTCGCTGCTGTTTCCTTTCTTCTCACAGACCTGGCCACTTCAACCTGTCGAGAATCCAACTCAATTGTTATACAGGTGGCACAAGGTGCAAAAATGTGTGGAGCGTCCATGATTATCGGTGTCGATCTCAACCCTGACAAAGAGGAAATTGGCAAGTCCCCTTTCCACGGTGTAGAATAATCTCTTTTACCTTTTATCTGAACTCTGAAGAAATGCGATGCTATTCATAACGCAGGCAAAGCGTTCGGTGTGACGCATTTTGTTAATCCGTCGCAGTTGGGCAATACTTCAGTCAGTGAGGTAATATTAAGGTCACGATTAATTGCATCAAGCAGATGGCTCCAAATTAAAGAAGAGTCATAGTTTCGTTCCATTATCTAACAGAAACAAACAGATTGACTCACTTCTTCGTGTTCCCTGCTCAACTACAGGAGATAGGGAAGCTCACCGGCGGCGGCGCTGACTATGGCTTCGAGTGCATCGGCGTGTCGTCGGTGATGACGGAAGCCTTCACAAGCACCAAGCCGGTACGTCTTTGCCATCTCATCTCTTCACTCCAGATGCTTCCTCCATTTCCCAACACGCTTCAGAACCACATCCAAAATGAGCTGATCGACACCTACAAAAATTCGTGTCACCAGGGCAAGGGCAAGACGATCATCCTGGGCTTGGAGAAGAACGATGAGCCAATCGCCCTGCCGTCCTTGGACCTACTGTCCGGCAAGTGCGTCATGGGCTCCTTCTTCGGTGGGATGAAACCCAAGACCGACGTCCCAATCCTCGCCCAGAAATGCATGAACAAGGTTACATAAGCACGAGCAGGGTTAACATTATTTGGGGATCACTTTTAGATCAGCTGATGAGGTGTTTGTGGAAATGCATGCAGGAGCTGGAGCTGGAGGGATTGGTCACGCATGAGGTCGGCCTGCAGGAGATCAACAAGGCTTTCGACCTGCTCCTGCAGGGGAAGAGCCTCAGATGCCTCATATGGATGGACGAGTGAAGTGGCGACGGTTGAGGATAGAGATGGCGATGGGTGTCCGAAACCCGAAACCTGATGGGTTTTTGCTCCATTAGGACACGGGTTTGAGACGATTTTTATACCTGTGGATCTACTAATAGGCGAAAAATGAGACCCAGCGGGTTCGTGGGCATAGGTTTGGGAACGTAAAACCCAAACCCGTGAACCCATGGGTTTTTTAGACCCGACTATATATCACTAAATAAGCCAATATTCTTAACTTACACCTCAATTTTAATGGCTAAACCCCAACTCTTATATGCATGTATTATTTCTTATCATGAGTTTAATTGTTAAACGATCTATACTATACTTTATGTCACTCATATGAAGTATTTTGTTAACATGTGGTGTTATGATTGGATAGCTAATACTATATTTTCGTTAATTCACATCAATATTGAATGTGTATGTTTTAAATTGTGAAGATATACATGTATAATACTTTTTCTTGTTGAATTGTGAGCACATGTATACACGTATATATCAATTTTGTTGTTTGATTTGATACCCACGGGCGACCTGTGGGTACCCGTTAACCAGATGGGCATGAGTTTGGGCACAAAATTAAACCCGTCACGGGTCATGGGTTTTTTAATGGGCGGATTTTGTATTCGCAGGCATGGGTTTGGGATGGCAAAATCCAACGGGTTTGTGCCCGTTGCCATCTCTAGTTGAGGAGTTGTGATCTTGAATAAAAACCGTTGACTAGCTGAATAAAGAGAGTCGACGTATTTCAGTTTGCATGAGCTGCTACTGTGCTGTTCTCAAGGTGGTGTATTATGTTATTTTCAGACACATCTTTTACTGTGTACAATACTACCTATAGGTAGTATGGAGTATAACCATTTTTTCATTAGGTAAAATAGTAATTAGCACGAAATATATCATTCAGAATCCTCCGCAGCCATTTCACCGGCGACACTCCCGCACGGAGTCTGCCCGCACAGGGCCCAGGGCCATGGTGTTGAAAGTAAAAGTAAGCAAAAATTGTAAGAATATAATGCGAAAACGTAAAGAGAGATGGGAGAAAACAAACTCTTGACACGCGTTTTATCTCGTGGTATCGGTATGTACTTAACCACCTCTAGTTCACGTTGTTGAAGCACTTCACACAAGAGTATTACTTCCCGGTCTCCAAGTCTCTTCCAAGAGCACTACTTGACTAGCCACTAAGGCTCGCCACTAAGGCACTCGCTAAGCTCTCTTGGTCACCTTGATGCCGCCTCCACTAAGGAGCTTCTCCATTAAGAAAAGAGAGTCTCCACGTCCCCCGCACAAAGTGTCTCTCCACTCCACACCAAGCCGGAGGGTCGAAGACGATTGCCGGTGAGCCACTTAGACCCCAAAGCTTCCGGCGCACCTTGTATAACTTGATTCACTCAAGAATCACCTTCTTGTGGCACACCTTGAACTCACTTAGTTCTAAGCTAAGTCTAGCACTAAGCACACGCACAAAGCATGTGCAAGTCTATAGATGAGCAATTTAGCACTTGGATGGCTTGGATATGATCTTGAATGTGTCTGACACTCCTCTGGTCTTCCTCATACTCCAACAACATCAAATGGTGTGGTGGAAGGGGTATAAATAGCCCAAGCCAACAAACTAGCTGTTGGCTAACGGCTACTGAAAACTATACCATCGGATGATCCGACGCTGTGCTTTTTTCTGAGCGTCGGTTCATCCGGTTCTACTAGCCGTTGCCTTCCACCTCACTTGACCGTTGACACAAATCATCTGACGCATCGACCGACGTACCGTCGATTCATCCGGTGTTGAAGACTCCGCGGCCAAAACCTCTCTGTTAGCTTCTTCAAGGCTGTCGGATGAACTGCTGCTCAAACCCTTGTAACCATCGGTTCATCCGGTGCTGAAACCTCTGCAACTCGCTGCTCTCTGTCTTGACTTCCTGGACCGTCAGATGAACCGTTGCCACCACGTCGGTTCATCCGGAGCAACTGCTCCTATCTTGGCGCGTCTCTGTCTTGTTCAAACTGATCATCGGATAGACCGATGATCGAACTGACCGGACCGTCGGTTCATTCGGTGCTGTTGATTCCTGTTGCTTGGTCTCTGCCATTCATCCGACACATGTAGAAGCAGGTCCATCGGATCATCTGATGGTGTCTTTTGCTGTTTTCTTTGTGTCTTTAACTTGCCATCACTTGAACTTAACATACCATCACTTAGAGTCTCAAAATATGTTAGTTTCCTCATGGTATGTTACTTCGCTTAACTTGTGGTATGACATGTTAACTTAGCGTGGTATGTTTACTTGTTGTAATATCTATGGGACCTAGGAATGCCTATAAAGGCATGCTCATCAATATGGTTAGTCCCATTGATCATGTTGTCATTAATCACCAAAATCAAACTCGAACAAATGACATATGAGGGCATGTTTGCTACACTTTCCAATATACCTCTATACTACTTATACTACCTGTATATGCATACGACTCATACTACAACTTAAGGGCTCAGTAACATACAATTAATCTCAATCATCAGATCCTTTCAGATAAGTTCTTTTTTTTTTCATACGAACTATCTCCAAACGGTAGTATACGTAGTATTGTGCACCATAAAAGATCTCATTACAGATGGTCGTTATAAGCAGAGGAGCAAGAACTGGAACCTAGAATTGGTTTTTTTAGAACCACCTGGAATTGGTTGGGATGGAATTTTTCATATTTATTTTTTCGATTTTACGAAGATATATGCCTGTAAGAAAGATTGTCAAAATATATCGGTTCCGCCGTTTGAAACTGCGTCGGGGCGCAACCGTCATTTGAAATGGTGGTTATAGCCTCTAACAATCTAGTCGTCATTTGAAACAGCAGTTGTGCCAAACGTCGTTTCAAACGGCAGCGGCGAGCCCAACCACCGGTACCCCCCTCCCCCAACCACCATTTCATACGACGTTTGGCTTACCGCCATATGAAATCGTGGTTGAGGTGTTAAACTCATCTTTAATAGAAAAATAAATTTTTAATCTGTAGTATTATAATTAATTTATTTGATAATGCAAGTTTCAACGACGAACTATTGTATCAACCAGTTTGTGAACAACACTTAAAAGGCACGAAGGATGAAAAATTACATGGAAATAAGGCATACAAATTTGCAATAACACGTATTGTGCAACTACTAACCTAAACATGTGTCGTTGCTAGTCCTTACATGCCTTAAGGAATTTAAAAAGTTGATCACAACATTTCTAGTCTGCTGGTACGAGTACTGTCCGGAGAACATAGAGCCGCCCAAGTAGGGTTGAAAACGGACGGGATGAATCCTATATTGTCCCGTTCCCTTTTCTACATTTGACCCGCCCATTTTCGTATTTACGGACAAATTCGGTAACGAGACAAGAAGCGGTTGTGGGTATATCTATACCTGATCATGGGTCAGGTCGTGTCGGGTTCGGGTCGGGTCGTGTCGGGTTGTCAGGTCGAAACTCATGGCCCGCGCCCGACCCGTCACACGTGTGGGTCGGGTCGGGTCGGGTTTCGAGTTTTTAGTTATAATTTTCGGGTTAGGTCGGGTTTTTTTCTGAGTTCGAGTGAAAATTTTGGCCCGCGCCCGACCCGTCGCACTGTCGGGTCGGGTCGGGTTTTTTTCGGGTGGGTCGGGTCGGGTTTCTCGGGTCGGGCAGCCCATGATCAGGTATAGGTATATCCCGCTCGTTTTTGCGGGATCCCGTATTTAGCCAGGATGGACCCGTTTTTATCACGTATTAGATAAATACGAGATGAACTTAATATATATTAGTATGTATGTGTAGTTTTTTATGGACTAAAGATCATGCTAACCATGTGTTTCCACGAAAGAACACTAGTCTAAGAGTCTTTAAGATTCCAAAACGTAGTAGGCAACTAGCAAAACAACATAAATTACAATGTCACATGCATATGTATCAAAGTATAAGCTTCCGCCTAAGTAATCGCTCCCGGCTGTTTTCGTAATCCTGTTCATCCCGCTCCCGCTCCCGCTCCCGTTACCGACTATTCGGAACCGATCTCGTTTTCGATGATAAAATGTGGCAACGGAGACGGGAGAGGGGTTTTCTCGTCTGTTCCCGTCCGTTTTCATCCCTACGCCCAAGTGCTGGGAGGGCATGTATTAGTACCCTGTCGGGGGTGGAGGTGAGGGTGAAGGTGGTGGGGATGGAGTTGCCGGTGGAGTGTTCTTCTTCTAGCGGCATGAGCAGGTGCACCACGGGTCCTCACAACCGGTGTTCATCTTGAAGGATATAGTCTAACTCAACGAAGGGCATGTAGTAGTTTTGAAGGATACAATATCCGCTTCACGGGTCTGGACCGCTTCACGTTCTTTCAACTCCTGCCGAATGTGAATTTCCTTTAGCTGCTCTTTGCTTTTTGCTTTCTTTTTTCCGACTCAACCATGCGTCGCTACCCCTCCCTTACCAAATGGGCCATTTCCTCGACGTAGAGCTTGTCGGCCTTGGACTGCTCAGTATCTAGCTACTGCATGAAATCACAAAAAGCATGGGGAGTCTTTGGCTTACCACTGTTTGAAACGGTGATAGTGGGCAGCAACTGTCGTTTCAAACGGTGGTTCATGTCTAGGGCCCGCGCGAACTGAGCAACCGCAGGTTATTGGCCCTACGGCCCTACCGCCGTTTCAAATAGCAGTAGAGGCTGCAACTATCGTTCAAAATGGCAGTTGCATCCACTCGCCATTTCAAACTGATATTTTTGACAATCTTTCCCATATACATATATTTTCATAAAATCGAAAAATAAATATAAAAAATGGTTGGAATGTGTTTTTTTAACGTAAAACCCGCAAAGCTTGCGGGATTTGTATTAATTAATAGATAAAGAGTGTTATAGGCCTAGGCCAAATAAATAAAAGAAACTATACATAGTAATCTCTCAAATTAGTGATTCCTCTTAGGTGTTTGGCCCCCGCTAGGGTCCACAAGCTAGCCTCCTCTTTGATCTTGCAGACAAGTTGGTCAGGTTGAAGGAACTTTCTTCGGAAAACCCGCACATTACGCTCCTTCCACAGCTCCCAACATACCAGAATTATCAAGGAACGCCACCCTTTTTGTCGGATGTCCAGCCAGCCTACCGACGTCCACCACTCGTCGATGGTTGGGATGTGTGATGCATTGATGCCCCTAATGACTTGGTCCAAGTCCGGGCTTGAGCTTGCTTTCAAAAAAAAAGTCCAGGCTTGAGCCTGCCGAGCTTTGGGCCGTCCATGTCTATTGTAGGGTTGGGCTTGGTCAAGGAAACCAGGCTTGAAAAGAATCCGAGTCGGCCTGATATTTTTTGTCAAGGAAACTAGATGAAGCAGTCGTCGTTTAGTGTTATTTTTGCTTTGCGCGTGTGAAACAAACCGTTGAGCAGTTACATCGCTTCTTGTTTAGCTTCAACTCTTCAAGCTCTGCTGTTTCGGTAGAAGTTCTATGGAGAAATTTATAAGCATTAATTTACATGCCACATACTAGTTGTTTATGCTGATTTGGCAAACTATTTATGAGAATAGAGAATGAGAAGTTCCGTCACATGTTACATAAGTTTTTTCGTCATGACGACCCGACTGCCCCCGAGCTCCACCGAGCCCTGCGCCACCCCGTGCTCATCCACACGACCACACCTGCTCCATTCATCGGGCTTGAATCCGCTGTTGGCTGCCCCTGCTCGCAGATCTTCCCGGACGCCGCCTGCTCCTCTGCCCCCAGGCCGCCCTCGAGGCCGCCGCCGCCATCGCGGATCTCGGCGAGCGCAAGGAGTAGCCGGCCCAGAGGAGCACGAGGTTGACGAATTTTGTGCGGAGCGTGGCAAGGTGGGTGCAAATAGTTTAATTAAATTTAACATTGTTAAAATGTTTAAATGACTCTAACTCATCTTAGTTTCATGGAAAAAATGAATCTAAATTCATCTCAAACTATTTGAAATGCCATTCAAATTAAACACGAATTGACATTTTTTGTTACATATTCAATGTAAAGTATGAAGACTTTAATATCAAAATTTAACAAATTTGATAAGAACATAATCGGTTGCTCAAAATGAACGAAAGTTGGTTGATTAAATTAAACATGTACACATTGGGGTAATTTTTGCAACAAAATATACAAAAAAAAAAAACTCGACCTGCGGGGAGTAAGACCACCCCCACGGTATTGTATTAAGAAGAAGACCTTCTCACACAGATCGAGAAAATCTCCGAACCCCTATCCCACTCATACACAGCGGCACCGCAACACTTGTGAGATTAGGCTGGCCTTAGACCTGTGCTTTGACATGGGACAGACGAGAATATTTTTTTACAACAGCAGACTACTGGGAGGGTCATAAGACCGCTCAACCACCGCACACACGTGCGTCTGCCTGGGGAATAAATCCCCCGTGAGGGACGCGGGTGCCGATTCCAAGAATCGAACCCACGCCGGCCGCTTGCCCACCGGCAAGGCGTGCCAACCGAGCTAGGCTCAGGGGCACAGATTTACAACAAAGAAACTTTTGGCTGGGAGCCTGGGAATCTCAAACTCTTATTGATTTATAGGGTGGTTTATGTGATTATAAAAAAATAAGTGAAATAAGTTATAATCCATGGTACCACTCGGCTCATTTTTACGGGTTACAAAAATGTTCATTCAACATTCTTAAGCAAAGAGCTCAAGCCTCTCTGGAAGTTTTTCTGTTTTGGTTTTGTACTAATTAAGCATGCAATGTTGACGTCCATTGATTGTTCTGGTTCATGACAACTCTTGTTAAACATATCTGTTAATTTAATACCTATAGTAGTACTGGCGGGCACATCGTCTCGGTAGGGAACGCGAGTTATTGCTGGCAAGGGCAAAACAGTCCGAAAGACTGACTCCAACAGAGAGTCGCAAAATGGGAGAGGCAGTTCTCTATTTGCCTCATACACAGTACATGCATCACCTATGTAAAAATCTTCATCTCCAACAGACAGAAGCAAAAGCGGAAGGACCGAAGGAGCAGTGGGCCGCTGGCCACGCACGCCGGAGGTGAGGAGGGAGTACGCCCGCCTGCCAGGCCGCCGCGCAAGGGGAAAGGGAGGAAGCAGGGACGTCGTGGCTGCGGCGGCGTCGTGGCCATCCTCCACCGATTCGAGCTCGGCTCGGCGAGTCCTCGGCGAGGAGCGGCCGGTGGGGCCAGGCGGGTCGGAGGAGCTCCTCCGTCGAGGAGCGGAGGAGTCGAGGCGAGCGGACCCCACCGCCGCCGCCCTCCGTCCCTCCAGATCTCTACGGCGAGGAGGGAGCCGGAGGTGAGAAGGGGGCCGTGCCGCCGGAGATGACTTGGGGGCCGCGCCGCCGGAGGTGAGCAGAGGACCGCCGGTCCTCCTCCTGGACGCCGCAACCAACACCCGCCCGCTACTGCTTCTGCCTCGCCCGCCGTCGTGCCCGCGCCCACGGCCGCCCCCGAGCTTGCCCGCCGCCGCGGAAAGAGATGGGAGCTCGTCCCCGGCGTCGCTCGTCAAATGCATAGCAGGAGAGAGGTGATTCATTTTTACCTCTCCTCTCTCTTCACAAGGCAAAATGCCTGCTCCTTTGCCTGATCTGTTGGAGCTCTATTCGGTGATGCACAGTGCTGCTTGGGAGGCATATTTGTGTTTGCATCTTCT
Source organism: Cenchrus fungigraminus (assembly GCA_036936925.1). Lineage (NCBI taxonomy): Eukaryota > Viridiplantae > Streptophyta > Magnoliopsida > Poales > Poaceae > Cenchrus > Cenchrus fungigraminus. Next base: position 132,719,520 of record CM072777.1, read on the forward strand.
TGTTGGACTCAGTCTAAGGACGAAAATTTTGCAAAACGAATTCATTTGTAAATAACTATTGACGACAGGCCTACAACGAATAGAATTTTAATATAACGGGAGTAATATATGTTTTGGCAGACACGCAAACTTTGAGATTATTAATGGGCCCATGTGCAAAGCGCAAATCAAAGTCAAAACAATCCGCAAAGAATATGATAAAAAAGTGGAGTAGCAGCAGGTCTCGATAACAAAAAAAAAAGGAGGGGGGTGGGGGGGGGGGGGGCGGGCTTCAACTTGTGAACCCCATCTGTCAGGGTCGATCGACCACTAGTGGATATATGGAGCAATGAGGTGGACTGCTGCTTAGAGTTAAAAAACCGAACCTCCTATGCTCAAATTCAAAAAATACACCCTTCACCAAAAAAAATAAAAAACACACACACAAATGCATGTGTTTATAAATGAAAATCATGGTCCAAACCATTAAAGACGTATCTTATTACAGAAAGAAAGGCACCAAACCACAATCATTCAATCCACACGCACGCACCATACCGCAGTCTGGTGTCTGCATGCAAGCTGCAGGTAATTTTATTCGGTGGCAGGACCGGAGGTAGCTTTCTTCACTCCGGTGAAGACAACCTTGACACCGAGAAGCTCTTTGCCGACCTCGGCAGTGAAGGTGTCGTAGCGGAGGAACAGCTCGACGAGGAAGAGCCTGCCGACGATGAGCACGAAGTCCTTGCCTGGGCACTGCTTGTCGTCCACGCCCGGGCTCTCGGTCTCCCGGCCGTTGGACCAGTACACGTACTGTAGCAGCTTCCTGCCTTGTTCCCCAACAAACCGGTCGCCCACGAACTCTCTCGCCGTCGGCCCGAACACGCGGGCATCCTTGGTGGCACACGGCTGATAACCAAACAGCATCTCGCCCTTCTTCACCTGGAACACGGCGTCATGGCTCTCGATCTGCAGGTCGGCCTTGGCGTGGCCGTACTGGAACTTGACAGGTGGGTCCAAGCGCAGAGACTCCCACACCACCGACTTGACCAGCTCCATCTTCTCCAGCGCCGCGAGGGTGACCTTGCCGCCGGCCTCGGCCACGGCGGCGCGGATCTCGGCCACCAGCCTCTCGTGGAGCTTCTCGCCGGCCTTGGCAACATTCGCCAGGATTCCTGGGAACAGAACCTTGAGACCGCCGTAGCTGTTGAGAATCGTGGCGAACAGCAGGTTGTGACATGCCTCGTCCCTTGACAGGCCGAGGCTCTCGGCCGTGTCGAGCGCCTGCGACGCGGCTGTGGAGAAGTAGTTGTACAGCGCCTTGTAGTCGCCGCTGACGAGGAAAGGCGGGAGGTGGAAGGTGTGGAGGAGCGGGTCCTCGACGAACATCGGCAGGCCGAGCGTGACGATGGGGTGGAGCAGAAAGAGGATCCATTTCGCAGCCTTGGTCGGCCCGGCGGCGCCGAGGCCCGTCGCCGAGGGGCGCACGCCGAAGTAGGCCTCGCCGATGAAGTTGAACGAGGTGAGCTCGTTGGGCTTGTTGAACTCGGCCTTGCCGCCCTGCGCGAGCTGCGACTCGATGGTTGCCAAGAGCTCGGAGAAGTTGGAGCGGAAGGTCGGGATGATGGCGTCGTTGCGGGAGTGCAGGATGGAGAAGAGCAGCTTCCGGACCTTCGCGTGGGTGGGCTCGGACGGGTCGAGGTAGGAGCAGATGCGGTAGCCGCCGGTGAGGGCGGCGGGTGGCACGAACGTGCCCGTGACGACGTTCTTCTTCTCGACCTTGGTGAGATCAAACAGCACCGGGAAACTCTTGGCGTCGAGGAGCGCGACCACGCGCGGGTCGCGCGCCATGAACGGGCCCGGCGGCACGTTGATGCGCACGACGGTGGAGCCGTTGCGCTCGATCCGGGACTCGAAGTACTTGTCCTGGCCTTGGAAGTAGAAGAAATCCAGCCGGTCACGTATGGCGCCGAGTACCGGCAGGCCGTAGCTGCCCGGCACGGGGCGCAGCAGCGGGGAGCTGCTGGAACTCTCAGAGTTAGCCATACAGCCTCGGGAGAGAAGAAGAAGACTTGGACGAAGGAGAAGGGCTAGGGGCAGGAGAAATAAATAGGAAAACACCTTAAGTACGTGTCTTGCACTCCTTCGTGGATCGTGGTCCGGTCGAGGGAGCAGATCAGAGCAGACGGTGACGCATGTGAGATCGGAACGGACAAATAGTTTTTTTTAAGAGTCAACGGGGGCTAAGTCACCCGACTCTAAATCATTTTGCAGTTTATGTGAAGTCTGTTCAGCTGTTTCTTCTGCTGAGTCCCCTAAAAACAAGAAAATACAGTATATCTGTTTCTGTCGAGTGTTAAAAATCATATTTCTCTGGAGCGTGGAAATCGTGCCATGCTTTCATTATCAGCCAAGGGCGACCCTTTCTCGATTGTAATTTGTGAAACTGAAATGTAGAAGGCACTACGGAAACAAGGTTATCAAAATGCATGTTAAGACTATGTGTCGACATGGACGTCTTCACTAAATCTCTGCAACGATATTTTTTAAAAAGAAACTGGAGGGGAGGATCTCCTACAGATTATATTATATTAAAACGAAGAGTTTAGTGTAAAAAAATCACAAATAAGCAAAAAAGAAAGCAAAAGAAATAAAGAAAGCTATTACAAGTGGCGTAGCCATTCTTTCATACTAGGGGATACTCCATGCGTTGCTACGGCAAATTTTAGATAAAATTTTAAGATAAAATTTTCAAGTAGAAATCAAGGTGATTGCATGGCAACATTCTTTTGCAAATGACAGTATACATGAAAATATATTCATTTTGTTGAGAGAGAATGTATGTTAAATGGTTGATCTTTCATATATTTTTACTATGAGAATTATGTAGCGTGATATTCGCAAAGATGTATGAATGTTATTAGTAAAAAAATCGGTGGAAGACATAAATTGACGGTCTATTGGATGATGATGTGACGCTCTGAAGAGCTTATGGAAAAAATTAGTAAAAGAAGATGGTGGAAAATGGAGGTGATGATGAGGAATAGGTGCTATATGGCACAATAGTGGAAGTAGATGAGCTTCGGCGAACATTGGATGTATTCATGAAGGAGCAAGAAAAGCAGAACAATACCATCAAGGCTAGCCTGGCGAGGATCTTAAAGTTTGTCGATGATACTGCTGCACAGCAAGCTATCCCCCATCCTGAAGATAAAGGTTCCACTGTTAAAGGTAAACAAGTCAATGGTTCCCCTCAAGCTCCACATTATAAGATTCCTCATCTTAGAAGACCTGAGTTAGCTAATTAAATTGGTGAATGCTCCAAGAGACCGTATTTCCAGCAATCAAGAACCCAACCCAAAACCCTTCCAACAATACCAGAAGCCCAATTCCCAACAAACAAACCTTAACTCAAAAACAAACAAACAAACAAACCTTAACTAACAGCAGCAGCCACAATTTAATTCCACTAGACAAGGACAAGAACAACATCATCTACTACACGTATACATCTGAAAAAATTCTCTTGGTAAGTAAATACATGGTGTCTGGCTGTTAGTTGCTGCCTTTATGGTGTCTTTCAATGGTATAAATCCAATTATTCCTTATATGGAAATTTGGCCATTGCTAGCTCACTTACTATATGGTCAGTTGCTTTTATTTGATCATAAATGACTCACATTTGTGACTACCGTGTTCCTGACGGGTGATTTGTTATATGCTTATATTTGGGCTATTCCGAATAATTATGCATGTTGGTAGTGTTAATTTTTCCTAGCTATCTCGAATAATTTTGTGTACCTATTTCGTCTCTCCTATTGTGGTCAGTGCGGTTTTTCATCTGCTTGAGCTTTGCTATGACCGTTAATAAAGTGTAGGTCAAATAATACTAAATGTAGGTATCTACCTCTCCGAGCCTATTTTTTTCTCTGGGCAACTATATGTGGAGGAGGGGAGTGGCGGCGGATTTGGCGGTGATAGCCGCCGAAGACGCGGAGAGGAGGGTCAGACAGGGGTGAACACAACATATTTACTGCAAGTGGAAGACGAGTCACTTGAGTTGTCTCGTTTGTGGGCTGCGCCACCACGAGATTGGTGTTAGGACTCCACGTTCTCCTGATAATGGGATTGTTGCATCTGGTAATAAAATTATTGTGGTATGGGATTAAATTTCTTTGTTATTACCTGTTCGGTTGGCTGGTGTAACATCCCGGAATTTTGAATGTTTTCTCAAGAATGATTTTTCACAAAAATTTAGAACTTTTTGCTTGAGCTTGTGTACTACCAAATTTAATCCTCATTTGCTAGCCTCTCATCTTAATTCCATATAAAATAAAATTAAATAAAAACTTATTTTCAAATTATGGTATAAATGTGATTTGGTATTTCTTGGATTTTATTTGGAGTTCAATGTGTGGAGTTTGAATTTGAAATAGATTCAAATTCAAACTTATATTCAAACTATAATTCAAAACAGATTTCAAAAGCTAACACCTAACTTGGGCCGCAACCCAGTGGACAAAGTCCACTAGGGACCCCTCAATCCTTCAGCCAAACCAGCCCACCTAACCTCGCCTGAGCTTGGGCCCTATCCTTTTAGCTAAAGTCTGCTGGGGATCCCTCAACCCATCCGTCCAGACCGGCTTGCCCCTCTAGTTGGCCCAGTTAAACCCAACAAGAGCCCGTCAAACCTCCTCTCGCTGACCTGCGGGTCCCACGAGTCGGAAGGTTGTTCCCCTTTCCCTTCCGCACTGACAACCGCGGCTACAGCGACCGCAGCGCCCCGCACCGAGCTCCGGCCGCGTCCGTGGACACCGCTCGGATCCCCGCCGCGTGTCCAGAGCCGCATCCCTGCCGCCTATAGCTTCCACAACCCTAGCCGCGCCCCTATAAAGACCAGCTCGCGCAGACCATCCTCCTACCAGCCGCCGCTCTGGGGATTTCTCCTCAATCCCCTGCTTCACCGCCGCGAAGAAGAAAGAGGGGAAATGGGGAGAAGGATCCAGCGCGGCCGTACCGGAGAGAGAGGCGAAGGCCGTCCAGGAGCACCACGCCACTCTGGGGAACGCAGAGTACACCGACGCCACGCCACCACCAGCCTGAAGCACCACACCACGCTGGAGCCCGGGGCGCCGCCCGGGAACCTCACGTCCTCACCGTCTCGGGAACTCCGCGCCGTCGCCCCCACAAGGATCAGCACTGGGGAACGCGGACATTGTCACCAGGGCATCCTGCCGAGGAAGCGCCGCGACAAGCCGCGCCACGTCGAGGATCCATGCCGGGAGTCGCCGCCGCTCCTGGAAGATGTAGCCGCGCCCACGCCAAGCACCAGGAGGACGAGAAACACTTGCGAGCTGCTGGACGTTGTCTTCAAGCCGAGAACCACGACGCCGTCCTCGAGCCCGAAAGCCGCGACGTCAAGCCTGCCAGCTACCCCTCGCCACGGCCTCGAACTCTCCCTGCACCACCGTTAACACCGACGAGCCCACCGGTGAGCAGAACGCACCCAGACCTTTTCCCTTCTTCCCTTGCTCGGCCCTGTGTTCATGCTCGTGACCGCTGGCCTTCGTGCCGCGCCTGCTCCCGGTCTTTCCCGCGCTGCACCGCTCTGAAGCCCTGCAACGCACCGTCGCCGCTCGCCGTGCTACGCGACGCCTGTGTGCTGGCCTTCGAGCCATGCCCCTTGCAGGTGCCGCTGCCATCCGCGCTCGCCAAACCCGCCGATCGGAGCCCAAGCTTGCTGTCGCTACGCTCTGCTTCGGAATACCCGGGACCTGTTCGATGAAGCGCGCCTCCGCGAGACCTACTCTTGCGCACCGTAGTTACCGAATCTGCTTCCGCATCTCGTAACCTTGCAGGCACCGCCGTGCCACACTCTTCGCCGCTCTGCTGTGTCACGGCCTCGCCGCGCGCCGCGTAGCTCTGCAAGCCGCGCCACCGCCTCCGCTTGCCACGCCACGCCTCGCCGCCCTGATGCCCTGCGCAGCCACCGCTCTTGGCACCACGCTGCCCCGCGCCGCGCTGCTCCACGCCGTTCCGCCGCGCGCACCCCGACTCTGCTTCGCGCCGCGCTGACTCACCTCGTGCCGTGCCGCTCTGTGTCATGTCGACGCCACCCTCGCGCTCTGCTTGGCCATCGCGCCACCTTGCCCTACTCCGCCGTCTTGTGTTGCCGGCCTTCGTGTCGTGAAGCTATCCTTGCAGGTGAACGCGCACCGGAGTCGAGCCTCGCCGCCGGCCAGCCCTTGGCCGCACCGCTGCTCCTGTCAAGCATTTGTGACGAGCACCTTGGCCGCAACCCCCTTTTCCTTGCACCTGAGTGGTGCCACACTCGTGACCACATGCACGCCTGGACACACACGACGCAGAAGATCCCACAGCCGCCTTCTCGAACGGACCACAGGGGAGTTGGAGGAGTGAAATCGGACTTCTACGAAGAATCCCTGCTGGGCTTGGCCCACGAAGGTCTTTTGGGCCGAAAGGTTATCCAGGCCGAGCTAGTAGTAGGAGTTAAAGGGGGCCAGCTAGACTTGTTGAACCATGGGCCGAACTGGACCGGCCCAATAGGCCACTAACACTTTGGGCCCAACTTCGGCCCACTAACCCGCTGATCGCTGACGTCAGCATTATTTTAATTAAATTATTTTCAGTTTAAATAAAAGGATTTAATAAATGATTTATAAATCCCTTTTCCTTTAAAAAATTCATAACTAATTATCCGGAGCTCCGAAAATTATGAAACCACTTGCGTTGGTTTCATAATTCCGAGACGCTCGCTGCTACCCTATCCTTATCCGCTCTTGCCCTTGAACCGAACCTCTTTTTGCCGCGAACTTGGAGTAGGATTCGTGGCCGCTACCGCCACTGCGCTATTGTGGGTCTGGGACGCCGGAGCCCCGCAACTGGCCACTGACGTGACGCGGACAGGAATACATCCCCGAGTCGTGTTCCCTTTGCCTCTTTGCTAAGCACTTGCTCCGTTGTGCTCCCGAGCACGCCTTACCGCATCACCACCCGTTTATCGACCACAAGTCGATCCTTTCCTTCTCTCTGTGCTGCCACCACACAGCTTGTTCTGATAAAGCCTTGCTTAGCTCATTTCGCCTACATCTCTCTCATCATCCCTTGAGCTTCTGCTTTGTGGCACCTATCTGTCGCGCTAATACCTTGCAGGCGCGATCTCCGAACCTTTAGCCTTGATCGGCACTCCCACCTTGAACTAAGCCTTCTCTCTAACTTGTTCTCTAGTATATAAAGCTAAATACTTAAAACTATTTTATTATAAAACTAATTATTTTACCTTCCTTAATTTAAATAAGTGCTGCTTGTATTAAGTTCGGATTTATTTGGTTCTTCTAAATTGATATTATTTGGAGTTATTACCTAGATGATTGTCGTTATTTATTTTCGCGTCGCATCTCGTGTAGGCTTGTGATCATGTTTGAAGACCCGAGCTGTGACGACGACCCGAGCTGTGACGTATGGGAAGACCGACGACCCGAAGGAAGGGCCCAACCTCTACTACTCTACGACGACTACCGCGCAGGTGTCATGTCACTCCCGACCATGTAGATCCCATGCATGCTATCTAGTTGCTAGTGCTTTATTTATGATGCTTTGGATGATTGAAATGCATAGACAATCTTTTAGCCATGCCTTGGATTTGTTATACCCTCTTCCTTGAACTTCCTACCTTTGGGACCAGCTACAGACCCCTAGCTAGTCCCCGATATTTATTATCCATACAGTTTACTTGTTCCGTGATATGGATGGATCTCTGGTTTGGACCGAGATTGGGATATCTCGGTATTCTAGCGTGTGTTTTGGGTGAGTGTGTACCCTTGACGTGTTACTGCGGGAGCGAGCCGCTTTGGTTACTTGTGAACGCCTGTCTAGGGGAGATGCGACCTGGCCTCCCGCCCTAGCGGCGTGTCGGACGGTGGGAGTTGGTGAGTGCTCGCTCTTGCAATTAAGGACCGATCGACAGTTTAACCGTGATCTTTGGGCTATTTTCGTACAAACCGTTCGCTCACGTATGGGCGGGGTTCGGTCTGAGAACTAGTTGGTGGTTGGCACTCAGCTTGTAGGCGGACCGGTGTGGTCGTGTGAGGGGGACGGGTTATACCCCCCGAGTAGACGTCGCCCCGGCTCCTCTGGGGAAGGTTTCACAGCTCCTAGGCCCTGCTAGCAAGTTTTGCGCCCCAGTTCAGGACGAGTCAGGCTCGGAGAGGCAGGAGAGTGCCACCCACTGCTAGGTCTCCGGTCGTTAGGTAGGGATGTGGAACGACGGCCACCGTTTCTACCCTATCCGGCGGGTCCAGTTGTACAACCTCTGCAGAGTGTTAAACCTATAGCTATAGTCCGTGTCCACTGGGATGGACAGCCCACGGGTCTGTTACTCTGGCTAGTCTCTTCTTGTGATGCTTTCTCTCCCCTGTGCGTGTGAACCCGGCTTCGTGCCGTTGAGACGTTAGAATAGGAGTTGGTGACCTCACGTCGCAGATGAGAGTGGGATGCTGTGTCTCGGTTGAGATCCAGTGCGTTGGTGTTCTTTCCTTGGCTGGGGTGTTGACCCCGGAGGCGTTGGCCTCGGAGGTGTGGATCTCCTCGGAGATGGTGACCTCTCTGCATTACCGCTTACCTTGATGTTGCTACCGCTGCTTGCATAAACTTACTACAGCCAGATATAGGTTTATCCATGCATACAAGAATTCATCCACCGCTTTTGCTCTTTGTTGGGAAGCTGACATGACCTACCCGCTTATCGGGTAGATGGTGGACTTTTAGACTCGGAGACCGACTACGACCTCGACGGCAAAGGATGGGAATACTAGAGCTGGTCCTACACTCAAGTTTGCCTGTGGAGCTGGAGACGCTTCGCTTCAATAGATCCACTGCGTAGATGATTTACCTTTCTTGTTTAGTCCCGTTGGACTTGTACCCGGCTTAGGCCGAAATGTTGTACTCTGATGTTATAATAAAACTTATGTAATATTTTCTCTATTCCTGTGTTGTATGGATTTGTACCACTTGAGACAGGGTTTGCACGTGATAGCCACTTCCTGGGACTATCACAGAGGTGCAGAGGATCGGGTTTCCAGTTTCGGAAATCCGGTTCGTTTCAGGTGGTTGATGCTGATTTGTTCTTAGAGATGGTTGATGCTGATTTGTTATGGGCAGCGTATTCTATGAAAACCAGTTTCATGTGCAAACTATGGAAACTCAAATCAGAGACGCGGGATTCTCATACGATGTCCAGATAGAGACGTGCTCTATTTTAGCACTTAAACCCTTCCACCATTAACTTTGCTAATCATATTTTCTGAAGAAACCCCTCCAAACCCAGCCACAAGGATGGAAGGACACACGCGGGAGGTGATTTGTTTCTCCGGTCCCTTCCGTCGTCGTGCGGTAGGCGTCTGCCGCCGCCGCCGCCTGGAGTTGCCACGACAAGCCACCATGATGGAAACTCCTTTGTTCATGGCATGCTTTTGTTTGTTCATGGCATGCCTTTGTTCATATACAAATAAATTTCTTCCATTATGTACATCAAACTCTACTTGCCTTGGCTGCAATTTCAGTCTGTCAATTTGATACACAATTGCAATTGCATAATTTCTGCAGTTCACACAATATTGCACAAGATAATCATCATTTTATTCATTTTCATGATCTAGACACAATTGCATTACATAGGAAGCACAATTGCCATTACCGTCTGCATAGCAGCAGCACGAAGCACAAGGCCAAAACAACAGAAGTCAGAAGTCTGGGCGAGTTAATGAGAGCATATAGGGTTTATGGCAGATACTACCAAAATCATGAAGTGCCTTGGAGGCCAAAAACCGCCAAGAAATATAGGTTTGCCGCCAAGGTAATTGTCCTTGACAGCCGCCCGCCAAGTATAGAGAGCCAAGGAAGAACGATATTCTTGGCAGCCAGCTGCCAAGAATGGTTTCTTGGCTGTTTGGCCGCCAAGATAATTATAATGATGGTAAAACTTTCAACTCGCCAAGGATATATCTCTACCGCTAAGCAAACCACTTTCCTTTGTTTCGCCAAGTAGTCTGGGTGAAATTGCCTCCCGGAGCAGACGGCGATACATGACAGAGGGTGAAGGACGTCGCTCCCCTGGAAAAGAACCAGCGTCAGCGGCGGTGGTGGCGCTGAAGGCGCAAATCGCGACGGCCTGCACTCCTACCGACGCAAATCACGGGCGTTCCTTCTGCGGTGGTGTTGCGGGCGGGCAGCGCCTCGCTGGTCAGCGGTGGAGTCCTGCGCAAGGTCCGCGGCGCTCCTCTGCGGTCACGCCTCCTGTAGCGGCGTCCTTCGCGAGCAAACGAAGCGACGAGGTCACGAGGAAAAGAAGAGGGAAAGAGGCCGAGGAGCCACACTGGGCGCCCAGATTAGGGTAGGGTGTCTTGTGCAAAAAAAACGTGATCAAGAATCCTGGCATGCAATTTTCTAAAAAATTGTCCCACCTCCACCTCTATCCATCGAATGAGGATGCTATGACCCTAATTCGAGTTTTCATAGTTTGCACATGAAGCTGATTTCCATAGGATACGTTGCCTCTGTTATGAGAGAGAAGTATTGTTGGCTCATAAGTCACGCAAACAAACCTGCCCACGTACTTTCATTTACAAATATACTTTTTATTTATTATAGACTTTTAGACACATTTTACTATGTAATTAAAAATTTTAATTATTATAAGTTTTGAGATATGTGCTTACTAGTATATGATAAATAATAAACTTTTTGTGTATATTGAAAAATGTTTTACACCGAGGTGTCAGGTGTGTGCCAGACTGCCAGCCAGGCCCCTCCTCACGGCCGAAACGATGCTCCATGGGCTGCAATTGGGTTAATAAAAAAAAGAGGCCCGTTTTGGAAGTCTTAAGTGGGCAGGGAATCCTATTCATCTTCAGAAAGATTTCTCTTTCACAACTTCCAATTATCCAATGGAAGTGACTACCCATCATCCGGGTTATTTTCAATGTAGATATCACTCAGATTTTGACCAATAAGATGGTGACACGTTGCAGCTAAAACGCAAATTGAAAACTGAGTGATACAACAACTTTCCTCACCCAGAAAATAAAAACCTACTAGGAAGAAAACTGAGTGAAAAGAAGACCATGAATCACTCAGAAACTCATTTGACATGTCATGAAAAGTATATACATAATTCACTATTATTCATGGTCCTCATATAACATTCCAAATTTAATTATTATTGCTTGGTTCATAAAAGCGTCGAATGAAAACTGAAGACAAAGATGAGAAAATTAAAACTGAAAAATGCACAAAATTACAAATGCAGCTACCTGTAAATGATACTGTCGGAGTAATTTTATTTCAACAGTCATTTTTTTTGTACATGTTACCATGCTAGTTTGGACACCATCGGACTTGATGGTGATGAGTGATGACTGACGAAAGTGCGCTCCATTTGAAGCCACAGTAGAGACGATTGTTAGTGATTTTGATAAAAAACAGAATTACATGCATGGTCATGTTAAAAACTTGTAGTTCAGTGGTAGGATGGTCCAGTGGGACGCTACCCACCAGGATTCAAATCCTAATGCTCGCACCTTTTCTTGAGATTTTTTCAGGATTTACTGACATTATGCGTTAGATCTGCCGGGTGCTCGCACCTTTTCTTGGGATTTTTTCAGAATTTATTGACGTTATGCGTTAAGTGGTAAGCGGTGTTCCCGTCGACAACGAGGCGCCAATGGTGAGTTCGGGAATCTCCAGATCTGTCGGGTGCTCAGTCCTTCGGAGGTGCTCATAAGGGTAAGGTTTGCGTACGTGTATTCATAGAGGTGAGTGTGCGTGCGTGTTGTGAGCGTCTGCGTTGTACTGTGTAATCTAAAAAAATGGAGAATTGGAGATGTACCGCATGCTTTAAATAAAACTATTTGGAAAAACTAAAAAAATGAAAACTGAGAGTAAAATAAAGAAATGAATATGGCTGTACTGAATAACTATAAGCAATTGCTCTTATTTGTAATAAACCTCCAACCCGCTAACATAGTGGTTTATGCTGTATAGTAGTTACACGGAATACTGAATACATTCACAACGCACGGCACTGAAGGTGGAGACCTAAAAATGAAAAAATAAATGAATGACCACTGAGTATTTAAACAATATGAACTTGAATAATAACATGAAAAACAGAAACAAGAACTGAATACAGAAGCCTCTCCTCTCTTCTATCTTTCCCCTCCTTACCCTGGTTCTTTTCAACATTAGATTGAAAGATACAAAAAAACAAAAAAATATTGGACAGAAAACAAATAGAAAAGTTCACAGCTAAGTAAAAGTCCATCCCTAACTTATGTGTAATAAAACAAAGTAAAACTACAAAATTAGAAATACTAATTCTGGCACAACAGGTAATACTTTTTGGTAGCAAACAACTGATCAATCATTAAACTAAGCAAAATTATACATATGATTTATTTTAGTAAAATGCAACTTGTAAATTCCTTTTTTCTAATAAGATTCATATTTTCTCATTGAGTTACTTGTTTTATGAGCATATATTATCATTAGTGGCACGGAGAAAATCATCTTACTACATCACACATCTGGACATTTTGAACGGACTATAAACTGTGAGGTCTAATGTCGGGTGATAATCCATTCTAGCTTGGAGCCACTTCAGGTCAATCAAATTCGCTTTCTAGAATTTCTAACGTTTACCAATTTTTACAAGATAATCTAGGATAGATGGGTGCTCCATTGATTCTTTCTTGCTTCCATCTTTCCTCCCAAGCGAAACATCAGCTTCCGTATAAGACAATATGAAATGGCAGAGGAATAATACGTACCGAAAGTTGAGATAATCGAGACTCTGTAACAAGAAGGAAGTTTCTATTATTCAAGCTTTATCCGCTGAAGCTAGAATTGCATGAATGAAGCCGTAGAACATTAGAACTATACCAAGGGATACAACGAAGAAAAATCAAGAGAAAGACATCTCTGCTATATTATTTGGAGGTCGAACCTTACATTAAACCTGACAAACTTGTTGTCTGTCGCCCACTCGTCCCCCTGTTTCATGAATAATGAAGTTCAGGTCATTTTAGCCTGAATGATCGAAAATATCACCATGCATTGAGACCTACAAATTCTACAATCAGCGTAGAAAACAATACTTAAACAATAAGAAAAATTATCCCTACTCCTTGAATGTAGGAATTGCCAATGTATGTAGCACAGTAGCAGAATGTGCTTGATGACGATCATAATCCTGCATTTTGGTTTTAATTGGCATTTGGTAACGTACTTATGACTGAAAATAAGTGTTGGACAAGAAACCATTAAGCATTAGCACAATACATTAAACATTAGCACAATACATTATGTACTTTTCGTTGCTAGGCTCTCAACATGTTTCTCCATTCAAAGAAACTAAGAAAGGATGATCACAATACACAAATTATCAGGAGACTAGAAAACGTGTCTAGAAGCTACTCCAACAAGAAATTGCACAAGACACTCTATCATGAGAATCACAATCACAACTGCAAGTCTGCAACCGTCCCACTAACTCATGAATCCACGAGGAAAAAAATACTGGAAAAATAAAAAAAAAAGGCACGAAACAAACTGAAAAATGAAGAGGGGCGCCCGTGAAATCTGGATGAGTGAGGAGTGGGAGCGATTGAGCTGCTCCCAGCAGAGAAAGGTAGACGAGGGTGCAATCGACCTTAACCTTCACCGGTGCCAACCACACGGTTTTCCTCTCCGTCGCCGGTGCCTACTTCTTCAGCTCTGCCGCTCTCGAGAAAAAAATAATTACAGCCACCTAGCTGCCAAAGGATAAGGAGGACAGCTAAGAGGGTGTTTGGATCCTTTTAGTCACCTACTAAAGTTTAGTTAAATTAAAATCTTTTGGTCAGACTCTGTTTGGAAGGTGACTAAAATTAGTCAACATTAATTGTTCTCTCCCTCCCTTTTCTCTCTTCTCTCCTCTCCCTCTCTTTCTCTTTCCTCTCATGGGCCTCTTCTCTAGGGAGCAATAAATGTGGAGAGGGATTTTAGTCACCTTAAGTTGGGATACCCTTGACTAGAGACTAGACTAGTTTTAGTCACCCTTTAGTCAGGGGTGTTTGGAGGTTTAGTCCCTAGGTGACTAAAATTAGTCTGCTAGTCTTTAGTCAGCTGGATCCAAACACCCCCTAACTCGGGCCGATAAAAGCAAATGGGCCTCAAATGAAAGAAGCAGCGGCCAGAAAAACATAAACACTACCCATTTTAGCGTCTGGCGCACGAATCCTGAAGGAATCGGGACCATAGAAAACTGAGTGAAAACAGCAATGATAATCACCCGAGAGACGTTTAGAAATTTCGTTATCTAATATATGGAGTTTTTTTATATTTTTAAAAAATAAAGGATCGGGCTGAAGCTTAAGTTTTTTTCAAAAATTGTACCATACCCACCGTATGAAACGGCGGTTAGGTCCCCCTACGGTGGTTGCCGGAGGGGGGAGGGGGGGGGGGGCGTGGCGGTTCTTGGCCAGGGTGGCGGTAGCCCAACCGCTGCAACCGCCATTTCAGTGGTTAGCCTTTTTTGTGTTTTCTTTCATTTTCGTTGGTTTTACATTTATTTTGTATTTAATCTTAAGTTTTCCATATGTAATTAAAATAATATTTGCATAAAAGAAGAACCACACGAACAATACTATTAAAACAATATAAAAATTCAAGTAGTATGACACAACTAGTTTATACATCACCAGCCTAAGTGCTCGGGCACCAGCCTTCGTGTGGTCATGGGGCGTACGTGAGGAGTTTAGGTGGTATGATGGGCCGGCGTCGACCATTGTCGGGAGGTTGGTCGCAACCACCATTTCATATGGCGGGTATGGTATAGTTTCGAAAAACTTCTGCGTGGTCATTTATTTTGTAAAAATCATAAAAAATATATATATAAATTCCAATATATGTGATTCTTGTAACCAACTTGAACCGTTGGATGCGAAAGGGCATATAGGCTAGTGGCTACAAGAGGCTCCGTAGCACCGCAGGTCCTGGGTTCGATTCCTCGTGGAAGCAAATTTCTCACGATTTAACGACGTTATGCTTCAGTGGTATGCGACGTTCCTGTCGACAAAGAGGCAACTGTGGTAACTTCGTCAACCTTGAGGATGTGTCGGCCTAGTGTTCGAAAATGCTCCTAGGGGTAGGGTTTGCGTGCGTGGGTTCAAAGGGATGAGTGTACGTGTGTTGTGAGTGTCTCCGTTGTATTGTGTAATTCACAAAAATAAAAAAAAACTTGAAACGTCGAATCTCCTTTATCTAAAACAGCTGATGCTCTACATTTTCGCCATCGTGCCGCCGCCTTCTCCGCATCACGCGTGAAGTGTCCCCTCATCAGAGGTGACTAAATGTGATACAAATACCAGTCCCAGGAGGCTGGTACCACATTTATTACATCAGATGGTTCATTACCGTACAACACGTCGAGGCTGTGGGCAAGGGAGCGCCACTGCCACGAGAAGTAACATAAGAACTACAGACCAAACTACGATAGCAAAAGCATCTAAGATATCTTCAGAGTCTTGCGTCATGGAAGCTTCCTGTAGAGACCCTGAATCCACAGGCACGGGTTGGGTGCAGGACAGCAACATACTCGACGTCTTCGGGGACGAAGTCGGGATCCTCCTCTGAAAAACAGTTAATCAAGCAAGGGTGAGTACATACGTACTCAACAAGTTCAACCCCACCCACGGAGGGGCTAATAAGCAGATTATGCACAGGATATATCAAGGATCCGGATAAGGTTTATTTTGCAAACACATTTACTCATGCAGGGGTTTGTTTTCGAAAAGGTTTTCGCAAACAGTTTTTATAACCCAAGTAACTCGATTATTTGGAGAAAACCAATTGAGGACTACCGGACTCCCCGTCCGCCGTAGCCCAGGCACACAGCCTCACTTTAAAAGAAATCAACTCATGCCATGAAAATTATCCCAAACCTAAACACTAGTTTTGTGACCACACCGTGACTCGTCCAATACCGTGGACACAGCTATTCGAATAGATTTTACACTCTGCAGAGGTTGTACATCTTTCCCCACAAGTAGGGTACCGCCACACGAATACCTTAGTGCCGGCGCGGATCCTATCAAAGCCATTACCCACCTTAGCTAACCCTACTAGCCACCACGGAAGCAACCAAGGGGTTATATAACCAGGGCGTACCTCACACAGATCGTACCCCTACTCCTTGATCTCCCGCTGCTCACCCGCACTCCTGATGGCAAGTAGATTAACTAGTGAGATTTATGCTAAGCCGTTGCCACATACAACGGTCGAGTGGTAGTACGATAATTGGGTCAGGTGAGATGTCACGCAACCCGGTCCTTATCGACAAGATGGACATCTCCAACACGCTCAACCACAAAGGTACGAGCTCACCTTTACTCCTGACACACACGTCCATCCCGTCTACCCAGTTCTTTTATTCATTTTCCAAAATATCACCTTCCCATTTTTAAAGCACTCACACATTTTAAAGAAATCATTTAGGGCAATCAAAGATCAATCATAGCAATCAATGGTGGCTATCCTACCGGGTTTTAACAGTAAAACAATATGCAATTTATAAAACGGGTCATAGGGCTGTATTTATAAAACTGGGATCAAAGCATGCATCAAAGGATGAGATTGAACTTGCCGTCTTCGAAATCCTCGGGGAGTTCCTGCTCGTGGTTCGGGACTCCGGTCTCCTGCTCGCAGTACTCGGCTCCAAGCTCCGGCTCGCGGCACTCCTCCTCGATCACTCCGTCGGCTATAGCGCACACACAAGCAAGCATGCAATCAATACAAGCACACAGGATTTTACCGGTTGAGCTCGAGGGAATAAATAAATAAATAGATAATAAGGGGAGTAAATATTATTTAGGGATATATGGCTCGGCGGAAAGTAGATGAAGGGCCGCGGCAAGAGCTGGGATTGATCGGGCGAGAACATGAACATGAAATGACGCGTTAAAGGCGTCATTAGGATTAGATATGGGGGCTTAAGGACCTAACTGTAAATAAGTTTAATATGGAAAGGGTTTGGTTATAATATATAAATAGTAAAAGGTTTTGATTAAAGGATACAGGGACCTAGTTGTAAATTATATTATAGAGGCAGGGGTTTAAACATAGATTATCTTATGGGATAGGGGTTTCTTTGAAAGACAGAGAGAGAGAGAGGGAATAGGAGGGGCTCGGGTGGAAAAGAAAAGGCAGGGGGGGTTATCGCAAAAGGGACATCTCCTCCCTTCCCCTTCGTTTTCAGAACAGAGGAGGGGGAGTTTGACCGGGCGGCCGGCCGGTGGGGGGGGTGCTCGCCGGCGACCTGAGGTACGGCGGTGGCCGGGAGATAGGGAAAAATGGAGAGGGGGCCGAGGGGATCTCAACCTCGTGCTCACCTTGGGCTGAGGTGGCCGGTGGAGGCGGCGGCGGCTGCAGGCAGGGGCGGCTCGGGTGGCGGTGTGGTGGAGTGCAAGCAGGAAGAGGGAGATGGTTGTGGAGGTGCGAGGTGAGGCGGAGAGCGGCGCGGGGCTATTTATAGCCGGAGTAAGGCGGTTCGGGAGGAGAAATATCGGCGGTGGGGCTCGCCGGCGAAGGCGGTACTCGGGCGGGGCCGTGGTGGCCGGTCGGAATCTCGGCCTTAAATGGCGTCGTCAGGCGACGGGACGGCTCGAGCAGGGCGACAGGACGGCTCGGGCAGGCGGCCACGGCGGGGCCGAGCTTGGTGGTGTGCGGCTGGCGGCGGTGTGGCGTGGAGGTGCTCTGGCGGGTGGAGTTAATGGCGGCCAGGGCGCAGATGTGCGGTCTCGTCAACGGGCCGGCGCGGCGTCCCAACGAGAAGAGCCGGCGTGCGGTGTGCCAGAGGGAGAGGCAGGCCGGCGGGGCTGGGAACAACGGCGCGGTGGCGAGGTGGTGGCAGGCGGCGTTGGCGCGGAGCGGCCGGCGGCTTGCGACGTCGGTGGCGCTCGGAGATGATCGGGCGGGCAGGCGCATTTATGGCGGTCGCGGCGTCGAGCTGCAGCGACGCGTCGCGTCGTGGGACCGGCGGCCTGCGGCTCTGCGGCACGGCGCTGTGGCGGGCAGCTCGGCGCGGGCAGGCGCGGGCGCTGGCTGGCGCGGCCGGCGCGGCCTGGCTGCGGCGGGCTGGCGGGCTGGCCGGGCTGGCTGTGGCTTGGGCAGGCTGGCTGTGGCCGGCGTGGCGTGTCGAAGGCAGGGGCGCGGTCGGGAGCAGGGGCGCGGGGCCGAGGCAGAGGCGCCGGGCCGAAGGAAGGAGAAAGGATGAGGGAAAAGAAGGAAAGGAAAAAGAGATGGGAGAAAAGAAAAGAAAAAGGGGAAAATAAGGAAAGGGAAAGAAAAGGAAAAGAAAAAGGGTTTAGAAAATTATGGGAAATCCTAGGAAAAAATTAGGAGGGAGGGAAAAGGGATTTTGGTGGGATTTTTCCCGGGTTCGAGCACTCGCGGGCTGATGCGGTGTCGGCGGTGAAGCGGGTCGGCCGGTGGGACCGTGGCTGGCCCGGGATTCCCGATGCGGTGGCCGACCGCGGTACGATGCGAGTGGTGGCGTGCGGGGCTGGCAGTGCCGGCGGGATTCACGTCATGTGCGCCGAGGAGAGGGAAAAGGAATTGATGATCAGGGTTTTCGGGGAAACGATCGAGCTCAGCGGAGAGATTTTGAAAACACGCGTGATTTAGCAGGTGGTTTATTAGGGGCTAAAAACGCGGGTGTTACAAACCTACCCCACTTAAAATGAATCTTGTCCTCGAGATTCGGCTAGTTCCTGAAAAGGTGGGGAAACTTTTTTTTCAGCGCGTCTTCTCGTTCCCAAGTGGCTTCTTCTACTCCGTGCCTGCACCATTGGACTCTGTACATCCGTACTTCTGACGTCCTTGTCCTTTTTACCACGGTGTCCAAGATTTTAACGGGCACCTCCTGGTACCTAAGATCTGGCTACAAATCTATTGTTTCTATTGGCACTCGTTTTTCTTCGATCACTTTCAAACACCTCCGCAGCTGAGAAACGTGGAACACTGGATGTATATCTGCCATTTCCTCCGGTAGCTTCAACCGGTATGCTACTGCTCCAACTCTCTTCAGCACTTTGTACGGTCCAATGTACCGAGGGGCCAATTTCCCGTGAACTTGAAATCTTCGAGTTCCTCGGATAGGTGAAACCTTGAGGTAAGCGAACTCTCCAGGATTGAAGCTTACTTCTCGCCTCTTTCTGTCTGCATAGCTCTTTTGTCGAGACTGGGCAGCCTTCAATTTTTCTCGGATCTCGGCTACTCGTTCCTCGGCTTCTTTTATGAGTGCGGGCCCAACCAAGGCACGTTCTCCCACTTCTGACCACATCAATGGGGTTCTGCATTTTCTCCCGTATAGGGCTTCAAATGGTGACATGCCTAGGCTGGCTTGATAACTGTTGTTGTACGAAAACTCTGCATATGGTAGGCTCTGTTCCCAATCTTTGCCATAGGTGAGGACACATGCCCTTAGCATGTCTTCCATGATCTGATTCACCCTCTCGGTCTGTCCATCCGTCTGGGGGTGATAAGCTGAGCTAAAATCCAACTTGGTTCCCATGGATTTATGCAAGCTCTTCCAAAATCTGGAGGTGAATTGGGTTCCCCTATCCGAAACAATCCTGCTGGGTACTCCGTGCAGCTTCACTATGTTTGCTATGTACAGCTTGGCCAACTTCTCTCCACCATAATTATTCCGTACGGGTATGAAATGAGCGACTTTAGTGAGTCGGTCCACTATTACCCATATGGAATTATATCCCTTCTGTGTCTTGGGCAAGCCTACTACAAAGTCCATGCCTATCTCATCCCATTTCCACACCGGGATGGGTAAGGGTTGCAACAGTCCTGCGGGCTTCTGGTGTTCTGCCTTAATCCTCTGACAAGTATCACAGTGGGCGACGAACTGTGCAATGTCTGCTTTCATTCCATTCCACCAATACTTCTGCTTTAAATCCATATACTTCTTAGTGGATCCCGGGTGGATGGAATACGCTAAGTTGTGTGCCTCATCCATGATGGTCTGCCGGAAATCTCCGTCTTCCGGTACGCATATCCTGTTCTTATACCATAGTGTACCGTGACTGTCTACCCTAAAGTCTGGGGCCTTATTCTCCCCCGTGTGCTTGCGGATCTTCATTAACTCCTTATCGGACCCTTGAGCTCTTCTGATTTTGTCTTCCAGGGTGGGCTGGACACTTAGTTGGCGGACGTAGTCCTGGGGAACAATGTGCATGTTGAGTCGTGCAATTTCTTCTTGCAACTGGGCACTCTTAGGCACTGCTTTTTCATAGGACTTTCTGCTTAAGGCATCTGCCACTACATTGGCTTTTCCTGGGTGGTAATGGATTTCTAGGTTATAGTCCTTGACTAATTCCAACCACCTTCTTTGCCTTAGGTTCAGGTCAGGCTGGGTGAAAATGTACTTCAAGCTCTTGTGGTCCGTGTAGATCTCGCACTTATTTCCAATCAGGTAATGTCTCCAAATCTTAAGGGCATGCACTACGGCTGCAAACTCCAAATCATGGGTGGGGTAGTTCTGCTCGTGGGGCTTGAGTTGGCGGGAAGCATACGCCACTACTTTCCCATCTTGCATAAGGACACATCCTAGTCCTTGTCGGGATGCATCGCAATAGACAACAAAATCCCGTTGAATGTCTGGCAAGGTTAGTACTGGGGCTGTTGTCAATCTTCTTTTCAATTCCTGAAAACTCTTCTCACATGACTCGGTCCAGACGAACTTCTTCTCCTTCTTGAGCAACTCTGTCATGGGTCGGGCAATCTTGGAGAATCCTTCAATAAACCTCCGGTAGTATCCTGCTAAACCAAGAAAGCTTCTAATTTCGCTCACATTGGTTGGTTGTCGCCAGTCGGAAACTGTTTCGACTTTCCCAGGGTCTACTGCTACTCCTTCTGCTGTCAGAATATGTCCAAGGAAGGATATTTTCTCCAACCAGAATTCACACTTGCTGAACTTAGCGTACAGCTTGTGCGCCCTCAGTTTCTCCAGTACCACTCGAAGGTGTTGCTCATGTTCCTCCACACTTTTGGATTAAACAAGTATGTCGTCAATGAAAACTACGACAAACTTGTCTAGCTCCTCCATAAACA
This sequence comes from Cenchrus fungigraminus, assembly GCA_036936925.1. Lineage (NCBI taxonomy): Eukaryota > Viridiplantae > Streptophyta > Magnoliopsida > Poales > Poaceae > Cenchrus > Cenchrus fungigraminus. Next base: position 132,740,676 of record CM072777.1, read on the forward strand.
CCTTATTCATGAGGTTCATAAAGTATGCCGGTGCGTTAGTGAGTCCAAAGGACATCACGGTGAACTCGTATTGTCCATAACGGGTGATGAAGGCGGTCTTTGGGATGTCACTCTCCCTAATCTTGAGTTGATGGTATCCTGACCTTAAGTCGACCTTCGAGAAATATTTAGCTCCCTTCAGTTGGTCAAATAAATCATCTATTCTGGGGAGAGGATACTTGTTCTTGATAGTGACTTCGTTTAGTGAGCGATAGTCCACGTACATCCTCAGGCTTTTATCCTTCTTTTCGACGAAGAGTGAAGAGTATCTTGGCCCCCTAAGTGGGTTTTGGTGATTTAATGACACACGCTTAAGTAACTAATGATTTATCTAGTATATGAGCAGGTATTAAAATTATATGTGGCATCAAGTCTATTTCATTGTTTATACAAAAAGGAAGTGATGCTACAAAGGGGTTCCTAAGAGGGCTTATTTATTTTATATTTTGAATTTGAGTCCTAGGAACGCCGCACTATAAAGAGGGACAGGAAATGTGTCCTCCAAGAGTCGAACAGGTGCTCAAGTTGCTTTAACAAAACCTATGAGAGACACCTTTGCACCAACACGTTCACGGGGAACTTTTCTTGGGTGCTGACCTTGGGAGGCCGGAGTATCCGGGTTTATCCCGGAGTCTCCGGACTTCCCAGAGTTTCCGGGTTTACCCCGGATATTCCGGGTCTTAGAGCTATAACGGCTCTTTTCTGTGTGAGGGGGTATAAAAGCCCCCTCCACCCTTTCCTCTCTCTCTCTCTCTTGCCCATTTCGACCTGCAAAGCTTCAGAACTCATTCACTCCCTCCTTTACTCCCTTTGGCTCTAAGTTGGTGAGATTTGGTGGAGATTTAAGAGGGATTGAGAGCAAGAGCTTGGAGAGTGCTTGTGAGCTGAATTCCCATCTCTAGAGCACCTCGTTCTTCGCTTGGTTGGCACATTTCGTGTTTGTTACTCTTGGAGCTTTGAGCTCCTAGCCGGCTAGGCGTTGCCTTGGAGCATCCAAAGGTTGTGGCTGCCCAAGGAAGTTTGTATTACCCCGAGATTGAGTAAGTAACTCTAGCTTGATCTTTGTGGTCGCTAGAGGGAGGAAAGTGACCTAGGTGTAAAGGTCCACCCTTTGTGGGTACCTCAACGGAGACGTAGACCTCAAGGTGTGAGGTTGAACTCCGGTAACAAATCCTTGTGTCTCTTGTGCTTGTTCATCTTGTTGCATGCTTGTATCTCTCTTGAGCACATATCTAGGGTTTGGTGCCGATCTACTTCGTGTTGAGGTTCCTGCAAGATTTGAGTGGATAAACAGGCTTGTCTCATCCCAGTGCATAACCTATTTTCACAGATTTACATTTGAGCAAGTTTAATTTCTGTCGAATTTGATTCCCCCCTGACAGGCCGGACTATCCGGACATTTTCCCGGATTCTCCGGATTTCCCAGAGTATCCGGAAAAATATCCGGAAACTCCGGACCTGATTTAACAGCTGCGAAAAAGTTTGTGAATTTTCAGGTTCGACTATTCACCCCCCCTCTAGTCGACATCTTGATCCTTTCAATTGGTATCAGAGCTAAGTGCTCCGAATTTGAAGCTTAACCGCTTGGAGTCAAGAAGATGTCGAATCCAATCGATCAAGCTCCACTCCTCGCCGAAGGTGATCCCGTCAACAATGTTGTTGGCACACCTCCCGTCCCACCTCAAGGAGGTAACACCCTTGGAGCAAGCACAAGCCATCAAGCACATGGACATGGTGATGATTCCTCCGATAGTGAGGATGAAGAATTTGATGATGCAAGGTCCAACCGCTCCGCTCGACGACCGTCATCATCAAGGGACTATACTCGAACCTCTTTCAATTATTCTCGTTTATCCTTTAACCATCCATCGGGTTCTAGCCACATTAGGAAGATACCCCAATTTGATGGAACCGGCTATTCCAAGTGGAAGAACTCGATGGAGGAGTATTTGATGGCGGTGAATCCCGCACTTTGGACTATTGTGAACAGGGGTATTACTTTCCCTAGTGGTGATGCAACGCTAACTCAAGAGCAAGCTAATGAGATACAAAGAAACTATCAAGCCATACGCATCATCAAGAGTTCGCTCACGTCCGAAGAGTATGACAAGGTGGATGGGTTGAAATCCGCCAAGGAAGTGTGGGACACATTGTTCATCAACCATGAAGGGACAAAGCAAGTAAGAGAAGGAAGAATTAGAGCCTTGGAAAGTGAGCTCAATCACTTTGTTATCAAGGATGATGAGTCTCCACAAGACATGTACAACCGCTTGAACAAGATCATCAACAAGATCAAATCACTTAGAAGCACAAGATGGGGAAGAAGAGAAGTGGTTGATAAGATCCTCTCCGCGTACATGGCAAGGGATGTTCAACTCCCAACACTCATTAGAGAGAAGAGAGGCTTCAACAAGTTCACTCCGGCGGATGTGATTGGAAGAATGGAAGAACACCTTATCACCGTCAAGGAGTCAAAGTTTTCACAAGAAATGTCAAAGATGCATGAACAACTTGAGAAGAACAAGGGAGTGGCCCTCAAGGCATCTAGCAAAGAGAAGAAATCTAGCTCATCAACCTCAAAGACCGTGGTCGAGGAAGACAGTGATGAAGATAGTGACTTGAACATGACTCCCGAGCAAATGGCACTTTTTGTAAGAAAGTTCAACAAAATGTTCAAGAAGAGTGGCTTCATCAACAAGAGCAAAGACAAAGACAAGATCAAGACGAAGAGGACTTCCAAGAGACCGTGCTTTGGGTGTGGCAAGGAGGGTCACTTCATTGCGGAGTGTCCCAACATCAAAGTGAGAAGAAGAGACACCAATAAGAATGACAAGAACAAGAAGAAGGAAGTTGGTGAAGCACATTTGGGTGAAGAATGGGATTCAAATGATGATAGCTCCGACTCCGATGATGAAGTGGGTCTTGCCACTATATCCATTAGAGAACCAATCAACAAGTCATCACTCTTTGGAGATCTCACCGATGATGAAGATGACTTTACCCACACATGCCTCATGGCTAGGGGCTCTAAGGTAGACACTCCCACCCCGCCCCTAGATGATGATAGTGAAAATGATCTTGACTTTGAAAAGATGATCACTAGCTTTAGTAAAAAGGCAACTAAGAAAATCATGTTTTTAATGAAAGAAATAGAGAATAGAGATGGGACTCTAGAGGTGCAAGAAGAACTCTTTAGACTTGAGCGGGAGAAAACCATTGCCCTTGAGAATGCCCTTGTAATTGAAAAGAAGGGTTTCAAGGTGCAAGAGGACTTGCTCAAGAAAAAGGAGATAGAAATTCTTAGCCTCAAGAAATCCCAAGCTAAAGATGAGTTGATAGTAGATGAATTAACTAGGGAATCTTTCCTAGCTAAGGATGCTTGCAAGAAACTTGAGGGTGAAAAGCTTGAACTTCAAAAGAGCTTTGAAAGTTTAAAGACTAGTCACATAGCACTAGAAGTTCAACTTGACAACCTCAAGAATAATGCTACAACTATATCTAATGATGCTCTCTCTAACTCTAAAACCTCAACAAGTAATGGTTGTTCTCGGTGTTACAAAATTGATGTAAATGCTTGTGCTACTAACATTGTCGAGATGAATGCTATGAGGAAAGAGATTGCTAGGTTGTCAAACTCTCTCATTGATGAGAAAAGGAAAGAACCCAAGAGAGGTGAGTTTGAGAACCACACCAAAGGCTTTGGGTCAAGCTACATGAAGAAGTTTGGCTTTGCGGATGGAAAGGGGCTTGGTAAGCAAGAGCAAGGTACAAAAGACCCTATCCCATTCATCAAGAACTACCACACCAAAGGTGTGGGGACAAGGAATGTGGTACATGGCATGAAGCAATTGGGTGCCAAGAACTTTGACAACCAAGTTAAGTACAACACTCCCATCAAGTTCAAGAGCACTCAAGTCACAACAAATGCACCACAATCTAAGGCAAAGACCAAACCAACCAAGTTGAGCAAGAAGCCCAAGCCACATGCCTCACAAGATAGTTTTTATGCCGACTATGTGTTGACTTGGAACCACAAGGGTAAGGTGGTTGCCAAGTATGTGGGACCCCGCACAAAAAGGACATTGATCAAAAGGAATGTGTGGGTGCCCAAGGTTCTTGTGACTAACGCTCTAGGACCCAAACCCACTTGGGTACCTAAAACACAAGCATAACTTGTTTTGTAGGCGTACTCCTCCGGTGGAACAAAATGGGTGATTGATAGTGGATGTACAAATCATATGACCGGGGAGAAGAAAATGTTTACATCTTGTGATATGATTGAAAATCCTACGGAAAGAATTGCCTTTGGAGGCAATGGTGGAGGAATGGTTGTCGGTCTTGGTAAAATTGCTATCTCAATCAATCATTCAATTTCCGATGTTTATTTGGTTGAATCTTTAGACTACAATTTGTTGTCCGTTTCACAACTTTGTGAGATGGGTTACAATTGTTTGTTCACCAATGAGGGTGTGACCGTCTTTAGAAGGGGCGATGACTCCGTTGCCTTTAAGGGTGAGCTCAAGGGAAGGCTTTACTTGGTGGATTTTTCATCGGATAAAGCCCAACTTGATACATGCTTATTGGCAAAGTCTAGCTTGAGTTGGCTTTGGCATCGCCGACTAGCTCACGTTGGGATGAACAATCTCAATAAGCTTCTAAAGGGAGAACACATCCTAGGACTAACAAACGTTCATTTTGAGAAAAATAGAATTTGTAGTGCTTGTCAAGCCGGAAAGCAAGTTGGTGCTCCTCATCCCGCCAAGAATGTACTCACTACTACAAGACCATTGGAACTACTTCACATGGATATCTTTGGTCCCGTGGCTTATGTTAGCATTGGAGGGAACAAATATGGATTTGTCATTGTTGATGACTACTCTCGATACACTTGGGTATTCTTTATGAAGGACAAGAGCAAAGTTCATGAAATATTCAAGAAGTTTGCCACAAGAGCCCAAAATGAGTTTGATGTGAAGATCAAGAGAGTGAGAAGTGACAATGGCACCGAATTCAAGAACACCAACATTGAAGAGTATCTTGATGAAAAAGGCATTGGTCATGAACTCTCCGTCCCATACACTCCACAACAAAATAGGATAGTGGAGAGGAAGAATAGGACACTCATTGAAGCCGCAAGAACCATGCTTGATGAGTATAAGACTTCGGATAGTTTTTGGGCGGAAGCAATCAACACGGCTTGTCATGCTATCAACCGCTTATATCTTCACAAGCTTCGTCACAAAACCGCCTATGAACTTCTAACCGGTAAAAAGCCTAACGTGTCTTACTTTAGAGTTTTTGGTTGTAAGTGCTTCATTCTTAACAAGAAGCCCAAAAGCTCTAAGTTTGCACCTAAAGTTGATGAAGGTATCTTTCTTGGTTACGCCTCAAACGCTCATGGCTATCGTGTCCTCAACAAGACCTCCGGTTGTGTTGAAGTCACGTGTGACTTGACGTTTGATGAATCTAATGGCTCTCAAGTGGAGCAAGTTGATGAATTGTGTGTAGGCAAGGAAGTACCAGCTGAAAAGGCTATAAAAAGGATGGCTATTGGAGAAGTCAAGCCTCAAGAAGAAGATGATGAGGACTGCGAGATAGAGGAATCAGCAATTTCACCTCCCGCTGCGAACCCCGGAGTATCCGGAGAAAAATCCGGAGATTCCGGGTTTCCCGGAAACTCCGGAGATTCCGGAGACTCCGGGCCTGCTGCTGATATCTCCCAAAGCAGTCAAGAAATTGAGGAATTGATCCAACAAGAAGTTTCTGACCCACATCCAAGAGTTCGGCAAAGTGTTCAACGAGATCATCCCGTTGACAACATTCTTGGAAGCATCCGTAGAGGGGTAACAACTCGTTCAAGATTAGCAAATTTTTGTGAACATTACTCGTTTGTTTCCATGTTGGAACCTCTTAGGGTTGAAGAAGCTCTTGACGATGCTGATTGGGTAATGGCCATGCAAGAAGAGCTCAACAACTTCACTCGGAATGAAGTCTGGTCCTTAGTGGAACGCCCCAAGCAAAATGTGATTGGAACCAAATGGGTCTTCCGCAACAAACAAGATGAAAATGGTGTGGTAACCAAGAACAAAGCAAGATTGGTGGCAAAAGGATACACTCAAGTAGAAGGCTTGGACTTTGGAGAAACTTATGCACCAGTGGCAAGGCTTGAAGCAATCCGCATACTCTTAGCCTTTGCCACACATCACAACTTCAAGTTACATCAAATGGATGTCAAGAGTGCTTTCTTGAATGGCCCAATCTCCGAAGAAGTCTATGTTGAACAACCACCAGGCTTTGAAGATCCTAAATTTCCCAACCACGTCTACAAGCTCCATAAGGCGCTCTATGGGCTCAAACAAGCCCCAAGAGCATGGTATGAATGCCTTAAGGAATTTCTCTTAAAGAAAGGCTTTGAAATAGGCAAAAGCATCGACCAAAAGGTATATCGCTCCATGATTGGATCTTTACTTTACCTTTGTGCATCTAGGCCCGATATTATGCTTAGTGTGTGCATGTGTGCAAGGTTTCAAGCTAATCCTAAGGAGTGTCATCTAATGACCGTTAAGAGAATCTTTAGATACTTGGTTCATACTCCTAACCTTGGTTTATGGTATCCTAAGGGCTCCACTTTCAATCTACTTGGCTACTCTGATTCGGACTATGCCGGTTGCAAAGTAGATAGAAAGAGTACATCCGGGACTTGCTAATTCCTTGGGAGGTCCTTGGTGTCTTGGAGTTCCAAGAAACAAAACTCCATTGCCCTTTCCACCGCCGAGGCCGAGTATGTTGCAGCCGGCGCTTGTTGTGCTCAACTACTTTGGATGAGGCTCACTTTGAGAGACTTTGGTTGCGAGTTTAGCAAGGTGCCACTCTTGTGTGACAATGAGAGTGCCATCAAGCTAGCTAACAACCCCGTAAACCACTCAAGAACAAAACACATAGACATAAGACACCATTTCTTGAGAGACCACGAAGCCAAAGGAGATATCGCTTTAAGCCATGTGAGCACCGATAAGCAACTAGCCGATATCTTCACAAAGCCTCTTGATGAACTAAGGTTTTGTGCTTTGAGGAGTGAGCTAAATATCTTGGATTCTCGTAACTTGGCGTGAGATCATGCACATGTTTGAGTGACCTAGATTAAGTTTTTGAAAGTAAAAGATTTGTGAAAACTTGTGTTGAATTTGTTTTTTGAAAAATTTGGATCTTTGTGGTACAACACTTGGACTATAGTTCTCATTGCTTGTTTGTGGCTAGTCTCAAGTGTTGATACTACTCAGGCTCACATATATTACATATATAGTCATCCAAATCTATCCCAAATCAAATTCCTTGCAAATCTACTCGCTGGACTCAGGGGGAGCGGAAACTCCAGAAATTTTCCCGGAGATTCCGGGTTTCCCGGAAACTCCGGACCTGGCCCGGAGTGTCCAGACCTTTAGGGTATATATACCCTTTTCACCGCGGTCAACTCATCCTTTTACTTCTTACCGCGTTGACCGGCCGCCTCCCTCTCTCCCGTCGCCTCCCCTCTCTCCCTCACACCGCCCCTAGGCGATTTTCGTCTCCCCCCTTCAAAATCAAATGTGAGTGAGGGTTTGAGGGCTCCAAGGTGTGGAGATCGAAGATCCACTCCGGTTTCGAAGGATTGAAGCTTCTCCCTCTCTCTTCCCAAGGTATCTCTTGAGGAACTTTTCTCGATCTACTTCCCTAGGGTCGTTCTTGTTGTATCCTCTTAGGGAATAGGTAGAGAATACTCCTTAGGCTCTAGATCTGCAATATCTTGCAGTTTGGATGGTTGATTTGTGCAGCATTGTGAGTTAGGGTTTCGGGTGTGAAACCCGGAAACTCCGGGCTTGAAAAACCCGGACTCTCCGGACTTCCCGGAATGTCCGAAATTTTTCCCGGAGTCTCCGGGGTTCACACTGTAAACCCTAAATCACAGTGTTGTGCATCTCTTCTATTGATCATCTCTCATTTCCATATCCTTCCTTATGTTCAGATCATGAGGGTGAAGATAAGGCGTGAGACGGAAGAGCCCTCCACTCAAAGGAGGACCAAGGCAAGGCATGACCCCGCCTCTTTGAGGGTCGTGCAAGAGGCGTTGGGACAAGAGTCCTCTCAGCGCAGCACAAGACCAAGAAGGGGTGATCCTCCTCCCTCCTATGCTGAGGGAAGTGCAGAAGAGATAGAGGAGGAGGAGAGGACCGAGAGTGATGATGATGAGGTTGAAGATGACACCTATGAGCAGCCCTCTGAGCCTCCTCGCCGCCATGGAAAGGGGCCTGCTAAGGAAAAGACACGCTACAAACCTCATCCCAAGAAAAGACATCAAGCCCCCTACATCTAACAAAGCCAGGCCGCTACCCGTGCTCCTCCTAAACACAAGCAAGGAGTAGCATCCCACATTTGTCCTAAAACACCCCCAAGGCTCATCCCTACTCTCCCACCAAATGTGCAAATAGTGAACACACCTATCAAACTCTGAGAGCCCGGATCGGTCCTTGGATTTGCTGAGCACATGTTTCGGGACTACTCCAAGAATGCTCTAGCTGTGAGGGAGCAAAGGGAAGACAATGTTTATCGCTATCTCAAGGGTGAGGGGCTAGAGGCAAGGTTTTGGTGCGACTTCCATAGAGATTTCTACCAAACCGTCATAAGGAACCCCAAGTTGGTTGCTAAGAACATGGTGCCCATTGTGAAGATGAGGTACATTGATTGGAAATACTATGAAGACCTCAACAACACCGTGTTCAACTCCGTCATTGAGAAGTGCAAGGAGGTGGGACTCTATGACATCATGGGCTTTCACTATAATTGGAACAAGGAGATCCTAGCTCAATTCCATTGCTCCTACTACTACGATCCCTACGACAACACCATCACATGGACTACTCAAGGCAACAAGTGCACAATCGACTACATGACCTTCTCTAGGTTGTTGGGACTTGGTTCAAAGGATGAAGATCGCACTCCCATTCATAATGAGATCAAATACAAGCCAAGGGACCTCCCCTACATGTTTCCTAGCCGTGACTTGGCTATTGAGGGCAAGGCGGATCAACTCAACCCCTACTACTATTATCTCAATCAATTCTTCCGAGCCACCATTGATCCTAAGCAAGGAGATGCTACGGCCTTAAGGTATTATGCTCCCAATCTCCTCAATAGGATGGCACCGGATGAAGAAGGGTTTTGTATCTTTGACTTCATTTGGAATGAGTTGAGGAGGGCGATGAATGATCCAATGAAGTATCTCCCCTATGCCCCCTATCTCATGTACATGATTGAGAGAGTCACCAACGTCCGCTATCCAAAGGATGTTGTCCATGAGCCCTTCTGTCACCTCCGTGATCGAGCCAAGAAGGCACCAAAGACTCGCAAGTTTGTTGGCTCATCTAGTGCAGCTCCTCGCCGTGATGATGTGCCCGCTGCACCCTCCCCACCTAGGCCTCCCCGTCGGCATCGTGGTTCCATGATCAAGAGGGTACTCAAAAGCATTTTTAGCATGTGCAAGACCATGGCCACAGAGATAAATGAGAACCGCCGGGACATTATTGAGATTAAGTCTCATCTTGGCCTTCCTACCGATCCCTACCGTGAGCTCCCCACCTTTGATGATCCTTTTGCGGAGTGGGATGCCCAAGATGAAGAAGAAGGACAAGAGGAAGAGGAGGAGGAGAACAATGAAGAAGAAGAGGAGGAGGAGGAGGACAATGAAGAAGAAGAGGAGGAGGACGACGGCGACTCCGAGTGATCCAGCTGCTCCACACTTCCTTTTTGGTGCTTGATGCCAAAGGGGGAGTGAGTTATCTATCTATCTATCATGTGTGGAACAATGAACTTTATGTTTTTGGATTTGGAACAATGGCTTGTAATAACTCTCTATTCGTATGTGTGTAAGACTATGTGAGCTTGAGACTTATGGTTGTGTGCTTGTTGTGATTTATTCTGTTTTTACTTTCTAAGGATGCTATATGCTAGATTGAAAATCTTTGATGAATGCTGTTTTTCACTGGTGTTCTGAAAGCCCGGAGAGTCCGGAGATTTTCCCGGAGTATCCGGATTTTCCAGAGATTTCGGGTCTGGCCCGGACAGTCCGGACTTTTGTGCATCAGATTTCTTTTGCATCCTTGTTGAGTGCATAAACTGTCATGAGCATCTCACTATTACCTGTTACACATCACAAGCACCCCACTAGTGTAATACTCTCATGTTTTTCTCTTTGTGAAAAAATTTGGCCCTAAAAGGACCATTGATATTCAAAATCAACATGCACATATTGAGGGGGAGTATTACAAAAGTTCTTTAATATTCATTGTTTATCTCTTGAAAGACTTAAATGTGTTGTCATCAATCACCAAAAAGGGGGAGATTGAAGAGTATCTTGGCCCCCTAAGTGGGTTTTGGTGATTTAATAACACACACTTAAGTAACTAATGATTTATCTAGTGTATGAGCAGGTATTAAAATTGTATGTGGCATCAAGTCTATTTCATTGTTTATACAAAAAGGAAGTGATGCTACAAAGGGGTTCCTAAGAAGGCTTATTTATTTTATATTTTGAATTTGAGTCCTAGGAACGCCGCACTATAAAGAGGGACAGGAAATGTGTCCTCCAAGAGTCGAATAGGTGCTCAAGTTGCTTTAACAAAACCTATGAGAGACACCTTTGCACCAACACGTTCACGGGGAACTTTTCTTGGGTGCTGACCTTGGGAGGCTGGAGTATCCGGGTTTATCCCGGAGTCTCCGGACTTCCCGGAGTTTCCGGGTTTACCCCGGATATTCCGGGTCTTAGAGCTGTAACGGCTCTTTTCTGTGTGAGGGGGTATAAAAGCCCCCTCCACCCTTTCCTCTCTCTCTCTTGCCCATTTCGACCTGCAAAGCTTCAGAACTCATTCACTCCCTCCTTTACTCCCTTTGGCTCTAAGTTGGTGAGATTTGGTGGAGATTTAAGAGGGATTGAGAGCAAGAGCTTGGAGAGTGCTTGTGAGTTGAATTCCCATCTCTAGAGCACCTCGTTCTTCGCTTGGTTGGCACATTTCGTGTTTGTTACTCTTGGAGCTTTGAGCTCCTAGCCGGCTAGGCGTTGCCTTGGAGCATCCAAAGGTTGTGGCTGCCCAAGGAAGTTTGTATTACCCCGAGATTGAGTAAGTAACTCTAGCTTGATCTTTGTGGTCGCTAGAGGGAGGAAAGTGACCTAGGTGTAAAGGTCCACCCTTTGTGGGTACCTCAACGGAGACGTAGACCTCAAGGTGTGAGATTGAACTCCGGTAACAAATCCTTGTGTCTCTTGTGCTTGTTCATCTTGTTGCATGCTTGTATCTCTCTTGAGCACATATCTAGGGTTTGGTGCCGATCTACTTCGTGTTGAGGTTCCTGCAAGATTTGAGTGGATAAACAGGCTTGTCTCATCCCAGTGCATAACCTATTTTCACAGATTTACATTTGAGCAAGTTTAATTTCTGTCGAATTTGATTCCCCCCTGACAGGCCGGACTATCCGGACATTTTCCCGGATTCTCCGGATTTCCCGAAGTATCCGGAAAAATATCCGGAAACTCTGGACCTGATTTAACAGCTGCGAAAAAGTTTGTGAATTTTCAGGTTCGACTATTCACCCCCCCTCTAGTCGACATCTTGATCCTTCCAAAGAGCACTGGGGCTCCCCATGGTGATGAGCTTGGTCTGATGAACCCATTTCGCTGAAGTTCTCTCAGCTGCTTTTTTAACTCTGCCAACTCAGGGGCTGCCATCCTATAGGGTCTCTTGGCTATGGGAGAGGTTCCGGGGATGAGGTCGATGACAAACTCTATATCCCTATCTGTGGCATTCCGGGGAGTTCTTCGGGAAATACATCTGGATATTCCTGTACTACTGGGATTTCTTCTAGGGACTTGGCCTCCATGCTAAAAACCATTATGTCTGGTCTGCTTCCTCGGGTACGGCAGGTTACTTGCACTCCGTCTGGGTTGGTTAGGTGTACTACCTTATCGGTACAACTTATAAGGCCGTGGTGAAGGCTTAACCAGTCCATCCCAAGAATCACATCTATCCCTTTGGACTTCAGCACTACTAGGTCCGCTAGGAACTCTACCCCACTTAAAATGATTCTCACCCGGGAGCAACCCAGTTGACACTTGATGTCACCTCCGGGTGTTCGGGTTAACAGGGGTGCTTTTAGTAGTACTGTAGGTATATTATGCTTTTCCACAAAACTTGAAGATATGAACGAATGTGATGCTCCTGAATCAAATAATATGGTTGCCAAGACTGAGCTGACCAGGAACTCACCGAGCACTACGCCTTGTGCTTCTTGAGCCTCTTGTGCGTTGATGTGGTTGACGCGGGCTCGACCATAGGACTGCTGGGGCTGCCTCATCTGCTGGTTTTTGTTGTTGCCGTAGTTGTTGTTGCTGCGAACCGGCACGCGGTTGGCTCCAGATACAACCGGTCTCGGCCCATTCACTAAGTTGGAGAAGGCTGAAGTTGCTGGCTTTTTGGCGTATGGGCAGTTGGCAATGAAGTGTCCGATCTCACGACAGTTGAAACATACTCGGGTGTTGTTGTTGTTGGCAGTGACCTGGCTAGTGTTGTTCTGTGGGGGCTTCATGGTGTTCTGGTTGTTGTACTGCTTGAACTGGTTTTTGGGGCCCTGAGAGCCCGTGGCTTGTGACTGGGTCCTGTATTGCATGGGGGCTTGGAACCTGGACATGGGGTGACCGAAGCTTCTCTGTCTCTGGGAACGTTCTTGCTGCTGGGCCTTGTGCTCCATGAACTTGCGCTTGTTCTCCCTCTTTTCATCTGCTTTGGCTCTCTCGGTGAGGATGGCCATGTTCATAAGGGTGTTGAAGTCTGGGTAGATTTGAGGGGTAAGCAGGGTCCTCAGTTCCGGAGTCAAGCCCTTCTTGAACATGTCCTGCTTCTTCGAGTCCTTGTCCACTTCTTCGGGGGCATAGCGGGCTAACTCTATGAACCGGTAGGTGTATTCCTCCACGGACTTGTTGCCTTGGCGAAGTTCACGGAACTCGTCTGCCTTGCGCTTCAGTGTGGCTTCTGGGATGTGGTAGCGACGAAATTCCTCCACAAACTCATCCCAGGTGATGGTGGAGGGATCTTTGGCCGCTGCACAGTAGTTTTCCCACCAGGCTAAGGCTGTTCCAGTGAGCTGGTGAGTGACCAAAAGAACCTTGTCTCGATCCTCACAGTTGAATGGCTCTAGTTCCCTTAGGATGGCCCTCAGCCAGTCATCTGCATCCAAGGGATTCACGGATCCGCCAAAAGTGGGTGGCTTTGTCCGGAGAAATTCTATCAGTTTCTCATTCATGCCTAGAACACGGGGCTTTGGGCGGTTGATGGCATTGCTATGGCTTCCAGCAACAGTGTCTGGTTGGCCAACACTTGCGCCAGGTCTACGGCAGGTGGTGGCGGTGGCGGAACCATGTTTTCTCCTCCATCTTCGCCCTGATTCACTTCCTGGTTGTTATGGCGCTCCCTTCGTTCAGCATGCGATCCTTCCGCATTTTGGTCCATACGACCGGAGCCTTGGAAGCTCCTGGCGGGACGCCTTGAAACCATCTGTAGGGGAGCGGGTTTCTATGAGATTTGGTTTTTATGTGATGTTTAAGTTGATTAAGACGGATTTTTGAAAAGACAGGATCTGATTCCTGCCGTCAAGCACACAACAAGCACACATGACAAACAAGCACAAACAACTCTATTTCAACCATGAGAGGAGGATACATCCCGAACTACTCGACTGATACAACGCTGGTACACTACACGACTTGGTACTACGACAAAAGTTAAGGGTGCGGTTCTAAGTTCGGACCAACACTGCTTCATTCCCTGGGCAAGGGTATCTGGGGCTTGCTACTCGCGGGGCGAGCCATCTTCTGGGGCGGAGTGTGCTTCCAGTGGAATGAGCAGCTCATCACCGTCATCATCTTGGGGGTTCCCGTTCTCTTGGGGCTGGGCGGAAGTTCCTTCTTCAGCGGTTGATGATGGTTGCTCGGCGGCTACAAACGGTGTTGGGGTCTCAGGAACTCCTCCCCATCCTATGAGGGGTGTCCCAACTAGGACTTGTGCTTCTCCAACGGCCGGAACGGGTGTTCCACTGTTGGTACATTCTTGTATGCGCTGATCCTGGATCCGCCTGAGGCTCTCATGTGCAACAGCTTCACTACTTATGGCGGCCGCGGTCCTTGCTTCAGCTTGGGCTACTCGAACTTGGTGCATCCTTACTGTGACTTCCGCTTGCTCAGCCCGACCAATTTGCTCTCTCAGGAACTTGGCCTGATCATCAAAGAGTTTATCCAGGGAGACGAGGTAGGCAACTACATGGTACAAAAGATCTTCTTGGTGACGGCGCCGTTCCAGGTTTCTCATGCGGGCCTGCCAGACTGGAGTCCGGATGGCGGGAGGATAAAGCCTCATCGGTGTGGAGACGAGGTGCTCCTCGTAGATTCAGCACAGGAAGCGGAGAGTCTTCCGGAGGGCCAAGGGATAGGTATCTCGGTGTCGGAACCCTGTGGCGGTCACGCGCCACGGCTCGATGTTGGGGTAGCGGGTGCTTCTGGCGATGGAGAGGACCACCCTACAGCGAAGAGTGCCGAGCTGCTCATACTCTCTGCTGTAGTACCTTGGGCGCTCAGTGATACCGAGGCGCACCAGGGAGTTGATAAGAAGGCGAGCAAAACCAGGCTCCTCCTGGCATACGCCTTGGGTCCATCCATCTTCGGCCATCTGAAAACAAGGGTAGAGTTGAACAAGTTGTGCAAAGGGTAGGGTACAAAAGATAGATAGTTTTATTTATTCACAAGGTTGGGAACACTCCTCAGGGGTACACTTTATTCTTATTATGCCATATCTCTCACTTAGGTACTCTACCCCCCCTCATGGGGTCTCTTCCTCACATTGGATACGACGCTTCTTTGGTGGAAGGCATTGCTCCAGTATCTCCTCTTCGGTCTGAGTGCCTTTATCCCAATGGGTTTCTTCGGGTTCTTCATCCAGTAGCCCAGCTTCTTCTCCTTCGTTCCTTGTGAAGCTCATCCCATAGGGTTTTGTTGGCTATTTCCGAGCGCTCTCTTTCCCTGGCATAATCTCGCTGCAGGTTAGCTAGGGAAACTTCCGCCATTCTTGTCTTTATCCTTTCTAATTCTATCCTTTGTTCTGCTCTTTCTGCCCTGTCAATTTGGTGCTTCAGCTGCTCGGCCTGTTCATGGAAAAGGTGGTCTAAACCATTGAGGTAAATGGACAGGTGGGAAACCGTATCTTCTAGGTCTTCTTCTTCTCTTCCAAGTCCTCTCATCCGGGCGATCCATGAGCGTCCTCTTCCTCCAGAGGGTGGGAAAAATCTCATTGGAGTCTGTCGAAGGTGTTGCCTATAGACCACTCGTAGGCGTCGCAGGGCTTTTCGGGCGGCTTTTGGGTATGTGTCGGTAAAGTGAAACCCAGTGGTGGAGATGAACCAAGGATCTATGTCGGGGTAGAGTGTGCTTCTTCCCACGAAGATCATCACATCACACTGAAGGGTGCCTCTGCGTTCGTACTCCCGATAGGTGTACTCCGGTGGGTCCCTCACTCCGACGCGTTCTAGGCTGAGTAGCAGTAACTTAGGGAGGCCAGGCTCTGAGGGGCAGACGCCTCCACTCCATTCCAAGTCAGCCATCTGGAACCGGATAAGGGCCAAGGTAAGAGGTTTTGTGGAAAGAGAAGTTAAGCAGGGGAAAGATTTAGGGAAAGGCTTAGAAAAGGTCTCGGGTCCTAGGGGTCGCGTCCTACGGCCAACCTACGGCTCTGATACCACCTGAAGCGTCCCCTCATCAGAGGTGACTAAATGTGATACAAATACCAGTCCCAGGAGGCTGGTACCACATTTATTACATCAGATGGTTCATTACCGTACAACACGTCGAGGCTGTGGGCAAGGGAGCGCCACTGCCACGAGAAGTAACATAAGAACTACAGACCAAACTACGATAGCAAAAGCATCTAAGATATCTTCAGAGTCTTGCGTCATGGAAGCTTCCTGTAGAGACCCTGAATCCACAGGCACGGGTTGGGTGCAGGACAGCAACATACTCGACGTCTTCGGGGACGAAGTCGGGATCCTCCTCTGAAAAACAGTTAATCAAGCAAGGGTGAGTACATACGTACTCAACAAGTTCAACCCCACCCACGGAGGGGCTAATAAGCAGATTATGCACAGGATATATCAAGGATCCGGATAAGGTTTATTTTGCAAACACATTTACTCATGCAGGGGTTTGTTTTCGAAAAGGTTTTCGCAAACAGTTTTTATAACCCAAGTAACTCGATTATTTGGAGAAAACCAATTGAGGACTACCGGACTCCCCGTCCGCCGTAGCCCAGGCACACAGCCTCACTTTAAAAGAAATCAACTCATGCCATGAAAATTATCCCAAACCTAAACACTAGTTTTGTGACCACACCGTGACTCGTCCAATACCGTGGACACAGCTATTCGAATAGATTTTACACTCTGCAGAGGTTGTACATCTTTCCCCACAAGTAGGGTACCGCCACACGAATACCTTAGTGCCGGCGCGGATCCTATCAAAGCCATTACCCACCTTAGCTAACCCTACTAGCCACCACGGAAGCAACCAAGGGGTTATATAACCAGGGCGTACCTCACACAGATCGTACCCCTACTCCTTGATCTCCCGCTGCTCACCCGCACTCCTGATGGCAAGTAGATTAACTAGTGGGATTTATGCTAAGCCGTTGCCACATACAACGGTCGAGTGGTAGTACGATAATTGGGTCAGGTGAGATGTCACGCAACCCGGTCCTTATCGACAAGATGGACATCTCCAACACGCTCAACCACAAAGGTACGAGCTCACCCTTACTCCTGACACACACGTCCATCCCGTCTACCCAGTTCTTTTACTCATTTTCCAAAATATCACCTTCCCATTTTTAAAGCACTCACACATTTTAAAGAAATCATTTAGGGCAATCAAAGATCAATCATAGCAATCAAAGGTGGCTATCCTACCGGGTTTTAACAGTAAAACAATATGCAATTTATAAAACGGGTCATAGGGCTGTATTTATAAAACTGGGATCAAAGCATGCATCAAAGGATGAGATTGAACTTGCCGTCTTCGAAGTCCTCGGGGAGTTCCTGCTCGTGGTTCGGGACTCCGGTCTCCTGCTCGCAGTACTCGGCTCCAAGCTCCGGCTCGCGGCACTCCTCCTCGATCACTCCGTCGGCTATAGCGCACACACAAGCAAGCATGCAATCAATACAAGCACACAGGATTTTACCGGTTGAGCTCGAGGGAATAAATAAATAAATAAATAAATAAATAAATAAATAGATAATAAGGGGAGTAAATATTATTTAGGGATATATGGCTCGGCGGAAAGTAGATGAAGGGCCGCGGCAAGAGCTGGGATTGATCGGGCGAGAACATGAACATGAAATGACGCGTTAAAGGCGTCATTAGGATTAGATATGGGGGCTTAAGGACCTAACTGTAAATAAGTTTAATATGGAAAGGGTTTGGTTATAATATATAAATAGTAAAAGGTTTTGATTAAAGGATACAGGGACCTAGTTGTAAATTATATTATAGAGGCAGGGGTTTAAACATAGATTATCTTATGGGATAGGGGTTTCTTTGAAAGACAGAGAGAGAGAGAGAGGGAATAGGAGGGGCTCGGGTGGAAAAGAAAAGGCAGGGGGGGTTATCGCAAAAGGGACATCTCCTCCCTTCCCCTTCGTTTTCAGAACAGAGGAGGGGGAGTTTGACCGTGCGGCCGGCCGGTGGGGGGGTGCTCGCCGGCAACCTGAGGTACGGCGGTGGCCGGGAGATAGGGAAAAATGGAGAGGGGGCCGAGGGGATCTCAACCTCGTGCTCACCTTGGGCTGAGGTGGCCGGTGGAGGCGGCGGCGGCTACAGGCAGGGGCGGCTCGGGTGGCGGTGTGGTGGAGTGCAAGCAGGAAGAGGGAGATGGTTGTGGAGGTGCGAGGTGAGGCGGAGAGCGGCGCGGGGCTATTTATAGCCGGAGTAAGGCGGTTCGGGCGGAGAAATATCGGCGGTGGGGCTCGCCGGCGAAGGCGGTACTCGGGCGGGGCCGTGGTGGCCGGCCGGAATCTCGGCCTTAAATGGCGTCGTCAGGCGACGGGACGGCTCGAGCAGGACGACAGGACGGCTCGGGCAGGCGGCCACGGCGGGGCCGAGCTTGGTGGTGTGCGGCTGGCGGCGGTGTGGCGTGGAGGTGCTCTGGCGGGTGGAGTTAATGGCGGCCAGGGCGCAGATGTGCGGTCTCGTCAAGGGGCCGGCGCGGCGTCCCAACGAGAAGAGCCGGCGTGCGGTGTGCCAGAGGGAGAGGCAGGCCGGCGGGGCTGGGAACAACGGCGCGGTGGCGAGGTGGTGGCAGGCGGCGTTGGCGCGGAGCGGCCGGCGGCTTGCGACGTCGGTGGCGCTCGGAGATGACCGGGCGGGTAGGCGCATTTATGGCGGTCGCTGCGTCGAGCTGCAGCGACGTGTCACATCGTGGGACCGGCGGCCTGCGGATCTGCGGCGCGGCGCTGTGGCGGGCAGCTCGGTCCGGGCAGGCGCGGGCGCTGGCTGGCGCGGCCGGCGCGGCCTGGCTGCGGCTGGCTGGCTGTGGCTTGGCCGGGCTGGCTGTGGCCGGCGTGGCGTGTCGAAGGCAGGGGCGCGGTCGGGAGCAGGGGCGCGGGGCCGAGGCAGAGGCACCGGGCCGAAGGAAGGAGAAAGGATGAGGGAAAAGAAGGAAAGGAAAAAGAAAAAGAGATGGGAGAAAAGAAAAGAAAAAGGGAAAAATAAGGAAAGGGAAAGAAAAGGAAAAGAAAAAGGGTTTAGAAAATTATGGGAAATCCTAGGAAAAAATTAGGAGGGAGGGAAAAGGGATTTTGGTGGGATTTTTCCCGGGTTCGAGCACTCGCGGGCTGATGCGGTGTCGGCGGTGAAGCGGGTCGGCCGGCGGGACCGTGGCTGGCCCGGGATTCCCGGCGCAGTGGCCGACCGCGGTACGACGCGAGTGGTGGCGTGCGGGGCTGGCGGTGCCGGCGGGATTCGCGTCGTGTGCGCCAAGGAGAGGGAAAAGGAATTGATGATCGGGGTTTTCGGGGAAACGATCGAGCTCAACGGAGAGGTTTTGAAAACACGCGTGATTTAGCAGGTGATTTATTAGGGGCTAAAAACGCGGGTGTTACAACGCGCTACCTGGAGCATGAGCATCCCCACAGCTCCTCCCCACCCGCCGCCTGACGCCTGCGCTGGCCCTCCCCACACGCCTCCACCGACCCGATTGCGTGCGCTGACCATCTGCGTCGCCCCTCCCCACGTGCCTTGTTGCGCCGACCGACCGTGGGCTCGCAAACCATCGCGCCGACCGTTGGGTTCAGAAAGAAGTAAAAAATATTGTTTTTTAAAAAAACAAAATGTTGAAACAATTTTGAAGATGTTGATAAATATTTTCATAAATAATGGTGATGTAACCGTTTTGAAAAATGTAAAATCCAACTTTTAGATATAGAAATATTGATCCTACTCTTTTTGCAACGAGCTCACTTTCTCTGAACACCGTTTGCCATAGCCTAATCCATCTCATTCTATTTATTTCATCAAATTCGGTTACTATTGGCTTTGCTTGGAGTAGAGTATTGTTCTGACAGATTTCAATGTAGCATGAAACATTTGTGAGAATTATTGACATATCTCTGGTGTTGGGCAAATAAAAGGCATACATACCTATAGCACTATCACATCAAATTCTGCTATACATTTGAAATGATATGTTCAAATGAGCTCTGATATTTAATGATATTGTCACATTATAAGGTTTATTGTCAGGTGATATCATCATTTACTTTATATAATCTAAGAAGAATTATGCTTTACTCTCTGATAGATCTTGATGTCTACTGCATTCACAAATGGTAGGAACCAGGAGCAGCACAAGGAGCCAAATGATCAGCCCCCAAAAAGTTATGGGGCAACTTGTGTGGTATTTTTTTGACTAGCATGTGTGGGCAGGCTAACATTACTTGCTTGTGTGCTATGGACGGGGTAAAATTATTTGCTTGTGTTGTATACTTCTATATTACTTATGTCTTATGCATTTTGGCAAATTCTAATAAAGAAGTTTTTGCTTTTGGCACAGTTTACTAAAAAAATTTCTCATTTGTAGGAAATCATGAATTTGTCCAGGTTATTGAAGGTAGATGTCTTTTGTTTAGAGGCATATATACAAAACACGTGATGTTTTTATTGGCTACTGAAGGTTCCTCCCTGTTCAGTGGATATGGAGCACTGCGATCGTCAGTGAGTCGGCTAACTTTTTTGGGTCTCTGAATATGTGAATTAGTGAAGATGCCGCTAGATGCAGGTAGTTCACTTCTTTGTTTACTTATTATCGATTATTGATTAAAAATATGCCTCTTTAGTGACATCTATTATTTACGGTTGAAATAGTGACGTTAGCATCTAATTCTTAACAAAGCTGGGGCACCTGCATA
Source organism: Cenchrus fungigraminus (assembly GCA_036936925.1). Taxonomy (NCBI): domain Eukaryota; kingdom Viridiplantae; phylum Streptophyta; class Magnoliopsida; order Poales; family Poaceae; genus Cenchrus; species Cenchrus fungigraminus. The sequence continues at coordinate 132,761,241 of CM072777.1, forward strand.
ATTTTATTAGGAGTTCCATTTTTTCACCTAGGAAAAGTGGCTGAGAACCAAGCAGGCCCTATATGTACAGCTTGCTTTCATATCTTCTACGCCTTCTTTTTCGCTTGAATTAACTCGGATTTTGTAGCAATCCACCTGAAGTAGACATATGGATACAAATCTATGATCTATATATATGTGCAGGAAACACCGTAGTTCGCTCAATCGCTGGGCAAAGCATTGTCTCTGACCCTCTGCCATGGATGTTGATGGTGGTCCTGGTTCTGCTGATGTCAGTGAAGGATGGGCTGCAATGGGAGGTTAGATTAATTTGAACTTTGATGTTAACTCAATGATAGTTTAGTTTGTTAAACTAAGGCATCACTGCATACAGATTTCTTTGGAAAATGTGCAGTATTAATAAATACAAGTAGATATTATAGTTTGTATGTAATTATATTTGTTAGAGAACACTACAGTATGAAATTTAGAGGTTCCTCAATATAAACCATGGCTTGTTAATTATATTTGTTAGATATTATAGTTTGTATGTAATTTTTTATTTTCTCCTCAAATATGAGTATTCTATGCATAGTTTTAAATTAAGGTATCATGGTAAGCATGTCATTTATTCCACATGATGCACTGAGCTAGGCCACATGATGCTTCTGCGCGAATAGTCTCCTTCCCTTACATGTTTGTACAGAGCTACCTGGTTAATCCAGGTTAAATCAAATATTGCATATCCATAGTTTCTTCACCTTTTTACAGGATTTGATGATAAATTTTCCAATTAGTACTGGCGGGCCATCAGCTTCGCCATTTGTTCGCCACAACTGTTGTGAGCTGCATTACAGATTAAGGTGAAATTGACAAACAATCTTCAGGAGCTGCATTCACGAACCCATTTCTAGCCCTTTTCATTTTCATCTTTGCTTCCAATGTTTCAACAATGTCTCTATTATGTTGTAAAACAAAAGATATGGACACCGAAATCTTTTCAGGTTGCCAAAGTATGGGTCTCTTTTCAGAATACTTGTTAAATGCCACAGCACAGCGGGGTTTTTCGGTTATAGGCCATGTGCTATTTCTGGTTATCTCCATACTTTAACCCAGTATCAGTTAGCTGGATGCTTCCATTGCTATCTTCATACTCCAATATCAGTAATGCTTCCATTGCTATCTTCATACTCCAATATCAGTAATGCTTTCATTGGGTAATGACTCGATGCAATGGTTTAACTGAAAAGTACTTTTCCTGGGTACAGTTCTGGTCTATTGGGTTCATATCCAAATGAATATGCAATGTTTGAGCATCTGTTTCTACTTTCAGAGGAGCTAATGATATAAATTGATGGTTTTATTAGCCTTTAATAAATCTATTATTAATAAATTGATGGGCTTTAATTGATCAGCGTGGGCTCTAATTGAATCAGGTCTATTCTACTCAGCGCCGTGGGCTTTAATTGATCAGCGTGGGCTCTAATTGAATCAGGTCTATTCGGTGTGTAACCAGACTTGGACTCTATCCCTAACCAGACTAGAACTCCAACTATGTGTACATGGACGCACCAGCAATAAAAAACGAAAACCCCAAAACTGAACGTTTGTGAAAGCCCATGCGAGAGGACAACTTTCGTTTCTGAGAGCTTTCGTTTGTAGACTTTGTGATTGTCCGCATGTGATTTGCGACCGCACGTCATCTCGAAACAAGTTGCAGTTGTCGTTGCTTGTGTCTTGGATGCATTAGCCACCAGGATCTTTTGACGTGAAGCAAGATTCATTTGATCTTGAATCTACAACCAAGCTGAGAAGATCGGTTGCTGTGCTGCTGCCTGTTGGAAACTGCTCAGTTCATCAGTGCTGGACGTCGTCATCTACAGTGATAACCGCAATCTGTCGGCTGAATATCCTGATGATCTTGTTGCTAACCTGCCGAAGGAACGTGGTAATTCCTAAGCAAACTGTTCAATATTTTTAAATGCCCATGCGTTTGTTATCGATCTGTAAATATCCTTACCTATGTATATTTATATGCTGCACATGAGTACCCAGGAATCAAATAGATCAAAGATGTCCAATGCCCGTGGCAACGCACGGGCACTTCGCTAGTTAGATAAAGAAATATTGATCCTACTCTTTTTCAAAAATATTCGTTCAATTTTTATGAAAAATATGGGTTCAACTTTTTTTTTAAAAACGACAACAGTATTTAAAAAATATTGTGACATTTCTGCAATTAACCATCATCGGGTATCTATCTCCTAGCCTAGGAGGTCTCTCATGTGTTGTGGCCCACAGGTACTGTTCTTGTGGGACTCACGTGGACTCACACACTGTTCAAGCGGGACCCACATCAGGTGGATTGCACACAACCACGATTCTATTGAGTAGGATTCATGATTAAAAAAATATATTTTTTCTCCTTATGTAAGCGGAAAGATCTTAACAACGATTTTTGAAATTATGTATTCCCAATTTCGTTTCGAAATTGTATTATTCGATATTTTCTCATTCCATTTAGTAGGATTATATTCATGATTAAAAAAAATTCTCATTATGTAAGTGGGAAGACCTTAACAACGATTTTAAAATTATGTCTTCCCAATTTCGTTTGAAAATTGTATTATTTGATATTTTCTCTCAATTTTTGTTAGTCACATATGACTTTTCAAATTTTGCTTTAGCAAAGGTGTTCTATTTTTTTCAAGCTTTTCACCGAATTTGTGTTCTGATTTTTTCAAGAAAAGTGTTTTCAAAACTATATATTTACATAAAGTCTATGATATTATACGCTCGTTACGAGTGGCGCGGCGTGGCGCGCGTATCACTCCTAGTTTATAAAGAGAGAGGAGAAGATGTTTCATAATATGTGGGAGAAGTTTTATTTTTCCATAAAACTCGTATGGCACAGTTGTGCAATGTAGACCTCGGCGTTCGGGTTACCCGATTATTTCGGGTCGGGTAATTCAAAATTCGAGTAATGAAAACTGGTACCCGATATTAACTCCGAAAAAACACTACCCAAAATTTTAGGTTCGAGTTCGGGTATACCCAATCTACCCAAATTTTAAAAAAATAGTAGAATTTTAACAAAAAAATCACCAGTAGTTTATGTAGAATTTCAACAACAAGTTGAGAAAAATAATATATTATAGTCACTTGTTCAAACCAAGAGAATTATATTATAATAAAGTAACAATTTCAAGTGTTCAACTAACAATACGTAATAAATACAAACACAAAGGCAAATTTCGAGTAGTTTGGGTATCGAAGTGTATTACCCGAATTATCCAAACTAATTGGGTAATCACTATCCGAACTTAGGATCAAGTACCTCGGGTTCAGGTAATTCAGATTCGAGTTCAGGTAGTTTGGGTACAGCAGCCGTTCAGGTAATAAGTATCGGGTATTTTGCCAAAGTCTAGTGGAATGAATTGGCCCAAGCCACGCCTTTACGACCCCGCACGCGAACACGCTATCAGTTACTATTTCCAGGCACGCCGTCCAAGTTCACGGCTCGGCCACTTGGCCCACGCAACGCACGCGGCACGCCCCCATATTCGTTCCGAGCCGGCCGCCGGCGCCGAGAGTCAACCGCTGCCGGCTTTGCCTGCACACGGCGAAAATATTGGCCGGTCAAGGCGGTAAGGAAATCAAACAGGCGGCTAAGCAACGTATTTATGCCGCGCGCTCTCCTCAATTCCTCATCACTCGCCGCTCCGTCATCGGTTGGGTGTTAAGATCTCGGCCGAGCCTCCATCCTCTGCACTGCAGTCTCCGGCGCGCCATGGAGAACCAGAGCCCCAAGCCCATCCGTTGCAAAGGTATTGTGCCACTCTAAATCTGCCGCAGCTTCTGTGCAGCTCACCATGGACCCTGTGCTGCATGACTACGTCGATGATGTTCGTGTCTAACCATTGACGTCAACGACGGCGGCCAACATGCAGCGGCCGTGTGCAGAGCCGCCGGCGAGCCGCTCACCATCGAGGAGATCGTCGTCGACCCGCCGAAAGCGTACGAGATCCGCATCAAGATCATCTGCACCTCGCTCTGCCACACGGACATCACCTTCTGGCAAGCCAAGGTACAAACATGTCTGGGGGCAGTGTGCCTTGCTGTTTATCTGCAAATACTGATCAATCCGACTGTGTTTCCATCCTAGGTGGCTCCAGTATTTCCGAGAATCTTAGGCCACGAGGCCTACGGGTACGTAATTTTGCTCGTTGGAATTTGGAAATACTCCAACACTTGCACGCCATATCGATCGGTTGCTGACGACGTACGGCTTCGTCTTGGCGCGGATGCAGAGTGGTGGAGAGCGTCGGGGAGCACGTGGAGGGCTTCGCCGTCGGCGACGCGGTGGTGCCGACGTTGCTGGGGCAGTGCGACCACTGCCCCAGCTGCGCTTCCGAGCACAACAACCTTTGCAGCTCGGTGCCGGTGACCATGGCCCCCGGGATGCGGCGCGACGGCACGTCCCGGTTCCGGGACGCGCAGGGGAGCCCCGTGCACGACCTCCTCGCCGTGTCCAGCTTCAGCGAGTACACCGTCGTGGACGTGAACCAGGTCGTCAAGGTCGACCCCGCCGTCCCGCCCAAGCTCGCCTGCCTCCTCAGCTGCGGCGCCGGCACTGGTGAGCCTGTCCGGCTGGTCAATCCCAGTTTGCAGATGCTGTTCTCCCCTGATGGAGAGTACGTTCCCTGACGCCACCAACAATGTTCAATATCTGATTCAGGAGTGGGAGCTGCGTGGAAGTTGGCCAAGGTGGAGCCTGGTTCGTCAGTCGCCATTTTTGGGCTGGGATCCATCGGATTGGCGGTAAGCCGTCTTTCTCAACCACCATAAATTCATAAACATGAGTTACTTGTGGAGGCCAAGCTAACTGTCATCGTTCAGGTGGCGCAAGGTGCGAAAATGTGCGGAGCGTCCAAGATCATCGGTGTTGATCTGAATCCTGACAAAGAGGAAGTTGGCAAGTCAATGAATTTTCCATTTGCAAAAGCAGCATGTCTTAAAATTCTTTTCCTGAAATCTGATGAAAAAAAGGTGCTATATTCTTTTTCAGGGAAAGCTTTCGGCGTGACGGATTTCGTTAATCCAACGAAGCTGGACACGAGCTCCGTCAACGAGGTAGTAAGGACAAACCAAACCTCGCACAGTCGCGCGTCATGTGTTTCCCTTTTCATATGGGTGTCTGCTATCGCGTGACTCACCTGTAGGTATTTAAGATACCTTCCTTCCCTGTCAATTGCAGGTGATCGGCGAGATGACCGGCGGCGGCGTCGACTGCAGCTTCGAGTGCGTCGGCGTGCCCTCAGTGATGACCGATGCGTTCAGAAGCACGAAGCTGGGGAATGGCAAAACGATCATCCTAGGGCTGGGGAAGGAGACAGACCAGCTGTGCGTGCCGGCCCTGGAGCTCCTGTTCGGCAAGTGCATCATCGGATCGGCACTGGGCGGGATCAAGCCCAAGACTGACATCCCGATCCTCGCCGAGAAATGCATGAACAGGGAGCTGGAGCTGGACGGGCTGGTCACGCACGAAGTAGGCCTGCGGGAGATCAACATGGCCTTCGACCTCCTCCTGCAGGGGAAGAGCCTGCGCTGCATCATATGGATGGACAAGTGACCAATCGACCGCAGTTGAATTGTGATTCAGAGTATGGATAGTGGCAGGGACGAAGCTAGGGGGGGAAATCTATAAGGAGTGCCAGACAATAATAAATGAGTTTAAGTGTATTTCTTTTAAAAAATAAAATCTTTTTTTCTCTCATATCTCAAGTAAAACGATTGAAGGTACAAAGAAAGGACAACTCGACACAAAATGATCTAAACAAAATAAAATTACAATGAAGAACTCTCTAGTCATCTTCTTTCTTCGATTATCCATCGTCTGTCGAAACTTGAAAAAAGCATTGGAAAGGCGGCAAAGGAAAGGGAGGACGCTTGCAAATGCCATCGCCACATAGGGTGTTGAAAACTGCAAAAGTCGCTCGCTGCTTACAACGAGATCTAGCAACCATTGAAGAATATCATCGGCTGGGGGAACACCCCAAACAACGCAGGCTTGTAAACCAGCACCAACAAACCAGAGGGTTGAAGAGACCGGATCCTGTCGCAGAACAAACCGAAAGAAGAGGTCGAAGTCGTCACAACAAAAGACCACCAACTACATCTCCTGATTTTCACACCAATTGTATAGATCTAGAGAGAGCCTACAGATCTAGCAAAAACAACTTTCGCTAGTCTTCATCGTTGTCCAATCGGACATCGTCGAGGAAGGGAGAGGTTGGAGAGACCTTATTCCACAATATCATCGTCGTCACCACCTCGTTGATATCGCTAAAGAAACAAACTTGAAAAGAAATCTAAAACTAGATCTGCAAAGGCATGGGTCCCCTCTCATCCACCACTACCGTGTGAGACCACCGGATGGAGAGGGGGGTCCAGGGGGTAGCACCTCAAAGGGGCCCGGCGGCGGTGCAGCGCAAGCGCGGGCAGTTGCGTGGCGGCATTTTTTAAATTTAAATAATAAAATCTTTGTGTATATAGAAAAACATTTTACACCGAGATGTGTGCCAAGCCTCTTCTCATGGCAACATCGATGCTCCATGGGTTATAATTGGGCCAATACAAAAAGTGGCCCGTTTAGAAAGTCTTAAGTGGGTGGGGGGCTTAAAATTGGAAATCCTATTGATATTCGGGAAGATTTTTTCTTTCACAACTTCTAATACATGAGATTCGTGCAACCAACTTGAATTGTTGGATCTCCTTGATCTAAAACAGTTGATGCTCTTCATTTTCCCTGTCGTGCCGCCGCCACCTTCTCCGCATCGCGCTCTTCCTAGAGCATGGTCATCCCCGTAGCTCCTCCCCATGCGCTGCCCCGACGCCCGTGCTGACCCTCCCCACGTGCCTCCACCGGCCCGGCTGCGTGCGCTGACCTGGCGCTTGGTCGTCTGTGTCGCCTCTCCCCGCATGCCTCCACAGCGCCAACCGACCGTGGGCTCGCAAGCCGTCACGCCGGCTGCCGGAGCTGAAAAGAAGTAGAAAAAATGTTGCTTTTCTAAAACAAAATGTTGAAACAATTTAAAAATGTTGATAAATATTTTTATGAAAAATGCTGATGTAACCGTTTTGGAAAAAAATAAAAATCCAACTTTTAGATAAAGAAATATTGGTCCAACTATTTTCCAAAAATGTTTGTTCATTTTTATGAAAAATATTAGTTCAATTTTTAAAAATATCAACAATAATATTTTTTTACAAAAATGTGTAACATTTCTGCAATTAACTATCATCAGGTAGGAGTGTTGGGAAAGAAAATGATAAAGTTAATATAAATCTTCCACGAGGTAGATGGACGGTCCCGCTTACTCCCTCCGGTTTGGTAAAAGAAGTCGTTTTGGACAAGGTTTGAGTCAAACATTGAAAATATAAATCATGAATAACTTTTAAGTCGTTGAGTTTAGAAATGTGAAAACTACATGAGTATATTTGTCTTGTAAAATACTTTCACAAAAGTATACATAGGTTAGTTTTTAATAATTATTTTTATAAAATAAGAAGTCAAAGCTGTACTTTGGAGACCGTGTCGCTGTCCTAAACGACTTCCTTTACCAAACCGGAGGGAGTATAATGCATGCGTACTGGAGTTTAATAGTTGACTCAGTCCATCATTTTCAGCAGGCTCAACAGTTTTCTGTACCATATTTTTACACCACCGACAGCGGCGTCACCCGCGACGACTGCTTGATGGAGTTGGAGTGGGTCATCGCCCCAGCACGGCCTGCACGGGAGCATTTGGAATGGAATCCAGCCCGTGCACGAAAAAAAGCAACCTAGCACTCTCGCACGGCAGATCTGAGCTGCCCGCAGTCATCGATCATCGTCGTACACAAGACATATATGGCCCAGCTCTTGATCAGCACTTCAGCATAAAAGCTAAAAAGGCTAGCCAACTAATCAGGTTCTGTTCTTTACGTTGGAGATAGGGTAAAAAGAGCACTACTTATCCATTCCATCAATTACATCTTCTATCACAAGAAATATTATTCCAGCACTATTCATTTACAACTTTACTATTCATTCGCAACGAAGAGAACAGTCGCAATACACAACAACAAACTTATAAAGTACTCCTCAACAACTCAACGAAGTATCAACAATACAAGAGCCGCAGCCGGCACACATGACGTGGTCAAATTAACGATGCTAAGTGACCACAAACTCCTCGAGCACTGCCATTAGTGAGCAGACAATAGGCTGGCTAATGCTAAGGCTACCGCTCGCTCAGGCCGTGTTTAGATGCAAAAATTTCACCAAAATTTCTCACTTACAAAACTGTGTTAATTCATTTCTTCTCTCTGCACACGCGACCTAATGCAAAAATTTTACCCTTTTTGCCAAAACTTTTGACCAACTAAACAGGGCCACGCAAGTTCGAGCCGACTGCGCACGTGAAGCCATGAACGATAAGCATGATACGTTACGCACACATTCGTGCAACTTGCTACATACTGACGCAGAAGCTTATCGCCCAATCTTCCATTACCATCAATTGCTAAGGCCTAAGGGGTCTGATTGGTTTGAGGTCAAAGTTGCCCGACCACAATTTTGTGAATTTTAAATTTTGACCACCAACTCAAAATCTTAACTAATTTCAACAATCTAAATGAATGATGGGCTAAAAAGATTGATCTTGTGCATCTTAGTTCATTTGAATTGTCAAAATTGGTCAAAACTTTGAATTGGTGATCAAAATTTAAAATAACAAAAAATTTGGTAAGACAACTTTAGTCTTGAACCAATCACGCTCTAAGTGTCTGGCAGTGGCAGGGACGACGACTCGACGACACTCGTACCATTGCCAGCCTAGCAGAGGGCGACGAGGGGAAAGTAGCAGCCGTCACAGGCCCGTCACACGGTGTATATAGGCACTAGGCCGCGCGCGCTCCCCTGAATCCCTGATTGCGCGCGGCTCACCAGTTTTCGCGTCAGAGATCTCTTCAGCCGCGAACCTCAGCTCCGAGCTCGACCGACGACATGGAGAACCAGAGCCCCAAGCCCATCCATTGCAAAGGTATGTAGCACTGCTACGCCAACCTTTTATCACATCACGTTGCCGTTAACCTCTAACCGTTGATGTCGCCGGGGGCAACGAGCAGCGGCGGTGTGCAGAGCCGCCGGCGAGCCGCTCACCATCGAGGAGATCGTCGTGGATCCGCCGAAAGCGTACGAGATCCGCATCAGGATCATCTGCACCTCGCTCTGCCACACTGACATCACCTTCTGGAAAGGCAAGGTAACCACCGCAGCCAGCGTGCAGTGCCCCACTCACACCGTTACACGTCTGCATCGGACCTCGGAGAATCCGAAAATAGTACATCAGCCGCTGCTGCTGAATGCTGATGTTCATGCGAGAATACTGATGAATTCGAGTGTTTCGATTTTCGCTTCATTTTCGCAGGTAGCTCCAGCGTTTCCGAGAATCTTAGGCCACGAGGCCTACGGGTACGTGCTTTTCGATCCTCTAATCCGTGTTCCTCGACCCACATATGCTGGTCTTCGACGAAGACGACGGCATCGTCTGGTCTTGTGATTTCTTTAACAGACGGCGCGTGCAGGGTGGTGGAGAGCGTGGGGGAGGACGTCGAGGGCTTCGCCGCCGGCGACGCGGTGGTGCCGACGTTCCTGGGCCAGTGCGACGTCTGCGCCAGCTGCGCGTCCGAGCACAACAACCTCTGCGCCGCGGTGCCGTTCGCCATCGTCCCCGGGATGCGGCGCGACGGCACGTCCCGGTTCCGGGACGCGCAGGGGAGCCCCGTGCACGACCTCCTCGCCGTGTCCAGCTTCAGCGAGTACACCGTCGTGGACGCGAACCAGGTCGTCAAGGTCGGCCCCGACGTGCCGCCAAAGCTCGCCTGCCTCCTCAGCTGCGGCGGCAGCACCGGTGAGCCTTACTATATCAGCTTGTTCTCGGTGTTCGAGATTTATGGATCACTGGCTGGATCAGTGATGTTCGACCTACCCGAGAAGAAAGTACATGCACTGATAAATAGTATCGCAACTTCAATAATTTAGGGGTAGGAGCTGCATGGAGGTTGGCCAAGGTGGAGCCTGGTTCGTCAGTCGCCATCTTTGGGCTGGGATCGGTCGGCTTGGCGGTAAGCCCATGTCCTAGCTGTTGATTGATACAGATCAGCAGAGAGTACAGTAACTTATGGCGATAATGTTTATTTGTTCAGGTGGCACAAGGTGCAAAAATGTGCGGAGCATCGAAGATTATTGGCATCGATCTGAACCCTGACAAAGAGCAAGTAGGCAAGTCGATCACTCGCGATCTCCTCTTTTGCAGACTCGTAAATGAGCACCGCATGCCCAATTATCGGCAGCCCAGTTGCCTGTTCTGTTTCGAATCTGAAAAAGAGATTGTCCACTCCATTCTAATCGCAGGGAGATCCTTTGGCGTGACAGATTTCGTCAACCCATCGCAGCTGAACAAGATCTCCGTCACAGAGGTAAGGACGAAGGCAACGTGGTCCCGATCCCGATCCAATCTGAACGTAACACGCGCATCCAGCACCACCTGTCCATGCACGCCCTCTGTTGTGTTCACAGCTGCTCAATTGCAGGCGATCGTCGAGATGACCGGCGGCGGCGTGGACTACAGCTTCGAGTGCATCGGCGTGTCGTCGGTGATGACCGACGCGTTCAGAAGCACCAGGACGGTTCGTCGTCGTCCTTCGTCTTCGTCGCCGTCATAAACACCGGCGTTGACATCACTAGCTCTGTGGTACCACGAGACGAGAGCTTTTAATAACCAGCCGCCGTTCACATGCGCAGGGGAAGGGCAAGACGATCGTCCTGGGGTTGGAGAAGGACACCGTTGAGCTGCGCCTGCCGGCCCTGGAGCTCCTGTTCGGCAGGTGCGTCATGGGGTCGCTCTTCGGCGGGATCAAGCCCAAGACGGACATCCCGATCCTCGCCGCCAAGTGCATGGACGGGGAGCTCGAGCTCGACGGCCTGGTGACGCATGAGGTTGCCCTGCGGGAGATCAACACGGCCTTCGACCTGCTCCTGCAGGGGAAGAGCCTGCGCTGCATCGTGTGGATGGACAAGTGATGGGAGAAGGGAAGGCGCCGGCCCTATGAATAAAATACAGCGGAGCATCAGAATTAAAATTTGCTGTGTTTCAGTTTGTTGATGCGTCGCTGTAAACTACTGGAGTTAGCAGCCGTTGGAGTACACAGACTCACAGAGTGTCTTCCTAATTTTGTCCAAAGTCAAATCATTATATATTGGGCAAGACAAAGTTTGTATTCGTATTTATCACGAATTTATCCACATCACTATTACACTATTCACTACATGGAACACGTACAGGTCAGAATTGGTAGCCTAGCTGCCGTTCAGCTGGCGTGTGATGCTGCTGCGCTAGAGAGAGCTGGACCGGCCTCCGCAGTTAATGGGGGCGATTATTCGCAAAAAAAAAAGCTAATGGGGGCGATTTAGGCCTTAGGCCCAACCGCTGCTGGGCTTTCTTGTAATCTTTTATTTTCCTTATATAAATCGGCCTTAGGCCTGCTAGTAAATCTAATGGATTCTCAAAAAAAAAAAATCGAATTCTTGTAGAAAACGGAAATCGAGTGGACTCCTTCAACATTTGCTTTTTCCCGGTAGACATCACAGCGGTCAGCAACGCAAAGCAGCAGCGTCTTCCCAGCAGCAACGCCGAATTGCGAGCGGCAGTTTTTCCAAAAGGGTTCTTTTTTTTCAAACAAGGAGAAGAACGCCGTCCCAACTCCTAAAGAAGAAGTAATTAAGATGTATTAAAAAAAATGCACAACCAGATAGGACACATCTGCTGCATAAACAAAGCTCTGTCTGAGCAACTTCAGCAGCTTCCCTATCCGCTCCCCAATAGCAAAAAAAATAAATAGTGATATAGGGATGAAATGCAAAAAAAACTCCTCCAGTAGATTCCATATAGCTCCCTTTTTTTCTCCATTGACTAAAAATCTCTCTCCATCCCCTCTATAAAGGGGATCTCTCCTCTATCCCCTAAACTAGGGAAGCAAAATAGGGAAACTGCTGAAGCAAATTGTGTTTTAGAGATGAAAATATTTTTACTCCATCCCCAATAACTTTATATAAGGGATCAAATTTACTCCATCTGCTGAAGTTGCTCTCAGGCCATCTTAATATATCGCCGCGTGCTCGGGCTCTCGCAGTCTCCTCTCGCTCTCGCTACCACCGCGCGCCCTTGGAACGCATCACAGGGTCACCACACCAGCGAGGCAGCGAGTCGTCTTCCATGGAGAACGAGGGGCCCAAACCCATCCGATGCAAAGGTACGTACGCGGCCGGATTCTCGAGCTCGATCTGCCGCGTCGATTTCGATCCCTCTCGGCCGCCGCACGCATGAACCGTCGCCGCGCGCTATGCCGCCTTCTTTAATTTCTTCCATCCCGCCGGCCCGCTAGACGCTACGCCTGACCGGTTTTCCTTCCCGGCGGCGAGCAGCCGCCGTGTGCAGGGCCCCCGGGGAGCCGCTGGCCATCGAGGAGATCGTCGTCGACCCGCCCAAGGCGTTTGAGGTCCGGATCAGGGTCGTCTGCACGTCGCTCTGCCACAGTGACGTCACCTTCTGGCACATGAAGGTGCCTGGCCGCTGCCTCTCCGTCCGTTTCGTTCCCTGCCCGATCGGTCTCCTGGCCCTCATCTCATCCTTGGTTGCTGTGATTCTGCAGGATTTCCCCGGCGTTTTCCCCAGAATATTTGGCCACGAAGCTTTTGGGTGAGTGCTCTCAGCTCACCACGCAGTCGCAGTGCGCCACCTCCTCCTCTTTCTCTTTCACTCAAATTTCATCGCATTTGGTTGAAAAATCTGCGCACGTGGAGTGGAATTATCAGACGCACACACATGTCCAGTTTCTTTGCGTTCCCATCGAGACTGTCGATTCTAGCAGATTTTCCAGGCGTGGAGTGGTACTTTGACGCCACATCTGTGTTTGTGTTCTTATCCTGTTGTCTTTGTCGCTGACGCCGATAAAAGGGAGGGAAAAAGAAAACGCACTTTGATCATGTCCACACACTTCGGAGCTCACGAATTAACCTCTGTGGAGTGTGGATATTAGAAAGTGATCAGAAAATGACATCTGTTCAAGTGTCTTTCACGTTTCGGCAAGTTTTGACGAATAAGCTTGCTTGGGTACAGGGAGTAGGACATGTTTAGTTGCATGAAAAAAAGGGCATTGCTGATGTCTGATGGGAGAGTTGCAATCTAAGGCTCTGTGCCTATGTTGCAAAAATTTTACCACTTTTACTAAAATTTCACGGAACTAAACGGTGCCTTATTTGTGCTGAACTGTTAGAATCTCAATTTATAATGAAGATTGAGCTTTCAAGTTTAAATTTATAAAAATCAGATATGGAAGTAGTCTTGGCCTTTAGCTAATCAAGAGCCAGAATATATTAGCTGCTGATGTGTGTCGATTTGTCAACTGGGCGTTGCGGGGTGGGGACACGCAGTTTAGGCACAAAAGTATCAGAGGAAATCATGGTGGAGCCATGGAATGTTGCAAGAAACCAACGCTAAGTGTAAGGAGTGGTTACAGGTCCTAAAAATATTGGAAAGAATAAATAAGGTAATCTCCAAGATTTTTTTAGTAATTTATCATTAAAATACATATTACAATTTTACATATGGAATCTTCTACTATTTTCTAAATTGTCCTAACTATTTTTATATATTATTTTTGTCTTGTGCATCTGCATCACAAACTCTTTTTTACTCTTTATTTTTTCACGCCCTTTCATCATCTTAGATTAGGAGAGGATACGTACCGCTCAAAAGCGCGTAACTTTTCGTGAAAGATTAGGAAGATAAATTAGAAGCTGTCGGAGAGTTATTTTTTCTCGTCTTTCTAAAAATTAAAGATTAGTAAAAGATTTAGGGATCTCTTTCACTCCCCTTTCACATTTACGCCGCCAGAAAAATGTCAAACACGTACACTTTAGAAATCGGTGGCAGCAAAATCAAGGGAATCGTAAAACGCTGAACAAAACCTCGTAAAATTCATGTCATCATGTGTTCGAAACAGAGGTAAAACGACTAGAGGCTTCGGTCCGACATCATCAGGGGCATGCAAATGCAAGGTCGCAACCCGACGGTTCCTGTACCAAGAAGAACTCACGGCGGACGGGCATGTCGCATGTGCGCCCTGTGCAGGGTGGTGGAGAGCGTCGGCGAGCGAGCGGAGGAGTTCGCCGCTGGCGACGCGGTGGTGCCGACATTCCTGGGGCAGTGCAGCGACTGCGTGGACTGCCGGTCGCCGCGGAGCAACATGTGCTCCCAGTTCCGGTTCGCGGTGCGCCCGGGGATGCTGCGCGACGGCGCCACCCGGTTCGCCGACGCCGAGGGCCGACCGCTCCACCACTTCCTGGGAGTGTCCAGCTTCGCCGAGTACACCGTCGTGGACGTCAACCAGCTCGTCAAGGTCAGCCCGGACATGCCGCCGGCACTTGCCTGCCTCCTCAGCTGCGGCGCCTCCACTGGTTGGTTCAGCAAACGACGGCATGTCTGTTTGCACAGTTTCTTCGAACTTGCAGCTGGGAAACAGAAACACTGCAGGTAACTTATGTACTTCGTGTCCTGAATATTCGTAGGAGTCGGAGCGGCATGGAAGCTGGCGAAAGTTGAGCCTGGGTCTTCGGTCGCGATTTTTGGCCTCGGCGCTGTAGGATTGGCTGTTAAGTGACAAATTCAATTCACCACTTTTTTGCTTCTTTTATTTACAACTATAAGTATTTTTCAGAAATTCAGAGTTTGACACCTGCATTTACTGAAGGTTAACTTCTATCTAAAAATTCAGTTGACCACAACTTTTAGTACTCGTAGTACATATCCTGCTTTTTTTCACTACGAAAATGAGTTCCTAGAATCCATAGTTTTAGGCGCGGCATTGCTGAATGGAGTTTTAACATGCAGGTGGCTGAAGGAGCGAGGATTTGCGGGGCGTCAAAGATAATCGGAGTGGATATAAACCCTGACAAACATGAACTTGGCAAGTCCTTATGCTTGTACCCTGAAACTTTTCTGAACTTTAAGCCATTCTGAACTTTACTGAACTTCCTGCAGGAAAGAAGTTCGGCTTGACACATTTCATCAATCCAAAGGAACTTGGTGAGAAACCTGTCAGCCAGGTGATCACCCCATGTTCTTTGAACATATCACATACCTTTTGGTTAACGTTTATGTACAATGTGCATTGACATGTCCATTATTTTGGCATCGTCAACAGGCGATAATCGAAATGACTGACGGTGGTGCGGACTATAGTTTCGAGTGCATCGGGCTGGCTGCGCTGATGAACGACGCATTCATGAGCACCCGAGATGTATACACACTCATTGTGCCGCACTACTCTACGAGGATTGATCATGTGTTTTGAATGTCCACCTGGTTTTCATGCAGGGTTGGGGCAAGACGATCATTCTTGGGGTGGAAATGCATGGTGCCCCTCTCTCCTTACCTGCTCGGCAGATCCTCAATGGGAAAACTTTCACCGGTTCCCTGTTTGGAGGGGTGAAGCCTAAGCAGGACATTCCCATGCTCGCCGATAAGTACCTGAACAAGGTCAGGTTCAGATATACTGATCAGAGTGTCAGTTTGTTAGTATCTTTCAAGTTTAGGCCCGTGTAAATGAATTTCTGAGATTTCGATCCACCAATATTGTGGCTTGTCAATACAGGAGCTAGAGCTGGACAAGTTCATAACCCATGAAGTTGGCCTCAACAACATCAACGAGGCTTTTGACCTGCTGCTTCAAGGGAAGAGTGTCAGGTGCACCATTTGGATGGACAAGTGATGCAGCAACCGGAATTGCATCTTAAACAAGCAACGCTTCCCTGTGATGCTCTCTCCTCGTTTCAGTGGAAATAATTGGTTTGCAGCAACCAAAATAAAAATCTTGTGTGTTGCGTATGTAGTCTTCAATTCTTTAGCTGCATCACAGCATGTTCTTCTGTAAACCTTTCCTGTTTACTACTACTACTCTCCATAAGTCCATAGCAAGAGAAGACTGACAGCACACCACTGGATTATTTTTAAGTCAAATAATGCTGATGAACCAATTGAAAAGCCATCAAATCATCGTGCCACAATGATCACAAAGGCACACGTGAACCTCAATTACTCCAAATATAGTGGTAGTGCCAACGTCGAAAATGTAGCAGGAACCACCACTTCAGAATTTCAGATAAACTCGTCGTTCCCTCCAAGTTTAGACTCTCATCATTCGGCCATTGCAGACCACACATTTCGCAAAACCTGCAAATCCATGCATGCAACGTCCCCCTTTTATCATCTTCTTCCCCCGCATGCCTCAAATTTTACCGCATTTCCAATCGCCGAGCCTCCAGGGTCCGATCGCCGTGCATTTCCCGACCAAGCCGTATAATCCGGTTGGAAGGAGATGCAGCAAATCCGGCCGGACATGGAGATGCAGCAGGTCGTCCAGCTCCGCGGCGAGCTGCGCAAGGTGCGCGACGAGCGGGACCGCGCGCACCGCGTACTGGAGGTCACCGACGAGTGGAAGTCGCTGGCCTCGGCCAGCGACCGCACCACGATAGAGGCGCTCGAGGCCGAGCTCAGGGCGTCGCGGGAATCCGAGAAGCGGATGCTCGACTCGCTCGCGCTGCAGACGAAGCAGCTCGAGCTCACCAAGATCTCGCTCGAGGAAGCCAAGCTCGAGATCGCGTCGCAGCGGGAGGCCGTCCGGCGGCTGGAGGCCCCCGCCACCCCTAGGACCCTCGTCTCGACGCCACGGAGCCGGCACGACCGCGACCTGCAGAGGGTTCACGGCGAGCTCCGGGTGGCGCTGGCGGCGGAGGAGAAGAGCAAGAAGGCGATGGAGGAGTTCGTGATGGCGCTCAAGGAGGTGAACGCGGAGCTTCACACGGCGAGGCAGCAGCTGGCGCGCGCGCAGCACGAGGCGGAGACGGGACGGCTGGAGGTGGACCGGCTGCACATGTCGGCGAAGCGCAAGGACGAGAGGCTCCGGGCGCTGTCCGACGAGGCGGCGCGGCTCCGCGCCGAGGCCGAGGAGTCGTTCGCGGCGTGGCGGGGCAAGGAGGCCGGGTTCACGGCGTGCATGAAGTCGACGGAGGCCGAGCTCGCCGAGGCCCGGCGCGAGAACGCGCGGCTCCTCGAGTCGCAGCGGTCGTGGCGGGGCGAGGTCGCCAAGCTCCGGGACATCCTGAAGCAGTCCGTCAGGGACACCAAGGTGGCCACGGAGGCGCTGGAGGAGGCGAGGGCCGAGAACGCGCTGCTCAGGACCATGCTCGGGGACAAGGACACCGCCGTCAAGCGCACCAAGCAGGAGCTCGAGTGCCTCCGCATGAGCGAGGCCGCGGCGCGCGACAGCGTCAAGGAGCTGCAGAGCATGCTCGTGGCCACGTCGGCGAGCCCCACCGCCGCCGCCGCCGCGGCCGGGAAGACGGACGCGGAGGAGAGCCCGTCGCCGCGTGTGATAAGGGTAGGGCCGCCGGGGCTGGAGAAGTACCCGTCGGACTCGAAGATAAGGCCGCCGGCCGGGATCACGCGGCCGCGGCGGTTGTCCGAGACCTTCGAGGGGTCGGCGTACGACATCTTCGGCTCGATGGACGACCAAAAGGGCGATCTGGGCGTGTTCTCAGGCATGCCGAAGTTGCCCGGCCGGCGGCGGGTGGTCCTGCGCAAGGTCGGCAGCTTGTTCCGGTGGAAGAGCTTCACGAACAAATAGCCAGAAGCTGGGAAACAAATGTGCTCTTGGATCTGTTTGGTGTATATTACGTAGAACTCCGTACTGTAACTGTGTACATGTGCCATCTCGAAGTTGACCAGTATATACTTCAATCAATATACCGTTGACTGTCAAGAATGTGCAGGGGTTTTTTTTTTGAGCAAATCAAGAATGTGCAGTTGACCAGTCCACCAGTGTATACTGCAAGTGCAAGGGCAATTCCGGTGAGGAAAAAAAGGGTAACGGCCCCCAAATGGGCCCAGTCGCGTTTAGGCCCACCTGGCGGTGACCCAAAGTTAGTTAGAGAGGAGGCCCGTCGCCCAAATGGCGCGCTTCGCTTTTCCTGCCCGCGCGCTTCCACTCGCGCGCGGCGGTCTGCCGGTCTAGCAATTTTACCAATGGGGGTTTCTGAAATATTATCAAATCATAATTGAGTGTGCCATGTGGCTAATTTCGGAATGGAAGATTAAACCACATTTTTTTTAAGAATCTGTCTCCACATCAATCGGTTGAAAAATCGATTATCTATCAATCACCGTTCAGCACCGTTAGATCTTCATCTGATGGTCCTCCTATCTTTCTTCCTCACACAGCCGGACCCCAACCCCGACTCCGGACTCGATTCCCCCGCCGCCGCCGCCCTCCACCACCGCCCGACGCTAACCCATTGGGGCGAGCTCCTCCATCTTCGTTTTCGCGCACAGCGCGTCCATCCCCCCGCCCTCCATCGCCGGCCACCGCCCCGTCGCCCACCGCCCACCGCCGCGACGCGGTAGGGTCTCGTCGGAGCTCCGCCGCCGCGGCACGGCGCGGAGCTCCGGCGAGACCCTACCGCGCCGCGGCGGCCTCCTCCTTCCCCTACCCCTCCCCTCCCCTCCCCCACCACCACTACCTAGTTTCTCCAATTCCGACGAGCTCGGCCGCCGCCATCTTCGCCAACTCCGGCGAGCTCCCCCGCCCCGACCTGGCCCGGCCGCCTCTACCACTGCCAGGGCCCTAAGCCGCCCGGCCACCATCCCCACCGCCTGGCCTGCCTGCCTCCCCTCGGCCGGCCCCTTCAATCTATAGCCGCCGGAGTTGGAGAAGAAAGAGTGGAAGTCTCGCCGGAAACATAACCTCCACCGTCGTCGTCTTCGTATCCACCGCCGGAGGTGGAGAAGAAAGAGGGGAGAAAAAGGAGAGATAGATGCGGCGCATGAGGGAGAGAGAGGAAAGAGGGGGAGGAGACACCCACCGTCGCCGGAGCCTGCGGATCCACGCCGCCGCCGGCGTCCTCGCCCCTGCGCTCGCACCTCACGAAGAAGAAAAACAGGAGAGAGAGACTGGGTAGGCAGCGATGTGGGGAAGGGCTACGGGTCACGGATGGGATGGATAAGAGAGGTGTGGGCCCTCATGAAGGGCTACGGTGATTGATGGATCTGCAAAAAATCAACCGGCTGATCAGGAGTGTTTCTGTTTTTTTAAAGATTTCACCCCCAAATTTTGTCTTAAAAAATCGGCGTGTCACTCATGATATCTTTTGGGCGGGAACAGGAGAGGAAGGCAAAAGGAGCCCCAAAGTTTCCCGCGTTTTCTCGTCCCCATTCCCCAACCCAGCCCAGCCTTCAGATCCAGCCAGTGTCGCCGCCGCATCCAGTCGACGCCTCCGGTGCGCCCCTTCCCCACCGCCCGTGCGGGATGGCCTCGACGAGGGACCTGGTCATAGCTTCTCTCTCAGCTGCGGCTGGCGCCGCTGCCGCCGCCGCGGCGCTGCGCTTCCTGTCCTCCTGCACGACATCCTCCGTCAGGCCCCAGAACCTGCCCCTCGCCACCAACGGATCTGCCGCCGAGCGGCCTCCTAAGCAGTCGCCCTTCGACCCCACCAGGAGGGAAGGGTTCGTCCTCGTTGTCCTGCCCTCTTTGGTTGTCTGTAGCTGAGTTCAGCTCGTCACAAGTATAAAGTATCCACTGTGGATTCGTGGCGCTTGTATTTGCAGGTACATCTCCTGGGACGATTACTTCATGGCGATCGCCTTCCTTTCGGCTGAGCGGTCCAAGGATCCTAATCGGCAGGTAAAGTACATTTGTGCTGGGCTTAAAGGAAATGTGAACATTTGTGCTGGATATGCATTAGTATGAAAGCTGTTTGTGCAAATTCCTTATTGACGCTGGAACATGCAGAGGCAATAGGTAACACATGTAGTATTAGGACGGGGTGCTTGTTGATACATGATCAAATAGTCTAGTTCTATTGATCTGCGATTTTAGTCACACTGTACTTACAGAGCCTCTTAGAAGTTAGTATCAGTCTACCAGATGCTATCTGCTACTCCTTTTATAGCCTCTTAGGAGTAGGTAGTATTTATAATTCTCAATCCTGATTAAATGATGCTGTTTTGATCATTTAAAACTCATGATGAATAATAAAATACCAGATTTAGCAATGTCAATTTTAATTTTGTTGTAAAAATAAATCTTTTGAAGCTGAAAGCCTTTGAACTTTGAAGTGCTTCAAATTTTCTGTAACAAGAAAGGACTGTGATAGACTTCATGCATGCTTCATGCAACAATGTCAAAATAACTTTATCACTCCTTTTATAGCCTCAGTGTTAAAATTTGTCACTTTGTGCTTCATTTTTCATAAATTCAAGAGATGAAAGATGCTTGTTTTTTCTTTTTAAAAATATCCTTGTTTTGATATCCTTTGTGTATACATGAAGTGTATTTGCCTTAGTATAGAATGTAATGCATTTTTTTTTGTTTCTGCACCTATGTCATTAGAAATTATGAATAGATTTATATGCCATTTGTTTCACTCAGGTTGGAGCATGCTTGGTTAGCCAAGAGGGAATAATCCTAGGTGAGGATGAAGCTGCATAATGCTTTGTATACAGTTGACAAACAAAATTTTTATATACTGTAAATCTGTAATAAGGATGTGTGTCTTCTCCATAATCTATATGATAACCGTGTAAAAGCGCATCCTCTATTTCTTGGTATTATGCATTGAGTTATGCATAAATTTTACCACGAGATTGCCAGGTGTACTGGTGCCATCATGTGCATTGATAATTGCTCAAGTGTGAATGTTAATTCCTGTGCTGCCTTCATGTTGGAAATTCACCAACCACACTATATAATTTCTATCTTTAGCTATCTAGCCATACTTTCTACGCTTTCATCCAAGTTTTGCTATTCCAATTGCTGGGTGCCATTGTTTTATGTTTTCTGTGGTAGTAGTAAAGCCTATCTTGTCTTAACGACAATATGCAGCTTAGCTCTACATAGACTTGTTCTGTTTGCTGATTGCTGTAATTTCTGCGATGGACCTATTGTGGATTTGTGATGAATATAATTTTTATGCCCTACTTCTTCAAAGCTGAAAATTGTCTTTGATAATGTAACTGAACTGTTTTCTAACCAGGAATTGGCTACAATGGCTTCCCAAGAGGTTGTTCTGACGACAAGCTTCCTTGGGCAAAGGTATATTTTCTCATCTGAGGTTCTATTATGAACCTAGTAGTAGTTTGGGTCCATTGAATAGCAAGAGATAGAGGATTACTTCGTAATCTAGTCAAATACCACATGCTAGTTTCAAAAGGCATTCACAGATTCACTCTCTCACTTTTAAGAAATCACATCTTTTACTTATGATGAAGAAAGTGATACTATTTTGCCAATTATTTTTCTATTTCAGAAATCTGCAAATGGAGATCCATTAGAGACAAAATTTCCGTAAGTAATGAATTTCTCTCGTCATTCCTAGTCTTATTGCTATCTTTATTGTTTTCATTGATGCACACCAATATTTTCTATACTTATAGGGACACCGTACTTTGTATAGATAAAATATTTTAAATTTACTCCCCTCTGGTTCAAAATATAGGTCATGGTTGGATTCCTTCTGGTCAAACATTTTTTAAAACTCTGACCATAAGTATTTTTGTAATGATTGGTAATATAAGATAGATGTTACTGAACTCACCATGAAAAGTACTTTCAGTACATTTAATTACCATGGAAACATCATATTTTCATAGAGGTATTGTTCAAAGCTTCACCTAGTAGACTATGTTGATATCCTAAATGACCTATATTTTGAATTGGAAAGTACTTATTAACTTGTGATTTTAACTAAGTTATATTAATTGATCTTGATCCTAAGTGTATAATAGTTAAGCCTCAAATCTGATTTGAATATTTGATAAGGTAGCTGAAGTCTTATGTGTAAATGTATAATTAAATATTTATTAAGTGAGAAATGCACAATAAATGGTTGATGAAACAAGTCATGAAACAACCATAACACGGTGAGGATAGCTTAAGCTCCTCCAAAGCAGTGCACCCTGTATGGGACTTTGTATATGCACTTGCAGGCAGTATATCCAGCAACAATTTAGTTGTTTTGCTATTTACTCCTATAAACTAAAAAGTTGTCATACTTTGTTGCCAATTTTTGTTTCCACTTTATCAGTTCCTATCCGCGGACATGTGCATGCTTGTTTCCACTTTATCAGTTCCGACCTCAGTTTTGTTGCTCTAAATGTTGTGAGATTATTCTGTATCGATTGAATCCCTATAGCTAATCTGGCTTTGTTGCACAATGATGTGGTAGGAATCATGGATTTTATGTTGCTCAATTATCATTATGCGTGAGATAATTAGTAATTTGAAAGGATTCCGGTAGCAGTGCTATATGCTAAATTCTAACGAATTATGTATATATTCTTTTTTATCCTGGCAGCTATGTTGTTCATGCTGAAGTTAATGCAATTCTAAATACAAATCATGCTTCAGCGGCTGGACAGGTTTGGCCCTTTCAGTCTCCAGTATCAGTAGTACAGTTCATCAACTTCTATAGAAGCTTTACTGTTTTTTATGTGTTTCCTTTCTCACAGAAATTATATGTCACCATGTTCCCATGCAATGAATGTGCCAAGATTATCATTCAGGTTTGTACCTTCTATAGAACCTTTGTTTGTAGGATTGTATCTGCAATTTTTGAAATATGCATGCTGTAAGTATTCACCTAGGATTGACGTGCGCTTTTGTCTTTGCATAGTAAACTGAAATATTCAGAACGTATTCTGTCAAAGCTTGGCTGTTCAATTTGAGAAACTTAAGGGCCACCGCAAGCTCCCCCTGTTGTTTTTGCTCTATTTAAGCAAGGATGCATTAACACTGCAGTTCAACAAAATGATTTAGTAGTTTGATATGCACATGGTAGTTCAATTCGATTCCCCATTCAGCCTCCTTCATTAGAGGTCTAAAAAGGAACAAAAATTAACTTTGTTTGTGTAATTTAATACTTATTCCTTGGGTTCTAACATCATCCTGATCTTTGTTACAGTCAGGTGTATCTGAGGTCATCTACTTCGTTGAGAAAAGGATTGACAACTCAGCTCATGTTTATGTCGCCTCTCACAAGTTGTTATCGATGGCTGGTGTCAAGGTCCTCATACCTGCCCATTTTGACTCGTAGTACCTGATGTTGGCATGGATTAGAAAGCCTAAACACTTTCTTATGCACCTTCTGCACTCTGCAGGTTAGAAAGCATCAGCCGCAGATGGCACAAATTCCGATCAAGTTCCAGGAGCCATGAGGCTGGTACAAGTGAATGAATAAATGGCGCAACGCAAGATATCTGCTGATCGTGTTACTGGCATGCAGGTCGGATCACTCCCTTGCCCTTCAGGGAGCTGTTGTAACTTGTGTAAAATCATAAGCTTGCATTCAAATTCATACCAGTAATGTATAGGCATTTCAAACTTCCTTCATTGCCGTGTCCTATGGCTTGATCCTCTTAATCAATTCTAGTCGTTGTACAGTGAATCAGTGATATATGGCATGTTCGTGAAGCCATTTCTAGTTGCTGCACAGTGCCTAGGCCAGGGGACGGGAGTCTTCGAACTGACCGGCCAGCCACCACCTGCCAGGGTTACCACTGGTCTCGGTGTCTGCCGGGCTTTCCACGTCAGGGGAAGAAGGAATCGCTCGTCAGGTAGCTCCCAGGTCGGCATCCGGTACGCCGGTGATGACCCGTCCCGGCCGGTTTCAGGGGCGCAACTTCCGCGGCCGACAGTCCGAGCCGGGCACAGGAATTCAGCAACAAGCCCTTTGCAAGCTCACTCCATGGCAGTTGCAGGCTTATTTCATTGCAGCTGCACTGCTACCAGTTTCCCCAACTTCCAGCGTCCCCTGTGAGAACGATCAAACTGGCTGCCTCCGACGGTTGCCCAGTGCTAGTTTATTGTAGTATCTCTGCGTAGCTCATACAATCAATCGGTCTGGTCAGATACAGGGTACGGTCAACTCGGTTTTCTTTTCTCTGCATCCGTATTTTAGAGGCTTGCACGAAGGGTTGGCATTTCCCTCGCCACAGATTCTTATACTTCCCTTGACCGAGTTTGTGCACTAGGTGTTGTTTCGGTCGTGCACGCTTGTATGAAATATTCCTCCTGGTTTCGCCGTGGATGCAGGGTTGCGTATGTGATCAATCTGTTCATCGAACTCTGACTTGGTTATCTTAGAAGCCGCACAAGCACAAACTCTGGCTTGGATGAGCTCCGCTTCACTAACCTTTGGCTTATTCAGTGGCCCAGATGCATACAACCTGTTAATTTGCCAATTTGGACAAGCAACTTACCTACTCCTATTTCACTAAATAAACCATTTGTGACAATTTTAGAAGTACTAACACCTAATCTAGACTTTTTCAGGGTTTGTAATTTAACGTTTTTTTTTAAAAAAATAATACAAACAGTTGACAAAATATATAGAGGCACCTTTGCTACCCGCTTACGCAGACAACAATGATAAAGATTGCTTTACATGCCTGTCAGCCCTAATTATTCAATACCCTTAGCCAATTATTTGTTCTGCCTTTCAAAATGATATGACTGTTTTATATGTCTGGCAAACCTAATAATTTAAAATATACCTGATTAATTGTTTATTCTGCCTTTCGAATATGACATTTTGGAATGGATCGTTGACAGACACGGATACGTAGAGTTTATTCAAAATCGTCATGTGAAAATCTAGCTAGTTAGGGTTTTTTTTTTTACCAACGCAACGGTGGTCAAAGTCATATCACGCATGGTCATAAGATGATGTCCACAGCATCATTTTCCCTCTTGATCACAACGAGTTACACCTAGTATAAACCAATCGAGGTGCAGTGGGGCAAGCAATGTGGCGGCAAAACCTATCATCTTCAGGAGCCTCATCACCTCCTCCTACACACTTTACCGCCACATGATTGCCTTTGAGATTTGCCCGCGCATGTGGTGACTTCTCGTTCCAAGATTAGGCTCTCGTCTCAAAATTACCACGTATACGATGGGAAGAATGTGCTCGATCCTAGAACAAGTTGATTTTATTCCAAAATAGAACAAGTTAATCCGTTACCTCCCCAGCGGCAGCATAGCCGATTTGGTGACCTACCCTGCCCAACCAAGAGGGATGGGCAGACAGAGTCGGGCTAAGTGCAAACAATTTCGGATGAGGACAAGCCAGTATCACATCAGAACGATGTAACCGGCAAAAGAGACCAAAAAAGCTAAAGGTACGGGCAGAGGATTCTGGACTCTAGGAGGAGCAAAACAACAAATGCAAAGGAGAGAACAAATCGCAGTTGGACATTTGGAAATAAAAAAAGGAGATACAGTATGACCAACTGATGAGCATTACTGCAACCATCCCCTGACCAGTTCTTTCGTCGATTTTTTTTTTAAAACGAATTCTTTCGTCGATCTTGCCTACTCCATAAATGGTGTTCGTATATACAGAAGTCGTCGGCCATTCAGCACATGAATGAATTGTTCAAATGGAGCAAAAGAACATTAAGTTTTTCAGATAATTCGCTGTTTGCCTGTTTTTGATCGTTTGCCAATCCAAAATTTCCTCATGTCACCAATAACTACACAAAT
Organism: Cenchrus fungigraminus; assembly: GCA_036936925.1. Classification (NCBI taxonomy): domain Eukaryota; kingdom Viridiplantae; phylum Streptophyta; class Magnoliopsida; order Poales; family Poaceae; genus Cenchrus; species Cenchrus fungigraminus. The sequence goes on from CM072777.1 coordinate 132,786,920, forward strand.
CAAATACTCTGGATACCGGAACATAACTCGTTGTTATTTTCCTTCTTCTAATTTTACAAATTAATAAGCATACACAATTTCCCAAACAGTAGAAAATGATCAACAGTTTTGGCTTAATAATCTCTTGCACACACAGCCCAATTAAGAAACCATGCAAAAACTCCAGATCAAGCACAAAAAAGTACTTGAAAAAAATATGTACCGGGGAGTGATCGAATTGAAGGAGCTAGCTAGCGATGGAGAGAGAGCCGATGGATCGATGAAACCGAGCGGCCCAAGTGGTGCGTGCATGGTGTCGGTGGCTGACGAGAGAGGGAATGAATTCAGAAGAAGACCCACTTGGACGCCGTCTTCTCCTTCATGGTCTTGGAGTGGAAGAGCTCGCCGCCGTCGCCGTCGCCGGGCTGCCGCCGCTTCTCCGCGCCGACGAGCCTCGACAGGAACCTCCCGATCTTCTTCTTCTTGCCGCTCTTCTTCTTCGTCGTCTTCACCTCCCCCTTATTGTTACTCCCCGCGCCTGCGGCCTGGTGCTTTTTGGTAGCCGCAGCTGTCGGCATGAGCGGCTGCGAGAAGGCGGCGACGTTGACGAAGGAGGCGCCGTCGCCGGCGACGAAGTGGACGGAGCTGACGTCGGCCGAGAGCGCGGCGTGGTGGGGCGGCGGGGAGAAGCCGGCGGAGTACGGGGAGGTGGTCGCGGAGGAGGAGGAGGCGCGCGTGGTGGTGGTGGTCGCGGAGGAGGAGGACGCCGAGAGGTGCGCGAGGCGGTCGCGGAGGCAGTAGGGGCAGACGCCCTTGGACGCCCGGTGCTCCGGGTGCCGCTTGCACCGGTCCTCCCACTCCGACCGCCGCATGGCCGATCGATACCTTTTCGGCTCGCTGCTGCCGCGCTCTGTTGCCTCGGCGCTGCTTGCTTGCGTTTCGCCTTGCTGCGCGTGCTGAGAGCTTAGGGTTTACGCCGTTCTTCGCGGCTGGCGTGGCGGGGGGTGGTTGCACGGGGAGAGCGCGCGTGGCCGGGGAAGACCGGAAGAGGAGGAGGGTGAAGTCGTGGACGAGTCCGTTGAGGAATGGGTGGGGGGAAGAAGGGGGAACGAAGGTTGTTGGAACGCGGCCGTGTTGAGCGAGCTGAATACTAGCTGATATATCGGAGCTGTGGCTGGGGAGCTCCGCTTTGTTTCCGTTTGAAAGCCGCGTGTGTTTGTGTTTCCCCATTCTCGGAACGAGCCTTTTCTGCAATTGATTGAAAGAGCGAGGAAGGCCAAAACGAGCGAGTGTGAGGTTAGATTTTATATATATATATATATATACACACGGAGAGTATACTCCGCGGCCGGCCATAGAATAACTTATTCTATAGCCATACCACCTAACCAGACCCAGCCAACCAAATTCAGGCTCGCTGCATCCTGGTGGCGTCTGTTGCATGGGTGAGCTGTTGGAACACACATTAACTACAGTGATTATGGTAAATAAACACACATAAATCCGGTAGTTAATTGAGGTTGATGAGTTGACGATAATTTCGAGTGGTTTGTGGCGTGCAGGCTACCTAGTGGTTTGTGATATTATATACGTGAGCAAAAGCAAATTTTGTGTACACGTGCATGCTTGGGTACGGTATTTTCTTTTTAATCTGGTATATCGTATGTCTGGCGCATATTCTAGTAAATAATTTTTCCAACTTAAAGTCTGGTAAATATATTGGCTTAATTACGTAGTAAATAACGTCCAAATGCATAGTAAATCAGTTCCAAATGCATAGTATAGATTCTAGTAAATCGTTTATAAAAAATATTCAAATTCACTATAGTAACCCGTTTATCGGACTAAATAAAAATTTATGTGGTAACTCATCCTTATTATCATAATAATAAATTCAAATTCCCATAAACATCTGTTTGGTAAATTTGACTCACCAATATAGTAATTGGATCCTCAAGGGGCAAAACAGTATTCCTAGTCACACAAATTTACACAAATTATCATGAAAATAAAATGGCATGCATAAAGGGAACGAACTCTAGTAAATGATTAATGTAATTCGTATAAAGGGTAGTAGTTCGCATGGATTATAGTAATCGTAAAAAAAATGCATGCAAGTGTAGATAAACCTAGCATGTGCGTTGCACCTGCAGTTGCGTCATGCGTGCATGCTCCATGGCCATGATTACGTGTAACTGGTAGCACCAGTCAAGCCTGGCCGGTAATTAACACGGCAGTAACAGCTAATTACTATGCTTGGGTCTACCTGCTTCTCCATAACAGCAGCTTGGCTCGCTCATTAAGACAGAATGACACACATGGAGACCCGGCCACAGAATAAGTATTCTATGGCCGGCTATAGAGTACCTCGTCTCTCTCTCTCTATATATATAATTTACAAATTTGTACCACTGTTTTGAAATTTATCAAAACTATACCACCAACGTCGTGGCCCACGGCGGATAGGCCCAACCGCCGTGACCCACGGCGGCAGGACGTCCAACCGCCGTGGCCCACGGCGGTAGGGCTACCGCCAACGGTCGGCTGTTGGCTGTGGGCCCGCGGCAACCTACCGCCGTGCGCCACGGCGGTAGAGCTTGCTACCGCTGTGAGCCACGGCGGTAGGTCGTAACCGCCGTGGCGGACGGCGGCTGACGCCCTTATATAAAAGGCGACGGCGGCCGCCGTCCGCCCCTACCCTACCGCCGCGGTCTCTTCTCTCTCAGCTTCTTCTCTCTCAGGTAAGTTTTCTCCCTTTATTTACTTTATTTAATTAGTGTAATTAGTTTAGAATAGTGTAATTAGTGTAGGAAATTAGTTTTTAGTTTAAAATTTTAGAAATTAGTTTCTTTAATTAGCATAGATTTAGAAAATTAGTTTTCTAGTTTAGAAATTTAGAAAATTACTTTATCTGATTTAGAAAATGTAGAAAAATAGTTACTTATTTTAGAAAATAGTTTAGAAATTTAGAAAATTACTTTATCCCGTTTAGAAATTCTAGAAAATTACTTTATCTGATTTAGAAAATGTAGAAAAATTGTTATTTGTTCTAGAAATTGTAGAAAATTACTTTAACTTGTTTAGAAATTCTAAAAAATTACATTATTGGGTGAAAAATAGTTTTCCTGTTCTAGACATTATAAAAAATTACTTTATCATGTTTAGAAATTTTAGAAAATTATTTTATCTGTTTTAGAAAATGTATTAGTAAAAATTATAGAAAATTACTTTATCTAGTTTAGAAATTGTAAAAAATTACTTTATCTGTTCTAGAAAATATTTATCTAGTTTAGAAATTGTAGAAAATTACTTTATCTGTTCTACGAAATGTAGAAAAATAGTTTCCATGTTTTAGAAATTGTAGGAAATTACTTTATCTAGTTTAGAAATTGTAGAAAATTATTTTATTTGTTCTAGGAAATGTAGAAAATGTAGAAAAATAGTTTCCTTGTTTTAGAAATTGTAGAAAATTACTTTATCTTGTTTACAAATTGTAGAAAATTAGTTTATCCGGTGCGACGGGATCAGCACTACGACTCGGCGGTGAGTTTGAAAATGCAACTAAATATTCTTATGGTAGTAAACATTGTAACATTTACTAATAATTTCTTTTGCAGTATGATGTGATTGCGGACATATCGCATATTCTAGCGGAGTCGAGGACGAGGCTGCACCTCATGACACACCAGTATATCGAGCAGACGTGGGATAGGATGCAGGGCATCACCACGAGGTTCCTTGCCGCGATCAACTACCACGGTAACCCGGCTCTACCGTTGTTTCCACGGTACCCCCAGTCGTCCTCCAGCTCTGCCTCGACTGGTCGTTCGTACCAGGCACCGTCGTCCTCGTCACGGCCACCCTTCCCGGCCACTTTCTACGCGTCACGCCCTCTGGTGCATCCTCCTCCCTGGAGGATGCATCCTCTAGGGGGACCAGTTCCCAGAGCAGCAGCAGCGCCAGCATCACGAGGACCTGCAACAGCACCAGCACGAGCACCACAAGTAGTACCACCAGCAGATGTTCCTTCCTCGTCCACTGGCGCTGCTCTTCACACAGGTAATGACCACAATTATATCTCTAACTATATACAATTACAAGAATCTTTTAATTATGATACGAGATTTAATAATACTATTTGTTCCAACTTACGACGTCACCATCGACACTCCTGACTCCACCCTAGACGACGAGACGGGAGGGTTCGACGACTTCGACTTCTTGCAAGGTGTGTCGACGCAGGAGGAGCTCAGAGGGTCGCAGCTAGGAGGCGTGCCACCCACGTGGACACAGGAGGGAGAATGCACACAGCCAGGAGGGTCGCAACTACCAGGCGCGCGACTCACAGGGACACAGGCGAGCGGAGGGACGCACCCGTCTCCAGGAGGGTTGCCAGGGTCGTCCCACCAGGTTGCAGGGTCGCCGGCGGCGATGGCGACACCGCATGCCGCTGCTACTGCTAGGCGTCGACAGATCCACCCACGTGACCCGTTGACGTACCCTCGCGACCAGACGCGGGCCGCAGCGCGAGCAGACAGGCTGCACCAGAAGAAGAGGTGTTGCTAGATTAGGTTGAATATTATTTAGACAGCATCACTCTTATCTGTGATCATGACTACTTTTTATTATGTCACTTTGCTTTTCGTTATTACCAACTCGTTTTCTTTGTCATAAAGTTAAAAACCAAAAAATAAAACCAAAAAATTAATCGTTAAGTTAAAAAAAATCTTTGCGACCGTCGTGGGTCACAGCGGTAGGTTCCAACCGCCGTGTCGGACGGCGGCTGCCGCGCTTATATTAAGGGCGACGGCAGTAGTTGTCCCGCCTCCTCCCTCTCCCCACGGGCTGCTCCTCCCTCTTAGATAAGTTTCCTCTCTTTATTTATTTTATGTAATTAGTTAAATTAGTTTAGAATAGTGTAATTAGTTTAGATTTTTTGTAACAGTAACTAGAGATGTCTACTGCTGCTGCCGGAGGGGGTGAGGATGGTAATGGTGCTGGTGATCGTGATTCCTCATACCACAAGGGGAAAAACACAAATGCAGCACCTGATCTGAAGAAAATGAGCATGTTGAAAACATGCATGCTTCGTTATTTGCAAGGAAAAACTGCAGATGCCATTGCAAGAGGAGAGGAACCTCCTTGGGTGGTCTTTATGCTCCACCAGCAGACCCGTGTGTTCCTAATCCACCAACTATAAAAGCTACCAAGAAAGCTAAACCTTCGTCGTCACATCGCAAGAATGACTGAAATTTATCATTTTGTATGATGTTGTAGTCTTTCCTGCGGTGCTGTAATATTTGAACTACTATTTCGTTTGAATCATGGTACTGTAATATTGTTATATAAGAACTGGATCTTATTGTGATTGTGTTGTTAATAATTGAATCAATATTCCTCAATTTTTTTTACTTTCCTGCTGAATTATTATAATTTCATAAACTAAAAAAATTACATGATACTAACCGCCGTGGGCTATGACGGCTAGGCCTAAGCGTCGTGGCTCACGACGCTTAGGTCTAACCGCCGTGGCGGTTAGGCCTAGCCGCCGTGGAGTCCCCCCAACCGCCGTGGAAGCCCTCCAACCGCCGCACCTCACGGCGGTTGCGGGCTAACCGCCATGGCGTACGGCGGTTAGTCTCCGCCGTACGCCACGGCGGTCAGCCTTCAACCACCGTGGGTCACGGCGTTGGTGGTATAGTTTTGATAAATTTCAAAACGGTGGTACAAATTTGCAAATTAGAATAAAAAATATATATAAAGAAAATTTCTGTGAGGTTATCTTCTGGATGGCTGATTTGTCGCGAACAAAGGAGCATTTCCACTATCTCAAGTATCTCTGTCTTTTCGTTACGCCAACACCAGTTAACACCAGCTTTACAAAAAAAATTTTTATCGTTCCAGTTATCAGCAGCAAGTGCGGTTTTGCGAGGAATTTTCAGTCCTTGCTCACGCACGCAGACGCAGACGCAGACGCAGACGAAGGCATGGGGCGGTCAAAAAGGGCACCTGGCTTCCTTTGATCGCACGTCTTCGGTTCCCCTTCCCCCCCAGTGGGATTTGGTATTCGCGACCTCCTACTACTTTTCATTGTACAAACACATCGGAAAAGGGAGAGAAAAAAAAACAAAGAAAAAGAGGCTCGAATGCTCGAAAGGAGGAAAAGATATGGCGGGCCGAGAGCTCGTGGGGGACAGTGTAGTGGTCTCCGTGGCCCGCCGCGACGAGCAGCACAACCGACCGCGTCCGGTGCGGTGCGATGCGGGGTTCCATTCAATTTCCACACGGCCTCCTCCCGTAGGAGAAGGCATAATTAAGCTTGTTAGATTCGTCTCGAAAAATTAGGTAGAAGTTATGAAATGAGTTTTATCATTAATTTATATTTAATACTCCTAATTAGTGTTTGAAGATTAATGTGATAGGTAGTTGGAAAAAATTTTAAGAACTAATCAGGGCCGCCGGCCTCCTCCCGTAGGAGAAGGCCGGAATCGACGAGTAGCCATCGCCGTCGGCGTCACTCGCCCCCGGGGGTGGGGTGTGGACTTGACCAGTCAGCCGCGCGTGCGTGTGGCTCGCGTTCCGGGCGTGCGTCGCACGGGCGGGCGGCATCGGATGGTATGGTATGTATGGTGGGGAGTTTGGTCGTTGCTCGTGTTCAGCGTGGGTTCAGACAGCCGGGGCCTACTACTACTAGCGTGTGCCAGCAGCAAGCAAAGCAAAGCCGTGTCTGGTGGGGTCTCTCGCCTCGCGGCGTCGGCTAGCTGGACCATTTGGTCGGACGACGGGACAGGGACGCGTGCGGTCGGGATGGGGCACGCGACGCGCGACGGAGCACGGACACACGGGTAGCCAAGCCACCCCACCCACACGTGTGCGAGGTGCGACCAGTCTCATTTCGTTGTCTCTATCTACGTGGTGGACGCTGGTCGGTGTTACCGTGCCGTCCTGGGAGGGGAGTTAACGCACGCGGCATTGTTGACTTGAGATTTGCCGACCCAAAATATGCACAGAGATTTGCCTGCTCCCAACTCCGTTTCGAGCTGACGTGACGTGCATTCGTGTCTGTTTCAAGGAAGAGACGACGGGATCGTGGGCGGTCAGTGTGTCCGGGGGATTTAATTGCTGAGCCACAGCATGTATGTATGGCGCGAGTCGTGCCGGCTTGTTTCCGTTCCGTGCGAGGTCGTCGGTGCCGTCCGCCGGGGTGCAGTGCACCACGCCACGACGTATTGTAGCGATTGCTGATTTGATAGATGCTGTATGTGCGTTTCTCGTCGAAGGGATGATTTTATCAACAGGCACACACAGAACCCCAAAAAAAAAATGCTGTATGTGGATTGTGGAATGAATGGGCCGAATTTTTGTGTAAATAAGATACTCAAGATGGGCCGAATTGTCATACCAATACGGCCTACACCGCGCAACCCAACAGGCCGGAACAACAGCAAAGTGGGTTGCTTGGACCCAGCAAAGTGGGTTTCAGCGCTGTTGTGTGCTCCTATTACTATAGTCATGTCAAGATATGCTGCAAGATAATCTGCCAGCTAAGAACACAATGGCAATTCTAGAAGTACGATTTACATTACGTAATATTTCATTCAGACTGAGAATAATAGCTCCAGGATAAATGAAACTACAAGGCAGCTGGCAGGCGCACTGGCAACCAAAGTACGGGTGCTTCTCTCATGAACTGTTGCCGGCTGCATTACTGCTTCCAACAGTTGTGGAGGCTCCCTTCTTCCTTCATCTTTTCTTCACGCTCCTGTTTTTCAGGAAAAAGAAACGAGAGGTTGTGGCTTTTGAGCTTCCCTTCTTCAATCATCTTTAGTGCCCGCTCCTGTTTTCATGAAAAAGAACCACAACTGTTAGGATATCCCAAAAACACATGCTGATTCGATTTCGTGAGAAAAAAAAAAGAGCAGCACAAGACATCAAAATAATGTTACCTTGTTTGATGCTAACATTTTTTAGTTTATACAAAGCAAAACACACATAAGATTCGTTGAAGACTATAATTAAGCTGCAAAACTAACAAATGCCAGGAACAAAATTTTATTATTGAGGAAGGAGAGGCTACCTTCATCATACGAATCGTAGCCTTATCTTCTTCGCGGCGCTGATCATGGTTAACCCTTTTGTTGAAGCCTCTCATCTCCTTCATTTCTTCATAGGTCATGTCTGCCCAAGGGCCTTCTGTAGGCCGGACCGACGATTTTTCGTACAGAGCGTCCATCTCCTCCACCTTTTGCTTGAAGACCTCAAATCGCTTTCTCTCCTCCTCTTGATTTGGGTATACCTTGCCCTGCCGCTTCATCCACTCACGAAACCTTGCTTCCATGACAACGTCCCGCTTCTCCATGTCAGTTACCTCAACCTGCATGGGCTCCTTGTCTGTCACCTCATCAGGCTTCCTGCTCGCTTCCTTGGTGTCCTCGTTGGTCACGTTGCTACCTACACACAGGTCCCAATGCGTAACACAACCAACAAAGCAAAGAACCAGAAATCAGGAAATAACTTATACCTGCGTCATCTGGATGTTTCTTTAAAATCAAGAATCCTACCCCTCCAGCCAACGAGGGAGACTCACGATTCCATATCAGAAACATGAGCGCGATTGTGGAAGAAATTTTCCATCTGAGATTTGGTGGGAGACTCACGAGTGTGTGTAGAGAACGTCCTGGCCTGCCAGCCGCCGACACAGAGGCCGCCTGGGAGACGATCCCCAGCGAGGACTCCGCCTGTACCCTGTAGATCTTGCGTGGATAGAACCTCCGGGTGAGGAGGTAACCGAGGGACCGGAGAGACATGATCTCGATCGCTGCCTCCGCCGCCGAATCGACTTCCTCGTCGCCGCTCTCCTCCGCAGCCGCCGCAACCTCTTCGCTCTCGTCCCCAGCCGCCCTGTTCTTTGAGGCACTACGTATCGGGCTGAAGGGATTTAACGGCCCAGAAATCGAACAGCCCAGCCGGCGATTCAAAGAAACAGCCCAGCGCAGCCCAGCTGTACCCCAAGTAGTGGCCAGCCCAACCTGCTTTGTGTTCCTGTTAGTTAGTTGGATTTGGAACCCGCGGCAGGCCGAGTAAAAAAATATCGGTATTTTACTCCACGTTTGAATGTTAATTAGAGATATTAAATTAAAGTTTACAAATTTACTTCCACAAGAACGAGGTAAATTTTCGAGACGAATCTAATGAAGCTTTTTTCACCACGTGATAATTAATGTATCAAATCATGTGTTAATTATACTTATTAATTCGTCGCGCAAAGTTGCACTCATATATGAAAAGTTTTTGCAAATACACTTCATTTAGTACTCTATGCATAGAAGATTCCCGAGGTGAAATTTTTTTAACACAGAGGTTCGAACTAGAGGTCAGGCTCCACGCAAACACAGAAGAAGACCTCCGACCTCGCACATCCGCATCCGCCGAACAGCTCAGAACTAGAACTCCTTTCTTACACGAACCACAAGCCACGATTTGTGACCTGAGCAGTGAGCCCGGTAACACAACAATATGATCTCGTCGAAGGTGAACTACTTCCCTCAACTTTTAAAACGATTCAATTTACTCCCTGCCCTGGTTATAAGCGGTTTTGAAAGATGGTTTTTTAATTAAAAATAAATCTTATAAATACTTAATGAAGTTATTAAACCATGAAAAATATCCTTCAGATTCTAAAAAATTTGAGAAAAATCCTAGAGATGGAAATGAGACGCAAAAAATCTAAATTAAACATTTTAAAACTAATGCAAATATCTATAAATTTTTGTAAAATTTAGATTTGCTCTAGAAAAATGGAAAAATATATCATTTTTTAAAAAACATATATTAAAATATTTAATATTTTCATAACAAAAGTTTAAAATGAAATTGGCATGTATACATTCATCGAAAATGTATAAATGCATTTACATGTTACAATTATGATGGTTGACTGTATTTATGATGAATGTATTCATGTCGGCATCTTTTCATAATTTTATTTCAAAAAGTATTTAAGGTCAATTGGAAAATTTTATGATGGTTTAATTTTTTGGATATACTTTTCATTTTTATGTATCTAATTTAAATTTTTGAAAATTTTATGGACATGTCACTTGTTTTAAATATTTTATTTAGATTTCTTGCATCTCAATCCATCTTTAGAATTTTTCTCATAATTTTTAGAAGCTTAGAAATATTTTTTGTGATTTAATAACCTCATTAAGTATTTACATGATTTATTTTTAAATGAAAATGACAAAATTGTTTTTTGAAACCGCTTATAACCGGTGCAAGGATGTAATTTGAACGGTTTTGAAACTCGACGAAGGTAGTTCAGCCGGTTTTGAAAATCTAGGGAGGAATCGTGGACTCGGCCCTGTATCCAAGGAGGTAAAGAGAACTTTTTCCTTTCAGAAACAGGCTCTTCTCATGGGCAAATGGCCAATACATGAACGAGCCTAAACAAGTAGGTCACCACCGATCTCGCGTAATGTTTGTCATCATCCGTTTCAAACAGGCAGGATGGATAATGACGCTGTCGCCGTCGGAGGGGTCAAAAAGGTCTCCGACGGACGGCGAGATGAATTGAACTGGTCATTCGAAGCTTAGCAGAGAGTGATCTGAGTGATTCGCTCAGCAACCGTAAAGGAGATGAGTTTGGAGCGGAGCATTCTTTTCTCCTCCAACAAAGATGACAACAATTCACGTCTCAACTTGTTCCGACGCGCTCGACGAACTGCTGGTGTGTCTGGTCTGTCAATCCGCAAGCCTGTTCCGTCGATTTCCACCCGGAGTCCCGGACAGCTTCAAATCAGCGGTCACGCCCCTCGCAAACACACAAGAATTCCGACCTCCGACCTCACACATCCGCCGAATCGCTCAGAACTACTGCTCCTTTTTTTTACACGAACCGCGAGCCAAGATTTGAGAGACCTGAGCAGTGAGCACGCGTAATATTTTTGTAGTAATAACACAACAATGAACTCGCGGCCGCCGCCGACGACGAAGATGCCCCCTGTTCAATTCTCCGGCGTCGTCGTCGTCGTACACCGCGCGCGCCAGCAGCCAGGTGCCGTCGCGAGCAGACAGAGGCGCCCGCCCAATATAAAAGCTGCCCACATGCCCCCAACGGGTGTGCGACCCGTCCCTTTCTTCTTTTATTTCGTGACGTCTCACCGTATGAAAATATCACACCACTACTGCTAGCTGCTGCGACGACTGGCTCTTGCTCGACGGTGCCTTGTCATTTGCGACGATGCTTGCGCCGACAGGGACGCGTACCAAACCTTTGGGTTGGGCGTAACATAACTTTCTCCCCCGAGAGGGGGTCCGATCAAGCGACTTTGGGAGAAAAAATGGTGGGTCGACACGAACGAAAACCACCCAAACACCTTTCGTCCTCGCAAATGACACCTGCGATTGGGAATTCCCTCCGTTTTTTCTATAAACGGAAATAAAGCGACGACACCGTTTCCTCTCACGGCTCCCCCCCTTTCGCTACCTCTCGTATTATGCTGCTGATTCTGAAGAAAAGTCTGCCTTTTGGCATCTCGCTTTCGACCCTCCTTTCCAAAGCACTCCGTTTTATAATTTTCTTTTACTACTACCAGTACACTTCTTTTCTCATCGGGATTTTCTAAGAGGATACGGGAGTACACATTGTCTTGTGTGCGGTGGAGGGGGAACATGCCGCCATGTTAGCCAGCCGGTGGTCTCGAGCAGCACCAAGCTGCATGCTGCGGCCTCGCTCACATGCCATGAATCTTCCACTAACTTTGCCACCACTAGCTAGGTTGCCAACCTCGATTATTTTGTTAAGTGATCTACATTTTCCAGGGCACCAAAGTTGTTATGTCCTTTCCATAAACAAAGTGGGAGTAGTGTCTTTTATATTAATCTACGCATTTAACTATTAACGCGATCTCTCGTTGCGCTAGCGTATCACAGTAGAATAACAGGAATTTGTTTTTGCACTCGCGAAAGGGTGGCCACCGTACCAGCCAATAGATCATTCCAAGAATCAAAGGTTCAAGCCAATGGCAATGGAGTAGCCCTTGATAGATCAATGCTTGCCATGGATGTCATGTCGAGCATAGAGTTGATTGCTCCTATAATCCTCCATGTAGTAGCTACTTAAAAATTGTCTTTACGAACTAAGTATCACAATTGATAGTTTTCGAAACCTGATTCACCATTACGCAACCAAACTTCCCACTTTCTTTTTCATAGTTATCCAACGGGCGGATCTGACATGAGGGCTAGAGCCCCCATCCTCCATCCCCAAAAAGGTCCTCTACAAATTTTGGTTGTAAATTAAGAAAAGCAGGGGAAGGATAAGGGGGAGAGAGGAAAAATATGTGAAAATAAGCTCCATACACAACACCCATTTGCATCTCACATCGGCTGCGACCACGACTCCCCGCATCGGCGGCAGCCCGTGGCGGTGCAACCAGATTGGGGCAGGGCTTCGTCGCGTGAGCGGATGTCAGCGTGCATCCCTAGCGCGATGGTGGGGCTCCGCCTGTGGGAGGTCCGCAAGAGCAACATGAAGCGGGAGGGGGGGGGGTATGTGCATGTGCATCTAGGCCCCTAAGTGGATTTTGGTGAATTAAATGACAAAGCGATTAAAGAATTAACTTGTTTGTTTAAGAATGTGAGCAGATTTTTTATTTAATTATTCATAAGTTAATATTGCTATATATTTGGAGATGAATATTGTATGGCTCACATGAAGAAGACAAGCAAACGTATGATCCTTGGATAAGAAGTGATAAATGTCAAGCAATCAAATGAAGATAAATATTGGGGATATTTTGCAAAGACCAATTACGAGTCTCCAATAATTGTGGTAGCTTGATTAAAAATCTATGTATCATAAGAAGAGAAATGGTGTTCTCTACTAAATAATAAATGCAAGACTTCATGTGGTGATTGAAAAATGATACAAGGATGAGTGTATATTTGATGATCCTCAATTGGAAGCTTGCATATTCGTTGTAAATCAAGAAGAAGCATTTCAAGCGGTATGTCATATGAAAATCACATATGGATGAAGCAAAGTCGAACTCAACGTGGTTTGGGTAAGTGATGAAGGGATCAACCGAGATGACTAGGGTGAGAGACTAAGTAATCTTTGCGGTCCTAGTGTAACATCCCTAATGTTTCTTAGGCTAACAACCTTAATTAGTTGTGTTAATCAAGTTTAATTAGTCTTTAAGCATGTTTGACTTGATTGTGCACACTTTTACACAAAAGCCCTTGGTCAAAGTTCAAAAATACGGTCAAACCCCTAGAGCTCCAAAAGGCTGAATTGGTTTTCTTGTGCGTTCTCCAAATTTCACTATAGAAGTTCAAAATCGGCCAATATAAAAGTTTTTCCTTATCTCCGGGAACACATTTTTCATAATTGACGGACATTCAAATTTTCATTGCAAATTCGTTTAAATTTGAGTAGAAGTTCCTGCGCACAGTACTTAAGGGCCGAGAAAAGCTGAAGCTTTGTCACGATTTTTCTCATCAAACGAATCATCAAAAGATAGGTCACCCTTTGCAAAATTGTACTCCTATACTTGCTCTACAACTTTAGTTTTTGGGGAAAATCGAGGTACATTCGAAAATCTCGAGTTCTTTTGAGTCAAAGCGTCGCAAACGAAATAAAACGGCGCACTGCACCGGCACGCTCGCGCTCTCGTGCTCCAGAGCGCCGCTCCTGTCGCGCCGGCCACGTGCCGCGCACGCCTGGCTCCGGCGTACGGACGCCCGGGGAGTCCCGCGGTGGACCCGAGCACGCCTTAGAAGGCTCCGCCCTCACTTGCTGTCGTGCGCCGCGCTCAGGAAGGCCGATGCGGCCTGGCAGCAGACCCGACTGGGCCACGCGCCGCCGCGCGCCGCGCCGCGCTGGCCTGCGCGCATGCAGGGTAGGCCAGCTGGTCGTGCCGCGCGCGCTAAGCCGCCCTGCCTCACCCTCGGTCTCCTCGTGCACGCACAGGCGTTTATTCGCTTCATTCGCGCACGCCGTCGTCGTTTCGCCTGTCTCGCGTGCGCCGCCGGCCTCCATTGTCGCGCCGCCGCCGAGAGCTCCCTCTCGCGCCAAGCCAAGGCAGTCGGGCGCTCTTACTCCTCCCTTGAGTTCCCCAGCACCTTCCCCGCTCCTCTCTGCCACCGCATTGGACCGCCGTCACCGGTTACCCGAGGTCCGGCGGGCGCCGCTCCTGCGCGCCGCCGAGGGGCTCGCCGGCGCCGTCTCTGGCCGGGCTGGCCACCCCAGCAACTTCAGGTGAGCATCCTAGGGCCCCACAGCCACTCACCCGCACCACTCCGGTGCTCCTCCGGCCGCCGGCGTGCTGTAAGGAATCGGATGCCCGTAGCCTAAGAGGGGGAGGGGGTGAATTAGGCAACTTAAAAATTTAACCTATGGCTTATCACTATTTGTATCAAAAATAAACTAGAACATGCTATCCAGATGTGCAACTAAGGTTGTTCTAGTGTGAAACTCCCATCCCAAAACAAGTTTTGCAACATATAGGCAATCCTAGCAAGATACTACTCTAGGTAAGTAAAGGCAAAAAAGGATTGGAAGAATGTAATGCGGAAACGTAAAGGGGATGAGAGGAAGCAAACTCTTGACACGCGATTTATCCTGTGGTATCGGTAGGCACTAAGCCACCCCTAGTCTACGTTGTTGAAGCACTCTACACAAGAGTATTGCTACCCGGTCACCAAGTCTCTCCCAAGAGCACCACTTGACTTGCCACAAAGGCTCGCCACGAAGGCACTCGCCAAGCTCCCTTGGTCATCTTGATGCCGCCTCCACTAAGGAGCTTCTCCACCAAGGGAAGGGGGTCTCCACGTCCCCCGCACAAAGTGTCCTCGCCGCTCCACACCAAGTCGGAGGGTCGAAGACGTTTACCAGAGAGCCACCTAGGCTCCAAGGCTTCCGGCACATCTCGTACAACTTGATTCACTCGAGAATCACCTCACAAGGTAGGCACACCTTGCACTCACTCAGCTCTAAGCTAAGCCTAGCACTAAGCACACACACAAAGTATATGCAAGTCTATGGATGAGCAATTTAGCACTTGGATGGCTTGGATATGATCTTCTATGAGTCTTGAACTTCTCTGCACTTCCACACACTCCAGTAACTACAAATGACGGGGTGGAAGGGGTATAAATAGGCCAAGGCATCAAACTAGCTATTAGGCCAAAGCTGCAAAAAGTAGTACCATCGGATGATCCGACGCTATGCTTTTTCCGAGCGTCGGTTCATCCGGTGCTACTAGTCGTTGCCTTCCACCGCACATGACCCTTGACACAAATCATCCGACGCTTCAACCGACGCACCGTCGGTTCATCCGGTGCTGAAGGGTTTCTCGCAAAAACCTTATTGTTAGCTTCTTCGCAGCCATCGGATGAACCGTTGCTCAATTTCTTACACCCATCGGTTCATCCGGTGCTTAAGAGCTTCGCGCCCGAACGTCTCTGTTAGCAAATATACGGTCGCCGGATGAACCGTTGCTGCACCGTCGGTTCATCTGGTGCTACTAACCCTGCTGCTGCTCCTCCAGGAATTCATCCGACGCAGTAAAACAGGCGGCGTCGGTTCATCCGACATGCTTCAAATCAACTTGAGTCTTCACGCAGTGTACTACTTCATCCGGCCATTGCACCGACGCTCGTATTCAATGTACCGTCGGTTCATCCGACGGTGTCTTTTCCCTTCTCTTTCTTCTTGTCGGTTTTGCCTCAAAAATATATACTATCTTCTCATTTTGGCATGTAGTATTTTTGCATCCATGGGACCTAAAAATGTCTACAAAGACATGCTCAACAATATGGTTAGTCCCATTGATCATGTTGTCATTTAATCACCAAAATCAATCTTGAACAAATGGTATATGAGGCCATGTTCGCTGCATGTGCTCCCCTGCGCCGGCAGGAGCCATCTTGTGAAGATTGAATTCTTTTGAGGGAGATTTGTGTTAGGCAGGGACCTGTACATAATTTCAGAAAATAAGTTCAAGGGTCTCTATGTAAATGTGTTTTAGGGTTTTAGTAGTAACTTCAAAAATCCGTTAAAAATTGTAGAAAATTCGTAAAAATGTAAATCCAACTGTTTTGGATTCATTGTGAACAGATATACAACTTTTACAAAAGTTGTATATTGTTTTTCTGAGTAGTTTTGAAATGTAAATTCAAACTCAGTTTGAGGCATTTTTATTGTAATTCAAAATGTACTAATGCAATGAATGTGAAATTTGTATATGTTGTTTTGTGAGCCATCTTTAGATATGTGACCAAGTTTCACACATGTTTGTTGTGTAGATTCATAGTTATGATTTTTGGAAGATTAATGTTAGTTTAAGCTTGATGCTTTTTATTGTCCCCTCAAGATATAAATTCCTTAAGCACCAATGCACCCTAGGCCTTTATCATGATGTTAAGTACCTCTGGAAAAATAATGGTGAATTTAGGAGCATGTTTGAATGGTGTTTGGTATTTATGTTTGTGAAGGATGTAAAATGCATAACTAAAAAAATATAATAGATCCACTTGAATGTGTTAGTCAGGAGCTTAGTTTTAACATGTTTGAACTGTATGAAAAATTTGAGGTCAAAAATATTAGTAAATCTTTTTGTATGAATTAATGAAGTTTATCTAGGCTGAATGTTGTCTTTTTCATTTAAATTAATTTATAAAAGATATGAGGCTGAAATTTGGTATTTAAGTTTATTTTAGTCATATGCTGATGTGGTAAAATTTTCATGCCAGTTGGGGTCCTATTTTAATTATTATGAATTATGGATGTATGGCTAGTTAAAATGGAATAAATAGATTTATGTTTATCTTTTAATTTGAAAAGGAGTTGTTTATATGTAGTTTCTGTTTTGAAATAATTTTAAACACACCCCATACTGATTGTAAAGTTTGTTAGGTTAATTTGTTTAATATGCACATAATCACCATCGAAGTCATAATTAGTCCATTATCATCCACCCTTTACTTTTAATGAAGTCTAGTAATTTAAATTGCTTAGATGTGCACACAATACCCATCAAAATAGTTGTTAGTTCACCCTCACCACACCCTAATACTTTTTGTGAGCTTTCTTAGATGTTTAAATGAATATGGCCAACAATAGTTAGGTTTGGTGACAATTCTCCCACCTTCACCTTAAAACTAATGCATATGCATAACGTGTAGATCTACCCGACAGGACATACACGCTCACACAGGAGGAGGAGGGATCCGCTAGTGGGGAGCTGAATCAAGCTAGTGGGCAGCAAGACCTGGACCAAAGTCCAGAAGAGCCCAAGGCTAGTGCTGAGTTAGAAGAAGGCAAGCACCGGAGTCATCTAACCTTTTTCTAAACTCACACCTTTACTTTTCAGTATTTATGCTTTACTTGTGCATTTAAGTTTCAGGAGTTGCTTTGAAACCTAGATGCATGATCCTTAGGACTCCTATGCTCTTTTACTAGTATGTTAGGATGCTAGTGCCATGCTTTAAGGACACGGTACAAGTCGAGTAATGACTCATTACTCGCGAGATATATGATGCTTATGTTGGAATCATAAGTTGGTTAAATTGACTCGCTCATGTGGTAAGAGCAATGGGTTCGGTCTCGATCGAATAGCATGGTGCTGGTCTAAGCTATTGAATGTACCAAGTGCTTGTCGGGAATGGAACCGGTAAGCCTAGTACCTAATGAACCAGTGCGGGGACTTTATCGCTACTAATCTTGAGATGCGTCTCCCGATTTGATTCTGGTAGTGCAAGTGTGAGTCTGGACGTGCCGTGTGAGGGCGTTCTAGTAACCTTGTACTTAGGACTGTGGCGCCTGTCCCTAATCTGGGGAGTGACGGGAACCGCCTGGTCGGGGTAGACCCCGTATTTGTTTTTCTTTGGATTCTTTGGGGTCTACCTTCTTCCGCGTATCTTGGGTTTACCTTGCAAGGATATAAATCGATCGATCGTCGGTCACTCGCCGTTATCTGAGTCGGCTTGACCACTGGCTACCCCATGATTATTTATGAAACATTTTGGATTAATATTGTTAACTGATTAATCTTGTTTGTACAACCATGCTTGTTTAGTTAGGTGCTTACCTAGAATGGTTAACATACTAGAACTTGAGCTAAAATTTGAAAGTAAGGATCAACTCTTAGATGCTTTTGGCAAAACAAACTCACCAGCCAAAAAGTCTTGCATGTCTAGTTGTGTATTTTGTTTTGTCGGGTCAGTCTTGCTGAGTATTAGCATACTCAGCCTTGCTTAATTTGTGGTTTTCAGGTAACCCCATCTGGCATGGTACTATTCCAGATGGATGGGAGATTGAGTGGGAGAATGACGATGAAGAATGATATGCTTGGATGGCCTCCCTTGTGTATCACGCGCTAGCTTTAGTTTTCCTTTGTTTAAACTCAGAACCATGTTTACCTTCTTATACTAAAACCCTGGCTTGTAATATTAAGTACTTATGGACTTTTATGTAATGTAAATTTGTACTCTGGTCCCGCCTTCGTGTGGGTTTTGCGCATATTCTCGATCCTGTGCAAGTGATTCACCGGCATGACCCGGCAGAGGTGACAAAATAACTCTTGGTTATCGCTTATCAGCCAAGTGGATCGACTTAGGTGATAATGTGGAATTATTTTGGGCGGTTCTGTCACACCTAGCTAGGCCGCCATTTGTGTTTTGCTAAGGTGAAGTTCTAGTATCCGTGAGGTCTCCAAGTATCATATCCAAGCCTTAACCGAGGGAAGCAATGCAACTCATCTACAAGTTATGATTGGCAATATGGAGTAACTTAAGGATCTAAGTGTGCATTCTTATGATATATGGAAAGATCTTAAGTTGCTAGCTCAAGTATGGATGTGCTCATGAAGATAGCAATTGTTGGAAGCCCTCAAGTTCAAGTTGTTCAAGTATGGCAAGATGAAAGATATACAAGCTCAAGAGGTTGACTAGGTATTTAATTTTGTTCTTGAGTATAGAAATGTCGTACTATCAAGAGGGATGCAACATTAGCTTTTGTGACAAGTATCAAAAGTGCCAATTAGTTGACCTATGTGAGAAATAGCTTTGAGAGAGTTCCTGAGTGATCTAACAAATATTTAACCCAATCTTAGCCACTTCATCGTGTCGGTGAAGTGTTGGTGAGAAGAGAAAAGGGTTTTGGCCTCTCTCTGCCAAGGGTGGTCTAACCGCCTCTGGGGGGCGGTCTGACCGCCCCAGGCAGCCAACGACTAGTTTTTCAAACTGGCCGGAGGCAGGCAGTCTAACCGCCCGGGCCACTTTTCTAACGGCTAGTTTTCCTTGAGTGGGGTATAAGTACCCCACGAGCTCCACTTGTTGGGGCTGCTGATTCTACGGTTGCTGGTGTGCTTCCCCTGCTGTTTTTGTTGAGCCAAAGCCATATAACCTCTCCCCAACCATCTCTTTGTGAGATTGTGAGATTCAAGCTCTATCTTTGAGTTGGGTTGAGAGAGTGAGTTTGTGTGAGCTTTGTGAGCTGACAAGAGCCTTCCATAGCTTGTGCACTTGTGATTCGCGTCTACAAGCCTTGAAGCATTTGTTACTCTTGGAGGTTTGCCTCCTAGACGGCTAGGCGTCGCCAGCTAGCTCCCAAGTTGTGGTGAGCAGTGGCAAGTTTGTGAGGGCTGTGATCTTGCCTCTTCGTGGAAAAGATCGCCTTAGTGGAATCGAGGAAAGTGGTTGAAAGAGACCCGGCTTGTTGGGGGAAGACTTAGTTGAGAACTCGAATCCCTTACAAGCTCCTCAACGAAGACGTAGCTTCCTTGGTGGAAGTGAACTTCGGGAAACAAATCTTTGTGTCTCCATTGTGGTTTGCTTCACTTGTGGTTTTCTAGCATATTTCTATTTGCTTCCGCTTCGATCTACTTGGGTGTGCTTGTCTTTGTATGCAGGGATCATTACCCTACTTGTGACTAAGGATGAAAGTGGTACGGATATTATTCGTCCGACCGGCTGACCAAAAGGGTCGGACACTCAAATGATAAGACCGTATCCGAATCCGGACATTTAATATCCGTAACTATCCGTACCACATTAGTATCCAGAAATTCAAAGTTGAATTTCTATGATCCAAATATGATGAATATCACTATTCGACCAAAAATATACTGTCTGTATCCGAATTCAATCCGAGAATTCAGTCCGAGAAAGAAAAATTATATGTATCTGGATCCGCAGTATCCGTTCGTATCTGACCCGTTTTCATCCCTACTTGTGACCATCTACCAAGGCCACTCACCAAGTTTGGTTCATGCTAGAAGTCAAGAGGAGCTTGAGCCATCCTTTGCTGGCTTTCTACGTGGAGGCGGTCTAACCGCGTCCAGGGGGCGGTCAAACCGCCCTCCCCCAGCAGAAAGCAGCAGGGCGGTCTAACCGCCCTGTGAATGCAGTCTGACCACCTGTGCCAGGGAGCTCAAGTTTTTGGGGGAACAGTTTTATTTGGTCGACTCGCCTATTCACCCCCCTCTAGGCGATATCAAGGTCCTTTCAATTGGTATCAGAGCCGAGTGATTCATTTCGAGCTTAACCGCTCGGAGTTTGACGATGTCGACTACGTGTAAGGTACTGTTTGAGCCACTAGCTCTAGATGGCTCAAACTACATTTCTTGGTCAGCAAATGTTCTGCATTCTCTTAAGGCTATGGGTCCCACTACGGAGAGCATTGTAGTTGCAAGTATCCTTCCAAAAGATTGGACATATGTCTCACTTGAGGATTTGGAAAACACGCAACTCAACGTCTCTATTGTTAACTTTTTGTGTAGTTCTCTATGTGAAGATTTTCAAGAATTTATGCTAGAGAACAAGAACATTTGTCGAGATGCTCATCGCATTTGGAATTTACTAAAATCCTTTGTGGATTCCAAATTGGATGAAGATGAAAGTGATGACGAAGACGAAGATGAGATAGAGGAATGCACTACCTCTACAATTCTCACTGAACATCAAGCATCCATTCTCGAGAAGGAAGAAGGCGAAAGAAGGGAAGACCCTGCTCCTCTGGAGGGGGCTGTCAAACCGCCCACCCAGGGCGGTCTAACCGCCTCTGGCAGAGGAAGTGAGCCCTCGTGTGTCAAGGAATCTTCTCAAGCCCCAAGCTCATCCTCACCAGTTCTAGAATCTTCAGAAACATATTATGGTGAAGGTGCTTGCCTGATGGCCAAGAAGAAGAAGAAAAAGAAAAAGAGAAGAACCAAAGGAGGAAAAATTGAAAAAGATAAAGCCTCAAGCTCGGTGGAAAAGCAACTTGAGATTCTCAAATCTGAGCGTGCCTTCTTGGTTTGTGAGTATGAGTCATTGGCTAAACAACTTGATTATGCTAAAGCTAATGACATACTAGAAGCTAAACTAGAGAAGCTCACTAGTGAGCATATGGCTCTACAAGCAAAACACAAGGTACGCTCAGATTTGGGTTTCACTAGAAATTAAAAAAACACAAGCTTCTCATGGCTCATGAGAAGCTTATAGATTCTTATGCTTCACTAGAAAGTGCTCATGAGGTTGTTTTATCTTCCGTAAAATACTTACAACCTCTCTCACACACATGCACATGCTCACTTGTCAACAATGATTTTGCTTGTACTAAACTTTGTTATTCTCAAGCAAGCCAATCTAGTATTGAGCATGTATTAGTAGAATCTTGTGATGACCTCATTGCTCAAAGAAATGACGAACTCAAGCAAGAGGTTGAAAAGCTTAAGAAAAACTTGAGTGAGTTGAAAGGGAAGAGCATAGTGCAACCTTCTCAAGATAACCGTGCTAACATGGTGAAGAAGCTTGAGAAGGGGTCAACCGTCACTAGTTCAACCCCTCAACAACAACTCAAGGACAACAAGATCAAGATTCTAGAGAAGTAGAAATTTGAGCTTAACAAGTGCAATCAATGCTCAAAAATGGGGCACCTAGCTTCATGTTGCCCCACCAAGCACAAGGCTCAAGAAACAATCTCCAAGAAGAAAAGAAGCTCCATAAGAAGGAGATTGTGCTATGAATGCAAAGAAAAGGGCCACTTTGCAGCAGATTGCCCACAAGTCAGCAGTGCTGACCAGGGGCGGTCTGACCACCCCCTCAGGGCGGTTAGACCGCGTCTGGCCACCACGGCAAAGATATACTGCTGCAAAGAGGAGAAAGCTTACTCTTCAAGCAAGAAGCCCACAAGCAAGCCAAGACAAGACAAGCAAATAGCTCCCAAGCCTAGAAGTGACAAAAGCCGCATTTGCTACACTTGTCGTGAGAAGGGTCACATGGGCAAGGATTGTCCAAATGGTAACATTCCTAAATCAAACCTTGTCCATTATGATTTCAGTAAGCTTAGGAATGATAAGAATGGTACTTGTGCTATGAGGATGATTAGTTCACCTCAAACAAGCAGTAGGGCCATTTGGGTTCCTAAGCACCTTGTGACTAACCTAGTAGGACCCAACAAGTGTTGGGTACCAAGAAGTGCTTGCTGAGCTTTTCGGTTGATCGAGTTGAATTGAAGTCATGGCAAAAAGAAAAGGATTTAATAATCAATGTCTTGCCATGAAAAGAGCTAGAAATTGAAAATTTCTCAACCAATGCAATCTCGGTAATAAGTGCTTAATGTTGTGTCTTGGTCACTCTCAGTTCTTTGTGAACACTCATGGATCATTAGTCCTAGGCTTGTGAATCATGAGGAAGTGATCTCGACGTTTCCATAATATTTATTCTCTCATACCATTCGATGCTACTAATGGCTCTAGTAGAGCAATTGTTGTGATAAGCTTTGAAGGAATTTATTTAGGAAATGTAGAAGCTTATCAATGGATAAGAACTGAGAAATCACCAAATGGAAATCTCGAGGGGAGGGCGGTCTAACCGCCCCACATAGGCGGTCTGACCGCCTGGCATCCCAGGAGTGCTTTCTCGGGTGACCCGGCCTCTGTGGGCGGGTGACCCGTTTCGTCTCTGGATGATGGCGGGTGACCCGGCCCCTATGACTGGGAGACCCGGAGTAAAAGCAGAAATTTGAAAATTTTGGTGAAAATGCATCTAAGGTAATGAGATATCTAACTTATTTCAATTGTTGAAACATTTATATGTCTTGACTAAGCTTTGAAGATATCTCCCTTATTCGTAAATGAATCATGTGCTAAGTA
This sequence comes from Cenchrus fungigraminus, assembly GCA_036936925.1. Taxonomy (NCBI): domain Eukaryota; kingdom Viridiplantae; phylum Streptophyta; class Magnoliopsida; order Poales; family Poaceae; genus Cenchrus; species Cenchrus fungigraminus. Next base: position 132,810,040 of record CM072777.1, read on the forward strand.
CGAGAAATTCAAGATTCTCTAAGCATTAACTAAGAGGGAGATTACTTCAAAGTTTATGTCATTTGTGGGACTGACAATTTCTTCTAGTGAACTTGTAGCCTCACATATTTGTGCAATATATGCAAGCTCTTATTTGACACAATAATTCTTAAGCAATCAAGTTAAGAGCAAGCCACTTTTAAAATTAAAATATGCACAAATAACATGTGGCCTAAGGCAAAGGTATGTTCTCTTGAATTCTTTTTAAATATTGTAATGCATCTAGGCCTATAGATACCATGCTAGTGTGCCATCCTAAGCATGTAATTGCTTCAAATGAATTTTGTGTGTACTTCTAGATATTTGGTTGATACCCACACATAAACTCGACTTTGTGTCGTGTGAGTGTCTTCTAGCTGGGTATGAGCTAAATATACTAGAGTGGTGATTTACTTGGGGTGGATGCATGCACTTTGTGACATAGGATAGAAGTCTTTGAAAACTAAACTAGCATGCGTAGGAATTGTGGATTTTCGAAAATATTTGAATCTTGGTCTTTGTAACCCAATCAAATTAGTTATGACTATAGCTCCTCTTGATTGATTGATGGCTAGTCATAATTAAGAAGATTCTCTCAAGTCCATAATATCTCTATATCCATATCTTCATCTCTCTCGCTCTTGGAAGAATCAAGAATTATGAAATTATTTGGAATATCAATATTTCTTCTAATAATTGGCAAAAATGGATCTTTATCTTCCATAAATCCTATATCCAAGCATGGAAAAGCAAAAGGATCAAAATCTATTCTAAATCAGCTTTTTCCAAATTCAACCGGGGGGCAGTCTAACCGCGTGCCCCACGCGGTCTGACCGGGTGTCACAGATTTTTTAAACTTTTACCCCTCCCGTGACTCTATAGTATTTTTGACCTTATCCTTTCACCCCCTTCTCTCTCCCCACGGGCAGAACACCCACCATTCATCTCCAACCCGTGGCTCTCCCCTCTCAAGCTCTCTCACCCCCTCCCATGGTGATTTGAGGATTCAACCATGGAAAAGTAAATCCCCACCGTGGAAAGGACTCTCCTAGGGGTGCTGAAGCAAGTCCCAAGCCTACTTCTTGGATTCAACTCGAGTTCCTCTCTCAAAAGGTATCTAAATCTTGTTTTTGCCCGATCTCCCTACTCGATGCAAAGCTTTGGATTTCCTTTGAGATATCATCTATTAGCAACCCCTAGAAGTCATTCCTAGAGTTTCATTCAATTTCCTTGGCTAAATTATCGGGAACAAATTTTTAGGGTTTGACTGTCCCGGGCGGTCTGACCGCATGGGCAGGGCGGTCTGACCGCCCTGAGTAGTTTGGCTCTAAAAGTTTCGTTCTTGTGCATGGATTCAATATCTTTCAATCTAGGAATATATCTTGAACTTTATCTTCCATATCTCGGTATTGTGTTGATGTGGCTGTCCTGGATAGCCATTGGCTCAAAACTGGTAGGGGCAGTCTAACCGTCTGTCCAGGGCGGTCTGACCGCCCTGCCCAGTTTTGTGCCAATTGCTTCATGAGCTATGCATCGACACGATTCATCTAGCTAATATTGTTCCCGGTGGCTTATACATCCTTGTTTCACTTCTTGTGATCCAGGAACAGCAGCGATGCCTAAAGGTACAGGTGCCGAGAAAAGGAAAAAGGGAAGAGAGGAAGTTGCCGTCACTGAGGCCGGATAGAGCTCACGCGCTTATGATATCAGGGAGAAATTGAGGCCAAGGGGGCATCAAAGGCTAGTTTATCAAGATTATGAGGAAGATATTGAGATGGAGGAAAGAATCGAGTCTAATGATGATGAGGTAGAGGATGATACCTTTCTATGTGCAGACCATCAGGGTAGAGCTGGAACCATGTACAGTGGTGTTGGTGCTGGTAGTAGAGGAGTTGGTGCTGGAGGCAGTGGAGTTAGAGCTGATGCTGAGATTGAAGAAGTCGGTGATGATGCAGGTGATAACGAGGAGGATGATCCTGTGGGAGCAGCTGGAGTGCCTCCCGATGATGATGATGATGATGATGGAGGGAATGTCGTCCCTCCTCTTGTTGTTAACTTCTTACCAGAGATCAGGCCCCCCATTTATCCTCTTGTTCGAGGCCCGGTGGATTATTACAGTGAAGGGATGGTTGAGAGTTTGAAAATATGAGAAGGGAGAATCCATATGATCATCAAAAGACAGCTTCAGATTATCGTTTTTGTCTCCTTTTCAGCAGGACTACTACTCTACTGTCATTATTTGCCAGAGAAATTCTAAGATCACCAGTGAGGCTCAGTGTATTGATTGGGATTATATGGCAAGAAAGAATGACAACATTTTCAATGAGATAATTAGAGAGTGTGATTTGAAGGGGTTGAAGAGCATCATGGGTTTCATGCAACATTGGAATAAGGAAATTATAGCTCAGTTCTATGCTACAGTTTACTTTGGATATATGGGAACTGAGAGGGTGATGTTTTGGATGACTGAGGATGAGAGATGACATATCACATTTAGTAACTTTCTTGCTTTATTCAGGCTTCCTAATGATGCTAGTCTCAGAAAACATCATGAAAATGGGATTCTTAATTCAAGGGAGATGGAGTTTATGTACCCCAGGAGTAAGAGGGCCTTTGCAGGAACGGTCAAGCCGCTTTATACTTACTATGCAGTCCTTAATCGGCTTTTCAGGAAGACCCTCACCCCTAGAGATGAGAACTCCTCACATATCACCGCTTTTCAGAGGAACCTTATGGTTGCCATGAGACCGGGGGTAGCTAAGTTTTGTGTTGGTGACTTCATTTGGCAAGAAATTAAGAACTGTTCGGAGAATGCTCAAAACTTGTGTGGGCATAGTCCATATATCATGTTTATCATAAGGAAGGTCACCAACACCAAGTATCCTAAAGACACAAGACACCGACTCTTGCAACCCAAGCACAGCCTGACCATCAGTGTTCCCTCATCTCCAGAAGAATTACGAGAACAAGAAGGAGATGCCCGATGGGACGATGTGGCAGAGACACTACAGCGTGGCAGAAATCAGGCAGGGGGCGGTCTGACCGCCCTCCACAGGCGGTTTGATTGCCCTGTGTATGACCAGCGGCAAAACACTTCCTTTTTCAAGAAATTGTTCAATATCCTTGCTGGTATTTGCAAGAGTCAGAGGGACATTGAGGTTGCCAATGACAGGGCTATGAGAGAAAGAAAGAAAGAGCGGGATTCGATGAAGAGGATGCATGAACACTTTGGGATTCAGCCACCTCGCTCACCTATTTCTCCTGTTCCTCCAGAGGCTGAGATACCGTCAGTGGATGAGAGGATGCTGGGCTACATCAATTCCAGTTATTATGAGGAGTTTGTTCAGAGGCACTATCCTGATGTGGGTGCTTCGTCCTCTCAGGCTCCACCACCTCCTCCACCTCATGTCCATGCACCTAGGGGGTTTGATGCCATGTTTGGTGGTGAGTCTTCTTCTCAGGCTCCTCCACCACCTCCTCCTCCTGTGGAAGATCTGGAAGCCCCTTCAGCAGCACGACTCTCAGCGAATATATTTGGTTATGGTCCACCTCCTCCCTATGGAGGGAGTTATCCACCCGGCGATGGCTCGGAGTGGGGATATTGGCAGTGATCAGCTTCTACATCTTCTCCAGGCCCTTTTATGGATTCTTGATGACAAAGGGGGAGAAGAATGGATTAAAGCTTCAAGATTTTATCTTTTAGTGGTGTTGATCAGGTGCAGGTGGTCTGACCGCCCCTGGCTGTTGGCTGAGAGAGCCATGTAATAAAATTTGGATTTCTATTCCTAGTGGACTTGAGAACCTTGTATGTGTGCAACTGTGTGTATTTGAATCTATTTATGTATCTTAAGTGACTTGATGTTAGTTTGAGATATTTATTTGCGGTGATGATTGTTTTTGTGTTGGCTGAATGGGGGAGGCGGTCTGACCAGCCTGCAACCCCGGTCTGACCGCCCCAGCCCAGTCAGCACACACAACCTTCTTTGTTGAATGCTTTTCATGTCATATGCATCACGATTTTATTTTATTATTGTCACACACACTTGTTGCACATATTTTGAGATATAGGGGAAGCTCTCATGTACTTTTACTTAAAATGTGCTTTTGGCATTTGAGGCCAAATTTTGAAATTCCATTCAAAGCACATATTAAGGGAGAGCTCATCTTATATCTAAGAATTCTTGTGCGCTTAAATGTTTTATTTGTAAGCTTTAATCGAGTTGTCACCAATCAACAAAAAAAGGGGAGATTGAAAGTGCATCTAGGCCCCTAAGTGGATTTTGGTGAATTAAATGACAAAGCGATTAAAGAACTAACTTGTTTGTTTAAGAATGTGAGCAGGTTTTTTATTTAATTATTCATGAGTTAATATTGCTATATATTTGGGGATAAATATTGTATGGCTCACATGAAGAAGACAAGCAAGTGTGTGATCCTTGGATAAGAAGTGGTAAATGTCAAGCAATCAAATGAAGATAAATATTGGGGATATTTTGCAAAGACCAATTCCGAGTCTCCAATAATTTTGGTAGCTTGATTAAAAATCTATGGATCATAAGAAGAGAAATGGTGTTCTCTACTAAATAATAAATGCAAGGCTTCATGTGGTGATTGAAAAAGGATACAAGGATGAGTGTATATTTGATGATCCTCAATTGGAAGCTTGCATATTCGTTGTCAATCAAGAACAAGCATTTGAAGTGGTATTTCAAATGAAGATCAAATATGGATGAAGCAAAGTCGAACTCAACGTGGTTTGGGTAAGTGATGAAGGGATCAACCGAGATGACTAGGGTGAGGGACTAAGTAATCTTTAGGGTCCTAGCTAGGCCGCCATTTGTGTTTTGCTAAGGTGAAATTCTAGTATCCGTGGGGTCTCCAAGTATCATATCCAAGCCTTAACCGAGGGAAGCAATGCAACTCGTCTACAAGTTATGATTGGCAATATGGAGTAACTTAAGGATCTAAGTGTGCATTCTTATGCTATATGGAAAGACCTTAAGTTGCTAGCTCAAGTATGGATGTGCTCATGAAGATAGCAATTGTTGGAAGCCCTCAAGTTCAAGTTGTTCAAGTATGGCGAGATGAAAGATATACAAGCTCAAGAGGTTGACTAGGTATTTACTTTTGTTCTTGAGTATAGGAATGCCGTACTAGGTATATTAGCTTTTATGACAAGTATCAAAAGTACTCATTAGTTGACCTATGTGAGAAATAGCCTTAAGAGAGTTCCTGAGTGATCTAACAAACCTTTAACCCAATCTTAGCCACTTCATCGTGTCGGTGAAGTGTTGGTGAGAAGAGAAAAGGGTTTTGGGCTCTCTCTGCCAAGGGCGGTCTAACCGCCTCTGGGGGGCGGTCTGACCGCCCCAGGCAGCCAACGGCTAGTTTTTCAAACTGGCCGGAGGCAGGCAGTCTAACCGCCCTGGCCACTTTTCTAACGGCTAGTTTTCCTTGAGTGGGGTGTAAGTACCCCACGAGCTCCACTTGTTGGGGTTGTTGATTCTAGGGTTGCTGGTGTGCTTCCCCTGCTGTTTTTGTTGAGCCAGAGCCATAAAACCTCTCCCTAACCATCTCTTTGTGAGATTTGTGAGATTCAAACTCTATCTTTGAGTTGAGTTGAGAGAGTGAGTTTGTGTGAGCTTTGTGAGCTGACAAGAGCCTTCCGTAGCTTGTGCACTTGTGATTCGCGTCTACAAGCCTTGAAGCATTTGTTACTCTTGGAGGTTTGCCTCCTAGACGGCTAAGCGTCACCGGCTAGCTCCCAAGTTGTGGTGAGCAGCGGCAAGTTTGTGAGGGCTGTGATCTTGCCTCTTCGTGGAAAAGATTACCTTAGTGGAATCGAGGAAAGTGGTTGAAAGAGACCCGGCTTGTTGTGGGAAGAGTTAGTTGAGAACTCGAATCCCTTACAAGCTCCTCAACAGAGACGTAGCTTCCTTGGTGGAAGTGAACTTCGGGAAACAAATCTTTGTGTCTCCATTGTGGTTTGCTTCACTTGTAGTTTTTTAGCATATTTCTATTTGCTTCCGCTTCGATCTACTTGGGTGTGCTTGTCTTTGTATGCAGGGATCATTACCCTGCTTGTGACCATCTACCAAGGCCACTCACCAAGTTTGGTTTGTGCTAGAAGTCAAGAGGAGCTTGAGCCATCCTTTGCTGGCTTTCTGCGTGGAGGCGGTCTAACCGTGTCCAGGGGGCGGTCAAAACGCCCTCCCCCAGCAGAAAGCAGCAGGGCGGTCTAACCGCCCTATGAATGCGGTCTGACCGCCTGTGCCAGGGAGCTCAAGTTTTTGGGGAAAAAATTTATTTGGTCGACTCGCCTATTCACCCCCCTCTAGGCGACATCAAGGTCCTTTCAGTATGGCAAGTGGTTGCGAGCGTCTGTCAGTTGTGGATGAGAAGGCGATACGGTGGGGAAACGTGGCCACTGATGGAATGGCCTCCGACGCCGGCCAAGGTCTTGATGCAAGAGTAAGTGTTCTTTCACACTGAAATTATTGTAGTGCGACGATGTTTGACTTATAATTGTCTATGCTTGTTTGTTTTACCTTTTTAAAATTTGATTTTTATTGATACACATCAAATTATATGAAAATTTTGTGTTTGTTGGTTCAGAGTTGTTGTGTGCTCCTATTACTATAGTCATGTCAAGATATGCTGGAATATTTAGAGGGATGTGTATCTTAAGTGTCACTAGCGCAATGGTTATCTCATTCGAGGTGGGCAACTTAAATTTAATTTGAATTTTCCTTGTCTCTTATGTGTCATAGATATTTTTTAAACTATAGTTAGATATATTAGCTGGGTGAGGTCAATAGCCAAGGACATATTACCTTTTCAATATCTTTGTTTGCTTGATCTGACGTAAATGATTAATTTTGTTGGAAACCAATTGATAAGCAATTAATAATAGTGTCAAAAGCTAAACTTGAAGGATTTTTCATACATATTGAACTATTCTAGTTGTTAATTTTTCCCCAATCTTACTGATTGCGAAAGCCATCATAAATGATCCTTAAACCAACTGATGGAGTAGTAGTGATATGTTAAGTACATCTACTTTTTGTCGGAATATGTTGGGAGAACTAAATGAAAGAAGTACAAATTTAAAATTCATGACGAAAATAGAACTATTTAGTAACTGAAAAGAATGTGATTTGATTGAAATATCTGATCATTCTAAATAAGAAAGTGAACACGAATTTTTTTTTGATATATCTTTCATTGTCGTCCAGCGTGTAGGTCTTTGCGATGTTGCATCTTTGTATCATGTATTTCCTTTCACAACACGTATAATTAGCCAATGTGACAGCTAGCTTAGCCTGGAATTTTTCATATCCTTATGCCCATAACAAATACAAATGCTTGTTAGATATAATGTAAGATGAGACATTTATTGGGTTACTGAACTTATATTGTTCAAATTACCTGCGTGAATAAGGAGGATGATCTATTATCAGTCTAAAATTAAGCACAAAAATTGTACATTGTTTGACTCCTCTTGATTCTTATATTGTCGGAAGGGCTACAGATGATGATATTCGAAATCAAAATTAATAATGTATGTAAAATAATATGGTAGCAAACTTACATGTTGTTATTCTATGACACCATTGTTCTTTCGCTCTTTTATGTCATGAGTGGTTTGTCTCTTTCAGGGTGCTCTAATGTAGGGCACATATGAGACATAGATAAATTTTTGTAGTACTAAACCCATAGTTAATAAAAATGCATTTGTGTTTGTTGTGACTATAAACATAATGTCACGAATCTTTGTTCTATATATGCAATGATGCAATGAATATATACCTGCAAAAGAGCTAGATTCTCTTTAAGATTAGTTGCATTAATCTCCATGTACACCCTTATGCTTCTAATCAAGAACGAGGATGATCTAGTTCACATTCTTGATATATTATCAATTTATTCAATGAGACTAAGATAATCTGATTTGACGTATGATTTTAGGATTGAGTACAATTGTACAAGTAAAACAATAGTGTACAAGTATACGAATAAAGTCATCGTCTTAGGTTTTATTCTTGCTGAAATATTGCCTTAACTCCAAGTAATTAATTTTAGTAGAATCTTTCTATGTGTACTTGTCAAACAATCAAAGTACATATTTTTACGATCCTTTATTTATCACCTTGAGATGGAAATCCTAGACTCCTAGTACACACTCAACATTTTGGATGCTAATTTTGTCTTGTTTCTATGAATGTTGAATTCTTATATATCAAGATCGAAACTATGTGTTCGTTGCATAGCTCGTGTCGAATTTCTACTTTGTTAAGCTTAAGTAAAGAACCAAATATTGCTTTCTCAACAAAACTCTTTTGTTCTTCATTGAACACTCTCATAATCTCTACAAGTAATTTATGTGAACATTTACATATAACCTGAAGGAAATCAAAGTGTAATTTATGTGACCATGATTTGATAACTAGGCAAAAGCCTTACACGACCTATAGAGCATTTGATTGCTTCTTCATATTTGCTTGGCGGCTCAAAAGTGTTGTGTGCAGTTAGGCCATACTGCTACAACCACAATGTACACATCTAAGAAACAACTATATTTTACATCCTTACAAATTCTGATCAGTGATGCTATGTCATTTTTACTTACGTGGTTTGTTGATGTGCTTTGAGTGTTTGTAGAGTGTGGCGCCTCTGATGTGTCTTCTGTTGATGTATCATTCATAGATGGCGGTGCTTCTTCCATTGTTGGCTTGGCAGCTAAGTTATATGTTGTGTTTTGCTGATTCATGGGTTGCATTGTTATGGCGGCTAAAGTAAATTGTGAATTAGTCTAGGTTTTTTTATTTAAATGGAGATGCTTATCTCACGTTCGTGAAAGGATCAACACCAATTTATTTGTTTTTGGATGTGTCTCACGACAACTATATTTGGTCTCATGGTTGTCATATATTAAATCACGTGATCTCCAAGAACCAACACTCTCATGCATCGCTTTAATATTATTACCTGACATCAATAGATTAAATTTATCACGTGTGTCATCTCCTAACAAAAACTCTATGAGACATGAGAAAATTTGTGTCGTCCAATGAGGCAGGTGTAGCATTAGGATCTACATGTTGGAGATGGGTCTTGTTACACATCAACACATACGCGACAGGCCTTCCGATGTGTCCATTTTTTCTTGATTATTGAATGATCAATTCTACATATTACGTAGTAAATGTGTACTGTGTCAATATTCTCCAATATTCTAGTTGTTCATGTAGTTGGTTTGACCTGAGAGGGCAAGGGTTCAATCCTGTTGTTTTGTTGTGGTTTTGCAAAGGCATGTGAATGTACATCCACAAAGTTTTTCACATACCAGAAGCCATTACTTTAACTCCAAAAAAAAAACTAGGCCGGAGGAGGGAGAACCCACCGGTTTTTCATTAAGAAGAAGGAACCGACACCCGGCCTAGAAAATCCCCGAACCCCGGAACACCGGCGAGGGGATTTTTTTGGTGAGAAACCAGGGCCGAAGGGGCTCGAACCCTGGCCGACAGGGTGCACAGCCGCACCCCCGACCATCCGAGCTACGTGCTCGTCTCGCCATTACTTTAACTCCACTCCACATAAGTTTAGTCGTGCATCCATAGCGAGTAGGGCACGCAACTATCTTTTTTATACGTGATTTCAAAGTACTTCAACGATCTATATCCTTCACATGAGCATATGAATATCCTTCATATCACCTCTTTTGTGTTTGTCTTGTGCCTAATGGTGTGCATAATCATTGTAAATCTCAAAGAAATATTCCTCCCCCATTACGATAACCTGAAAAAAAATGTCACGACCATTTCAAATCAAACCTTTGTATCAATATAGAACAATACTAAAGTTCTTCATCCCAACCTAACTAACAAATCTTACCACATCTGTAATTGTCTAACTTATATTAGGATATTAATCAGACTTGGCAAACTACATAGCATAATAACTAATAAAACATTATCATCACACAAGTGCTCATAAGTGAAAATGACAAATGATATCATTATAATAATTTAATTTCTTTAGGATTTACATACAATAATTGAATTGAAGTGACAGAACTAAGAGCAGTCATTGTCCATTATTCTCATAGGAGTAAAAAACTATCATATCTCATCTTGTTTGCTTTGCTAGTGGATTGAGCAAACGAGCAGAGGCAAATGCATAACAACATTCTAATGGTATTTACTACCCTACCCTATAGTCTCACTGTCTCAGTAAAAGCATAAATATCTTGTACAAAACACCACTTAGCACAAAATAGTGATAGGAAAATGTACAAACACAAAGATGATACCAAGATGATGGCCTGGATAAGTATGAGGAGGTGGCGGTGGCAGCCTGGACAGGATGTGGAGGTGGCCTGAAAAGAACAAGATGAAGCAGTGGCGATGAGCTAGAAACGAAGGAAGAGGATGTGGCACCAGCGTCATGGAACAACGATAAAGGACCCGACATTGGAAGGCGGCAGCCTGGACAGGATGCGGAGGTGGCCTGGAATGGCAGGATGAGGCCGCGACGGTAACTTGGAAACGGAGGAAGAGGCTACGACGCCGACATCCTGGAATGAGCGAGGAGGAGCAGGCCGACTGGAAGGCGGTAGCTGAGGCGGTTGAGCGCTAGGGATTGGGGAGATCGGAGGCGAAGGCTTGCGGGTTCCCGGAGAAAAGAGAGGCGGAGGCGTGTAGAAAAGAAGTGGGAAAATAAGGTGGGAGGATTTCAATTAATATAATCCGTGCTAGTTATAATTTTACCCATGTAAAAAAAACTGGTTATATGCTACCATCTAGTAGTAGTACCGTAAAAGATCTTTTGATCTTAGGTACATTGGCGGCGTCCTTTTCGTAAAGTCTCATATTTTCTTAGTGAAATAAGTCTTTTGCATGCTAGTATGCCTATACTATAATGAAATTGCATAGCTCCAACTGATTGTTCAAAAATAACAAAGGATAGCACTTATTTAGTTGTAGATGTGTTTTATTTCATCATAGAATATCTTAAAATTGCAGCCTCCTTATCATTTCCCATTGGCCCCTCGTATGCTGATCGCGGATTTGTTGCATCCAAGTGGTACACCGCAAAAGGTCCAACGGTGGAGCAGGACAGTCTCTTTTTACAATTTTACATTTACACCCTCCATTAGCCTGACTCAAATTCACCGTTATTGTTACTGGCTCCTGCTCTTGTTCCCGCCTTGCGTTGGATGCCCGCTAGCTTTGGGATCGCTAGGTGCCCAAGCACATTGCCTTTTTACACTAACCGTGGGGGATCAAAACCTCGCTCACTCCCAGGCCTCGGTGCCGCTCGCGCACCAGCCGAAGTTGAAGCTGGGGGCGTGCTCCTCGGAGAAGAAGCTGGCCGCGCCGTCGCTGCCGATCACGTCCGAGCTGGCGAGCCAATCCTCCGTGAAGCCATAGCCGCCGCTGACCTTGTACGAGTCGTATGGGTACGTCGGCCCCTGCTGCCACTTGGTCTCGAACACGGGGAGAGGCGAGCAGCCTGTCGTCGTCGCCGCCGCCGACGTGTCCAAGAACGGCGCACCGAACCCGAGTGATCCCGGCTGCTCGAACGCCGCGCCGGAGTACGGCGAAGCCTCGACGTCGTTGAACACCACGCTCGAGTCGCTGTCCGAGGAGCCGTCCTTGCAGACCGCCGCGCCGACCGTCGCCCGGCGCTCCTCTGCTGCGTCATTGGCGACGGCCTCCTCGAGCTTCACCGCCGTCTCCGGCCTGCTGGTGCTGGACAGCTTCTGCCTCAGCTCCCGTATCTGAGTGAGGATCGCGCCAAGAAGACACGAGTGAGCTAGCGGCATGACAAGCTGGCCACGACGTGACGCAATCAAGCAGACGAAGGACCGGCGGCGAGAGCGAATTGCGCGCGCGTATGTACCTCGGCGGCGAGGGCGTCCTTGTCGCGTCGGAGCGCGTCGCAGTCGGCGCGGAGGGCGTCGTGGCGGGCGCGCAGGGCGGCGAAGTCGCGCTCGAGCGTCTTGGTCTTCCAGCGTGCGCGGCGGTTCTGGAACCAGACGGCGACCTGGCGCGGCTGCAGGGCGAGGTCGCGCGCGATGCGGGCCTTGCGCTCCGGGTCCACCTTGTTGTCCGTCTCGAAGCACCGCTCCAGCGCGCGCACCTGCTCCATCGCCAGGCGCCGCTTCTTCTCGCCCAGCCCGCACGCAGGCCGCGCCGTGGGGCCGCCGCCGGCCATCTCGTCGTCGTCGTCGTCCACGTCGTCGGGCTCGGCCTCGTCGTGCTCCACGTTGCGCGCCGCTAGGGCGGCCCGAGCCTCGTCCTCCCCCGCGAACGCCGGCTTCTCTCCTGCAAAACGCGCTTGCCGTTTAAAGATGGCTCCAGTCCAGCTCAAAATTCCCAAAATTGCAACAGAACATTCTCTTGGCGGCAGCTTTGTGTGGCATCAGGACAGAGTTTGTCAAATGCAAACATGGAATGCAGACAGAAACAACTCTCCAAATGCGGCAAATGTCACAAGCGCGCATACTTTTCTACTCCACTAGTGCTAACTACGATGCTAACTACTGTACAGAAGAACAGAGGAGATGACGCAGCGAGCAATTGTACTGTACCTGCTTCTGTGGATTCATGGCTGCTGGCGGGCCTCTTCGATTGCCTCTTCATCTGTGATCGGCGCTCAGAAGCTCGGGGAGGATTTGGAGATGGCGGCGATTCTAATTATGAGACGGGGCCGGGCCGCCGGGGGCAGAGGCTTGGAAACGGAAAGCAAGATGGCAGGCGGCGAGCTGCACGCACAACCGGGAGGCCTTTTGTTGGTCGGCGGCGACGGCCCGGACACTAAAGATGAACAAGTGGGGGAGTTCCTCTTCTTGCTTGGCGAATGGCGAGCAGGAGCGCGGGACGGATGTGAGAGGGGGAGAGAGGCCACACACAGGGGCAAACGACTGATGCAAGCGGCCATGGGGCTCGTATAAATAAAAGCAAGCTGCTCACCGCCGGGCCGGGCACCCCGGCTGGACAGCGCCGCGATGTCATGTGCCAGAGATTTTTGTAGGATCGTGTGTTGGCATTGCCAGCTGGGGCCAATGCCGCTTCTTCTGTCTTAAAACTTGAATCTGGTCTCCTCCTTCTTCTTAGGCACCGTTTAGTTCGGTGAAATTTTGAGAAAAGTGGTGAAAATTTTGCATTAGGAAGTGTGTTCTGTGAGAGGTGGCACGGTCTGCGATGCGAAAAATTTTGGGGCTTTTGGGAAACTAAACGGTGCCTTAAAAAACGGAATGAATATTGATATTTTAGACAACTTAGTCACCGTTTAGTTGGTGAAATTTTTGGTGAAAGTGGTGAAACTTTTGCATTGGAAAACGTGTTCTGTGAGAGGTGACCGGCAATGCAACTAAACAGGGCTTTAGACAAAATTATATAGATAGATTTTTTTTTTTGCAGCATCATGCTAGAAATGGTTCAGACCCAACAGTGAAGACACTGCTATATATATGTAGATAAATTAGTTGGCTAGCCTCGTTAAAAACGGTTTTATGCTGGTGAGTGTTGATACGCTTACCAAAATGCCAAAGCTTGTGTTTGTATTTTTGGGACACGTGACGTAATTCTGTATGATTTTGCAAAAACTAAACCATTTTAATTCGTGTGTATGACCCTTTATACTGGGAACATTGTTAAAACTTTTAGACTACAAAACAATTATGAAGAAATGCCATGCTACAATAAACATATATTAAATGTATACAATTATCGTGTAAAAATCATAGTGAGCAAGAAGTTTTTTTTATTAAAACTAAAAATGCAGAACCTGAGCGATTACTATCAAAATTCGAGACAGAATCAACATTTCTCAATTGTAATATCACGTTTTAAAATGAAGTCAACATGGCTGAGAAATTAAACGGATGACATGTACCTATGGTTTAGAGAACTAACCTCACACTCTCATGCAGAACACAAAGCCACAGAGTATCTACAGTGGCCCAATAGTCTAACTATGGTTACTTGCCGTAGTTCTAGGCCTTGTTTAGTTGTAAAAAAAAATTGGTGAAAAGTTTTACGGTTTTGAACACTAAATTAGTAGTATTGAACATTGATTAATTATAAAACTAATTAGACGGATAGACAGGAAATCGCGAGCAGAATCTTTTAAGCTAAAATTAATTTATCATTAGATATTGTTTATTGTAGCACGACATTGTCTAATCATAGTATAATTGGGTTCATTAAATTAGTCTTGCGGTTTTACTCAGAAGTTATGAAATGTGTTTTGTTATTAATTCATGTTTAGATCTTGTATAGTTACGATAACTTTTGCAACTTTTCACATTCACCTGTTACATCGAATTTACGAACACTATTTATGAGAGTTAAACGTAGATAATGACAAAACTCAATCCATAACCCCGGGTGAAATTGCGAGACGAATCTATTGAGCCTAACTAGACCATGATTACACAATGCTATGCTGGAGTAAACAACATTTAATGATGAATTAATTAGGCTGAATAGATTCATCTGGTGATTTTTTTATCCATCTGTGTAATTAATTTTATAATTAGATCGTGTTGAGTCATCCTAATCTTCGATTTACAATTGGTACAGTAAATTTTTGCAAGTTTCACAATGAACTAAACAAGACCTCAAACACTTCTAATTAGTGTCCGAACATCTTATGTGATGGGTGAATTTTTTTTAAGAAAGAACTAAACAGAGTCTTAACTTGCAACACTGAACCAAACTATCCCCTCCGTCCCTTTTTGTTGGTCGTCAGAGAACAGTGATTCCCCTCACAGACACGCTTTCCTAGCGACCAACAATAAGGGACAGAGGGAGTACAGCAATACAGCATGATATACTTTTAAAAGTTTCTTCCCACTGAACAACGTTTTCTTCCTACGAGTTTTTTTTCTATCCCGAAAGAAGACTTTATTTTTTTATCCAGGTATGTTGCCCTTTCAAGCAAGAAAAACGTCGCGCCGGAACGGAAGTCGCTGCTGGCAGCGACGCCAACTGGCACGTAGTATGCTACTAGTACAGTATATGAAAATACCGACCCCCTGGATGTGAACCCAAGCTGCCGTAGTCTACATTGTACAAAAATTATGCGCTGTACGTCCACGTCACGCCAGTTTCTTTAATTAATTTTCCACGAAACTGACGAACGGTGTTCTTGACACACGCGTTAAGTAATATATATATGTCAAGCTTGGGACAGTCTGACAGACGATCTGGAGCGCGCGAGCACAAAAATATTCCTTGAGAATATTTCAGCATGTGCACGACATCTAAGACACGATACTACGTAGATCTCTTGTTGGCTCTCCCACACTAAGTAATCGTGTAGTGTTTTGCCGTGAATGACGGTGCATGTTCCTGTAGGAAGGAACAGGAGCCATGTTGAGGCAGCAAACAGCATGCAGCTGGTATTTGGGTGGTGGTGATGAATCTGGTGGCGAAACGTGGCAGGCACTGTGGTGGTGGAAAACGCCGCCACCGAGCCGGCACTCCAGCTCAGAACCGCGCTTTAGGAACCGTCACGGGGCCCACCGGCAGATTAGGATGCGAGTGCGAGGTCCGAAAGTGCGGCTACCTAGCGATGCTGCAGTTGGAGCTAGCTAACCTAAAGGCTACTCCACAGCTTCAAAGCTTAGGCAAGTACGTACGCTAGATGCACATATTCGTGCCGTGCGCCGCGGCGTGTGCCAATTCGGCTTCCGGCGTTCTAGATCGATAGCATCGTGTTCGCCTTTGGACAGCTTATTTCGTTTTTTCACTATTAGGAAAGAGGCTTTCGTCACAGAGTAAAAATAATATTAGTACCGGTCCTGTTTGCCCCCCGGCACTAATGTTGCAAGAACCGGTACTAATGTCTCGTGCTAAAAAGGAGGCGGGAGGAGCCATCCCGTGGCAAACATTAGTACCGGCTCTTATTGAGCACCGGTACTAATGTCCCACATTAGTACCGGTGCTCAATATGGGCCGGTACTAATGTGTGGGCGGAGCCATCCCGTGGCAAACATTAGTACCGGCTTTAAAGGTTTTTCTTTGAGGTTAGTTACTTCATCCTCCCTTGATTCATGCTTATTTTCTTGAGTTTCATTGGTTGAAATAGGAGTATTTTAGCACTTTAAAATGAACTAAGAATAGGAGATTTTAGCACTTTGAAATAGAAGTATGTTCTAATAGAATTGATTGAAATGGATGTGCCGTGTTTGTTGGATGAGATGTTCTATATGATGATACAAATTAATTTTTTTGCATTATTTTTTATAGAAATAAATATATTAAATGCTTTAGATGTACTTACTAATAGAAACGACTAGAATATTAATATTAGAATTAGAGAAATAATTTATTAGTCAAAAAAAAGTTTACTTATAATAATAATAATTTAAATTGAAATATAGTTTTCTCATTATAAAAAATGTTTTCTTATAAGAAAAATATTTTCTTAAGAAAAAAAAGTTTCTTTATTAGGAAAAAAGTTTTCTTCAATACCATAAAAATGGTTTTTTCTCATTAGAAAATTAGGAATAAGTTTATACTTGATGTGAAATATGGATTTAAGTAGTTTGAATTTGTGTAACATAGTCTTCTATTCATTATTTAAACACTAGTACCGAGTCAAAAATGATTTTCTCATTACAATAGTTATTTCTTAGTTAGAAAAATAGTTTCCTCAATAGAAAAATAATTTTCTTCATTAGAAAAATTGTTTGCTCATTAGAAAATTAGTAAAAAGTTTATATTTCATGTGGAATATGGATTTGAATAGATTGGATTTATGTAACATAATCACTTGCCTTCATTTAAACACTAGTACGTACTCATTAGAAAAATAGTTTCCTCATTACAATAATACTTTCTTAATTAGAAAAAGAGTCACCTCACTATAATCTTGTTTATATTTTATGTGGAATATGGATTTGAACACTATGAGTTAGTGTAACACATATAATCTTGAACTTGTTACATGATAATAATATATTTTGTTCGATTATATATTCTTTATTTGTAGATGGACCTGCAATGGATGTACACCGACAAGAGAATATCTAATGAATTCTTTAATGGGCTTCGTGGATTTCTAGAAGTAGTAGAATCGAACAAGCCCCCGTCCGGTTTCATTATTTGTCCATGCAGAAAGTGCAGGAATTTAAAGGATTTCTCAACGACAAAGACTCTTCACGATCACTTATACAAATGGGGATTCATACCAAACTATTTTGTTTGGACAAAGCATGAGGAGAGAGGGGTTATAATGGAAGATGACGAAGAAGAAGACGACAATATTCCTGATTGGACTCAAGAAGGTGCCTTTGCAATGGGAGATGATCCAATGGGTGAGGATGATGTTGCAATAATTGAGGGAGAACCTGAACAAGGAGAAGATGAGCCGCTTGATGATCTAGGTCAGGTGTTGCGAGAGCAGAAGGAAGATTGCGAAAAGGTGAAGGAGGCAAAGAAGTTTGACCGTATGTTAGAAGATCACAAGAAACCATTGTACCCAAATTGCAAAGAGGGGCACAAGAAGTTGGGTAGCACATTGGAAATGCTGCAATGGAAGGCTAAACATGGAGTTTCTGACAAGGGCTTGGATGAGTTAATGATGATCATAAAGGACATGCTTCCAGAGGAGAACGAATTGCCGGAGTCAACATACGAAGCTAAAAAAGGTCGTTTGTCCTCTGGGTTTGGAGGTTCAAAAGATACATGCTGTGACACCCTAAAATTCCATCACTAAAATTTGCTTAAGCAACATAATGTTTTAGGATTAGTCTTAAGGACTTAATTAATTTGATAATTAATTTGAGCTCTAAAGTAATTAAATTAAATTTAAATAATTTAGAGTCAAGAAGTGTTTGTGCATCATTATTTGGCTATGCATGGATTTTGTTTGCTAGTGTGGAGTTTTAAAAGTTTATAAAATAATTTGAAAAGTTTGGAAAAGTTTTGTTTTGAATTTGAGTTTAAAAGGTTTGAATAAAAGGAGTTTGAAAAAGAAAAGAAAAAAACAAACCTCAGCTTCTCCCTCCCTTCCTCCCTATCTAGCCCACCTCGGCCCGTCAATCTCTCTTCCGGCCCACTTCTCCGCCGCGGCCCACTCCACCTCCTCTCTCTTCTTCCCTCACTGCCAAGCGGGGCCCACTTGTCGGCACCATCTTCTTCCCCCGGCCTCCTTCCCCTGCATCACCGCCGTGGGTTCCTCCACTCTGCCCCGCGCCCTCCTACCTCCCCCTTCCATCCCCGAGCCTCGATTAAAAGGCAATAAAGCCCGTAGACCACGAGCCATCAATTTCCTTTCGTTTCTCCCCTCTTTCTTGCCTGCTTTATGCCCCGAATGAGCGCCGGCCATCAATGGCAATCACCGCCGCCGCCGGAGCTCCTTCCGCTTTCCCTTCCCCCTCTCTGTCCATATATAAGGCCGTGCACGAGCTCTCGCCCCTCCCTTTTGCTCTCGCACGTCGCTCCCTTGCACACGCACACCTCAGCTCACACGCGCCGCCGCCTCTGCTCTTCACCGTCCGCCAGAGCTTTCCGTCGCCGATGAAGGTTTTCTCTCCCTCTTTTCCCTCTCTTGTGATGCGCCTGTTGCTCATCGAGCTCTTCTTGCTCCAGGTCTTCGTCCTCGTCGCCTTGCGGAGCCGCACCCCTGTTCTTCCTCGGAGCACCGCCCGAGCTCACCGCCGTTGACGAACTCCGCCATCGCTCCGTCCCCGCCGTCCATCTCCTCGGCCGTAGCTTCGCTGCAGGGTAAGAAGGCCGCCGCCGCTTCTTTTTCCTTTAGCTCGTGCACCCGGTTGCGTCGCCACGGTATGCAGTGGTCGCCGTCCGCCTCGCCGGCCATGGCGTCCTTGCCGCCGGCCAGATCACCCTTCTTTACCCGTGGTCAAGTTCACCATTGTGCTAGCGTTGCGTAGAGCCGCTTAGCATGCCAAACCAGGGCCTGTAGCGTGATCTCGCTCGTCGCCGCCGCACGCCGGCGAGCCACCGTCCGCCACCGGCCACGGCATCTCGTCGCCGTCGCCTGTGAAGTCTCCCCGACCCCCTGACTGTGTGCGCATGCTCTCCAGCTTCGCATAGCAGCCACCCGCGCTCGAAACGGTGCTCAGGAACCCTGTTCCGAGCCACGCCGGCGAGCCCGCCGTCGCCTCCCGCTTGCACGCCACCGCAGCCGCTGGATCGCGGATCGACGGCCCAGATCCAGCCAGACCCCGGGTCAATCCTCAGCATACCGGTCAGCGCTGGAAAATTTGTTAAAGAGACCCTGCTCTTTCACAGTTTCGCAAGCCGGTCCTTCCACCATCTAAAATCCTTACGAACAGGTCCTTCTTTTTATATTCCAGCCCCTGACTTCTCTGGTTTCTATCACCCGAGGTCCTTTCTACTCTTTTTCACACATGAGCCCTTCTATTTTTATATGAAAATATGTTTTTAGTCCCTGGTTTCTTTCAAATAAGCCCTGTGAGCCTAGTTTTCTTACAGAAAAGTCTATGTGCTTTGTTTTAATCATATCTTTCATGTTTTAACTCCGTTTTTCGCGTATAATATATCGAAATGATCGTATCAGTGAGTAGAACCTTTTTATCAGTGTTTTCTTAGCATATGGAACTGTTTGGTGTATTGTTTTATTTATTTATTGTTTATTCATGCTTGTGCATAGATATCGTGCCTGTTTCGACTGAGCACCCTGTCGGAGAAGATCAAGAAGAGTCTTTCTTCGAAGAGGAGGATCCTCAGTTTGTAGAGGAAGGCAAGTGGACTTCTCCCTCTGCATATTCTTCTTGGACCCATATAACTGCATATCTAAATAATATTTACTTTTATATGTTGTTATGCATAAACTTGATGGGGAGATCACCTTTTAAGGACATGACTAGAACTTTACCCCTATCACCTTGATCAACCCTTTCTGATAAATGTTTTGGGTAGACGAATGCTTAGTTGCTATACATGGGTTGGTTGGAAGAGGTTTTATGAAAAAGACTTTCATGCTTATGAAATGTTGGTTTTGTTTAAAGGCAAGATCATTAAGTTTTAATTGGAACATAGAGAACCACCCAAGAAAACAGTACAACCACAGTCCATATGGCTCTGGCTTAGCCAATTAATTAGGTGTGTGAATGAACTGATGACCTTATCCGAAAGGGGCAGAGGGGGACCGGGGTTGCAGGGGTATAGCCTGGTTCTTTTGGGGTAGCAGCCTTTGTTAAGGTGCTGACCATTAGGGAGGGTTATGGTCCGCCCTGGTCTGTAACTATGCGGGTCGTTGGTCTTTTGCATGCCTTTGTAAAGGCTTCGTAGTTAACCTCTAGCCACTCACCTCGGCAGTGTTTAAGGGTCTAGCTAACCCGGGCAACATGGGGAACACGAGCTGTGGTGAAAGTGTACAACCTCTGCAGAGTTAAAACTGATCGATCAGCCGTGCTCACGGTCAAGAGCGGCTTGGACCCTCACATGATAATTAAACTTAAAGATGAATTTAAATTGTGGTTCCTTATGGTTTTGAGATATGGTTACAAATGTTTAATCTTTAGGGGTTGGTATAAACTTACATCTAGTAATAGGCTTGCTAATAAAACTTGACCAACATTAAAATGCTAACCGCTGCAAACTCTTAGCCTATCCTTGATAGCCTTGCATGTTTTCCCCCACTTGCTGAGCTCCAACCATAAGAGTGCTCACCCTTACTTACCGCTGTTCAGATGAGAACAACGGTGAGGAGTACTGGAGCGACTTTGAGAAGTTCTGAGGCATGCGATCCCCTAGTCATGTGCCTGTGGAAGCTGAAGATGAAGTCACCCGTTTAGTTATCGTTTGTTTTATTGGACCTTCGTGTCCACTGCCTGAGTGTAATAATGGATATTGTAATGGTTAACTCTTGTACGTTTGATTACAGTTATGGTATTACACTGTTTTGTCTATCGTATGTGTGTAACTTGATCCTGGCGCACATATGAGATGCATTTGGTTTCATTTTCGGAAATCGGATGTGACACATGCGTACCCTAATGACTGTATCCTTTACCGAGGAAAAGAATATGAGAAATTGGAGGTTTATCCTGTGTGCGGAGCGCAGCGTTATAAGATCCCACGAGATGACCCTTACGATGTTGAGGGGGAGAAGAAGAAGAAGAAGAAAATTCCTGCTAAGCTAATGTGGTACTTTCCAGTGATACCACGGCTGAAGCGTTTATTCAGGTGCAAGGCTAATGCAAAGTTGATGATTATTGGCATCATGATGAACTTTTTTTTCATGCACAGCCATGGCGGAAGGTTGAATATGCATAAGGTCACGGGCCAAGTGCTATGACCACTACTAAACTCACCGAATGGATTGAATCCATCCGTACTTAAGCCAAACCGAATGTTCCTTGCGTGTTCTGCAAACTCGGGGAATTCTCTATCAATTAGTCTCCACTGCGACCCATCAGCGGGATGTCTGATCTTGTCACCATCAATCTACGAGCGTGGGATGAGGACAAACAGGAGACCTTCAATCTACGAGCGTTGTTGTTTGTCACCATCAATGATTGGCCGGCACTTGGTAATCTATCAGGACAAACAAACAAGGGATACCGAGCATGCACGCACTGTTTAGATGATACTTGCAGTGTGTATCTAAAACACAGTAAAAAGATTGTGTATTTGGGCCATCGTCGATTTCTTCCTCCTAAGCACCCGTTAAGAGAAGAAGGAAAAAAACATTTTGAAGGTGTTGGAGAAAAACGTAACAAGCCAGTGCACCGTGATGGTAAACTTGTATTTTCTATGGTGAAAGATTTGAAGGTAGTGTTTGGGAAGGCTTCTGGTGCCAAATCTGTTCCAAACGACAAGGATGGACGTGCACCCATGTGGAAGAAGATGTCGATATTTTGGGAGCTTCCTTATTGGGAAATCCTTGAGGTTCGCAATGCAATTGATGTGATGCATGTGATGAAGAATTTTTGCGTGAACTTTCTTGGCCACTTAGGTGTATACGGCAAGCCAAAAGATACAGTTGAAGCTCGTCGGGATCTTAAATTTATGAAACAACGAAAAGGCATGCATCTCGAAAAGAGAGATAAGGGAAATTGGTTGGCCCCTGCTAGTTACCCTCAGCAAGGAAGAGAAGAAGATGATGTTTGATTGTTTGAACAGTATCAAGGTCCCGACTGGCTACTCCTCAAATATACAACGAATAATAAATTACAAAGAGAAAAAATTCATAAATCTGAAGGCTCATGACTGCCACGTGTTGATGACACAATTGCTGCCTGTTGCACTAAGGGGTATTTTACCAGAGAATGTGAGATTGGCAGTCGTCAAGGTTTGTTCATTCCTCAACCAGATCTCTCAGAAGGCAATCCGTCCAAAGAATCTAGTGCAGTTGCAGAAAGATGGCGTGCAATGCCTCGTCAGCTTTGAGATGATCTTTCCACCCTCTTTCTTTACTATCATGACCCACCTTCTAGTGCACCTAGTTGAAGAGATTTTTATCCTCGGACCTGTGTATTTACACAACATGGCCCTGTTCGTCTGGCTTATCAGCCACCAGCCAGTACTTTCCTCTCAGAACAAATCAGCCACCAGCTACCAGCCAGCAGTACTTTTCTCTCAGAACAAATCAGCACCAGCCACCAGTCGCCAGTCTGACGAACAGGCCGCATGTTCCCTTTTGAGCGGTTGATGTCTACTTATAAGAAGTATGTCTACTTATATATGTATACTAATACCTATACCTGAGCATTTTTGGCCCGGCCCGACCCGGCCCGCTGGCCCGGCCCCGGCCCGGCCCGCGCCAGGTCCGCCCATGGACCTTACTGGACGGGTGTGGGCAGAGATCTTGAAGCCCGCGAAATTTTTTTTTAGCCCGAGCCCGGCCCGAAATGCTGTTTTTAGTTACTTTACACTATAAAATGTGCGGGCGGCCCGCCCAAAGCCCGGGCCTGGCCCGAGCCCGGCCCGAAAACTGAGGCCCGACACGTCCCATGGGACGGTCATGGGCAGGATTTTCTCGGCCCGAAAAACCCGGGTTTTTTTTCGGCCCGGCCCGAACCGACCCGGCCCGTGGGATGCTCAGGTCTACTAATACATATATACGTATGCATGTATAGTATTATCTCAAATATTTTATATGGCACACGAATATATATTATAGCGTATCAGGCATTACGATTAGTATACGTAAATACGATAGAATTAATAAACTAGAAAACAATAAAGAAAAAGAAAAAACAAAAAACATTTAGTACCGGTTGGAAACAAGAGCCGGTACTAACGTGGACTGTGCCACGTCGCCGGGGCCGGGCACATTAGTACCGGCCCTCAATACGAGCCGGTACTAATGCCCACATTAGTACCGATCGAACAATACCGGTTTGGAAACCGGTACTAACGAGAGTTATAAACCGGTACAAATGTACGTTTCCCTAGTAGTGTTTCGACTTATTTCTCTCACACGATACTATTTAATCTATCTGCCGAACTGTCTGTCGCCGCGACGAACAACGATGTCCACTCCAAGACTCCAACGCAAACGCAACTCCTCGTGTGTCACGCATGCACGCGCCGTGCATGCGATGGCTTTTGTGCTTATCTTATCTGATCCGTTTGCGATGATTGTCAACACCGTGATCCGGCCGGTTCGATCGACATCACGGTGACGCTGCCTGTGATGGTTTTTACCCGCGTGTCAAAATTGTGTGTCGAGCAGTAAACCGCTGACCATGACAGTTAAAGCCTATTCTTAATGTGTTAGCTGTGACAACTACAGGAACGCAGAACGCTATTGTTTTATCGGCTCATCACGATCGCGCCCGTGTGTGTCGGGCCACACGCTGACAAGCACGACGGAACTCTCTGCCGCAGATCGCAACTCCGAAAGAAAGCCTAGCCGTGAGCTTTCCATGCTGCCAACAACTTTGGTTCCCCGAGAAGATCGGTTCCGCTTTTCGTCACCACCAGTGCCGTGCAGTCATGGGCGCTTTTGACTTGCTGAAATGTAGTACGTAGTGCGCACTTGCGAGTCGTTTTAAGAGAGAGATACCAGTGCAGTGTCCATCACTTGATGCTACGTTGCGCACAAACCATTTGGAAACCTTAGACATATATATGACGACCCTGCAGCTTAACGCCCAAACCAAACCAGCAAGATAAAATGAATCTGTCGATACTGTTGAGTCACAGTCTCACATAGCATCTCCCATGCCATGAACAATAACGAGACAAGGGTCACTGAAGCAGCCACTCAACAATTTGAGAGCATCAGGTTTGTGTCTTCCTTCAACTTTCGAAACACGAAAGCAAGTGATGCTTTATCCAAAACATACGAGCTCCTATCTTTCTTTACTGGACAGAGGTAACTAGGAAGCTAGAAGACAAGCTGCTCCACCATAAGCAAAAGGTAAACCCAGTATCAGACGGAACCCAACCACTCCCTCCATTTTTCCTTGCAGACCCCCCCTCACAATTGTGGGGGGAGCCGCAGCCGGCGGAATCTATTCCTAGACCTCTGAAAAGCAAGGCGCAGAAGCAACCCCTTTTGGCCCAAAAAGTCGTAGGCACAGCAGCCGATTGATTGATGGATGGATGGATGGATTGGTGCATGTCAAAAAGTGCCACACCACACTCGCTCGCTAGCGCAAGGACCGCTGCTGCCGTGCCGTCGTACCCAGAGGACAGCTACGTGTTCACCCTCCACGTCTCCTGTGCTGTGGATTACTCCTGTAGAAGAGCTCGGCGTGTGCATGGCATATTGGCACGGCAGGAGGGACCGATCGATCCTGTCACTGTCAGGGAGAAAAGCTGATGACGAGACGATGGGTGCGGGGAGAGACGGACGGAAAGTGATGCTGCTCATGGCAGCCTTGGCGAGGAAAAGGACGGCCCTGCTGCGATCCCGTGCCCTGGCCGCAGCGCCGCCTTGTGTTCCCACAAACAGAACAAGATCAAAATCAAAGTTGGGGCTTTGAGCCTCACGAGAAAGTGAACGGCGCGTGCGCGGCGGCGAGAGCCGAGAGGAAACGGCCGCCCGTCGCAGGGAACGCACCACATCGATGTGCACGGGCATCTATCCAAGTACGTACCTCCCAACCAACTCGAGCCAGGACGACGACGACTGGATCGAGTTTTCGGTCGTTCCGGAGGTGCCGCGATTAGTTATCATGTTCCGGTCGTGATCGGTTGGTGATTTTGAATGCTGGAGCCCAGCGCAAACGTAATTGCGTTTGGTGGTCGATCGATCCGACGACGATGGTGGCGTCAAATCTGGTCCTGGGCGGCTTTATCAGGCTACAGGAACCGACACGCCACGTAACAACAAGGAAGCAACTGTTGACTCGACAGGTGGTGGTACTGGTACCCGCTACTGCGAGCGCTACATCGGCGACGACGGCATCGATCGCGATCGGCGTGCAGGTGTGCAGCCGGCCAGGGTGCGTGTGCGGTGTGCAGACGTGCAGAGCTTTCGATCGGCAGCAGCTGCTAGTGATCTGCAGCGGCAGCAGCACGCCGGTCTCGCTCAGCAGCAGTCGAGTGTGCGGTCAGTCAGTCAGTCGCCTGCAGTGAGGAGTGCACGCAGCGGCGAGGCTTCGCTTCGGGTTCGGGCGTGCGCGACGTGGGGTCGGTCCTGGCCATTGACGCCCAGTGGTTGCGTGGGTCTCGGCCCGTGCAGGGGCCCCCGCGCGCAAGCAACCGTGTGACCGCGACGCCGGGTGGGTGGATGGACTCGCCGAACCACGACGACGACGATGTCAACAACGGCGGCCGTCGCGTGGGGACGGCCGTGGTGGAGGCGCTGGCGATCGAGACGTGCGCGCGCGCGTGCCGCGGGGTCTCCTCCGCGTCCCCGCCGCTCGCCCACCCACCACCATGCACACGGCGTCGCGCTAGTCGCTTTCCACGAGCCAACACGGGAGGAAGAGGGGCTCGCCCCCGCCCGCCCGCGGAAGTGTTTTGGCCCGAGGCGCGAATCGGATCGAGCGCGTTGTCAGGGCTTGGGACACGAGAGTTCGTGTACCCTTGGTGCCTTCCGGCCACCGGGCTGACATTGCTGATTTCCGGTGCTTCAGAAACCAGAAACGTGCGTGTTTTTGAGTGGAGGACGACGCCGGCCGCAGGTGCCTTCAGATCGATGGCTCGCCACGCCAGGCTCCGCATGCCGCGTGCGAGCTTTTGAGCACGTGGCGGGCCTTGTGGGAAGTCAGGAGATGTCACGGTCCTACTACTACCTACGTACTGTACCCTTGCTCTCTACTGTTGTGTACTACTGCACTGCACTGCACTGTCGTTTTTCACCAACAGTGGACGCTCTCCACTGTACTCCACGCCAGGCCCACACGACCAGACGTGTCACGGAAACTGGATCTCCGATCGTGAACCGAACAAACGGAGGAAAGGGACGAGCAAGGACGCCATGTTTTCTTTCCACTTTAGCGTCGCCGTGCTGGTTCGATCGGCTTGAAGCTACAGTAGAGGCTAGAGCTAGGGACAGTGTAGAGCACCAGTGTACGTCGCTGGATCTACTGTACATTATTGTTGATAGCCTTACGTGCCTAGCTAGAGTGCTACTACTCTACTCTAGGACAAGCGCAACCACTGCTGCGTGAATTGAGCGAAAGTTTTGGAGCCTAGTGCTAGCTTTGTGAAGACCAAGTGTTCGATCGTCCTCTCAACTGCGTGGTAACCTAACCCCGATGGCTCAGCCAATGCCTACCACTCCCGTTATAGTTCTGGTAGCCGTTTAGCACAATCATCGCTTCAACTGTGTCAGTTATGAGATGTTAGAAAGAATGCAGAGCAATCGAGTATAGAGGTGTTATACTGTGCGATCTCTGGATAATTTTCACCACTAGAATTACACTAGAACTGTTATATATAAATTTTAATTTTCCGGGCATACTCTCTTTGATTTTTTTTTTGGAAGCCAAAACTGTTGTAGACATTTTCAGGAAATTTCCTGGCGCACGACGAATTAAGAAGAATACCCCACCCCTGGCTTTGTCCAAATGTACGTAGCTGGGCCTATTTGCAGAGCCGCATGGCCAAGTTATTGGGCCTTAAATGTTTCCGCAGCTTATAAACAGGCAGGCCTGCCTCGTGAGCTTTTTGGGCCTGTGCTCTGGGCTGCATGCATGCATAGTTTAGGGCTTGGCTGGAATTTGGCATGGGCCATCCAGCAACTAAAATGTTAGTACTAGTATACTCTTGAAAACATTCTAAAAAAAAAGGTATACTCTTGAAAAAAAACAAATGTACGCTCAGACTTTACTTTCTCCTCCAAGCCTCGCGACGGATGTTTGGACTTTGGAGCTTCATTTTGTGTGCATAGTTGTGAGCACGTTCCAAAAGAAGCACCGACCCAGTGCTCAAAAAAAAAAAAAAAGCACCGACCCTTTGAAAGGGCACCACCCTGAGGCCGTGGCCTGCGGGCTGGCCGGCTGGGCACAGCTCAACAGGGCAGAACACGGACACGCATCAAACGATACACGCGGTTGCTTGGAGCCTGCCCGGCGGAGGGGCACCACCACCTTCGCGGAATCTGCTCGTGTTCACACGGTCACAGCTCACAACCTTTCCTCCAGAACGACAAAGGCCTTGCCGAACTTCGCTTCCACTCCCATTGCTCGGCGCTAGCTAGCTGCAGATCGATCATCGGCGCACGTTACCTTGTGCCGTGTTTCGTTTCCCTGTCGTGCGACGGTAAATGCAGGTAGTGCGGCGGAGAGGGGAACACGCGCAGACCGACGGCTGCATCATCTCATCTCTCCGTGGCCGCGCCGTTGCCACACGGCCGTGCGAGCACGTTGTAGCCTTGAACTAGTACTAGTACTACCAGTACCTGGCCTACAGGCTACAGGCCGACACGTTTCGATCTTCTTTTTTCTACTACGCGCTGTTGAAACGATCGGTCAAATGGCAGATGCGCACTGGTAAACAATTCAAACCGACCACAACGGCTAGCTGTCGTCCGGCGGCTGTGGACCGCCCGACGGAGCCAGCCACAGCCAGCGACCCCGATAATCCAGCCGCGAAAGGCGCCGGTCCCCGCATCCCCCGCGTCCGTCCCCGATCGGACGGCGCCGGTCGCACCACCTGCACGCGGAAACTAGTCGTTACACTCCCGTCCCGCCGCGGTCCCGCGTCAGCGTTGACGGCGCCGACCCACGACTCGCTCACGGCTCATCTTGCTGGATGACAGCCGGGTCCCACCGCATGCACCCCACACGTCAGACGCGGGGTCGGTTGCATGTACGCGGCTGGCGTCCGCACCCAACCACTCGAACGTTAGCATACACCCTGTTCCTGAACGGTGAGGCGGTTGCTGCTGTATAAATACCTGCCCCTGCCCCTCACTTCCAATTCACAACTCGCATCTCGAGCCCGCATAGTTCATTACCAGAGATCTCAAGCACCCTCCACTCACACAACACCATCTTCTTCTCCTTCACCACCCCACCACACAGAATCGCAATGGCTCGCTTCGCCGTGGTCGCCGCCCTCGTCGCCCTCCTGGCCGTCACCGCGGCCGCGCAGGCCCCGGCCGCGACGCCGACTCCGGCGCCCAGGATGGTCCCGCTGCCGCCTCCCCCGGCGAGGTCCCCGGCCACGGCCCCCGCGCCGGCGGCCAAGCCGCCCACCGCCGCGGCGCCGTCCCCGCTGGCCTCTCCCCCGGCCCCGCCCACCGATGCCCCGACCGCGACCGCGACCGCGCCTTCCGCGATGACCCCGACCACCTCCGTCTCCTCCGCCCCGGCCGGCGCCCCCACCGGGACGCCCGCCAGCACCGCCGCCGCCTCCTCCGCCGTCAGCTTCGTCGCCGTCGTCGGCGCGGTCGCCGCCGCCGTCGTGTTCTAGATGATGAGATGAGATGCCCCGTGTGCTGATGGGATCTCGATCGTGTTGTTTATACTGTCGGTCATATTCTTTTTTGCGATTCTTTATTATTAGATACTGATGATAGAGAGAGCAGAGAGGACACTTGAGGAGGAGGAGGGGATGATTTACCGCGGTGTAGCATGCTGTTACACATCATGAATCGTGATGACATGATTATATTATTAATGGAATTCGTTTATTTGTTACTACAAAATCTCTTTCTCCTCTGCTTCGTCTCTGCGCACACAGACTCTGTTCAAGCGTTCAGTTTAGTGTTTCTTCGACACAACTTTGCAGTCGTTTTGAGCTTACCTTGAAATAGCGTCAGGAATGGTGCGGCGATCTCGTGCAATCGATCGGTTCGGTTCTTCCGTTCCCTGCAAACTTCGGTTCCTAGAAAGTCAGAACCGAAGAAAGAACCGTTCGGTTCGGTTCTTTTCGGTTCGGTTCCGGTTGTAACCGAAGGAACCGAGGTATAATGAATAGAATCGCAAAATCATAAATTTAGTGGGAAGTTTGGGCACAAATCGACAACACGAAACACAAATCAACAACAAAAAAAATCAAAACAGGGCCTCCAAATCGATGAGATTGAAGACATGAAGAGGAATAGATGGACGGCGGGCCAGGGGCGGCGGCGGCGGTCGGCCAGAGGAGGTAGGCCGTGTGCGGATGGCCTTGTGGTCGTGGCTGGTCGGCCTGGGGCGGTGGCCCGGCCGTGCTCCGTGCGGCGGCCGGCGGGCGCTAGCCACGGCCTGGGGTGGACCCTGCGCGACGGCGGCGAGCCGGCGACTGGGTGCGGGCGCAGGAGCTGGGCGCGGTCGCGCGACGGCGGGGGATGGCGATGGGCGCGGGAGCGGGACTGCAGGGGCTGGGTGCAGGCGGAGGGTGAGTGGAGCGGCGTCAGCGCGGGCGGAGTCGGAGCGGGCGCGCGGCTCGGGACTGGGGGCGGGGGCATCTGAGCATCGATGGGGGGCTTGGAGTTAGGGTTTTTTATGTTTATTGGGCTTGTGGTAGTTGGGCCGGTGGATTACTGGGCTCAAATGCTTTGATGGGCTGTTTCGTTGGTTGTTCGGTTAACCAAGAAACCGAACTGAAGAACCAGAGTATTTCGGTTCAGAGAATTAGAAACTGAACAGAAACCGATTTTCTCGGTTCCGATTCTATCGGTTCTGATTCCCGATTCTTTCGTTTCGGTTCTCGGTTTTTCGTGTCAAGGGCTAGGAATGGATGGATCCTACCGCTCAAAAGGAGTCACATGGTCGCACGAGATGCTGCCGCCTCGGCTTTGGCCCCATTGTAGCTTTGGCTGTGTTTAGTTGGTAGAAAAATTTGCCTTTTCAACACACTGTAGCAAAAGGTATGTTTCGGCTTTTTGTGGTAAATATTGTCCTATCATGGCCTAACTAGGCTCAAAAGATCCGTGTCGCAAAGGCCATCCAAACTGTGTAATTAGTTTTTGATTTCATCTACATTTAGTACTCCGAACATATATCTTTTGGTGTATTTAATGTGGTGAGAGAGAGTGGAAAGGAGGAAATTTTGCCCAACTAAACACGGCCTTTGTTTCTTTTTCCTTTTTTCCTTTGCCCTATCCCGGATCCTGCTGGCTACTGCCACTGCCATGTGATGCGTTCTCAGTTGTGTGGCCAAAAAAATAAAAAAAAATCATGGAGAAAGTTCTCCAAGTACTCGACGGTTCGGCGTATAATCTGGCTGGGCACAGTGCTTAACTCTTTTTTTAGCATTAACAGAGCTTCATTAATTAGTCATGAACATGATTACAATCGACAGCTCGAATATCACCCACACAGCCACCGAAGATACATGCGATACTTTTTTTTCTCGAATACGCACAAGAGCTGCGTATCATTGTATTAAACAGAATAAAAGTATAATTACAACACACATAGACGCGCATGCACATGCGCCTTCCTCATGCGGATCACTCGCAACATAGCCTACCTAAGTCCCTGGCCCCTGCAGCAACCCACCGGTCCACATCCTCCTTAATTTTGCCGAGGAGTACAAGTGGCGAAACCGAGCTACGATCGAAAACCCTAGCGTTCCTCTCCTTCCAGAGTTTAGTTGCTTTGCACATTCAGGACCTATTACACAACCAGCTAGTGGTAGCATAAGACCCATTGAGGCAACGGAGCGCTCAGACCATGTTTAGTTCGTCAAAAGTTCTTAAAATTTTTTTATTGTAGTCTTGTAGATTGTGTCTCTCTTACAAAACACGTTTCATAATGTAAAATTTTTTACTATTTTCATTAAAAATTTCACCAACTAAACGGGCCCATCAACACCACGATCAGAATCGGTGCCGCGCCCGGTGCGGAGGAAGTCTCTGCAGTCTGCACAGCGCTTAACTCGGCCGGCCTATCGAACTAGTATACTAATTTAGTTGGGTCTGGAAGTAGTAATTTCAGCCCAGTTCGAGTCGGGCCCAAGGATAGTGATTCTAATTTGGCCCAAGAAACACACCCTCATCCAACCAACCCTTAAAAAATGGAGCGTCAACCAGTTTCTCACTTTTCGTTGTCAGCACCAAACGATCCACAGCTTTCTCTGCATGCTTGTTCCTCCGGGGGGAAAGAACATGTAGCATCAACCATACGATTCCACTGTATATACGTAACGGCTCAAATGATGCGCCGGGATTGAAACAGGGAATGAAGTTCCAAGCACTCTGGAGATCGCAGATATTAGCTGGTACATCTTCCAATTGCATTTCATAATTCAGGCTGTATACGATAATATGACCATCTACGTTTTCTGAAACCACGTGTTAGGATGACAAACGAATACCGATCTACAATCAATGCCCAAGGCACGGCCTCGCGGTCAATGACATCTTCTGGCCCCTAGCACAGAATCATTCGTGGTATCCCTGTACGCTAGCATCTCGAACGCCCATTTTGTCGCCAGAACATATTCACTGGCGTACATCCTACAATTACAATGAACTGAACATTGAACCATTCATTCATCACGATTCAGAATTTCCACCTGGCAGATAAAACAAAGGAACCTTCTGTCGTCACCAGGCGTCCGAGCAAATGGATACAGGAGTGGTGTTGCTGCAGTAGCTGTCTTAGTTCAGATCTATGGCATATAATCTTGAGCTCTTTTTCGGTACACAATACCACTCTTTGGTAGTACGGTGGTATTGTCGGTTTTTTTTACTGTGGGTAAAATAGTAATTTAGTGAATGAATATTATTTGGAAAAAACATACCGTCGACGAGTACAATAAAAACATACCGCGTATAATACCTAAATCATTTCATATATTACAACAAAAATATTTTCCATTTCCAATAATACCCATATGCTACCAATACCACCTATGAATACCACCCGTACCATAAAAAAAACCGATGGTACAGAATTAATCTCAATCGTCCGATCATTACAAATAGATCATTTCCTATTGCATACAAGTCTTTTTAAAATAGTGGTACATGGTGGTATTGTATACCGAAAAAGACCTCATAATCTTAGCCATCCTTGTTTAAACCTTCCGTCGTCTGAACGCATTAAACTCTGGTAGCCTTCCCTTCCCCGATCCTGGGTATCAGCTGTGCTGACTTGTAATAAATAATAGTTAACCTCAAGACTGGATCTTTGTAATTTCGTTGCTCCAAAAAGTAATGAAATTCGGGCACGGTTCTTGGTGGAGAAAAAGATAAAACAAAGGAACCACTGATCACACATCTTGGGATCATCTGAAGGACGTGTATATGCCTTGCATCGGAGTCCACGCGTTTCAACGAGCCGCATTGTTCAGTGGCGATCAACAGCGAGCACTAGATGGGCCGAACAAAGTTCATTGGGGTCCGTCAATTTTCCTATATTTTTTCAGGGAAGAAGTCCGTTTTACCTCCCTCGACACAAGGTTGAGTCCATGATTCCTCCCTAGATTTAAAAACTGGGTGAACTACCTCCCTCGAGTTTCAAAACTGTTCAAATTACATCCTTGCACAGGTTATAAGCGGTTTTCAAAAATGATTTTGTCCTTTTCAATTGAAAATAAATCATGTAAATATTTAATGAGTTTATTAAACCGCAAAAAATATTTCTAAGCTTCTAAAAATTATGAGAAAATGTCTAAAGATGGATTGAGATGCAAGAATCTAAATAAAATATCTAAAACAAGTGAAAATGTCTATAAAATTTACAAAAAATTAAATTAACTCTATAAAAATGAAAAGTATATCCAAAAATTAAACATCATAAAATTTTCCAGTTGATCTTAAATACTTTTTGCAATAAAACCATAATAATACAGTCAACCATCATAAATGTGACATATATTAATGTTGAATGCATTTATGCATTTTAGATGAATGTAGCCGGTTTAATTTTAAGTTTTTATTA
Organism: Cenchrus fungigraminus; assembly: GCA_036936925.1. Classification (NCBI taxonomy): domain Eukaryota; kingdom Viridiplantae; phylum Streptophyta; class Magnoliopsida; order Poales; family Poaceae; genus Cenchrus; species Cenchrus fungigraminus. The sequence goes on from CM072777.1 coordinate 132,843,287, forward strand.
TGAAATATTCAATATTTTAATATACCTTTTTAATTTTTTTGATATATTTTCCATTTTTCTAGAGCAAAATCTAAACTTTACAAAAAATTTATAGATATTTGCACTAGTTTTAAAATCTTTAATTTAGATTTTTGGCATCTCATTTCCTTCTCTAGGATTTTTCTCCAAATTTTTAGAATCTTAGAGATATTTTTCATGGTTTAATAACTTCGTTAAGTATTTATAGGACTAGTGGAAGTGCACGCACAACACGTGTGTGATATAAAAAAGATTGCATACAAATTAAGATATCAAAAATTACATACAAAATAATGTATCCTGAGTTGTTGATATGGTAGCATTCCATCATAATTAATTATGACACTTAAATGCCAAACAGTTGATATAAGGTTTTTTATATATGCATCACAAAGGTCCAGGGCATCCTATCCTACAGAAAGGAACTTCCAGCTTCAGTAGATCTTTCCCTCCTAACCATCTGCAGGAACCTAATCCTCACTGCAGACGTCCTTGATGCATCCGCTCCAGCCTCCAGCATCTCCTTGTTGCCATTTTTCTGAAACTCTATGCAATAAAGAGAGAAATAAGCAACCAGATTATATGATCTAAGTAGAAATTCTAATCATTTCTTTTCCAAACAGTTGTTGTTTCTGGCTTTTAACAGTGTGCAAAAAATGACTGCCAGACCAACCACATGAAACTTCACCCCACAAGGCATGTAATATGAACCCAAATACAAAACTTTTCGAAGGAACTTGGTCTGCATAAAAGCTCAATAATTTAATACCTTAATAATTTAATACCACATCACACATCACTTAAATGGCACAAAATGAACATGAACCAAAGACCATTTCCAAAAGTGTGAGTACAGTAATGTGCATCGGCATTATCTAACAAAGTTGTCTACTTGTGTTATGGATCATCAACAATAAATTGCAGCTCATACTCTATAAGTTCTATGGTTCATTTTAGGAGCAATACTCTATAAGTCACTGTGGCTAAAAAAAGATACCTTTACAAATAGAGCAATAGCAGCAGTGTCAACCTCATCATTATGCCTAACTCCTGAGTTTTATGGGTGGACTTTCCATCGTTGTAGAAGGCCAACAATCATGAATGATTAGCGAATTTAAAAACAATTGCAATTGATGAGTACCCAGATTGGGGCAGCACCCATGTCCTTCAAAAGTTTTGAAATTGATTTAAAAGTTAAGTATTAGAGAGGTAACAATAGGAAAGGGAAAGTGAACTAAAGCAGTGTAAACTGGTACCTGAAGACATTCATAATAAAATAGGCCATCATCAGTCTAGTAATGCCAGACATCCCCAAAGTCTCATTCCAGTGTGGGCGTACGTGTGCTTCGGATGCATGGCACTCCACGATAGAATGACTGAAGCTCTTGCTGGTACAAGATGAATCATTGAATTAGATTTCGATAATTGGAAAATCTTATCCATGAAAAGGATTGTTTCCATTGATTGAATGAGTTCTCATTTAACAGTTTACTCACCTTTTTATAGTACACTTAGTTTGAACGGGTTGAATCAAAGTGATCCAACACTGCAAAAAAGGGGGGGGGGAGTCAGCATGATCTCTGATCTCAGCAGCAGGTTCCGTTTCTCCTACAAATTAACATGAATAATAAATGATAATCAAATCAAATTCGGAAAGCAATTCAAGAATAAAGTGAAAAATATCGTGATAGAAATATCATAATTCTACCTGAGGCTGCTACATATGTGATTCATCTTAGAACTACAAATAAAATATTAAGGAAAGATATGCAATGTAACCTACTTGATGCTATTCCCTATTTTTTGAATTTTTGAAAATAAATGTTGATGGCATACCAGGGTTGAATTTTTAGCTGCAGCCTCCTGTCGCCCTATACTTCATTAACTAGACGTGAGAGGCAGAAAAAATCAATTAATAAATGCTAATTAATCTTAGCTGACTTAAAATTATGTCTACATGAACTAACAGAAGCTTTTTTGCCTTTACTTGTACCTGCCTTTACTGGATCATCCACTATCCTTGCTGGTATCTTTCATCTTCTCCTTTCAAATACTCAACACAAGCAAGTAGCAATGAAACCGCAACACTATATTATGACCTTTGATATAAGTGGAATCTTTCTAGGCAGTGCTCCTCCATATTTTTTTATAATTGCTTCCTCTTGCACCTCACACAAGCAAGTAGCAATGAGCTTTTTTCCATAATTGCATCCTGCACCTCACACAATTAGCAAGAGTCAGTTAGAAGGCAAATCACACAAGCACTAAGACAAAAAGGACGATGGTGATAATAAAAGACAGTACCACCAGATGACATCCCAACCATATGTATATCATAACTCCGCTCTCCACAAATTGGTAGATTAAGAATGTATACTGAAATGAATAGTACCTCCTCCAAATTCACTTGAATTGCTATGTCCAGGCGCATATTTATATACTAAAAGGAATTTCTAGTGAAAGTGACAACAACCCATAGAAGAGTGGGCAAAAATGCTGGAAACCTATGTTTGGAATCTACTCACCTAGGGTGTCGACCTGGTGAGGTACGACGAAGTCCATGACGACAGTGGGGTAGACGCTGAAGACAACGACAGTGGGCTAGACGCTGGAGGCGACAGTGGCATCCACGAGCAAAGGAGGCGGCCGACGGCGGCGTCCACGAGTGATGGCGGTGGGCGACAGGGTTCTCCAGCTTCCTCTCCACGTTCTCGTCGGTCGGCCAAGCAAGGCACCACCACCCAGCCACTCTGCTCTGAGCTACCATGCCGCCAAACATCAAGACCATCACACGGATGGGGACAGAGGCAGATAAGGGTGTGATGCGGTGGACGAACGCGAAAGAGAAGGAAAGAAACAGAGAGAGAGGAGCGGGATTGCAGAGAGAGAGGAGCGGGATTGAAGGTCACGGGTGCGCGGGCGGGTAAGCAAAGCAGCATGCAAGCAAAAGAATGGGAAGGAGGCGTGATTGATTGTGCTAATTTTTTTTCACCACTGGCCATGCATACCCCACATCAGCAATCAACGCTATGTTTCCAACTGCAACACCTTTTATTTCTCTCATAATTCGTTTCCATCAAAGGCTTTTGTTTCTTTCCTAATTCCTTTTCATCCAAAAAGCTAGCGCTATGTTTCCAATTGCAATATATTATATATTTCTTTCATAATTCCTTTCCATCGAAGCTATTATTTCTTTCCTAATTCCTTTCCGTAAGCAAAGCAGCAGGCAGGGAAACAAATGGGAAGGAGGCTTTGATTGATCGTGCTAAAAAAGAAACACATCTTTACAGCTGTTCTCCTCTATAAATTAAAAGGAAACACATAGAGGTGCGCCTGCTAAAAAAGAAAGAGAACCGAAGTTTGGGCGCCATGGTTGACGTGGACAGGAGTGGGTCCGGCGGGTACACTTTTGGTGAAAAAAGTTTTAAGATGGGAGGCGATTTACACATGAAAGACGACGAAATGACTCTCCCCCCACCCTTTGTCGACGAAAACCTTCCTTATATGGGGATTGACAGGTAGGGCACACATGACATGTGGGCCACTCTGTGAGGAAGGAGGTGTGGCCTACAGTTGGTGAGAATTGACATCAATTCTTTCGTTTCTTTATAGTAGAGATTTATTTTTAATTAAAAATGACAAACCCACCTTTGAAAACCGCTTATAACCATGGTAGGGAGGAAAATTGAATGGTTTTAAAAGTTGAGGGAGGTAGTTCACTCGGTTTTTGAGTCTAGGGAGGAAACATGAAGTGAGCCTTGTGTCAAGAAGGCTGAACAAACTTTTTCCTTTTTTCAGTGGAGCTCACCAGTAAGTAAGATGGGCTGAGCAAAGTTATTGGGGTTCGCGGAGCCCAGGCCAGTGACATACTGAAGAAGAAAAATTTTCTAGAGAAAAATCTAAACTTTACAAAAAATTTATAGATCTTTGCACTAGTTTTAAAATCTTTAATTTAGATTTTTGGCATCTCATTTCCTTCTCTAGGATTTTGCTCAAAATTTTTAGAATCTTAGAGGTATTTTTCATGATTTAATAACAATAACTTCATTAAGTATTTATAGGATTTATTTTTAATTAAAAATGACAAACCCACCTTTGAAAATCGCTTATAACCATGGTAGGGAGGAAAATTGAATGGTTTTAAAAGTTGAGGGAGGTAGTTCACTCGGTTTTTGAGTCTAGGGAGGAAACATGAAGTCAGCCTTGTGTCCAAGGAGGCTGAACAGACTTTTTCCTTTTTTCAGTGGTGCTCACCTGTAAATAAGATGGGCTGAATAAAGTTCATTGGGGTTTGCGGAGCCCAGGTCGGTCAGTGACATACTTACTGAAGAAAGAAATGAAAGGCCTTGGGCTAATCTTGTCGCAATGTATGGCTGGGCCTCGTTTCAGTATAGGCCCATAAGCACCCAAAATTATGTGTCGCATTCCTTTCTTTATACGGATCACTTACAAAATTTCCCTCGTCCGATAGTTTTTCATGTTTGTCAATAATAACTCGCCTTGAAATATTCTCCAAAGCTAAAAAAAATATGATGGAACCATTTACACGTATGCATACAGCCATACAGGCCATCTGATGGACGTGTTCACCTGATGACATGAAGCAAGGTGTGAACATTTGGAATTTTGCCAGGGCCTTCGACCCCATCCGTCCTGGCAATTTGCTCGAAGCGTGTCGGAAACCTGCTGAAGCAAGCGAGCCTCCTCTTTGTCAGTAAGCTGGAAGCGATAAAAACCTTAGCTTTCAAGGCATCGGCGCTTCACCATCAAAGGACGAAAAATCCTCGATCAGTTGATTGAACCTAGCAAAGAAAAGGAAAATCATAGTCCTCTTGAGGAGTCCAGGCTAGCTTTCAGTTAGCACTGTACAGACTGCAGAGCAACTGCTCCGCCCGCGTGTCCAAAGGATCAGCACCTGCTGCCAGAAACTGCGTGATACTTGGTACAGGTGTACGTACTCGACATGAGTTGATACTTGGTACTATATTCTTCACTAATAAGCGTCAAAACAAGGGTAATTTGGCGTCACATCATCGCCTTTAGATTCCAGCAACACCTGGGCGAATTTGGCATCAAAGAATCGAGTGCTTTCTCTGCATTGTTGTTCCCTTGTCAGAAGAAAACATGCATGCACGAAGAATCTGGAGACTTGTTTTTAATAGTTCGATTAGGGTCAGTAAATCTTGCCATTACATTTCATAATTCAGGCTGCTGTATGTATACATGAAAATGAAAAAACAAGAGCATCAACATTCCCGATAGATCCACGTGCTAACAGAACAGGGGGGCACTAGAGTGCATGCCGTCGTGGAGTCCTGCGCACATATAGACACGTACGCAGACAGACACCGATTTACACTAGTGGCAGGATTGTACTGTGTCACGGTCAATGGAATCTCTAGCCCCCTAGCAAGCACGAAACCACTCATGCTGTCCCGCCGTGTACGCTACCAACCTCCACTGCGCATTTTGTCCGCAGAACATATTCACCCATCGACGTGCTGCACCCAACAGTAGACTGAACATTGAACAATTTGTCCACCACGACCACGAGTTCAGAATTCGTACCCGAGGTAAAAAGAAAAGAAGAGAAGGAAATGACCGATCACATACATCATAGGGTCATCATGCATTCTGTCTGCCCCGAGACATGCATGTTCACACAGGAACGTATCACTCCACTACAGACGATGCCACGGTAAAAGTGAAACAGGATCAATGCGTGGACAAATCCATTCGTACGTGGTAGAGAGGTTCATTCAGGCGAAATTGTATAAAAATCTGTGAATGAATCTACAGGTACTCTCTCACTCCGAATTAAAAGGAGGTGAAGATGAATAATCAAGAGATTAGATTACAGCCTAGGAGTAAATCTTGATTTGACATTAAATCTCCCTGTGACCATGGCCGGCGTCCGGCGAGAATGTGCTGCATGACTCAGGTGCCTAGGGTCCAATCACGGTCACATGTACAGGCGGCGGCGGCTTTCTCTTGTGGATTCCATTGGCAGGAGGGCACTGCCACTGCAGCCTGCAGATAGATGCAGGTTGCACTGCAGGGCTTCACATGACGGCGGTCTCCTCCTCCTGCTGCTGCTGCTGTATGCTGCCGAGAATCTCATGCACAGCGGTGGCGATGTCCTCAACAGAGCCCATCTTGGAGTCATCCTCCACCTGCCGTCCAAACGGGAAAAGCGATGCCATCACCGGCTTCGTTCGTTACATGTACAAACAGCGGCCAATCGTTGCGCGCCACGGCGTTCTACTACTTGCCTCTTTCTCTAAACGCCTGCCTAGCTTTGTGCCTACTCTCTACTCCTCTACCGGATTATACTACACCAGGAGCTGTACGGACGGTGTAAATGATTAGAGGTTATTATTGATTGGTTGCTAATAATTTACCTTGAGGCTAAAGGTGTAGAGGACCATGGCGTCGGCGGCGGTGGTCATGTTGAGGTGCAGCGGCGGGATGCGCAGCTGGTGCAGGCCGGCGACGAGCTTCAGGAGCTGCTTCGGCCGCCGCCGCGCGAGGACCTTGAGGCTCGCGTGGCCTTCCACCATGGTCACCTCGATGTCCGCGACCGCCGCCACCGCCGGCCGCGCGCTCTCGGCGCCGGCGGACGCGTCGCTGTAGTTGCTGTTGCTGTTGGTGGTGGCATTGCTGCTGCTCGTCGTCGTGTTATTACTTGAGCTGCTGCCGCCACCGTGAGCCGGCGAGGTTGCGGTGGTGGAGTACTGCGGGAAGCTGAAGAAGCCGGCGAACGGGGAGGTGGTGCTGCCGGCGGCGGCGGCGTCCGTGGTGGAGCTGCCCCGGCTGTTCTTGATGCTCTTTTGGACCTCGAGCGACTGGAGCAGCTGCTCCAGCTCTCTCACGTAGTTGATTGCGCCGCCGACGATCGATGCCTGGTCCCCCTATTACAGAAAAGAATCAAGAGCATATATAACAAAGCTGTTATCGCATTGCCGAACATAGTACTTCATCATCGGCCGATGCATCTAGCAAAAACACCTGAGATTACTTAATTATTTTTGGCACTATAACTAGAGATATATAAAGCTGAACAAATTAAGTTCACTACTACTACTGCATCACGTACCCTGTGCGCGTAGGACGGCGGCATGAGCGAGCGGAGCACTGCGAGGTACTCGTTCATCTGGCGGCGGCGGTTGCGCTCGACGGCAATGTGGGTCATCCGCTGGGTCTCGATCTCCTCCTTGTTCTTGACGACCTTGGCGCGCCTCCGCTTCCGCCTCACCGCGGCCACGGCCGCCGCCGGCTCGGGCACCGCCGCCTGCTTGTTGCCCGGCAGCCGCAGCAGCTGCTCCGTGGAGGCGTCCGAGGACTGGTCCCTGGACGCCTCCTCCCAGTAGTCGTCCCCCACGGCCGGCGGCGCCGCCGCCCACGCGTCCAGCAGCTCGTGGTCCCAGCTGTAATCCCCCGCGCCGAGATCGCCGAGGCCACCCAGGGCGTCGCACCAGTACGGCGAGTCGCCGCGGCCGCCGCCGTAGCCGAAATGGCCCGCCGCCTGCTGGGAGAACACCACGGCCTCCAGCGCCATGGCAACCACGGACGGATCGGATGCGAAGTGGGCACGGGAGTGAGATCGAGACCGCCGGCCGGCGTGTGGTGTGAGGACTGAGGTGAGGTGGGTGGGACGGTGGCGTGTGCCGAGGCGCGCTTTATAAGGTGAGGGAGGCGGCCACGTACGCGGCGGCACCGGTGCGTGCGGTGGTGACCCGCCGCGGGCGCGGAATTTTGTGCTCGGGGGGATGGACGACGGGGCAATGATTTCCGAGCGATAAACCGAGAGGGAGGGCGGGCGGGCGATTTGGCGCGCGGTCGGGTGGTTTTGTTCGTTGCCGGAGCCACAGGTGGGGGTCGCGCAAGCAGAAGCAGCCAAGCTGCGCTGTCACCACGGCGGGGTGGGGGCTTGGAAAATGTTAAACACGATCATCTGGATGGGGTTATTTGCAAAATGTCTGTACGGACGACGCTTTTTTAAGCTGCCTGGGGGTGTGGTCAAAGCGGGCGCCCGGATCGAGAGATTCTGCGATCACGGTGGCCGGAGCGAGCGAGCGGCGGGCGTCACAAGGCGCGCAGGCGATCGTCTGTCTGCCTGTCGTCTCGTCTGTGCCCTACTGCGGCCTCTCTTCTGCTCCGTCCGATCGACGCCCAGCTCTGCGTCTGTGTGTGTGTGTGTGGAGTTCTCTGCTCGGCCACGGCCGGTTGCCGATGCAGAGCCGGATGCTGGCGAGTACAACTACTGGAGATCATGTGATCGTTTATGGCAGGGTTTAACGTCTCTTTCCGCCGGTCCTCGTTTCTGCAAAAGACTCGGCCGTGATCGCGTCGATCTTCCAACGTGATCATCATTAACTACTCGATCGTTCCAGTTGGTTAATTACGTGATTTCGGGCGGGCAGGGTGACTTGTACGTTATTGCTTCCGGCGTGAAACCGAGCTCCTTTTGCTACTACCTCCTCTCGATTCTTCGGAGAGGGGTGTCGATTTATGCAGTGTGCCATGCGTCGTGTCCTGCCTGTTTGGTTCACGAGTCATGACTGGACAGGGGGGAGCTAGAGCTACTGCTACAATACTTCGTATCTACACAGACTCCAGCGAAGACGTTTTCATCAGTTTTCACGCATAACGCACACCTCAACTTGCTCCCCGTCATGTACAGGGAACAGAAATGTTGCTCTGTCAAGACAGGGAAAAAAGAAAGCGAAAGGTGCATGCATAAAGTTTCTCTGACTGATCGAATCTCTGGCTGTCACTTTTGATATATCCCTGGCTTCTTTTCTCGCTCGATCTCTGTCAAATGCAAATTGTTGACACTCAAAATTGGCAAAAGCCGACTCAGGTCAGGCAGGCCGGTCAGACCGGGTCCCCAGAGCGGTCTGACCGGGGTGCGCTGTAGCCGGTCTGGCACAAAGGGGCCAGGCGGTCTAACCGGGTTACCCCGATTTCGGGTAGAATTAGGAGTTTAGCTTGATTCCGAGTTGTAAAGCGTTGTTTGCAGGGCAAGTCCTCCCACCCTATAAATATAAAGGGTCGTGACCGATTGAGAGCTATCATCCAATCGTCATTATCAATTTTACCTTATTTTCTCCAAATCCTAACTTTTCCAACCCCCATTGCTCTCCTCTTTCGTCTCCAAAGCGGTTGAGGGAGTTCTGAGTGGTCTGCCGATCTCAGGACAACCCTAGGCGCACTGTTCCCGACGGGGTCCCTCCCGGAGCAGCGAATCTAGGTTTTTCGGCGTTCCTCCTGTCCAAGGCGGTTAGACCGGCCCCCCAGGCGGTTAGACCGGCCCGTGCTGGGTGGTTCGGCGAGGTGATTTCCAACGACCACGCGATCTAGCGCACTCGTGTGTTCGACCATAAAAAGCGTCAACACACTTTTGGCGACTCCGCTGGGACAGATCTGGTTTTCGCAACCGATCTTTCGATTTTTGCATGGGATCACAGTGCGATCTTGACAAGAACAACGTGATCATGGTGAATATCGAGGAACTCAGCGAGGAAGACCAGAGGAAGTACACAGAGCTGCAAGAGTACATCAAGCAGCAATTTCTTTCTGGCGCCAAGAAGGATCATTCAGGCAAGGTGACATTCACTCAAGATTTCGAGTTGCCGGCGATCAAGCTGAACAAAGACAAGGTTGAGGTAATTCCCACTGTAAGTCAGACACCAACACCTCCTACTGATCTAGTTACGCAATTATCTGCTATTACTGATAGATTTGAACGTGCGTTTAATGATCAGAGTAGTTTGGTTGCTAGTGTTGTTACTCGCCTTGAAAAAATAGAGGGTAAGCGTGTTATTAATATATCTGATGATGGCATCCCTCAAGTAGATTCACAAGGGGTTCTGCATCAAGCCACGTCGGCAGCACTAGAAACTTCACCCGAAGTTCCTATATATGGTATGCCGACGGGGTTTTATCCGGGACAGTCACCATTACCCAAGCCGACCCCGTTTAGACCGCCCCCCAGGCCGGTTCAACCGCCTTGTCTGGCCAGATGGTTATGGTCCCGGATCAGCCGTTGCCTTTGTCGGTTGTGCCTAGTACATTGGTTCAGAGTCAGAATAATTCTTATGGTACTGTTCCACCAATATATAGCACAGTAGCTCACACATCGCCACCTATTCCTAACGTTGCTCCTTCTTATGGTGTGCCTAATGATGTGTTTACCGACTTGCATCGCATGCAAAATCCTAATCAACCCCCTGTGAGTAACTTAAGAACATCTGCAATGCAATCTCAGTTAGCTGCTAGGAATGAATTGGCTCAATTTAAGGAAGAGATAGCTAACATGATGAAAAACAAGCTCGGCATTGATATGGGTAATACTAAGTTGTATCAAAAACCGTATAGGACTGATTTTGATTATGTGGCTTTTCCCCCTGGTTGGCGTATGCCCGACTTTGTTAAATTTAGTGGTGATGATAACCGTACAACCTGGGAACATATTAGCCAATATACTGCTCAACTAGGTGAAGCTGGTACCTTTAATTCTTTAAATGTTCATTTATTTTTATTGTCTTTGACTGGTACCGCTTTTGCTTGATTTTCTTCATTAGCTCCCAACTCTATTGATTCTTGGGATCAATTAGAGCAAAAGTTTCATGACCACTTCTTTAGTGGGAGTTACCAATTAAAATTGACAGATTTAACATCGGTTAGGCAAAGTAAAGAGGAGTCGGTTTCCGATTACCTTAAACGCTTTAAAGAAGTTAAAAACCGTTGTTTTAATTTGTCTCTTACTGATTCTGAGCTTGCTGATCTTGCTGCTAGAGGGTTAAGACCTGCTATTAGAGATAGATTAGAAGGTGTAGAATTTCATACGCTTGCTAACGTGCTTGTTAGAGGTATGGCACAAGAATTAAAACTAAATAAGGAAAAAGAACACTCTAAGCCTCGTCGGTCTAATGTGCATATGATTGAATATGATTCTAATAGTTCAGACGACGAGAACGAAGTGTATGTTGCTGAATTTGTGTGGCCTTCAAAGTCTAAAGCTAGTTCTTGTGCATCTCTTAAGCCGGCTACTAAAGGTCGGCAAGAAGAACTAAAATTTACTTTTGATGTTTCTAAATGCGATCGTATCTTTGATGAATTACTTAAGCTTGGAAACATTAAAATTTCTCATACTATGCCTCCACTTGATGAAATTAAACGACGTGCATGTTGTAAGTTTCATAATTCTTATTCTCATGCCACTAACGATTGCAATGTGTTTCGTCGTCAGATTCAATCGGCCATTAACGAAGGTCGTTTGATGCTTCATGAGATGCAAGTGGATAAGCAACCTTTTCCCGTCAACACCATGGAGTTGCAGCAGCCCAAGGTCTTGGTTCGGCCGCATCAACCGAAGCTACTAAGGGCAAGAACGTGATGGTCGGGGAAGCTAAGCCCGATTTGAGGGGAAAAGAGTTGACAAGAGAAGTGGCATATGAGAAGACCCCTGATGGCAGAGAGACTTTCAAGATCACTGTCAAAGCTTCTGGACATGGGGGGCAAGGATCGTCCACGCCGTCTGCTCAGCAAACAACTGAGCCTGTCCTGGACAGGGCGGTTAGACCAGGGGTACAGGGCGGTCAGACCACCCCTGCACATGGCCGCCCAAAGATGCTTATTCCGAAGCGGCCGAAGATTGGAAACTGGAAGCTCAACGTGGCAAAGAATCAGGGAAGTATCCCAAAGCCAAAGGTCACGTTTGATATGCTATTTGACAAGTACTCCAAACAGAAGGCCGTTACAAGTGATCGGCCGGTAAAAAAAAGGATGAGATCACCTCCACATCAAGAGAGGCCGTCGTCGCCTCCCAGAGCAGCTATCAGATTCAGAGGTGAATCATCTCAGAGGCAACACCTTACTCCGGATTGGGCTCCTTCAAGTTCAAATCTACCTCGTCCGATCTACGATGACAATGGGGTAATGTGGGTGCCATGTCTGCAATCCTTCCATCCTGGATGGGGAGGACCAAGGAGATCAGCACTGGATCGAATTTCAAGTCATACACGAGATCGCTGGACTCCACGACAAACCGGGCAGGGTCATCAGGCTGACCCAGTTAGACCGCCCCCTACAGGCGGTCAGACCGCCCTACCCAGGAAAGCGCAACTTCCTCCAAAAAAGGTGTACAAGCCCAAGATCAGAGAGGAGGAGGTTTAGAAGATGGACATCGACCCAGAGAGGACTACAGGTCTTGATATCATTCAGATTGGGACGATGGACGTTCCTATTGAAAAAAGTGGCAAAGGGCCGGTTGTGCTAAACAATCAGGTTGTGACACCTACTAAAAAAGGATCTGTCTCTACAAATGATCATGAGGCCAGCGGAAGCAAGTCTCGTCTAGAGTACTTCTTGCCAAGGTGGTGCCCTCCCGGTCTGACTCATACTCAAAGGCAAAAGCTTCAACGACTGAGGCTACGTGAGAAAAGGGAGAAGGAACTGGAGAAGCAGAGGGACGAGGATTTCAACAGATACAGGCCCATGATGCCACAGGGGAAGGAGTGGAGAGTCAAGACGGCACCCCAGACAGAGGCGGTCAAACCGCCAGGAGGGGCGGTTCAACCGCCTGAGGTGGTTAGACCGGGTGACCAGGCGGTCAGACCGGGTTCTCCAGAAACGCTACCCGGTTTCGCCTCTTCAGTCCCCATGGCTTGTGATGATAAGGTATCGTCAGTCCCTACTCCAGAGGACGACGAGGAGCTTGTGGATTACAATTCTTCTCCAGAGCGGATGAACCTTGAAGTTAATGTGGTTCATTTGTTTGTTGATGGTTCGGTGCCTACGGAGGAGGACTTCGCTCATCTTGACTTTGGGCCTAAAGATGCTATATTTCAGAAGCCCAAAGACACTGATAATCATCTAAAGGCTTTGTACATGAAGGGTCACATCAATGGGAAGCCTATCTCTCGAATGCTGGTGGATGGAGGTGCAATTGTTAACTTGATGCCGTACTCTCTGTTCAAGAAGCTTGGAGGTTCAGATGAGGAACTGATCAAGACCAACATGACCGTCAGCGGAGTTGGAGGAGGCGAGCCGATAGGAGCTAAAGTCGTGATCTCCATGGAGCTCACTATTGGAAGCAAGACGCTCGCCACAGCTTTCTTCGTCGCTGAGACACAAGGTAACTTCAGTCTTGTCCTTGGTTGTGATTGGATTCATGCGAATAAATGTGTTCCTTCTACCTTGCACCAAATTTTAATACAATGGGTAGATGATGAGGTAAAAGTAGTGCATGGTGATAGTTCTGCTTGTGTAGCTGTAGCTGATAGTCATTCTATAGGTGTGCATGATGATGTAAAATGTCTATCTGGCTTAGATTTGTCTAATTATGAGTTTGTAAGCTGTTCCAATGATGGCTTCATCCCTGCTGTCATAAAGCCGTTTGATAATCGGCTAAATCACTTTATGTAACTCAATGAGTTCAACGAAAGAGTGGTTGCAGCAGAGGATTGACCACTATCGGGCGCATAAGACCGATACGTATGAAGCTATTGAGGATCTTGATGATTTGGGCAAGTTAGGACAAGGGTTTACGTCGGCTGATCCTCTTGAGGAGGTAGATATTGGTAATGGCACTATACCTAGACCGACATTTGTAAACAAGAATCTTGATCCTACATTTAAGCTTGAATTAATAAAGTTGTTAAAGGAGTATGTCGACTGCTTTGCTTGGAATTATAATGAGATGCCTGGTTTAAGTCGTGATTTAGTAGAACATCGTTTGCCTATTAAACCTGGTTTTAAGCCTTATAAACAGCCTCGTAGGAATTTTAATCCTGATATTTATGACCGAGTGAAAGAAGAAATCAATCAGTTGCTTGATGCTAAGTTTATTAGGCCTTGTCGATATGCTGATTGGATCTCTAATATTGTGCCTGTTGAGAAAAAAGGAACAAAGAAACTTCGTGTTTGCATTGATTTTAGAGATCTTAATAAAGCTACTCCTAAAGATGAATATCCTATGCCTATAGTCGGTTTTCTTGTTAATTCTGCATCTGGACATAGAGTGCTTAGCTTTCTTGATGGTAATGCTGGTTACAATCAAATCTTTATGGCCGAAGAGGATATCTCCAAAACAGCTTTCGTATGTCCAGGATTTGTAGGCTTGTTTGAGTGGATAGTCATGACTTTTGGTTTGAAAAATGCTGGTGCTACCTATCAAAGGGCTATGAACTTGATTTTTCATGACTTACTTGGTATTATCGTAGAAGTCTATATTGATGATATTGTTGTTAAATCGGCTGGTTTAGATTCTCATTTAGCTGATTTGAGACTTGCATTTGAAAAAATGCGTCGGTATAGTCTAAAGATGAATCCACTCAAATGTGCCTTTGGAGTGTCGGCTGGCAAGTTTTTGGGTTTCATTGTGCATGAGAAAGGAGTGGAGATTGATCCTAAAAAGATTGAGTCGATTAAAAAGGTTCAAGCTCCTACTTGTAAAAAAGAGTTGCAGAGATTCTTGGGCAAGGTTAATTACTTGAGGCGATTCATTTGTAACTTGTCCGGGAAGGTTAATGCTTTTACTCCTTTACTTCGGTTGAAAAGTGGAGCTGAGTTCACTTGGGGGGCAAAACAACAAGAGGCTTTTGATGAGATTAAGAGTTACTTGACTTCACCGCCTGTTCTTCAAGCACCTAAGAATGGTGTTCCATTCCGGCTTTACATTGCGGCGGAGCCAAGTGTGATTAGGGCTGTTTTGACTCAAGAGACCGATGGCAAGGAGTATGTTGTTGCTTATGAGAGCAGAAGGTTACTAGACGCCGAAACGAGGTACACCTTTATTGAAAAGCTTTGTCTATATTTATATTATGCTTGTACCAAGTTAAGGCATTATCTATTATCTAGTACTTGTTATGTTGCATGCCAAACCGACATAATTAAATATATGTTGCAAAAACCTATTCTAAGTGGTAGAGTCGGCAAGTGGGCTTATGCTCTTGTTGAATATGATTTGCGTTGTGAACCTATTGGATCAATGAGAGGGCAAATAGTAGCCGACTTTATTGTACAACATAGAATTGATAAACAACTTGATTTAGATGTCGGTTATGTAACTTTTACTCCATGGAAATTGCATTTTGATGGATCGGCTTGTAGAAGTGGTTGTGGTGTTGGGATCATTATCATATCACCTAGTGGGGCTATTTTTGAAGCCCTGAGCCGATTGGGTCATAAATGTACTAATAATCAAATTGAGTATGAAGCTCTCTTGTTTGGATTGCAAGTTTTACATGACATAGGAGTGAGACATGTAGAAGCTTATGGTGATTCATTACTGGTGGTACAGCAAGTATCTAAGGTATGCCAATGTCTAAATGGTTCTTTAAATGCTTATCTTGATAAATGTTTAGACATCATATCTTGTATGGATGAATTTGTAATCTATCATGTACCACGGGAGGAGAATCCGAAGGCTAACGCTCTGGCTCATCAAGCATCTGGTTATAATGTCCAGAAAAGAAATTTTCAGGAACGAAAACCGATGTTTAGCGAAGTCGAGGGTTACATTCTGGAGGACCCGGTTCAACCGCCCCCTCCGACCGGTCAGACCGGGTACCCCGGTCAGACCGCCCCCTCGGGCCGGTCAAACCACCCCTCGGGGGGCAACCCTACTTCGGCCACCGTTTCTTCCAAAACTGTTGAGGACGAAGTGGAGGATTGGAGAACGCATCTGATTAAATATTTACAGGATCCTAAAAGTATAAGTGACAGAAAAGTCCGACGGTGGGCGCTTAAGTTTATTCTGGATAATGATGAGTTATATCGTCGGACGGCAGATGATTTGCTTTTAAAGTGCTTGGGTCCTGATCAAGCAAGATTGGCTATGGCAGAGGTGCATGAAGGAGTTTGTGGTACTCATCAATCGGCTCCCAAGATGAAGTGTCTCCTTAGGAGAGCTGGCTTTTATTGGCCTACTATGATAGCCGATTGTTTTAGGTACTACAAAGGATGTGAAGAGTGTCAAAAGCACGGAGATGTTCAGTTAGTGCCTGCTGCATTGATGCATCCGATTATCAAGCCTTGGCCTTTCAGAGGTTGGGGATTGGATTTCATTGGCAAGATACATCCTCCGTCGACTAAAGGGTATTGCTTTGTGATTGTGGCAACTGATTATTTTACTAAGTGGACTGAAGCAATCCCTCTCAAGAACATGACACACAAGGAGGTAATTGGGTTTATTACGGAGCATATCATACATAGGTTTGGTATTCCACAAACTTTAACTACGGATCAAGGTACTTCATTTGTGGCTAAAGAGGTGCGTGATTTTGTTAATTCCTATGGTATTAAGTTGCTCAATTCATCTCCATATTATGCTCAAGCTAATGATCAAGCCGAGTCTAGCAATAAAACTTTAGTTAAGCTCATTAAGAAAAAGATAGAAGACAATCCTAAAAGATGGCATGAAGTTTTATCTGAAGCTTTATGGGCTCATCGCATATCTAGACATGGTGCTACTAAAGTTACTCCTTTTGAGCTTGTGTATGGTCAAGAGGCCGTTTTACCCGTTGAGGTGAATCTAGGCACATATAGACTTGCAAAGCAAAATGATCTTAATGTTGATACATATCATGCTTTGATGATGGATAACATTGATGAGGTGACCGACAAACGTTTGGAGGCTTTGGAAGCAATTGAGAAGGACAAAAGGCGAGTTGCTAGAGCATATAACAAAAGGGTAAGAGCTAAGTCTTTTCAAGTAGGAGAATTGGTTTGGAAGACTATTCTACCCTTAGGATCCAAGAGCAATAAGTTTGGTAAATGATCTCCGAGTTGGGAAGGTCCATACAAGATTGTGAGAGTTTGCTCCGGAAATTCCTATATGGTGGAATCATTGCAAGGACAGCAGCTGCCCAGGGCGCTCAATGGAAGATATTTGAAGAAGTTCTATCCAAGTGTATGGCAAGATGCTTGAAGGTTCATGGCCGGTTTCTATGAAAATCGCCCTTAGCAATAAAAAATGACCGACAACAGTTTTGTCGTCCTTACGATTATTTTTTAACACGCAAGCTTTACTAAAAAACAGGGGGTATGTGTTGACACTCAAAATTGGCAAAAGCCGACTCAGGCTAGGCAGGCCGGTCAGACCGGGTCCCCAGGGCGGTCTGACCGGGGTGCGCTGTAGCCGGTCTGGCACAAAGGGGCCAGGCGGTCTAACCGCCTCCCAGGGGCGGTCTAACCGGGTTACCCCGATTTCGGGTAGAATTAGGAGTTTAGCTTGATTCCGAGTTGTAAAGCGTTGTTTGCAGGGCAAGTCCTCCCACCCTATAAATATAAAGGGTCGTGGCCGATTGAGAGCTATCATCCAATCGTTATTATCAATTTTACCTTATTTTCTCCAAACCCTAACTTTTCCAACCCCATTGCTCTCCTCCTTCGTCTCCACGGCGGTTGAGGGAGTTCTGAGTGGCCTGCCGATCTCAGGACAACCCTAGGCGCACTGTTCCCGACGGGGTCCCTCCCGGAGCAGCGAATCTAGGTTTTTCGGCGTTCCTCCTGTCCAAGGCGGTTAGACCGCCCCCCAGGCGGTTAGACCGGCCCGTGCTGGGTGGTTCGGCGAGGTGATTTCCAACGACCGCGCGATCTAGCACACTCGTGTGTTCGACCATAAAAAGCGTCAACACAAATAATGGGTTTATATAAGAAAAAAATGGACTTTCTTTTCCCCTCTTGTTTCAGACTTTTTCAGGGAACAAGAAGCTAAGTTTATGGTTCCTGATCAACCTAATTAGGCAGAACTCTAGCAAACACTGCACAAAAAGACTTTTATAGATGATGTCTGGAGTGCACTTTTTGAAGAAAGTGTCGCATGCATGGATATATATAAAACAAGGTTAAGACTGAACATCTCGTTTTTTCTGCACATAGAATACTACAACAACGTGTACTTACTCGCCAAAAAAAAAACGTGTACGTACTTGTTTCAGAAAGATTGTAGAAAAGGCTGAACGCTAGTGCCAATGGAATCCTCCCAAGAAATTATATTGCTGATAAGTTATACTATCAAATCATTAGTTTATTCTGTGTGTAGCTAATTGTCTATAAAAAGACAACTAGGGACTGTTCCTGACATATGCTGGGGAATAAGAACAAATGTTCCCTTGCAATTTGTTAATTGTTGAGCCGCACACGTTAGATCCAGTCCAAGGGAGAATTGATGAAACCGCTACCTCTACCGAAATCGATTCCTACAGAGCCAGTGAAACCATGGGCGCCAGAACACCGGATTATCGTCCCAACAAGTGCATTATTTTCTCTGTTCTTGGGGCCCGTCCGGGATGAGAAAATAATTCAGCAGAAAATAATATAGCGTTTTTACGGTACTACCTAGTGGTATATAATGTTTATTATTATGGATAATTTAGTAATTATTTTATTATAAAAAAGGATTGTTCAAATGGAACAGTCTTTTCAAATTTATGTTAGTGTCAAAAAAAATTATAGTGATGTAATTTGTATTCTTTTACCGTGATACTCTTATATATACTACAACATATACTACTCGTGTATACTGTCTATAGGTGGAGGTTTTGGTAGTATACAATTAATCTTGAGCGCCGGACGTATTTATACTAGTCTTATTCCAACACTAGTATAATACTAATCTAATATTGTGTACCCTAAAAAAGATCAAATAATTTTACACATATTTTGTTCTTTATCAATTAATCTCTTTCCGGCCGGTTGCCATTATACTTGTGGATCCAGCGAGACGTGTTAGTTCATTTCCTATTCAATTCTTCGGTTCACATCCACATATTTTTTGATGCAGAAAGATGTGTGGCAAGGCAAATACTAAAAAAAAAAGTGAAAATGAAAAACTATGACAGTTCAGAGTGTTGTCCGGAGGTGCTGATGGTCATGTTTGGATGCTCTTCCATGGAGAATCTCTACACAGATGGAGACTGAAATGCTTGTATTACTAAAACTGTACGGACATCAATCACTTCTTAATTCTAGATTTCTTTTACTTTTCACTTTGATACCATTGCTTTGCTCTGGACAGACTGTCAGTTTGGCAATACATGTCAGCAGAGCATTGCTGTCGCTTTTCATGCTCCGAACGAGGTCAAACTGGGGGGTATGGCTCATCCCTGTTGTAAAATTGCATTGGACTCTTAGAGGTTCGTATCATTGTAGTTATTTTTCAGAGTCAGATTCATCTGAAACTCAGATAACTGAAAAAAAATATCCAAAGAACAAAATCACAAACAATGAATATTTAGTAACTTCATAACTACTATGATGTAATGAAAGTGTGCCCTCTTACAGATTCAATTCATTGCCACATATAACAACAACAATGTAGAACTATGTTAATAATAGTACCAAATTGATTTAGTCTATAACTAACTAACATATGACATGTTGAGTAAAATATGCTATGCTAGATTAAAAAAAAAAGGTCCTACTACTTCAATTGGCACATTATGCTAGTCATGTGGTTCTGATCGATGTGCTCTTGTTAGGAAAGATACAGGTACACACAACTACAATTCATGCCCTCGGTCGACGTCGTCAAACTAATTTTCTTGTTTTGAAGCACTAGATTATAGAACAAAAATTAGACTTTGATTTTACAATTCTATTCTGAATATAGTGGCTCATATTTGTAAGAATGTTTCTATTTTGTGAAACTGGAACGCTAGCTAGAGATCATAAGCATAAATCATGATGTAGATATATATCAGAGTGAGAGTTAACTTAAACTCAAAAGTTAGAGCCAGGGAAAGCCACTAATGTCACATTTCCAGTAAATTTGATAATTATGCAGCAAGCAGCCAAGCAGTGAGAATGATGTAGCATGTATGGAACTGAAGTATCCGTCCGTGAATGTAATATCAATAATCCATGATCTTGTTGCACACCTGGTTTTGTCAGAAAGGAGATACTGGTCAGGAAGTAAGCAATCATATGCATGGTATATATGCAAGTGTGTGTTTTCTTAGAAATGCATAACAACAATAATCTAGGAGGAGGTTGGTTTTTTTCGATAAGGAGGAGGTTGATACAAACGTACTACGCATTTGGTTTATATTAGGCTAGTGCTAACTAACATGCCATGTTGATTAAATGACGATGCTACAAGGTTAAAAAAGATCCTACCTCTCCAATTGGCACATTATTACGTTAATTGTGTGGTTATGATATGCTCTTTATTACGGATCAGTGAAAGTACAACTAATAAAATTCATGCATCCAATGGTAACTTTAAGAGCAAATCATCTGTCCTCTATATAATATGAACTCAACCATTAGGGTTGTACTCACTCCGTCCCAAAAAGAATAATGTTCTAGGATTTTTTTAGACAGATTAAGAGGTGAATATATAAAAGATGTATGCACCCTTAGTTAGCTCAATCTGTAAATAGAAAATGGAGAAAATATGTTTCTATTTAATTATGCATGCATGAGATCAGTGCACCAAATTATGCATGCTTTAGATTTAAATCCTAGAATATCATGCTTTTTGGGGCAAATTTTGAATGTCAGAACATCATTCTTTTTGGGATGGAGGGAGTACGCCTTTAGGTCTCCGACAACTTTGATTTCTACATGCATGTACTGCCAAACTAACGCAACGAGAACCGATCTCGTTGCACGCCTAATTTTGAAGATACGAATCAAGAAGTCATGGTATGCAAGCAAGTGTTCTCCCTTAGAAATGCATTGTTCCCATAAACACAATAATCTAGGAGATTCATAGTACTAATTCAGTATTGTCCAATGCTAAACTAACATGCCACGAATGATGCTACGAGATAAAAGAAGTAGCCTATATATATAGCCGCCTCTATACTGCTCCACTTGGCACGTTACGTTAAAATGTGTTTCTGGTGTGTGCGTTCCTGTTGCGTATGTATAAGCGAAGGTACGGCCGCGTGGATACATGTTAACCAATCCTGCAAATCACCTCTATCTGGGATTTCTTCAGGAAAACCGGCATGCATGCATGTTACCATTTTTGCTTCGTCTTGATCCCTATCTCGGCCACCATGGAAGAATGGCCAGAGAAGCAGCGAGAAGACACAAGGCATACACATGTACAGTGACGGATCCAGAAAAAAATTTAGGAGGAGCTGAACTATAGACTCAATACAATTAACATGGACTTAATAATCTTTTCTGATCAAAAATCACAAAATCATCTTCTTCTACCTCAGAATGCAGTCCTTCTACTATATCTATGGCAAAAAAAAACTAAAGAAACTAAGGAGATTTAATGGAGTTTGAAGGCAGTAGGGGGGCTGGAGCCCCCTCCGCCCCCCTCGCTGCCTCCGTGGCTGCACATGTACATCTTGCTGTTTGGCACGTACAGAGAAGGTCAATTCCATCGTGCAGCTGCTACAACATAGGTAGGCATCTGTTATCTCTTCCAAACGCAATTCTCGGCGATCTTGTTTCCATCCTGCGTTTGATGGCCCTCATCTTGTCCCAAACCACACCGAAACAAAATTCACAGCAGTCTTGGCACATCCATTATTTTTCCCCATCTCAAGACGAAAACCATACGACGTGTGCAAACAAGGTCATTAGTCAGTGCAAATCCTGAGAGATCTCGTGTAGTCGTGTGGGGATTACTTTGGGTGCGTAGGTAGGTAAGGGGATTTGATTTGCTGAAAGAAAATGTTGCAAGTGTGAAATGCAAAGTTTGGAAGCATTGCTAACCTCTCGGCCGTCTCTGCCCGGGTCCTACGCGCGCTCTAAACAAAAAAACGGGCACTTGAGTACGTAGTGATGTGTGCTATCTGGACAGTTCCTTTTGCTACTAGTAGTATATTGCAACCATTTCCTTTCACCGGCCTCCAACTAATTAACCCAAGTTTATTGCAACTTGCATGAACATTTTGCTTGCATTTCAAAGATTCTTCTTCTAATTGCATTCATGCAGTCCAGAGGACGAGCCCTACAAGTATGGGTGGTGAGCGCAGTTGCCAGATCATGACTAATTGCTTTTTAAAGTACGCCAACTACAAGCAAAAAGAATGTCCTCTGAAATCGTTTGTATTTTTCCTTCCTTTTGGCGGTGTGTACGTTATGGTTTGTACGTATTATTGTAGAAGCTAGCTCACCACAAATCTTGGACCAACACTGTGCTTTTTAATTTAGCTCGATCTGGTTAACTACTACATATGCTCTTTTTTTGCCCATTTACAGATGGAGCTAGTACCATGCAAAGCTTAGTTTAAACCAAGATGGAGATTGATCATGTCAATTACAGTATATTAGAAGCAATCGAAATCCTCTACTCGATCAGATCATCAGCTCTCAGCTGGGCTGTACTGTGGCATGTGGGTATGCTACTAGGAGAACATATCTTTGAGTCCACGGGTTGGGATACTCCGGTACTCCCAACCCGCCGATGCACCTTTAAACATGCATCTTGTTATGTTCTAACATCATGCAAAAAAATGAAGGTGAACACAAACCTGTGCAAGAGGATCAAAAACAAAAAAAAGAAAAACAATAGTGACGGGTGCGGATCCAGAGATGAACATGCGGAACCTGCACTGTTGAAGTGCCGAATTCACCTATTTGTATTTACTTTCACAGATTTTTTTTTTGCATCTCAAATTTTGCATGAGCTTAGATCTTTGCATCGTCAATCCATCTATATTTGTTGTTGAATTTTATTACATGCATATTTTTTGCTTATTAGGTAGTTAGTTTTTTTTCGGGAGTACATTCATGCATACAGGATATGCTCTCACTACTTGTGTCAGTTGTCTTACAAAGACAGGCGATCAGTGATAGTGTCCAAGCTAATAGTACACTTGCTTGAATTGGGTATTTCGTCTATAGGTAGGTGTAGGGATCTGCGAGAGCAAAATTAAAGACGCCATCGCATGCATGCCAGCTAACCAATCCAAACCTCTCCGAGGCCTTCAGAGTCATGCAAAAAACAAGCTCGAGTGTTCACTTGCTCGCGCTAATAACAAACTACGGCCAGGTTGCCAAGGCCGGCGTAGGCTGGTTTGTTAACGAGAACCGATGTCGGCAGTTGGGCACGGGAATCCCCCTCTCTTGCCCGCACACATGCAAAATCACACAAAGGGAAATTTGTCTTGGCAAGAGGGGCTCCGTTGTCAATTGCTCGTCCTGTCTAGCTAGGCGCCTAATGCGTCGAGACTGCACTGTCGTGCATGTGTTGGTAGCCGCATATGTGTTCCCTGCAGCCTCGCTCCTAGTAGTACATTCTCTAGGGTTTGTGTGGGTGATGTTACATCACAACCACATGATGATTCCGTTTAGACTGCGTTGGTGGGTGCATGCACGCATTTTTCGTTAAGCACAAAACAGTGACATCAGTGCAGCAGGTACTAGCTAGTAGCTAGCCTAACGTGACAAAAACACCAACACACAGAATTATTCAGAATCGTTGTTCTGCGCCGTGCACCGAGCTGAGGGCTTCCGAGCCACACAAACACGTACAATGGCCATAGACCGAGCTCGTGCACGCGCTGGCCTACTGGCGACAATCACCATCGGCTGCCGCGCCCACTTTTTCCCGGCCAACTGCGCCGAGAAGTCGCGTCGTGTCTCTGCTCCTGTTCCCAGCTGCGGCAGCGGCGGCCGGAACGGAACTGCACCCCGGCCGCCACTGTATTATTCCCACGGGCGACGGCCGGGTCCCCCGCGTCCGTGCGAGCGGCAGAGAGCCAGAGACCCCCCACCTGATTTGGCGAGCTCACGAGCCCGGCGAGCTAGTTCGGACGGCACGTGCAGCGCAGTACGACGCGGGATGCCATCGCCGCAGGGGAGGCCCCGCCGTCAGCCTGGTTCCGTCACCACCGCCCGCAGCGGCGCAGGCGATCGAGCGGTGCGCGGCGCGGCTGCCCTGGTGATGAGCGGCCGCGCCGAAGCGAGCGCGGCGTGGGGGCGGGCGGACCCAGGAGATGAGCCCCCGCCGGGGACAGGAAGTGAAAGGGGGAGGCGACGGCGGCCAGCGCAATCCTGCCGCCGCCTAGCGCAGTAGCAGCACGCAGCACGTACGCGCGCTACGATTCCCCATGCCTGCCTGCCTTCCTGGCCATCAGTCCGGTCACACGGCAGGGTTGTGCGCGCGCACTCCACATCGTCGGTGTCGTCGTCGTCAAATTATTCGCGGCCTCCGAATGATGAGGCCGCGGATCGACGACGGCGATCGATCGGCGGGCCGGCCGGGGAGCAATCATGCCGCGCCTCGGCAATCGGCATCGTCGCCCGGGGTTAGCGCGCTAGAACCTACCACCTGGGCACGTTCGATCGATGCGCAGGTCCAGCTCCAGGCGTCCGGCCCGCCGCACGCCGGCCGGCGCAGGCCGTGTCGTTCTCGCTCGCCATGGATGGTCCGGAGGACCGACCGGATCAACGCAAGTCGACGCGCCGAGCCGCGAGCAGCACGATGCATGGGCATGGCCCCCGGCGGCCAGCTCGATCGATCGGCTCCAACCAAAACACCCTTGCTGCTGCTGCGTGCACCCCACGGGCGCGGAGGTATCATCATCTGCGGCCAACAACGTTCCGCAAACATGCATGCATGCTGTGCTGCTCGTGACGCAAATATTCCGTCGACTGCTCTGCCACGGACCGAGATATGCTTTCCGTCAATGGTGAGTTCGTGCGTTGTTGCTTATTTATGCCCAGCAGGGAATGCGATGCTCTGTCCACTGAATTATTCGCGTTACGTTGCATAGGGCAGAGTTCATCAGACGCTCATCACCTTCGTCTGTACGTGCAGTTGACGAGCTGCTCGATGTTGCTGCGACGATCGTATCCATTTTCTCTGTAAACCCGCAATTAGATTTGCGATCATCATCATCATCATCATAACGAAGGAACGAACACTGCAACAAGCCAACAAGAATAGTAGGAGGAACTGTACACAGAAATCCTTACAAAAAACACAGAACCTTGTCCGAAAAGACGAAGGCCCAGGAAATGTCAGCCGGCCCATAAGCATTGGGCTGATGGGCTTATTTTTCCATAGGAGCGTCGTCCTCTCCTCTCCGTCCGTGCGTGTGAGCCGCGCACGCACACGCTGGCTAACGACGAACGGAATTTTTTTTATATATATTTTAATCATTTTGCAAAATTATACGATCATCTCAAAATTTTGCAAATTTGACCACCGACCGCCATGACCCACGGCGGCCGCCGTGACCCACGGCGTTTCCACCGCCAACCGCCGTGGGCTACGGCGGTTAGGCCTACCGCCATGGGCCCGGCCGGCGGAAAGCCCGGCCGCAGTGGCGCACGGCGCTTGACGTTCGTTCGTCGTGGGCCACAGCGTCAGGCCCAACCGCCGTGGACCACGGCGGCAGGGCGTCAGCCCCTATAAGAGCTGAAAATTTGCCCGAAATTATCATAATAATTCGAAAAAAAAGAAAGAGAGGGTTGGGAGGGAAGGAGAAGAGAGTGAGGGGGCGGAGCAGCGAAACTCTGCTAGTCCTTCGCTTCATTGTAAGTATTTCGTTGATTTCAACCCTTTTAGCACCTATACATACATGTAATGAAATCGTAATTAGGATTGATTATTTAGATTTTTTTAGATCTGTAGTATTAAATAGTTCATTTCCCTAGGGTTTAGTGTTTAGAAGGAGAAGAGAGTGAGGTGGAGGCAGCGGAGCAGTGAAGTTCTGCTACTTCTTCGCTTCATTGCAGGTATTTTGCTGATTTCAACTGTTTTAGTCATGTTTTCTTAGATAGAATTACTACTAATTATTTAGAGTTTTCTGTAGTTATGGATTAGATTATAGATCTGTAGTTATGGATTAGATTATACTTTACATGTTTGCCACTGATTAGACTAAATTACGTAACATATTTATTATTAGTTTAGATATTAGTCTTTTTGTTTGTTAGTCCATGGATGTAGTATTTGATAGTAGTTATTGATTTTTATTATGAATCAGACATGTCGGAGACAGTCATAGTCAAATTGTATTATGGAACTGGAGGAATTATATATGGTCCACAAGGAGTTGACTTGTCAAATTTTAGTTCAATTGAGCAAAATAGTAAAAGAGCAGCAGAAAGAAGTTGGGAGGGTATAACCAAGTGGCTGGTCAAGTCATTTGCAGTAGATTTAGAGCACCAATGCATGTCGGTGATGGTACTAATCAACAGAAGTGAACATTTGTATTGGGAGCTCACTTGAAGGAACTCGACAATAGAGGAGTTATATCAGAAATGCATGCCGAGTTGGTTTGCCCGTCATTTTGTTTGTCCAAGTTTACCTGAAGGGTGGGTCTACCAGTCAAGTACATGAGGAAGCTGAGGAAGAAGGGGAACAACTAGGTGATGATGAAGGGGAACAACAAGAGGACGAAGAAGGTGATGAAGAATGGGAACAACAAGTGGAGGAAGAAGGGGATTCTGAAAGTCATGAGTCATCTAGAGGTTTTGTTGTCACTGGTTTTGTTGATGAGGGAGAAAGAAACCCTGAGGTGATGAGACAGTATGAGAGAGAGTTAGAAACTGATGAACGTACATTGGAAGAGGACTCTTCAAATGATGATTATGATGCTGATGATGATGATCTGTCTGAGGATCATGTGCCCTGGGATTGGCAGGACTACGATTTCTCACAGTGTGTTGTTAATCGTGGTGAGGATGTGCCCTGGGAGTACACGGAGAATGAGGTTACAGTAGGCGCCATGTACCCCACTACTGCACATGTGAAGGATGCAGTCAAGCAGTAGTCCACCTTGACTCTGCATAGGGAGTTCAAGGTGGTGAAAAGCTCTCCGAGAATATATGATGTGCGTTGCAAGAAGGAGGATTGTTCTTTTCGAGTGTATACATATAAGGGGAAGTGAGATTATTACTTAGAGGTTAAAGAAGTGGTGTCTCACAGTTGTACTCTTGATCGGATTGATGCAAAGCACCGAAACATTTCAGCCGATTTTGTTGCAAGCCACATGTACCCTACCATTGTGAAATGTACTTCATATAAGCCGAAGGCCATTATCGGTGCAATTCAGGAAAAATTCGAGTACACCATCAGTTATAGCAAGGCATACCAAGCAAAGAAGAAGATATTAGAGCATAGGTGGGGTACTTATGAAGCATCCTACCACAGTTTGCCTAACTTGCTGCACACAATAGTTCAGATGAATCCTGGCAACTACTATGATATCAAGGCCTATCCTTGTCAGGAGAAACCAGGCAAGTTTGTGCTTCAACGGTCATTCTTGGCTTTGGGTGCCTGCATTGAGACTTTCAAACTGTGTCGACCGGTCATTTGCATAGATGGCACTTTTCTCACTGGTAAATACAAAGAAACAATCCTGACAGCTGTGGCAGCTGATAGTAACAATCAATTGCTTCCTTTGGCCATTGCATTTGTGAGGGGGAGAATGGTGACAGTTGGTACTGGTTTCTTAAGAGGTTGAAGAACATGGTGGTGCAGGATGTGCAGAATGTTTGTGTCATACACGATAGACACAAAGGTATTTTGCAAGGAATGAATGACATGAAAGATGGTAGCCAAGAGCGATACAGAGTTCCATTTTGGCCCGATGTTAAGAGCAGGTGGTGCACTAGACACATGAAATCAAACTTACGTAGCCAGTTCAAGAACAAGGTCCTGTCTAAATTGTTCGAGCGGTTGTATGAGCAGACTCAGCAGAAGAAGTTTGATGCCATCTGGAAGAAATTAGATGACTTGACAAAGAATGCGTCAGAGGAGACAGCAAAGAGGCCAGTGAATCCTGAACCTGGAGAGGAGCCAATTTCTCTCGAGGATGTGGAATTAGGTGGCCCTCAAGTTAGGTGTAGAAGAGGGTGTGTGTTGGACTTTCTAAATATTTAAAAAAAAATACCGCCGTGGGCCACGGCGGTTGGGTTGCAACCGCCGTGGCCTACGGCGGTTGCATGTCCGCAGCCTGCCGCCGAGGTGCACCGGCAAACGCCGTCCCCGACCGCCGCGTGCTACGGCGTTTGGCCTAAACCCCGTACGCTATGGCAGTTAGGCCCAACCGCCGTAGCCCACGACGGTTGGCGGTGGAAACGCCGTGGGCCATGGCGGCCGCCGTGAGCCATGGCGGTAGGTGGTCAAATTTGTAAATTTTTGAGATGATCGTATAATTTTGTAAAATAATTAATATATATATATATATATATATATATATATATATATATATATATATATATATATATATATATATATATATATATATATATATATATATATAATTTCTGACGAACAACCGACTGACGAAGCATTTTTTTATCTCTACTCCTAAAAAGAATGAAGTGGAGACAAAAACATGTTCCTAATTTTTCCGCTCCACCCACACGTCCGTTCGTGCGTCCACCCCTCCCCACCCCGGCACCGCGCGCCCGCCCCCTTTTTTTCTCCGCACCGCGCGCGCCGTTCCCCATCGTCCCTACGTCCTCTGCTCCAATCTCGCGCCCCATCACGCCACCCGATCCCACCGCGCCTCTGCGGGCCCCTCGCCCTCCCCAATCCCCGCGCCCGCGGCCCGTCGTCCTCTACGCGTCGCCGCTCCCGCATCCCGCCTCCGCCTCTTCCTCTTCTCCGCGCTCACCCCGCGCCTCCGCCCGCGTCCACCCACCCCCACCCCGCCGGCGACGATGAGCGGCGGCGGCCCGCCAAGGAGCGCAACTTCAAGATCGAGGCGTTCAAGCACCGCGTGGAGCTCGACCCCAAGTACGCGGAGCGGACATGGAAGGTCCTCGAGCACGCCATCCACGAGATCTACAACCACAACGCCAGTGGCCTCTCCTTGGAGGAGCTTTACAGGTCGGTCCAACGACGCACTCCCCTCCCCGCCCAACCCAGACGCCATTTTCGCCGTCGCCGTCTTTCGGCCTTCCGCCGCCGCAACCATCGGAAAATTGTGCGTTTGTTTAGATGGTTAGTAGCTGAATAGCTGTCCCTGTGATCCTTTCTACCCGTTTATACGGATTTTATAGCCAGCAATTGTGATTATCTGAGACTGGGTTGTACCTAGGAACTCATGTTGCACTTCTCCTAAATATCATCATGTGAGCAGTATGATTTGTATTGAGTTTGTTATAGTCCCTGCTCAGTGCCTGACTGCCTGTTGTCTTGCGGAAAATTGATTAAAAAAACTATTACTTGTTGCTGTACAAAGATATCTTGTGTGGCATGTAGGCACTACACCAGGATATAGTGTGATCTTGCCTGATTTTAACTTGCAAGCTTTTTTCCCTCTGCAGGAGTGCCTACAACATGGTGCTTCACAAGTATGGTGAGAAGCTCTACGATGGCCTTCGGAGCACAATGACTGATGGACATACTCGCCGCCGCCTTCGAGGCCGAGGACGTGGTTGACAGCTTCCTCCACCGCGCCGACCGGACAGGGAGGGCTGCTCGAAGCCGTGCCCCCATCGTCGGCTGGTGGTTCGGGTGCGCCGGCCAGGTCGCACTCCGCCACCACCTCTACAGCCGCATCTGCTAGATCAAGAAGTGGTGCTGCCTATAACATCGAGCAGACGCCGCGCCGTCCTGGACCGCCTCCTGCTCCTCCGCCACCACCCTCACCATCTGGTACGCCCTCTCCACGCCCTCAGTGGTGTCCTCTCCACGCCCGACGACCGGCAAAGCTAGGGCACATGTAATCTTCCAATCCCTTTTCTTCTCCGGTCCTCCCTCCGTACAAACCACAGGTCGAATCCATGTGAGATGGCCCATCCTTTCTGTACAAACTGCTGAACTGTGTCATGGATCTTTGAATTTAACCAGATTCAAGTTCATATATCTTGTAGTTCACCATTCAGGATCTATTTTATAGAGTTAAGAGGAGCCCATAGTTGGATTTTCGTGCGAATCAATGTTGTGGGGATCAAGTGTTCATATATCATGTTTCTCTGATTGTGTGAGGGGAATCATCAGACAATTGCTTTTGCTGATCTTGGCTCTGTAGATTGGTCTGTGTATGGAGACAATTATATGTATACCAATTTATTTTGTCTGCAGGGTTTGGCCCCTGGATATATCTACTATTAGGAAGTTGAAGCTGATCCCAGGGAAACTTCAAGTAGTGAAGGTTTATCTCTCTGAAGTAATTTACCTTAGCCACTTTAAATTTATCCCTCCCTTCTAATCCTAATCCTCCTCGGCTTCCACTAGGAGAAATCTTAGATTGATTTTTATGGGAGAAAGAGAAGTGGCCAAGCTGTGACTGATTTTTTCTCTGCATCCTCCATGCTGCAGGTTGACAAGGAAAAATTGCGTGGCGTGGAGGTGGACTGCCATCTTCACCTGGAACCTGCGAGGTATCACGCCAGCCACTACTTTTGCTTTACCAATCTAAGTTTCATTGTGTTCTTGCTCGCTAACTGGATTTCGCCTATTCATTTCAGGCAGATGCAATGGCAAATCGTCAGATTTTTGTTGAGCGGATGGAAGGAGCTCAAGTTGTGCAATTTTCTCCCAACCATCTAGGTGCCTATATGTATTTTTCTTACTTGCCTGCCCTTTCGTTCAGGTATGTCAACAATTTCTATGCATGAGGGTTTCAAGTAAGCAAATTAACAATGATTGTGGCATAGCTTCTATAGTTGCAAGATTGTTCCATGATATATGTCAATTTAGTTGTTGACTTTACAAGATTCCTTTTGAATCTTAATTTGCAAATAAATCATGGACCGATGCATATTAGTATATTACAGTATGGCAAGATAACTACCATAAATATTAGTCCATTATCATTGGTGTCTACTGCCTAACATTGCCACATTTGCATCTTAACATAATTTGGGGGTTTTAGCATTTTGTCTTATAGTGTCCGCGATCTGTCAATTGTGAGTTGAGCTACTAAGATCATATTATTCGCGAAAAGACAATATTCATATACTAAATCATGTGTTATAAGTTTGAGGATTGATCTATGTGATCTCCTGTGAGGTAGTTTGCCTGCGTAAATTAGAAATCCAATTTTGATTTGAGATACATAGGTGAATTTGGCACTGACAGTTCTTTAGATTATCGGAAAAATAAAGCCCCAAGCTATTCAAAGTTTGCCTTCTGTGATGTGAGGCAATGATGCCTTTGGCCCTGCCAGTCTGTCCTGTTAGTCAAAATAAGTAAGCAGGCGACCACCGGATCCACCGCCGCACTAGATTACCTCCTTACTGTTGTTTATTTTCAGCTTAAATAATATTGGCTTACACTTTGTTTCTGGTAAGCTTGGTGTGTGATGCAAAAATTAATATTGTGGTAGATAAGATCCAATTCCAGACAATGTGTGAGAACATGACCGATTGTGGTAGTTGTGCATTCTTCCTAGATGAGGAGGATGCCATCATCTGGCAGTATAATTCTAGGTTGTGCTATTCACCTTCCTTATATAAGAGCATCGATTTATCGGGAAGTGATGCTCATTTATATACATGTTTGAAAATTAAATTACACATCCCCAAGTACATTTAGATCTTTGTTATTGTATAAAAAGAAACTACTGACTCATGATAATGTGGCAAATAGAAAGGAAGTAGAGGTTATTGACTGCTTATTCTGTTGCGAATAAGAATCCATTCAACATTGATTCTTCTCCTATGTAATAGATAAACAGATTTGGTCTGTGCTAGCTGAATTTTTCCAAGTGCATGAGACATGTAACTTTGAGTCATCAGCTAAATGATGGTTTTTTTTAGAAGAAATATGCAGTTCTGAATATGTTCAGTTCAGTTGCTAATGTGGCAATGCTGGATTTATGTCCCACGAGTTGGATAGAATTCAGGTGAGCCTCAAATAGGCTTTATTTAGTTAGGGTTATTACTCCTAAACTAATAATATTGGGATTTTGGAAAATTTATAAAGGATTCACCTTGCATGGTGGCATGTTTCAATGTGGTCCAGCCACTAGCTTTACATTGCTTGCACTTAACTAGGAAAGACTCGGTTTTGCTATGCTCTTTATCATGATCTGTTGGCAAACTTTCCCATGTATATATGTATGAATTTTCTTGGTCTGTTCTTCTGATTTATTGACTGTTCACTTGATACCTTGCTGATTTTTATTGGAATTCTTTTACTCTGTAAGATATTGATGAAGCAAAGGAGGCTGCATTCAAGATCCTTTGTAAGGAACAGATTTGAGGTCCCCCCTCTGAGTGTTCTTTTGTTTGGGTTCCCCCTCTGGACATATATGAATTTTTATTTTGGTTGTACTGATTGCTTCACAAGCTATCAAAATTATTTATCATGTCACATTTACCTATCAACTACAGATTATTTAGCAAGAAATGATATATCTGTTAGGAACTGAAAAGTTTCTATGAAAACTGAAAAGTAGTAAGGTTACACAGTTGAGTTAAACTTGCTAGGAACTAGGTCTAGGTCACCATTGTAGTATGCATCATAGATTCGGTTAGTACGAGTACATTTTTCCATAATTAATATTATAATATGGAATCATGTCTGCTCATTTGCTTGTAATCAAGTTGATATAACAAAGGAACAACTAATTTTGTTGAATTCTACTACTTAAAATTTCCTTCTCTTATCTGTGCAATCTGGGCTTCTACATCGAATCTGATTTCTGTGGCATCAAATCATGGCAACTTCGTATGCCATCAACACTCAAGTATGTTTGTTGATTGACTTACTGTATCTCCAAAGAATACTATAGTTCCTTTGACCAAACAAGTATTAGTTCCTGCAATGATCTGTGCCATCACACCAACTTGCTCAATATGTGTTCATTGTAATGTTTTAGAATAAATATATTCTGTAGTATATTAAAACCATTCTGATTTCGCCTGAGCATAATGAGCAGTCAGTATTACAGTGTATGGAGTTTTGAAGCTGTACCTCATGTTCATTTTTTTTATTTTTTTTCAAGGCATTTGATTTAACTTGAAGAAGCAAAATGTACTGCATCGCAGGTAAGTTAGCTACAACCTGCTCTCAAATACCACACACAAGCTGTTCAAGTTAATGCCTCACACATAGGGATGGCAATGGGCAGGGTAGGGTAAGGGTAAAGCATTTACCCGCCCGTTGGCATACCCGTCTATCTCTATTATACCCTTACCCACCAAATGTAACGGGTAAGAAACCTTACCCGCAGGGTAACAAGGTACCCGCTGGGTATTGAACATAAAGTCTCGATGAGTTCATATCCAACAGTACAATAATAATTTGATTGCTAAAATAAGTCTCAAACTTCACAATCACACACATACTGACATAAATAAATCTCAAATTTCAACTCTCAAAATGTCACATATGCTGACATGTAGCGGAGCGCGGGGATCTGGCCAGAGGAGGTGGCTATCGAGCGGCGGGATGCGGGGATCCGGCCGGAGGACACGGCGTGCCGACGTGGGGTTGGTGGGAGCAGCGAGGCACAGGGATCCGGCTGGAGGAGGTGGAGTGGGAGTGGCAATCTGGGCAAAGGAGGCGGCGTCGGGGGTGGAGTGGAGGCACAACGGCAGAGAAGGCGTCACCGCGTGGCCCGCGTTGGTAGATAGGGTGGTGTGCTTGGGTTTATATATATTGGCTTGGGTCAAATGTTTGTATGGACTTCTTTAATAAGGGTACCCGTTGGGTACCCACGGGTAGAAATTCATACCCGTACCTCTACCCGTGGGCAGAATTTCATACCCGTACCCTTACACGTAGGTAGAATTCTATGCTCTTACCCTTACCCAACAGGGTAGGGTACCCGCGGGTACCCTTACCCATGGGTAAAACTGCCATCCTTACTCACACAAATGGGGATGAGTGGCCTTGTGACTCAGATGCTTAAGATGATAGGATTCATGCCTCATTGTGTACCCAATTCATAATTTGGATCATTTGAGGAAGTTTGTTTTTCTTTTTCTTTTGGTCCATGTCTCATGTATCCGCTTGTACACATGTATTTTCTTTTTCTATTTTCAGATATAAGAACTACTAATATGGGTAAAATGATTAGATTTAGGATTATGTGATTGTAATCCACTCTTTGCATCTTACCAACACTTAATGAACATCGTCGATAGTGATCATGATGGAAAATTATCTTTACTTTGTAGATTCTGGAATCTCAATTTTACATTGCTGAGTGCTCAAATAAACCGACTAAGGACATAGTGTTCATTTATTTATGGGTAGTAGTCTCTTCGGTCTTGTTATTTGCCTCACTCTAGAAATAGAAAAGGCTATGTATGATCGATCAAGCGTTGCATATAAATGTGGTGTCATGATGCACATTGTATTAAGGTAACTTCATGTAGAGATGTTAATCTCCCTCCATTTCATTAGTTTTCCCATTTCCATTTTTTTCCCTCTCCCTCCCCTACCACTATTCATTGTTTCAATGAGATAAAATTGTATATGCAGTTTTCTTTTAATATTTCTGTCTCAATTGAAGAATAATTGGACCATTATATATCTAAATCATATCTGAATAGCTGCTGCTTTTAACCTAAGTTCCTTTTCATTGCTCTTCACTTTCATAGTTACATAAAAGAATAAGGTGCACAATTACTTAATAACTGGCATTTGGTTTTCCTAAAACGAGACTATATGAGACTAAAATAATACTGGAGTTTGTCACTCTTTAGTTATTCTTTCATGGGAGAGCAAATTTTAGATTAGTTAAGTTCAACAACATCTGCCACATTGCTCGACCACTTTCAGACTGTCCAGTTTTGGATTAGTTGAGTTCAACATTTGCCACATTGCTCGATCACTTTCAGACTGTTGGACAACACTACAAAAATTTAAATTAGTGAAGGTGCTTAATAGTATTTGAGATACTTGTTTTTATTTTCCAACTATACTACTTTTATGAACGCACACCTTGCTCTCTAAAATAACATGGTTCAACTAATTGCAGATCTGTTCAGAGACATTTATTTGCAAATGGTGTGTCAGAGAAGAGGAGGTAGTTAGAAGTTACTTGGACAAGTGATGTTCGCATTTTGCTTGCTCTTTCAGGTTAAGAGCTCTGAAAAGAGAATGCATCTTCATATATTTTTTTACTACTACAGAAAAGAGAATGTGTTATGGCAAGCGAAATATTTTTTGATGTCAAAATATCTAATCAAATGACAGGCGATGATAGTTTTCATGGAATCATGGTACTTTTGCTGTTTTCAGTACAATGATTTTGATTTTGATTATATATTCTTTCCTCAACCTCTAGGTGAAGCTGAATGATGCTTTGAAAATGTTAAGAAGGTTGCAACTTGAACTTCTGTTGTTAAAGTATCTTGAAGTTTAGGGACCAATTTCCAAAACTTTGCTTGGAAGCAGTAGTGTATTGAATCTGTACATACAATTCCAACATTGCTTTAGTTTGTCCTATATAGCTTTATGTCTGACTACAACTTTCCTTTTGGCATGTATAGTACTACAGCTTTGCAAATGTAGGTGCTGCAAAGTGCAATTCTGCTATGTTTTTCAAGTAAAATAAAAGAAATTGTAACGGTTTCAAGAAGGTTTCGCGTCTGCTTTTTTTTTGTTGCAATGTAATAGTTTGCTGAATAATAAAATTGTTTTTTTGTTTGTTTTGTGTTGCATTATAGATATTTGGATACCCGTAGCAACGCGGCACTTTCCTAGTTTTTAAAAATTCTGGCCCGCGTGAAGTCACCCACATCCACCACATTTCGAATTCGTTATCCTCAACTTGCATCCTAAATAAAATAGTGCATGCATATGCGATATGATGAGGGATTCCAAGCTATAGCGTCATGTACCCAACCAATGGAATTCAGACTACGCCACATCACAACAACAAAAGAGAGAAGAAAGAGATGGAGCGTTGAACTATTCAAAACAGCATGACAATACGTCACACTTAGAAACGAGCTCAACTGCACTCATTAGTGTTACTAGTTGGCAAACTGGACTTTTAGGTTTCACACACCGCAACGAACGATCGAGGCTTCACACCGCATGTCATCTGAACACAATTCCGGGTCCGGGTTCAGGTTGTTCAGAGAAGCCTGCTCCCCAAACTGAAATGGCAGCTTTTGTAACCTTACCTTGAGTATCGATGATAGAGACAATTGGATCTTTACCATCAAAAGAGCCAAGCTGTGCATATGTACCATCAAAAAATTGAAAGGTAGAAATTTAACACGGAAAGAACCTCCATTACAGGTATTTACCATTCCCGTCAACGTCGTTGCATCTCCCGTCAACCTGCCTCAACACCGTCGTCCTCCCCTGCTCTCGCCCACCGTCGTTCCTCTCTCTGCTCATGCCGGCCGCCGTCCCTCCCCCTGCTCGCACCAGCGGCGGAACACTTAATGCTCCCGCGGTGGATCGTCGCCCTGCCCAATCGCGTACCGGCGGCAGGATGCCGAGGGACGCCCTGTTCGTCTGGCTTATCAGCCACCAGCCAGCAGTACTTTTCTCTCAGAACAAATCAGTCACCAGCTACCAGCCAGCGGTACTTTTCTCTCAGAACAAATCAACATCAGCCACCAGTCGCCAGCCAGGCGAACAGGGTGTCGAGGATGGCGGGTGCGTTCCGGCCCAACATCTCCGGCGTCTCGGACGCCAGCCGCTAGTTGGAGACGGCGCGACGCTGTGCGCACCCAACGTCTGCCGCTGCAGCCGCGAGGTCGACGACGCGCTCTGCACGCTCCTCGACGGCATCTACGACAATCCCGTCCGGCCTTCTCGACCCCTACGACGCCACGCGCGCCACTGTGGCATCAAGCAGTTATGCGGTGGGGGTGACGTGGAGGAGACAGCGAGGCTCGTGCAGTGGCTCGACGTCCAGCTGGAGAGGTTGGTGATCTACATGGTGTTCGGGAGCGAGACGCTGCTGACGCCTGCACACGTCCGGGAGATCGCGCTGGGTATGGAACTCGCCGGCGTGTGCTTCCTTTAGGCACTTCGGGAGACAAGTGGTAGGATACTCCCGAACCCGGATGGGCTCCGCCGGCCATGGGTTGGTGCGCGTCGGGTGGGTGTCGCAGGTGCGGGTGCTGGCAAACGCGGCAGTGGGCGGCTTCTTCACGCACGCCGGGCAGTGGGCGACGCGAGGAGGGGCAACAGGGGAGGGACGGCAGCGGGTGCGAGCAGAGGAGAGGAACGGCGACGGGCGCGAGCAGGGGAGGGACGGTGGCATTGAGGTGGTTGACGGGAGATGCAATGACAGTTGACGGGAATGGTAAATAGTTATAACGGAGGATCTTCAACCTTTTGATGGTACATATCCACAACATGGTTCTTTCGATGGTAAAAATCCAATTTTCTCATAACGATATCTCCCGTTTCATATTATGGGTCGCTTTATAACTTTATTAGATTCATATATTTCATTATGCACTGAGACCTATGTCTAGATGTATCTGGAAAAGTCAAAACGATCTATAATTTGAAACGGAGGGAGTACATATCAGTAGATTACCTGGGAGGCTGCTAATCAGCCATCGCTTGACGCCTTGACACATCGACACAGGCAGACCATGCATGACACGGGGGAGCAGGCTGGTCGGAAAGCGATCTGATCCGAGATAAACTCGGCCATCGCTTGACATATTAGTAGATTAATAACTAGCTATGGCTGGCTCAACGGGAGCCTTTCGGTCAGAAGTAGAGGTCGTCGTTGGTGTGACGGTGGGAAATGACCACAAAAAAGGTCACGCCGAGCCTGCGTTGGGTTAGGAAGCGCGTCTGTACCGTCTCCAGACGGTGCGAAGTGGCACGCAGCTGCGCTCACTGCGTGCCACGGGATGAACAACATATTCAATTCAGTTTTATTCTGAGAGAGCGTGATCGCTCTCCGTAAGCAAACCGCATTATCAAATCACGAACAAACTGCAGGCGTATTATTCGATCGTTCTTTAGCAGTTTGTTTGCTGAAATCATGCGGCGGTAGTACGTCACCGCCGGCCACCGGCGACGGCGAGTTGACCTCTTAAACAAGAGAATTATTGTGCAGCAGAGGACAAGCAGCTCCGCCAACATCACAGACATGAATCTCGGAGCACGAATTGGAGTTGGAGCACACAGGCATTCATCAGCATCGGCACGATTTCACACCTGGCATGCACGCGCGCGAGTCACCCGCCGGCCACCCATCACCATCATCCGCTGAGTCCGCCACGCGGTCCCGCTCGCCACGGTCGCGCCGCGCCGGCGTCCCGGTCTCGCTCGCGTTCGCGTGCGTTACGTTGCGCGCCCCCGCGTAATTAAAACACGTCCGGTTCCTTCAAAACCTCTCTCTCCTTTCTCCTCCCCGTCCTTCCACACCGCGCGACCAGATCCCACCGGCCGCCGGCGATCCACTCCTCGCCGGAGATGGCGACGGGTCGCCGTGGTACCTCTGCACCACTCCTCGTCCTGGTCCTGATTCTGTCCGCCGCCGCGCGGCCGTCTCTCGCCCAGCAGACCAACGGCACGAGCGGAGGAGGCGGCGGCCACCACACGCAAAAAACCGCCGGCGGGTTCACGCCGACCACGGTGATCGTGCTCGTCGTCCTCATCTCCGCCTTCGTCGTCCTCACCCTCTTCTCCATCTACATCAACCGCTGCGAGCCGGCGGCGCGGCGCCCTCCCCCGCGCCGCACGTCCCGCTACGCCCCGGATCAGCAGCAGGCCGCCGCCGACGGAGGAGGAGGAGCGGGTGGCGCCACCGTCCACGCGGAGCGCCGCGCGCGCGTCGGCCTGGACAGGGAGACCGTGGAGTCCTTCCCCACCGCGGTGTACGGCGACGTGAAGGCGCGCGTGGCGGCCAAGTCGGGCCCGCTCGAGTGCGCTGTGTGCCTCGCCGCGTTCGAGGACCGCGACGAGCTCCGGGTGCTCCCGGCATGCTGCCACGTCTTCCACCCGGACTGCATCGACCCGTGGCTCGCCGGCGCCGTCACGTGCCCGCTCTGCCGCGCCGACCTCACCGTCGCCGCGCCCGCGCCCGCGGAGAGCTGCAACGACCTGACGGCGCGCCAGGAGGCGGTGCGGGAAGAACCGGACGAGGACGAGGAGGACGACGAGCGCGACGAGGCGTGCCTGGTGGCCGCGTTCACGCCCGAGTCCGTCATGAGCTTCGGCGCCGCGACGCGGCCACACGAGTTCCACTACCGGCGGACGCAGTCGGCCATGGACATGCCGGACCGCCACACGCTGCGGCTGCCGGAGCACGTCATGAAGGAGCTCGCCGCCGTCCGGAGGCACCGTCGCGCCGCGAGCCTCGCCGGGTACCCCGACGCGGTGGAGCGGACGCCCCGATGGCTGGCATCGTTCTGGCGGTCCGTTTCGTGGCAGCGGCCTGGCCGGACGGATACGGACGTCCCGGAGGACCACGGCGGCGGCAGCAGCAAGCGGGTCGTCCCGATCACCGGAGCGCCGGCGGAAAGACCCAGTGGATCGGGGGATGCCGCGGACGACAAGGAGAAATCAGCTGACTTTGGCGCATTAAACCAGGTCTGATTGATTTACGTTTTCGTGGATGTAAGGACGATCGGTGTGGTACACAACACCGTGCGAACTGTTAGACACAATCAGCACGTCTCATGCTGCTTTCAGATGGGCATACCTGCCCCCAAAGATTAGGGTTCTAGTGTACATGATAAAATTTTCGACCTCGATTTGAATGCCTCCCAGAATTGTAAGATCATTTTAGCTATTGAGGAATGCTCCTTAAAGTTGAGGATTAACGGTCCAGTTCATATTTGTCACTGACTCGCTGGAAGAAGTATCGGTGGCAAGAAATTACAGCATCGTTTATCTGGAACTCTTTGATTGCCTCCAGCTGTGATATCCGATACTCTGCATCTGCAGTAGAGTACTCCCTCCGTCCCAAATTGACTCTCGTCGTTGGTTTTTCGTACCACAAGTTTTACCGAATTTGTAGGAAATTCGTGAAACATTTGTATCTTCAAATAATTTTGTAAAAAAACTAGATTCAAATATTTATCTAATGATATTAAGTTTGTACCATAAATATTAATATATATTTTTATATAATTAGTCAAAGTTGTTTCTCAGGAAGCGAAAACGACAATCTTTTCGGGACGGAGGGAGTAAAACTGAGACTTGAGACCAGGCACCGGATAACATGGCACGACCGTCCGGGGAAAAAAAACTAGACCGCACCGCCGCTCGCCGGAGCATTATTTGCCGGTGGTCAAAGAGAACTCCTGGAAGAATGTATTCCGTCATCATAAACAATGTCCGCAATAGTCAGTCATACACGAAGGGGTCATCATCTCCTAGGCGACTTTATCCGATCCCCGAGCTCCTCCTGTTCGGCGGGGTCATCATCACTGGGCCGTGGCCGTTGGCCCGTGCGAATTCAAACAAGTTTCTTTAAAAAAATATTGAAACAAGGAAAAGGGAAGAAGCTCCGAAATGAAGAGAAACAGTTCAGATATGCCTTTTTTTTCCTTCATGGAAAACAATTCATTCATCATTTCTTTTTGGATGGGACATCAGACATGCTTGCACATTGTGCTGGACTGCTGGTGCAAAGAGCCACTACGAGAAATGTTCTCGCCTAATAATCACAAGAGAATGTGATGATCACTTACAAAGCTCAGTAAAGCAAGCAAAACCAACAGAAGAGCCAGCCAAGGCAAAGCAAACCTCCATCTTCACTCCGGCAACAGTACGTCCAATCCTTGCTGCATACTGGTTACCCTTGACTAATAAGTACTAGTAGCTTCTTGCTCTTCCATTCGGTCAAAAAAAAAAAATGGTGACAGCCCAACACACGTACGATTGATGTCAGCGAAGAGCAAAATTACGGGTGCATATATGTGCACGGGATGGATCCTGCCATCATCACCGAACTTGCGAAGACAGTGTGTCCATGCGCGTGCTCGCGATCATGGCCTGCAAAAACAGCACCACGTTCAAATCGGTAGCTCTCGACAGACGAACAAAACATTTAGCATTGCAGACCGTGTCACTTGTAACAAAAACACGTTTCTCGATGCAAAAAATTCACCACTTTCACCAAAAATTTCACCAACTAAACGGTGCCTTAGCCGGAAAAATGTGTTCCGGCAGTTTCGCCGAAAGCTGAGATGTAGGTAGCTCACCTCCTTTTCCCAGTCGCAGCGGACCGTGATGATTGCCAGGATGAGCGTCTGGACGGCGGTGCCGCCGATCATACCCGCCCAAATTCCCTGCAAAAAGTTTAGAACCGAGAGTTAACTTTATTTCAGGCGAGGAAACAATAATGTTGGTCAAGAGAAGAGTTGCCGGCGGCGAGAGCCGAGAGGGATGTGCACAGGTAGCACAGATGGCAACGTACCAGGACGCCAAGGTTGAAGAGCCATCCGAGCAGGATGCCCATGGGAATGCCGATGAAATAGTAGCAGCCGATGTTGACGTAGGCCACCATGGATTGCCAACCGGACCCAACGGCCACACCTGAAAATTTGGAAGGGAAAAAAACGAGAATGAGAATGAATATTCGTGTGCTCAGTACAGCCTATTGGGCTGATATATAATTCATGTTGACTATGATGGGCTTGCGTGGGCTGTACAATGTTATCAGGCCCATAAGTGTGTCGGGCCCGCACAGGAGGTAAATGCAAAACACCCACACTGAG
This sequence comes from Cenchrus fungigraminus, assembly GCA_036936925.1. Classification (NCBI taxonomy): domain Eukaryota; kingdom Viridiplantae; phylum Streptophyta; class Magnoliopsida; order Poales; family Poaceae; genus Cenchrus; species Cenchrus fungigraminus. Next base: position 132,884,807 of record CM072777.1, read on the forward strand.
TCACTGACTGACGACTGACCTGAGAGGACGGGCTGTATGCTGTTGAGGAGGATGGTGAAGGCGAGGAGGACGGAGAGGTTGTCGACGGCGTCCAGCACGACCGAGCTGGAGGTGAAGATGACGGCGATCTTGTCGTGGAGGCCCATGATGAGCACCCAGAAGAAGAGCCCGATCACCAGCGAGGTGACCGACGACACGATGGTCGCGAACCGGGCACCCTTGCCGTTGCCGGCGCCGAGCTCGTTCGCCACACGCACTCTGCAACAATCAACCACCAAATTAATCCTAATATTAGCTTTATTATGCTTCGGCAGCAGCCTGAAGCGCACAGTGTACGCAGATCCAGAAAAGCTGCAGGAGTTACCAGACTGCACTACTGCAGCCTGTCGACCCTAATCATGCCTGATCGAGCAAAAACAAGGATCCTATGCACTGTATGATGGCTCCATCATGATAGTTTCATTACTTTCTTGGAAGGAAAGACAACAGACACGGTCAACTAGGCACTGCTGGTCGGAAGAAGTTGTTGGTACTGTTCTACTGCCACTCTGCCAGTATTGTATCTCTATACTTTCTGTAGAAATAGCAATGCTAGATCGGAATGTACTCCTATATTTTGTAACATTTTCTTAAAACAATTTACAGCTCGAGCAAAAGGGAATTTGCCTCGCCAGGGCCAACATGCCTTACGAAATGTACAGAGAGTAAACTTACCCGGTGCCTGCGAAGAATGCCAGCGGAATCATCATCTCCCACCCGTTAATTGTCATGCTGCGTTCACTCAAGGAAAAATCGATACATTGTCAAACGAAGCCATCGTAATACCTGTATAACTTGGGCAGGTATTAGAAACAACGGAATTTAATGATCAGTTACCAGATGGAGAGCGCATCCACTGCAATAGCTGCGTTCTTGAGGTTTCCAGTCAGCAAGATGAGGATCCTGTAGTACCAGTTCTCCAAGCTGCATGCAGGGCACCAAATGCAGTCAGCCAACTAACACTTGAAGCCCAATAATAATTGACCAAACAAAACATCTTCGTTAACGCGAGCACGTACCATAGCATGACGCCCGACGCGGAGGAGAGCTTGAGGAACTCCCACATGCCGGCGAACGCCTCGACGGAGAACCCGTGCCACGTCTCCGGGCACCCACCGCAGGAGACGTAGGCGAAGAGCATGGCGGCGGTGGCCCACCATGAGAAGTTGAGCGTGAGCGCGATGCCGACGAGCCCGAACTGGAACCTGGTGATGAGGAGCCAGCTGAGGAGGACGTGGACGGCGAGCGCGACGGCGGAGGCGGCGGCGTTGACGAAGTTCTTCATCTGGCACTGCAGGAACCGCTGCAGCGGGAAGAGGAAGGCGAAGGAGAAGTGGAGCGGGATGAACCACACCGAGACGCGGCCGGCCATCGCCGACAGCTCCGGCGACTGCCCCGTCAGGAGGAGCACGTCCTCGGCGAAGAAGTACATGGGAGGAGGAGCACCGCGCACAGGAGGAGCACGATCCAGGACCGCTGCATGTACACGCCCATCATGTGGAACTTCTTGGCGCCGAACGCCTGGCCGCACAGCGTCTCCAGCGCGCTCGCCATGCCCAGCTGCATGGGATGGTCACACAAAAGCGAGTTGTTCATCGATCAGCTGCAGATTTCTTCTTCTTTGAGTAAAAAACTTGGGAAAATGCAGAGGGATTTCTTTTTCGGACGGTTCGCTCCCGGTGGGCTGGCTCGTGGTACGTACGCTCCCTGGTACCGAAAGCCAGCTAGCACACTCCCGTGCTCCTCGTTAATTTGGGGACCGAAACGGTTACGATTGCAGATTCGAAAATTAATTTTTCTGTTGCACTAGTACAATTTGGTAGGGTAGGGTCAACCTAGCATCTGTTCATTCGTCCATTCAAACAATATCTTCTACAGTAGTACAGTACTTGATAAAAAAAATGTGCAGTTCTCGTGCGTATTAAAAAAAAATGCATTCGTGCCGAGAAGTCTAGAAGTGACGCTGGACAAAGTGTAACACCAGTAATTAACAAAAACCCTATGGTATGGTATGGTATGGCTAAATTACGTGCAAGTCAGGTGATAACGGCAAAAATGAAGTCACCTTTCTGTCGATTCATCCATTGACGAATGCAGCTAAAAGTTGAGGCCAATAATGGATGCGAATCCTAAACAGCCGGCGCAGAGAGATGGCAGCTGCTGCTAGAGTGCTAGTCACTCAGCGTGCGAACAAGGAGAGAAAGGAAAGTTGAGTACGCTGTGTGAAACTCTGTCATGGTCATGCCATCCTCAGCAGATCTATTGCAAGTCGGGTTGGCATCATATCTGAACACTACTTTGAGAGGTTGAAGGATTACCATGACTCAACGAGAGCAAAAAAACACAGCCGTGTATTTTCTCAGGCTAGCTGTTGGTACAGTTAATCTGTTTACGTAGTTTCCTTTGATCGACGACACGTATGGATGGATGTGTGTAGTGTAGTACTGCAGCCAAGATAGCGACAGCTGGGATACGTTTAAATGCATGCTCAGTCTAAATCAAAGTAGTCAGGACAAGTTTAGTTGCTGGTAGGGGTGGGCATTCGGGTTACCCGATTAGTTCGGGTCGGGTAATTCGGGTTTTGAGAAATTCGAATAATGAGAATCATTACCCGATTACAGCTCCATAAAAACACTACCTGCAATTTCGGGTACCCGCAAAAATCGGGTTCGGGTTACCCAATTTACCCGAAATCTATAATCACAGTATACACTCAAAGACACATAATTTTGTATAGACTATTAGTTTGTGTTGAATTTCAACTACAAGTTGAGAATAATAGTATATTATAGTCACTTGTTAAAATTAAGAGAATTATATTATAATAAAGTGACAATTTCAAGTGTTCAACTAACAACACGTGAATAAATACAAAGACAAAGACAAATTTCGGGTAGTTCGGGTAGTTTGGGTACCGGAGTGTATTACCCGAATTACCCAAACTAATTTCGGGTAATCACAATCACTATCCGAACTTGAGATCGGGTACCTCGGGTTCGGGTAATTCGGGTTCTGATTCGGGTAATTCGGGTACGGGTAATGGGTATCGGGTATTTTGCCCAGCCTAGTTGCTGGTCTTCGCCAAAAAAAAAAAAAAAGAAAACCATTATAGATACCGTTTAGAGCTCGATCTAGACTCTGATCTTTGCAGAGTGCAGACACGACGACGCATGCTATCAGAGATCAGGAAGAAGAAAGCTTTCAGTAGACAAATAGGGGATGATCACGTAATTACGAGTCCTAAATCGTGCCACACTATATTGTTTTTAGGGTAGGGGGGCGAATCTTGGCCGCCTTAATTTTGCCGAGAAGATGAGAAAGCGGAGCTTTGCACGTCTCGGATCGATGGCAGGATTATTGTCCGGGCGCGGCGGCGAGGAGAAAGGCAGCGAGCAGGTAGCTAGGTACGTATATACACATGTAGCAGCGTGCGTGCGTGCGTACCAGGAGGCCGAAGTTGAAGCCGACGACGACGGTGTTGGCGATGGAGATGGCGGCGAGCTCGACGTCGCCGAGGTGGCCCGCGAAGGCCTGCGTGATGACGTTCATGCTGTAGTTGACGACGCGGCTGAAGATGGCCGGTGCCACGATCACCCACAGCTTCCCGGACTCCTCCCACACCCTCCGCCCGAGCGGCGGCTTCTCGCCGCAGCCGCCACCTGCCAGTCATCGTTCCTCACGTCGCCGTTCAGCAGCGACACCCGGCGCGCCGCCTCCTCGTCGTCCGTGGCCATCATCGTCTTGTCGATACAAGCTAGGCCTCTAGTAGTTTGATGATGATTCGATTTCTATCTACGCCTCTCCGACTGTTTTATGACGTGAAGGTAGTTTGAGGATCGGAAGGAGGACTCTTGTCGGTCTGGCACTCTCTCTCCGAAGTCGACCCGGGGTTTAATAGGCAAGGACACAGGAGGGGTTGGGAGGAGTTGCGTGGCTGTGTTGGAGAGAGGCGTCAGCGACGACGGTAGCAAAGATGTGTGTATTCCAGGGACAGGGGAATCAGGGATGGGCCGTCTCGGGAATGTGTGGCGGTTGTTGCGCGCGAGCTTTTCCCCGTACTACCTAGCTAGGCTCTGCTCAGCCGGCGGCGGCCACAAGCTACCCACGAATCATTTCGCCGACGGCTCCGCGGGCCCTGGCCCCGGCTACCGAACACACGGATCCGCGGCCCACCAGAACTGAACCTGATCTCCCCACGACGCGCCACCAGAGACATCCAGAGCCGACCGTGCAGGTGCCGGTATCTCGTGTCGTGCTACACGCCTACATGCGACGACGAGATCAAGATCACGCGTGAAACTCCCAACCGGTCGCTATCTGCGTGTACGGACGGACTGAACGTGCCCAAATATCGTGGAGGTCCAGAGGTCTTTTTGCAAGGAGTAATTAAGCGTAGTAGCCACAGGATTAGTACGTACCAATCGATCACTTTTGCAGTAGGAACATCATGGACCAATGCTTGCAGCGGCGTCAGATTACACACATTGCTGCTTAGATTAAAAAAAAACATCCGCGTGGATGCGGAGCCGAGTAGGACTGTCACGTAGTATGCTCGATGCGCGTCGTCGGTCGAGGAAATCGATCCACCAGACCAAAGCAAATTGGAAAAATTCTCTGTTACCAGCCCAAGCAACCCAGCGACATCGGCTGGGCCTCGTCATACGTCTCGGCCTAAGAAAGTGAATCAGCGCTACGTCGGCCCAGAATGGAAATAGACGTGTGCGTGAGTATCTAGCTGCGCTGCCTATGTGAGAGGCGAGGAAGTGAGTAGAGGGGTATCAATGAACTTGTAAACAAACACAGAATTCTGTAAATTCTCAAAAAAAAAAAACAGAATCCTGTAACCTTCCTCTGCTCTTCCTACCCTGATCTGATTCTACCCTTCCCGAATTCTAATTCTTCTATCAATCATGAGTTGTTAACAGAGTGGTATCAGAGACACCGATCGCTGGTGCATGTCTGATTTCCGATTCGTTGTCACCGCACATCGCAGATTCAGTTCGTCGGATTGTTTTGGTGAGCACGATTCGTCGTGGCCAGTTCAATCCCCGAGCTGCGAAATTCTCGATCTGTAGTGAGTCACGAGTCTGGATCCACATCAGATCGACCACGAGCACTTCACTAGGTTCAGGAAAAAGTTGGCAGCAATGGATTCGACGTTGAAGCAGATCCTCGACGAGCTCAAGACCTTAAAGGCGTCCGGGGATGATCTCAAGCACTTGAAGACGTCTGTGGATGACCTCAAGTCGTCGGTTACGAACCGCATCGACGGCGTGGAGAAGACCCTCGACACCCGTTTCTCGGCTATGGAGGAGGCGGCGGCGGTGTTCGACGACTGGAAGCCCAAAGTTGATGCGACAATGGAAGATCTAAAGATTAAGGTCAGGGTGCTGCGCAAGACAGTGAATTGAGTGGTTCGTGATTCGGATCCCTCCTCTTCGGCGAGGATTTTTCCCAAACCGGTGACGACTGCGGCGATTCCACCTTCCGGCAATTTGATCGACAGCTCTATTGGGCACCGCTCTCCAAACACAAACCCGGGAGAATGCGATGGGGTCGGTTTTCACCCATACGCATTCCGCGCACAAGGGTATGTTCAATGATCCTCCTAAAATTCTGCCTAAATCAAGTTCTTTGCCTCAGTTTGGTGTGAATCATGGGAATGTTGAGTTTCAGTCGAGTCGTAGTGTTGAAAGTAACATGTTTCCGGGTAGAATGCCCAAACTGAATTTCTCAGTCCGGTCAGTAGGTCACCACCATGTAAATCAGGTCCGAGATCACATCTCCCCCCCCCTCTCTCCTTATAGATGATACGATGTTACACAACCTTGTAAAATATCTTTTCCAAATTCAATTTCGTCTATGAGATATAAAAATAACAAATTTCTATCTCACAAACGAAGTCGAGTTTGGACAAAATATTTTACAAGGGTGCGTATTATCATATCATCTCCATATGTGATCTTTTTTGGTGAATTTAGATGCTCTTTTTGTCGTGGTTTGCACGAGTTTTCACGAAGGTTGTAGTTTCCACTTGGTACGTTCTCAAATTTGTATCCTACACAGAGCGAAAAAACCACACATATCAGCGGCCGCGGAGCCTATTCGTGGCCTCCCATTGAACGCATGCAACCGCGGACCCCACATTTGCATGTGTCTACTGGTATTGTTTATGTGCCGTGGGTCCCAGCAGTCAACAAGGCGCGAGGCACGGATCCTGCCTGGGCGACGCGGGGTGCCTCGCGCCCCCCCTCGACCCCCTCGCGTTCTGCCCCGCCTCCCCCGGCCTTATCCGTTGCCGCTCCCCTGTGTGAGGGCACGGTTCAGCAAGGGAATCGAGAAGGAAGCAGGGATAGGAGAAGAAGCAAGCAGGGGAACGAACAGAGTTGGAGGGAGGAGAACGACGATAGATGTTCGTCAGTTCAGAATATTGTTCAATTACAAGATGCTTTGCCTCTCATCGAAGCCAACTCATATACTCACGCAACTCACTCCGTATTCCTATTACAGCTGGCCAGGTAACAACCTCAAGCCCATTCTGGACCCGTCACACGCGAGTTGGGCCGGCGGTGTCTTCCTCCTTGTCGCGGCCCACGAGCCTCTGCCTGCTTGTCGCGGTAAACGTCAGCAACAGAGGTGCTGACACCCCCCCTTCAAAAGAATCTGCCAATCCCAAGGCAGAGCTTCCAGGAAACCGTCTGCGTAGATCAGCAACATTCTCCCAAGTGGCCAGAGATGGAGGCCAGCCAGACCATTGAGTTAGTACCTCACCGTCAGGACTTGTAGCAGATAGACGCTTCTGAAGAATAGCCACAGGAATTTGCTTATCATTAGTGAAGTCAGGAATGGTGGCTGTCACCTGGTGATCCACAGGAACTGCCTTCTTCAATTGCGAGACATGAAACACTGGATGGATTGCTGAAGAAGGTGGCAACAACAATTTATAAGCCACAGCACCCACTTTTCCAATGATCTTGAATGGCCCAAAGAACTTGAATGCAAGTTTGTGATTAGCACGCCGGGCAACAGATGACTGAATGTATGGCTGAAGTTTCAAATAGACCAGCTCGCCCACAGCAAATTCCCTTTCAGTTCTATTCTTGTCAGCCTGTCGCTTCATCCTTTCTTGAGCCCGGCTGAGATGTTGCTTGACAAGATCATTCATGAGCTGCCGTTCCTGCAACCAATCATCCAGTACAGAGATAGGACAAGCATCAGCAGACTCCAGACCAAAGCTTCTTGGTGAGTGACCATAAAGTACTTGGAAGGGTGAAGATTGTAAGGCTGAGTGCCAACTGGTATTGTACCAATACTCAGCTAAATGAATCCATTGGCTCCATTGTTTTGGAGAAGCATTGACAAAGCATCTGAGAAAGGTCTCCATACATTGATTAACCCTCTCAGTTTGTCCATCTGTTTGGGGGTGGTATGCAGAACTCATTTGGAGTTGGACGCCAGCTAGTTTGAACAGAGCTTGCCATAGTGCACTAGTGAAGATTCTATCCCTATCAGAGATCAGAGCCAAAGGCATTCCATGCAGCTTATAAACATGAGTCATATAGAGCTGAGCCACAGAAAGAGCTGTAAATGGGTGAGAGAGAGCAATGAAGTGACTATACTTGGAAAATTTATCCACCACCACCAACACAGCATTCTTGTTTTTGGACAGGGGAAGACCTTCCACAAAATCCAGGGAAACAACCTGCCATGCTCCTTCTGGTATAGGCAAGGGCTGTAACAATCCAGGGTACTTCACTCTCTCTGGTTTAGCTTGTTGACACACAGTACAAGAAGAAACCAACTGATGCACCAGCTTTTTGAGGCCTGGCCAAACAAAGTACTGTTTGATCCTTCTAACAGTCACTGGAATTCCAGAGTGACCACCCAAAGGAGAACTGTGTAAAGCTTGGACTATTTTAGACTGCAACTGCACATTAGGACCAACCCATACCTTGTTTTTGTACCTCAGAATGCCATTGTGAAAAGTGAAACCAGGTATAGCAGAAGGATCAATTGTCAATTGGGTTATCAATTCCTGGGCCTTAGGGTCATTGTCATAGCTGTGAACAACCTCAGATAACCACTTGGGGGTAACTGTGGACAAGGCACAAAGATGTGCTGGATCATGGGCCCTTCTAGACAAGGCATCAGCAACAGAATTGTCAACACCTTTCTTGTATACCAACTTGTATTGCAGCCCCAGCAGCTTGACAAAGACCTTTTGCTGCCAAGGTGTGTTGAGGCGTTGTTCATTTAAGAAAATCAAGCTTTTCTGATCTGTATAGATGATGAACTCAGCTTGTTGCAGGTATTGCCTCCACTGATCAATGGCAATAAGAATGGCTAAATATTCTTTTTCATAAGTGGAATGCCCTTTAGTTCTTGGACCCAGTGGCTTGCTGATGAAAGCTATAGGATGCCCGTTCTGTAACAAAACAGCCCCTACTCCATGGTTAGATGCATCAGTCTCAATGCAAAAGGGAACAGAGAAATCTGGCATTGCAAGCACAGGAGCTGACACTAATGCATTCTTCAAAGTGACAAAGGCTTCAGTATGCTCAGAAGTCCACACAAACAGTTCATTCTTTTTGAGTAGGGTGGTCAAGGGCTTAGAAATCACAGCAAAATGTCTCACAAACTTCCTATAATACCCAGCCAACCCCAAGAAACTTCTGAGTTCCTTCACATTTTTGGGCTGGGGCCAGGAATTGATGGCTTCCACTTTGGCTGGATCAGTAGCCACCCCATTAGCAGAAATAATGTGACCCAGATAGAAAAGCTGCTGCTGAGCAAATCTGCATTTGGACAATTTGATGCTCTATTTATCCTTAGATAGCAGTTCCAAAACTAACCTAAGGTGAAGAATATGGTCCTCCCAAGATGAACTATAGATCAATATGTCATCAAAGAAAACCAAGACACATTTCCTCAATAAAGGGGCAAGAGTAGTGTTCATAGCTCCTTGAAATGTTCCAGGGGCTCCACACAACCCAAAGGCCATCACCTTAAACTCAAAATGCCCAAAATGAGTTTGGAAGGCAGTTTTGTACTCTTCTCCTAACTTCAATCTGACTTGGTGATATCCAGAATTCAGATCAAGTGTTGAGAACCATTTGGCTTTGGAGAGCTCATCCATCAATTCATCGAATACTGGTATTGGAAATCTGCTTTTCAGGGTGAGGGCATTCAAATATCTGTAGTCCACACAGAACCTCCATGTTCCATCCTTCTTCCTTACTAACAGAATAGGGGAAGAGAAGGCACTAGTACTAGGCTGGATAATACCCTTGGCCAACATCTCAGCTACCTGCTTTTCAATCTCATCTTTAAGGGAAGGAGGATACCTATAAGGCCTAATGTGAACTGGCTTTGCTCCTGGCACCAATGGTATCACATGGTCACACTGCCTTTCAGGTGGTAAAGCTGCAGGTGCTTCAAAAGTAACAGCAAATTCATCCAGTAACACAGCAATCTCTTTGGGTAAGGCATCTGTCTGAGAATTCTCCACTTCTATCAAGGAGCAGACATGGACAACCAGCTCTTCAGGAAGAGAGGGAACTAAGCCCTGTAAGAAAGCAGTAGAGTTGTCATAAGGTATAGCCATCCATTTAAGTTTCCAGTGAACCTTCATTGGACTATGCTGCTCTAGCCAATCCATGCCCAAAATTACATCAAAGTGTTGAAGGTCAATCACTCTCATGTCAGTTGAGAAACTGTAAGCACCTACAGACCACTGAGCCTGAGGAAGGATGGCTTCACAGTTCAGAATTCCCCCATTAGCCACTTGGATTTTCACTTGATGATCCAAAGGTTGTATCCCCACCATCTTGTCAGCCACAGATGAACTAAGGAAGGTGTGTGAACTACCAGAATCAACTAATATCAGGAGCTCAGTGCCTTGAAGAACCCCATGCAACTTCATGGTTCTAGGACCATCTGTGCCCCCAACAGCCTCTTGAGAAATAGCCAAAAACAACTGATCTTGCTGTTCAGAGTGAACAGATACATTATCAATTTCCTCCAGATTGAACACCTCCAATAACTCTTGTACTGCATGCAACTGAACAGCAGCAGCACACTTGTGTTCTCGGCTCCACTTTTCAGCACAGCGAACACACAAACCCTTAGCACGACGATAAGCTCGAAGAGCTGCCAACCTCTCCTCAGGAGATTTACCTTCACACAGTTTCTTTTCTTCATGGAGGATAGGTGCTGATTGCTTGTCATTTCTTGGAGGTGGAGGAAGAGGATGGGCTCCTCTGGATGCTGGCTTGGTGTTGAAATAACCATCAGACTTCCTGGACGTTCTCAGGGCAGCTCCGACGTCTTCCTGCAACAATGCAAGCGACGCAGCAGTATCGAACGTGACAGGACGATGCAAAGATACAGCAGATCTAATGTCATCACGCAAACCATCCACAAACCGCATAGCATAGTAAACAGGTTCAGTGATATGACCATAAGCAGTTAACATATCAACAAGTTCAGCAAATTTCTCAACATACTCAGTTACAGATCCCGTTCGTCTGATGTGGAAGAGCTGACGGATCAGTAACTCCTTCTGTTCTCGACCAAAACGTTCAAGCACAAGCACAGAAAAAACATTCCAAGAAGCATGCTTAAGCCTATGCTGAACAGACTGATACCAACGAGCTGCAGCATCAGAGAGATACATCGATGCAATTTGAATCCAACGGAATTCCTCAACCTCATACATGTCAAAATAGTTCTCGCATCTAGCAAGCCACAGCCTAGGATTATCACCAGAGAATTCAGGGAAATTCAATTTAGGCAATCTACCAGTAGAACCACTACCACGATTTTCACCAGGATCAAACGGTCTAGTTGTAGAAGAACGGGGGTGAGGGAGACTCGACGTACCCTTGTCCGGGATCTGAGTATAGAGTACGGATCCATACTCAGTATCCCGGTTCCATGGATCGACGCGGTGCCCATGAGGGCCGTCGGCATAACCACCAGCAGATGGGCGCGGTGGAACCGACTGCTGCGGGGGCGCCGTACCTTGCGGTATCAGGACGCCTGGCGAGTTCGGTGCGCTCGGCTGCGAGAAGAGGCCCGGATCCGCCGCGGCCTTGTCCTTGACCGCGCGCTCCCAATGCTTGCTGAGCTTCTGTACTTCCGTCTTGACCCCCTCCACGGACGACTCGATGGTAGGCTTCCATTCTTCGAACGCCGCCGCCGCCTTTTCAAGCGACTCGACGCGCTCCTCTTGCTTCATCTCCTCCTGGGTGATGCGCAGCTCCCACTTGGCGTCGTGGTCGGCGAAGCGCTTCTCGATCAACTTCTTCTGATCCGCAAATTCCTTGCGAATCTCCTCAAGCAGGATCTTCGAATCGGAATTCATGGCACCTTGCTGTCGTTGTGACCTAGTATAGTGGGAACGGGAAGAAGAATCCAAGCTCGCTAGTGAGAGATTGGTTCAATATCAACCCGAATTAGAGATCGATCTCAGCCACGACGAATCGCGCTCACTGATTCGACTCGAGAATTCGCAATCGACAGAACCAAGGAAGATAGCAGCAGAACCAGGTCGATGTCTCTGATACCAGGTGTGAGGGCACGGTTCAGCAAGGGAATCGAGAAGCAAGCAGGGATAGGAGAAGAAGCAAGCAGGGGAACGAACAGAGTTGGAGGGAGGAGAACGACGATAGATGTTCGTCAGTTCAGAATATTGTTCAATTACAAGATGCTTTGCCTCTCATCGAAGCCAACTCATATACTCACGCAACTCACTCCGTATTCCTATTACAGCTGGCCAGGTAACAACCTCAAGCCCATTCTGGACCCGTCACACGCGAGTTGGGCCGGCGGTGTCTTCCTCCTTGTCGCGGCCCACGAGCCTCTGCCTGCTTGTCGCGATAAACGTCAGCAACAGAGGTGCTGACACCCTGCCCCTGCCGGCTGCCGCTGGGTCGTCTGGCCGCCGCCGCATCTGCAGCTCCGCCGACACCGCATCAGCTGCTCCGCCGCTGCCGCATCTGTAGCTCCGTCGCCGACTGTCCGCCGTCTCGCTACCTCTGCGACTCCTGTCTCCCTCTCCGCCGCCGCGCGCCGCTTCCTATCTACCTCTACGCCGGTGAGCCGGGTCTCTCCCTCTCCGCGCTCTCTCCATCTCTATCTGTCGCCGATTTCTCCCTGCGCAACCGCGCAACGGCCTGGCTACTTGCCTCCGCGAGCCAAACCTGCCCCGGCGCCTCCGTCCTCGTTCTGCTCTGCTCGCTCTACTTATCTGCTCTGCTCGCTCGTTCGCTCGTCCCATCGTCGCGCTCCCCCACCGGCCGCCGTCGCGCTCTGTGCTTCGAGTAGTTCTTGGTTCTTGCAAGAAAAATCATGGCGGCTTCTCTCCTACTTCAATTGGCTTCTTTGTTTAGGCTCTGATTCCCTTTATCTTGCTTTCTATTTCTATGTATAATGTATCTGGGCATTTTTTTCCTTCTATGCTTCAGCTTTTTGCTTCCGAGCCTTTTCCTCCCAGCAGGTCGATTGATTGCTAGATCTTGCTTCTTGCTTTGCGATATAATTTTTCCTCGACCAAATCATATTCTTTGCTAAAGTTTCTTGCTAGATTTTGTTGCTTTTTTTTTGCATCTGATCCTTAATCTGCTTCTACAAGTTCCCTTGTTGAACGAGCTAGGAGAATGATGGGCTTCTTCTTGTTGAACGAGGAAAGAAACTCCTTGATCCATCTCACTGGCTTGCTATTGTTCCATGTTCTCATTTTTTAAAATTGTGTTCTTGTGGCTGATTTCGTATATAGATCAAGTAGATAATATCATTAGGTTTCCTTGAAAAGAGGCTTGGATTTCATTCTCATCCATCTTTGATGATGCTTCCAGCAGCTTGTTTTGAATTTCGCAACTTGCCGAGCCAATAAATTAAAATCGCTATATTAATTTGATTTTAACGAGACAATCATTTTTCCAAATAATTTGATTTTAAGCGAAGGACAAAGGATGTATCCAATGATGAATGGGCCTAAGGATATTGTAGAAATATTATAACCACAGAGGGAATATAATCTTCTCAAACCAATGAGGAATGGGCCAAGGACATATCCACTATATAATACGAACACAACGTCTGTGCCAGGCCATAAATGTTGGAGGCAACAAAGAGCAAAGTTCTTACAGTATGTGCCAACGAATGGTACAGAAGTGAATCAGAAATCATATATGATAATTTGAACATAGGTTTGCACAATTCTAATGATCCCATCATGTACTAAGATCACACATGCTACTTAAATGCAACAATTAGCCTGCAAACTAATGTTGATTACATTACACAAAAATTATAATTCCAAAATAAATGCATCTGAGATTCCTCTGTCCACAAGTATAACTAAAACATAATAATTATTACACACGCCAAAAATATAGGCCATCTTGAAACTTCTTTGAGCTGAAAAGAGTAGACAATTGTTATTATTGAGCTAGCAAATAAATTTGGAATTTGGTAAATTGGCAAAAAAAAAGTGTGTTCAATATCTGAAGATTAATTAAAATGCTATTACAATATTTGCAAATTTGGATTACAATATCCAGTGATAAAGCATAATATTGCAAAGTGGTCTATTTGGAATGTATAAATAAACTATTATAAACCATGAACTGCTTCATAGAGAATAGTAAATATAACATGCACCGAGTACATCCCTATATTATCATCACATGACATTTTCTGTACATGACGAGGACCAAATATTGTAAGCTGAACTGCACACATCTTGTATAGATGACGATCAACATAAGGGAAATATATAATGTAGCAATGGAACTATGTATCTGTGCATTCAAACACTGCAACAATATAGGGGATTATGGAGTACAATGCAGCTAAGCACTAAATAAGCGACAACAGCCAAGATGAAGTGCAGCATCACTCACCAAACATATTCAATTTCAGAATAGGAAGAGAGGCCGAATTTAGCATGTAAATCAGATTTGCCCAGAAATGTTGGCAGCACCAGATGAAAAGAGAAAAGGGTACAAAAAGGAGTCCCAAATCTTACCTACGTAGATCACAATGGGAGGAGAACAATAAATCAATCACGAGGAAAAAATTCTCAAGCATTTCACCTTGATGACAAAATTCCAAATATCAAAGCCTTAGCCACCACAAGCCAAACTCTAAACATACCCAACCAGATCCATTCTTTACATTCTTATCAGTCCACAATAAGGAAGGGCAACAGAAAATATCTGGTTTGGCACATTCAGCAACTACAGAGTGCTAAAAAGAAAAACTGGTGGAAATATAAGTAAACACTATAAGTAAACACCGAAGCAATAGTGTTAAATCAAATCGTGGCACATTTGACAATTAAGATGCTGAATGTTCCTATGCCAAGGTTTTGGCCCAATTGTAAGCTTTTTGGACCATTCCTCCCATTTTATTTTTCACGATATAAAACATATAAGCACCAATTTCGTAAATGGTTAATTTATGGAACTATCTAGTGTCTATCATTAAGCTTATGATGTTAATTCCTAAATTCCTAATACGTACACCATTCAGTAGGAAACTTCACTTGAATTCAAATGCCATTTCTGACAAATAACATCGTATGAGAGTACGATACAGTTTCTAGATGTTAATTTCTGACAAAGCTTATGATGATAATTTCTTGTTACATTACCATGAATGAGAGTACGATACAGTTTGACAGTAAGTAGGATATCTTCTTTAGAAAATTAACACATGGTGGAAAACGAACACTTCGAAACACAGGCAAAAGTTAAAAGCAATACCTTGGTAAGAAAAGATTTCAAGTGTAGATGCTGATATTGCAGTGTTTGTAGGAGGACTGACGGGCACCATCCTCTCCGGGGAGCTCGGATCTGCAAGAATGCGAGAAGGAATTCAAAAGAAATTAGGGTAAAAATTCGAAGTACAAACCCATGAGGAAACTTAGGATCTAGATGTAGAACAAAACCTGGCACTGCAGACCAACAGGAGCACGAGATCCATCATAGCAGCTAAGGGAACTTGTCTGCAACAAATCTGCAAGAACCAGATCTATGGTCGCGGGCGTGCGCTCGGCATGGCAAGCCACAGCGGCGGACCGGCATGGCGCAGCGAGGAAGAAGGGCAAGCGACGGCGGCGGACGGCGTGGCGCAGCGGGGAAGAAGGGCAGGCGGCGGCGGTGGACGGCCTGGCGCAGCGGAGAAGAAGGGCAGGCGGCGGCGGCGGCGGAGGACGGCGCGGCGCAGCGGTAAAGGAGGGCAAGCAGCGCCCAGGAGCCGGACCCCGGCGACGGCGTCGACAGCGGAGCCACTCATTTTTGAAAACGGGCTCGCACTGTAGGGTTTGTGAGAATGCCTGGGCTCCGGTCTGTGTAGGTAAAATAGCTTCGTACCCGAGCGAGGAAAATTTGATGAGGCAACAACCGACCAAGCCGCGCGAGGCAAATTCATCCCAGCATCCCGCGAGGCAAAACTGGTTTGACCTGAGTGGGACCCAACAACATTTTATATCCCGCTGCTCCGCATGCAAGCTGGGCCCCATGGTCGCATACAACCAATAGGACGGCAGTGTTAAGCTCAGCGGCCGCTCATAGCCACGGCAATGCATTTCTGGTATCCTACATGTGCACGCGGATCCATCTCTAATTGCTTATTGCTATTGTATAATTTCTATTTGGTCGCAATACCTAGTACTAATGTATCTTAAATATGTGTGCGCCACAGTGCACTCGACTAGTACGGAACAATGATCCACTTGTTAATGCATGCTTAGCTCATGTGGAAATACCAGGTATACGTCGTCCAAGCCATGGTTAAAATAAGAGAAGAGCCATTTTCACGCTATGACATTGATTTGTGTCTTGAATCTCGATGCGTACAACACAAGCGAGCTAAACAGGAGGACCCGCAACTGTCATCTCTAGCCAAATTTTAGTGGCTGATTTTTCTTTAACTAATTTATAACTCCACCTTATTCGTCGATTGGGTGCTTTAGAATTACAAATTCGAAGCCAAAGTGAAATGACACGATATGATGGTAATGGTATTGCGTTGTGTCTGGATGTGATTGATAAACTAGCTTATCTAGCCCTGACATTTAATTTGCACCCATTTTAAAAACCGTAAGTGGTGCCTTGACCCAACAAAATAAGTGGTGCCTGAAAGAGCACCAAATTGATGCAAGAATATATTAATCTTGACGCTTCTTAAAAGGGCAACTAGTACATATAAAATGTTAGTCCTATGCAATGAATCGATGTAATTCGATAATGCTAGAGCCGTAACAAAAACTTGCTACTAATAATGTGCCCCCGCCCTTAAAAGGGAAAATAGTAAGTACATGCATGTAAAGTGTTAGTCCTATTGCAATCCAGTTTATGAAATTTGATAGTTAGTGCTAGTAATGTAAGATAATTCACTCGAGTACTTGTGATTAATACTCGAGTGAATTACTTACATTACAAACTCGAGTATTAATCACAAGTACTAAAAGCAGGTCGCCGGCCGAGGTGTGTATACGTACCATGAGGCCGTAGTTGAAGCCAACGACGACGAAGTTGGCGATGGTGACGGCGGCGAGCTCTTGGTCGCCGAGGTGGCCGGCGAAGGACTGAGAGACGATGTTCATGGTGCATGTTGCCAGGCGGTCGAAGACGGACGGCCTCACGATCACCCACAGCTTCGTCGACTCCGCCCACACGCTGCCCCACAGTTTGCTACCATCCGCCGCCGCCGCCGCCGCCGCCTTCCGTCCCCCCTTGGTCACGCCGCCGTTCAGCAGCGCCACCGTGCTGCTGTCATCCTCCTCCCAGCACCTTCCTTCGCTCTGACTATGGTGATCCATGGTTAAGAAACGCTTAGCTTTGTGTTGGTCTCTTGTCGAGGTGTTAGTGGAGAGGGGGAGTGCAGAGAGTGGACAGGATCACAGGACGATGGGTGCCCGGCTTTTAATAGAGGAGCAGGATAACGGGCAGGGGCGGCTGGCTGAAACTGAATTCACGCACTCCCGCCGGTCCGCTAGGTTTCTTCCGTTCTGCTTGCCTGCAGCCTGCTTGGTGAGCCAGCAGGCCTTTTGGAACAAAATCTCGTGAAGCTACTATGCATACGGCTGGGAATCTGAAAAATCAAGGTAGGATGCTAGTCATTTGGATCGTCAATCTTTCAGAGCTGCATCTGCACCTACCCCCTGCGGCCCGGCCTGAGCAGTATAACTTGTGTCAGACACGGATGCATGAGGAATGCTATAATAAACTTGCATGGTTTGCCATTTCAAGATCCGGACGATCAGGCCAGGACGACAGGATTGATCTTTTTTTTTAGAAAAGAGAATATATTTCAATACGACAGGATTGATCTAGAGCAGTAGCTTTTCTTTTTCAATAATCAGCAGCTGAGAGATGGGATCACGGGATGCTCTCAACCAAAAACATGCAAACTGAGGAGCCAAAAAACCAAAAACAGCCATCTTCCTGCTGAGGATCGCCTGAGGCGACTCTAGTCTCACCGGAGTCCTCCAGCGCGCTGCCGGCGGCGGCCCTCTCGCCGTCGGCGCGCGCCCCTCCCCCCCCTCCCCATCACCGGTTTCCACCAGGAACCGCTGGTCCTCATCCCCATCCATGGAGAATGCCCGTTTCACTTGCGCCATCGATCCGGAGCAGGCTGCGATCGGTCACCGCGAAGGAATCCCTCCACCCGCCTGACCTTCGACGGATGCAGCTACTAAACGAGGAGCTCATCCACCGCCCGCGGCCGCACCTGCAAGGTCGATTTTGGGAGCCGGACTCCGACTCCGAGTGTGAAGACCTTGGGGATGCGGAGGCATGCGCTATGATGGTGCGACCATGCCCTACCCCATCGTCCTTGCCTGGGCAGTCCGAGGCTTCTCCGGCGCCGGGTTCAGAGCGGCCGCCGGCGAGTCAGTCGTCGTCGCCTTCGATCTTGAAGGCCACACCGTCTCCAAGGCGTGTTCGGGCGCCCTTGAGGTCCTGCTGGAAAGGCCCGCTGCCACCGCGGCGCATCTCGCCGGCGGCGACCATCGGGGACTTCATCGTCCCGGCCCTCTCCAGATCGCGCTCCTCTCGACGCCGCGATCCACTTTCTGCGGGAGTTCAAACTTCAAGTGCCCGTGTGGGTCCGGGACCGGTGCGGGTCGAAGCGGTGCCTGTCTCGCGACCGGGTGGGACTCCAACCACCGAACAGTCGCGGGCTGGACGTCCACAACGTCGGCTCGTCAACCCTAGCCTCTTCCTCACGCCGCCACTCTCCTACCGCGACGCTCTGATGGCGGGTGGATCACGTGGAAGATTTCGTGGACGCCACGGTCCTGGCTGAGGGACTCCGGCGGACCACCATGGGCGGGGTGGCAACGCGGCCGGCTCTGGTCGTGGCGCCCCCCTCGCTGCTGATCGCAGTGGGACATCTCAGGCCGGTGGTCGCGGGGGGTCGCCCCCTGCCGGTGCTACTGCTGGTCGCGGGGGGGGGGCATTCCCTACTGTGCCTGCGGATGGCCGTGGTGCAGCAGACGCTCGCGGCCGGGGTGCTGAACCAGGGGCACAAGGTGCAGGAGGCAGTCAGCGACACCATGGTAGAGGCCGTGGTCGACCTACCGCAGACCCGGCCTTTGTTGCGGATCCTGCGGGGGTGATAGTCGATGATGATCAAGGCAAGCAGAAGAGGAAGCGGAAGGATAAGGAGAAGCTGGAGTGCACCATTTGCACTGAGGACCACTACACAAACCAGTGCCCGCTACTCCGGGGTCCAAAACCGGCGGTGGCTTTCTGTGGTGCTGCAGAGGATGGAATGGGTTTCTTCCAGATTCAGGCCGCGAGAAGTAACCAAATTGTTAACCCTACTCAAGCATCGTTTGCTGCCCTGATCACTGTGGAAACGGACGAGGTTAATGCTCAGTTGATCAGCTCGGAGCTGGCGAGGATTATTCCTGTTCGTTGGGACTGGGAGGTACAGGAACTTGGGAATAAATCTTTTTTGGTACCGTTTCCGAGCAAGGAAGAACCGGAAAGGATGATTGCAATCCATACAATCACCACAAGGAATAAGGAGGGCACAATAACTTTTGATGAATTTGTTGCTGATGTTCAGCCCAACAAAGTGTTGGAGCAAGTCTGGGTGACTGTCACCAAAGTGCCTCGTGCCCTTCATTCTTTTCTTCCTTTGTGGGCAGTTGGGTCCATCATAGGGGCCACTCAAAAGGTTGACATGATACACCTGCGTGCAACTGGCCAAGTCAGAATTCTGGTAGCGGTTTATGAGGTCAAAAAAATCCCTAAGTTCGCTGATGTTTGTGTCGGCTGCAACGTTTATCGCCTCTATTTTAAGCCTGATGAAGTAGCTCAGCATGACGGCTCCGATCCAGAGGAGGATGATTTGTTGAGTGATGAGGATGGTAACAGCAAGGAGAAAGATCTTCATAACCCTGACTATGAGATGGGAGAGGCGAATCCGGAGAAGGAGTTGGGCAATCCCTCAGCGGACCAGTCACAGCCACCCCCTCAGCACCCCCAGAACTTAAATCAGAAGCAAGCCTCGCTGTTCCGGGAAGCGCTTGATTTGACCTGTGACAAACTGTTCAATGAGATCAGTATCAAAGTTATGCTTGAGCCTGATGACGGGACATCCAGGAAAACTTTTACCCCTCTGACAGAGGAAGAGTTGGGGTCATATAATGCTCTGGTGGATTCTCCTTTTAAAATCCACCCCTCTCTGGTGTTCTTCCCACCGTCGCCGGAAACTCAGGTTGATGTTTTTTCAGCTAACTCCTTTCAGCATAGCACGGACGACGGCGTCAGGATCCAGCGGTGCGTGGGGGATTCTACCTCACCTGGGGACTCTCTTTCGGTCGGGGGCTCCTCGCCTGCACCCTCGGCTGGCGGGACTCCCACGGCCGACCAACAGGAGGCCTGCGAGGCTCTCTTGTCTCCCGGTCAGATGACACTTGTGGGGGGCCCTGCTTCGACTTATGCTCCCCCGCCTTCTTCGTCTTCGCCGACTCCACCTACGTTGGAGACCGGGGGAGAGGCTGCGAGGGCGCCTTCGCCCACACCGTCGGGCGTCCTGCCAGTATCGACGGAGTTCGTGGGGACCACGGTGGGGGCCCCTTCGCCCGCTCCAGCAGATGATCTGACCCTACTGGACCACTCGGAGGTGGAGGAGCGGGACACTGCTGAACCTATGGAGGAGAAGAGCCTTGCTCCTGATCCAGCAGTTCTTGAGGCGGCGGTGGTACCTTCAACACGCCTACGTCGCAGCAAAAGAGTAGCGGCGGTTGCGGACTTGCACACCCTACACAAGGTGGAGTTAATGGCGGCAAAGAAGAACCTCGAATCCAAAGGTATTTCTTTTACCAGCTTTTCTGTTTCTCAAGTTTTGTCAAACCTTGGTAGGATAGGCATCAACCTAGGTTCCTCAGATGTAGCTGTTATTAAGAATCTAGAGGTAGACAGGCTGGTGCTTTGTGCAAAGCAAAAAAAGTTAATTGCTAATACCACAACCGTAGACTCTGATGATGAGCAGGAGGAAAGGCTTGAAGCCGTTCTCAACCACGCCTGTGGAGATCTAAATGAGAACGTGCTGGATACGGAGAATGATCATATTGTGGACCTTTCTCCTGTCCGTCGCAAGAAAAAATATAATAATGCCAAAAATCCGAAAAATGGCAAACTCCCCAAGAAGCCAAAAACCCCATCAAAAATAATTCTAAAATGAAAGGGGTTTTCTGGAATAGCAGAGGTCTGGGGGACTTGGCTAAACATAGGTTCTTGGCTGAACTAGTTAAGGAGGAGCAAATAAATTTTGTGGCTATCTCTGAAACTGGTAGAGATTCTTTCCCAGATCATGTCCTCAAAAATCTATGTGCGGGACATGATTTCCTGTGGCATACTATGACACCACATGGGAGATCAGGTGGCATCCTCCTAGGTGTCGACCTCAGTGTTTTTGACATTAGAGCCATTGATGAGGGAGATTTCTATGTGAAATTCACCCTGAGATACAAAACTAATAGTTTCAAATTTGTACTTTATTCAGTTTATGGACCTGCACAAGTACAAAACAAAAATGCTTTCCTCTCAGAATTGGCTAACACTTACTCTAAAGAAACACTCCCATATATTATAGGGGGGGATTTTAATATAATGAGACGCCCAGAGGATAAAAGCTCAGGGAATTTTGATCCCAAATGGCCCAGCCTTTTTAATGCTGTCATTGAATCTCTTGATCTTAGAGAGATTGTTATGACGGGACGCCAATATACTTGGGCAGGTCCAGGGGATAACCCCACTTTCGAGAAACTCGATAGAGTACTGGTCAGTACGGATTGGGAGATTCAATTCCCATTGACTTCGGTCGAACCCAGGGATAGAAATATCTCCGACCATACCCCCCTTGTTATTAACACAGGAGCCTCCACTCACCTAGCCGGAAACAGACCTTTCAAATTCGGGAGAGGCTGGTTAGTACGAGATGGATTTTATGACATGGTTGCTAATATCTGGCAATCAGAAAGCTTTGGTTCCACCCCTCTTGAACGTTGGCAGTTCAAAATTCGTAGACTCAGACAACATTTAAGGGGTTGGGCTAGACATTCAGCAGGGTCTTACAGGAAAGAGAAGAAGACCTTATTGTCTCTTTTAGATAATCTTGATAAGAAGGCAGAGAATGACCAATTGTCGGATCAAGAAGTTAATCTTAAACAGTATCTAAAGGAACGTCTAGTTTCCCTTTTGAGGGAAGAGGAATTAAAGTGGTACGAGAGAGCCAAAGTTAAAACTCTCTTGGAAGGGGATGCTAACACTAGATTCTTCCATCTAGTCGCAAATGGCAAACATCAAAAACAACGTATCTTTAAACTTGAGGATGATCAAGGCGTTGTTGTTGGAGATGATTGCCTTAAACACCATATTACTAATTACTATAGAAACCTTTTTGGGCAACCAGAGGCTTCTGGGGTCTCCCTGTTCGAAGATCAAATTATGGATATCCCTCAGGTATCACAGGAGGAAAATGAATCTCTCATTGCCACCTTTACTGAATCTGAAGTGAGAAACGCAGTCTTCCAAATGGAGCATAATAAAGCTCCAGGCCCTGATGGATTTCCTGCGGAATTTTATCAGATTTTTTGGGGATCATCAAAGCGGATCTTCTACCGCTCTTTGCTGATCTGCATAGGGAGGCTCTGGATCTGTACAGCCTGAACTTTGGAATCATTACGTTAATTCCAAAAATTCATAATGCGACCAAAATTCAGCAATATGGACCGATTTGTGTCCTAAATGTTAGCTTCAAGATCTTCACTAAAGTGGGAACAAACAGGCTTAATCTTGTAGCCAAGAAGGTCGTGAGTCCGACACAATCCGCCTTCATGCCAGGTAGGAACATCATGGAAGGAGTAGTTATACTACACGAAACTATACATGAGCTTCATACCAAGAAGAGAGACGGTGTCATTTTTAAAATTGATTTTGAAAAGGCTTATGACAAGGTTAAATGGTCCTTTCTACAACAAACCCTTCGTATGAAAGGTTTCTCACCTAAATGGTGCAGGTGGATTCAAAGTATGGTCACTGGTGGAAGTGTGAGGATTAAAATAAATGATGAAATTGGGCCTTACTTCCAAACCAAAAGAGGACTCAGACAGGGTGATCCTATGTCACCAATCTTATTCAACATCGTGGCCGACATGCTAGCTCTTCTTATTAATAGAGCAAAAGCCGATGGTCAAATAAGAGGAGTCCTCCCCCATCTCGTTGATGATGGTTTGTCAATCCTGCAATATGCAGATGACACCGTCATCTTCATTGACCATGATCCTGAGCAAGCAAAGAATCTAAAACTCTTGCTTTGCGCTTTTGAGCAATTATCTGGGCTTAAGATCAATTTCCATAAGAGTGAATTTTTTTGCTATGGGGCAGCTAAAGAGATGGAGGAATTCTATACTTCTCTCTTTGGATGTAATATAGGGGAATACCCTTTCAGATACTTAGGGATCCCAATGCACCATAGACAGCTCTTGAATTCTGAGTGGAAGAAGGTTGAAGAACGCTTTGAACAAAAACTTTCTTGCTGGAAGGCAAAATACCTATCTTACGGGGGGAAATTTGTCTTACTCAACTCAGTCTTAAGCAGCCTACCCATGTTTATGATGTCCTTTTTCGAAATACCGAAAGGGGTCATTAAAAACTTGGATCATTATAGATCTAGATTTTTTTGGCAAGGATCTTCACAGAAACACAAGTATAGACTTGCCAAATGGGACATCTTATGTCGTCCTAAGGAACAAGGTGGTCTAGGTATTCTTGATCTGCAGCTGCAAAATAAATGCCTTCTCGCCAAGTGGTTAGTTAATTTACTAAACACAGATGGTATATGGCAAACGTTGCTCCGGAACAAATACTTAAGATCAAAATCTTTAACTCAAGTGGAAGCCAAACCTTATGATTCTCATTTTTGGAGAGGCCTCATGCATATAAAAGATGAGGTATTGTCTAAAGGCTCCTTCGATATCAAAGATGGGACCATTGTGAGATTCTGGGATGACACTTGGATGCGAGACAAGCCTCTCAAAGATCAATACCCAAACTTATATAATATAGCGAGAGATCCACACGCTACAGTATCCAAAATAATGACCACAAGCCCTCTTAATATCTCCTTCAGGAGGGCTTTGGTGGATAACAAGCTTAGAGATTGGCTTGGTTTAGTGGCACAGATCTCACATGTACAACTCACGGAAGGTTCAGATTATTTTAAATGGAGCCTAAACAAGTCCGGCTTGTACACCGTCCGGTCTTTGTATCACCATCTTATTGATACACAACCACCGTTTCATCATAGGAAGATCTAGAAGATGAGGATTCCACTAAAAATAAAGATTTTTCTCTGGTTTCTACAAAGGGGGGTCGTTCTAACCAAAGACAATCTGGCTAGGAAAATTTGGAAAGGTAGTCAGAAATGCTTCAGCTGTAACAGGAATGAGAATATCCAACACCTCTTCCTTGACTGCCCCTTTGCAAAAACGATTTGGAGAATCATCTTTTTCGTTACTAATCTGAACCAACCTAGATCTATCAGCCATTTGTTTGGTACTTGGCTAAATAATCAACCTAAAAACATGAAAGGTTTGATCTGGGTGGGTACAGCTGCGTTATGTTGGGCTATCTGGCGCTGCCGGAATGATGTAATTTTTAAGAAAATGAAAACTAACTCTATCATGCAGGTTATTTTCAGGGGAGCATACCGGTTACGCTCCTGGGCCCAGCTTCAGCGTGATGAGCAAGCCAAAGACACCCTCACCATGATGAGCAAGAAATTGGAGGTTATTGTTTTAGAGATATCAAATAGAGGGTGGAAGCACTTATATCGTTTGCTTTAGTCCTTGTATCTTTTCAAGACTTTGGTTTGCTTTTTTCACCAAGATTGGTTTGTAATAATTGGCTGTGTACATCCATGGATGTAGAGGCCGCATTTTGTAATCCCTTATCTAAAAAAAACATGCAAACTATACAAGCCAAATGGGGGGGGGGGGGGGGGCGGCGGCTACACTTCAGTTATTTTTTGGGGTATGGAAGGAAGCCAATCCATTCGACATGCTTTGTACATATTTCTCCTGCATGATAAATGCTAGCTTGCACGGTACTGGTGTGTGCAAAGACGACGAGAAATGTTCTCGCCTATGCATGCAGAACGACGAAGACTACGGAACCTCCGGCTTCATGCTGGCAACGGTCCATCCCCCGTCAAATGCTGCCCTTGAGCTTCTTCTTCGTCCTTCGTCCTCCCATTCGGCAAAAAAAATGGTTGACACATGCACGAACTTCGTCCCCAGAGATTTTTTTTTTTTACATTTCGGCTGTATAAATTTGTACACCACATCTTCCATCAACGAACTTCCGGTTCCAACAGGTTCTCCATGCGCGTGCTCGCGATCAGGGCCTGCATGCAAACAACACCCCACGTCCGATCCAAATCGTTAGCTCTGGATTCAGTAGCAACAGGCACAAATAAAACTTCTGGTTTCATTAGCTAGTAGCTCACCTCCTTTTCCCAGTCGCAGCGGATGGTGATGATGGCCAGGATGAGCGTCTGGACGGCGGTGCCGCCGATCATACCCGCCCAGATTCCCTGCAAAAAGTTTAGAACCAAGAGTTAACTTATTTCAGGCGACGAAAAATAATGTTGGTCAAGAGGGATGTGCACAGGTAGCACAGTTCGCAACGTACCAGGACGCCAAGGTTGAAGAGCCATCCGAGCAGGATGCCCATGGGAATGCCGATGAGGTAGTAGCACCCGATGTTGACGTAGGCCACCATGGATTGCCAACCGGACCCAACGGCCACACCTGAATTGAAATGAACGGGATCAGTCGTCGGTGCCAGCCAGTATGGCCGATAGTCATCTGTCATCTGGGCCTATATGGGCTGTAATACGGAAGTGTTTGGGCCACATAAGGGCTCATTCATTTCCCCGGTCGGAATTGATAAATATATAAAAAAAATGATAATTACTATAAGAGATTCAGATTTATTCCGGGTCGGAAACTAATTTATTCATGATATGTCCACCAAGAAACTCGGAATTAATCCACTAGTAAACAGGTGTGGAATCAATCTAGCTTTTCGGTCTCTTATTGTACCTATCATGATGAGTAAATTAGTTCTCAATTAGAAATAAATTCGAATCTTTGTAGTATCTATCATAATTTTCTTGGTATATTTATCATTTCCGGTCGGACTGAGGCCCTGTTTAGTTCTCCAAAAGTTCTCAAAATTTTCGCATTGCAGACCGTGGTCCTGTTCGGCTGGCTGGCGCTGATTTGTTCTGAGAGAAAAGTACTGCTGGCTGGTAGCTGGTGGCTGATTAGTTCTGAGAGAATAGTACTGCTGGCTAGTGGCTGATAAGCCAAACGAACAGGGCACGTGCCACCTCTCACAGAACACGTTTTCCAATGCAAAATTCACCACTTTCACCAATAAAACGGTGCCTGAATCCGATGGAAACGAACAAGCCATAAGGAAGATAGCTGACTGACCTGAGAGGACGGGCTGGATGCTGTTGAGGAGGATGGTCAAGGCCAGAAGAACGGAGAGGTGGTCGACGGCGGCCAGCACGGCGTTGCTGGAGGTGAAGATGACGGCGAACTTGTTGTGGAGACCCATGATGAGCACCCAGAAGAAGAGCCCGATCACCAGCGAGGTGACCGACGACACGATGGTCGCGAACCTGGCGCCCTTGCCGTTGCCGGCGCCCAGCTCGTTCGCCACACGCACTCTGCAACAACACAGTTAATCCACCACACCAAATACGAAAGGTATGCACCAAAGACTCAGAGAGGATAAACATACCCACTGCCTGCGAAGAACGCAAGGGGAATCATCATCTCCCACCCGTTAATCGTCATGCTGTAAATATGCACACATCAAGAAATTTAAAAAACAAGTTTTGTTGTCAGATGAAACAGCACATAATCCTACGGCCGGATGGTAATTTTACTTTGGAGAGGTAAAAAGAGAGCAAAATTGGATGGTAAATAGATTACGCCGTACGTACGTACCAGATGGAGAGCGCATCCACTGCAATGGCCGCGTCCGGGAGGTTTCCTGTCAGCAAGACGAGGATCCTGTAGTACCAATTCTCCAAGCTGCATGCCAACGTTACGTCAGAACATCATTGCAGGTAGCTAGGAGAGCGGCGTAGATCGCCGACGACGACGTACTAGACATACGTACCAGAGCATGACGCCCGAGGCGGAGGAGAGCTTGAGGAAGTCCCACATGCCGGTGAATGCCTCGACGGAGAAGCCGTGCCACGTCTCCGGGCACCCGCCGCAGGAGACGTAGGCGTAGAGCATGGCGGCGGTGGCCCACCACGAGAAGTTGAGGGTGAGCGCGATGCCGACGAGCCCGAACTGGAGCTTGGTGATGAAGAGCCAGCTGACGAGGATGTGGATGGCGAGCGCGACCGCCGAGGCCGCGGCGCTGACGAAGTTCTTCATCTGGCACTGCAGGAACCGCTGCAGCGGGAAGAGGAACGCAAAGGAGAAGTGGAGCGGGATGAACCACACGGAGACGCGGCCCGTCATCGCCGACAGCTCCGGCGACTGCCCCGTCAGGAGGAGCACGTCCTCGGCGAAGAAGTACATGGGCAGCAGCAGCACCGCGCACAGGAGGAGCACGATCCACGAGCGCTGCATGTAGACGCCCATCATGTGGAACTTCTTGGCGCCGAACGCCTGGCCGCACAGTGTCTCCAGCGCGCTCGCCATGCCCAGCTGCAGGGTCACATACATAGGGTGTTGTTCATTTGTAGCGAATATGACCTCATATGTCATTTGTTTAAGTTTGATTTTGGTGATTAATGATAACATGATCAATGTGACTAACCATATTATTTAGCATGTCTTTGTAGACACTTCTAGGTCTCAAAGATGCAAAAATACCACATGCCAAAATGAGAAGATAGTGTATTTTTCAAGGATCAAAACCGTGGAAGAAAATGAAGGAAAATAACACCGTCGGATGAACCGACGATACCCTAGAAGCAAACGTCGGTGCAATGGTCGGACGAACTGGTACACTGCAGTGAAGGCTCAAGTCAATAGGCACCATCGGATGAACCGACAGTCCATATTCTAGTTGCACCGGATGATTGACCAGAAGCAAAGTAGAAGAATCAAAGACGCCGGATGAACCGACTGTCCATCAGTGGGCACCGTCAGTCCTATCCGATGGTTCGTGAGATCAAGACAGGGAGGAGCTGACGCAGGAAGCAGTTGCACCGGATGAACCGGCGGGCTAAGCATCGGTTCATCCGGCGGCCTCGTTATAGCTAACAGTAAGGTTTTTCAGCGGAACCCTTCAGCACCGTATGAAACGACGGACAGCAGAGGAGCGTCAGTCGAAACGTCGGATGAATTTTGTCAGCAGGATGCAACGACTATGATGACGTGGAGGGGCACCGGATGAACTGCTGCCTTGGAAAAGTACAGCGTCGGTTCATCCGATGGTGAGTTTTCTGCTAGCCGTTGAGCAACGCCTAGTTGGTCACCATGGACTATTTATACCCCCTCCACTCGCCCATTTGAAGGTGCTGGATGCTAAGGAAGACCAGAGGAGTGTGAGACACATAGAAGATCATATCCAAGCCATCCAAGTGCTAAATTGCTCATCCATAGACTTGCACATGCTTAGTCTGTGTGCTTAGTACTAGGCTTAGCTTAGAGCTGAGTAAGTGCAAGGTGTGCCTACCTTGTGAGGTGATTCTGGAGTGGATCAAGCTGTACAAGGTGCACCGGAAGCCTTGGAGCCTAGGTGGCTCTCCGGTAAACGTCTTCGATCCTCCGGCTTGGTGTGGAGTAGCGAGGACACTTTGTGCGGGGGACGTGGAGACCCCCTTCCCTTGGTGGAGAAGCTCCTTAGTGGAGGCGGCATCCAGGTGACCAAGGAAGCTTGGCGAGAGCCTTTGTGGCGAGTCAAGTGGTGCTCTTGGGAGAGACTTAGTGACTGGGAAGCAATACTCTTGTGTGGAGTGCTTCAACAACGTAGACTAGGGGTGGCTTAGTGCCTACCGATACCACGGGATAAATCGCATGTCAAGAGTTTGCTTCCTCTCATCCCCCTTTACGTTTCCGCTTTACTCTCTTGCAATCCTTACTTACCTTTACTTTCCTAGAGTAGTATCTTGCTAGGATTGGCTATAGGTTGCAAAACTTGTTTTGGGATGGGAGTTTCACACTAGAACAACCTAGTTGTACATCTAGATAGTATGTTCTAGTTTATGTTTTATGCAAAATAGTGAAAGTCATAGGTTACGTTTTTAAGTTACCTAATTCACCACCTCCCCCTCTTAGGCTACGAGCATCCGATTCCTTACATCATTAGCCACGTGGCACCACGTCAATCAGACATAGGCCTGAATGCTTGATCATAGGTCGGGTCATATGTTAGGTTCGAGTCGGGTCACGTCAGGTCGGGTCGGGTCCGGATTTTTCATGTGTAATTTTCGAGTTGGGTCGGGTTTTTTCGAGATTTGCGTTAAAAATTTTGACCCGTGCCATGATCGGGTCGGGTTTTTTCCGGGCAGGTGGGGTCAGGTTTGTCGGGTCGTACGATCCGTGATTAGGTCTAGTCAGACTCGACACGACTGAAAAGATTGAGAGAGAAGATAATCATGACTCGTCCAACAATGGAATTTCTTTGTCCTCTGTCTAGTGGAAGAATCAAACTTAGCCGGCTCAAGTACGAATCCAGCGATCGAGCCCTCCTACCGGCCGAAATCTCGTGAAGCCTCCTTACAAATTTGAGGAAGAAAAGAAGATGATGAAGCTAAGGTGGAGAAAGAAGAAGAGCAGAAACTTCCTTTAGGTTTAGTTCTAGCTCCGTTCCTGGTCGGTCCGACCTGGAGTACACTCCTAGCCTATGTCGGAATGCGCAGAAGGAAGCAACCGAAAGCGGAAGAGATTCTTTCGCAATAGTTGGTAGTCACTTACATGCAAACTCGATTCTATATGTCAATAATTCAACTGCAGAGGCTACTGTTGTCGAGGATCCACTCCTTCGAAAGCATCCTCACTCCCGTGGTCCTTGTTTGGGGACCCACATGAAGGAACTGGGGTGACAGAATCATTTTTTTTTGTGGTGCCAGTACAAAAGGCATCCAATTCGTGAATACCCACCGATGATGGAGAAATCTACGTCAACAAAGATCCTATGGTATGGTTAAATTTCGCCCCAAGTCAGGTGACAGCATCATAATCAGCTTTCTGTCGATTCGTCTCGTCCACTACCACTCCACTGAAGCTGAAAGCCTAAAAGTTGAGGAGCCGTGCTAGCCACCGCGGTGCGAGGTCGATAATGGATGCGAATCCTAAACCGCAGGGGCGCAGCGCGATGGCAGCAGGTGCCGGTCACTCAGCTTGTATTCCAGGTTTCAGGTCAGCATCAAGCCATCGTAGTTTCCTTTCTCTAATGGCCTGCCGCCTGCCGCTGCCTGGAAGGGGATCCCACTTTCTATCTCGTGTCACCCCCACGGCCCCCACGCAGATCGCAATCCTAGCGGAAAAGGACTCATCCACCGTGCCCACCGGCCGGTCAGTTTGGCATTGCGTCAGAATTTAATTGATATCGTGAGCTTGAAGAAGAATTGAAAGAAGAAAGCAAACGCATTTGATATTTTGATGACTTGATGCATTACCTGGGAATTGGAAAAAAAACATAAGCATCTACGTCGGAGTTCGAGAAGAAAAAGAAAGAAGTGAAGAAAAAAAAAATGGGTATGAGATTTAACTTTCTCCTTTTTTTTTATCAGGTTGTAGCGATGATGGTGTGCATCACAGTCACTTCCATTTTTATTGACGATATTTATGGATGTGTGTACTACAGCCGAGAGGCTGATATAGCGAAAGCTGGACAGAGATCACTAGACGGCAAAGACCGTAAATTTTTTTTTCTGGCATACGCACAAGAACAGTAAATAAGGTGGTTGGAGGAAGTTGCTATTATTGTTAGGAAAAAAGAAAAAGAGAAAGAAGGAAGAGGAGGAGGAGGACGCTAGCAGCTACTCCATCCATTCCAAATTATATTTGTCGTTTCGGTTTTTTTCTAGGTTTATAAGTTGTTTGAAAAGTTAAGACGAATTATAATTTGAATTGGAGAGAGTATCAGATACTGTGCGAGATACTGCTATTGTATAGCTCTTCCCGATCTATCATATGCGGTCCTAATTAAATTGACTCCGTCGTGGTACAGAGGATCACGTGAACTAATAATATGTACTACTGTACCACCACTACGGGAGAATGGAAATTCCCCGAGTGCTCCGGGCTTCCCCGAGTGCCAAATATCAGGCACTCGGGGAAGAAACACTCGGGGAAGAGAGGCTTCCCCGAGTGCCGTAGAGTCCATGGCACTCGGGGAAGACCCTCTTTCCCGAGTGCAACACTCGGGGAAGAGAGACACTCGCGGACGAAAAGTGGTGGGAAAAATGAAGATGTTGTAAAAACACTCTTCCCCGAGTGCCTTCTCCTAGCACTCGGGGAAGCAAGCCTCTTCCCCGAGTGCCTTCCCCTAGCACTCGGGGAAGGGTCTCTTCCCCGAGTGCTAGAGCAAGGCACTCGGGGAATTATTTGTTTTTTTAGTTTTTTTGTCCTAATTTTTTTTGTGAGGTCATACCACATTATTTGAAACTTCTTATTCAAATTTGGAGTAATTTTAAATTATTTTGGTATATTTCATTAGTTTTTTCTTTTCGTTGAATATTTTTACATACTTCGAATTTGAACTGCAGGTGCATGAAGTAATGAAATTTCTTAATTCAAAAAATGATATTCATTATATTTGGCGTATGTTGAGGCCGTATCTAGGACCTCACATGAAATTTCGAGCATTTTGTTGCCTTAACATGAAGAACAACTTACAGGAAAAGTGTTTGTAAATTATATAAAATCCGAACGAAGTCCGAAAATCATGAAACTTGTCTGGGTGTCATGTTATGGCATGTAGAGGCTGTGTGACAGAATTTAGAGGATTTCGACCAAGTTACAACGTCGGATGCCTAAAACCTAGACACCTCCACATGTGATCACTCTGATAACACACGTGGAGATGTCTGGGTTTTAGGTATCCGACATCGCAACTTACTCGAAATCATCTCAATTTTTTACCACAGGATTTAAATGCGATAACATGATGCGTAGATAAGTTTTGTGATTTTCGGACTTTGTCCGGATTTTATATAATTTACAAACACTTTTCCCGCAAGTTGTTCGTGATGTTACGACAACAGGGTGCTCCACATTTCATGTGAGTTCTTGGATACGGCCTCAACATACACCATATATTATGAATATCATTTTTTGAATCAAGAAAGTTCATTACTTTATGCACCCGCAGTTCAATTTTGAAGTATGCAAAACAATTGAACAAAACGAAAAAAACTAACGAAATATACCAAAAAATTTCAAAAATACTCCAAATTTGAGCAAGGAGTTTCAAATAAAGTGGAATGCCCTCACAAAAAATGAGATCAAAAAAACTAAAAAAATAATAATTAATTCCCTGAGTGCCTTCCCTGGCACTCGGGGAAGATATCCTTCCCCGAGTGCCAGACATATAGGACAGTCGGGAACGGTCCAACCGGCCCAACTCGCCAGCAGGCCCATCTACCAGCCGGCCCATTAAAAAAACCCTAAACATATAACTCCCCCACCCCACCCACCTCACCCTCTCTCTCAGCCGGCCGCCGCAACCCCCACCCTCTCCCTCATCCGCGCTGCACCTCTCCTCTACTCCAGATCCGCCACGAGCCCGCGAGCTCCCTCCCCGACGGCGGCCTCGAGCCCTCCCTATCGGCAGCCTCGAGCCCTCCCCAGCGCGGCCTCCACTCCTTCCCGGCGAGGTGCGGCGGCAGCCCGAGGACGGCGGCCTCCTCTCCGTTCCGGCGAGGTGCGGCGGCGGCCCGAGGATGGCGGCCTCCTCTCCGTCCCGGCGAGGTGCGGCGGCGGCCCGAGGACGGCGGCCTCCACTCCGTCCCGGCGAGGTGCGGCGGCGGCCCAAGGACGCCGGCCTCGACTCCCTCCTCGGAGCGGCAGCGGCGGCCCAAGGACGCCGGCCTCGACTCCCTCTTCGACGCGGCGGCGGCGGGCTCTTTCTCCGGGCGCGGCGGCGGGCTCCTACTCTGGGCGCGGCGGCGGACTCTCCTCTACTCCGGGCGCGGCGGCGGCCTCCTCTACTCCTGGAGCGGCGAGATCTACGAGGCCCGGCGGCGCGGCCTCCTTCTCCAGGCTCGACGGCGCGACCCAAGGATGGCGACCGGCACTCCTTCCCGGCGAGGTGCGGCGGCCCAAGGACGACGCCCTCCTCCGGCGTGGCGGGATCTACGAGGTGCGGCGGCGTGACCTCCTCTTCTCCAAGTGCGACGGGATCTACGAGGTGGAGGCGACAACGGCGACGGCGGAGAGGCGAGCGGCCGGAGGGGACCCACAGTGCCCGGCCGACCTGTGGGTATTTTTTTAAAAAAAAGAACAAAAAATCTTCCCCGAGTGCTAGCACGTCTCTCGGTGAAGACTTCCCCGAGTGCGCGATTCTCGGCTCTCGGGGAAGACAGCTTCACCGTTAGAGGCATCCCGGAGCCTCTTCCCCGAGTGTTGCACTCGGGGATGGCTTCCCCGAGTGCAACTGGCACTCGGGGAAGCCGCTGGCTCCCGTAGTGCACGACCGTGTATACGTTTGGCTCGCATTAGGATACGAAAAAGATGCAATCTTGGCCGTCCTTTGCTATATGGTAATTTGGTAACGTACGGGGGCAGCAAGGCCCCGTGGGGGTACGTAGGTACGTACCATGAGGCCGAAGTTGAAGCCGACGATGACGGTGTTGGCGATGGAGATGGCGGCGAGCTCGAGGTCGCCGAGGTGCCCCGCGAAGGCCTGCGTGATGACGTTCATGCTGAAGGTGGCGACTCGACTGAAGATGGCGGGCGCCACGATCTCCCACAGCAGCTTCGACTCCTCAAGCACCCTCCGCCCGAGCGGCTTCTCGTCGTCGCCGTCGCCGTCGCCGTCGGCGGTGGCCGCCGACGCCGCCACCTGCCACTCCTTCTTCCGGACGTCGGCGTTGAGCAGCGCCTCCCGGCGGGACGCGTCATCGTCACCTCTCTGCTTGTCGTCCGTGGCCATATCGATCGTGTCGATGCAATCAATCCAAGCCTCTCCCGGTCCCGGCCCTCTCCAGATCGATTGATGGTTTTCCGCCGCCTCAATGGATCGGAGACGACGCTAAAGCGGCTAGTTCTCTGAATGTGTTTTGAAGAAGGAGGAGGGGAGGGGCTCCCTTGTCGTCGATCGGTCTCTGGCTTTCTCTCCGAATTGGAACAGCTTTTAATAGGCAGAGGACGTTGGGAGTTGGTTAGCTGTGTTGGTGTGAGTCCAGGCTTGCCGGAGCCAGCGTCAGCAACGACGACGGGAGGGAGGAGGGGACGGAACGCGCAATAAACGAGCGTGCACGTGATGTTCCTCCCCCACGGCCCAGCCCATATAGTCCAGGGATCATCTTGCTGGTCCGCCGCTGTTGTTCTTCTGACGCCTCTCTAAGTTTTTTTTTTTGCACTGCTTCACCCACTCACAAAAAATAGCTCCACTTCACCAAATGAAGTGACTATCTTTTTGTTTCTCTAAAAAATTATCTGAAGTGTTGCTCCCACTTGCTGCTCATGCGGAGTCTATCATCATTGCATTGTATCTTGATGTGATTACTGATAAACGAGTTTATCTGGCCCCGGCGATTTGCAGTAACACAAGTCAAGTTTTGTGAAAAGGACAGTTGCACTCATTTTACAACTGTAAGTCGTGCATTGAGCATTTGAGCCCACAGAATAAGTGGTGCCAAACGGTGTATCATCAATGCTTTGAAAGAATTATTTTCTAAAAATTGTGATGCTTTTTTTATTATGACTATATAGTTCATACCCAGGGGCGAATCCAGCGGTGGGTCGGGGGGTCTGGAGCCCCCCCCCCCAACCCACCGGCGTCACCGTGGCAGCCCCACCGAAGCCCCTCCTAAAATTTTGAGAAGGAAGAAGAGGAAAGGAGGAGCTAGAGGTGGAAGAAGAGGAAGAAGCCTCCCTTGCCGGCCATTCCTGACTTCGCCACTGTTCATACCCACTAGAGATACAAATAATTCCTTCGGTTAGTACATAACACACATCTGATCATCCTTGCTCATTGATAATTGTCAATGTTGAACGGCAAACAACCTCGAGTTGTTTGCTTGCATATAACCAAGGTTAATACAGGAGCTCTGACTAATGAAAACATATAATTGAGCTTGGATATGAAAGGGAAGAGGGTTGATAATATGATATCAAATGCAAATAAATGTTAGCATTTTGTTCAGGTTTAAAGTTGTGAATTTAATAATTCATTAAGAATTCTTCTAGCTTGGGGGTGGGGGAGGGGGCATATGGCCCTTTTTGGTCTTCTCTAATAAGCTCATCAAGTGCATATAAGAACTATTTTAATATCACTAATAAGCTTTGACATTGCAAGACACAAGATGTTCGGTTCTTAGGCTAAGTCTCTAGGAGATTTTGGGTGTGCTCCGACAACGTTGAGATCGACATATCAGTTAGTTTATATAGTAAGGGCGCCTTCGGGAGTGCTCCTCGCGACGGCGGAGCGGGAGTCGGAGTAGGAGTGTGTATTTGTAGCTCCGTCGGCTCCGCCGGTTTGCTGTGCAAAACAGCTCCCACTCTCCCATCTGCCCAGCCAGAAGCGCTCTGGGGGAGCAAGCGTTTGGTGCAGCTCCTGTAGGAGCTGCCGGTGGAGCCGCTCGCGAAGTGCACCAAACTCGCCCTAAATGGGTCAATCATAACCAAATCTACTGGAAGGGTATAACAGTTACTCCCTTCGTTTCATATTGCTTGTCGTTTTGACTTTTTTATATATATTTCTTTTGTTATTTCTTTTGTTATGTATCTATATATAATTATATATCTAGATGCATAGTAAAAGAAATGAATTTAGAAAACCAAAATGACAAGTAATATGAAACAGAGAGAATATATGTTTAAATAATGGGAAAAGTCCGATTTACAACCTTGAACTAGCACACAAGTCTGGTTTTCAACCTTAAACTATAAAACCAGACATAAAAGGCCATCCAACTATCAAAACCGTGCAAGTTTCAACCTTTGAGCGGTTTTGGAAGTGGTTTTCCATTTTGTGAAAATGTTAAAAAAAATGATTTCATCTAAAAAATCATAACTAATTCATTTTAAATCAGAAAAATATGGAACTTATACCCAAAGTTTTATAAAAATGTCACATATCTATTGGTGAACTATTTGGAGTCATCTGCATCTTATTATTCATATTCCTAGTATTTTTAGAAAAAGCAATAAAAACTAGAAACTTGAACATATAATATTTTAAAAAACTCCAAATAGTGCACCAATAGATAGGTGACATTTTTATAAAACTTTGGGTATTAGTTCCATATTTTTCTGATTTAAAATGAATTAGTTATGATTTTTTAGATGAAACCATTTTTTTTAACATTTTCACAAAATGGAAAACCACCTCCAAAACCGCTCAAAGGTTGAAACTTGCACGGTTTTGATAGTTGGATGGCCTTTTATGTCTGGTTTTGTAGTTTAAGGTTGAAAACCAGACTTGTGTGCTAGTTCAAGGTTGTAAATCGGACTTTTCCCTTAAATAATATTACTGTGTTATATTATTCTTTCTTCTTGAATATAATATATGCACTAGCACGAGGGAACCAGCAACAATTGAACGAAATGCTATCCCGAAATGCTATCCAATCTAGTAATCCAATATAGATAGCTAGAAGCCTAGAACAATGTATCAACCAAGTGAAATTGAATGGAAAATTAAACTGGTGGACGAGTACAGCGCGTACTATAAAGGTTACCATGAGGCCGTAGTTGAAGCCGACGACGACTGTGTTGGCGATGGAGATGGCCGCGAGCTCGAGGTCGCCGAGGTGGCCAGCGAAGGCCTGCGTGACGACGTTCATGGTGTAGGCGGCGATGCGGTCCAAGATGGCCGGCCCCACGATCACCCACAGCTTCCTTGACTCCGCCCACACGCTGCTCCACAGGTTGCTGCTAAGAATCACCAGCGCCACCACCTGCCACTCCTCCTCCGTCACGTCGCCGTTCAGCAGCGCTACCGTGCTGCTGCCGCCGCCCTCCTCCCATCTTCCTCCTCTATGATGACGATCCATGGCGAGACGATCAGAATTTTGGGAGGAACTAAACAGGGTCTAATTTAAGCCACCTCCATTAAACATAGTCAACTCTCTGAGCTGCAAGCCGATACTTGTTTAACAAACTCGCCCGCGACGCCTCCCTCGTGCTGCCATTTCTAAAGCAAGCCAGAACCAGGATCTCCAGGGCATCCATTCCAGCTGCCGCATCGGTGGTCGGTGGAGCAGCCGGCCGTTGACTAACGAGTAACGACCAGCCCCGCGCCGGAGCGGCAGCGCTACAAGAAAAGTCTAGAGGCTGCCAGCCAGGGTTTGTTCTCACGCCCAGGATTGGAAAATGGGATCATATCGGATCATCACGTCAGCGCGGCGCGAAAACGGCCGGAGATAAAGCGGCGGCGGGGGGATGGTTCGGTTCCGGTGTCGGCACGCGGTGACGTCGCCGCTCGCCGACGTCCTTCCGCCGGCGTCATCCCGTGCTTTGGCCGGTAGCGCGGGTGGTGGCCGCCCGCCCGGTGGCATGGCGCAATGGCTATCTTGCTAGATGCGATCATGCGGATTGACTGGCCGGCCGGGCCCGCTAGCTGATCCGCTCACCACTCCTATGCAGTTTTGAGTTTTCTGCTTGATGAACCAAACTCGTAAAAGTACGTTTGCAGCAGTATGCATGAGACGGATCAAAATCACCGCGACATTTACCTGTAGCGACGCAACGATCTTGGCGTCATGCAGGAGAATGCTCACCGCACATGTTTGGATCCAATCAGCAAAATCGTAGGTTGCCGAGAGTTCTGCTTTTTGCTGTGACTTTTGTTAGGCTCACGGTAAAATTCAATTTTGCTCTCGACAAAATTAGACTTTGCCGTGAGTCTAAAGCCTGGCTCACGGCAAATACTATTTCCCCCTGGAGTCTAAATCACGACTCACAGCAAAAACTTATTTTGTCGACAACAAAAATCTATCTTTCCACCTTAAAATATTTCTATAGCTTTTTCATACAATTTTTGATGAACCAAAACCTTATATCGCAATTGTACATCTCGAAGAGATGTACAATTGTTATTATTGTTATTAAGGAAGTTTTTCAAAATTTCAATTTAAATATATGTTTTCCATTTTTTATTGAATATGGAAGGAACACTTGTGAAGGAACCCATAGTTATACTTGTATTCTATACACTAAACTTTTTATACTCTCCTCATACAACATGTGTTACTCTATGTTAAAATCTGATACATTTTTGTATTTTTTCTATATTTAATCAATTATTTGCATTTCGAGCAATTTTTTTGAGTCAAGTAAAATTTGAACTACAAGTGATCCAAATAATAAAATAAAAAGAGTGAAAAATTATATTCATTTTATTTAGTCAATTTTGAGACCTTATTCATAAAATGAAAATAAAATTTCAAAATCTTGTCCGGAAAACACGATGACAGCCGTGCGTCTGAATGATTTTAAAATTCTAAAAAATACAAAAGAAGTCTGAAAATCATAAAAATTTTCAATATCCCATGATATCATAAAAGGAGGTTGTGATAAAAAAAATAAGTGAGTTTTGCACATTTTTTCACGAAAGATGCTTAGAAACCGAAACATCTTCAAGAAATTTCATAGAGTTATGAAAGAAGCGGCTAGGATTTTAGGCAAAGTGACGTCACATTGGAATTTGAATTCGAATTTTTTTCTAATCTTCACATTCAACTTATAGTACTCCATGTTAAAATTTGACACATTTTTGCATTTGTTTGCTATATTTAACTAATTAGTTGTATTTCAAGCAATTTTTTTAGTCAAGTCAAATTTTAACTACAATTGATTCAAATAATAAAAGAAAATAAGTGGGAAAATGATATTTATGTTTTTTAGCCAATTTTAATCCATAAAATGAAAATAAATTTCCAAAATCTTGTCCAAGAAACACGATCACACACGCGCTCGAATGATTTTAAAATTCTAAAAAACACAAATGAGGTCCGAAAATTATGAAATTTATCGGTATCACATGATATCGTATATGTAGACCATGGTAAAAAATTAAGTGAGTTTCACACATTTTGTCACACGTGATGCTTAGAAACTGAAACATCTCTGAAAAAGTTTCATATAGTTATAAAGGAAGCGACTAGGTTTGTATACAAAGTGACGTTCAAATTGGAATTTGAATCCAATTTCTTTTCTACTCTCAACAAACAACATGTGCAACTTCATATCAAAATTTGGTAATATTTGTATTTGTTTGCTATATTTCACAAATTAAATGAATTATTTTAAAAATCTTTTTGATGTCACGGGCTCACGGCAAAGTCTAATGAGCCAGTCGGCCCAATAAACCGCGGCCCACTTCCTCCAGTCGGCCCACTCTCCCCCACCCCCACAAACCCTAGGGTATCTGTAATGAATCGTCTGCTCGTAGCCTAAGAGGGGGAGGGGGTGAATTAGGTAACTTAAAAACTTAACCTATGGTTTTCACTATTTTGCATGAAACATAAACTAGAACATACTATCTAGATGTGCAACTAAGGTTGTTCTAGTGTGAAACTACTATAGCCAATCTTAGCAAGATACTACTCTAGGAAAGTAAAGGCAAACAAGGATTGCAAGAAAGTAATGCGGAAACGTAAAGGGGGATGAGAGGAAGCAAACTCTTGACACGTGATTTATCTCGTGGTATCGGTAGGCACTAAGCCACCCCTAGTCCACGTTGTTGAAGCACTCTACACAAGAGTATTGCTTCCCGGTCACCAAGTCTCTCCCAAGAGCACCACTTGACTTGCCACAAAGGCTCACCACAAAGGCACTCGCCAAGCTCCCATGGTCACCTTGATGCCGCCTCCACTAAGGAGCTTCTCCACCAAGGGAAGGGGGTCTCCACGTCCCCCGCACAAAGTGTCGCCGCCGCTCCACACCAAGTCAGAGGGTCGAAGACGTTTGCCGGACAGCCACCTAGGCTCCAAGGCTTCCGGCACACCTCGTACAATTTGATCCACTCGAGAATCACCTCACAAGGTAGGCACACCTTGCACTCACTCAGCTCTAAGCTAAGCCTAACACTAAGCACACACACAAAGCATGTGAAGTCTATGGATGATCAATTTAGCACTTGGATGGCTTGAATATGATCTTCTATGTGTCTTGAACTCCTCTGGTTTTCCTCAGTATCCAACCTTCTCAAATGGGTGAGTGGAGGGGGTATTGTAGGGGTTCTCAACCGCCGGTAGTAGATTTGTATCAAATCGTGTGTCGGATCCGGATGGTTGACACGAGAGACACAAGAGTTTTATACTGGTTCGGGCTTCCGGAGAGTAATACCCTACGTCCAGTTCCGAGTACTCGTGTTCCTATGCCGGGGATGTCTGTAGTAGAGGTTACAAACTTGGTGTTCGGTCCTCTGTATGTATGTTGCACCCCTCCCCCTTTTATAGTCACAAGGGCGAGGGGCAAAGAAGGAAAACGAAAATAAGCTACAGTGCTATGGTGTTGTGAAGTCTTTTCCGTCATTGATGTCCGTCAGGCGGCGTGGGAGGGCGCTGAGCTGTGGTGTCATTGGAAGCCGTCGCGTGGGCTGTTGCCACTGTTCGTTCCGGGCACTTGGCGCCTCCTCCGAGTAGTCCATACGGTGACTCAGCCCTCTTGAGTACGTTTTAGGCTTGCCACGTTAGGGCCTAAGAGCTGGTAGATGGTAATCGAGTGCCTGTTCTGACGGGGTGGCGTGCAACTGGCGTTGGATGTGACGGCATGTCGGAGATCATGGGGGGCGCACTGTGCGCCATTACAGCCCCTGTCAGTCCGTGCCGTCCTCCCGTCGTGCCAGCTATGGTCTTTGCATGGCGTGGAAGATAGCATCACGCGTGTCATTGTGAAGAAGCTTGGGAAGTTGGGGCAGCACCACATTCGTGTGGGGCCCCAACCCTGCGCTCCGGCTCCTCCGTGCGGACTTCGCCCTAGTCGGAGGTGGAGACTACTCGTGCAAACGAGTAGTCGGAGGCGAGGCAGCGTGTACTCAGAGACGACGCATTCTCGTGTGAGGCGGAGAGTACTCGTGCGAAGTGGAGGGTACTCAGAGTCGTGGCGAACTCGTGCGAGGCGGAAGATACTCGAAAGTGGGGAAGTCTTGTCAGTGAGGGTCTTGACAAAGATCTGCATCCCTCCCCTGTCCTGGATCTTAGCCTTCACATTGTCAATGGTGTCAGAGGACTCCATCTTCAAAGTGATTATCTCGTTGCTTAGGGGGGCCTAATCCAGGCCCTCGTCAGTAGCCCCCGAGCCTGTGATGGGAGTCAAGGACTCGCTCGCAGGCTCTGTACTAGGGAATCGTTGTAGTTGTTGTTCCTTGATTTAGTTGGTGGGTGCGCGCGAGCGCATCCATCGGATGTAGCCCCCGAGCCCATGAAGGAGTTGTAGACTCGTTTATGGGGTTTTCAATTTTGAAATGTTGTAGTTGCTTCGAAAGTTCCGGTTGTGGCGTCCGCAGCCGTATCGGTTGCTGTGTCCGCCAGTCGTGGCTGACGTGGCGATGGTGACGGTTGGAGGTGACGACGCGTGGCTGATTCAGACCAGTGGACCCACCCAGTATCGAACCGTCGTGGGCGTGCCTCTGTCACCTCGGGTGATGCGCCCACTAAACGGGCGGTTTTACAGTGTGGTGGGGCCGACATTAAATGGCGGTGGCCACATTTGCCCCTTATAAACCGCGCGCCAGTTGAGCTCCGTACCTTTTCCCGATTCCTTGCTTTCGCCAGAGCTGCTCGCTCATCTGCTCCTAACCCTTGCACCGCCGCCACCGCTTCTTCTACCTTCCTTTCGCCCTCGAGCTTGACAGGTGCCATGTTGAACTGGACACGCTTCAATGTCTCCCGCTCGATCCTCCAGCGGCTCGTCACCGCCGGACAGCTGCCGGTGCTCACCACGGCCGAGGAGTGGAAGGTTCCGGGCAGCGAGTCGGTGCCACACCCGCCGGAGGGCTATGTTGTCTCGTTCATGACATTCCACGAGCGGGGCTTCACCATTCCGGCCGGCCGGTTCATCCGCGCCGTTCTCTCCGAGTACCGGCTGCAACTCCACCACCTCAACCCCAACAGCATCCAACAGATGGCGGTATTCGAGGCGCTGTGTGAGGGGTATCTGGGAGTGGGCCCCCATTGGCACCTCTTCCGGTACTTCTTCAAGTCCGTGTGCCTAAAGGACAAGTCGATCCCGGCCACTCTTGGATGCGCCAATCTTCGGATGAACACGAAGAGGAGCGAGGAGTACATCACCGGCACGCTGACGAGCTCCAACAGCGGTTGGCACAAGGGTTGGTTCTACCTCAAGGACTGCCCCGAGTACCTACTGCCAAAGTACACCGGCTCCTCCATCGCCGAGGCGCCGGCAAATTGGAGCTACGGGCCCCCGGAGACAGAGGTGGAGAGGCTGCTTGGGGATTGCTTCGTGGTGCTGGCCAAGCTGCGCAACGTCGAGGTCGACCTGACGACCATCATTGGCCAGTACCATGTGCTGGGGATCATCCCACTCCAGCGCCGCCGTCTTCGTATCTGCCAAATGACGCCGGACAGAGCTCCCTTCATCGGGACCGTGTTCGCGCCCCGGCTCCCTTCGTTGGATGAGATCCAGTGTCGCGTGGGGTAGGCAATCGGGAAGGCCAGCTACTCGTGGCCGCCGCCCCAAGTTCTGCCCATGCTCCCTCACGAGGGGACCAAAAATTTTGTAAGTCTTTCTTTTCTCCGACTAACACTCCGACTATTTCGTAGTCCTCGTGTTGATTCTTGTCTTCTTCCTTGTTTTTAGTTGAGGCCCGCGGACCCTCTCCTTGCGAAGCCGCCTCTTCCTGAGGACGCGATATCAAATCGCGCCCAGGCCGCTGCGGACAGGAGGAGGGCCGCCCGGAAGGCCCAGCACAAGGATAGGGAGATCGCGAAGCGCGAGCGGAACGACAGCCGCGCCAAGCGTAGGAAGATGAAGGAGCCCGCTGTCTCCTCGGACGAGGATCTCTCGTCGTCGCCGCTGTGGTCCGGTGATGGCGGTGATGCCGGCGTTGACTGAAACGCAC
Organism: Cenchrus fungigraminus; assembly: GCA_036936925.1. Lineage (NCBI taxonomy): Eukaryota > Viridiplantae > Streptophyta > Magnoliopsida > Poales > Poaceae > Cenchrus > Cenchrus fungigraminus. The sequence continues at coordinate 132,927,613 of CM072777.1, forward strand.
TGTCGTCTCCGTCGCCCCCTCCCCAGCGGCAGGCCGCGGGGTTGAGCTCGAGGCAGCGGCCGGAGCCCGCCGCCCAAGAACTGGGAACGAGCTCCAGCTCGCGCCCGCCTCCGCACCCGGACCAGGAGGATCCGGAGGTGACTCGTTCCCGATCGAGCCCTGGTGGCCCAGAGCAGCGGAGGGAGAGGAGGTCCCCACGATGCGGTGACTCGCCCAGGCGCTCGGTGGACCACTGCTCGTCTGCTCGCTGTCCCTCCGGTGACTCGTTACGGCGGGGGTCACGCTCTCCGAGGAGGCGGTCGCCCCCTAAGGCGAGATCATCGTCGCCGGCGCCCGCTCCGACCTCGTCACATGGGGTGAGTGCGGATGCTCCCCCGTGGCGCCTTCAATCGTTGATCATCCGTGGCGACGGCGCCCCGGCCGTGCAGGTCCCCCTCACCCAGGGTGACGGTCAGAACCCGCCCTCAGTCCAGCCGGGGGGCAAGAGGCCAGCTCCTGAGTCGTCGGGCGCCACCTTCAGGCTTGTCAAGCGGGCCGGCATCACTTCTTCCTTGTAAGTGTCATTTCATGCTATCTAATTGTCTTTTTCTTCACTTCTGTTCGTCTCGTTGATTCGCCCTTTTCCTGTCTGCTGCTCCAATGTCAGTGCGCTCAGCCTCGCACCGCGGAAGCACGCGGCTCTGAGCGCGCGCACTCCCTCGTCCGCTCCCCACTCTTCAACTTCCCCGTCAGCGCCGGAGTCAGCCCCCGAGCAAGCAGCGGTGGCGCCAGAATCCCGTGAGGTGGCGGTGCCCCCACCTTCGTCGGAGGTCGAAGTCGTGGTCGGGGGGGGGGGCAAGCAGCCCCCGAGCAATCTGGGCCCTTGGCGGCACCTGTCACTGATCAGGGCGCCGCCGCGCAGGCGGCTCTAGAGGCGGGCCAGCCCCCAGTGTTGTGCGCCGGTGACGGCGAGACTGTGGAAGTGGCGGCCCCCTCGTTGTCCTCACGGCTCTCGGATGCCATGGATATGGGGGGACCGATTCTCCCTGGTGGTGACGCAGCCGCCTATGCGGTCGAGCTGGAGTAGTGCTTGTCGGCGCTGGTGGAGTTGCCAGCTGAGGCGTTCGCGCCGCCCGCCCCGGATGTCGTCGTGGCGGTCGAGGAGGACGTGGCGGTCGAGGAGATCGCGACGAGTCCTGAGGCGTCCTGGACCCAAATGGAGGAGGTGGCGCCTGACTCCATCGCACCATCGGAGCCGCCACACCAGCCCACCGTCGTCATCGCGGAGGTGGTCGAGATTGCAGACTCGCCTCTCCCCGACTTGCAGGCGCTTGCTTCCTTTGAGGACGCGACGGGCCGCGCTTCTCCAACCGTCATCCGAGAGGTTGGCGACAGCTCAGGAGCCCGTCCCGTCTCAGCCCCCGAGAGAAGTGGACAGGGCTTGGGCCTTGGGCGTGCCACGTGGGCCGGAGCCCATGACACTGAGGCGCACGACGGTAAGGATGAGGAAGCCACGGCACGTCGCCGCTTCGTGTGGGGTCTGCGGTGGGTGGAGCGAGCGATCAAGGAGCTCGTCATCCCGGCCTCAGAGGTGCTCGCCAGCTGCAGTGCCAGGAAGATGCACACCATCGAGGAGCTCCAGGCCGAGAAGACCCTGCTGGAGATGCAGCTTTCCGCCGCCCGACTGGCGGCTGTTGGAGCGGTGGCAGGCGAGGCATCGGCGAGGAGCGCTCTTGAAGCTACGGCAAAGTCGGCGGAGGACCGCGCAGTCGCCGCGCAGTCAGCCGCGGACGCCGCCGTGTCGGAGAAAGCTACCCTCATGGCCAAGCTTGCCCAGGTGGAGGCCACCGCCGCGGAGCTACGAACTGCGGCCGCCTCCGCCGCTGAAACGGCTCGAAATGCTGCCGCCACTGCTGCTGCCGCTGAGGCCGCGTCCCGGACCGCCGCCGAAGAGAAGGCGACGCTGGAGAAGAAAGTGGCGGACCTGCAGCAAGACCTGACGGACTATGAGGCGGACCTGAAGACGGCGAACAATCAGGTCTGCAACCTCTCCACCAAGCTGCAAGAGGTCACCGACGAGGGGACACGGCTCCGTGAGGAGAACAGCCAGATGGCTCGGGAGATCCAGGGTGAGTATCTTTGCGTCTTCGACTTTCGAGATGTCTCTTTCCTGCATTAATCATTGCTGATGCCGCTTCACACTTTGATCTTAACAGTGATTCGCATAGCCCGTACTGCACAGGTAGCCAAGCTTGCGGAGAAGGCTCAGGAGGTCATCGCTGCCGAACTCAGGATCCATGAGATGTCCGAGACAGCCAAAGACTTAGCAGATCTACTGTCGAGTATGTTGCTTTCACTCCGGCCCCTAGTTTCTTTTTGATTGTGTTTCTCACGACCCGACTCTGACTCGTTCTTCGTTTCTAGAGGTCAAAGCCGAGCTGGAGGATTCTCGGAAAGCTCAGCACGAGACGGAGGAGGCACTCAAGAAGAACATACTAGACCGCGCCAAGCTCGGACGTCACGTGGATGCGATCTTGACGAAGAGCGGCGTCCCGCCAGTGCAAATGCCTCCCCATGTGATCGGCGAACGGCTCAACCTTCTGCCAGGCTTCGTCAGGGCGAAAGAGCTGTCGACCTCCCGGCAGGTGGTGCATCGCGTCCTCTCCATGTTCAGCTCGCACTACCAGGGGCTGGATTTCAAGGCTCTGGGTGGTGGTTGGGCTCCTGGCTATTCGAGCGAGGAGCTCGACAAGATCGAAGAGGATTGCGCCGCCCCTGCCCGTGCCATGGCCGACACCGTGATGAAGGACCTGGAGTTGATCCCAAAAGACACACCAGAAGATGGCTCTGGGCCTTCACATTAGATGTATCAAGTTGTATGATAGTCAAACAAAACTTGTATTCCTGCCTTGTTGAATAGCTTTTTATTTTGTTTTGAAACCGCCACCTCCCAAAGCATTCTTCGAGTACTTATGAACGACTGTGGAACGACGTAGCGGTACTTGGACACTCAGGCCAATCGAACTTTTCTCTGGAGCCGCAGGGGCGTACGAGTCGGAAAGCTTGACCTGAGTCGCGAAATAACGCCACGCGTTCACAGCCCCCGAGTACTCAGAAACGTTTGGGAAACGACTCGCGTGCTCTTCGTAAAAATGTTTTGAGCCAGATCCCAAGTAGTTACTCGTGTTCCTCCATAAAGTAGTCAGACATCGATCCGTAGGTCCGAGCCGTGCCTACAAGTTTTTGTACCGTAGCCGCGGGGGCGTGAGTGCCAAAAAACTTGGACAAGCGACAACATCGAAACGCTCACAGATCAACATCCTTTCCTCTCGCGAAGTAAAAGGTGTTCCGCCAAAAAGAACCGTTGGTTCGTGCGATTGGTCGCGACAAAGCTGTTGGAGATTTTTGTTTTGAAAATGGGAAAACGAAAGGGGGGCATCGTGCCCTGGGTAGCCCCCAAGTAGTAAGTGTTCTTGCATGGGCGCAAGGACACTTGCCACTCAGCCTTTAAACATCGTTGAAACATATGAAAGATGCCAACACAAGTTTATTGAGAAGCTTATGAAACGAGAACAAGAACGCATGGCATTATTCATTAATCATAAGCTGAAACAAAGAACGTTACTCAAGGGTAAAAACGTCGTAGATGTTCTATGTTCCATGCGTTAGCGATGATCGTGCCGTCGTCGTGCCAGAGATTGAATGTTCCTGGTCGGAGCACCTAGTCGATGATGTACGACCCCTCCCATGGGGGCGCAAGCTTGTGCCGATCCTTGTCGCTCATGACCCGTCTGAGCACCAAGTCTCCGACTTGGAACTGTCGCTCGTGGACGTTGCGCTCGTGGTAGCATCATAAAGCTTGCTGGTACCGTGCTGAGTGTAGTAGTGCCACGTCGTGAGCTTCTTCGAGTTGGTCGATCACATCTTCGAGTGCGACCTGATTCCCTTCTTCGGTGTATGCCCGGACTCTTAGGCTGCCATAGTCAATATCCGTCGGGAGAACCGCTTCCGACCCGTGCACCATGAAGAATGGTGTTGCACTGGTGGACCGACTCGGTGTGGTGCGCAGGCTCCAGAGAACGGATGGTAACTCGGCGACCCATCTTGCTCGGAACTTCTCGAGCTGTATGAAGATTCGAGACTTTAATCCTTGTAGGATCATACCGTTGGCCCTCTCAGCCTGCCCGTTGGCTCTCGGGTGTGCTACAGCAGTCCAGTCCACGCGAATGTTGTTGTCGTCGCAGAACTTGAGGAACTTCTTTCCTGTGAACTATGTGCCGTTGTTGGTGATGATCGAATTCGGGATCCCAAAGTGGTAGATGATGTCGGTGAAGAACGCCACGGCTTCCTCAGAACGGATCTTGGTCACGGGCCGAGCCTCAATCCATTTTGAAAACTTATCAACAGCCACGAGCAGATGCGTGAAGCCCCTGGGCACTTGCTTGAATGGCCCGACTATGTCCAGCCCCCATACCGCGAACGGCCACGTGATGGGGATGTTTTGAAGCGCTTGCGCCGGGAGATGAGTCTGTCGGGTGTAGAACTGGCAGCCCGCACAGCATCGCACGATGTCCTTGGCGTCTGCAAGTTTCGTGGGCCAGTAGAAGCCTTGTCAGAACGCCTTTCTGACTAAGGTTCTTGCGGCGGCGTGGTGATCGCAAGTGCCAGCATGAATTTCATGAAGCAGGTCTCGGCCTTGATCTCTCTGAATGCAGCGCATGAGTATATTTGCTGCGCCCGCTTGTGGAGCTCACCATCGATAAGGACATAAGACTTGGCTCACCGCGAGATGCGACGTGCTTCCATTTGGTCGGAGGGCAGCTTCCCCTCGACTAACCATTCAAGGATCGGGAAACGCCAGTCTGGATCTTCTAAGTTTGGCTCTTGGTCGATCTCCATGACTTCTGGCTCCTCCGACTCTGGTTGCTACTCCCCATCTACTCGAACGGACGGGCCGTGTTGATCGCTAGCAAACACACCATGTGGCACGGGCTTGCAGCTTGACGCTGCCTTGGCGAGGATGTCCGCAGCTTTGTTGTTGTCGCGCAGCACATGATGGAGCTCAAGGCTGTGGAACTTGTCTTCCAGCTGACGCACAGCACGACAATAAGCTGCCATCTTGGGGTCGACACAGTTCTTCTCCTTCATCACTTGTTCTACAACAAGCTCGGAGTCCCCACGGATCTCGAGACGGTGGATTCTAAGCTCAACCACGATCTGAAGGCTATTGATGAGCGCCTCGTACTCAGCGACGTTGTTGGAGGTAGGAAAATGCAGTTGAACCATGTACTCCATACGCACGCCCAGAGGCGAGATGAAGACAAGGCCTGCCCCTGCCCCTTCCTTCATGACTGAGCCGTCGAAGTACATTGTCCATGTCTCATGCTCAATTGGTGCCGGTGGAGTCTGGATCTCCGTCCACTCAGCGACGAAATCTGCCAGCACTTGTGACTTAATGGCACTACGCGGTGCATAAGTCATGTTCTGCCCCATCAGCTCGAGGGCCCACTTGGCTATCCTCCCCTCAGCTTTAGGATTCTGAATCACCTCCCCGAGGGGGTACTTGGACACCACTGTGATGGGGTGCTGGTCGAAGTAGTGCCGAAGCTTGCATTTGGTGATCAGGACAGCGTATACAAGCTTCTGGATTTGAGAGTAGCGGGTCTTCGAGTCGGAGAGAACCTCGCTCACAAAATAGACGGGCCGCTGTACCTTGAGTGATTTCCCGGGCTCTTCTCGTTCAACGACCAGAGCAGCGCTCACGACGTGCTAAAAGGACCTTGTGATGCCTAGAGGGGGGGGGGTTAATAGGCTCACTTCAATTTCCTGAAAAATCTTCGCAGCGGTTAAATGGAGGTCGGAACTTCCGACGCAGGGCCGGAACTTCCGATGGCTCGGGACTTCCGGTCCTGGGGCAGAACTTCTGACCTGGGTAAAAGAGTCGAGTCTACAGCAGGAATTGAAATGCAACCTAACAATTCTATATGAATCAAAAGGTGAGTTTAGATGCTAGGAACCTCCTGAAACCAAAGATACAAGTCGGAGCTCAACAAATATATAGATCAGGCCAAAACACACTTCTAGGGTTAGAGAAACGGGAGGAACTCAAACAAGCAATGGACAAGAGATTTAATCCGAAGTTCACTTCCACAAAGGAAGCTACATCTTCGTTGAGGATCCCACAAAGGGAGGGCTATCACCAAGAGCCTCTTGCCTCACCCAATCCCCACAAAGGAAGATTGGTGCTCACTAAGAATTCTACACAAAGGAGGGGTAATACAAACGATCCCGGGTGCACCACACGGAGAGGGCACTCGACGGGTGATGCCTAACCGTCTAGAAGCAAGCTTCAAGAGTAACAAACGCGAATCGATGCCCGGAGATGCTTCAAGTGCTCTTGAGATGAAGGAGATGAACCACACACTCAAAGCTTCTCAATCTCACACCAAGAATCTCTTTCTCACTCAAACCCTAGCTCAAAGAATCAAAGGTTGGGTCTAGAGAGGAGTGGGAAAGGGGAGTGAATGCTCTTGGGTGTGTTTGTCTCGAGTTTGGTCAGCAGCAGCAAATGAAGAGAGAGGTGTTAGGGTATAAATACCCGAGCTCCAAAAACTAGCCGTTACTGTGCAGGTTTAAGTGTTTATCGGAACTTCCGACCCGGGGTCGGAACTTTTGAGGGTTTGCTGGAAAGGAAACAGAAGACCTTTATCAGAACTTCCGACCCGGGGTCGGAACTTCCGACGGTCGCAGGAGAGCTGCCAGAAACCCTCTGTCGGAACTTCCGACCTGGGGTCGGAACTTCCGACAGCTACTGAATTTTCCTGAAAAATTCAGTGTGTGTTCGTGCGAAGGTGCGAGTGTCTCTCAGGGGTGTTAGCATCTCGACTGCCCACTTTGGCATCTCTAGCACAACCATCCGCATCCCTCTTTATAGAACGGTGTTCCTATGACCAAATTCAAACTGAAAAGAATTTAAACCTTGCCCGAAGCTTAAACACCGATTAAAATGAAATTGAGGGCTTCCTTTTTGTCGTTCATCCTGCACACATCTTAGAGAAACTATTAAACCCACTAAGTTGTGATTGTCATTATCACCAAAATTAATTAGGGGCCATAGATGCACTTTCACCTGCATTGTTGCAGCCATGTACAAGAGCATTGGCTCCTCTAGCATGGGCACCGTGAGCACTGGTGGGCTCTTCAAGAGATTCTTGAGTTTATCGAGCGCTTCCTGAGCTTCAGGTGTCCACGTAAAGTGGTCAGACTTCTTCATCAGGCGGTACAGTGGCAGGCTACGCTCTCCGAGTCGGGCAATGAACCGACTAAGAGCTGCGAGGCTGCCTGTGATGCGCTATACACCCTTCAGGTTCTGAATCGGCCCCATGTTTGTGATGGCTGAGATCTTCTCAGGATTAGCCTCAATGCCGCGTTCGGACACGACAAAGCCCAGGAGCATGCCCCTTGGAACCCCGAAAATGCATTTCTCGAGGTTTAGCTTCACCCCGTGCTCTCTCAGCTTCGCGAATACTTCCGTAAGATCGGGGATCAGATCGCCCGTCTTCTTTGACTTGACCACGATGTCATCGACGTATGCTTCGATTATTCGTCCTATGAGGTCACCGAAAACGCGTCGCATGCATCTTTGAAACGTAGCGCCCGCATTCTTGAGCCCGAATGGCATAGATTTGTAACAATAAGCACCAAAGGGAGTGATGAAGGATGTTGCGAGTTGGTCTGCTATGCACATCACGATCTGGTGGTACCCGGAGTACGCATCGAGAAAACAGAGGGTTTCGCACCCTGCCGTTGAATCGACTACCTGATCTATGCGAGGCAAAGGAAACAGATCCTTGGGACATGCCTTGTTAAGGCTCGTGTAGTCAACACACATCCTCCATTTCTTATTCTTCTTCTTTACAAGTACAGGGTTAGCTAGCCACTCGGGGTGGAACACTTCTTGGATGAACCCTGCACTAAGGAGCTTCTTGATCTCCTCGCATATGGCCTTGCACTTGTCGTCGTTGAAGCGGCGCAGACGCTGCTTGACCGGTTTCGATCCCGGCTTGATGTTGAGTTTGTGCTCGGCAACTTCTCTCAGGATCCCCTTCATGTTGGAGGGTTTCCATGCGAACACGTCGAGGTTCGCTTTGAGGAAGTCGACGAGTGTGCTTTCCTATTTAGGATCGAGCGCCGTACCGATACGGAGTGTGCGACCATCATCGGTGACAGCCACATCCTTGACATCCTTGGCGGGCTCGAAAGAGCAGGCCGCTCGCTTGGACGACTCAGGGATATCTTGGTCCTCGGAGGGAGTCTCAGCGTGGAGCCTCTCGGACTGGATGAGTGTTTCAGCGAATTGAAAGCACTCAGTATCGCATTCGTATGCGTACTTGAACGTAGTCCCCTTTGTGATGACCCCCTTCGGACCAGGGATCTTCAGCTTGAGATACGTGTAGTTGGGCACGGTCATAAACTTCACGTAGGCCGGCTTCCCGAGGATGGCGTGGTACGTCCCCGAGAACCCCACCACTTCGAAGGTGAGGGTTTCCGTGCGGAAGTTCCGCGATGTCCCGAACGTGACGGGTAGATCGATCTGTCCTAACGGGTGCACATCTTTCCCGGGGATGACCCCGTGGAAAGGAGTTGGCGATAGGCGCAGTCGGGACCGCGAGATGCCCGTGCTGTCGAGCGTCGTTGCGTACAGGATGTTGAGCCCGCTCCCTCCATCCATCAGCACCTTGTGGACCCGCTTTGTCCCGATCAATGGAGCCACCACGAGGGGGTAGCATCCTGGCTGTGGTATATGGTCGGGGTGGTCCGCTCGGTCTAATGTGATCGGAGTCTCCGACCACTTGAGGTAGGACGGTGCTGCAGGCTCTGTGTGGTAGACCTCACGCCGGATCAGCTTCTCCTTGCGCCTTGACGGTCGTGCTGGTGCCCCGCCAAAGATCTTGTGGACCACACCATCTTCTCGGGGGAATACCACCTCTTCCTCGTCATCGTCGTTCTCGGGGGGAGGTGCTGCTTTCTTCGGGGCATCTCCTACCTTGGGCTTGAGCGTACCGTTGACGTAGTTCTTCATCAACCGACAGTCTTTGAGCGCGTGCTTGACGGGCGTCTCGTGATGGGTGCACGGTGCCTCCAAGAGCCTCTCGAAGTGATCATTCGGGGTCCACCTTGGTTGTTCTTGGGACGCGTTGCCTTGCGCTCGACCACTGCCACGACGTTGTCGTCGCGGCCACGCTTGTCGTCCTTCTTCTTCTTCTTGGACCGCGAGGAGGGCCCTTCTCCGGCATCCACGACTTGCTTCCCCTTGCTTGGTGGGGGAATTAACGTCGCTGCCACCACCTCCTCCCCGTCGGCATGGTTGGTCGCGATGTCCAGAAGCTCCCGAGTAGTCCTCGGGGTCCTCTGCCCTAGCCGGTGGATGAGGGTGGAGCAGGTGGTGCCGTTTTGGAACGTCGAGATGGCGTCGTTGTCCGTCGCGGTGGGAAGCTCGGTGCAGCGCCTTGAGAAACACTTGATGTAGTCGCGCAGGCTCTCCCCCGGCTGCTGCTTGCAGTTGCGCAGCTCCCACTGCTTGCTAGGCCGGGCGTACGAGCCCTGGAAGTTGTCGATGAACGTCTCCCGTAGGTCCTTCTAGCTGTTGATCCTGCCACGCGACGGGTGCTCGGGCCAGGTCTGCGCAGAGTCGGCAAGGTGGAGCGGCAGGTTCTTGACGATGAACAAGTCGTCTGTCACCCCGCCCGCCCGATACGCGAGCCTGTAGTCCTCCAACCATACGCTAGGGTAGGTCTCTCCGTCGTATCTTGGTATCGCTGTCGGAGCTCGGAAACGCGAGGGGAACTTGGCGTCTTGCACCTTTCGACCGAAAGCGCGCGGGCCCTTCGGGTCGGGCGACCAGCTGCGGTCACGGTCCTAGTCACTGTCGTAGCATCCTCCTCGCCTCCGACTATGACACCGGCCTGAGCGGTGCTCGTCGCGCTTATCACGGCCGTCGTCGTTGCTGCCATAGCCGTAGTCATAGTCGTCGCCGCCTGCAGCCCGGCGACGAGCCTCAAGCATGTCGCGAGCATCACGGTTGGCTCCCAGCCGCGACTTTACTGACGGTTCGCCAGCCGCTCGCTGCCTTGACGGGGATCGATCTTGGCGTCGTACGGACGGTGCGCCATGTGTCTCGCGCGCACGTGATGCTGAGCTCTCAGCTTGCTGTGCGGCCGCCGTCTCGATGAGGGTTTTGAGTTGTTGTCGAACCCTTTTTTCCTCGGGCGTGGCCGGTTCGGGACAGACACGCAGGATCATGGCTGCTGCTGCGAGGTTTTGTGACGCGCGCCTGAAACGCGGTGTGCCGTCGTCGTCGACGGGTGCATCCTCGTTGATGCGCCGGTTCACATCCCGTGCCCATACCCGAGCTTGTGGTGCCAGCTGCTCCGCTTCTTGTTCATGGTGCTGCTCCTGCCGCTGACCACGCGGAGGGTCTTGCGGCTCATTCTCTTCGCCGAGGGCTCGATGAAGGTTTGCCAGCTCTTCGTCGAGCTGGTGCTGGGCCTCGGCGATCTCGTCGAGGCACGCCTGACGCTGGGCATCCCCGTTGCGGTGACGAGGATTCTCCTCGTCGTCCATCGAGCTGGTGGCGGTGTGAGCCTCCAGGATGTTGCATTCCCGCGTGAAGTCTGGTGGAGGCGCCGGTGGCCCCCGCCGTACAACCGCGAAACCCGGGGTGACGTAGGACGCCCTGAGCCCGTTTACGTAGGCTGTCTCCGGGTCGTCCGGGAGGCCTGGCTGTCCTCGGGGGTACAAGGCACCGTACCGCTCCATGAATTCCCCCAGGTCAGTGGCTCGGACCCGCTGGCCTGGAAGGCGAGGTCGGTGAGGTGGAAGGCAGCGATCCTGAACGCTCCTGCGTCGGATTAGGCCCTAACAGGGCCATGATCGATTCGTCCGTGAAACCACGGACGAAAGCTGCTCACGCCGCCGCAGCCGTCGAGGCGGTGGGACGCGCGGATCGGGAGAAGGTCCTCCCGACGACGGACTCCGCCGGCCCGATGAAGACGAAGCCGAGGGAGCCGAAGTGCACGGTCATGCCGGGAGTCAGCGAGACTCCGCGACCCTCCATCTGGATCATTGGTGAAGTTCGGCCAGACACACGATGTGCCCCTACCTGGCGCGCCAACTGTCAGGGTTCTCAACCGCCGGCAGTAGATTTGTATCTAATCGTGTGTCGGATCTGGATGGTTGACACGAGAGACACAAGGGTTTTATACTGGTTCGGGCTTCCGGAGAGTAATACCCTATGTCCAGTTCCGAGTACTCGTGTTCCTATGCCGGAGATGTCTGTAGTAGGGGTTACAAACTTGGTGTTCGGTCCTCTCTATGTATGTTGCACCCCTCCCCCTTTTATAGTCACAAGGGCGAGGGGCAAAGAAGGAAAACGAAAATAAGCTACAGTGCTATGGTGTTGTGAAGTCTTTTCCGTCATTGATGTCCGTTAGGCGGCGTGGGAGGGCGCTGAGTTGTGGTGTCGTTGGAAGCCGCCACGTGTACTGTTGCCACTGTTCGTTTCAGGCACTTGGCGCCTCCCGCCACGTTAGGGCCTAAGAGCTAGTAGATGGTAATCGAGTGCCTGTTCTGACAGGGTGGCGTGCAGCTGGCGTGGATGTGACGGCATGTCGGAGATCGTGGGGGGCGCACTGTGCGCCATTACAACCCCTGTCAGTCCCTGCCATCCTCCCGTCGTGCCAGTTGTGGTCTTTGCATGGCGTGGAAGATAGCGTCACGCGTGTCATTGTGAAGAAGCTTGGGGAGTTGGGGCGGCGCCACGTTCGTGTGGGGCCCCAACCCTGCGCTCCGGCTCCTCCGTGCGGACTCCGCCCTAGTCGGAGGTGGAGACTACTCGTGCGAATGAGTAGTCAGAGGCGAGGCAACGTGTACTCGGAGACGACGCGTTCTCATGCGAGGCGGAGAGTACTCATGCGAAGTGGAGGGTACTTGGAGCTGTGGCGAACTCGTGCGAGGCGGAAGATACTCGGAAGTGGGGAAGTCTTGTGAAGGACCGATTAGGCGAACCAGAGAGGGGGGGGGAGTGAATGGGAGCTAATAAAAATTCTTCTCGAAGGAGATGGGAACTCCAACAAGACGAACACGGCTTCCGAAACACTTCTCCGACTCAACTACCCAAGTTGGTCAAGACCACGCAGCCACTGGAGTGCTACTGGTCCTAGGAGCCAACACACAACCCTCCGAGCTAAAACTCACCAAAACACACAGCGGAAACTTGCACGGCTTGCTGCCTGTGCTACATCGGTCAGACCTATGGCCTGCACCGGTCAGACCGGTGACACCGGTCAGACCGGTGGACAGCGCCGGTCAGGCCGGTTGATACAGCAGCCGCACAGCAAACGTGCCAGGAAGCCTCAGTGACTCCTCTAGGCCTTGGAACAAAAACCACCTCCAAAACACAACCTGGAAGGAAGAAGAACCCCTCACAAAACCTAGCAAAACAACTCCAAACACGCCAAGAACAGACCAGCAGGACCACAGGACAAAACCACACGGACAAGGCTGTTCCCCGACACAAATCCCACCAAGGGCTAGCACCGGTCAGACCGGTCAAGAGCACCGGTCAGACCGGTCGCGCCTGGGCAGCTCCGGATGAACAGCGCCCGCGAGTCAACTCCCCCAAATCCAACTCCCGATCTCCCGATTTGCTCCACGGATTCGCACAAGACTTTGGGGATAGTAGGAACACCTCATGGGCACTCCATAGCCAAGATTTTGTCCACCAAAACTCGTTGAATCAAGAGGAATCTGAGGATTTTCGCCAAGAACACCACGAACCCTAGAACTACGAAAACCCCAAAATTGAGCCCCTTTACTCACGGATTTGGGAGGAGAATCAAAAGGAAAAGAACCACGAGGGGTTCATGCATATATCCCATACCAAATCCCAAAGAGAAAGGTCTCAAAACCGCCACAAGAAATTCGCCAAGAAAAGCCTCCGAAAATCACCAAAAAGGAGAAACGGGAAAGACACAACCAAGCCTTGAGGAACCACGTCGAATCATCTATACATACCAAAGAGGTTCATACAAGGTCTAGCTTGCCGCCCGATCATCCTTCCCTCTCACAAGATCTCACCATGAAGCTCTCAAGCTAGTCCTAAGAAAATCCTAAGGAAAATAGGAAGAGAAAATAGGAAAGCAAATGAGCTAGGGTTCCAAGAGATGGCTGCCATCCTCTCACCACTTGGGTTATATGGAGGCAACCGAAAGACGAAAATACCCTTACTAGCTAACTAGGGATACATGCCCCTCAAGGGCGAATTCAGAAATCTTTGTCTTCGCTCCATCGGACGGATGCCCAGCGACCGCAAACTTGCTTAGCCTCGACGCAAGCCTTGCGATCCCGACGTGTGTCCTCCGCTTCGAAGATTTCGGACTGCGTCGTCGCACACCGGTCAGACCGGTGCTCCTCACCGGTCAGACCGGTACCCACCGGTCAGACCGGTCAGACCCACCGGTCAGACCGGTCTGGAGCTGCTGCACCTCCGTCTTCGGTCTTGGCTTTGTGGATCAACCAAGGAACCCAGTGGTTTTCTGGTGAACCACTGGAAACCCCGCGAACTCGGTGTAGCCTCCGCCAATCACCACTCATGACTTGGCTCCCACGTAGTCCCGGCTCGACCTTGGTTTTGAGGCTCAACCAAGAAACCGTCCATGACTTCATCTTGCCGTTCTTGCCACCATGCGGCCCGCACTTGACCCCGCTGGCCACCGGGTCCCTCGAACCAAGCCTACTTGTCTTCTCCACACCTGGAGGCCTCACCGGCAACGACCTTTCGCGCTTGTTCTTCACCTGCACCTGCACCAGTCAAGCCGCAACCTGCACCTGCAATACTTAGCCAAGAATCAGTCCACACCACGTTGTCGATCACTCATCACACCAGGAAGCGACCATCCACCGGTCCTCGAACCACACCTGGCTCTCAATCTCCCCCTTGATGAGTGCATTGACAACACACACATTTTGGTAACCAAGAGAAAAGGAAAAGAAAAGAAACGACTAAAATAAACTCCAACAAGCGATCGAAAGCCAAAGAAAAGGCAAAGCGCAAGATCACTTGAAGAAGACAAGTCTCGGACCCCTTAGGCAAGGGTAACGGCTCGACTCATCCGAGACAAAACCATGCTCAAGCAAAGAGCACAAACCATCAAACCAAAACTCAAAAACCACAAAGAGCTCCCCCTGCACACATGCAAGCTCCCCCTGAACCAATGCAACTCCCCCTGGACGAATGCATGCAAACCACCTCGCAAAACAAAGCAGCTGCTTCAGCTTTGCTCTGACCGGTCCGACCGGTCACCCACACCGGTCAGACCAGTGGACAAGATCGTCCAGCACCTGGGAACTACACCGGTCAGACCGGTGTACCTCACCGGTCAGGCCGATGCCACCTGGGAAATTGCCAGAGCTCAAAAATAGCTCGAAACCACTTGGAAACTTTCTAAATACATGCAGCAAGCCAAAACATGCTCAAACTTCCCCCCCTTGTTGACAATGCATGAATCAAGCCAAAAATGCAAAAAAAATGCAACCTAGAGCTTCTCAAATAGACAAAATTCAACAAAGGATGCTACACATGTCCAAATGAGCAAGTTAGATACTCTATAGCTTCGTAATGACATCAACTACATGATCACCAAGTTTCACAACCATTGGGCGAAGCTAAGATAGAATTGAGCAATTTTGCGAAAAATCACCCTCTCATGAGTAAAGTCCTAAACATGAGCAAAACATGTCAAAATGGCAAAGCCACACACACTTCATGCTAGGACAACCATTCTAAGCATAAGACCATCATAAACACCCACAAGCACCTCATGTCATGTCAAAGCCACCGAGCCATGTGCCTACTTCTATGTATGAGACTTCTCATTGGTAGGCATCATGCAATGGTTTAGCACCCAAAGCAAATTTAAAATTAGCACATATGACATGGGAGCACATTTTTCAAGCAATTTACATTTTATTTTTCAGATTTATAATTGGTACATGAAATGTCTTTGCGACAAAAAGGAACTTATGCCCCTCCACAAGATGAAGCATGGGGGCTAAACATTCATGATGGCAAATGAGTCTTTGGTCCCATATGATCAAAATAAGCTATCCAACCACAAATTAAGCATAACCAAACCACAAAAACATGTCAAGATCATGTAAAGGCATTTACTCACAAGAGAGCATACATATGAAATTTTTCAAAAATATAGCCATCAACCATGGATACAAACCAAGATTGTCAAGAGCTAAGCCAAACTAACCATAGCTTACCAAATTAGCTCACAAAGACATATATATCATTCCATGGTGAACAATGTATATAGGCGAAGCCTTTCCTAAACAATGCATATGATACAAAATACATGGAACCTAAGATACAAAGATGCCTATACATCATGTTACATATGCCATGCCAAATGCAAGAAATGCACAAAGGAAAGCTATACATATGCTACAAAGGAGCTCCCACACGCCAACTCAAGAAATCAAACAAACACCAAGCTCCCCCCGCAAACGAGTGAAAGTTGCTTGATCTAGGGGTTTGGTGAAAATATCGGCTAGTTGGTCATGTGTGGGTACATGGATCAAAGCTATCTTCCCTTTCTCTACGTTGTCTCTCAAGAAATGATACCTCACTTCTATGTGCTTGGTTTTGGAATGGAGCACAGGGTTCTTTGCAACGCTTATGGCACTGGTGCTATCACATTGAAGTGGAACATGGGTATACTCCTCACCAAAGTCACTCATGGTGTATGTGATCCAAAGGAGCTGAGAGCAACAACTAGCTGCGGCCACATACTCTGCCTCGGTAGTGGATTGAGCAACACTCGACTGTTTGCGGGAAGACCAAGACACCAAAGAAGAACCCAAGAACTGGCAAGTCCCAGAAGTGGACTTCCTATCCAACCGACACCCGGCAAAATCCGCGTCTGAAAATCCATGAAGTGCCAAAGAAGAAGACGCAGAGTACCAAAGGTCGAAGTCGGGAGTGTGTCGCAAATACCTGAAAATGCGCTTGACTGCTTGCCGATGCGAAGTCCTCGGAGACTCTTGAAAACGAGCACACAGACATACCGAGAATTGGATGTCCGGCCTCGTCGCCGTCAAGTAGAGGAGTGACCGATCATGCTCCGGTACTCCTTCTGGTCCACGTGTTCACCTTCCTCGTCCACATCAAGAGCTGTAGTCGTACTCATAGGCGTCGCCATGGCCTTGGAGTCCTCCATCTTGAACTTCCTCACAATGTCCTTGGTGTACTTAGCTTGGTGCACAAATGTTCCTTCCTTTGATTGCTTGATTTGTAGCCCGAGGAAGAACTGCAACTCGCCCATCATGCTCATCTCAAATTCCCTGCTCATGTCTTCTGCAAATCTTGCAACAAGAGAGTTAGATGAGCCACCAAAGACAATATCATCCATGTATACCTGCACAATCAGGATATCTCTGCCCTGCCTGAGGAGAAACAAGGTCTGGTCGACCTTCCCCATCTCAAACCCTCTCTCAAACAGGAACCCCCTCAACCTACCATACCAAGCTCTAGGCGCCTGCTTCAACCCATACAGCGCCTTCCTCAACTTGTACACCCGGTGGGGGTACTTCTCACTCTCAAACCCCGGTGGTTGCCTCACAAACACCTCTTCCTCTAACACACCGTTCAGGAAAGCACTCTTCACATCCATCTGGTACAACTTGAACCCTTTAGCCACGGAAAAGGCTAGAAGGATCCTGATCGCCTCCAAATTAGCTACAGGAGCGAAACTCTCCTCGTAGTCGATCCCCTCTTTCTGACTGTACCCCTGAGCAACAAGTCTCGACTTGTTCCTCACAACTTCTCCTTTCTCTCCCTCTTTATTCTTCCACACCCATTTTGTCCCAATCAGCTTACACCCTGGGGGAGGGTCAACCAACACCCAAACTTGGTTCCTCTCAAAATTCTCCAACTCCTCATGCATCGAGTAAACCCAATTATGATCAGATAACGCGTGTCCAATGTCTTTGGGCTCAAAGGTGGCAACAAAAGCAGCATGAGCAAAATGAGAATTGTTCCGAACCCTCGACTGTGTAGTACATTCATTCATGTCGCCGATGATTCTCGAAGCTGGGTGATCCACTTGCACTCGCCGGGGAGGTTCTCGCCTTGATGCTACCTCCCCCTCAACAGCAGCTTCGCCTTGATCTGGGTTTGTTGTTGTAGGTGTGGGAGAGGGCCCGTTCACGATCGTCGTCGAAGTAGTAGGTACATGTTCAGCTACGGGCACCACACCGCCATCTTCATCATCTCCATGTTCATGCTCCTCCTCCTGAAAGATCTCCTCGCCAAGTTCGTCATCACCTGCACACTCAAAAACAAGCTGACTACGTGGCTGTGTCTCGTCGAAGGTTACCTCACAAGTCTCCACGATTTGGTTAGTTTCAAGATTGAGCACACGAAATGCTCTAGAATGAGATGCATAACCAAAGAAAATGCCATCGACAGACCTAGTCTCGAACTTGTCCAACTTCTTCCCTTTCTTCAGAATGAAGCATTTACAACCAAAGACATGGAAGTGATTCACCTTGGGTGTGCGACCGTGCATCAACTCGTAACAGGTTTTCTTCTTATGAACCCTGAGGTAGATCCTGTTCGACACATAGCACGCGGTATTGACCGCCTCAGCCCAGAACCTTCTCGGAGTCCTATGCTCGTCAAGCATCGTCCGAGCCATCTTGCACAAGGTTCTGTTTTTCCTTTCCACAATGCCATTCTGGGGAGGCGTATACGGACTCGAAAACTGGTGTTCAAGACCCAAGTCATGGCAAAAGGTTTCGAAGCGAGAGTTTTTGAATTCCGATCCATTGTCACTGCGGATTGCTCGTATGGCATCTCCGTGCCTCTCGTTTCTTAACCTCAAGACAAGATCTCGAACAAAACCAAACGTCTCCCCTTTCTCCTCAAGAAAGAACACCCACGCATACCGAGAGTAGTCGTCCACCACAACAAGGACATACCACTTCCCACCCGCAGATCGCACACGAGCTGGGCCAACAAGGTCCATATGGAGCAGCTCGCATGGACGCTCAGTCATCTCATCGGTGAGAGGCGGGTGAGAAGAGGCTACCATCTTGGCATGCCTACACGGCGCACAAACCAACTCTTTCTCAAACCTCAACCGTGGCAATCCTCGGACCAAATTGAGTTTACTCAAGCGAGACAAAAGGTCAAAGCTCAAGTGACCCAACTTTCTATGCCACTTCCACAACTCACTCGAAGAACCAGCCAAAAAGCAACGCTCCACACCAGAAGACTGAGAGAAATCAGCTCGAAACACCTGACCCTCGGGAACGACCATGCAAACAAGATCCCCCCGAGAATCTAAAATCCGAGAACCACCAGGCCGAAACAACACCTCAAAGCCCTCATCCAACAACTGGGACACAGAAAGCAAATTGAACCCCAGCGATTGAACAAGAGCAACACGCCTGAGAGTGACCTTGTCACTTACCTTGATCTCACCTTCTGATAGCACACGCCCTCGCCCATTGTCCCCAAAAGTGATGTATGTCTTGGATACCACCGGGACGAGACTTGAGAACCACCCCTTGTCTCCGGTCATATGCCTCGAGCAACCGGAGTCAATCAACCAAACGTTCCTCAAGTCTCCCACCTGAAATTCAAAAGCGAGCACGTGAGTGAACAAATGACTCAGCACTGGGGTTAGTACCAAAAGAGTAAAACCAGTGCCGATCCATTTGCTCCAAAGTGGGGTTAGCACAAACCAAATCATCACGCCTATCAAAGCTACCACCACGAACACCACCACGGTAACCACTACGAGGGAACCAACCCTCTCTAGCTGGAGGAGGACGAAAGCCACGAAAGGAAAATCGTGGATCGTTCCTCCTCTCCATCTCAAAGCTACGACTCCTCCCACCCCCGTATTGAGCACGAGGTGGAGAACGCCTAGCAAACTGACCACCTCCAAACTTTCCAGACCAACCACCAGAACCACGACCACCAGAACCAAATCGAGCATCCTCACGAGCACGAAACCCAACTCGCTGTCTGCCCAGACCTGCACCGGTCTGACCGGTGTAGTGCACCGGTCTGACCGGTGTAGCTCGGCCAGCAGCACCACCTGCAGCCTTCCGGTCTCCCCAAGCCGGAACCGTCCTCACAATCGCCTTGGCCCTGGGCATCTGCATACGAGGCTCAGGTACACCATTAGAGGGGTGGTACCTGTCCTTGTTAGCCCACTCTCTAGCCATTCTCTCCTCACGCTTCCTCTTGAAGCAAAACTCATCCTTGTGACCATCTCTCCCACAATACCCACAATGGAACTTTATGGGCTGTGGCTTAGGCTTAGGCTTGGGTTGTGGCTGCCCACTCGGTTTCTCACCCTTCTTCTCTCCTTCCTCACCTCCCTTTGGACTCACAAACTTCACCGGTTTCTGGAAATCATTTGTTGGGTGAGGGAATATGGGTGGATCTGGAGTAGTGTCAAGTTTGTTTCTGAGATGGTTAGGCTTGGGCTCAAACTTGTTCTTGTATCTGTTTGGTGGTGGGATAGGAATCTCTCCAACTCTCTCAACTCCCTCACCACTATTCTCTCCAAGCTTGTCAGCCCCAAGTGCCTGACCATCATAGCTTTGAAAGCCGCTATCATGATACCAAGCTGAGGCTCCTGACCCGACAACCAGCTCATACATTTTCTCAGCTCATCATTCTCATCCTGCAAGCGATCAACATAATGTGCAAACTCCAAATTCTTAACCGCATGCAATTCACAAGTAGAGCAAGAAGTGGGAATAGGCTCTTTCAACTTAGTCTCAAGCAAAACAGTGTAAGCATGCATCTCATCAATCTTTCCATGCAAAACAGGGCAAGAAGTACAAGCACCTAGCAAAGCAGGTCTAGACTTAAGCTCAGCCACTTCAACCCTAAGCATATCTAGTTCATCACAAGTAGAAGCATGCTTATCCTTAAGAGTAGTAAGATCAGCTAGGTACACAGAGCAATCACAGCAATCAATCTCATCAGAAACCATAGGAGAAGCCTTAAGCGAATCAATCTCAAGCTTAGCATCTAGGTTCTGGGTTTCTAGCTCAGCCACACGGTTCCTAGCATCTTCTAGTGAGGCCCTAAGCTCTTTCCTCATCTTCTTGGCCTCTCTAAGCATGTGATCGCGGTTATCAAGCAAGTCAACCAACTCATCATTCTCCTTGCGCAAAGAAGAGAGCTCATCACATACCTCATCCTCGGAGTCAGAGTCCGAGTCACTCTGGTGGCTCTTCTTGCTGCCGGAGCTACGGGCCATGCCGCAGAAGCCATCTCCCGCGAAGTAGCTCAACCCGCTCAAGTTCCTGGATGACTTCTTGTTCTTGCGCCGATCACCTTCATCTTCACTGCTACTCGAGCTCGAGGAAGAGTAGGCGGAGCTGGAGTCGACGTCGCTCGCTCCGACCATCGCTCGGGCCTTCCTGCCGCGGCCGTCCTTCTTCCTCGACCATCGCTCGTCCTTGTGCTTGTTCTTGTGCTTGTGATCGCGCCTCGATCGGTACTTGCCGTCCTTGCTCGACCGGTGCCTGTAGCCGTCCTTGTAGCCGTCCTTGTTCTCCATCTTCTACGGGCAGTCAGCGACAAAGAGTCCTGGCTTGCCGCACTGAAAGCACGTCCGTGCTGTCCTCCTTGTGTTCACTCGGTTCTCGTGTAGCCTCTCGAACCGCCTGGTCAGTAACGCCAGCTCGTCCTCTCCAAGCACGTCGAACTCCTCATCTGGCAAAGACATCAAAGAAGACAGAGAGTACATCCTGGAGGATGCATTAGCGTTAGACTTAGCTCCTTTGCCACCAACGAGAGCGAGACTATGAGAATCAGTCGGGCTCTCGATCTTGGCTGTCATACCACGGTCCAACTCAGCCGACTTGAGCTTCGAGAACAGCTCGTTCACCGTCAAGGTGTCATACTTCTCAGACTCAACAATAGCCTCAAACTTCCCGTCCCATACGGTACGATCCAACGAGTGCAAGAGCTTCACGGCTCTATCATGATCATTGTATGGGAGGACGTCCACATTGGCTCTCATGTTGTTCACAACGACCGTAAACCGCTGGAAAAGGGCATCGACGGACTCGCCGGGGAGATGAGTGAAGTTCTCGTACTCTCTCCGGTAAGTCGCGTACATCCGAGCCTGAACCTGAGCATTCCCAGCATGAGCATCCTTCAACTGCTCCCAAATCCTACAAGCTAAGTCCTCTGTCTGAACCCGATCGAATTCAGGCTGACACAGAGCACGAAACAAGTAGTCGACAGCCTTGTTGTTGGCTTCGAACATATCCCTCGATCCTGGAGCAAGGAAGTTCATCGGATGAACATAAGCTGTGTTCACCGTGACATCCCAAAGGATCTGACCCTTTCCGCGGAGGAACGCTGCCATCCGCCTCTGCCACATCTGGTAGTTCTTCCCATCGAAGTGCGGAGGACCCGAACCCCGTTCCTGGTACGCCATCTTTGTATCTTAGACTGGTAAGAGTCAATAAAGACCCGAACCGGCTCTGATACCAATTGAAGGACCGATTAGGCGAACCAGAGAGGGGGGGGGGGAGTGAATGGGAGTCAATAAAACTTCTTCTCGAAGGAGATGGGAACTCCAACAAGACGAACACGGCTTTCGAAACACTTCTCCGACTCAACTACCCAAGTTGGTCAAGACCACGCAGCCACTGGAGTGCTACTGGTCCTAGGAGCCAACACACAACCCTCCGAGCCAAAACTCACCAAAACACACAGCGGAAACTTGCACGGCTTGCTGCCTGTGCTACACCGGTCAGACTGATGGCCTGCGCCGGTCAGACCGGTGACACCGGTCAGACCAGTGGACAGCGCCGGTCAGGCCGGTTGATACAGCAGCCGCACAGCAAACGTTCTAGGAAGCCTTAGTGACTGCTCTAGGCCCTGGAACAAAAACCACCTCCAAAACACAACCTGGAAGGAAGAAGAACCCCTCACAAAACCTAGCAAAACAACTCCAAACACGCAAAGAACAGACCAGCAGGACCACGAGACAAAACCACACGGACAAGGCTGTTCCCCGAGACAAATCCCACCAAAGGCTAGCACCGGTCAGACCGGTCAAGAGCACCGGTCAGACCGGTCGCGCCTGGGCAGCTCGGGATGAACAGCGCCCGCGAGTCAACTCCCTCAAATCCAACTCCCGATCTCCCGATTTGCTCCACGGATTCGCACAAGACTTTGGGGATAGTAGGAACACCTCATGGGCACTCCATAGCCAAGATTTGGTCCACCAAAACTCGTTGAATCAAGAGGAATCTAAGGATTTCCGCCAAGAACACCACGAACCCTAGAACTACGAAAACCCCAAAATTGAGCCCCTTTACTCACGGATTTGGGAGGAGAATCAAAAGGAAAAGAACCACGAGGGGTTCATGCATACATCCCCTACCAAATCCCAAAGAGAAAGGTCTCAAAACCGCCACAAGAAATTCGCCAAGAAAAGCCTCCGAAAATCACCAAAAAGGAGAAACGGGAAAGACACAACCAAGCCTTGAGGAACCACGCCGAATCATCTATACATACCAAAGAGGTTCATACAAGGTCTAGCTTGCTGCCCGATCATCCTTCCCTCTCACAAGATCTCACCATGAAGCTCTCAAGCTAGTCCTAAGAAAATCCTAAGGAAAATAGGAAGAGAAAATAGGAAAGCAAATGAGCTAGGGTTCCAAGAGATGGCTGCCATCCTCTCACCACTTGGGTTATATGGAGGCAACCGAAAGACAAAAATACCCTTACTAGCTAACTAGGGATACATGCCCCTCAAGGGCGAATTCGGAAATCTTTGTCTTCGCTCCATCGGACGGATGCCCAGCGACCGCAAACTTGCTTAGCCTCGACGCAAGCCTTGCGATCCCGACGCGTGTCCTCCGCTTCGAAGATTCCGGACTGCGTCATCGCACACCAGTCAGACCGGTGCTCCTCACCGGTCAGACCGGTCTGGAGCTGCTGCACCTCCGTCTTCGGTCTTGGCTTTGTGGATCAACCAAGGAACCCAGTGGTTTTCTGGTGAACCACTGGAAACCCTGCGAACTAGGTGTAGCCTCCGTCAATCACCACTCATGACTTGGTTCCCACGTAGTCCCGGCTCGACCTTGGTTTTGAGGCTCAACCAAGAAACCGTCCATGACTTCATCTTGCCGTTCTTGCCACCATGCGGCCCGCACTTGACCCCGCTGGCCACCGGGTCCCTCGAACCAAGCCTACTTGTCTTCTCCACACCTGGAGGCCTCACCGGCAACGACCTTTCGCGCTTGTTCTTCACCTGCACCTGCACCAGTCAAGCCGCAACCTGCACCTGCAATACTTAGCCAAGAATCAGTCCACACCACGTTGTCAATCACTCATCACACCAGGAAGCGACCATCCACCGGTCCTCGAACCACACCTGGCTCTCATCTTGTCAGTGAGGGTCTTGACAAAGATCTGCATCCCTCCCCTATCATGGATCTTAGCCTTCACATTGTCAATGGTGTCAGAGGACTCCATCTTCAAAGTGATTATCTCGTTGCTTAGGGGGCCCTAATCCAGGCCCTCGTCAGGTATAAATAGCCCAAGGCGTCCAAAGAGCCGTTGGCTAACAGCCACTGAAAAATATAGCGTCGGATACTGATGCTAGTTTTCCAGGGCCATCAGTTCATCCGGTTCCCCATCCATGTCACTTAGCCGTTGCAATCCACTGACACAGTTGTTCCGACACATAGACCGACGGGTTCCTCACTTAACCGTCGGTTCATCCGGTGCTAAAGGATTTCTTCCAAAAACCTTACTGTTAGCTCTTTTGGTGCCGTCGGATGAACCGCCGCTCAATCACTTATATCCATCGGTTCATCCGGTGCTGATGAGCTTCGCGCCCAAACCTCTCTGTTAGCAAATATACGGTCGCCAGATTAAACACTGCTACACCGTCGGTTCATTCGGTGCTACCAACCCAGCTGCTTCTCCTCCAGGAATTCATCCTGCGCATGTAAAACAGGGGCGTCGGTTCATCCGGTGTTCTTCAAGTAAACTCCAGTCTTCTCGCAGTGTACTACTTCATCCGGTGCTTGCACCGACGCTTGCCTCCTACGTATTGTCGGTTCATCCGATGGTGCACTTTTCTTCTATTTCTTCTTTGTTGGTTTTGCCTCAAAATATATACTTCCTCATTTTGGCATGCGGTATTTTTGCATTCTTGGGACCAAGAAGTGTCTACAAGGACATGCTAAACAATATGGTTAGTCCCATTGATCATATTGTCATTAATCACCAAAATCAAACTTGAACACATGGCATATGAGGACCATGTTCGCTATAGTATTTAATCCACCCTCCTCCCTCCCTCACTTCTCCCTCCCGCAACCGCCCCCCTCCCTTAGATCTCGCGGCCTCTCATTTCCGGCGGCACATGGAGTGGTCCCTCCTCTGCCTCTCCTTCGCTCGCCCCTCACCAGCGGTGAGGAGCAGCAGCAGGGCGAGGTGAGGTGGCGGCGCTGTAACATCCCAGAAAATTAAATTATGAAAATGTGAGGAAATTTGAACTTTCTATTTATTGATGATGTGTCACCATAATTTAATCCTATTTCTAGCTCTTTCCTTAATTCTATATAAATAAAACCAAATTATAAAAATATAAATTCAAATTATGGTTTAAACATGTGATTTGGTATTTATGGATTTTATTTGGATTTTATTGATTGTGTTATGAATTTGAATAATCAAATTCAAATCTATGGTTTAAATCTAATTTCAAAACTATATTCAAAATCCTATACTAACACTAGGGCCTGCTAACTTCTTCTGAAGTCCATCCAAACCCCTTCAACTCTCAAGCCGCAGCCACCACAACCCCTCCTTCTTCTTTAGGCTCATCAACCGGCCCACCTCGGCTCGGTCACGCATCACACGCAGATCCCCTGTTCCGCCATTTGGGGAATTCCTCCCCCAACCTCTGTTCCGCCGCCGGGGAAAAAGAGAAGGGGGAAGGGGAGGTGAGAAGGGGGAAGAGGAAGAAGGGAGGCACGCCGCCGTCGTGCCGTCACCCTGAAGCCGAAGCCACACACGCCGGAGCCGCTCGTGAGAAGGGGAAAGCCTTCTGCGTCGAGGCCACCGCCGGAGCAGAGCAAGGACGCGCCGCCGTGAGCACCTTCACCTCTTCACCGACGCGTTCTTCACGGCCACGCCTACACCTACGCCCCGCCGTAAGCACCCCGCCGGCCTGCTTCTTTCCCTCCTCTCTTGGCCTTTCCTGTGATGTATGGGAGCGTGCCCCTGCGCTGCACCGCCGGCCTTCGTGCCGTGCTCCGTCCGCGAGGTCGCCGCCGCGACGCACCCCCGCGACGTGTCGGCTCTCGCCGACTGTTTTCCCTTGAGATCTTGCCTCGTCATCTTTTGCTCTTACCTGAGAACTGGCCTTCGAGCCGTGCGCCGTCGATGCGTCATCGCTGCCTTTTGCGCCACGCCGCGGCTTTGGTTCGCCGAGAGCCGCGCGACGGCCGGCCATGTCGCGGCCAGGCCAGGCCTGGACGCACATGCGCTTGGGTAAGCACCCCCATATGCTACGCCCCGCAGTGCTGTGCTGCTGTTCTTGTTTGCGTCGCCGCCGCTTCATGCTCTGCTCCTTCGCACCGATGCCGCGGCCCTGGAACACCAGAACCCCACGCGCCATGTCGCCCTGTTGCACTCATGCTAGGCCTACGCGCGCGTGCAAGCGCATCAGATGAGCACACCCAGGTGCTCAACTGCGGCGCTACATTTTCCTGCTATGCCCGTATGCAAACCTCGCCGCGCCGCGCGATCGCCGTCGCTCTACGCCGGGAACACCATCGCGACGTGCTTCACGATCGACCAGGAGCTCCACCCCAGGGGCTGCGGCTGCGCCAGGGAGATCACGTACACCTAAGGATCTCCAAACCTCGCATGCTTGAGCACCGAAGCCGTCACGGTCATCAAACACTGCTTGCCGTCGTCGCCGCGCCTCTGCGCCGGCGCGCACCGGAGCGTGCGTGGATGGCAAGGGGTTGCCACGCGCCCCAGATCACTTCGAGGAGCTCCACCGGACTTCTCCGGTGCGAGGTCGCGGAAGCGATGGGCCAACCGGCCCGTTAAAGCCAATGGCGGCCCCTTTCACTTATCTTTGGTGAACTCTGTTTTTAGTCCAAGGAGGACTAACGGACTTAGTTCTGTTGGCCCATGAGGCTAAGTCCAATGGGCCGAATCCGGCCCACTAACACTTTCGGCCCAACAAAGACCCACTAACCTGTGACGATGACGTCACGATGACGTCATGCTGACATCATCCCTATTTTCAAAATAAAAATCCCTTTTCTGTTTTATAAATGAATTTGGAAATTATTTTATAAATCCTATAACCTTTGAAAATTCATAACTAATTATTTGCAACTCCGAAAAATATGAAACCAGTTTCTATATTTTTCTAAAAATGAGACGATGCTGTTTGTAGGTAGTTTGGTGCTGTTTGGATCTTCTAAAATTAGGTTTCTTTGGATTTATGCTTAGTTGATTGTCGGTATCTTAGTGTCTCGTATCTCATGCTGGACAGCCCGAGCTACGACCAGGAAGAGGCTTACGAACCAGACTACAACCCAGACCAGGACTTTGGACGCCAGCCAAGTGTCATGTCACTCCCAACCATATAGTTCCCATGCATGCTTTAGTTGCTAGTGCTTAATTACTTTTGATGAATGTTTTTAACTTGCATAGACAATTGATTAGCCCTGCCTTGGAATTGTTTACCTTGTCCTTGGAATACCTACTTTTGGAACTAGCTACAGACCCCTAGCTAGTTCCCGGCTCTACTCATCCATATATTTTACCCTTAGTTATGGATGGATCTCAGGTTTGGACCGAGGTTGGGATACCTCGAAACTCTTGCGTGTGTTTTGGGTGAGTGTGTATCCTTGACGTGTTACCGCGGGAGCGAGCTGCTTTGGTTACTTGTGAACGCCTGTCTACGGGAGATGCGACCTGGCCTCTCGCCCTAGCGGCGTGTCGGACGGGTGGAGTTGGTGAGTGCTCGCTCTTGCAATTAAGGACCGATCGTCTGTGTGACCTTGATCTTTGGGCTATTTTCGTACAAACCGTTCGCTCACGTATGGGCAGGGTTCGGTCCGAGAACTAGTTGGTGGTTGGCACTCAGCTTGTAGGCAGACCAGTGTGGTCGAGTGAGGGGGACGGGTTTTACCCCCCGAGTAGACGTCGCCTCGGCTTCTCCGGGGATGGTCTCACAGCTCCGAGGCCCTGCTGGCAAGTTTCGCACCCCAGTTCAGGATGAGTCAGGTTTGGAGAGGCAGGAGAGTGCCACCCACTGCTAGTTCTCCGGCCGTTAGGTAGGGATGTGGATCGGAGGCATCCGTTTCTGCCCTATCCGGCGGGTCCAGTTGTACAACCTCTGCAGAGTGTTAAACCTATAGCTATAGTCCGTGTCCACTGGTATGGACAGCCCTTTTTGATCTCTCACCTGGCTAGTATACTTCTTGTGCTGCTTTCTCTCCCCTGTGTGCTTGTGAGCCCGGCTTCGTGCCGATGAGACGTGGGGATAGGAGTTGGTGACCCCACGTCGCTGATGAGTGTGGGATGCTGTATCTTGGTTGAGATCTAGTGTTTGGTGCTTCTTCCCTTGTTGGGGTGTTGACCCCGGAGGCGTTGTCCTCGGAGGTGTGGATCTCCTCGGAGATGGAGACCTCTCGGCTATTCTGCTTACCTTGATGTTGCTACCGCTGCTTGCATAACCTTCTACAGCCATAAATAGGATTACTCATGCATATTAGAATTATTTCTCTTTCGCTTACGCTCTTTGTTGGGAAGCTGACATGACCTACTCGCTTATCGAGTAGATGACGGGTTTTCAGAGCAGGAGCCGGACTACGACTTCAAGCATGATGGATGGGAGGATTGAGGCTCACCCTACACTCGAGTTGCCTGAGGATATGGTGTCTACTTCGCTACATGAGAGCCGTTGCGTAGATGTTTACTCTGTTTGATTCAGTCCTGTTGGACTTGTACCCGGCATGTGCCGAAATAATGTACTCAGATGTTTATTTATATTATTATTATGTGGACCTTCATGTATTTTCTCTTGTTGTACGGTTATTGCTTTACTTTCTGAGACAGGGATTTGCACGTGATAGCCTCCTGGGACTATCATAGAGGTGCAGGGATCGGGTTCCCTTCATCAGAAACCCGGTTCGTTTCAGTTGGTATCAGAGCCGTATTTGACTGTAGGATGATCCTAGGAACGGACGATAGTATAGGAAGCCCAAACACCTTGTGCTTTATATACAATCCATGAAATTTTATACAAGTACCTTGAACTTTATTATATATTACCTTGATTAACATTACTAACTCTTACTAACTTCCCTAACAACGTGCAGATGGACCAACTGACCTGGATCCCCCTCAAGACCGATGGCTAGTGGGCCGGAGGGTTCTGCAAGATCCTGAAGGACTGCTTGGAGACAGCTGGAGTGGAGACAAGTGAGGTGCTCTACGAGAGACGCACCACTGCAGCCGTGGACCAATCACCGACAGAGCTGACCCTGAAGATACCAGCAGATCCCCGTGTACCAGAGTTCTCAGAGGTCAAGGTCACGTGTTTTGACAACTCTACCTTGGAGGCTCACCAGTGTTGTGCCAGACTCACGTTGAAGAGAGTGTGTCAGCAGTTGGAGTAGAGGTTGAAGGATACCCCCTTTGGAGTCTTACCGACAGCAGTGTACGACCACAGCCGGTGGCACAGAGAGGAGACAGCTTACACTGAGGAGAGCACAGAGGGCAAGGATGAGAAGGACCAGATGGCCAGCAAGTTCATTCAAGCTCAGGACCAGGCACTCTACTGGGCCGATTCAGAGATCATGTTTCTGAGGCAGAAGTGGGACGACACCTTGGGTCGGAACGCTCAGTTGGAGAGGGAGAAGAACCACTTGGAGTTCTTTCTCAACGAGGCACACAGGAGGAACATCCAGATCACCGAGTGGGGACTCGCAGCTGCCAGAGCCAGCACAGAGAGGGATGCACTTGAGATCGCCACACTGAAAGCCAGACTGGAGGACACACAGACTGCCTTGAGAGAGTCAGAGACAGCAGCCAGAGAGGAGAGGCTGAAACTACGAGAGAAGGAGTACCTAGTAGAGTCTCTTGGAGCAGCTTGCACCGACTACCAGCTACGGTTGTGGGGACACGAGGAAAGGCTGACCCAGAACTACAACCACCTCTGGCACTTGGGAGGAAGAGTGTACGAGGCTCAGGACATAGCCAGCCGGACCAGCTCGGCTTGGAGGGACTCTGACCTGAGACGAGTGACAGAGTTCAGGGAGTTGGCAGAGTTGCTACCACCACAGAAGAGGCCCAAGCTGAGGACAAAGACGTTTGAGCTACCCTCTACTCTACTTCCGGCACAGCCACCCTACCCGAGGGGCAGTACAGACACACCTGAGATGAACAGAGCTTTGGGAAGCTTGGCCAACTACTTCAACCTGCCAGAGATTAAGATTCCAGACTACCCAGGCGTGAATGACCCACCGTTCTACGCGGTTCCACCCAGTCCGAAGACCGTGTCACCACACTACTAGAAAAGTGATTATCAGTGACGATTTGCTCGTGACGCTGCTAACTTTGGTCACATAATGGTATGTATTCCATGAAGAAATGTCCGTCTTCGTCATAAGTTGCATGTGACGATGATTTGGGTGAAAGAATAATGACGAAAATATAATTTACGTCACAAAACAGATTGAGGAGATCGTCATAGATTATGTTTTGGTATGGCGTATGGTAATGATGAAACCTAGTGGTCACAGATTAGATGAGATATCGTCATAATTTATTTGAATCGTTTGGCACAACTAATGATGAATCAAATTGGTCACAAATTAGTAGTGCACTAACGACGTGGGATGTGTTTGCCACACGGCCCATGATCGTGTGGCCCATCATCTTGTTTTTTTGTGTCGGCACATTTTCTAATTGTGTTAAACAAAAATAAAAGGCTCTCGCGGAGTATCGAACCAGGGACCTTGTGATACATAGGTAGGAGCTCTACCACTGTGCTATGTGGTCGTTCATGTTGTAAGTATGCTATTTTTTATTTGTCACTTTATTAATGAATAATGGGCCTTTACCTGCATCGATCAGAAGTTGGGCCAATTACCTTGGTCGCGGTCAGATGTTGGCCTTCATAGCGATCGCGGCCAGGTCGTCTCGTCCAGGGTTCTATTGTGTCCCGATTGTGATCGTCGCCTCCAGATCGTCTCCGGCGGCAGCAGGCCTGCAGGTGATCCAGGGCGTCAAGCTTTTCTCCATCGACGCGGCGGCGACGTAGGAGAGCAGCGCCAGCACGCGAGACGAGGGCAGACCGGCAGAGGAGGCGCTTGCAAGGTTTGTTGAATTTGATGTTTAAATTTTTTGTTCAGATATTCATATGTGTTTGAAGGGTTTGTTCATATATGCATGAATGGTTTTAATTTTTTTGATCCTATATGCATCTGATTATCAATTAATTGTTTAAATATGCAATTTTTTGTATTATGTTCAGTTTTATCTCTGTTTGGCTGTTTTTAAAATTTTTGATCTGTTTGTCAAAACAGATGGATAGAAGCTGGATATTTGGGAAACAATTCACACCTGCATATTTGAAAGGAGTTGAAGAGTTTATGAAATTTGTTAGAGAAAGATACCCCGAAGACACTGACATACGTTGTCCTTGCAGCACTTGTCTTCATCGAAAGTTGTGACAGCAGAGTGATGTAGAAAACCATATACACATCTTTGGAATGTCAGCCACATATACCAGGTGGATTCATCATGGGGAGTCAGCAGATACTATTGAAGTTGAGAATACAGAGCACCAGGATGTTGAAGGTGATCATGACTATGGGATACATGTGGATGTGGGTGATGATGGTGATCTTGACGATGATCTTGGAGTACCAGAGATGATTGGAGATCTATATGCTCAAGCAGAGGCTGATGGAGAACAACCAAGGTTTGCAAGAGTCCTTGAAGATGCCAAGAAGGCACTTAGCCCGGGATCTAGCCATTCGAAATTTTCTTTTATGGTGAGGATGTTGTATATCAAGTCTCGTTATCGAATCAGCAATGCAGGATTTTCCACGATGATGAACTTGATCTCATCAGGATACCCTAAGAGTGAGTTGCCAAAATCTTATGATGAGGCAAAGAAATACCTTCGAGAGTTGGGCCTTGGATACGAAAACATACATGTGTGCAAGAACAATTGTGTGTTGTTTCAGGATTCGAAAACATCAAAGTATTCTAAGTTGAATGTGTGCCCAGTATGCAAGGAGTCGAGATGGAAAGACGAGAATGGGACCAAGCAGGTTCCACACAAGGTATTGAGGCATTTTCTACTTTTGCCTAGGTTGAAGAGAATATATGCTTCAAAGCGTACTTCTTAGGAAACAACATGGCATGCAAAGGTGAGGACGCCAGTGGACAATGTAATGAGTCATCCAGCTGATGGGGATGCATGGAAATACTTTGACAGTAAGGAAAAAGACTTTGCAGCTGACCCGAGGAACTGGAGGCTTGCCTTAGCTACAGATGGGTTCAATCCATTTGGCAACATGAGTACCCAGTACAGTATGTGGCCAGTGCTGCTGACTCCACTTAATCTCCTACCATGGGAATGTGTGAATCCAACAAATTGTTTTATGTCTTTACTCATCCCTGGTCCAAAATCTCCAGGAAAGGATTTTGATGTTTTCCTTGAGCCCCTAATTGAAGAACTGTTAGAGCTATGGAAGGGTGTCAGTACCTATGATGCATGTAATGGTAGGAAGTTTGACCTTCGTGCTGCTGTGCTATGGTGTATACATGATTTTCCAGCTTTGAGCACGTTGTCTGGGCGAACAACAAAAGGGTATTATGCATGTATTCACTGCGACAAGGATTCGTTGTCTCGGGCAATAAGGAATAAGATATGTTACATTAGACATCGTCGATATCTTCCAAGGACACATGCATGGAGGAGAAGCTTGGCTTTTGATGGTAAGCGTGAAAACAAAGATGCACCACAGAAGTTCACTTTGGGTGAGGTCCTAGTGGAGCTAGAGAAGGTGAAAGATGTTAGGCCAGGGAAGCCAGTGAAGGAACCTAAAATCATAGGTAAAAAAAGGACGCGTGATGTGGGTCCAAATATTTATACCCGCAAATCTGCGTTGTGGAGATTGTCTTATTGGGAACATTTGAAGCTTCCACATAATCTTGATGTGATGCACATAGAGAAAAACATATGTGAAAACATTCTATGCACATTACTCAATGTACCGGGAAAGACAAAGGACACACATAATGCTAGGCTAGATCTAGACGATATGGGCATCAGACATCATTTGCACTTACAAGAGATAGGCAACAACTCAGTCAGTGCTCTACCTGCTCCTTATGTCTTGTGGAAGGAGCAAAAAGTCTAGTTTTGCAAGTTTCTAAAAGGTATCAAGTTTCCTGATGGATATGCTGCTAACCTAGCAAGATACATAAGTGAAGACGGTTCGAGGGTGGTTGGAAAGCTAAAGACACATTCTA
The DNA here is from genome assembly GCA_036936925.1 of Cenchrus fungigraminus. Classification (NCBI taxonomy): domain Eukaryota; kingdom Viridiplantae; phylum Streptophyta; class Magnoliopsida; order Poales; family Poaceae; genus Cenchrus; species Cenchrus fungigraminus. The sequence continues at coordinate 132,960,245 of CM072777.1, forward strand.
GCCACATACTACTGCAAAGAATCATACCTGCTGGACTTAGAGGACTGGTGCCTAAGGATGTGTATGAAGCAATTGCAGAGCTGGGGACATTTTTTAGGGAGCTATGCAGTAGAAATCTTAGGATTGATGTTGTGAAGCGGCTGAAAGAACAAATTCCATTGATCCTATGCAAGCTTGAGAAAATATTTCCCCCTGCATTCTTTGATGTCATGGTGCACTTGTGTGTCCATGTACCAGACGAGGCACTGCTGAGAGGTCCTGTTCAGTATGGCTGGATGTACCCAATAGAAAGGCGACTAGGCACTTTGAAGAATTTTGTAAGGAATAGGGCCAAGCCAGAAGGATCAATTGCTGAGGCATATGTGGCAAGTGACACCGTGACCTTTTGTTCTAGGTACATGGAGGATATGGACACTAGATTCAACACGGAGGATGACATTGGTGGAGAGGTGCCATTGGATAATGACATCTCTGTTTTTAAGCATGGTGTTACTCTTGTTGGAGGTAATAGGGTCCAGTACATTGATGATGATGTCATGGATAAGTTAGTTTGGTATGTCCTACATAATTGTGAAGAAGCTGATGAATATAAGGAGTAAGTATTTTTTTAATTACTTACTGAATTGTTTCTGATAATACAAAATTTAAATTTGATTAATCTTGTCCTTGCAGGTTGTACAGATACAAGCTGTTACATGAAGGTGCACAACTAAGTAATGTTGATAAAATGGTTGAACACGGTTTTGCCAAGTGGTTTAGGCGCCACGTAAGTAACTACACAGATTTAGTAATTAAATGCATATGTAATTATTCAATTAATTATTTCTGTTGGTACAGATTGAGATGAAACGCAAGGATAATCCAGATTCGGTTAGCGAAGGATTGTGGGCACTGTCTTGTGGACCATGTCTACGAGTTAAGTTTTCTGCAGCTTGCAAGATTAATGGTGTTCGGTATAGCACAGCGGATCGTGAAAAGTTCCTGCAGACACAAAATATTGGTGTGATGACTCCAGGTGAACATAATAACAACATCATAGATTTTTATGGAGTCCTTAAAGAGGTAATTGAGTTGCAGTATAACTCGAATCTTCAAGTTCGTCGCACTGTGGTTATATTTCGATGTGATTGGTACAGCCAAGAAGGCAGGGGGAAAGACCTTCAAGATGACGGACATTTCAAATCCATCAATGTGCAGTCATTATGGTACAAGGCTGGTCCTTTCATCCTATCATCTCAATCGAAAAAGATATTTTACATTGAAGATACATCTTTAGGTAAAGGTTGGCGAGTTATGCAGAAATTTGAACATAGGAATATTTATGATGTGGCTGAAAAAGATGAGGCCAGTCATGATGTGCATCAGGATGATTACCATTCAGATACTGAGCATGTGGTGCAAGAAGGTGACGATAACGTGCCATTGCCAAATATTCAAGGTGGGGAAGCCACTATAATTGAAGGCAATTTGCAACAATTTATAAGAAACAAGAAGCAAGCTGCAATTATTGAAGAAGGTAGCGAGGAGGAGGAGGAGGATGAGACAATGCTGCAGTATTGTAGTGATGATGGCAATGATAACAATGATGACATGTCCCCAGATGATGAAGATGAAGATGAAGATTTCTAGTATAATAAATGTGTTTATCCAAGTATAAGTAGTTGATATCATTTATACTATTTGTTTCGAACAGCCAGAGTTTGTTTGAGATTTCAAAATTTTGTTATGACATTATGAATTTCATATGTATAAATGCTTCAGCCACCAGATTTATGTATAAATGCACATGAACAAGTTTTACTCAGATTTTAACAGGTCAAAATCCATAAAAAAACAGATTGAGGAACACAAATGATAGGGATTAACAAGCTAATATCATATATTTATAGGCATGTACATGCCACCAGATGAAGGTTACTTGTCTTATTGCCACATAGGGAAATACTAACTAGGCACATTTCAAGCATTCAAATTTACAAGCTAAAGCAAGCGAGGCACAAAATAATCAAGCCTTCCAGCCTGCTACGGCACAACTAAGTAAGAGGTTCCACCAACATTCAAAATCATCCATCACTGACAAGCCTAAAGCCTAAAGCCACTTGAACCCTAAAGCCTTCTCAGAAGTAGCTATGAGTGCAGCATGCAGTCTTGCTTTCCTCTTCTTCTCCGCATTGAGCTCACCCTCAAGCCACTTGACATTTTCCTGAGACTCTGCCACCGCTTTTTGTAACTGCCAGAAGTCCATCTGTTGAAAAATGAGCAGCATGCATATGTAAGTACAACATTACTGGACATATATACTAAGCATGCATATAATTCAACATGCTTATCAGTTATAGATTACTAAAAGAACAGTTTATGGATACACTTAAACAAGCATATTCAAGCATATTTAAGCTCTGCCAGTTATAGATTATGGATGACTATAGCAGTAACTCGAAGTTAAAAAAGAGTTGATGACTGCAGCAGTCAACTCACCATCTTCTCCTTCCCCCTCAGCTCTGAGGTCATCTGTGACAGTGGCTCCTCCCCCTTCTCCTCTATCTTGACCTCTGTCAGCAGCTCCTTTCCCTTGTCCTCTATCTTCACCTCTGGCAGCTTCTCCTTGCCCTTTTGGAGGCGCTCGCTGCGTCTCAGCGCGCGCTCGGCGGCGCTGGACGAGATCCCCCGGCGTGTGCAGGCCTGCATATTTGATAAGCATGACCATGAATCAGCCAAGTCAAATTCTGATATTTGATAAAGAAGACCATATTGTAAACTGGCCAATCAATAATCTTGCAAAAGAATATTAATGCAGAACACTACCTAAACCATATTGTTTGGAACATATTGCAAACTGGGCACTAAGTTATCATGAATAATTTCTACACTACCTAAACCATTGTTTCGACCATATTATAAACTGGGCACTAAGTGAGCATGACTAATTCCTACACTTCCTAAAATTTCTTAATTAATCCAGCAAAAAGAAACCCACAAATCATATAATAACTTTGCACATATCATTTCCCACACTCTGTGTACAACATGTGCCTGATATGAACTATGCATAAAACTAAATCTGTGATTCCATATCTTCTACTGACAAATGCAAGCGTCGTGACTAATTGAAAACCCTCTCGTAGAATTTGCAGACCCACGAATCATTTCCCACACTCTGTACAACATCAACATCATCTGATCTAGTGCTAACTATTTTTCAGTGACTAATCGAACTATAAAAGAATCTACATAATCTCCTTCATTTCTTCAGCAGCTGCACTACATAATCAACATCATCTCCATACGAACTGGGAAATAGAAGAGATTGAACCTCAGGTTGTGCAGACGAAAATGCAGATCTGCCGGCGTGATTCGGATCGTTCCTGACGCTCCCATAGCCTGGTGGGACGTCAGGAACGTTGTCCATGACGCCGGCGGAGGCGGCGGAGCCCCGACGCGGCACCACGACATGGCGAGCCTTGGAGAACCTCCCGGTCGTCGGGTTCCGCTTCTGGTTGCTCGCACGGGCGGACTGCGCCGGGTTCTTCTTCGTCATCTTCGCTCCGGCGGAGACTGCGGCAGCGCAAGCTGGGGGATGTGGTTTTGCCGCATGCGGGAGAGGAAGCGGAGGAGACGAGGTGGTGTGTGTGACGATTTGGGGGATGATTTGGGGAAAAACCGCTTTAATAGATAGATCTGGTGGTGTGAAACTATGTGTGACGATTCGGGTGACAGGCGGCCTTTCACGTTTTAAATAGAATAGAACCTCACATCGAACGTATACACCTTCGTAGCCCAATGGCAATGCCCTCTGAATCTAACACCACAGCTCCCAAGTTCGAATCCTGTGGGAGCCTTTTTTTGTTTTATTTTTTTGTTTTATTTTTTCTTAGAATCACTTGAAACTTTTTTGACAACATAATGTACCAAAAGGAGGAGCTCCTGCAAGTTTTGAGATTTTTTAAGCAAGATTACAAGTTTTTTACATTTATTCTTTATTAAATCAACAAATATTTACAATAATAGGCAAACTTGGTCTGAAAATTCCAAAACTTCACCCAACATCATAGATTGCATCCATAAGCATCCCAAAAAAGTTTCAAATGATTTGGAGCAACTGGTACTACACATCCCACATAGGGATGAACATCTCCCGGTGAGTCACAATGACATGTGTGAGACATGTATGCTTCAGTGGGGAAGTGCATCATCACTTTCTCAGAATCACTTGAAATTTTTTTGACAACATAATGTATCAAAAGGAAGAGCTCCTGCAAGTTTTGAGATTTTTTAAGCAAGATTACAAGTTTTTTACATTTATTCTTTATTAAATCAACAAATATTTACAATAATAGGCAAACTTGGTCCGAAAATTCCAAAACTTCACCCAACATCATAGATTGCATCCATAAGCATCCCAAAAAAATTTCAAATGATTTGGAGCAACTGGTACAACACATCCCACATAGGGATGAACTTCTCCCGGTGAGTCACAATGACATGTGTGAGACATGTATGCTTCAGTGGGGAAGTACATCATCACTTTCTCAGAATCACTTGAAACTTTTTTGACAACATAATGTACCAAAAGGAGGAGCTCCTGTAAGTTTTGAGATTTTTTAAGCAAGATTACAAGTTTTTTTACATTTATTCTTTATTAAATCAACAAATATTTACAATAATAGGCAAACTTGGTCTGAAAATTCCAAAACTTCACCCAACATCATAGATTGCATCCATAAGCATCCCAAAAAAGTTTCAAATGATTTCAAGCAACTGGTACTACACATCCTCAAAACGGCTTACATGTCTAACTAAGACCTATGTGACTATGTGAGACTATGGCCCCCTTTGTGAGATATTCGTATCACCACTATCTCCAAATCATCTTCAACTTTAATAGGGTGTTCATGGACACAAACTAAGAGGTTTTCTGCAAAAAAAATAGAAACAAACATCTTTTTACAAAGTATATAAAAACTGTCAAAAAAAATGGGCCCCTTACGATTCGAACCCGGGAGCCAAGTCTTGGCAGTCAATTGGCCTTACCATCAGGCTATTTCAGTTTGTTCCTTATGAGTCAGGAGGCAGTTTACTTAAACAATAGGAGCAGACTAACAAAAAAAGGGCGCTAAGATTGGCGCCAAACGTTTTCGGTGCCTTTTGTCCCGAAAAATAATTGCGCCTAAATCGCGGATTATTAACCTCCCTCCCCCACTTCTCGTCAAACCTCCCCCAAACTTTCTATCTTCTCCCCTCCCCATTCCTCGAACCGGAGAAGCCGCCGCCGCCACAGGACCCCATCACCGGCGGTGACCTCCTTCCTCATCCCAGGTAAGTTGGTTCCACGCCGCATCCACCTATCCCTCTCTCTCAACGACCCACCTACGTATCTCTCTCCATCAAACCTCTCACTCACAACAACGAAACCCTAACCACAGCCGCCCCAGAATTCGATTTAGTTACACGCCGCCCCCCTATCCCTCTCTATCACCTACATTTCTCTCCCCATCCACCTCTTTTGATTCCCGAACCTAACCCTAAGAACATCTGCAGGTCTCAATTCCCAACTTGGCCACAAGCTCAATGGTGGCCACTAGGGGTCAACGTAAGAACGCACCTGCAGGTATGTGGAATCCTGCAACTTTATTTGCTAAACGAGATCTACAATTTCGTTCAAGTACAACTGCAACTTTGTTGAAATTGTTGAGGACTTGTCTGCGTAGTACCATTCTGTTTACTTTATATTATTGCAATTGCTTGTGTCAAACCAATCTAGTTCTAGATAATAGAATTTGTGAAATTGATTCAGTCCATGCTTCTTTTTCAATTCTATTTGTCTGGCCATTATAATTGCATTTGACTGATTCATGGGTCCATTCTTAAGTTCAGTGTGTGCTAATAGAATTTTTCGTCCATGTATGTTGATACGAAAATAGTAGTTCAGTCCCATCTATGTACATACTATTTTCATAGAGTTATAAGAGTATTTGGTTCAGTGTCATAACTAGGGGATTTAATATCTAGGACTCCAAAAATAGTTGTACCTCTTATCTCAGACCTTAGACCTCTGAAGTAGTTTTATTACCTATAACCTATTAGTTGAAGCCTTTTAAAATTTCTAATACACCCATTTCTTGTCCTTCAAAGAACCAACAATAGCTGAGGACTATGAGAGAATCCGAGATAGACAAGTTGCGGAGAATCAAAAGATCTTTGAAGAGCTCGGATTGAATACACTAGCTTCTGAACTTAATAACTCCTTGCCCCAAACTGCACAAAAGAAGAGGAAAAAAACAGCAACCAAGGGAACAGATAATGAAGATTCATCATCATCGAAGTATCTTGTTGATGCGGATGATCAAGGAGATAGTACTGATGATGATGACACTGAATCTAATGAGCAGCCACAACCCATGGCAAATGAGGTGCTTCTTCTATCTTCAATGTAGTCAATGGGCCATACTAGCATTGCAATTACATGTTTCTGTTCTGAAGTATGCTATAGGATTTAGATGCACATTCTTTGAAACATACATCTTGTTTAATATATGCTATTCGTTATTAATGCACATGACTTACCTGAGTTTCTTTTCCCCACAGATTCCCTCACCGCGTAGTCGCAAAATTATCTCATCAAAGATCAAGAAGTCTAATCCCACAATGGCATCTGGGGTTAGATATAGTAAGAGAGTGAGGGCAACTCTTGAAGCTGAAGTGCAGCCTTCTGCATCCGAAACATCAAGGTCAAAAAGGCAGCATGTGCAGGAGCCTACAGCTGCTACTGATGACACTACACCTGCAGAAGAAGCCAATGGAACAGCCGGGCATGACAACACAGCATCAGAGGAAGCCAATGTCACAGCTGGTCATGACAATGCAGCTGTAGAGGAAGACATTGTAGCTGTTGATGACAATACACTTGCTGAAGGCAAGTTCTATTTTTCCAGTCAGTTATGACATCTCTTTTGTTCATCTTGCAGAAATTAAATCATTTAACCAAATGCAATTTCTATTTTGTAGGTTCTCAACAGAGACGTCCAAGGAGGCCCAGACCAGCTACTGTTGGAAAACAGCTGGATAGGATGACTAAAGCTATGGGAAGAAGATTGCCCATAGTTGTTGATGAAAGAAAAAAAGGCCACATGAACCTGTTCAAGCTGCCAAGTTAGCTTCAGAGGCTGGCGTCATCGTTCGGGAAAGCATTCCTGTCCTTCCACATTGGAAGGATTACAAGAAAGACGACAAACACTTCAAGACCTTTGAGGGGCAGCTAGCTGTAAGTGCATTACTGTTCCTATTTGAAACTTTCATACATGCTTAACCTTATTTGTCTAACTAAGTATCGAACTATCGTATGCCTAGGGTCGCTTGGCTGTTAACACAAACCATGCCCCAACAAAGGTTGCTATGACCGATTTGATGCGTGTTGCGATAAAGAACCAACGTTATCGCCTCAAGAAGCGATACTTCAATGGTGTACCTGCAAATGAGGTTCGGACAACTTCTCCTGTTGGATACATGACTGATGCAGAATGGAGGGCACTTGTTGCAAAGTGGTCTGATCCAAAGAATATGGTATGGGTATACTGCAATATATTCTTCATTCACTTATTTTCCAAAGACTCTTAACATTCCGAACTTGTGATATCATCTCACATGTTGAATCTCTTGTAGGAAACATGTGAAAAGAACAAGCACAACCGCAGTCAAGTCAAGTATCATCAGGCTACAGGTTCTCGCTGCTATGTGGCACACTTACATGCATATGTAAGTAAAACATTACCTTCTTCACTTAAATGCACATTGCAACTGAACAAATTCATTTTCATTTCATCTGAGATTACTTTGCTGTGATTTTTAACAACTATACAGAAGAAGAATAGAATCATAGACGACCCCAACCTAGATCAGAATGAAGCAATAGATGCAGTGGAGGCCTTCAAGACTTGCCATACCAGCTCCAAATGTGGCATGAGTGAGCCGGCAAGAGAGGCACTTGTAAGTGCATAGGGTCTATCTCTACTACTTGATATTTAATTCTAATTGCATTGGTTGTTGGTCTTATCAATTATCATCTTACTGTTGCTAAAGGTTTGTACATATAACTATTTTATGTTCATAAATTTCAGGATACTATGGAAGCTTTGAGGGCACAACCTGTTCCTGAAGATGAGATGCCTGCATCAAGTGTGCAAGTCGTGTCGAAGGTGTTCTCCCAGAACAGCTCCAACCATTTCCTGAAGAGTGTTGGCTTCCAAACACCGCCATCCACCAAGTCAGGTTCATCAAATGACAGTGAGCTTCGGGAACAACTTGCAGCTGAAGCGACAGTAGCTGTTCAAGGTGAACTAGACGACCTCAGGAAGAAAATTCAAGAAGCTGAGGAAGAGCGGGGGAAGACACAAAAGGAGTTGGAGGAGTACAAGAAGATTACAGAGAAGAACACCAAGGAGATGGCAGAGACCAATTTGCTCCTCAAGAAGCTCTTGTCCCTCCATGGAAATAGTTCTTCATCCCCATGAACACAACTGCTGCTCAGATCTGCTGCGAACTTGGTTTGGTCGTGTTTGAAACTTTTAGTTATGTTTGGTCTTGATTTGAAATGTGATGTCAAGTGGTGTTGTCCACTCACTTGTATGCACACTGGAATACTACTTTTAATCTTATGGAATGGTGTTCCCATTCTAGTATCATCTGCATATTATAATTTCATTATAAACTGCAATTTATCAGTGACCAAAGTGATGTCACATCTGTGACCATAGTTATGTTATATCTGTGACCAAATCAAGTCCAATCTGTGACCATTTATATGGCAAATTTGTGACCAAAATACTTCAAAGTGTGACAATGGGAAATAGTATTCTGTGATGATGCGAACATGTATTCAATGACGATTAGAAACTGATGACGTCACCTGCACGTCAGCAACGACGTCAGCAATGTTGTCACCTACCACGTCAGCAATGATGTGGCAGGTGACGTCAGCTGCCAGCGTGGCATACGCCGTCGCCGCTCCCAAACGGCAGGTTATGACGAAGTTCCATGACCAAACTGATCATCACAAAAAAATAAACGCCGTTAACGGCGCCGTCAGCACGTCAGGCAGACGGCCGATTGTGACGAAAATCAAGATTCATCTGTGACCAAAAGCTATCGTCATAGATTGAAATCAGTTCTATGACGACAAAAAAATCGTCACAGAATGGAAGTACACCTATGATGAAAAATTGTGTTTCGTCACGGATGACAAAATGTGACGCGACCTTTTTGACGAAACCCAAATCGTCACAAATGAACATCAGTGACGATTATAGCATCTTCAGTGACGTTATGTCAACGTCATGGATAACAACATCCCTACTAGTGCCATCGTACTCACCAGCTGCAGTTCCGAGGTAGGCACCTTGAGGGGATGATCCTGTAGTCAGCTAGGGTAGCATTCTTCATGATGTTCATGTTTAGTTGACCACCTTTATGTATCGCGATGTAGTTCTCATGCCTCTGTGTAATCTTGAAGGTTGTGGAGTAGGCCTCGAGATACACACCTTTTGTATGGTGATCTTGCATGAGTGATTGGAGTTATCGATCTTTTGCCGGTTTTCATGCTTCTTATATGCTTGTGTGAAATTGTCTGTTGTTAGCTAGATACTCCTTATGTGCTTAAGTTCCTTAAAGTTAATTTCGGACAACTCGTTTCTCACGATCTCAAACTCTTAAACAGATGTCGAGGGCAAGGAGGTCGAGACGGCCCCTACGTTGTTTCGAGGAGGCAGCCAGAGAGGACGCCGAGCAGGAGGACGTCCCTCTCCCCGCTGGAGGGCGAGGTCGTGGCCGCCGTGGGGGCCGTGCCCCACGTGGCGGATGCCGTGGTGGACACCACGGCGGGAGAGGAGGTCGAGGAGGCTGAGGAGGCCGAGTGCTAGTTAACCCTGACCCAGAGGAGGAGCCCGAGGAGGAGGCTGAGGTGGAGCCCGAGCCAGAGCAGGCACCGGAGCAGCCGGCACCACCGCCGCCCAACCTAGCAGTAGTGATGGCACTTCAGACCCAGCTGATGCAGACGATCGCAGACGTCATGGTTCAGAACAACAACAACCGGAGGGAAGCTAGGAACCAGCCGGAGAGCTTGCAGAAGAGAGTGGAGGGTTTCTCCAAGCTGCACCTACCGACCTTTGACAACTCTCCAGACCCACTTGTGGCAGACAACTGGTTGAGGGAGATCGAAAAGAAGTTGGAGCTCACGAACCTTTCCGAGGAGGAGTGTGTGTCAGTTGTCGCGCACCAGCTGGTCGGTACGGCAGGAGCTTGGTGGGACAGCTACTGTGACTCGCACGCGGACCCGACCCGCATCACGTGGGAGGAGTTTGTGGAGGATTTCAGAGAGTTCCACATTCCAGAGGCTGTGATGGACAGGAAGGCAGACGAGTTCAGGCACTTGAAGATGGGATTGATGTCAGTGCAGGAGTACACGAACCGGTTCCAGGAGCTGATGCGGTACGCCCCAGACGACTCCAACACCGAGAAAAAGAAGATGTACTGGTACCGCAAGGGACTCCACAGAGGGATGGCGCACCACTTGGCAGCTCACGACTGTGCTACACTTCACACCCTGGTGGGCAAGGCCTTGGTAGTGGAGAAGTCGAGACTGGACTACGTGGAGGTCCGTGGGGAGAAGAGGCAGCGTACAGACCGTGCAGGGTACTCAGGGTCACACCAGCGACAGAGGTCAGCTCCGCCACAGTACCCACAGCAGAGACAGCGTCCGTACCCGCAGCAGCCGCAGACTCAGTTCACTCAGCAGGGCAGAGGTCACCCCGGAGGTAGTGGAGGTTCGAGTCAGTGGAAGCCTAGGCCACAGCAGCCGCCAGCCTATGACAGCTCATAGATCACTTGCTACCACTGCCGTCAGCTAGGCCACAAGTCCAACATGTGCCCCCAGAAGCTGCAACAGGGAGGTCAGAACATGAACAACCAGTACCAGACCCCGGCGAAGGCACCTGTTCCAGGAGGACAGCCCCAGCAGAACCAACAGAAGAGCGCTCCACCACCCACTCGAGGCAGACTGAACCACCTGACCGCGGAGGAGGCAGCCGCAGCGCCAGACGTGGCCCTCGGTGAGTTTTTAGTCGATTCAGTTATGGCTACTGTTCTGTTTGACACCGGTGCTCAGTTTTCGTACATTTCTACCAAGTTTGTAAAGGAAAGGTCATTACCAACTAAGCCCAGACCACGGCCTATAGTTACTAGTTCTCCGCTAGGTGAGAAGCGGAGTACGCTGGAGTGTAGAGGAGTGAACATGGTGGTCGAGAAGCAGTTGTTCGTGGCAGACCTGACAGTTCTGGAGTCGTCCGGGATCGACGTGATACTTGGGATGGAGTGGTTAGCCCAGCACAAAGGATTGGTGGACTGCAACCCAGTGTTCGTGCTGTTGGAGTATCCCAGCGGAGCCAGAGTGTTGATCAAGCCGCAGAGCCAGAGGTCTACACCGATGCTGTGCAACATGAAAGGAAAGAGTATGGAGGAGATCCCCGTGGTGAGGGAGTACCCCGACGTGTTTCCAAAGGAGTTGACTGAGTTACCACCAGACAGGGATATTGAGTTCGTGATTGAGCTGATGCCAGGAGCTGGACCAGTGGCCAAGAGCCCGTACAGGATGTCCACGGATGAACTCGATGAGATGAAGAAGCAACTCAAGAAACTGCAAGAGCAAGGGTTTATTCGACCGAGTGCCTCACCTTGGGGTTCGCCAGTTCTGTTTGTGGACAAGAAGGATGGCACCAAGAGGATGTGTGTGGACTACCGGACACTCAACTCGATGACAATCAAGAACAGATATCCTTTGCCCAGGATTGACGACTTGCTAGACAGGCTGCGGAAGGCAAAGTTCTTTTCCAAGATTGACTTGAGGTCAGGCTACTACCAGATGAAGATTCGGGATCAGGATATCCCGAAGACAGCTTTCACGACTCGGTACGGCCTGTATGAGTTCGTAGTGGTTTCTTTTGGGCTGACCAACGCACCTGCCTACTTCATGAACATGATGAACAAGGTCTTCATGGAAGAGCTGGACAAGTTCATGGTAGTGTTCATAGATGACATTCTGATCTTCTCAGAGACAGCAGAGGAGCACGAGGAGCACCTTCGGATTGTGATGGAGAGGCTGAGACAACAGAAGCTGTATGCAAAGTTCAGCAAGTGTGAGTTCTGGATGGAGGAAGTTGCTTTCTTGGGACACGTGTTGTTAGCTGAGGGAGTTGCGGTCGACCCTTCGAAAGCGGAAGTAGTTACCAAGTGGGAGCAGCCACTCACAGTGACAGATATTTGGAGCTTTCTTGGGTTGGTAGGTTACTACAGGAGGTTCATAGAAAACTTCTCCAAGATAGCGAAGCCAATGACAGAGCTGTTGAAGAACGACAAGAAGTTCGTGTGGTCAGAGGCCTGTGAGAGGAGTTTCCAGGAGTTGAAGAAGAGGCTCACGACAGCTCCGATTCTTACCCTGCCAGATATCAAGAAGGATTTCGTGGTGTACTGTGATGCCTCGAAGCAAGGATTGGGATGTGTGTTAATGCAAGAGGGCAAAGTTGTTGCTTATGCGTTGAGGCAGCTCAAGAAGGACGAAGAGAACTACCCCACTCACGACTTGGAGCTAGCAGCAGTCATTCACGCACTGAAGATTTGGAGGCACTACTTGATCAGCAACAAGTGTGAGCTGTACACCGATCACAAGAGTCTGAAGTACTTCTTTACTCAGTCGGAGTTGAACATGAGGCAGAGGAGGTGGCTAGAGCTGATCAAGGACTACGACCTGGAGATTCACTACCACCCTGGCAAGGCAAACGTTGTGGCAGATGCACTAAGCAGAAAGTCCTATTGCAACAACTTGATGGTGAGGCAGGAGCAGCCAGCACTTCACGACGAGCTAGAGCAGCTTCAGGTTGAGATTGTGGAGCAGGAACAACTCAATGCACTGCAGGTGACCTACGACTTGGAAGGCAGAATTTGGGAAGCCCAGAAAGGTTGCTCCGAGGTATGGGAGCTCAAGGAGCTGATGGAGAAAGGAAGAGCTGAGGATTACCGTGTGGACGAGCAAGGCACGGTGTGGCTGAAAGATCGGATCTGTGTGCCGAAGAACAAAGAGATTTGGGAGCAAATTCTGAAGGAAGCCCATGATTCAAGGTACTCCATTCACCCAGGAAGCACAAAGATGTACCAAGACTTGAAACAGAGGTTCTGGTGGAAAGACATGAAGAAGGACATAGCCTACTATGTGGTTTGCTGTGACACTTGCAGCAGAGTGAAGATTGAGCACCAGAAACTGGTAGGACTGCTGAAACCGTTGGATATTCCTCAGTGGAAGTGGGATGACATTTCCATGGACTTTGTGGTGGGACTACCCAGGACACAGAAAGGCAACAACTCTGTTTGGGTCATAGTGGACCGACTGACAAAGTTTGCTCACTTCGTACCAGTGAAGATCTGTTACACGACACACCAGTTGGCAGACTTGTACGTGGGTCACATACTTAGGCTACACGGAGCACTGAGGAGCATAGTGTCTGACAGAGGGTCCCAGTTCGTAGCAAGGTTTTGGCAGAGTTTCCACGACAGGATGGGAACCACACTCAGCTACAGCACAACTTTCCACCCTCAAACAGACGGGCAAACTGAGAGAGTAAACCAAGTATTCGAGGATATGCTAAGAGCTTGCGCTTTGACCTACGACACAGATTGGGAGAGCAGTTTGGCCTATGCAGAGTTCTCTTACAACAACAGCTTCCAAGCAAGTCTCAAGATGGCACATTTCAAGGCACTTTACGGGAGGAAGTCCAGGACACCTTTGATGTGGTCAGAGGTAGGTGAGAGGATGGTCTTTGAAGCAGATGCTATCCAGGAAGCTGAGGAGAAGGTGGAGAAAGTTCGAGACAACCTAAAGATTGCCCAGAGCAGACAGAAGAGCTACGCCGACCGACACAGGAGAGACTTGTCGTTCGAGGTGGGTGACTTCGTCTACCTAAAAGTGTCACCGATGAGAGGAACCAAGAGGTTTGCTGTGAAGGTGAAGCTTGCCCCGAGGTACGTGGGACCGTACCGGATCACTCAGAGAGTTGGGAAGCTCGCTTACAGGCTCGCACTACCAGAGGATATGTCCGCTGTACACCCCGTGTTCCACGTGTCACAGTTGAAGAAGAGTGAGAAGGAAGTGGAAGCAAAGCAAGTCCCGGTAGAGATACTCGACCTGCAGAACACCCTGGAGTATGCAGAGTACCCTGAGAAGATCTTGGACAGAGCAACCAAGGAAACCAGGAGGACCACAATAGCTTACTGCAAAGTGTTGTGGAGTCACCACACGGAGCGAGAAGCAACCTGGGAGAAAGAAGCCAACCTCAGGAGAGAGTTCCCTCACTTGTTCGAGGGAGAGGATGGAGCTTAAATCTCGAGGACGAGATTCCCGGTGGTGTGGGAGAATGTAACATCCCAGAAAATTAAATTATGAAAATGTGAGGAAGTTTGAACTTTCTATTTATTGATGATGTGTCACCATAATTTAATCCTATTTCTAGCTCTTCCCTTAATTCTATATAAACAAAACCAAATTATAAAAATATAAATTCAAATTATGGTTTAAACATGTGATTTGGTATTTATGGATTTTATTTGTATTTTATTGATTGTGTTATGAATTTGAATAATCAAATTCAAATCTATGGTTTAAATCTTATTTCAAAACTATATTCAAAATCCTATACTAACACTTGGGCCTGCTAACTTCTTCTGAAGTCCATCCAAACCCCTTCAACTCTCAAGCCGTGGCCACCATAACCCCTCCTTCTTCTTTAGGCTCATCAATCGGCCCACCTCGGCTCGGTCATGCATCACACGCACATCCCCTGTTCTTCTTCTTCCGCACGCCGAGCCGCTCCACCGCGCTGCGCCGCACCACGCGACCAAGCGCCAGACCGCACCGCCTTGACACGCTGGCACGCACGGCGAGGAGGTGGCTCACACGCCGAGGTGGACCCACACGTTTTCCCCCTCGCAAAACCACAACTTTGCCCCTGGCCGATCCCGCACGCCGAGCCCACCTGCTTCTCCCGTGCCGCGCCTTCGCCGCCAAGGAAAGGGAAGGGAACATCCCTGGCCCACACTACGCCCCGGTCTCCTTGACCCCGCGCGCGCTCAAAACCCCAGCGGCCTTCACCAATTTGGCTTCCTCGCCATTTGGGGAATTCCACCCCCAACCTCTGTTCCGCCGCCGGGGAAAAGAGAAGAGGGAAGGGGAGGTGAGAAGGGGGAAGAGGAAGAAGGGAGGCGCGCCGCCGTCGCGCCGTCACCCTGAAGCCGAAGCCACACACGCCGGAGCCGCTCGTGAGAAGGGGAAAGCCGTCCGCGTCGAGGCCACCGCCGGAGCAAAGCAAGGACGTGCCGCCGTGAGCACCTTCACCTCTTCACCGACGCGTTCTTCACGGCCACACCTACACCTACGCCCCGCCGTAAGCACCCCGCCGGCCTGCTTCTTTCCCTCCCCTCATGGCCTTTCCTGTGATGTATGGGAGTGCACCCCTGCGCCGCGCCGCCGGCCTTCGTGCCGTGCTCCGTCCGCGAGGTCGCCGCCGCGATGCACCCCCGCGACGAGCCGGCTCTCGCCGTCTATTTCCCCTTGAGATCTCGCCTCGTCATCTTTTGCTCTTGCCTGAGAACCGGCCTTCGAGCCGTGTGCCGTCGATGCGTCGTCGCCGCCTTTTGCGCCGCGCCGCGGCTTTGGTTCGCCGAGAGCCGCGCGCCGGCCGGCCATGTCGCGGCCAGGCCAGGCCTGGACGCGTGTGCGCTTGGGTAAGCACCCCCATATGCTACGCCCTGTTGTGTTGTGCTGCTGTTCTTGTTTGCGTCGCCGCCGCTTCACGCTCTGCTCCTTCGCACCGATGCCGCGGCCCTGGAACACCAGAACCCCACGCGCCATGTCACCCTGTTGCACTCATGCTAGGCCTGCGTGCGCGTGCAAGCGCATCAGATGAGCACACCCAGGTGCTCAACTGCGGCGCTACGTTTTCCTGCTATGCGCGTATGCAAACCTCGCCGCGTCGCGCGATCGCCGTCGCTCTGCACTGGGAACACCGTCGTGACGTGCTTCACGATCGACCAGGAGCTCCACCCCAGGGGCTGCGGCTGCGCCAGGGAGATCGCGTGCACCTAAGGATATCCAAACCTCGCATGCTTGAGCGCCGGAGCCGTCACGGTCATCAAACACTGCTTGTCGTCGTCGCCGCGCCTCTGCGCCGGCGCGCACCGGAGCGTGCGTGGATGGCAAGGGGTTGCCACGCACCCCAGATCACTTCGAGGAGCTCCACCGGACTTCTCCGGTGCGAGGTCACGGAAGCGATGGGCCAACCGGCCCGTTAAAGCCAATGGCGGCCCCATTCTCTTATCTTTGGTGAACTCTGTTTTTAGTCTAAGGAGGACTAACGGACTTAGTTCTGTTGGCCCATGAGGCTAAGTCCAATGGGCCGAATCCGGCCCACTAACACTTTCGGCCCAACAAAGGCCCACTAACCTGTGACGATGACGTCACGATGACGTCAAAATAAAAATCCCTTTTCTGTTTTATAAATGAATTTGGAAATTATTTTATAAATCCTATAACCTTTGAAAATTCATAACTAATTATTTACAACTCCGAAAAATATGAAACCAGTTTCTATATTTTTCTAAAAACGAGACGGTGCTGTTTGTAGGTAGTTTGGTTCTGTTTGGATCTTCCAAAATTATGTTTCTTTGGATTTATGCTTAGTTGATTGCCGGTATCTTAGTGTCTCGTATCTCGTGCTGCACAAACCCGAGCTACGACCAGGAGGAGGCTTACGACCCCGACTACAACCCAGACCAGGACTTCGGACGTCAGCCAGGTGTCATGTCACTCCCAACTATATAGTTCCCATGCATGCTTTAGTTGCTAGTGATTAATTACTTTCGATGCATGTTTTTAACTTGCATAGACAATTGATTAGCCCTGCCTTGGAATTGTTTACCTTGTCCTTGGAATACCTACTTTTGGAACTAGCTACAGACCCCTAGCTAGTTCCTGGCTCTACTCATCCATATATTTTACCCTTAGTTATGGATGGATCTCAGGTTTGGACCGAGGTTGGGATACCTCGGAACTCTTGCGTGTGTTTTGGGTGAGTGTGTATCCTTGACGTGTTACCGCGGGAGCGAGCCGCTTTGGTTACTTGTGAACGCCTGTCTAGGGGAGATGCGACCTGACCTCTCGCCCTAGCGGCGTGTCGGACGGGTGGAGTTGGTGAGTGCTCGCTCTTGCAATTAAGGACCGATCGTCTGTGTGACCTTGATCTTTGGGCTATTTTCGTACAAACCGTTCACTCACGTATGGGCGGGGTTCGGTCTGAGAACTAGTTGGTGGTTGGCACTCAGCTTGTAGGTGGACCAGTGTGGTCGTGTGAGGGGGATGGGTTTTACCCCCCGAGTAGATGTCGCCTCGGCTTCTCCGGGGATGGTCTCACAGCTCCGAGGCCCTGCTGGCAAGTTCCGCGCCCCAGTTCAGGACGAGTCAGGCTTGGAGAGGCAGGAGAGTGCCACCCACTGCTAGGTCTCCGGCCATTAGGTAGGGATGTGGATCGGAGGCATCCTTTTCTACCCTATCCAGCGGGTCCAGTTGTACAACCTCTGCAGAGTGTTAAACCTATAGCTATAGTCCGTGTCTACTGGTATGGACAGCCCTTTTTGATCTCTCACCTGGCTAGTATACTTCTTGTGCTGCTTTCTCTCCCCTGTGTGCTTGTGAGCCCGGCTTCGTGCCGATGAGACGTGGGGATAGGAGTTGGTGACCCCATGTCACAGATGAGTGTGGGATGATGTATCTTGGTTGAGATCCAGTGTTTGGTGCTTCTTTCCTTGTTGGGGTGTTGACCCCGGAGGTGTTGTCCTTAGAGGTGTGGATCTCCTCGGAGATGGAGACCTCTCGGCTATTCTGCTTACCTCAATGTTGCTACCGCTGCTTGCATAACCTTCTACAACCATAAATAGGATTACTCATGCATATTAGAATTATTTCTCTTTCGCTTACGCTCTTTGTTGGGAAGCTGACATGACCTACTCGCTTATCGAGTAGATGACGGGTTTTCAGAGCAGGAGCCGGACTACGACTTCGAGCACGATGGATGGGAGGATTGAGGCTCGCCCTACACTCGAGTTGCCTGAGGATTTGGTGTCTACTTCGCTACATGAGAGCCGCTGCGTAGATGTTTACTCTGTTTGATTCAGTCCTGTTGGACTTGTACCCGGCATGTGCCGAAATGATATACTCGTATGTTTATTTATATTATTATTATGTGGACCTTCATGTATTTTCTCTTGTTGTACGGTTATTGCTTTACTTTCTGAGACAGGGATTTGCACGTGATAGCCTCCTGTGACTATCACAGAGGTGCAGGGATCGGGTTCCCTTCATCGGAAACCCGGTTCATTTCAGGCGCATAGAGGAACCGGCCGCGCCGGCCGTCGTCTCCTAGCCATGCTGACCGCCGTCTCCTCCCCGTGCCGGCCGCCGTCTCCTAGCCGCGTCGGCTGTCGTCTCCTCCCCGCGCCGGCCGCCGGCTCCTCGCGTCGGACGCCGGCTGCTTCCTTCTGCGAACGGCGCCTCCGCGACGCGACACCAGATCCGGCATTGCTCGACAGCGGCGGCCACAACCCCCTCTCCCCTGGCGACGATCACGACCTCCTCTCCTCCGGCGGGATCTACAAGGACGGCGACCGCGCATCTCCAAGATGGTGGCGGCGGGATCTACCATGACGACGACGGCCTTCTTCTCTGGGTGCGGCAGCCACTGGCTCCTCTACTCCGACGCGGCGAGCACAACCTCCTCTCCTCCTCGCCGGCTTCCTCCTCGCGCGGCGACCTCCTTGCATGGTGCAGCCTCGTCCTAGTGGTGGAGATGGCGGTGGCGGCTCGGCCACTGCGGGAGGTGGCGGCGGCGTGGGGCCGCGGTGCCCTGTGCTTTTTTATTTGTTTTCAGAACTGTTTGCCGAGAGTCATATGTACTCACGACACCCATTTGCTGTGAGCTCGGGCTTTGACTCACGGCAAACAGCTTTTTTGCCGTAAACTTGTTTGCCGTGAGTGTTTTCCCGAGAGCAACTCACGGCAAACGGTTTGGCGAGTGTAAACCGGAGTTTGCGGTGAGTATGGGGCTCACGGCAAACCCAGCTAGCTAAACTTTAGGTCTTTTTTTTAGTCAATTGAATAATTAAACATAGGATAATTGCGGACATATATAATTGCCTCCACTTGGCGTGGTTAGAAGCCTACTAATCATAATTAGTACAGTAATTATCTTGTTCAGCCTATATATCAATCAACTCATACAATGGCTAAACTTTAGCCCACCTGCTTGGCACGTCGGCAGCGACACAAAGTTGAGTGGTAATGTTTTAATTTGTTCCTGTATTTTAATCCAAGCGTCGTCCCCGTAGAACTATTGTAGTGAACTACTAATAGCCTCGTGAAACTTGTGCGGAGATTCCATTTTCTAGGGCTCCGGCCAAGATTGCGATCGAGATCCCATTTTCTGTGATGGACTGATGGGCGCGGCTGCCACGAGGATGGTGTGCGGTGTGCCTGCTCGTCACGATCGTCAAGGGAGACTTCCGGTTCCGGGCCATGCCAAGGGAGGCCGACGAGTTCGGGCTTGGCAAGAAGTACTACTACTGCCTGAGCGTTCATCTTTCAAGCCGTTTCGTGGTGGCAGCTTTTCAACCTGGGGATCATGGCCCGCCCTAATCATTTGCGCGTCGTCGTCGCTGCTCGCACGCCGGCATCATGATCGCCGTCCTGCTATCCTCGCCGTCATCTTCTTCACGAGAAGATCAACGGAACGAAGGGCATTGCCCTGGTGCTCTCACCGTGGGGCTTTGTGTCCTACCTCTACGGTGAGAATAATGCGCACAAGAAACTGAAGGCGAAGAAAATAGCGCCACGCCACATGCGGCAAATTGAGAAATTGGAGTACATGAGATGTCGTCTTAAAATAACAACATCGTCTTCAACATTGACATCGAAGCTTGATTCTCTACGTGGGGAAAAGATCCTTCACCAACGTTGACATCGTGATTTTGTGGATCATGGCCCAGCATGATCGAAGCAAGGCGATGATGAGGAGAGAATCTCGTAAAAAATTTGTAGTTTTAAAAGTGTTTTTGAACAGAGTATTTAAATAAAATTTCGATCAGCACTGTGTTCCTTGCCGCAAGTAAACATCACAACTTCGGTCAAAAAAAAAGTAAACATCACAACCAATACTTGATTTGATCACAAAAAGAACCAATACTTGATTTGGATAATTGATTTGGTATTTATGGAGTTTTCTTTATATTTCCAATCTTTTCTCTGTACGAGAATAGTTTTTTTTTAGAATTCTGTACGAGAATTTTTTTTTAGAAAAAGGATTATAAATCCGGCCTCTATGTCCAGGGACATACACAGTCAATATTACAACGTTTGGAAAAGCAGAAAAAAGGCACATCAGTATCTAAACAGGCAAATATTGCAAGCGATAGACATGCTTCCACCCTACTTTAACTAAATCAAGAGCCACAATTTCAATTTGTCTGCTCAAACCGGAGAGCGCGTTCTTGGCGTTCTCCTCACGCTGCAACTGCGCCCAATAACGTAACCAATACGTTCCCCTGAAGATGACCTGCAAAATCGAGTTGACCTTGGTTTTGTTAAAAATAATATCATTGCGACATCTCCAGATCGCCCAATATACAGCAGCAACCCCTACCCAGATTAAATTCCTAATCTTTTTAGATTGATTAGACAGTCAAGAATTAAACATATGACTAATTGATCAAGATGGTGTTAAACCCGTAGCATAAAAGATAATCCTCCAAACCATTCTTGCATAGGGACATTCCAGGAAAAGATGTTTTATAGTCTCATTACTATTACATCCGCAACATTTTTGGCTTCCTTTCCAGTTCTTCTTAGCAAGATTATCTTTAGTTAAGACTATCCCCCTTTCAAGATACCAAGGAAAATCTTAATCTTTAGAGGAATCTTTAATTTCCAGATCATCTTATGTCTAAAAGGCGGTTGACTCACTAATAAGTGCAGATACAAAGATCGAACAGTAAAGGACCCTGATTTGGTCAAATTTCATCTAAACATATCTGACTCATCCACCAATCGAATATTTGCGATCTGAGCTACAAGGTTTTGCCATTCAACCAACTTGTTATCCACCAAAGTCCTCCTAAAAGATAAATTGAGGGGTCTTGTAGCCATGACCTTGATCACTGTCGCGTGAGGATCACGCACAACGTTATAGATTGATGGATATTTATCTTTGAAAGGCACTTGACCTTCCCATACATCGTCCCAGAACCTAATCTTACTCCCATCTCTAATAATGAAGGAGCCGTTAGGGAAAACCTCATCTTTGATCTTCATAAGACCTCTCCAAAAATGAGAGTCGTAAGGTTTAGCCTTCACCTGTGTGAGAGACTTAGATCCTAGATATTTGTTAGTTAGTAAGGTTTGCCACACATCATTGGTATTAAGCAAGTTAACTAACCATTTTGCCAACAAGCATTTATTCTACAGTTGCAAATCTAAGATCCCAAGTCCTCCTTGATCCTTCGGATGACACAATATGTCCCATTTGGCAAGTCGGTACTTATGTTTACCGGAAGATCCTTGCCAAAAGAATCTCGATCTAAAATGATCTAGATTTTTGAGTACCCCTTTTGGGATTTCAAAGAAGGACATCATAAATATGGGTAGGCTGCTAAGTACCGAATTTAACAAGACCAGGCGCCCCCCATAAGATAGGTACTTAGCTTTCCAACAAGAGAGTTTTTTCTCAAAGCGTTCTTCTACTTTACCCCATTCAGAATTGAGGAGTTGTCTATGATGCATTGGAATTCCCAAATATCTAAAAGGGTATTCACCAGCATTACAACCAAAGAGATCAGTATAAAAATCCTGCATCTCTTTAGCTGCTCCATAGCAAAATAATTCACTCTTGTGGAAGTTTATCTTTAACCCAGATAGCTGTTCGAAAGCACATAGCAAAAGTTTAAGATTCTTTGCTTGCTCCAGGTCATGATCAATAAAGATGATGGTGTTATCAGCGTACTGTAGGATGGACAAACCATCATCCAAGAGGTGAGGTACGACGCCACTGATTTGATTATCGTCTTTTGCCCTCTTAATGAGGAGAGCCAGCATATCAGCAACAATGTTAAAAAGAATAGGAGACATGGGATCTCCCTGACGGAGTCCTCTCTTAGTTTGGAAGAATGAACCAATTTCGTCATTGACTTTGATCCCCACACTTCCGCCGGAAACCATTCCTTCAATCCATCTACACCATTTAGGAGAAAACCCTTTCATGCGTAGAGTTTGTTGAAGGAAAGACCACTTTACTTTGTCATAGGTCTTTTCAAAATCAATTTTGAGAATGACCCCATTCTGTTTTTTGTATGTAGTTCATGGATAGTTTCATGTAAGATGACTACTCCTTCCATGATATTCCTGCCTGGCATAAAGGCAGTCTGCATAGAACTTACCACTGTTTGGACAACTTTGTTTAACCTAATCGTGGCAGCTTTAGTAAAAATTTTAAAGCTGACATTAAAGACACAAATAGGTCTATATTGTTGAATTTTAATTTCCTCCTGAACTTTTGAAATTAGTGTAATAATTCCAAAATTCAGGCTGAAGAGGTTCAAATCCTCTTTGTGGAAGTCCTTGAAGAGGGCCATAAGGTCGTCCTTATTCACTTCCCAGAAAACTTATAGAATTCAGCAGGGAAGCCATCAGGACCTGGAGTCTTGTTGTGTTCCATCTAGAAAACAGCAGTTTTCACCTCAGATTCGGTGAACTCACTAGTGAGCACCTCATTTTTCCTCTTGGGTCACTTGTGGAACATCCTGAATTTGATCTTCCTCAAGTGTAATGTCCGATGCCTCCGGAGCCCCAAAAAGATTATTATAAAACTGAGTGATATGGCTCTTGAGCTGGTCATCACCGATAATAATCCCTTGATCATTTTCAAGTTTATAAATATGTTGTTTTCTGTGTCTCCCATTAGCCACTAAATGGAAGAATCTTGTATTATCATCTCCTTCCAGAAGCGTTTTCACCTTTGCTCTCTCGTACCCTTTAATTTCTTTCTCCCTCAAAAGAAGAATTAATCTCTCTTTTAGATAGTTCTTAAAATTAACCTCTTGATCTAAAAGAGAGGTAGTCTCAGCCTTTTTATCTAATTTCTCAAGAAGAGCTAGAAGCTTCTTCTTTTCTTTTCTGTATGTTCCTGCTGTATGCTTAGCCCAGCCTCTAAGATGTTGTCTGAGCCTACGAATTCTATTCTGCCATTGCTCCAGAGGAGTATGTCCACACGTTTCTGATTGCCAAATGTTTGCAACCATATCATAAAAGCCATCCCTAATCAACCATCCTCTCTCAAATTTAAAAGGACGTTGATCGGAGACGTGAGTGGACGCCCCAGTATTAAGAATCAGAGATGTATGATCAGAAATATTCCGATCTTTAGGTTCTACAGAAGAAAGGGGGAACTTATCTTCCCAATCTGTACTAACCAGTGATGCAAACACTCTGCCTGCTATGCATGACACTCTCGTGGGCCGTGTCTGGGCTGTGGGCGCGCACGGCCCGACCGACGACGACGACGTCACGTCTGTCTCTACTGGGCCTACCCCGTGAACATGCAAATGGGGCCCCTGGCTCGCCGGGATCCGATTATACCTGAGTAGTTTTGGCCCGGCCCGGCCCGCTGGTCCGGCCCGGGCCCGGCCCGCCCACGGACCTTACTGGACGGGCGTGAGCAGAGATCTTGAAGCCCGCGAAAAAAAATCTTGGCCCGAGCCCGACCCGACATGCTGTTTTTAGCTATTTTACAGTGTAAAATACGCGGGCGGCCCGCCCAAGCCCGGGCCCGGCCCGAGCCCGGCCCGAAAACTGAGGCCCGACACGTCCCATGGGACGGTCATGGGCAGGATTTTCTCAGCCCGAAAAAACCGAAATTTTTTCGACCCGGCCCGAAGCCGACTCGGCCCGCGAAATGCTCATGTCTAGATCCGATGCCGGCGGTCCCCGTCCGTGTCGCCGTCGCACGCCGCACACATGTTGAAACTTGAAAGATACTACGGAGCACTCAGCCTCTATGCAAGTATCATCGACTCCCCAGAGTTCGCCAACTCCACCCACACTATCTCAGTCGCTCTCGCTCACTCCATCTCCATCACTCCATGCAAGGCATCAGCAATGCGGCACCTCCGCCGCGCTGCTCGCTGTCGCCGCTGGTCGCGTTCAGCGCGTTCCTCGTCCTCCTCGGCGCCGGCGGGTCGCTCCTCATCCGGGCCTACTTCGTCCACGGCGGCAGCAGGCTGTGGCTTTCCACCATGATCCAGTTGTCCGGCTGGCCGCTCCTCCTCCCGCCCATATGCGCCTCCCTGCTCTTCCGCAGCAGCCGCATGGGCGGCGGCGGTGGCGGCGTCGCCGACTACCTCCCCCCTCCGCGCCTCGTCCGCGCCGTGGCCGTCCTCGGCGCGTTCTTCGCCGTGGCGTGCTTCGCGTACTCTCTGGGCTCCCAGGCCCTGCCCCTGTCCACATCCTCGCTGCTGCAGGCGACGCAGCTCACCTTCAACGCCGTCTCCGCGTTCCTCGTCGCGGGGCTCCGCTTCACGCCCTTCTCGGTCAACGCCGTCGTCCTCCTCACCATCGGCCCGGCGGTGCTCGGGTTCGCTCCGTCGTCGGAGACGGAGGCACAAGCTGAAGGCTCCACGGCGTACTGGACGGGGTTCTTGGAGTGCATGTCCTCGGCCGCGCTGATTGGGCTCGTGCTGCCGCTCGTCGAGCTTGCCATGTCCAAGTACGGGCGCCGGAGCAGCGGCCCCACCGCCGCGAGAGCGCCGCCCCCGTCGTACGCGACGGTGATGCAGATCCAGGTCGTGATGGGCGCGGCCGGCACGGCGGTGTGCCTGGTCGGCATGGTCATCTCGAACGACTTCCAGGCCATACCGAGGGAGGCCGCCGCGTTCGGGCTCGGCGAGACCAACTACTACCTGCTGCTCGTCTCTGGGGCCATCTCGTGGCAGCTCTCCAACCTGGGGATCATGGGGCTCATCCTCTGCTCCTCGTCGCTCCTCGCCGGCATCATGATCGCGCTTGTCCTGCCGCTCTCGGAGGTCCTCGCCGTCATCTTCCTCCACGAGAAATTCGACGGGGTGAAGGGCATCTCGCTGGTGCTCTGCCTCTGGGGCTTCGTCTCCTACCTCTACGGCGAGAGCGCGCGGAAGAAGGTGGACGCTATCGACAAGCAGGTGACAGAGGAGAGTAAAAACTTGGAGTCAATTTGTTGCCCCCTTGTCGCAACTTAATGTTTTAATTTTAATATTGTTTAGTTCCCACCATGCTAGTAGGTTGGTGAATCCTGCCCACCCAGTCCGAATAATAACATCCGGACGAAATGCACTGTTCACGCATGTGGTGGGTACAGTAGTTTTAGTGATCTGTCTGCTAAAGTTCATCTAATCAAGGAAGATATTTGTTTAGGTAAACAGTTAGAACTATGAGATTTGTTACGCTACCGGAAGTACCGGAAGGTATTTGTGGAATCACCAGCTATATTTTGGTATTTAGTTCCACCAAATAGATACTTTATGATATTATTTTATAGGTATTTTTCGTGGTGTTTTCTAGTACTTCCATCGTTAGGTTTAATCGGACGAACGACTGTCATTATTTTCAAACACTCTAAAATTCTCTAGAAGTATTTGAAAATGGGTTAAATTAGAAAAAAATAAAGTTAGACTATGAAATAGTACCCAAGATCTCCAATAATTCAAAAGAACCGTACTCCAAAAACACGTGGTTGTCGTTTCAATCATACCGAAAGGTGCTCCATCACTTTTTCAGTTTTGAGTGCTGTGGTACCATGAGCTAAGACTGTCCGCACTCGTCGACCTCCAAACTCAACCTCTAAAAGGAATATTCCCGCTTAGTCATCCAAAACTTTCAGTTCAGTTCCAGTTTCTCCGCACCCGTCAACCTCTATGTCTCAAACTCCATATCAACTACCAGATGCGGGCCCCACGCGTCATACTCTTTTTTTCTCCCCCCCTCCACTCTCTCCTCCTCCCCCCAATCCCCACCTACCCCCGCGACCGGCGTCTTCCTTCTCTCTGCCTTCCTCTCCCACCTCTCCATCCCCGTGCCGGCGGCGGGGCTCCGGGCTGCGGGCGGCGAGGCGGAGCAGGGGACTCGCGCCGCCCCTCCCTCCCAAGCTCGCCGCCTCCTCGCGCGGTCGCGCCCCTCCTCACCTTCCCCTCCCCTCGTTTCACTCCGCCGCCCGCATCTTCTCGCCCTCGGTCGCTCTGCCGCCTGCACCCCCTCGAGCAGCGGCTCCGGGGGCGGAGCTCGCAGGTGCGGCCCCTCAAGCAGAAGCTCCGGCGCGCCTGCTCCGAGCTCCGACGCGGCCGCATCCATGGCGAGCAGGGCCGCATCCACCGGCGTCGGATCCATGGCGACCGGCCCTTCCCCGACGGCTCTTCCGGCTACAGATCGAACGGCCGCTCCTCCAACTCCGGTCGGCCTCGCCATCTCCGGCCTGCGCGCCCCGGATTGAGCTCCCCTGGCTCTGGCTGCGAGCTCCCGCGCACAGGACGCGGTGGGAGGTTGCGGATGGCGCGCTCGGGCGCGGGCCCCGCGCCACGTCCGCGCGTCCAGGCCGCCTGGAAGCGCGCTGGATTTGGCGTCCGGGAGGCCGAACGGAACCGTTGCGTCCGACCTGCAGGTCGCCGGTGCAGCCGAAAAAACGGCAAAAGCGACCTGCAGGTCGCTTTGGCGGCCCTTTCCAGGCCCCCGGTGCAGACAGTCTAAAAGGCTGGTCGCACCGCTACGGACGGTAAATGCGTCTGGAAAGGACTATGACCCCACCTGTCAGCATCTTTTACCGCTCCGTTTCAACACCTAGCTGCGGTCGTGTGCCTCTATGGTCTACTCCAAAGCAACTACCAAACTAGTCCACCACGAAGCCGGCCTCCTCCCCACCGTGGCCCCGCAGCCTCCTCCTTCCTCCACCGCGAGCTCCCTACGCGCCGTCCCGACCTTGCCGACGCGGTGGATTCCCTCTCACGGCCCTCTTCCCTCTCGCCGGTGGACCCCTCCTCGGCTCCTCCCCGCCGGCGGCAGTGGCCCGCAGATCCGACGCGGCGACCGTCTGGCTCCGGTGCCGTCGATGGCCTCGACCTTGACCTCCACCGGTAGCCCCTCCTTCACCAGCGGCGGAGCTCTGAAAGGACCTTGATGTCGCCTAGAGGAGGGTGAATAGGCGTGACGACCAAAATAAACTCTTCTCCCCCGAACACTTGAGCTGACAGTGTTCCACCGGTCAGACCGGTGGTGATGACCGGTCAGACCGGTCAAGCACTGGACTTCACAGGAGGCACAGGTCAGACCGGTGCACCTCACCGGTCAGACCGGTGTAGCACAGAGCACCTGCAAAAACAACTTCAAGCACCTCTTGACTTCTAGCACGAACCAAACTTGGTGAGTGGCCTTTGTAGATGATCACAAGCAAGGTAATGAGCCCTGCACACACAAGTAGCACACCCAAGTAGATCGAAGCGGAAGCAAAACAAATATGCTAGAAAAACAACTTAGAGAGTCAAACCACACGAAGAAGCAAATGATTTGTTTCCCGAAGTTCACCACCCACTAAGGAATGGCTACGTCTCCGTTGAGGAGCTTGTAAGGGACAATTCCCACAACAAGCCGGGTCTCTTTCAACCACTTTCCTCCTTTCCACTAAGGGGATCTTTTCCACGAAGAGGCAAGATCGCAGCCCTTACAAACTTCCTGCTGCTCACCACAACGTTGGGAGCTAGCCGGTGACGCCTAGCCGTCTAGGAGGCAAACCTCCAAGAGTAACAAACGCTTCAAAGCTTGTAGACGCGAAACCAAAGTGCTCAAGCTATGTAAATGCTCTTGTTAGCTCACAAGGTCGCTCTTAAGCTCACTCTCTCAACCCAACACAAAGAGTATGGCTTGAATCCACAAATCTCATAAAGAGAGGGTTGGGGAGAGCCACTAAGGCTTGGGGCTTGTTAGAAATGGCTTGGGACCTCAGCAAAGTCACTAGAAACAGCAACCTTCAACTGAAGAAGGTTTGGGGTATTTATACCCCTCAAAGGAGAAAACTAGCCGTTGGTCCTCGGGCGGCACCGGTCAGACCGGTGCCCCACACCGGTCAGACCGGTGTTCGAAAAACTAGCCGTTGGGGCTAGCGGCACCGGTCAGACCGGTGCCCCTGATCGGTCAGACCGGTCAGGCCCGAGATACCCCCAAAACCCTTTCTATGATTCTAACACTTCACCAAAGAGATGAAGTGACTTAGGTTAGGTTAGGAGGGTTTGTTAGCACACTCTAAGGCTAGATCTCACTTAGGTCAACTAATGAGCACTTTGACTTGGTCAACTCACTAAGTTGCATCCCTCTTGATAGTACGGCATACCTATACTCAAGAATAAATAAAAACACTTTGTTGATCTCCTGAGCTTGGATATCTTCAATCTTGCCATACTTGATCAATATTCACTTGAGGGCTTTCAACATAGCCTTTGACTTAAGCACTTTCATACTTGAGCTAGTAACTTAGGATCTTTCCATTTAGCGTAGGAATGCACACTTGGATCCATAAGTCACTCCATATTGCCAATCTTAACATGTTGATGACTTGCATTGCTTCCCTCGGTTAAGGTTTGGATATGATACTTGGAGACCCCACGGATGCTAGAACTTCACCTTAGCAAAACACGAAATGGCGGCTTAGCTAGGGCCCCAAAGATTGCTTAGTCCCTCACCCTAGACATCTCGGTTGATCTCTTTATCACTTACCCAATCCACTTTTGAGTTCCACTTTGCTTCATACACAATTAACCTTCATTTGAAAACCCGCTTCAAATGCTTGATCTTGATTGACAACGAATGTGCAAGCTTCCAAATTAGAACCATAATGTGTACACTCATCCTTATGTCCTCTTTCAATAAACACATGAAGCCTTGCACTTGACTTAGAGAATTACCATCTTCTCTTTTATGATCCTTGTAATTTTAATCAAGCTACGTCTTTACATGGGAGACCATGAATTGACCTTCTCAAATTATCCCAATACTAATCTTTCTTTATTGCTTGATATTTGTCACTCATGCAATAGGATCATCCATATATTTGTCTTCTCCAATGTGAGCCATATAACATTCATCCATAAATAAATACTTCAATAATTGCTCATGAATATAAAAATAAAACCTACTCACAATCTAAGACAAATACATTAGTCCTTTAATCGCTTTGTCATTCAATTCACCAAAATCCACTTAGGGGCCTAGATGCACTTTCAAGCTCCTCCGCGCCGGTTCCTCCTCTCCGCGGTCTGCCTTCTCACCCTCATCCCCGTCGGCGTCGCCGAGATCCGCCGGCGGAGGCCCGGCACGGGGGTGGGTAGCCTTCCTGACGCGACCTCCTCCTTCTGGGTGGCGAGCAGCGGGACGACGCCAGCCCCTGAGATGCAAAGAGGCGGTGGCCTCCTCCTCGCGTCGTCCCGTGAGCGCCGGCAGCCTCCTCCCCTGCGGGCCCCGACGGAGGTGACTCAGGTGAGGGAGATGCGGGCGGCAGCAGCCTTCTTCTCACAGGCACGCCCGTGGCTCCCTCACCTCCGGCGGTCGAGGTCGAGGTGCGGCGGTGTCGAGATCGAGGCCCGTCAGCGGCGGCGACTGTGGTGGCTCGCGACGGCTCCTCCTCCCCGCCGTGGCCCCGCTGTTGCTTCTCCCCGCCAGCTTCGCAGATCCGCGAGGGAGCATGGCGAGGATCCTCCTCCGAGCTCGTCGTCCTCTTCCTGCCTCCTCCTCACCTTCGGCGCCCGCGACTCCCTCCCCGCTGATGTCCCGGAGGCGCGGCGCTTCCCCAGGATGGCGCAAGAGGACGTGGGGCCCGCGGTGAGATAAGATAACGCTGCCCGCTCAGACTGGTCGCACCGGGTACCCTATCCGGGACGGTACGCCATGCTGCAGTAGGTGGGTGCCGTTTTTTGGCCCGCACCGGGGTGCGCTACGGGGCACGGCACCGTCCCGCACCGCCTCCCGGACGCCAAATGCAGTGCACTCTCCGGACGGACGGTAAGCGCGGACGTGGCACAGGACCGCCCGCCTGCGCGCCATCCCAACCACTCCGGACATCGCCGCCGGTGGTCGAGGTCGCCGAGACAGGGGCTCGCCGGCGCCAGATCCGGCCGGCGCATGAGCTCCGTGGGACACCACCATGGTCGTCGCCGCCGCCCGCCACAGAGCCCGCACGGACCACCTCGAGCCGCTTCTATTCCGGCCTCGGAGGGAGCTACACCGCCGCAAGGGTAGGGGAGGGGTCGGGAGGCGGCCGGCTTCCTCCTCCTACACCGAATCGACGCCGTCGGGGGAGCTGAGGCGAGGCCACCGGAGGAGCAGGGCCCGCGCGCTCCCGAGCCCCTGCTGCCGCGTGCAGAAGAAGATTCGGACTCCGCCGCCGCTAGCAGCGCCTCTCCGGAGCAGATTCGGACCCTCCTGTAACATCCCTGATGTTACTTCAGTTAATTACTTCAATTACTCATGATAATCAAGTTTAATTAGTCCCTAAGCATGTTTTGCTTGATTGTGCACACTTTTGCACTTAAACCCTTTGTCAAACTCTCAAATCATGGTCAAACTCCTAGAGCTCCAAAAGGCTGATTCGGTTTTCTTACGCGTTCTCCAAAATTCACTATAGAAGTTCAAAATCCGTCAATATAAAAGTTTTTCTTTGTTTCCGGAAACACATTTTTCATAATTGGCGGACATTCCAATTTTGAGTGCAAAGCCGCTTAAATTTGAGGTGAAGTTTTTGCACACAGTATTTGGGGGCCGAGTTTTTCCTGAAGTTCAACGCGTTTTTCACACAAATCCGTTGGTCAAAACATAGGTCGCCCTTTGTGAAAGTTGTAGGTCTATAGCTCCTCTACAACTTTTATTCAAAATTTCAAAAATAATTTGAATCTGTACCTATGCTTTGGTCAGAGGCTTATATTTGACCTGTATGACTTGTAGTAGAAAGTTGAGACCAAAAAGTTTAATAAATCTTTTTGTAAGATTTATTTGTGTTATGCTAGGCTAAAAATTGTCTTTTACATATAAATTAATATATAAATGATCTTAACCTAGATTTTGGTTTGTGAGCTTAAAATAGCCATATGTTGCTGTGTGCAAATGCTTAAGCTCATTTGAAGTGTTTTTAGTTCAATATGGATTTATGGTGGTAAGGCTTGTTTTAATTAATTAATTAAAGAAAGGGCAATTAAGGTGTTAAATTGTGAAAACATGTCATGTTTCTGTTTTTGAATTTTCAACACACCCCCTTTGCTGTTTTGTGAAGTTAAATAATTTAATTTGCTTAATTATGTACACAGTCACCATCAAAGTTAATCTTTAATTAACCTCTCACACCCTCACCTAATGCATATGCATGTATACGTGTAGATTTGCCGGACGGTACGCACACACTCACCCAGGAGGGAGACGGGACCGTTGATGGTGAAGTGAACCAGCTTAGTGTGCAGCAAGACCTGGACCAAAGTCCAGAAGAGCCCAAGGCTAGTGCTAACATAGAAGAAGGCAAGCCCCGGATGCATCTAACCCTTTTTCTAAACTCATACCTTTACTTTTCGTATTTATGTTATGATTTGTGCATTTAAGTTTCAGGAGTTGATTTGAAACCTAGATGCATGATCCTTAGGACTCCTATGCTCTTTTACTAGTATGTTCGGAACGTTAGTGCCATGCTTTAAGGACACGGTACAAGTCGAGTAATGACTCATTGCTCGCGAGATATAGGATGCTTATGTTGGAATCATAAGTTGGATAAATTGACTCGCTCATGTGGTAAAAGCAATGGGTTCGGTCTCGACCGAGTAGCATGGTGCTGGTCTAAGCTATTGAACGTACCAAGTGCTTGTCGGGAATGGGACCGGTAAGCCTAGTACCTAATGAACCAGTGCGGGAATTTTATTGCTACTAATCTTGAGATGCGTCTCCCGGTTCGCTACCGGTAGTGCAAGTGTGATTATGGACGTGCCATGTTTGGGCGTACCAGTAAACCTTATACTTAGGATTGTAACATCTTTTCCTAATCTGGGGAATGACGGGAACCGCCTGGTTGGGGTAGACCCTGCATTTGGTCTACCTTCTTCCGTGTATCTTGGGTTTACCTTGCAAGGATATAAATCGATCGATCGTCGGTCACTCGCCGTTATCTGAGTCGGCTTGACCACTGGCTACCCCATATTTATTTATGGAACATTTGGATTAATATTAATGCTTGATTAATCTTATTTGCATAAACATGCTTGTTTAGCTAGGTGCTTACCTAGAATGGTTGACATACTAGAACTTGAGCTAAAATTTGAAAATAAGGATTAACTCTTAGTTGCTTTTGGCAAAACAAACCCTCCAGCCAAAAAGCCTTGCATGTCTAGTTGTGTCTTTTATTTTGACGGGTCAGTCTTGCTGAGTATTAGCGTACTCAGCCTTGCTTAATTTGTGGTTTTCAGGTAACTCCATCTGGCCTGGTTCTAATCCAGATGGTTGGGAGCTTGAGTGGGAGAACAATGATGAGTGATACTCTATGGATGGCCTCCCATGTGTATCTTCCGTTAGTTTTAGTTCCGCTGTTTAAACTCTGAATCACCTTTACTTTCATGTGTGAAAACCTGGTTTGTAATAATGTGAACTTGTGGACTTTTGTGTAATGTTGAACTTGTACTCTGGTCCCGCCTTCGTGTGGGCTTTGCGCATATCAGTGATCCTGTTGTAGGTGATTTACCGGGCATGACCCGGCAGAGGCGACAAAATACTTCTTTATTATTGCTTAATGGCCACGTGGACCGGCTTAGGTGATAATACGGAATTATTTTGGGCGGTTCTGTCACAGCTGGTACCAGAGCGAGATTATGCACCAGAGTAATTAAAATATCTTAATAACTTGTTTTTGGAATAAAATTTACCAAGAATAAGAATTTTGCTAAGTGCGTAGGACGTTAAGGTTTAAACTAGTCCGAGAGGCCCTAGAGGGAATTGTTGGGTTCTTTCAGGTGGCTATTACTCTATAGTTTATCTAAACTGACTTCCAGCATATTTTATTCCTGTCAAAACTTACTTTCTTGCACAACCATACTAGTTCATCACGTTTTGCCATACGTGGTGGTGCCACAGGAAAGTCCTGTGAGGGATGGATGGGACCTATTCCAATGGGAACCCACGTCGCGTCTGCGTCTCGTCACGTTTTGCCATACGTGATGGTACCGCATGAAAGTCATGTGAGGGATGGATGGGACCTATTCCAATGGGAACCCACGTCGCGTCTGTGTCTCGCCACGTTTTGTCATACGTGGACATTCCGTATCACAAAGATGCGAGGCAAGGATGCACTCCATTCCAACGGAGAGTATCTGAGGTTGGACGCTGTCCATGCAGCGGCTTTATGCATGGATGCCGTTTCTATAGTGAACGGTAATGTATGTGGACGCTGTCGTGAGTGCTGGCACGAAAGGTTCTGAATGTTCTGTGATTTTCTGCAGGTACACTAATCACGGTTGTTAGGTACGGTAATTAAGAAACGAATAGTTTTCGACCAGCTATTATAGGGAGAGACGTATATATGCCTTGCCACCGGCACTAACTTCGATTTTAAGCTTAAATGCTTGGTGAGGATTTATAGGACGCTTTTGCATCATGTTAAAAGCTACCAAAACTGAAAATGATCCTAATACACCTTTTATGTGATCTATAAGTTGAATTTATAGTTCTTAAGGACCATTCATGCTAGTTTGGTAAATTATGTGATGTGATCAAAAGTATGTCTAGTTGTTGTCCTAATTTTTCTAAGGATGATCTAGAGAGTTTTGGACTAGGTGATCTTTAGAAAAATTGCTCATCAGCTAGTTAACCTCCTTCCATGAATTTTTTTTTCATGATTTTAAGATGAATATAACAGAAGTTATGATTAAATTGCTAAGCATAGGTCATGCTGAAATGCTGTCAAAATCCTGAGTTAGGCTGAAAACTTGAATTTTTAAATATAGTTCCAAACAGATTCTTCCTAGACAATCTATACCAAAAATGTTTCTTATATAGCCTACTTTGTGCTGTCAAAATCTCATAGTCATAGGGTTCTTAATTTTTGAGATATGATCTTTTTAGTGAAGCGCTGTCCTGCTGAAATTTTCTGGGCAACAACACTCTAAAACTTGATCAGTTTGACCCTTTTTCAATATGATCTTCGACCTTTGAATACCAAGCTTGCTCAAAATTTTATACTGATCACGCTCACAAAATTTCAGCATTTGTGCATGTGTTTACTAAGAGTCATCAAATTTTTAGTAAACCTCTGTTCTGCTGAACTCCTGAGGTGCATCGATCTGAATCATGCTTAGTTAGACCTTCTTCCCAGCAGTTTTATCTTGGCCTTTGAATACCAAAGTTGCTAGATATCTTCCTTTCAGTATCCTCGTAAAATTTTAGCACCATGGCTTTGCTGTACCGAGAGTTGTGGACTTTTTCGTGACTCTCGGCCTGCTGAAAAACAGCAGGAACAGAACTCCGGTATGTGAATTTTTCAGGCATGTGGATCTCAGCTTTC
Source organism: Cenchrus fungigraminus (assembly GCA_036936925.1). NCBI lineage: Eukaryota > Viridiplantae > Streptophyta > Magnoliopsida > Poales > Poaceae > Cenchrus > Cenchrus fungigraminus. The sequence goes on from CM072777.1 coordinate 132,994,969, forward strand.
GGTCTCAAGTTAAACACCAATGTGATAGCTTATGAACCTACGCTCTTGCTGATCGAAGTTGAGCAAGGTTCGATTTTTGAGCTGAAAGTTATTAACTTATTATTTCAGAGTAGCGGTAATTGAATTCTTGGGCATTATTAACCTCCCAACCTTGAAATCTTCCTTCTTAACCTTGCTTATCAAGTTTTGAGTAAATGATAACTTTAACACAAAGTGTCAACCTCTTCTTGTCTACATAATGAGCATAACCATATCCTTATCAAGTCAACTGGAATCCCGTTGTACTCTTTTTGTTGCTTCTATACACTTTCACTAGTTTATAAGCAATTCCTCAATTTCCTTTGTCCAGGAAATGTCGATCACCCAAATTTTCTGGCATTGATGTCTCTATGCTTATCACTCTCACTTTTCTATCCTTGACCATGAAATCCTTGTGTTTGCTCGCAAATAATAAAAACCTGGTTATAAAGCATCAACACCGGTTGGTAAGCACGTGAGCATCATCATCGCATGCATATCTTGCAACCTTAATGACATAAATCATGAGCATGTGAGAGCCAGGTGTGGTTTGAGGACCGGTGGATGGTCGCTTCCTGGTGTGATGAGTGATTGACAACGTGGTGTGGACTGATTCTTGGCTAAGTATTGCAGGTGCAGGTTGCGGCTTGACTGGTGCAGGTGCAGGTGAAGAACAAGCGTGAAAGGTCGTTGCCGGTGAGGCCTCCAGGTGTGGAGAAGACAAGTAGGCTTGGTTCGAGGGACCCGGTGGCCAGCGGGGTCAAGTGCGGGCCGCATGGTGGCAAGAACGGCAAGATGAAGTCATGGACGGTTTCTTGGTTGAGCCTCAAAACCAAGGTCGAGCCGGGACTACGTGGGAGCCGAGTCATGAGTGGTGATTGGCGGAGGCTACACCGAGTTCGCGGGGTTTCCGGTGGTTCACCAGAAAACCACCGGGTTCCTTGGTTGATCCACAAAGCCAAGACCGAAGAACCGAAGACGGAGGTGCAGCAGCTCCAGACCGGTCTGACCGGTGGGTCTGACCGGTCTGACCGGTGGGTACCGGTCTGACCGGTGAGGAGCACCGGTCTGACCGGTGTGCGACGACGCAGTCCGGAATCTTCGAAGCGGAGGACACGCGTCGGGATCGCAAGGCTTGCGTCGAGGCTAAGCAAGTTTGCGGTCGCTGGGCATCCGTCCGATGGTGCGAAGACAAAGACTTCCAATTTCGCCCTCGAGGGGCATGTATCCCTAGTTAGCTAGTAAGGGTATTTTAGTCTTTCGGTTGCCTCCATATAACCCAAGTGGTGAGAGGATGGCAGCCATCTCTTGGAACCCTAGCTCATTTGGTTTTCCTATTTTCCTTCCTATTTTCTTAGGATTTTCGTAGGACTAGCTTGAGAGCTTCATGGTGAGATCTTGTGAGAGGGAAGGATGATCGGGCGGCAAGCTAGACCTTGTATGAACCTCTTTGGTATGTATAGATGATTCGGCGTGGTTCCTCAAGGCTTGGATGTGTCTTTCCCGTTTCTCCTTTTTGGTGATTTTCGGAGCCCTTTCTTGGCGATTTTCTTGGAGCGATTTCGAGGCCTTTCTCTTTGGGATTTGGTGGGGGATGTATGCATGAACCCTTCGTGGTTCTTTTCCCTTTGATTCCCCTTCCAAATCCGTGAGCAAAGGGGCTCGATTTTGGGGTTTTCGTGGCTCTAGGGTTAGAGGCGTTCTTGGTGGGATTTCTTCGATTCCTCTTGATTTGACAAGTTTTGGTGGACCAAATCTTGGCTATGGAGTACCCATGAGGTGTTCCTACTATCCCCAAAGTCTTGTGCAAAACCGTGGAGCGAATCGGGAGATCGGGAGTTGGATTTGGAGGAGTTGACTCGCGGGCGCTGTTCATCCCGAGCTGCCCAGGCACGACCAGTCTGACCGGTGCTCTTGACCGGTCTGACCGGTGCTAGCCCTTGGTGGGTTTTTGTCTCGGGGAACAGCCTTGTCCGTGTGGTTTTGTCCCGTGGTCCTGCTGTTCAGTTCTTGGAGTGTTTGGAGTTGTTTTGCTAGGATTTGTGAGGGGTTCTTCTTCCTCACAGGTTGTGTTTCGTGGTGGTTTTTGTTCCAGGGCCTAGAGGATTCACTGAGGCTTCCTGGAACGTTTGCTGTGCGGCTGCTGTAGCCACCGGCCTGACCGGCTCTGTCCACCGGTCTGACCGGTGTCACCGGTCTGACCGGCGCAGGCCATCGGTCTGACCGGTGTAGCACAGGCAGCAAGCCGTGCAAGTTTCCGCTGTGTGTTTTGGTGAGTTTTGGCTAGGAAGGTTGAGTGTTGGTTCCTAGGACCAGTAGCACTCCAGTGGCTGCGTGGTCTTGACCAACTTGGGTAGTTGGGTCGGAGACGTGAGTTGGAAGCCGTGTTCGTCTTGTTGGAGTTCCCATCTCCTTCGAGAAGAATTTTTTTATCGGCTCCCATTCACTCCCCCCCCCCTCTCTGGTTCGCCTAATCGGTCCTTCAATTGGTATCAGAGCCGGTTCGGGTCTTTATTGACTCTTACCAGTCTAAGATCCAAAGATGGCGTACCAGGAACGGGGTTCGGGTCCTCCGCACTTCGATGGGAAGAACTACCAGATGTGGCAAAGGCGGATGGCGGCGTTCCTCCGCGGAAAGGGTCAGATCCTTTGGGATGTCACGGTGAACACAGCTTATGTTCATCCGATGAACTTCCTTGCTCCAGGATCGAGGGATATGTTCGAAGCCAACAACAAGGCTGTCGACTACTTGTTTCGTGCTCTGTGTCAGCCTGAATTCGATCGGGTTCAGACAGAGGACTTAGCTTGTAGGATTTGGGAGCAGTTGAAGGATGCTCATGCTGGGAATGCTTAGGTTCAGGCTCGGATGTACGCGACTTACCGGAGAGAGTACGAGAACTTCACTCATCTCCCCGGCGAGTCCGTCGATGCCCTTTTCCAGCGATTTACGGTCGTTGTGAACAACATGAGAGCCAATGTGGACGTCCTCCCATACAATGATCATTATAGAGCCGTGAAGCTCTTGCACTCGTTGGATCGTACCGTATGGGACGGGAAGTTTGAGGCTATTGTTGAGTCCGAGAAGTATGACACCTTGACGGTGAACGAGCTGTTCTCGAAGCTCAAGTCGGCTGAGTTGGACCGTGGTATGACAGCCAAGATCGAGAGCCCGACTGATTCTCATAGTCTCGCTCTCGTTAGTGGCAAAGGAGCTAAGTCTAACGCTAACGCATCCTCCAGGATGTACTCTCTGTCTTCTTTGATGTCTTTGCCAGATGAGGAGTTCGACGTGCTTGGAGAGGACGAGCTGGCGTTGCTGACCAGGCGGTTCGAGAGGCTGCACGAGAACCGGGTGAACACGAGGAGGACAGCACGGACGTGCTTTCAGTGCGGCAAGCCAGGACACTTCGTTGCCGACTGCCCGGAGAAGACGGAGAACAAGGACGGCTACAGGCACCGATCGAGCAAGGATGGCAAGTACCGATCGAGGCGCGATCACAAGCACAAGAACAAGCACAAGGACGAGCGACGGTCGAGGAAGAAGGATGGCCGCGGCAGGAAGGCCCGAGCAATGGTCGGAGCGAGCGACGTCGACTCCAGCTCCGCCTACTCTTCCTCAAGCTCGAGTAGCAGTGAAGATGAAGGTGATCGGCGCAAGAACAAGAAGTCATCCAGGAACTTGAGCGGGTTGAGCTGCTTCGCGAGAGATGGCTTCTGCGGCATGGCCCGTAGCTCCGGCAGCAAGAAGAGCCACCAGAGTGACTCGGACTCTGACTCCGAGGATGAGGTATGTGATGAGCTCTCTTCTTTGCGCAAGGAGAATGATGAGTTGGTTGACTTGCTTGATAACCGCGATCACATGCTTAGAGAGGCCAAGAAAATGAGGAAAGAGCTTAGGGCCTCACTAGAAGATGCTAGGAACCGTGTGGCTGAGCTAGAAACCCAGAACCTAGATGCTAAGCTTGAGATTGATTCGCTTAAGGCTTCTCCTGTGGTTTCCGATGAGATTGATTGCTGTGATTGCTCTGTGTACCTAGCTGATCTTACTGCTCTTAAGGATAAGCATGCTTCTACTTGTGATGAACTAGATATGCTTAGGGTTGAAGTGGCTGAGCTTAAGTCTAGACCTGCTTTGCTAGGTGCTTGCACTTCTTGCCCTGTTTTGCATGGAAAGATTGATGAGATGCATGCTTACACTGTTTCACTTGAGGCTAAGTTGAAAAAGCCTATTCCCACTTCTTGCTCTACTTGTGAATTGCATGCGGTTAAGAATTTGGAGCTTGCACATTATGTTGATCGCCTGCAGGATGAAAATGATGAGCTGAGAAAATGTATGAGCTGGTTGTCGGGTCAGGAGCCTCAGCTCGGTATCATGATAGCGGCTTTCAAACGCTATGATGGTCAGGCACTTGGGGCTGACAAGCTTGGAGAGAACTGTGGTGAGGGAGTTGAGAGAGTTGGAGAGATTCCTATCCCACCACCAAACAGACACAAGAACAAGTTTGAGCCCAAGCCCAACCATCTCAGAAACAAACTTGACACTACTCCAGATCCACCCATATTCCCTCACCCAACAAATGATTTTCAGAAACCGGTGAAGTTTGTGAGCCCAAAGGGAGGTGAGGAAGGAGAGAAGAAGGGTGAGAAGCCGAGTGGGCAGCCCCAACCCAAGCCTAAGCCTAAGCCACAGCCCATAAAGTTCCATTGTGGGTATTGTGGGAGAGATGGTCACAAGAATGAGTTTTGCTTCAAGAGGAAGCGTGAGGAGAGAATGGCTAGAGAGTGGGCTAACAGGGACAGGTACCACCCCTCTAATGGTGTACCTGAGCCTCGTATGCAGATGCCCAGGGCCAAGGCGATTGTGAGGACGGTTCCGGCTTGGGGAGACCGGAAGGCTGCAGGTGTTGCTGCTGGCCGAGCCACACCGGTCAGACCGGTGTACTACACCGGTCAGACCGGTGCAGGTCTGGGCAGACAGCGAGTCGGGTTTCGTGCTCGTGAGGATGCTCGGTTTGGTTCTGGAGGTCGTGGTTCTGGTGGTTGGTCTGGAAAGTTTGCAGGTGGTCAGTTTGCTAGGCGTCTTCCACCTCGTGCTCAATACGAGGGTGAGAAGAGTCGTAGCTTTGAGATGGAGCGGAGGTACGATCCACGGTTTCCCTTTCGTGGTTTTCGTCCTCCTCCAGCTAGAGAGGGTTGGTTCCCTCGTGGTGGTTACCGTGGTGGTAGCTTTGATAGGCGTGATGATTTGGTTTGTGCTAACCCCACTTTGGAGCAAATGGCTCGGCACTGGTTTTACTCTTTTGGTACTAACCCCAGTGCTGAGTCATTTGTTCACTCACGTGCTCGCTTTTGAATTTCAGGTGGGAGACTTGAAGAACATTTGGTTGATTGACTCCGGTTGCTCGAGGCATATGACCGGAGACAAGGGGTGGTTCTCAAGTCTCGTCCCGGTGGTGACAAAGAAGTACATCACCTTTGGGGACAATGGGCGAGGGCGTGTGCTGTCAGAAGGTGAGATTAAGGTAAGTGACAAGATCACTCTCAGGTGTGTTGCTCTTGTTCAATCGCTTGGATACAATTTGCTTTCTGTGTCCCAGTTGTTGGATGAGGGTTTTGAGGTGTTGTTTCGGCCTGGTGGTTCTCGGATTTTAGATTCTCGGGGGGATCTTGTTTGCATGGTCGTTCCCGAGGGTCAGGTGTTCCGAGCTGATTTTTCTCAGTCTTCTGGTGTGGAGCGTTGCTTCTTGGCTGGTTCTTCGAGTGAGTTGTGGAAGTGGCATAGGAAGTTGGGTCACTTGAGCTTTGACCTTTTGTCTCGCTTGAGTAAACTCAATTTGGTCCGAGGATTGCCACGATTGAGGTTTGAGAAAGAGTTGGTTTGTGCGCCGTGTAGGCATGCCAAGATGGTAGCCTCTTCTCACCCGCCTCTCACCGATGTGATGACTGAGCGTCCATGCGAGCTGCTCCATATGGACCTTGTTGGCCCAGCTCGTGTGCGATCTGCGGGTGGGAAGTGGTATGTCCTTGTTGTGGTGGACGACTACTCTCGGTATGCGTGGGTGTTCTTTCTTGAGGAGAAGGGGGAGACGTTTGGTTTTGTTCGAGATCTTGTCTTGAGGTTAAGAAACGAGAGGCACGGAGATGCCATACGAGCGATCCGTAGTGACAATGGCTCGGAATTCAAAAACTCTCGCTTCGAAACCTTTTGCCATGACTTGGGTCTTGAACATCAGTTTTCGAGTCCGTATACGCCTCCCCAGAATGGCGTGGTGGAAAGGAAAAACAGGACCTTGTGCGAGATGGCTCGGACGATGCTCGACGAGCATAGGACTCCGAGAAGGTTCTGGGCTGAGGCGGTCAATACCGCGTGCCATGTGTCGAACAGGATCTACCTCAGGGTTCACAAGAAGAAAACCTGTTACGAGTTGATGCACGGTCGCACACCCAAGGTGAGTCACTTCCATGTCTTTGGTTGTAAATGCTTCATTCTGAAGAAAGGGAAGAAGTTGGACAAGTTCGAGGCTAGGTCTGTCGATGGTATTTTCTTTGGTTATGCATCTCATTCCAGAGCATTTCGTGTGCTCAATCTTGAGACTAACCAAATCGTGGAGACTTGCGAGGTAACCTTCGACGAGACACAGCCACGTAGTCAGCTTGTTTTTGAGTGTGCAGGTAACGACGAACTTGGCGAGGAGATCTTTCAGGAGGAGGAGCATGAACATGGAGATGATGAAGATGGCGGTGTGATGCCCGCGGCTGAACATGTACCTACTACTTCGACGACGATCGAGAATGGACCCTCTCCCACACCTACAACGACAAACCCAGATCAAGGCGAAGCTGCTGTTGAGGGGGAGGTAGCATCAAGGCGAGAACCTCCCCGACGAGTGCAAGTGGATCACCCAGCTTCGAGAATCATCGGCGACATGAATGAACGTACTACACGGTCGAGGGTTCGGAACAATTCTCATTTCGCTCATGCTGCTTTTGTTGCCACTTTTGAGCCCAAAGACATTGGACATGCGTTATCTGATCATAATTGGGTTAACTCGATGCATGAGGAGTTGGAGAATTTTGAGAGGAACCAAGTTTGGGTGTTGGTTGACCCTCCCCCAGGGTGTAAGCCGATTGGGACAAAATGGGTGTGGAAAAATAAAGAGGGAGAGAAAGGAGAAGTGGTGAGGAACAAGTCGAGACTTGTTGCTCAGGGGTACAGTCAGAAAGAGGGGATCGACTACGAGGAGACTTTCGCTCCTGTAGCTCGTTTGGAGGCGATCAGGATCCTTCTAGCTTTTTCCGTGGCTAAAGGGTTCAAGTTGTACCAGATGGATGTGAAGAGTGCTTTTCTGAACGGTGTATTGGAGGAAGAGGTGTTTGTGAGGCAACCACCGGGGTTTGAGAGTGAGAAGTACCCTCACCGGGTATACAAGTTGAGGAAGGCGCTATATGGGTTGAAACAGGCGCCTAGAGCTTGGTATGGTAGGTTGAGGGGGTTCCTGTTTGAGAGAGGGTTTGAGATGGGGAAAGTCGACCAGACCTTGTTTCTCCTCAGGCAGGGCAGAGATATCCTGATTGTGCAGGTATACGTGGATGATATTGTCTTTGGTGGCTCGTCTAACTCTCTTGTTGCAAGGTTTGCAGAAGACATGAGCAGGGAATTTGAGATGAGCATGATGGGCGAGTTGCAGTTCTTCCTCGGGCTACAAATCAAGCAATCAAAGGAAGGAACATTTGTGCACCAAGCTAAGTACACCAAGGACATTGTGAGGAAGTTCAAGATGGAGGACTCCAAGGCCATGGCGACGCCTATGAGTACGACTACAGTTCTTGATGCGGACGAGGAAGGTGAACACGTGGACCAGAAGGAGTACCGGAGCATGATCGGGTCACTCCTCTACTTGACGGCGACGAGGCCGGACATTCAATTCTCGGTGTGTCTGTGCGCTCGTTTTCAAGCTTCTCCGAGGACTTCGCATCGGCAAGCAGTCAAGCGCATTTTCAGGTATTTGCGACACACTCCCGACTTCGGCCTTTGGTACTCTGCGTCTTCTTCTTTGGCGCTTCATGGATTTTCAGACGCGGATTTTGCCGGGTGTCGGTTGGATAGGAAGTCCACTTCTGGGACTTGCCAGTTCTTGGGTTCTTCTTTGGTATCTTGGTCTTCCCGCAAACAGTCGAGTGTTGCTCAATCCACTACCGAGGCAGAGTATGTGGCCGCAGCTAGCTGTTGCTCTCAGCTCCTTTGGATCACATACACCATGAGTGACTTTGGTGAGGAGTATACCCATGTCCCACTTCAATGTGATAGCACTAGTGCCATAAGCGTTGCAAAGAACCCAGTGCTCCATTCCAAAACCAAGCACATAGAAGTGAGGTATCATTTTCTGAGAGACAACGTAGAGAAAGGGAAGATAGCTTTGATCCATGTACCCACACATGAACAACTAGCCGATATTTTCACCAAACCCCTAGATCAAGCAACTTTCACTCGTTTGCGGGGGGAGCTTGGTGTTTGCTTGATTTCTTGAGTTGGCGTGTGGGAGCTCCTTTGTAGCATATGTATAGCTTTCCTTTGTGCATTTCTTGCATTTGGCATGGCATATGTAGCATGATGTATAGGCATCTTTGTATCTTAGGTTGCATGCATTTTGTATCATATGCATTGTTTAGGAAAGGCTTCTCCTATACACATTGTTCACCATGGAATGACATATATGTCTTTGTGAGCTAATTTGGTAAGCTATGGTTAGTTTGGCTTAGCTCTTGATAATCTTGGTTTGTATCCATGGTTGATGGCTATGTTCTTGAAAAATTTCATATATATGCTCTCTTGTGAGTAAATGCCTTTACATGATCTTGACATGTTTTAGTGGCTTGGCTATGCTTAATTTGTGGTTGGATGGCTTATTTTGATCATATGGGGCCAAAGGCTCATTTGCCATCATGAATGTTTAGCCCCCATGCTTCATCTTGTGGAGGGGCATAAGTTCCTTTTTGTCGCAAAGACATTTCATGTACCAATTATAAATCTGAAAATGAAATGTAAATTGCTTGAAAAATGTGCTCCCATGTCATATGTGCTAATTTTAATTTGCTTTGGGTGCTAAATCGTTGCATGATGCCTACCAATGAGAAGTCTCATATATAGAAGTAGGCACATGGCTCGGTGGCTTTGACATGACATGAGGTGCTTGTGGGTGTTTATGATGGTCTTATGCTTAGAATGGTTGTCCTAGCATGAAGTTTGTGTGGCTTTGCCATTTTGACATGTTTTGCTCATGTTTAGGACTTTGCTCATGAGAGGGTAATTTTTCGCAAAATTGCTAAATTCTATCTTAGCTTCGCCCAATGGTTGTGAAACTTGGTGATCATGAAGTTTATGTCTTTACGAAGCTATAGAGTATCTAACTTGCTCGTTTGGACATGTGTAGCATCCTATGTTGAATTTTGTCTATTTGAGAAGCTCTAGGTTGCATTTTTTGCATTTTTTGCTTGATTCATGCATTGTCAACAAGGGGGAGAAGTTTGAGCATGTTTTGGCCTACTGAATGCATTTGGAAGGTTCTCAGGTGCTTTCGAGCTATTTTTGGGCTCTGTTGTGCACCGGTCTGACCGGTTGAGGTCACCGGTCTGACCGGTCAGAGTGCTGGTCCTGTTCACATGTTGCCCACCGGTCTGACCGGTGGTGTCGACCGGTCTGACCGGTCAGAGCTGAGCTGTTGCAGCTGCTCTGTTTTGTGAAGTGGTTCGCATGCATTTGTCCAGGGGGAGTTGCATCGGTTCAGGGGGAGCTTGCATGTGTGCAGGGGGAGCTCTTTGTGGTTTTCGAGCTTTGGTTTGATGGTTTGTGCTCTTTGCTTGAGCATGTTTTGTCTCGGATGTGTCGAGCCGTTGCCCTTGCCTAAGGGGTCCGAGACTTGTCTTCTTCAAGTGATCTTGCTCTTTGCCTTTTTCTTTGGCTTTCGATCGCTTGTTGGAGTTTCTTTTAGTCGTTTCTTTTCTTTTCCTTTTCTCTTGGTTACCAAAACGTGTGTGTTGTCAATGCACTCATCAAGGGGGAGATTGAGAGCCAGGTGTGGTTCGAGGACCGGTGGATGGTCGCTTCCTGGTGTGATGAGTGATTGACAACGTGGTGTGGACTGATTCTTGGCTAAGTATTGCAGGTGCAGGTTGCGGCTTGACTGGTGCAGGTGCAGGTGAAGAACAAGCGTGAAAGGTCGTTGCCGGTGAGGCCTCCAGGTGTGGAGAAGACAAGTAGGCTTGGTTCGAGGGACCCGGTGGCCAGCGGGGTCAAGTGCGGGCCGCATGGTGGCAAGAACGGCAAGATGAAGTCATGGACGGTTTCTTGGTTGAGCCTCAAAACCAAGGTCGAGCCGGGACTACGTGGGAGCCGAGTCATGAGTGGTGATTGGCGGAGGCTACACCGAGTTCGCGGGGTTTCCGGTGGTTCACCAGAAAACCACTGGGTTCCTTGGTTGATCCACAAAGCCAAGACCGAAGAACCGAAGACGGAGGTGCAGCAGCTCCAGACCGGTCTGACCGGTGGGTCTGACCGGTCTGACCGGTGGGTACCGGTCTGACCGGTGAGGAGCACCGGTCTGACCGATGTGCGACGACGCAGTCCGGAATCTTCGAAGCGGAGGACACGCGTCGGGATCGCAAGGCTTGCGTCGAGGCTAAGCAAGTTTGCGGTCGCTGGGCATCCGTCCGATGGTGCGAAGACAAAGACTTCCAATTTCGCCCTCGAGGGGCATGTATCCCTAGTTAGCTAGTAAGGGTATTTTAGTCTTTCGGTTGCCTCCATATAACCCAAGTGGTGAGAGGATGGCAGCCATCTCTTGGAACCCTAGCTCATTTGGTTTTCCTATTTTCCTTCCTATTTTCTTAGGATTTTCGTAGGACTAGCTTGAGAGCTTCATGGTGAGATCTTGTGAGAGGGAAGGATGATCGGGCGGCAAGCTAGACCTTGTATGAACCTCTTTGGTATGTATAGATGATTCGGCGTGGTTCCTCAAGGCTTGGATGTGTCTTTCCCGTTTCTCCTTTTTGGTGATTTTCGGAGCCCTTTCTTGGCGATTTTCTTGGAGCGATTTCGAGGCCTTTCTCTTTGGGATTTGGTGGGGGATGTATGCATGAACCCTTCGTGGTTCTTTTCCCTTTGATTCCCCTTCCAAATCCGTGAGCAAAGGGGCTCGATTTTGGGGTTTTCGTGGCTCTAGGGTTAGAGGCGTTCTTGGTGGGATTTCTTCGATTCCTCTTGATTTGACAAGTTTTGGTGGACCAAATCTTGGCTATGGAGTACCCATGAGGTGTTCCTACTATCCCCAAAGTCTTGTGCAAAACCGTGGAGCGAATCGGGAGATCGGGAGTTGGATTTGGAGGAGTTGACTCGCGGGCGCTGTTCATCCCGAGCTGCCCAGGCACGACCAGTCTGACCGGTGCTCTTGACCGGTCTGACCGGTGCTAGCCCTTGGTGGGTTTTTGTCTCGGGGAACAGCCTTGTCCGTGTGGTTTTGTCCCGTGGTCCTGCTGTTCAGTTCTTGGAGTGTTTGGAGTTGTTTTGCTAGGATTTGTGAGGGGTTCTTCTTCCTCACAGGTTGTGTTTCGTGGTGGTTTTTGTTCCAGGGCCTAGAGGATTCACTGAGGCTTCCTGGAACGTTTGCTGTGCGGCTGCTGTAGCCACCGGCCTGACCGGCTCTGTCCACCGGTCTGACCGGTGTCACCGGTCTGACCGGCGCAGGCCATCGGTCTGACCGGTGTAGCACAGGCAGCAAGCCGTGCAAGTTTCCGCTGTGTGTTTTGGTGAGTTTTGGCTAGGAAGGTTGAGTGTTGGTTCCTAGGACCAGTAGCACTCCAGTGGCTGCGTGGTCTTGACCAACTTGGGTAGTTGGGTCGGAGACGTGAGTTGGAAGCCGTGTTCGTCTTGTTGGAGTTCCCATCTCCTTCGAGAAGAATTTTTTTATCGGCTCCCATTCACTCCCCCCCTCTCTGGTTCGCCTAATCGGTCCTTCAGCATGGAAAATGCATTGCTCAACATGTGCATTTGGGACATTGGATGAACTAACATGCATATGTCCTGACGGTTTCCCACCTTTCTACTCTATCGCCCTTTTTGCTGGTGATGTTGTTGTTCCATAAACGAAGGTGCCGCGACGGAACCTAGGGTATCATGTGTGCTGCAGCCATGTGATTACCACCAAGAGCGCGCTAGGTATCTTGGTTTGTGAGAATGTGACTCACCGCACCTATTACTTCTCAACTCTATGTTTATCCTCTCTACCTTGACTAACCTCATGGGTGAAGCAAGTCATGCTGACATTGCATCATGAGCACCATACCTCATAAGCATATGCATCACTCGTTCATCAGCATATGCATCATCGTGCGTGCACTACATCAAGCACGCATCATGTTCATCTCTCACTATGCATACGAACCATAAGTTCATATGCATATGCATCATATGCTCATATGCATGTACGTCATACTATAAGCACTTCATCATGAGCATCAACATGTGCACCATCTCATTGTTGCACGACTCATCCATATACATGGGCCTTGCAATCATATGTCATGGGTGTAACACACCTCAAGTTTAAAATTATTGTACCATTAATGTGAGGCATGATATCACCACACACACCAACTAAGTAACATGTGAGCAAGCTCATTCTGAAATTCCTGAATCAACCTGTCTTTCCTTCTTTAAACAAATCTCTATGAACCCTTCGGATCGAGTTCACTAATTTTTTTTCCCGACCTATTGATATGCTTACTTATCAATTGCTACTATACTGGGATTTTTGTACTCTTAGGGAAACTGATCGAATCGTCATGAAATTTCAGGACCATGAAATCCACCGAAGGAGACCCAGTAAATCTTCGACCCAATGAGTTGTCCTCATCTCTTCCACCAACACAGGATGTGGTGGATATCTTTGCCAACACCATGGAAATTTTGGAGGGCCAAAATTTGGTGTTAAGCCAACTAGTGCAAAATGTCATCCATGATCGTTATCAAGGGCTGTCGCAAACTAGTCTATCCGACAGTCTCTCCCAAGCAATATCGGAATCTATTATGAAGCAAGTCTATCTATTCAATCTATTGATGAATCATGAAGCTCAAAATCAACAGAACCAAGATTCCAACCAACAATTTCTAAATTCACTCCTATCATCATCACAACTTCCTATGGACCTTAGGGAGGAAGAAAGAAGAAGTAAGAGTCACAAGCGAGTTTTGCCTGAGGTGGATTTAAGTGGGTGGGAAATCACCTGCACCGCATTTCCTTCACATGCTAAAAAGCAGAGCAACAATGCTGGTACGACAACACGTGATCACGGAGCACGCCTTTGCTACAATTGTAAACAGCCTGGGCATTTTGTCAAGAAGTGTCTGAAACCTCTGTAGGACAAGACTAATCGAACTAAGAAGAAAAGACGCAAGAGACTTCGCACCCAAGCTCAGAAGAGCATGCTCAAAGTCACGACTACAATGAATCTGTCAAAAAGAGCACCGACAACGACGGGTACATCTCATATACGACACCACTTCTCCCCTACCTTTGTCTCCTCTAATCTTGTTATCGAATCTCGGGACGAGATTCCTTTTAAGGGGGGTAGTTTGTAACATCCCTGATGTTACTTCAGTTAATTACTTCAATTACTCATGATAATCAAGTTTAATTAGTCCCTAAGCATGTTTTGCTTGATTGTGCACACTTTTGCACTTAAACCCTTGGTCAAACTCTCAAATCATGGTCAAACTCCTAGAGCTCCAAAAGGCTGATTCGGTTTTCTTACGCGTTCTCCAAAATTCACTATAGAAGTTCAAAATCTGCCAATATAAAAGTTTTTCTTTGTTTCCGGAAACACATTTTTCATAATTGGCGGACATTCCAATTTTGAGTGCAAAGCCGCTTAAATTTGAGGTGAAGTTTTTGCGCACAGTATTTGGGGGCTGAGTTTTTCCTGAAGTTCAACGCGTTTTTCACACAAATCCGTTGATCAAAACATAGGTCGCCCTTTGTGAAAGTTGTAGGTCTATAGCTCCTCTACAACTTTTATTTTTGGAGATTTTCAACTTTTATTCGAAAAATTCGAGTTTTGCTTAGTTGAACAGGCGTTGACCAAATTTAAAAACAACGTCCTGACGGCCGGCACACACCATCCGTGCAGCGGCCGTCGCGCTCGCCCGCGCCACGCGTCGTCTCCACCTTCCTCCGGCGTACGGAGCCTCGCAGACTCCGTGGTGGTCCACGCGCGAGCCATGAGACCTCCGCAGGCCCAAAGGCCGCTGCTCCGCGTTCAGGGAGTCAGACCGCCTGATCCGCCGCCATGCGCCGCGACACGCGCCGCGTTCCGCTCGGGGTCTCCCATGCGGTCGTGGCCAGCTGGCCGTCCCCGCTGGCTACCAATGCGCCCAGGACTGCGCCGTGACCATTCAACGCCGCCGCCTCCCCGTTTTTTCCCCCTCCCCTGTTTCGCAAACCAAGCAGAGCCGAGTCGGCATTGCTCTGTTCCCCGCCGTCGTAGTTCCATGGCCACCGCCGCCGCCTAGCTCTCCTCTCCTCGGCCGCGTGCTGTTCTGGCCCTCCTCAACACCGCGTCGCCGTCGCTCGTCCATCCGGCCGCGCCATCGCCGGCCAGGCCGAGCCGCGGCAGGCGCTCAGAGGCCGCCCCGCCGCCGGCGCTCGACGACGCCGCCTCCGGCCGGTTTCCTCCGCCAAATCCCGAGAGCAGGTGCGCAATAGCCCTAGGCGCCGTTTCCCGGCCAGCCCGGCCGAAACCCGCCGCCGGCGAGGTCCCAAGACCGCCCAGGGACTACATTGCATCTTCCCCGTTTTGTCTAGGGTGTTTTTCGTAAACCAAGGGCATCTGTGTAATTTTGAAACTTATTCCAGGGGCCGGCTTGTAAAAGAGATCTTTAGGTTTCAGCTAAACCTTAGAAAATTCATTAAAAATCGTGGAAAAAGTGAAAAAATGCAAATCCAATTTTGTTGGTTTCCTGGTAAAGAACTCTACCTTTTCTAGAAAGGTTGTATAGGGTTTCTCTGTGTACATTTCGAATTAAAAATTCAAACTCAGTTTGAGGTGTTTTTAGTGTAGTTTAAACTATACACATGCTATGGAGTTGAATTTTGTATATGTTGCTCTTTATGGCATGTTTAGATTTGTGACCAAAGTTGGCATGAGTTTGATGTGTAGATTTTTAGTTATGATTTATGTAAGTTTTATGCTAGATTAATCTTAATACTTTTTATAGTGCCTTTAATAAACTTTTCTTTAAGCACAAGTGCACCCTAGGGCTTTGTCTTGATGAATAGCACCTCTGGTAGGATGGTTATGATTTTAGGATTTTATTTGATCTATGTTTGGTATTTAATCTTGTGTAGGAGTTTAAATTCAAAATTTCAAAAATAATTTGAATCTGTACCTATGCTTTGGTCAGATGCTTATATTTGACCTGTATGACTTGTAGTAGAAAGTCGAGACCAAAAAGTTTAATAAATCTTTTTGTAAGATTTATTTGTGTTATGCTAGGCTGAAAATTGTCTTTTACATATAAATTAATATATAAACGATCTTAACCTAGATTTTGGTTTGTGAGCTTAAAATAGGCATATGTTGCTGTGTGCAAAAGCTTAGGCTCATTTGAAGTGTTTTTGGTTTAATATGGATTTATGGTGGTAAGGCTTGTTTTAATTAATTAATTAAAGAAAGGGCAATTAAGGTGTTAAATTGTGAAAACATGTCATGTTTCTGTTTTTGAATTTTCAACACACCCCCTTTGCTGTTTTGTGAAGTTAAATAATTTAATTTGCTTAATTATGTACACAGTCACCATCAAAGTTTATCTTTAATTAACCTCTCACACCCTCACATAATGCATATACATGTATACGTGTAGATTTGCCGGACGGTACGCACACACTCACCCAGGAGGGAGACGGGACCGTTGATGGTGAAGTGAACCAGTTTAGTGTGCAGCAAGACCTGGACCAAAGTCCAGAAGAGCCCAAGACTAGTGCTAACATAGAAGAAGGCAAGCCCCGGATGCATCTAACCCTTTTTCTAAACTCATACCTTTACTTTTCGTATTTATGTTGTGATTTGTGCATTTAAGTTTCAGGAGTTGATTTGAAACCTAGATGCATGATCCTTAGGACTCTTATGCTCTTTTACTAGTATGTTCGGAACGCTAGTGCCATGCTTTAAGGACACGGTACAAGTCGAGTAATGACTCATTGCTCGCGAGATATAGGATGCTTATGTTGGAATCATAAGTTAGATAAATTGACTCGCTCATGTGGTAAGAGCAATGGGTTCGGTCTCGACCGAGTAGCATGGTGCTGGTCTAAACTATTGAACGTACCAAGTGCTTGTCGGGAATGGGACCGGTAAGCCTAGTACCTAATGAACCAGTGCGGGAATTTTATTGCTACTAATCTTGAGATGCGTCTCCCGGTTCGCTACCGGTAGTGCAAGTGTGATTCTGGACGTGCCATGTTTGGGCGTACCAGTAAACCTTGTACTTAGGACTGTAACATCTTTTCCTAATCTGGGGAATGACGGGAACCGCCTGGTTGGGGTAGACCCTGCATTTGGTCTACCTTCTTCCGTGTATCTTGGGTTTACCTTGCAAGGATATAAATCGATCGATCGTCGGTCACTCGCCGTTATCTGAGTCGGCTTGACCACTGGCTACCCCATATTTATTTATGGAACATTTGGATTAATATTAATGCTTGATTAATTTTGTTTGCACAAACATGCTTGTTTAGCTAGGTGCTTACCTAGAATGGTTGACATACTAGAACTTGAGCTAAAATTTGAAAATAAGGATTAACTCTTAGTTGCTTTTGGCAAAACAAACCCTCCAGCCAAAAAGCCTTGCATGTCTAGTTGTGTCTTTTATTTTGACGGGTCAGTCTTGCTGAGTATTAGCGTACTCAGCCTTGCTTAATTTGTGGTTTTCAGGTAACCCCATCTGGCCTGGTTCTAATCCAGATGGTTGGGAGCTTGAGTGGGTGAACGATGATGAGTGATACTCTATGGATGGCCTCCCATGTGTATCTTCCGTTAGTTTTATTTCCGCTGTTTAAACTCTGAATCACCTTTACTTTCATGTATGAAAACCTGGTTTGTAATAATGTGAACTTGTGGACTTTTGTGTAATGTTGAACTTGTACTCTGGTCCCGCCTTCGTGTGGACTTTGCGCATATCAGCGATCCTGTTGTAGGTGATTTACCGGGCATGACCCGGCAGAGACGACAAAATACTTCTTTATTATTGCTTAATGACCACGTGGACCGGCTTAGGTGATAATACGGAATTATTTTGGGCGGTTCTGTCACACCCCCCTCCCCCGCCGCCGCCAGCACCTCTCCGGATCCGGCCGCGTGTGCGGAGCTCCGCTGCGGGAAGGGCTCCGCTCCGTGTGTGGCGCTGCAGCTCGGGAGCAGGGGAAGGGCGGCGCCAGCCCGCGGCTCGCCGGCAGAGGGAGGAAGGAAGGGGGAGGCGTCGTGGTCGGCCGCCGGAGGTGGGGAAGATGTGGAGGAAGGGAGGATCCGGCGGCGCTCCCGGAGACAGGCGGAGGAGCAGAGGGAGACACAGGGGAAGGAGAGAGAGAGAGATGGGGAGGGAGGTGAGGGGAGAGTAAAAAAAGTGAGGAGAGAGGGGAGATAGAAGTTGGGATGGGTGAATAAAATATGAATTAGTATAAAGTATGAGATATAGGGGACGACGGGTGCGGAGAAACTGGTGCTGTACTGTAAAATCTGAGTGACTAGGCAAAATATTCTCTTTAGGGGATGATTTTTAGGGTATGACGAGTGCGGACAGCCTCATAGCGCTGTCTGTGGCGTTTTCCTGTAGCGACCTGGAGCGTAGAGCTAGCTTTCCAGGTCTGCGGTGCAGAACGTGGAGCGAAATATTTGCCGTTCCGTAGGCTTTGCAGGTCCGCGGTGCGACCAGCCGAATCTCAAAAATGATCTCGTGCCCCACATACAGGAGACTGGTATCTCAAGTACCAAATTATGGTACCACTCGTATTCGTATATTTATGCAGTGAAATACTACTTTAGGGACGGGAGAGCTCTACGATTTCGTATACGTGTCATTCGAAAAAAAATCTTTGTATATATGTCCGTCCGTGTTCCATTTTCTTTTCTTTGTTAAAAAAAAAGATTATTTGAGAAAGGTTTGTACGATTCTCCTTCAATCAATCAGTTGAGACGGGCGGAGGCTTGGAGGAGCATCTTCTTCTTTTTTTGTTTCCTTTTAAATGGGTTGATTGATGGTTTATATGGCGCTAGTATATATGAAGTTAATAGCGCGAGATAAATTATTAGCCATACTTTCGGCCCGCGACGGGCTAAATTATTAGTCATACTTTTGGCCCGCGACGGGCGGCTAACAACACGGACTGGCCAATTTGGCGAAGCATGGCCCATGGGCCGCAATATGATCCGCTTTTCTCTGTCAGTCCTTCTTTTTCCTTGTTGCTATCATTAACCGTCTGAGACCAAAAGACAAGTTCGTTAGCAGCCACAGCAACTGGGTTCCAACTTCCAACACGACTACACGAGTACGAAATGATCTTGCAGTGGACGTACGTATCTGATGATGTATACCAAGTACCATGCCGGACAGGCGGACACAACAACCGTACGTGGGCCCTGTTTAGTTGGCTCGAAATTTGCCAAAATTTTGCTACTTTTCAACTCTCTCTCCATCACATCACATTAAATACACCAAAAGACATATGTTCGGAGCAGTAAATATAGGTAAAAAAATTAACTAATCACACAGTTCTGTTGTACATCACGAGACGAATCTTTTGAGCCTAGTTAGTTCATGATTAGACAATATTTATCACAAACAAACGAAAGTGCTACAGGATTGCTACATGAATTCAAACAGTGTTTTTTTCTAAATTTTAGCCATCTAAACAGCCCGTGATCGATGCGCGTCTGCTGTAGTGAGACGACTCTCACCTTGGTTGAACTGTCACATCACTCTGACCTTTTCTTGTTTCCCAGGAGCAGAGTAGTAGGTGAGACCGCCGGATTGTGATCAGAGTGTTGGGTGGTGTCAAGGTTAATCGGAACACATGCGCTAAACTGCTCAACTAACCATGCTCAATTCCACGCGGCCGCCTACACTACACCTATACTATCTATAGTATATGTCTACACGGCTGCGTCTTGGATTTCACTACTTGATCTCAAGTTGATGGCAATACCAGTATAGTACTCCACTCCATCATGCTGCACGCATGCGTGGACTGTATTTTACGGCAAGTCCGTACGTTCGTCGTACTCGATCGACTCCTTACGAAATAAATTATGAAATGATCCGCGTAACTGCCTAGAAAATTCCTGCCAGCATGCATGATCATTGCATGGCATCAGCGAAAAAAAATAACGCATTTAACTTCTGCAGGATTGGGCTCTGAGCTGGTCAAACTGAATTCAGATGGTGTTTAGTTCGTCAAATTTTTACGAATAAATAGTGCTAAAATAGTTTTTTGAGATGGAAAGTTGTGAAAAAATATGTGTTGTGATGATGTGAAAAAGATGTGACTTGATATGACGGAGATGCGACGGGTAGTGATTGAAGAGAAAATTAGGAAACTAAATCAGACCAACCTGGTGCACATAGCCAATTTCATAACACTTGGTGCACATGCAGAATGGCACGGCACCTAGCTAGCCTATTTGCGCGTATGCATGACGTTGGAGTATATAAGTATGTGTATGAGAGACTGAGAGTAGAGACTCGGAAATACTTTATATCCTACCGTTTGAACGTGCTACCAGTATTATTTTACTAACTACTCTGATTATTGACATGCCTTGATGATGTTTCTGAAACAGGCAGCGTTCGGCAGGACTTTTATTTATTTGGCAGGCAGTTTTATTGTGAGAGAAAAATATTGTGTGTTGATTGAGTTGGCAGATTTGCTGTGAGAGAAAAATACTGTAGAAAAAGCAAGCCGAACACTGCCACAAGTGTTTTCTCGGCGACTGTCTCAAGGAAATTTTAGCACAGGCGACGGCTCAGTTACTTTTTTTTTAAGAAGAAATCCTTGGTAGTTGGTGACTGAGAATATTGAACGTTGATCTTTGAAAATCCAGCATGGAAATCAGTATGTACCTGCAAGTCATGCTCAACTAGGAAACAACAGCCACAGCACGCATAGCCGTTAAGTCTGCAGCTTCGCTGATGTTTACGGCTCAAAAAAAAAAAGCATTTACCTGTACCCATCCACTTCTCTGATCATTCTTTGGAACTAAGCGCGCGCTCTTACCTACCATGCCAAGGAAGTTACCAATCAAAAGTTCGGATGATAAGATTTTGCTAACGACTAGAACTGCACACTGGTTTCTTTCAACGACTCGGGAGAGAATGTGAATGTTCAGACAAACTAAAGCTGGTAGGTGAAGGCGTTTTCAGCGCTTGGATCGTTGTGAGTTCAACCAACCGTAGACGGGGAAAAAGTGAAAAAAGGCAGCACTTTTCCCGGGATAATTGGGAGAGACACCGGGAAATCCCAAACGAGCTGATCCCAACTGTCTTTACTCTGCTACCGCCAGAAACATGAACTGCAGTCACCATCGTCAGACCGGCTCAACGACCATCATCACCTCTGAAACCTGAAACTCAAAACAATATCCAGCTGAAAGTCTGAAACTGCAAACCTCCAACAGATTGGTGCATGATACACATAGTTTTCTATGTTCATATACAGTCTGAAATTTACAGCAACAGTATGATTACTGTGTGGATATCTGAACTAAACCTCGTCCTGAACCAATTGCAGTAGAATGGAATTATGGAACCGATCCGCATCTATCTACTCCGTCGTAATCTACTTCCAGTCATGGAAACAGAATAAGATAGCCTACTAGGACAGCGCACATGAGCTAATTACCTGGTCTCCGCAAACGGAAGCAGCCTGCTGCACTTTCTTCGGAGGCACCTCAGTTTTGTTTTGTCTCTCAAACAACGAAATCAACGATTTCAGACTCGTGTGTCAAAGACTGGAAGACAATGTGATTGGCAGCAACTAGTTCGATGATAGTTTAGTTTCTTCATCATTAATGCTACCGCTGACGTGGACTAGTAGACCCATCATCAGTACATCACACGTCAGCAACTCCTGATCCTACGTGGATGCTGATTGGCTATGGAAACGGGTGAATGGGCTGTTTGCTACTCATGGGTCAAACAGAGCAGCGGTCCAAGCATGTGGAACGCTGACCTACTTGCTCAGATGTTGCTCCGATCCCTGCTGCCCTATAGTCAATCAACAAATAGTATGATTTACTCGGTCAGGACAGACAGAGGACATGGCATGTTCAAATTAGTTGTTAGAAAACATATCTAATCTAAGCTAAATAAATCCCAACCAATCCAACGGAACGAAAAATACCGGAAAGCTTATTCTTAGTTATTGTACTTTATAATTGACAAAATAGTCAAAGACGTCTGTAAACTTTTGGCAAAAGGTCAAGTTCGTCTCTGAACTTTTGAAAATACCAGTTTAGTCTCTGAACTTCTGCGATTGGAGTCAGTTACGTCCTTCCATCCACTTTTGCTGTCCACACCGTTAGGTGAGGCGCCACGGACCTTAGTTTGCCCCGTTTGCCCCTGTGTGCCGGTATAGCCTCCCCGGGACACGACCTGAATCTTATCCGCCTCCACCGTCGTGCCTGCGAGGTGGCGCTACCCACCCGCTACCGACCTGCCTAGCTACCCATCCGCCACCGGCGCCGCGCACCAACGACGCTGCCCGCCCAACGGACGCTGTGTAGCGAACATGGCCTCATATGACATTTGTTCAAAGTTTGATTTTGGTGATTAATGACAACATGATCAATGGGACTAACGATATTATTTAGCATGTCTTTGTAGACATTTCTAGGTCTCATGGATGCAAAAATACCACATGCCAAAATGAGAAGATAGTATATTTTTCAAGGGTCAAAACCGTGGAAGATAAAGAAAAGAAATGCCACCGTCGGATGAACCGACGGTACCCTTGGAAGCGGCGTCGGTGTAATCACCGGATGAAGTGCTACACTGCGTGAAGACTCAAGTCAACACTATGATCACCGGATCATCCGACGCCCCCATTTCTAGTTGCGCCGGATGAATCAAGAGACCAAGCCTGCAGAGATCAGTAGCACCGGATGAACCGATGGGTGAGCAGCGGTTCATCCGACGACGTCAAATAAGCTAACAGAGACGTTTGGGCGCGAAGCTCTTCAACACCGGATGAACCGACGGTCAAAAGGAGTCAAGCATCGGTTCATCCGGCGGGCTCGTTTCAGCTAACAGAGAGCACCGGATGAACCGACGGTTAAGCGAAGAGACCGTCGGTGCAAGCGTCTGAGGATATGTGTCAGAAGAGATGCAACGGCTAGGTGACGTGGAGGGCACCGGATGAACCGATGGCCCTGGAATTCTAGCATCGGTTCATCCGACGCTATGGTTTTCAGTGGCCGTTAGCCAACGGCTGGACGCCTTAGGCTATTTATACCCCCTCCACTCCACCATTTGGAGTGGTTGGATTGTGTGAAAGTGCAGAGGAGTTCAAGACACATTGAAGATCATATCCAATCCATCCAAGTGCTAGATTGCTCATCCATAGACTTGTACATGCTTTGAGTGTGTGCTTAGTGCTAGGCTTAGCTTAGGGCTGAGTGAGTGCAAGGTGTGCCTACCTTGTGAGGTGATTCTCGAGTGGATCAAGTTGTACGAGGTGTGTCGGAAGCCTTGGAGCCTAGGTGGCTCTCCGGCAAATGTCTTCGACCCTCCGGCTCGGTGTGGAGCGGCGAGGACACTTTGTGCGGGGGACGTGGAGACCCCCTTCCCTTGGTGGAGAAGCTCCTTAGTGGAGGCGGCATCAAGGTGACCAAGGAAGCTTGGCGAGTGCCTTCGTGGTGAGCCTTTGTGGCAAGTCAAGTGATGCTCTTGGGAGAGACTTGGTGACCGGAAAGCAATACTCTTGTGTAGAGTGCTTCAACGTGGACTAGGGGTGGCTTAGTGCCTACCGATACCACGGGATAAATCGCGTGTCAAGAGTTTGCTTCCTCTCATCCCCCTTTACGTTTCCGCATTACATCCTTGAAATCCTTGTGTGCCTTTACTTTCCTAGAGTAGTATCTTGCTAGGATTGGCTATAGGTTACAAAACTTGTTTTGGGATGGGAGTTTCACACTAGAACAACCCTAGTTGCACATTTAGATAGTATGTTCTAGTTTATGTTTCATGCAAGTAGTGAAAGCCATAGGTTAAGTTTTTAAGTTGCCTAATTCACCCCCTCCCCCTCTTAGGCTACGAGCATCCGATTCCTTACAAGTGGTATCAGAGCCGGGACTCACTTCCTTCACAAGGATACGCCAATTCGATTGGCAATTTGTGAAAACCGGCTCATTGGATCGGTTAGGCTTCACCGCCTAGTGAGTTGCTCTTTAGAGGATGAAAGGGGTGGATACCATAGGTTTAGCTCCACATTTCGATGGCACGGGCTACTCTCGTTGGAAGGTCCTTATGGAAGCTTATTTACAAGCTAAGGATCTTGATGTTTGGAGGGTCACCAATGAGGGTGTTAGAAATGGTACTAGGAAGGAGAAGCAATTTGATGTTATTGCAAAGAGTATCATTTTATCCTCTCTAGATGTAGGTGTTTTCAATAGAGTTTTTACTAGTGAAAATGCTCATGTGCTATGGAATACCATCAAGGAACAAAATGAGGGTTCAAAAGAAGTTGCTAATGAACATTATGGTTGTCTCCTTGAGGAATTCAATAGCTTTAAGCAACTTGAGAATGAAAATGCCGAATCTATGTACTCACGCCTAAATGTTCTTGTTAATGAGATTAATGCTTTAGGTGTGAAGAACATCACGGACTTGAATATCAACCGCAAGATCCTTCAAAGTCTCCGGAAGCCCGACTATGACTTGGTGAAGGCTATCATCTATGAGAAGAAGCTTGAAGACTTGAAGCCATCTCAAATCTTGAGCAAGATCATGGCACATGAATTGCAAATCATGCCCAAGTCCAAGAAAGCTTCCAAAGAAGAGCTCAAGACAAAGGAAGAACCAAAAGTTGAGCTCAAGCCAACACCTCAAGAGCCATCTTCTCCAACCACAAGTCATGCTCTCTCAAGCCGACAAGAAAGCTCAAGTGAAGATGATGATGGTGATGACGATGAAGGCTCCTCAAGTGATGAAGAGGTTGAGTCGATGGTTGCCATGTACGTGAAGAAGATCTTCAAGTATGTGAAGAAAGTCAACATGTACGGCTACAACATCCACTTGAGAGAAGGGCGTCATCATCAACACATCAAGTTCACCAAGATCAAGCGCAAGCCCAAGAAGAAGGTGGTCAAGGAAAAGAAGCCAAAGCAAGAAGCACTCACCGCCATCCGTGAGTGGATAAGTGATGGAGAATCAAGTTCTTGTAGCTCAAGTGATGAATCAAGCAAGAACTTCACCACCCGCTTCATGCAAGGTCCCCTATCATCATCACACATGTGCCTTATGGCCCAAGGTATGGAAAGCAATGTGAGTGATGATGAATCCGACACCACCTCAATTGATGATCTTGTTGAGCTAGTAAATGAGCAAAAAGGGATGCTACAAAAACAAGCTAATGAAATTAAAGAACTTAATGCTCTCAATGATCTTAGTGTAACCCTTGCTACAAATTATGAACATTTGTTGTGCAAATTTCATTTGCTTAGCAAGGAGTGTGATGAGCTAAAATCAAAGCTTGAGAACACTGAGATTAAAACTAGTGATCCCTTTGAGCTTAATGAATCATCTATCCCTTGTGCAATTCCTATACCCAAGGTAGATGCTTCAACTTCTTGCATTGATTTAATTGATGAATCTTGCTCACCATCTTGCAATGAGAATGTTAAGATTATAAGCATGAAGAATGATGAGCTCAAGCAAGAAGTAAAATGGCTCCGAGAGAAGTTGGTTAGCTTGATGGGCAAGGGCAAGAACAATGAGGAGAAAGTAGAAGCCTCTCAAGACATGAAGAGCAACGTCCAACCTCCTCAAGATAACCGTGATGACATGGTGAATAAGCTCGAGAAGGGTTCAACCGTGACTTGCTACAAGTGTCATGAAGAAGGGCACAAGTTCTACAAATGCCCTCGATTTGTCAAGAAGATGGACAAGGGTGAGAAGAAGAAGATGAACACCACCATCAAGAGCTCTCTCATCTACACCAAGCTCAACCGCAAGAACAAGATCAAGAGCAACTCCTATGTCATCAAGAAGAAGGCTAATGGCAAGGTGGTTGCACACAAGGTTGGGAAGATGAAGGAGTGGGGTTGGAACCAACCCATTTGGGTGCCCAAGGAAGTCATCATCAACATGAAGGGGCCTCAAATGGTTTAGGTTCCTAAGGCCACGTGAAGGCTATGAGTTTGGGGACTTGGGAGGCTTGGCACAAAGAAGAAGTGAAGATTCAAGCCTAGAAGCCAAGCTTGCAAGATTGGACATGTGTTGCCCAAGCTCCCCGGTTAAGGTAATAGAAACTAACTCATCTCATGTATCATTGTAGCTCCATTGCCTTGTTTAGGTTGCATTTGTTGCTATGCCTAATTGTTTACATATGGTAGGTTGCTTGTGTCATGTGCTAACCCATGAGCAACCTACATGGTTTGATAAGTGTGTAGGAAAGCTACACTTGTTTCTTTCATGGTGCATGTTTTCATATTTATCTCTTTGCATCATGAGCAAGCTATAGGGTTAGCTTCCCTTTTGTTGTCATAAACAATGTGCATACATTTGGTTGGTGATTCAAACACTAAATGCACACATTTAGGGGGAGCTCATCCTATGGTTTGTTTATGGGACTAACATCATTTCAAGCTTATCTTGTGTAGTCATTTGGTGACGTGTTCTGGTGCGGTATTTCATTATAAGAGAATGCTATTTCACTCTAAATGTGATCTAACATCTCTAAGAGAGTGAATATAGCAATATGAGCTTCATGCTATTGAGTCATGTCCTTGCGAGCTTATGTCTCTATATAAGTTCAAAAGGCAATGAACTCATACATTCCTAATCCTTGTGGTACCCCAAGTGTCTTCTTTGCAAGCTTCTTTCAAAGTGGTGTCATCTCCAAGTGATATCATTTTCAAGTGGCTTATCTCAATGTGGTGCCAACAAGGTAGAGAGGGAAACCCCCCCCGGAGGTATGCAATGCTCAAAATCTACAAGCGGTAATGTTACAAGAACTCTCTTGTCTTTTAAGCTACCTCCTTGCATGATATGCTCTAAGCTTCCTTATCTTACAAATGTTTGTAGTTGTGCACTTGTTTTTCACACTATCTTTTTGTGCACACACTTAGGGGGATCTTAGTTTATATCATGCTAAGTCTCATAAGTTAGTGATCCACCTTAGTTATTCTTACATGTGGTATCTTCATTGATATCATACATATGGATCATAGTTCATGCGGCTTTCTCCCTTGTATTTAACATTTCTCTTTGAGCTATGATTGCTAGGTCTTGCTAAATTTCCTTTGGAGACTCTTTTGTTTGGGACACTTTTTGGAGATTTTATTCCAAAGGGGGAGAATTTGGAGCCAAAGCAAGCCAATGTTTCCAAAGGGGGAAGTAGCAAACTATATGTGAAGAGAAGATCATGAAAGAGGGAGAACACATCTAGGGGGAGTTGGATGATGGTAAGCATCCAAGCAAGTGTAAGTGGTTCAATTTTGTCAATTTTTGCAAATTTATGCTTGCTTTGATTGTGTTGTCATAAATCACCAAAAAGGGGGAGATTGTAGCGAACATGACCTCATATGCCATTTGTTCAAAGTTTGATTTTGGTGATTAATGACAACATGATCAATGGGACTAACAATATTGTTTAGCATGTCTTTGTAGACATTTCTAGGTCCCATGGATGCAAAAATACCACATGCCAAAATGAGAAGATAAAGAAAAGAAATGCCACCGTCGGATGAACCGACGGTACCCTTGGAAGCGGTGTCGGTGTAATCACCGGATGAAGTGGTGCACTGCGTGAAGACTCAAGTCAACACTATGATCACCGGATCATCCGACGCCCCCATTTCTAGTTGCGCCGGATGAATCAAGAGACCAAGCCTGCAGAGATCAGTAGCACCGGATGAACCGATGGGTGAGCAGCGGTTCATCCGACGGCGTCAAATCAGCTAACAGAGACGTTTGGGCGCGAAGGTCTTCAACACCGGATGAACCGACGGTCAAAAGGAGTCAAGCATCGGTTCATCCGGCAGGCTCGTTTCAGCTAACAGAGACGCCCGGAGAAGATTTCCGTCAGCACCGGATGAACCGATGGGTGAGCAGCGGTTCATCCGACGCTATGGTTTTCAGTGGCCGTTAGCCAACGGTTCTTTGGACGCCTTGGGGTATTTATACCCCCTCCACTCCACCATTTGGAGTGGCTGGATTGTGTGGAAGTGCAGAGGAGTTCAAGACACATTGAAGATCATATCCAATCCATCCAAGTGCTAGATTGCTCATCCATAGACTTGTACATACTTTGAGTGTGTGCTTAGTGCTAGGCTTAGCTTAGGGCTGAGTGAGTGCAAGGTGTGCCTACCTTGTGAGGTGATTCTCGAGTGGATCAAGTTGTACGAGGTGTGTCGGAAGCCTTGGAGCCTAGGTGGCTCTCCGGCAAACGTCTTCGACCCTCCGGCTCGGTGTGGAGCGGCAAGGACACTTTGTGCGGGGGACGTGGAGACCCCCTTCCCTTGGTGGAGAAGCTCCTTAGTGGAGGCGGCATCAAGGTGACCAAGGGAGCTTGGCGAGTGCCTTTGTGGCGAGCCTTCGTGGCAAGTCAAGTGGTGCTCTTGGGAGAGACTTGGTGACCGGGAAGCAATACTCTTGTGTAGAGTGCTTCAACGTGGACTAGGGGTGGCTTAGTGCCTACCGATACCACGGGATAAATCGTGTGTCAAGAGTTTGCTTCCTCTCATCCCCCTTTACGTTTCCGCATTACATCCTTGCAATCCTTGTGTGCCTTTACTTTCCTAGAGTAGTATCTTGCTAGGATTGGCTATAGGTTGCAAAAATTGTTTTGGGATGGGAGTTTCACACTAGAACAACCCTAGTTGCACATTTAGATAGTATGTTCTAGTTTATGTTTCATGCAAGTAGTGAAAGTCATAGGTTAAGTTTTTAAGTTGCCTAATTCACCCCCTCCCCCTCTTAGGCTACGAGCATCCGATTCCTTACACGCTGCCCCCACTGGAGCTTGTCCCCGTGTCTCTCTCTTTTCTCACCAGATTCGCCACAACCTGCCAGAGGTAAGCATATTGCAATGCATACCATCTAAATTCGTGGAGTCGGATTGCGTTTTTCGTTGAATCTGATGTTAGAATACATCATGTAGGCCTAAGAGAAGATGGGAGATTCAGAGGTACTGATTGTTCGGTTTCATTTCAATGGGGTATTTGTTGTTGATGGATTGTTCCTCTGGCTGCTACCACGTGCCATCGCTGGCGATTCAGAGGCAGGGGGTATGGTGGAGGCCGCTGCCCCGCGTCCACCCCGCCGCCAGAGCTCCGTCGGGATTCGCTCCTTGAAAGTGCATCTAGGCCCCTAATTATTTTGGTGATAATGATAATTATAATTTGAGTATTTGATGGTTTATCTAAGATGTGTGCAGGAATAAAAGAGAAAAAAATCATATGTGAAAGGAAGGACCTCAATTTCTTATATTTGTGTTGAAGCTCAAATGTCGATTTAAATTTAATTTCTATTTTGAATTTGAGTTTAGGCAACACCGTACTATAAAGAGGGACGAGATCGGTCAATCAAAGTTTGCTACAAGTGCTTGTCTTGAAGAAATCTAGCCACAAAAATCTAGCTAAAATCCTTAAACACCTTGAAAAAGCCTACCCTAGCCCTCACTGCTCTACCGGGTCAACCGGCCCAACTGGCCGGATCACCCGGCACGGCTCTGGTGGCTGCGGGGTGACCCGGCCCCTCTGGCCGGATGACCCGGCCCTGGTGCAGACATCCTAACGGCTCTTTTGAAGGGAAGGGGGTATTTATACCCCTTCACTTCTTCCTCCTTGAGCTGCTGCCTCCCACGAAAGAAACACTCCCTCAAGCTCCATTTCCCCTCTCTCCACTCCTCTCCAAGCCATTCTAAGCAAGGATCCGCCTAGGGTTTGGGTGTGAGAGAGTTTTGAGGTCCTAGTGTGTGCTCCTTGAGCTAGCTCTTCACTTGTTCATCTCAAGAAGCACTTGTGGCGGCCAAGATCGATTGATTCTCGTTTGTTACTCTTGAAGATTGCTTCTAGACGGTTAGGCGTCGCCCGTTGACTGCCCTCTCTGTGTGGAGCACCCGGGAACGTTTGTATTACCCATTTTTCGTGGAATTCTCTTAGTGAGCACCAATATTTCTTTGTGGGGATTAGGTGAGGCAAGAGGCTCTTGGTGATAGCCTTCCCTTTGTGGGATCCTCAACGGAGACGTAGCTTCCTTTGTGGGAGTGAACTTCGGATTAAATCTCTTGTCTCTTGCTTTGTTTGAGTTCATCCCTTTCTCTAACCCTAGAAGCTAGTTTTGGATCGATCTACATATTTGTGTTGTTCCTTGTGAAATCCTTTGTTGGAAGTGGTAACTAGTTCATATACGCAAGTTTTGATTCATATACTTTCTGCAAATTCAAGTTTCGTTAAGCTTATTGCACTCTATCTTCGTGCGTTGGTTGATCCGGCCCAAGTGACAGGGTGACCCGGACCCCCCCGGTCATCCGGCCCCTGATCCGCTGCTCAGATTTTGTAGAATTTTAAAGTGATCCTATTCACCCCCCCTCTAA
This sequence comes from Cenchrus fungigraminus, assembly GCA_036936925.1. Classification (NCBI taxonomy): domain Eukaryota; kingdom Viridiplantae; phylum Streptophyta; class Magnoliopsida; order Poales; family Poaceae; genus Cenchrus; species Cenchrus fungigraminus. Next base: position 133,024,845 of record CM072777.1, read on the forward strand.
GCATCACAAGATCCTTTCACTCCTGACGCGTGCTGCGGCCTGCGGGAGAGGAGGATGGGATGGGAAGGAGAAGGGAGATGAGGCCGGGTCGGGCAGGGGTATGGCGGAGGAGGACGGGACGAACCTCTAGGCGCGAGAAGAGGAGATGCCGCCGTACACCGGAGACACCGCGGAGCTCGGGCGATGTGGCTCTGCTTTTTTTCATATTAGCGATGCGGCTCTGCTGGGGCGGCCGCAAGCAACACATCTGGTGGAGGGCAGCGCACGCAAGGGCAAAAGAGTCTTATTGTTCTGTCCGTGACGCCTTACCTGACGGTGTGGACGGTAAAAGTGGATGAAGGACGTAACTGACTCCAATCACATAAGTTCAGGGACAAAACTGGCCGTTTCAAAAGTTCAAGAACGAACTTGATCCTTTGGCAAGAGTTCAGGGATGTCTTTGCCTATTTTACCTTTAAAATTCATAGGAATATGTAATTTAGGCTTTCTTGTGTATACTACCCTCTCCCCTGTAATCTCCCTAGAGGCGATGCGCCGGCCTCAAGTTTGGAACCCCGTTTGTGGAATGAAATGTTTCAGGTGGACCTCTCTCTGTAGGTTCTTAAAAAATCATAGGAAAACTAGTTAAGTAGTATAAAACTTCAAATTTGAGTAGTGTTATTATCAAATCAAAACTTACATGTCCAGCGTAGCAGTATAATCTACAATTGCAGCGTTCTAGGGCACATGGATAATATCTGAATTTGGGTGAAACAAACAACCAAACCACTCATTACAATACTTGACGGTTCCGCGTGTACTTGTTCTTATGCCTGGCTGCAAGTGTGTACTGTGATCGAAGACTTTCCATTCCGTGCTTTGTGTTGACTCACCAACTTCGCTAACAATCTTTTCTCTGGACCTCATCGACTCTTCCTGCTTCTATATAAACCCTTGAGGGCTGTCAAGCAAACACACAACAAATTCAAGCCAAGTACAAGCAGAGGCAGACAGCAAGCAGATCGAGCTGAGCCTCTAAACCCCTACGGCCAAGTAGGGGTAAGACGCTGCAGCCTCTGCAAGAGTAGTAGCACAGTCTCCCATGGCCACCATAGCGGCTAGTGCCAGTCCAGCCATGCAAGAAATCAGCAGCAAGGCGGCGAGCACGACGTCGCCGGAACGCGCCACTGCTGCCGCGCCGGCGCCGATGCGCTACAGGCCGTCGCTGATGGTCATATTCAGCGCCTGCCTCGTCCTCCTGGGCTCCGGCGGCCCGCTCCTCCTCCGGGTTTACTTCGTCCACGGGGGGCAGCGTCTGTTCCTGTCCACCTTGCTGCAGATCTCCGGCTGGCCCCTCCTCCTCCCGCCCATCTGCGTCTCCCTATACCGCGGCCGCAGACACGGCGTCGCCAACCTGCTCCTCCCGCGGCGCCTCGCCGGCGCCGGAGCCGTCCTCGGGGCGTTCTACGCTATCTCCTGCTTCGTCTACTCGCTGGGATCGCAGGCGCTGCCGCTTTCCACGTCGTCGCTGCTGCTGGCCACGCAGCTCGCCTTCACCGCGGTCTTCGCGTTCCTCTTCGCCGGCCTCCGGTTCACGCCCTTCTCGGCCAACGCCGTCGTGTTGCTCACCATCGGCCCGGCGGTGCTCGGAGTCGGTCCCGGCTCCGGGAGGCCTGCTGGCGAGTCCGCCAAGACGTACTGGACAGGGTTCTGCGAGGCCGTCGCCGCGGCCGCGCTCGCTGGCCTCGTCCTGCCCCTCGTCGAGGTCGCCATGGCCCGGTACGGCCGACGCACGGGACCCACGGCGAGAGTGCCACCCCCTTACGTGACGGTGATGCAGATGCAGGCCGTGATGGGCGTCGCCGGCACCGTGGTGTGTCTGCTCGGCATGGCCGTCAAGGGCGACTTCCAGGCGTTGCCGAACGAGGCCGCCGCGTTCGGGCTCGGCAAGACCAACTACTACCTGGTGCTCATCTGGGACGCCGTCTCATGGCAGCTTCTCAACCTGGGGATCATGGGGCTCATCAGCTGCGCCTCGTCGCTGCTCGCCGGCATCATGATCGCCGTCCTGCTGCCGCTCTCTCAGGTCCTCGCTGTCATCTTCCTCCACGAGAAGTTCAACGGGCCCAAGGCCATCGCGCTCGTGCTCTCCCTCTGGGGATTCGCCTCCTACCTCTACGGTGAGAAGGTGCAGAAGAAACGCGAGGCTCAGAAGATTGTTGAGCAGCAGTTGGCTTTGGCTAAGAAGACTGAAGACCTGGAGTCGGCTACTCCTTGAAAATCTATGGTTTTCTCATTTCTGTCAGTTTAGGGTTGTGCAAGCATATGTTGAGTCATACAGCCATACAAGTATATATACACATGTTTTTCAGCCACTAGATGATTCTTATGAGGTGTACATCTTGTAAGGCACTATTTCATTTGTAAGGAAGAGAATACACAAATTAATTAAGTGCTATACGGATGTAATATCAATTATTACAAAGTTTTCGGTCTCCTGTCGTCTGTGCGTATGCCCAAAATCTATATTTTCTTAAATAACAAAAAAAATACAATTCTTAGATTTTAATACTAACATTTCCACGTCGAAACTTCCAAGATCTAACGTTTGGCCACATTTCGAGTGATAATCCTTCCTAACAATAATTTTAGTGCGACAATAATGAGGTTAGATGCTGACACTTGGAGTGACAATCCTTCCTGACCATTTGTTTTTTAAAATGGCCAAAGTTTTTAGTCTTCTCGAATGTGAAAATGTAGTAATACCCTCCAATGCAATCCACATGTATTGGGAGAGTTGGGTACGATTTCACATGGAATCAGATTGGGATACAACTTTTTACTTGAATATATGAATGCGGATTCGGATGTTGTCAACTGAAAATACAAAATGGATAGCTTGATTTCGAATAAGGATTTACATTTGAATATCAACTTAATTTTGATGATAGCAATTACCAAATGCTCTTTCATTTTATTGATAGTTTTGGAACAATAAAATCATCATAAGACATAAAAGTATGGATCGATCGTGTATAGCACAGTATGGATCAAGTATAACACACGTACGGTAGACAAAGACCAGCAAGTAAGGTTCCTTGTGGTGGAACTAGACCTGATCATGGGCCACACGGCCCAACAAACCCGACTCGACCCACTCAAAAAAAAAGTCCTACCCGAATTCGACAAATGACCATGTCTAGGTGGAACCTTCCCACTAGAGTTCGAGGCGTTGACTCAATGCTATACTTGCATTTTTCAAGATTTATTTCATAACTGAACCGATATTGTGCTTTTAGTTGTAGGCAATGTGCCCCTTGATAGCGAGACGCTAGTGACAAATTCGTCAAATTTGAGGATTTGCCGGCTAACTCTCTCCTGGATACTCATAGGGATAGGGTTGCGTGTGTACATTGGTAGCTACGAGTGTGCATTTGTGTAGTGCGTGTCTGCGTTTGTGTTGAAATTAAAAAGACAAAGACCATTCATTGAAAATACTTGTGTGAAAATATTAAAATAAATAATTAAAACTAAGCCTATAAAATGTTTTAAAAATAAAATAATTTATTTGAAAGGCATGTATACGGTATATCAATGAATATATCAGTTCCAAAATAAATAAAAATAACATATTTATTGCATAGTTCAAAGATTTCCTTATGTTATACGAATAAGGATAGTATCAGTTATCCATCCACGTACACCCACATTTTTATTTCAAATATGAACACAAATTCATATGAAAATGAATTATTTTTTACGTATGTCAGTAACCTAGTACGACACGTTACAAATGTGAGTATTTTTTTTTAACGAACGGGCACGAGATAGTGCCTATTTCATTGATAAAGCAGAGAGTACAGAGTGCGGCGAACCGCGCAAAGAAAAGGACCTGTAACCGAAAAACAAAGGCCTACTCTCGCGCCAGTAAAACACTCAAATCCCTGGCTCCTGCTACAATCCAGGTTGACGCCTCCTCACGAATTTTAGCCATCAAGAATGCCCCTGTCGTTTCGCGGCGATCCAAAACTCTGGTGTTGCGCTCTTTCCACACCTCCCACATAATGAGGAGGACTAGGCTCCTGAGCCCCTTCCTAGGGGTGTCCGGGACGGTAGTAATCATCTGCACCATTGGGAGGTCGTGTTGGTGTGAGTCCATTCTGCCGGGCGCAAAGACGGTTGCCCCGTCCAGGCTGCAGTAAGCTCCCAAACATGTGATGGGCAGATTCTAGAGTTTGCCGACAGAGGGTGCATGTGTCATTGTGCGGCCATCCTCGCTTCACCAGCTTGTCATCTGACCACACGCGGTTCTGAGTAATTAGCCAGGCAAAGAACATGCACTTTGGAGGTGCCCAAGATTTCCATAACGAGTGAATCACCAGAGCTTTTGCAGAATCTAGGAACTGCGCTCTGTATGCTGATGCTGTCGAGTAGAGCCCCGAAGTAGTGAGTTTCCAGATGATGGTGTCCTCTTGGTCTGTGTGCAGCTCCACCTGTTCGATCATGGTCCAGAGAAGTGTGAAGGAGGCCAGGTGCTCACTAGTTATGCCATTGTAGATGTCGAGGTCGCGTATCCAGTTGTTGTTGGTTAGAGCCTCGTGAACGAATCGCTTCTTTTTCCGCGAGATCTCAAAAAGCAGAGGCGCAATGTCCTTCGGTCGGCGGCCTTGTACCCAACCAGAGTCCCAGAAGGACGCCAACTTCCCGTCCCTAATGGTTATCGTTGTGCACTCTACGAAGAGCTGTTTGTCTTTGTTGTCACATGGCAACTCCGTACCGGCCCAGGGTTTGTCCGTGGAGATCCACTGTTGCCAAAGCCATCTGAGCCTGAGTGCTCTTGCGAACTTGTCTAGGTTCGGAATGCCCAGCCCTCCGTTCTCCTTCGGCAGACAACATCGAGTCCAGTTAACCTTGCACTTGCCTCCTGTTAGCTGTTGATCTCCGGCCCAGAGGAAGCGCTTTCGTAATCTATCAAGTTCAACCAGCCATTCCTTATTCGGCTTTAACGCCGTGAGAAAGTAAACTGGCTGGGATGAGAGGACGCTCTTGGTGAGGCAGAGCCTCCCTGCCTGCGTTAGATTACGGCCGGTCCAGGCAGAAAGTTTGCCGGTGGCCTTATCAATGATCGGCTGAAAGTCGACTCTGTTTAATCGTTTGATCGTGAGGGGGAGGCCCAGGTATCGAAGCAGAAAAGATGCCCTGGTCACCGGTAGGCTACCCAAGAGAGTGTCGAGGTCCAGATTTTGGCAGCTTATTGGGACCAATTGAGTTTTCTGCAAGTTAGTGCGCAACCCTGTTGCCTCGCCGAAGTTGTGCAGGATCTGTGCCATGTTCGAGATATCTTTTGGCGTAGGCTTGATGAATACCGCCGCGTCATCAGCGTAGAGGGAAGCTCTGAAACGTGCTACTTTGCTACCTAGTTTTGAAAGTAGTTTCCTATCCGTTGCCTTGGCAATAATGTGTTGGAGCGGGTCGAATGCCGGCACAAAGAGGAGTGGCGACAGCGAGTGTCCTTGGCGCAGGCCTCTGCCATAGGGGATCGACGCCAGCGGGATTCCGTTGAGTAGGACCCTCGAGGTGGAGGAGGATAGAAGCGCGGCGACCCAGTTACACCATTTCGGAGGGAAGCCCTTTTGCTGCATGACTGATAGAAGGTAGTCCCATCTCACTGAATTGAAGGCTTTAGAGATGTCGAGTTTCATAAGGAGATACAGCGTTTTGTTGCGGTGGAAGCATCGTGCGATGTTCTGAACGTACAGGAAGTTGTCGTGAATGCTCCTCCCTTTTATGAATGCGATTTGGCACGACGAGATGAGAGAGTGCATGTGCGAAGCAAGCCGAAGCGCCAAAACTTTTGTGATGATCTCGCGGTCGCATGGATGAGGCTGATGGGGGGGTAATCCGACACGGTCTCCACACCTTCTTTTTTAGGGACAAGGACGATTGTTGACGGCTGTTAAATACCTACTTTAGCCGTCAATATACTCATGAATAAAGGAGCATAAGACATTTCTTACACGTATTTAATTAAGAATAATGTAGTTCCACTTGTCCTTGGAGATTATTTGATTGCAGGAAAATAAGCAGGAAAAGAGTGCCAAACTCACATTCTATGGTCCATGCCACATCACCTCATCCTAGGTGGGCTGCCAACAAGGATGCCATGCATGCAAACCTGCCAACTAGGGAGACATGCATGCATGCCATGCAAGCAATCCAAGTGAAGCAACCCCTGACGAATCAGAGTGTGACACGTGGACTTCACATGGATCCATGGGCCCACAAAGGCAAGCAAATCACGCAAAACAGGGTGCACACCGGGAACCGACCTAAGGACCCACAGGGCAGCCTCCAGGAGGAAGCACACCCTGAGTGGGGACCACAGGGGGTCGGCCGACCCCACAGGTCGGCCGAACCGACCTTGTGGCCGCCACTCAGGGGCTTCCACGTGGTGGTTCCCTATTGGTCCTAGGCGCCTTCCCCGGGGTGTTTGCCTCAATTCTTCGCCGGTGCACGGGCCTATAAATAGAAGGAGAGGGGGCTCACTTATGAGACATCCACACTTGCAACACCTCTCTCACTTTTAGTCTCAAGGTTAGGAGGTAGGCTAGAGTAGTTCTAATTCAGATTCCAAGTCTACTTTGGGATCTAGGTATGCGTTCTCTTGTATCTTATTTCATTTGTATGACTTTGATCTACTTCAGTTATTTATCTATTTCATATAAAGTTGTGTTAGTATACATGAGTGATTTGTTCATGTGTTCTTCACCTGTTCATCATTTAGAGGCTCCTGTTCTTGATGAACAAGGCCTTTCGATCGACTTGACGGGTGACTTTCACATGTTTCTGGTGTTTTTTCATAAGTTAGAGGCTCGTGTTCTTCGCGAACACGACCCTTTGATCCAGTTGAACAGATATAGGAAAACACGAATCCGTTTGTGTACCTAACCTGGTTTGATCTAATTAGATGACATGATTGCGTTGTATGAAGTCTGTGCTTAAGCTACGGTACTCGGTGTAATTGGCTGGTTTATCTGGTGGCTTGACCTGGGTCACAATAGCCCGGGCCGGTCAAGTCCGACTAACAACGTAAGCATGGTGCTTGGGTTGCATAGCTACCTTACTTATGAGTTTATCCCACGGTTTGTCTTGGGGTAGGCCGCGGTAGTGACAGCCGTTGGTCCTCTAAAATCCCCCACGTTCAGATAAGCTGTAGGCGTCTAAAATATAACAACCGGAGTTGTGCGGAAGCAACGCGAGAGGTTATCTCCCCGTGGTACCTGGGTGCTTAAGTCAATGTTCTTCAACGCTAGTGTATCTAACTCGTTCCTACCAGCTTTATGTGTATAGTACATAAGAACCTAGAACTAACTCGTGTGTCGCCTCCTATGCCTAGGACCCTTAGAGAGAGAGTGAGTGTGTGTGTGATCACACTACCCCTATTATCATATCTTTACCCCTGCACTTGAGTGTCTGATTTATTTCCGTCTATGATCTATACTCATTGCAATAGAGTTGATCTTGTCATTCCGCCAATGCCTTCCTTGGATTCGATACCCTTTGGAATACTTCTTTGGGGAAATGCGACAATGGTATGTCCGTGTGCTTGCGGATCTCTGTAACGTTAAGATTTACCAACCAGCATTTCTGGCGCTATTACCAGGATGGGTTCCAAACCTGTTCTTAGGTGATTGCGTTAAGAAATGTCAACAAGCATTTCTGGCGCCGTTGCCGGGGAAGGCTTAAGGATGACATATCAACACTTTGTATATGTTTATAATCATGACAGGAATAAAACAGTTCTCAATGCAAGCTAACTTGGATTGTCTTCTTTGTCTATTGATGATGAAGACAGGTAGTGCATGACTGGTTTCGACTTGCCATCGAATTTTACTGAAGATCCTTAGTCCCTCGTAAGGAAGGCATGAAATTATTTTGGCTCTCCTTCTCGTGAACGTTCGGAAGTCGATCCAGCTTCCTTTGTGCCATCCGCATCAACTTCCATGGCCAACCCTGTCGAGAAGACTCTTCACGAGTACTCCGCTCCCTCTGCTGACCAGGTGCCAACAGGCCCCGTGATCAACACTGGGAATGGAAACTTCGAGATCAAGACTGGCTTAATTACAATGGTACAGGCTAGCCCATTCTGTGGCAAGCCTAATGAAGATGCGAGCGCCCACCTGCAGCAGTTCCTGGAACTATGCACTACCTTCACTATACGAGGAGTGGAGGAAGATGTTATTCGTTTGAGACTATTTCCTTTCTCTCTCTTGGGGAAGGCAAAGCAGTGGTTTTATGCTAACCGTGCAGAGATTAACACTTAGGCAAAGTGCTCCGCAGCATTCCTCGCGAAGTTCTTTCCGTTGGGCAAAACCAATGTCCTTCGGGGGCGAATTTCAAGTTTCCAGTAGGCAACAAATGAGACTATCCAGAAGCTTGGGAGAGACTCCAGGAGTACATCCTGGCTTGTCCTCATCATGGGATGGACAATTGGCTTATTCTTCAGAGTTTCTATAATGGGCTGACTCCGACAGCCCGAGGCCATATTGATGCTGCAGCTGGAGGGGCTTTCTTCTCTCTTACTATCACTGAAGCTACTACATTGATTGAGAAGATGGTTACCAATCAAGGGTGGAGTGATGATCGACTCCAGCCACGTCAAAGGGGTACACATACCGTCAAGGAAGCGGATATGTTGCATGCCAAGATGGACCTAGTGATGAAGAGAATGGATGATCTAGCCAATGAGAAGGCTGCCATGGCCACCACTACTCAAGCTATGGATGCTCACATGACTTGCGAAGTCTGTGGTAATACTGGGCATTCAGGGAATTACTGCCCTACTGCTCAGGAGGATGTGATGTACATGAACGGCAACAACAACGGTTATCGTCCACAAGGAGGTCAAACATGGAAGCAATCACACCCTTATTATCAAGGAGGTAATCAAGGTAATTCTTTCAACCCAAACCAACCTTCCTTGAAAGATCTAGTCTTTGAGCAAGCTAAGATTAATGAAGGTTTTAATAAGAAAACAGTTGCCTATGATAAGGCCTTTGAGAGCCTTAATGTTAAAATTGATAGCCTTTCGTCTGCTCTTAAGAACCAGTTGAGTTTTAATAAGATGATAGAAACCCAGTTGGCTCAATTAGCTGCTTTGTTTCCCTCTGCTGAAGACGGGAAGATTCCGGGGCAACCCGTGTCCTCCTGTGAAAATGTTTGTGTAGTGTCCACCAGATGGGGTAAGCCATCTGGGCGGGCACAAACCACTAACTATGCAGGGAGACCTATACAGCAAATACTTGACCCATGGGAATCTTCAACAATCTCACACAAGAAAGATCCTGGTTATCCGGCTATCACCTACAAGATATATTACCAGAAGATTAAGCATGCTCTCTGTGACCTTGGTGCAAGTGTTAACCTTATGTCCAAGGTCATGTTTGAACAATTGGGGTATCCAGCTCTAACTCCAACTGCGACAGTCGTCCAACTTGCTGATGCATCGATCCGACATCCAGAGGGGATAGTAGAGAATTTATTGGTATTTGTCCAAGGTTCATGCATCTTTGCGGATTTCGTGGTCCTTGATATGCAAGATGATGAGGGAATGCCTCTCATTCTTGGGAGACCGTTCCTGAGTGACGCCAACGAAAGGATCAATGTGGGAGCCGGAACAATCTGATTCCGCATTGGGAAGAGGAACTTGATGTTCCGATTTCAAGCAATAAAAGAGAAATGCTATACACTGCAAGGCAAAAATGAGCAATCAGGGGTATGGACGGAGCCACAGCCCCCGCGACTTCCCACCACTCCATCAAATCCTAAGAAAATAAGAAGGGTGTGGTGGGAAATACAGAAGTCATCTCCATCAATTTCTCGGGAATGGGGTGACGAGTGGAATTGATCGCCGAGAAAAGTCTCGCTCTCAGACTTAAAAAGATGAGTCCTTTTTGCCAAAAGGTAAAATTGGTATTTATCACATATTTCCCTTCCAAAATTTTATTTGATTTTTCCAAATGCATATTTGAATTTTCCAACCTTGCATCTGCATGCTAGATTTTTCTAGCCAATTTCCCTTTTCAAATAAAATTCTGAAATAATTTCTTGAGTGAAAAATCAAAGAAAAATTATTCGAGCAACATTCTGGGCGAGTTTGGACCTAGACATCTGGGCAGGACATCAGGTGGCCGTTAGAGAGCCGTTGCAAAAAGCTGGAAGCAGGCGGGCCCGGCAGGGGGTCGACCGACCCCAGGGGTCGGCCGACCCTGGCCAACGGTCAAGTGGGCCCCGCCTCTTCCAACGGCTCCTAGCCATTTCCCTTGTCCTCTACCCCGGTGCCTGGCTCGGTTGCCTATAAATAGAAGGGGGTTTGAGGGGTTTCTTCACCCATTCATTCATTTCCATCACCCTCTCTCCCTCTTTGCTCTTGCTCTTTGGTTTTCTTGGATTTCTTGCTCAAGTGGAAGTGTCAAGCACTCTCTCTAATTTGTCGCTGAATATTGAATATTGGTGGAGCAAGCTCGGTAAGGATATCATTTCGATTTCACTAACCCATCACCGAGTTGCTCGTGTTGTCCCATTGTTGTGCAAGATGAGTTGGGTTGCCGGTGCGTACCGGAAGGTGAACCGCTCACACCGTTCTAGAGACGGAGAGGGCTCGTCTCACCACACCGGAGCTACACCAAGTCCAATGTCAACCGACCGTGAAGAAGAGGAAGAGGAGGAGCTACCTACGCCACGAGCCGAAGGGGTGATCAACACCGACGCCGCCTTCATCGAATTGAGGGACGACCGGGAGAGACAGGCCTATGCTCTCATCAAGGATCGAGTCTTCGCCGACACCAAGGAGTTCGACCCGGCCCTTCTCGAGAAAACAGGTATGGACTCCGAGTTCGATTCCATTTGGCATGCTCTTGGTTGGGAGAACGTTGTTCCGGTGTGGGAGATCGGTTCTAGGCCTCTCACCATTCAGTTCCTCTGTACTCTTTGGGAGGATGAGACCGGTATTACGTTTTGTTTCCATGGAACGTCGTATCGAATCTCATGGCATGATCTTAGTTGTGCTCTCGGTTTTCATCGTTGTTGTGCTATTTCTCTCGATCAAGCTTGCAGTGATTTTATTCGAGATAATTTTTGGGAAGAGATTTCTGGTCGGCCTGTCCGCGACAAGTTAGCACCTCGGTGCAACGATATCACGCATCCCACTCTCCGACTGTGACACAAGTGGCTCGCCATCACTCTCTTTCCAAGGGATGATGTTCGAACCGTGCGCACAGACGAGATGAGGATATTATATGCCGCGATCAGACGGATCAAAATCGCCCCAGTGCAAGCTATGATTCGGCAGTGGTTGACAAATTTTAGGATGACGGGTTCTATTGAGTGTACGTCCCTGATCACACGTATCATTTCGGGTCTTGGGATTTCACTAGGGGCTAACGTTCCCTACATTGATTCTCCCCAGGCCATGATAGATGAGGCGTATCTGATTCAAGGACATACTCTTAAAAAGGGCCCGGATGATTCCTTGGTTTTCTTTTACCCTGGCCACGCAAACCAGATTCGGTTACCTGACCCGGATTTCTGTTTGTACGGCCAAGGGCCACTGACCGTTCCTCTTGAGGAGCCTCGTCGTTCTAGTGTTTCTGGAGACAGGGTCACTAGGAGGGCAGCGACAGCACAGCAACAGCCACAACATCCTCCGCCACAGCCATCACCGCAGCTGTCACCTCAGCCACAGCCTCAGCCTACACCACCGCTGTCTGGCGCATGGGCCTCGGCCGGGAACATGTCTGGAGTTACACCCGGATATGCCCCTGGTTGGGACCAACCCATGAGTCAGCCGGGTGTGAGTAGCTCGACCTGGGCTAGTGTAGGGAGTGGCGAGTGGGTTCAGCCCGCCGGTGCTACCTACGGGGACTCGTCCTCATCGTCCGGGTTGTGCTCGTCATCTCGTGGGGCCACCCTCACTCAGCAGATGAGCGAGCTCAACATCTGTGTCGGTACTATGGAGGAGACGATGCACCAGCAGGTTGAGTCCACTCGAGACTGGCAGCGTATGACTGGCGAGAGGATTCACACCATGGAGCAGAGACAGTTGCGACAGATAGAGGAGCAGAGAGCTTACTACGCGTGGTTGAGAGCCAGGTGTGGTTCGAGGACCGGTGGATGGTCGCTTCCTGGTGTGATGAGTGATTGACAACGTGGTGTGGACTGATTCTTGGCTAAGTATTGCAGGTGCAGGTTGCGGCTTGACTGGTGCAAGTGCAGGTGAAGAACAAGCGCGAAAGGTCGTTGCCGGTGAGGCCTCTAGGTGTGGAGAAGACAAGTAGGCTTGGTTCGAGGGACCCGGTGGCCAGCGGGGTCAAGTGCGGGCCGCATGGTGGCAAGAACGGCAAGATGAAGTCATGGACGGTTTCTTGGTTGAGCCTCAAAACCAAGGTCGAGCCGGGACTACGTGGGAGCCGAGTCATGAGTGGTGATTGGCGGAGGCTACACCGAGTTCGCGGGGTTTCTGGTGGTTCACCAGAAAACCACTAGGTTCCTTGGTTGATCCACAAAGCCAAGACCGAAGAACCGAAGACGGAGGTGCAGCAGCTCCAGACCGGTCTGACCGGTGGGTCTGACCGAGCACCGGTCTGACCGGTGTGCGACGACACAGTCTGGAATCTTCGAAGCGGAGGACACGCGTCGGGATCGCAAGGCTTGCGTCGAGGCTAAGCAAGTTTGCGGTCGCTGGGCATCCGTCCGATGGAGCGAAGACAAAGATTTCCGATTTCGCCCTTGAGGGGCATGTATCCCTAGTTAGCTAGTAAGGGTATTTTCGTCTTTCGGTTGCCTCCATATAAACCAAGTGGTGAGAGGATGGCAGCCATCTCTTGGAACCCTAGCTCATTTGCTTTCCTATTTTCTCTTCCTATTTTCCTTAGGATTTTCTTAGGACTAGCTTGAGAGCTTCATGGTGAGATCTTGTGAGAGGGAAGGATGATCGGGCGGCAAGCTAGACCTTGTATGAACCTCTTTGGTATGTATAGATGATTCGGCGTGGTTCCTCAAGGCTTAGATGTGTCTTTCCCGTTTCTCCTTTTTGGTGATTTTCGGAGCCCTTTCTTGGCGATTTTCTTAGAGCGATTTCGAGGCCTTTCTCTTTGGGATTTGGTGGGGGATGTATGTATGAACCCTTCGTGGTTCTTTTTCCTTTGATTCCCCTCCCAAATCCGTGAGCAAAGGGGCTTGATTTTGGGATTTTCGTGACTCTAGGGTTAGAGGCGTTCTTGGTGGGATTTCTTCGATTCCTCTTGATTTAGCAAGTTTTGGTGGACCAAATCTTGGCTATGGAGTGCCCATGAGGTGTTCCTACTATCCCCAAAGTCTTGCACAAATCCGTGGAGCGATTCGGGAGATCGAGAGTTGGATTCGGGGGAGTTGACCCGCGGGTGCTGTTCATCCCCGAGCGGCCCAGCCTGACCGGTCTGACCGGTGCTGCTCACCGGTCTGACCGGTGTAGAGGCTCTGTGGGTTTTGCCTCGGGTGAACATCTGAGTGAGTTCGTTGTTGTCCCGTGGTGCTGATGTTTCGAGTTTGGATCTGTTTGGAGCTCGGTAGGTCAGTTTGGTGGATTTGGGTTTTCCTGGCTTGGACCGGTCTGACCGGCGAGCTACACCGGCCTGACCGGTGTAGAGGCCTTCTGTGGAAGTTCCCAGATTTTGCCAGCTGCGACCGGTTTGACCGGTGCTACTCATCGGCCTGACCGGTGTAGCCCAGTAGCTGCTCGAGTTGGTTTTTCCGCTGCGTTCTCGAGTAGGTGTAGGTGGTTGTTGGTTCCTAGGACCAGTAGCACTCCAGTGGCTGTGTGGTCTTGGCCAACTTGGGTAGTTGAGTCGGAGACGTGATTTGGAAGCCGTGTTCGTCTTGTTGGAGTCCTCATCTCCTTCGAGAAGAATTTTTATCAGCTCCCATTCACTCCCCCCCTCTCTGGTTCGCCTAATCGGTCCTTCAATTGGTATCAGAGCCGGTTCGGGTCTTTATTGACTCTTACCAGTCTAAGATCCAAAGATGGCATACCAGGAACGGGGTTCGGGTCCTCCGCACTTCGATGGGAAGAACTACTAGATGTGGCAGAGGCGGATGGCAGCGTTCCTCCGCGGAAAGGGTCAGATCCTTTGGGACGTCACGGTGAACACAACTTATGTTCATCCGATGAACTTCCTTGCTCCAGGATCGAGGGATATGTTCGAAGCCAACAACAAGGCTGTCGACTACTTGTTTCGTGCTCTGTGTCAGTCCGAATTCGATCGGGTTCAGACAGAGGACTTAGCTTGTAGGATTTGGGAGCAGTTGAAGGATGCTCATGCTGGGAATGCTCAGGTTCAGGCTCGGATGTACGCGACTTACCGGAGAGAGTACGAGAACTTCACTCATCTCCCCGACGAGTCCGTCGATGCCCTTTTCCAGCGGTTTACGGTCGTTGTGAACAACATGAGAGCCAATGTGGCCGTGCTCCCATGCGATGATCATGATAGAGCCGTGAAGCTCTTGCACTCGTTGGATCGTACCGTATGGGACGGGAAGTTTGAGGCTATTGTTGAGTCCGAGAAGTATGACACCTTGACGGTGAATGAGCTGTTCTCGAAGCTCAAGTCGGCTGAGTTGGACCGTGGTATGACAGCCAAGATCGAGAGCCCGACTGACTCTCATAGTCTCGCTCTCGTTGGTGGCTCAGGTGCTAAGACTAACGCTAACCCATCCTCCAGGATGTACTCTTTGTCCTCTTTGATGTCTTTGCCAGACGAGGAGTTCGATGTACTTGGAGAGGACGAGCTGGCGTTGCTGACACGGAGATTCGAGAGGATGCACGAGAACCGGGTGAACTCAAGAAGGAACTCGAGGACATGCTTCAAGTGTGGCAAGACCGGACACTTTTTTGCCGAGTGTCCGAAGGTGAACAACCACGACAAGCACAAGTCCAAGGACAAAGGAAGAAGATTCAAGAAGAAGGAACATGAACATGGGAGGAAGACACGGACCCGAGAGAAGATCAAGAGATCGAGCGACATCGACTCTGACTCTCAGGACGTGTCATCAAGCTCGAGTGAAGAAGAAGAAGAGAACAGCAAGAGGAAACACAGGAAGAAGAAGAAGAAGAACTTCGGCAAGTACTTGAACGGCCTTTGCTGTACCGCAAGCAAGACTTCGAGAGGCTGCAACAAGAAGGATGGTCTTTGCGGCATGGCACGCAGCTCCGGCAGCAAGAGAAGCCAGAAGAATGCCTCAGATTCAGACTCCGACTCCGAGGATGAGGTATGTGATGAGCTCTCTTCTTTGCGCAAGGAGAATGAGGAGTTGGTTGACTTGCTTGATAATCGCGATCACATGCTTAGAGAGGCTAAGAAGCTTAGGAAGGAGCTTAGAGCTTTGCTTGAAGATGCTAGGACTAGAGTGGCTGAGCTAGAAACACAGGTTCTTGATGGCAAGCTTGAAATTGATTCGCTTAAGGCTAGCCCTGTGGTTTCTGATGAGGTTGACTGTACTGACTGCTCTGTTTTCCTAGTTGATTTGACTGCTCTTAGGGAAAAGCATGCCTCCAAGTGTGAGGAACTAGATGTGCTTAGGGTTGAGTTGGCTGAGCTGCAATCTAGACCCACTTTGCTTGGTGCATGTACTTCTTGCCCTGGTTTGCATGAAAAAATTGCTGAGCTTCGATCTCGCATTGTTTCACTTGAGGCTGATTTGAAAGTGCCTATTCCTACTTCTTGCTCTACCTGTGAATTGCATGCTGTGAAGAATTTGGAACTTGCACAATGTGTTGACCATTTGCAGGATGAAAACAATAAGTTGCGTGAAGTGCTGAGTTGGTTGTCTAGTCAGGAACCTCAGCTTGGTATGATGATTGCTAGCTATAAGCGCTTTGATGGTTGGGCTTTGGGATCTGTTAAGTTTGGTGAGAGCAGTGGTGAGAGAGAAGGGATATTTGGGATATTCCAGTTCCACCACAACTCACGCCCAAAGACAAGTTTGCACCAAATCCAAACCAGTTGCTTAAATCGAGAGAAAAACCAAGTGAGAAGGCAAGTGAAAAGCCTAGTGAGAAACCAAGTGGGAAACCTAGTGAGAAGCCGTGTGAAGAGCCTCACCCCAAGCCTAAGCCAAGACCAATCCATTTCCATTGTGAGTTTTGTGGAAAGGATGGTCACAAGAGAGAGTTTTGCTATAAGAGAAGGAGAGAGGCGAGAATGGCTATGGAGTGGGCAAACAAGGACAGGTACCACCTTTCTCATGGTGTGCCTGAGCCTCGTATGCCACTACCTAAGGGAAAGGGTGTTGTGCATACGGTTCCAGCATGGAGAGATAGGAGAGCTTCAGGTGGAGGCAAGTTTACTGGCCGAGGGCCACCGGCCAGACCGGTCAGAGTGACCGGTCAGACCGGTGCTAGGCAGAGTGCTGGACGGTCTGGTTTTCGAGGCCGTGATGCTAGAGGGTTCAGCCCTTTCGATCGTGGAACAGATGGTAGGCGCTTTGAGTCTGGTGGTGTTGAGTTTGCTGGACACTTTCCACCTCGTGATCAATACGAGTTTGGGAGAGGTCGCAGTTTTGAGTCTCAGAGGGGCTACGGACCACGTTTTCCTTTTCGTGGTACTCGTACTCCTCCAGTGAGACGGGAGTGGTTTTCCCATGGTGGTTCCAGGTTTGATAGGTTTGATAGGATGGATCGCAGTTTTGATAGGCACGGAAGGATGGATGTTGCTAATCCTACTTTTGAGGAGATGGCTCGGCACTGGTTTGACACCTTTGGTACTAACCCCAGTGTTGAGTCATTTGCTCGCTCTCGCTCTTGTTTTTGAGTTGCAGGTGGGAGGCCCGGAGAACATTTGGTTGATATCGGGGGTGGTTCTCCGGCCTCATACCCCGGTGATGACATGGAGGTACATCACTTTCGGGGATGGTGGACAAGGACGGGTGAATTCTGAAGAAATGATAAAGGTAAGTGAATTTGTGTCCTTCAAGTGTGTGGCCTTGGTCAAGCCACTTGGTTCGTTTCGCTCCTTGCCCTATCTCATGTGTGTAAGGTGAGCTTTGTATGCTCTTTGACCTTAATGCATGAGTTTAGGGGAAGCCTGTGTGCTTAGTGTGCTCTTTACTCTATCATGTGTACTAAGGGTGAGCTTTGTATGCTCTTTGGCCCTAGTGCATGTGTTTAGGGGGAGCTTGTGAGTTTTGCGCTCCTTTGCTCTTTTGCCGGTGGTGTCGAGCCCTTTTTGCCTCCCCTCGAGGAGCCGGTCGTTTGTGAGCTTTGTGTGTGGGATCTCCTTTGTAGCATATGTATAGCTTTCCTTTGTGCATTTCTTGCATTTGGTATGGCATATGTAACATGATGTATAGGCATCTTTGTATCTTAGGTTGCATACATTTTGTATCATATGCATTGTTTAGGAAAAGCTTCTCCTATATACATTGTTCACCATGGAATGATATATATGTCTTTGTGAGCTAATTTGATAAGCTATGGTTAGTTTGGCTTAGCTCTTGATAATCTTGGTTTATATCCATGGTTGATGGCTATGTTTTTGAAAATTTTCATATGTATGCTCTCTTGTGAGTAAATGCCTTTACATGATCTTGACATGCTTTTGTGGCTTGGCTATGCATAATTTGTGGTTGGATATCTTATTTTGATCATATGGGGCCAAAGGCTCATTTGCCATCATGAATGTTTAGCCCCCATGCTTCATCTTGTGGAGGTGCATAAGTTCCTTTTTGTCGCAAAGATATTTCATGTACCAATTATAAATCTGAAAATGAAATGTAAATTGCCTGGAAAATATGCTCCCATGTCATATGTGCTAATTTTAATTTGCTTTAGGTGCTAAACCGTTGCATGATGCCTACCAATGAGAAGTCTCATATTTAGAAGTAGGCACATGGCTCGGTGGCTTTGACATGACATGAGGTGCTTGTGGGTGTTTATGATGGTCTTATGCTTAGAATGGTTGTCCTAGCATGAAGTTTGTGTGGTTTTGCCATTTTGACATGTTTTGCTCATGTTTAGGACTTTGCTCATGAGAGGGTGATTTTTCGCAAAATTGCTCAATTCCATCTTAGCTTCGCCCAATGGTTGTGAAACTTGGTGATCATGAAGTTGATGTCATTACGAAGCTATAGAGTATCTAACTTGCTCATTTGGACATGTGTAGCATCCTTTGTTGAATTTTGTCTATTTGAGAAGCTCTAGGTTGCATTTTGCATTTTTGGCTTGATTCATGCATTGTCAACAAGGGGGAGAAGGTTGAGCATGTTTTGGCTTGCTGCATGCATTTAGAAGGTTTCCAAGTGGTTTCGAGCTAGTTTTGAGCTCGTGCAGTTCCCAGTTTTCCCAGGTGGGCATCGGCCTGACCGGTGAGGTACACCGGTCTGACCGGTGTGAGGTCCAGGTGCTGGGCGATCTAGCACACCGGTCTGACCGGTGTGGTTGACCGGTCTGACCGGTCAGAGCAAAGCTGAAGCAGCTGCTCTGTTTTGCGAGGAGGTTTGCATGCATTCGTCCAGGGGGAGTTGCATTGGTTCAGGGGGGGCTTGCATGTGTGCAGGGGGAGCTCTTTGTGGTTTTCGAGCTTTGGATTGTTGGCTTGTGCTCTTTGCTTGAGCATGTTTTGTCTCGGATGTGTTGAGAGCCAGGTGTGGTTCGAGGACCGGTGGATGGTCGCTTCCTGGTGTGATGAGTGATTGACAACGTGGTGTGGACTGATTCTTGGCTAAGTATTGCAGGTGCAGGTTGCGGCTTGACTGGTGCAGGTGCAGGTGAAGAACAAGCGTGAAAGGTCGTTGCCGGTGAGGCCTCCAGGTGTGGAGAAGACAAGTAGGCTTGGTTCGAGGGACCCGGTGGCCAGCGGGGTCAAGTGCGGGCCGCATGGTGGCAAGAACGGCAAGATGAAGTCATGGACGGTTTCTTGGTTGAGCCTCAAAACCAAGGTCGAGCCGGGACTACGTGGGAGCCGAGTCATGAGTGGTGATTGGCGGAGGCTACACCGAGTTCGCGGGGTTTCCGGTGGTTCACCAGAAAACCACTGGGTTCCTTGGTTGATCCACAAAGCCAAGACCGAAGAACCGAAGACGGAGGTGCAGCAGCTCCAGACCGGTCTGACCGGTGGGTCTGACCGGTCTGACCGGTGGGTACCGGTCTGACCGGTGAGGAGAACCGGTCTGACCGGTGTGCGACGACGCAGTCCGGAATCTTCGAAGCGGAGGACACGCGTCGGGATCGCAAGGCTTGCGTCGAGGCTAAGCAAGTTTGCGGTCGCTGGGCATCCGTCCGATGGTGCGAAGACAAAGACTTCCATTTTCGCCCTCGAGGGGCATGTATCCCTAGTTAGCTAGTAAGGGTATTTTAGTCTTTCGGTTGCCTCCATATAACCCAAGTGGTGAGAGGATGGCAGCCATCTCTTGGAACCCTAGCTCATTTGGTTTTCCTATTTTCCTTCCTATTTTCTTAGGATTTTCGTAGGACTAGCTTGAGAGCTTCATGGTGAGATCTTGTGAGAGGGAAGGATGATCGGGCGGCAAGCTAGACCTTGTATGAACCTCTTTGGTATGTATAGATGATTCGGCGTGGTTCCTCAAGGCTTGGATGTGTCTTTCCCGTTTCTCCTTTTTGGTGATTTTCGGAGCCCTTTCTTGGCGATTTTCTTGGAGCGATTTCGAGGCCTTTCTCTTTGGGATTTGGTGGGGGATGTATGCATGAACCCTTCGTGGTTCTTTTCCCTTTGATTCCCCTTCCAAATCCGTGAGCAAAGGGGCTCGATTTTGGGGTTTTCGTGGCTCTAGGGTTAGAGGCGTTCTTGGTGGGATTTCTTCGATTCCTCTTGATTTGACAAGTTTTGGTGGACCAAATCTTGGCTATGGAGTACCCATGAGGTGTTCCTACTATCCCCAAAGTCTTGTGCAAAACCGTGGAGCGAATCGGGAGATCGGGAGTTGGATTTGGAGGAGTTGACTCGCGGGCGCTGTTCTTCCCGAGCTGCCCAGGCACGACCGGTCTGACCGGTGCTCTTGACCGGTCTGACCGGTGCTAGCCCTTGGTGGGTTTTTGTCTCGGGGAACAGCCTTGTCCGTGTGGTTTTGTCCCGTGGTCCTGCTGTTCAGTTCTTGGAGTGTTTGGAGTTGTTTTGCTAGGATTTGTGAGGGGTTCTTCTTCCTCACAGGTTGTGTTTCGTGGTGGTTTTTGTTCCAGGGCCTAGAGGATTCACTGAGGCTTCCTGGAACGTTTGCTGTGCGGCTGCTGTAGCCACCGGCCTGACCGGCTCTGCCCACCGGTCTGACCGGTGTCACCGGTCTGACCGTCGCAGGCCATCGGTCTGACCGGTGTAGCACAGGCAGCAAGCCGTGCAAGTTTCCGCTGTGTGTTTTGGTGAGTTTTGGCTAGGAAGGTTGAGTGTTGGTTCCTAGGACCAGTAGCACTCTAGTGGCTGCGTGGTCTTGACCAACTTGGGTAGTTGGGTCGGAGACGTGAGTTGGAAGCCGTGTTCGTCTTGTTGGAGTTCCCATCTCCTTCGAGAAGAATTTTTATCGCTCCCATTCACTCCCCCCCTCTCTGGTTCGCCTAATCGGTCCTTCAATTGGTATCAGAGCCGGTTCGGGTCTTTATTGACTCTTACCAGTCTAAGATCCAAAGATGGCGTACCAGGAACGGGGTTCGGGTCCTCCGCACTTCGATGGGAAGAACTACCAGATGTGGCAAAGGCGGATGGCGGCGTTCCTCCGCGGAAAGGGTCAGATCCTTTGGGATGTCACGGTGAACACAGCTTATGTTCATCCGATGAACTTCCTTGCTCCAGGATCGAGGGATATGTTCGAAGCCAACAACAAGGCTGTCGACTACTTGTTTCGTGCCCTGTGTCCACCTGAATTCGATCGGGTTCAGACAGAGGACTTAGCTTGTAGGATTTGGGAGCAGTTGAAGGATGCTCATGCTGGGAATGCTCAGGTTCAGGCTCGGATGTACGCGACTTACCGGAGAGAGTACGAGAACTTCACTCATCTCCCCGGCGAGTCCGTCGATGCCCTTTTCCAGCGATTTACGGTCGTTGTGAACAACATGAGAGCCAATGTGGACGTCCTCCCATACAATGATCATGATAGAGCCGTGAAGCTCTTGCACTCGTTGGATCGTACCGTATGGGACGGGAAGTTTGAGGCTATTGTTGAGTCCGAGAAGTATGACACCTTGACGGTGAACGAGCTGTTCTCGAAGCTCAAGTCGGCTGAGTTGGACCGTGGTATGACAGCCAAGATCGAAAGCCCGACTGATTCTCATAGTCTCGCTCTCGTTAGTGGCAAAGGAGCCAAGTCTAATGCTAACGCATCCTCCAGGATGTACTCTTTGTCTTCTTTGATGTCTTTGCCAGACGAGGAGTTCGACGTGCTTGGAGAGGACGAGCTGGCGTTGCTGACCAGGCGGTTCGAGAGGCTGCACGAGAACCGGGTGAACACGAGGAGGACAGCACGGACGTGCTTTCAGTGCGGCAAGCCAGGACACTTCGTTGCCGACTGCCCGGAGAAGATGGAGAACAAGGACGGCTACAAGGACGGCTACAGGCACCGATCGAGCAAGGACGGCAAGTACCGATCGAGGCGCGATCACAAGCACAAGAACAAGCACAAGGACGAGCGACGGTCGAGGAAGAAGGATGGCCGCGGCAGGAAGGCCCGAGCAATGGTCGGAGCGAGCGACGTCGACTCCAGCTCCGCCTACTCTTCCTCAAGCTCGAGTAGCAGTGAAGATGAAGGTGATCGGCGCAAGAACAAGAAGTCATCCAGGAACTTGAGCGGGTTGAGCTGCTTCGCGAGAGATGGCTTCTGCGGCATGGCCCGTAGCTCCGGCAGCAAGAAGAGCCACCAGAGTGACTCGGACTCTGACTCCGAGGATGAGGTATGTGATGAGCTCTCTTCTTTGCGCAAGGAGAATGATGAGTTGGTTGACTTGCTTGATAACCGCGATCACATGCTTAGAGAGGCCAAGAAGATGAGGAAAGAGCTTAGGGCCTCACTAGAAGATGCTAGGAACCGTGTGGCTGAGCTAGAAACCCAGAACCTAGATGCTAAGCTTGAGATTGATTCGCTTAAGGCTTCTCCTGTGGTTTCTGATGAGATTGATTGCTGTGATTGCTCTGTGTACCTAGCTGATCTTACTGCTCTTAAGGATAAGCATGCTTCTACTTGTGATGAACTAGATATGCTTAGGGTTGAAGTGGCTGAGCTTAAGTCTAGATCTGCTTTGCTAGGTGCTTGCACTTCTTGCCCTGTTTTGCATGGAAAGATTGATGAGATGCATGCTTACACTGTTTCGCTTGAGGCTAAGTTGAAAGAGCCTATTCCCACTTCTTGCTCTACTTGTGAATTGCATGCGGTTAAGAATTTGGAGCTTGCACATTATGTTGATCGCCTGCAGGATGAAAATGATGAGCTGAGAAAATGTATGAGCTGGTTGTCGGGTCAGGAGCCTCAGCTCGGTATCATGATAGCGGCTTTCAAACGCTATGATGGTCAGGCACTTGGGGCTGACAAGCTTGGAGAGAACTGTGGTGAGGGAGTTGAGAGAGTTGGAGAGATTCTTATCCCACCACCAAACAGACACAAGAACAAGTTTGAGCCCAAGCCCAACCATCTCAGAAATAAACTTGACACTACTCCAGATCCACCCATATTCCCTCACCCAACAAATGATTTTCAGAAACCGGTGAAGTTTGTGAGCCCAAAGGGAGGTGAGGAAGGAGAGAAGAAGGGTGAGAAGCCGAGTGGGCAGCCCCAACCCAAGCCTAAGCCTAAGCCACAGCCCATAAAGTTCCATTGTGGGTATTGTGGGAGAGATGGTCACAAGGATGAGTTTTGCTTCAAGAGGAAGCGTGAGGAGAGAATGGCTAGAGAGTGGGCTAACAGGGACAGGTACCACCCCTCTAATGGTGTACCTGAGCCTCGTATGCAGATGCCCAGGGCCAAGGCGTTTGTGAGGACGGTTCCGGCTTGGGGAGACCGGAAGGCTGCAGGTGTTGCTGCTGGCCGAGCCACACCGGTCAGACCGGTGTACTACACCGGTCAGACCGGTGCAGGTCTGGGCAGACAGCGAGTCGGATTTCGTGCTCGTGAGGATGCTCGGTTTGGTTCTGGAGGTCGTGGTTCTGGTGGTTGGTATGGAAAGTTTGCAGGTGGTCAGTTTGCTAGGCGTTCTCCACCTCGTGCTCAATACGAGGGTGAGAAGAGTCGTAGCTTTGAGATGGAGCGGAGGAACGATCCACGGTTCCCCTTTCGTGGTTTTCGTCCTCCTCCAGCTAGAGAGGGTTGGTTCCCTCGTGGTGGTTACCGTGGTGGTGTTCGTGGTGGTAGCTTTGATAGGCGTGATGTTTTGGTTTGTGCTAACCCCACTTTGGAGCAAATGGCTCGGCACTGGTTTTACTCTTTTGGTACTAACCCCAGTGCTGAGTCGTTTGTTCACTCACGTGCTCGCTTTTGAATTTCAGGTGGGAGACTTGAAGAACATTTGGTTGATTGACTCCGGTTGCTCGAGGCATATGACCGGAGACAAGGGGTGGTTCTCAAGTCTCGTCCCGGTGGTGACAAGGAAGTACATCACCTTTGGGGACAATGGGCGAGGGCGTGTGCTGTCAGAAGGTGAGATTAAGGTAAGTGACAAGATCACTCTCAGGCGTGTTGCTCTTGTTCAATCGCTTGGATACAATTTGCTTTCTGTGTCCCAGTTGTTGGATGAGGGTTTTGAGGTGTTGTTTCGGCCTGGTGGTTCTCGGATTTTAGATTCTCGGGGGGATCTTGTTTGCATGGTCGTTCCCGAGGGTCAAGTGTTCCGAGCTGATTTTTCTCAGTCTTCTGGTGTGGAGCGTTGCTTCTTGGCTGGTTCTTCGAGTGAGTTGTGGAAGTGGCATAGGAAGTTGGGTCACTTGAGCTTTGACCTTTTGTCTCGCTTGAGTAAACTCAAGTTGGTCCGAGGATTGCCACGATTGAGGTTTGAGAAAGAGTTGGTTTGTGCGCCGTGTAGGCATGCCAAGATGGTAGCCTCTTCTCACCCGCCTCTCACCGATGTGATGACTGAGCGTCCATGCGAGCTGCTCCATATGGACCTTGTTGGCCCAGCTCGTGTGCGATCTGCGGGTGGGAAGTGGTATGTCCTTGTTGTGGTGGACGACTACTCTCGGTATGCGTGGGTGTTCTTTCTTGAGGAGAAGGGGGAGACGTTTGGTTTTGTTCGAGATCTTGTCTTGAGGTTAAGAAACGAGAGGCACGGAGATGCCATACGAGCGATCCGCAGTGACAATGGCTCGGAATTCAAAAACTCTCGCTTCGAAACCTTTTGCCATGACTTGGGTCTTGAACATCAGTTTTCGAGTCCGTATACGCCTCCCCAGAATGGCGTGGTGGAAAGGAAAAACAGGACCCTGTGCGAGATGGCTCGGACGATGCTCGACGAGCATAGGACTCCGAGAAGATTCTGGGCTGAGGCGGTCAATACCGCGTGCCATGTGTCGAACAGGATCTACCTCAGGGTTCACAAGAAGAAAACCTGTTACGAGTTGATGCACGGTCGCACACCCAAGGTGAGTCACTTCCATGTCTTTGGTTGTAAATGCTTCATTCTGAAGAAAGGGAAGAAGTTGGACAAGTTCGAGGCTAGGTCTGTCGATGGTATTTTCTTTGGTTATGCATCTCATTCTAGAGCATTTCGTGTTCTCAATCTTGAAACTAACCAAATCGTGGAGACTTGCGAGGTAACCTTCGACGAGACACAGCCACGTAGTCAGCTTGTTTTTGAGTGTGCAGGTGACGACGAACTTGGCGAGGAGATCTTTCAGGAGGAGGAGCATGAACATGGAGATGATGAAGATGGCGGTGTGATGCCCGTGGCTGAACATGTACCTACTACTTCGACGACGATCGAGAATGGACCCTCTCCCACACCTACAACGACAAACCCAGATCAAGGCGAAGCTGCTGTTGAGGGGGAGGTAGCATCAAGGCGAGAACCTCCCCGACGAGTGCAAGTGGATCACCCAGCTTCGAGAATCATCGGCGACATGAATGAACGTACTACACGGTCGAGGGTTCGGAACAATTCTCATTTCGCTCATGCTGCTTTTGTTGCCACTTTTGAGCCCAAAGACATTGGACATGCGTTATCTGATCATAATTGGGTTAACTCGATGCATGAGGAGTTGGAGAATTTTGAGAGGAACCAAGTTTGGGTGTTGGTTGACCCTCCCCCAGGGTGTAAGCCGATTGGGACAAAATGGGTGTGGAAAAATAAAGAGGGAGAGAAAGGAGAAGTGGTGAGGAACAAGTCGAGACTTGTTGCTCAGGGGTACAGTCAGAAAGAGGGGATCGACTACGAGGAGACTTTCGCTCCTGTAGCTCGTTTGGAGGCGATCAGGATCCTTCTAGCTTTTTCCGTGGCTAAAGGGTTCAAGTTGTACCAGATGGATGTGAAGAGTGCTTTTCTGAACGGTGTTTTGGAGGAAGAGGTGTTTGTGAGGCAACCACCGAGGTTTGAGAGTGAGAAGTACCCTCACCGAGTCTACAAGTTGAGGAAGGCGCTGTATGGGTTGAAGCAGGCGCCTAGAGCTTGGTATGGTAGGTTGAGGGGGTTCCTGTTTGAGAGAGGGTTTGAGATGGGGAAGGTCGACCAGACCTTGTTTCTCCTCAGGCAGGACAGAGATATCCTGATTGTGCAGGTATACGTGGATGATATTGTCTTTGGTGGCTCGTCTAACTCTCTTGTTGCAAGGTTTGCAGAAGACATGAGCAGGGAATTTGAGATGAGCATGATGGGCGAGTTGCAGTTCTTCCTCGGGCTACAAATCAAGCAATCAAAGGAAGGAACATTTGTGCACCAAGCTAAGTACACCAAGGACATTGTGAGGAAGTTCAAGATGGAGGATTCCAAGGCATTGCGACGCCTATGAGTACGACTACAGTTCTTGATGCGGACGAGGAAGGTGAACACGTGGACCAGAAGGAGTACCGGAGCATGATCGGGTCACTCCTCTACTTGACGGCGACGAGGCCGGACATTCAATTCTCGGTGTGTCTGTGCGCTCGTTTTCAAGCTTCTCCGAGGACTTCGCATCGGCAAGCAGTCAAGCGTATTTTCAGGTATTTGCGACACACTCCCGACTTTGGCCTTTGGTACTCTGCGTCTTCTTCTTTGGCGCTTCATGGATTTTCAGACGCGGATTTTGCCGGGTGTCGGTTGGATAGGAAGTCCACTTCTGGGACTTGCCAGTTCTTGGGTTCTTCTTTGGTATCTTGGTCTTCCCGCAAACAGTCGAGTGTTGCTCAATCCACTACCGAGGCAGAGTATGTGGCCGCAGCTAGCTGTTGCTCTCAGCTCCTTTGGATCACATACACTATGAGTGACTTTGGTGAGGAGTATACCCATGTCCCACTTCAATGTGATAGCACCAGTGCCATAAGCGTTGCAAAGAACCCAGTGCTCCATTCCAAAACCAAGCACATAGAAGTGAGGTATCATTTTCTGAGAGACAACGTAGAGAAAGGGAAGATAGCTTTGATCCATGTACCCACACATGAACAACTAGCCGATATTTTCACCAAACCCCTAGATCAAGCAACTTTCACTCGTTTGCGGGGGGAGCTTGGTGTTTGTTTGATTTCTTGAGTTGGCGTGTGGGAGCTCCTTTGTAGCATATGTATAGCTTTCCTTTGTGCATTTCTTGCATTTGGCATGGCATATGTAACATGATGTATAGGCATCTTTGTATCTTAGGTTGCATGCGTTTTGTATCATATGCATTGTTTAGGAAAGGCTTCTCTTATACACATTGTTCACCATGGAATGACATATATGTCTTTGTGAGCTAATTTGGTAAGCTATGGTTAGTTTGGCTTAGCTCTTGATAATCTTGGTTTGTATCCATGGTTGATGGCTATGTTTTTGAAAAATTTCATATATATGCTCTCTTGTGAGTAAATGCCTTTACATGATCTTGACATGTTTTAGTGGCTTGGCTATGCTTAATTTGTGGTTGGATAGCTTATTTTGATCATATGGGGCCAAAGGCTCATTTGCCATCATGAATGTTTAGCCCCCATGCTTCATCTTGTGGAGGGGCATAAGTTCCTTTTTGTCGCAAAGACATTTCATGTACCAATTATAAATCTGAAAATGAAATGTAAATTACTTGAAAAATGTGCTCCCATGTCATATGTGCTAATTTTAATTTGCTTTGGGTGCTAAATCGTTGCATGATGCCTACCAATGAGAAGTCTCATATATAGAAGTAGGCACATGGCTCGGTGGCTTTGACATGACATGAGGTGCTTGTGGGTGTTTATGATGGTCTTATGCTTAGAATGGTTGTCCTAGCATGAAGTTTGTGTGGCTTTGCCATTTTGACATGTTTTGCTCATGTTTAGGACTTTGCTCATGAGAGGGTGATTTTTCGCAAAATTGCTAAATTCTATCTTAGCTTCGCCCAATGGTTGTGAAACTTGGTGATCATGAAGTTTATGTCTTTACGAAGCTATAGAGTATCTAACTTGCTCGTTTGGACATGTGTAGCATCCTATGTTGAATTTTGTCTATTTGAGAAGCTCTAGGTTGCATTTTCTGCATTTTTGGCTTGATTCATGCATTGTCAACAAGGGGGAGAAGTTTGAGCATGTTTTGGCCTACTGAATGCATTTGGAAGGTTTTCAGGTGGTTTCGAGCTATTTTTGGGCTCTGTTGTGCACCGGTCTGACCGGTTGAGGTCACCGGTCTGACCGGTCAGAGTGCTGGTCCTGTTCACATGTTGCCCACCGGTCTGACCGGTGGTGTCGACCGGTCTGACCGGTCAGAGCTGAGCTGTTGCAGCTGCTCTGTTTTGTGAAGTGGTTCGCATGCATTTGTCCAGGGGGAGTTGCATCGGTTCAGGGGGAGCTTGCATGTGTGCAGGGGGAGCTCTTTGTGGTTTTCGAGCTTTGGTTTGATGGTTTGTGCTCTTTGCTTGAGCATGTTTTGTCTCGGATGTGTCGAGCCGTTGCCCTTGCCTAAGGGGTCCGAGACTTGTCTTCTTCAAGTGATCTTGCTCTTTGCCTTTTCTTTGGCTTTCGATCGCTTGTTGGAGTTTCTTTTAGTCGTTTCTTTTCTTTTCCTTTTCTTTTGGTTACCAAAACGTGCGTGTTGTCAATGCACTCATCAAGGGGGAGATTGAGAGCCAGGTGTGGTTCGAGGACCGGTGGATGGTCGCTTCCTGGTGTGATGAGTGATTGACAACGTGGTGTGGACTGATTCTTGGCTAAGTATTGCAGGTGCAGGTTGCGGCTTGACTGGTGCAGGTGCAGGTGAAGAACAAGCGTGAAAGGTCGTTACCGGTGAGGCCTCCAGGTGTGGAGAAGACAAGTAGGCTTGGTTCGAGGGACCCGGTGGCCAGCGGGGTCAAGTGCGGGCCGCATGGTGGCAAGAACGGCAAGATGAAGTCATGGACGGTTTCTTGGTTGAGCCTCAAAACCAAGGTCGAGCCGGGACTACGTGGGAGCCGAGTCATGAGTGGTGATTGGCGGAGGCTACACCGAGTTCGCGGGGTTTCCGGTGGTTCACCAGAAAACCACTGGGTTCCTTGGTTGATCCACAAAGCCAAGACCGAAGAACCGAAGACGGAGGTGCAGCAGCTCCAGACCGGTCTGACCGGTGGGTCTGACCGGTCTGACCGGTGGGTACCGGTCTGACCGGTGAGGAGAACCGGTCTGACCGGTGTGCGACGACGCAGTCCGGAATCTTCGAAGCGGAGGACACGCGTCGGGATCGCAAGGCTTGCGTCGAGGCTAAGCAAGTTTGCGGTCGCTGGGCATCCGTCCGATGGTGCGAAGACAAAGACTTCCATTTTCGCCCTCGAGGGGCATGTATCCCTAGTTAGCTAGTAAGGGTATTTTAGTCTTTCGGTTGCCTCCATATAACCCAAGTGGTGAGAGGATGGCAGCCATCTCTTGGAACCCTAGCTCATTTGGTTTTCCTATTTTCCTTCCTATTTTCTTAGGATTTTCGTAGGACTAGCTTGAGAGCTTCATGGTGAGATCTTGTGAGAGGGAAGGATGATCGGGCGGCAAGCTAGACCTTGTATGAACCTCTTTGGTATGTATAGATGATTCGGCGTGGTTCCTCAAGGCTTGGATGTGTCTTTCCCGTTTCTCCTTTTTGGTGATTTTCGGAGCCCTTTCTTGGCGATTTTCTTGGAGCGATTTCGAGGCCTTTCTCTTTGGGATTTGGTGGGGGATGTATGCATGAACCCTTCGTGGTTCTTTTCCCTTTGATTCCCCTTCCAAATCCGTGAGCAAAGGGGCTCGATTTTGGGGTTTTCGTGGCTCTAGGGTTAGAGGAGTTCTTGGTGGGATTTCTTCGATTCCTCTTGATTTGACAAGTTTTGGTGGACCAAATCTTGGCTATGGAGTACCCATGAGGTGTTCCTACTATCCCCAAAGTCTTGTGCAAAACCGTGGAGCGAATCGGGAGATCGGGAGTTGGATTTGGAGGAGTTGACTCGCGGGCGCTGTTCTTCCCGAGCTGCCCAGGCACGACCGGTCTGACCGGTGCTCTTGACCGGTCTGACCGGTGCTAGCCCTTGGTGGGTTTTTGTCTCGGGGAACAGCCTTGTCCGTGTGGTTTTGTCCCGTGGTCCTGCTGTTCAGTTCTTGGAGTGTT
The DNA here is from genome assembly GCA_036936925.1 of Cenchrus fungigraminus. Classification (NCBI taxonomy): domain Eukaryota; kingdom Viridiplantae; phylum Streptophyta; class Magnoliopsida; order Poales; family Poaceae; genus Cenchrus; species Cenchrus fungigraminus. Next base: position 133,054,522 of record CM072777.1, read on the forward strand.
TGGAGTTGTTTTGCTAGGATTTGTGAGGGGTTCTTCTTCCTCACAGGTTGTGTTTCGTGGTGGTTTTTGTTCCAGGGCCTAGAGGATTCACTGAGGCTTCCTGGAACGTTTGCTGTGCGGCTGCTGTAGCCACCGGCCTGACCGGCTCTGCCCACCGGTCTGACCGGTGTCACCGGTCTGACCGTCGCAGGCCATCGGTCTGACCGGTGTAGCACAGGCAGCAAGCCGTGCAAGTTTCCGCTGTGTGTTTTGGTGAGTTTTGGCTAGGAAGGTTGAGTGTTGGTTCCTAGGACCAGTAGCACTCTAGTGGCTGCGTGGTCTTGACCAACTTGGGTAGTTGGGTCGGAGACGTGAGTTGGAAGCCGTGTTCGTCTTGTTGGAGTTCCCATCTCCTTCGAGAAGAATTTTTATCGGCTCCCATTCACTCCCCCCCTCTCTGGTTCGCCTAATCGGTCCTTCATGTGTCGAGCCGTTGCCCTTGCCTAAGGGGTTCGAGACTTGTCTTCTTCAAGTGATCTTGCTCTTTGCCTTTTCTTTGGCTTTCGATCGCTTGTTGGAGTTTGTTTTAGTCGTTTCTTTTCTTTTTCTTTTCTCTAGGTTACCAAAATGTGTGTGTTGTCAATGCACTCATCAAGGGGGAGATTGAGAGCCAGGTGTGGTTCAAGGACCGGTGGATGGTCGCTTCCTGGTGTGATGAGTGATTGACAACGTGGTGTGGACTGATTCTTGGCTAAGTATTGCAGGTGCAGGTTGCGGCTTGACTGGTGCAGGTGCAGGTGAAGAACAAGCGCGAAAGGTTGTTGCTGGTGAGGCCTCCAGGTGTGGAGAAGACAAGTAGGCTTGGTTCGAGAGACCCGGTGGCCAGCGGGGTCAAGTGCGGGCCGCATGGTGGCAAGAACGGCAAGATGAAGTCATGGACGGTTTCTTGGTTGAGCCTCAAAACCAAGGTCGAGTCGGGACTATGTGGGAGCCGAGTCATGAGTGGTGATTGGCGGAGGCTACACCGAGTTCGCGAGGTTTCCGATGGTTCACCAGAAAACCACTGGGTTCCTTGGTTGATCCACAAAGCAAAGACCGAAGAACCGAAGACGGAGGTGCAGCAGCTCCAGACCGGTCTGACCGGTGGGTCTGACCGGTCTGACCGGTGAGGAGCACCGGTCTGACCGGTGTGCGACGACGCAGTCCGGAATCTTCGAAGCGGAGGACACGTGTCGGGATCGCAAGGCTTGCGTCGAGGCTAAGCAAGTTTGCGGTCGCTGGGCATCCGTCCGATGGAGCGAAGACAAAGATTTCCGATTTCGCCCTTGAGGGGCATGTATCCCTAGTTAGCTAGTAAGGGTATTTTCGTCTTTCGGTTGTCTCCATATAAACCAAGTGGTGAGAGGATGGTAGCCATCTCTTATAACCCTAGCTCATTTGCTTTCCTATTTTCTCTTCCTATTTTCCTTAGGATTTTCTTAGGACTAGCTTGAGAGCTTCATGGTGAGATCTTGTGAGAGGGAAGGATGATCGGGCGGCAAGCTAGACCTTGTATGAACCTCTTTGGTATGTATAGATGATTCGGCGTGGTTCCTCAAGGCTTGGATGTGTCTTTCCCGTTTCTCCTTTTTGGTGATTTTCGGAGCCCTTTCTTGACGATTTTCTTAGAGCGATTTCGAGGCCTTTCTCTTTGGGATTTGGTGGGGGATGTATGTATGAACCCTTCGTGGTTCTTTTCCTTTTGATTCCCCTCCCAAATCCGTGAGCAAAGGGGCTTGATTTTGGGGTTTTCGTGGCTCTAGGGTTAGAGGCGTTCTTGGTGGGATTTCTTCGATTCCTCTTGATTTAGCAAGTTTTGGTGGACCAAATCTTGGCTATGGAGTGGCCATGAGGTGTTCCTACTATCCCCAAAGTCTTGCACAAATCCGTGGAGCGATTTGGGAGATCGGGAGTTGGATTTGGGGGAGTTGACCCGCGGGTGTTGTTCATCCCCGAGCGGCCCAGCCAGACCGGTCTGACCGGTGCTGCTCACCGGTCTGACCGGTGTAGAGGCTCTGTGGGTTTTGCCTCGGGTGAACATCTGAGTGAGTTCGTTGTTGTCCCGTGGTGCTGCTGTTTCGAGTTTGGATCTGTTTGGAGCTCGGTAGGTCAGTTTGGTGCATTTGGGTTTTCCTGGCTTGGACCGGTCTGACCGGCGAGCTACACCGGCCTGACCGGTGTAGAGGCCTTCTGTGGAAGTTCCCAGATTTTGCCAGCTACGACCGGTCTGACCGGTGCTACTCATCGGCCTGACCGGTGTAGCCCAGTAGCTGCTCGAGTTGGTTTTTCCGCTGCGTTCTCGAGTAGGTGTAGGTGGTTGTTGGTTCCTAGGACCAGTAGCACTCCAGTGGCTGCGTGGTCTTGGCCAACTTGGGTAGTTGAGTCGGAGACGTGATTTGAAAGCCGTGTTCATCTTGTTGGAGTCCTCATCTCCTTCGAGAAGAATTTTTATCGGCTCCCTTTCACTCCCCCCCCCCTCTCTGGTTCGCCTAATCGGTCCTTCAGTGGTTGGGATACCACCCTCCATAGCAGTGAGCCTGAAGCTAGCTTGGGGGAGGACCCCCATTCTGAGGTAACTTGTATCTTTCATTGTTTTCAGAACCCCATATGCTAAAAACACATAAAAATCTGAAAAAAAGTTGAAAAAGACCAAAAATATTCATTTGTTTTCTTAAATTAGTTTGTTTTCATATGCGCGGTAAGAGTGTTCTTATTCTCTATGGTTGAAATGATGAATAGTTGCTCTGTTTATTACTCTTGTATGCCTTGTTTACAACTTAGTATCCTATCCAAGTTTTGAGTTTGTTGGCTAGTATGATCGAACCTGAGCTTGAAATTTGTGGGTAGCAAAAAGCATGATCTTTGCCTAAGTTGTTGCGAGGTATGATATGGTATAATAGAGTTGCTATGAGCTAGTACTAAGTGATGTTTGATATCCGGAGTTTTCTTTTGAAAAATGTTAAAATGATAAGTTCCTCAATGATAAGAAATTCCTATCCAAGGCCATATGTAGATCTTAGCTTTTTGTTAACCTCCACATATGCTACTTGATTTCTTCATTGAGTTTTGTCGAATTGTTGTGACCCTCGGCGAGTAACTTGTCATACTCCTATGATCAAGATCACGTACACACCACCATATGCGAAACTTCTACACTGGAAGTTAGCAACTATCATTTCATCCATTTCCCATCCATTCCACAAAATAAAGCTCCGCGCATGTTCCATGATTACTCTCCCTCCAAAAATATTCAGCAAGGACTATGGGCTATGTTAAAAAAAAGAGAGAAAAGAAACATGCTCAAGGGCATGCATAAAAAAAGAATAAAGAGACATAGCCCAAGTCTCAAAAATTTCAAAAAGGAGGAGAGTAAAAATCATGCAAAGAGGAGTTCATTATCCATCCACCATACACACACTTTTGCACATCTTGATCAGGGTGTATGACTTGTTCTTCCAAGGATCCGGTTTTCGACTCGACAATATATGAGAAACACGTATGCCACATGTTTTCCCTACATACAGCTCCACATATCAGCTTATTAGGAGTAGGTAGTGAAAGAAGGCAAACCAAAGCCTTGGTGAGGAATCATACACATTGAGCGATCCGAGAGTATCATTTGAGGAACTTTGATTTCTTTTGAAAAACCTACAAAACCTCCGGATTGATAACTGATCAAGGTACATGTGATTAGTAATCTTTATACAACCATTCTATCTTTCAACCGCCCAAGGCAGGTGAAGCTACATGACCCATATCAATCGAGTGTAAGGTAAGATCAATGCCAACTTCTTCAACTCTTGATAGAGTACCTAGCTGTATCTTGTTATACATTAGGAATACAACATCGTAGCAACTCCTGATCAACCAACCTAAGTCATTAATCTCTTGCTCGGGACGAGCAAGAGGCTAGCTTGGGGGAGTTGTTGACGGCTATTAAGTACCTACTTTAGCCGTCAATATACTCATGAATAAAGGAGCATAAGACATTTCTTACACGTATTTAGTTAAGAATAATGTAGTTCCACTTGTCCTTGGAGATTATTTGATTGCAGGAAAAGAAGCAGGAAAAGAGTGCCAAACTCACCTTCTATGGTCCATGCCACATCACCTCATCCTAGGTGGGCTGCCAACAACGATGCCATGCATGCAAACCTGCCAACTAGGGAGCCATGCATGCATGCCATGCAAGCAATCCAAGTGAAGCAACCTCCGACGAATCAGAGTGTGACACGTGGACTTCACATGGATCCATGGGCCCACAAAGGCAAGCAAATCACGCCAAAACAGGGTGGACACCAGGAACCGACCTAAGGACCCACAGGGCAGCCTCCAGGAGGAAGCACACCCCGAGTGGGGCCCACAGGGGGTCGGCCGACCCCACAGGTCGGCCGAACCGACCTTGTGGCCGCCACTCAGGGGCTTCCACGTGGTGGTTCCCTATTGGTCCTAGACGCCTTCCCCGGGGTGTTTGCCTCCATTCTTCACCGGTGCACGGGCCTATAAATAGAAGGAGAGGGGGCTCACTTATGAGACATCCACACTTGCAACACCTCTCTCACTTTTAGTCTCAAGGCTAGGAGGTAGGCTAGAGTAGTTCTAATTCAAGTTCCAAGTCTACTTTGGGATCTAGGTATGAGTTCTCTTGTATCTTATTTCATTTGTATGACTTTGATCTACTTCAGTTATTTATCTATTTCATATAAAGTTGTGTTAGTATACATGAGTGATTTGTTCATGTGTTCTTCACCTGTTCATCATTTAGAGGCTCCTGTTCTCGATGAATAAGGCCTTTCGATCCACTTGACGGGTGACTTTCACATGTTTTCGGTGTTTGTTCATAAGTTAGAGGCTCGTGTTCTTCGCGAACACGACCCTTTGATCCAGTTGAACAGACATAGGAAAATACGAATCTGTTTGTGTACCTAACCTGGTTTGATCTAATTAGATGACATGATTGCGTTGTATGAAGTCTGTGGTTAAGCTACAGTACTCGGTGTAATTGGCTGGTTTATCTGGTGGCTTGACCTGGGTCACAATAGCCTGGGCCGGTCAAGTCCGGCTAACAACGTAAGCATGGTGCTTGGGTTGCGTAGCTACCTTACTTATGAGTTTATCCCACGGTTTGTCTTGGGGTAGGCCACGGTAGTGACAGCCGTTGGTCCTCTGAAATCCCCCACGTTCGGATAAGCTGTAGGAGTCTAAAATATAACAACCGGATTTGTGCGGAAGCAACGCGGGAGGTTATCTCCCCGTGGTACCTGGGTGCTTAAGTCAATGTTCTTCAACGCTAGTGTATCTAACTCGTTCCTACCAGTTTTATGTGTATAGTACATAAGAACCTAGAACTAACTCGTGTGTCGCCTCCTATGCCTAGGACCCTTAGAGAGAGAGTGAGTGTGTGTGTGATCGCACTACCCCTATTATCATATCTTTACCCCTGCACTTGAGTGTCTGATTTATTTTCGTCTATGATCTATACTCATTGCAATAGAGTTGATCTTGTCATTCCGCCAATGCCTTCCTTGGACTCGATACCCTTTGGAATACTCCTTTGGGGAAATGCTACAATGGTACGTCCGTGCGCTTGCGGATCTCTGTAACGTTAAGATTTACCAACCAGCATTTCTGGCGCTATTACCAGGATGGGTTCCAAACCTGTTCTTAGGTGATTGCGTTAAGAAATGTCAACAGCGATGTTGGCCTTGTTGAGCAGGTTTAAGTCACCACAGCGTAAGTCGTGGACGGAGTTGATTGCTGCCATAACGTCGCCCCTAATTATGTGCCAGCACTTCCTGAAAAAAATTGTTGTGTAGCCGTCAAGTCCTGGTGCACGGTCCGGTGGGAGTTGTGAGATGGCATGAACGACCTCAGCCTCCTCAAACTGTTTGTCAAGCTGTGATAAGTCGAGCTTCAAAATCAAAAGATTAAGGGCCTCCCAGTTGAGGTCGCGCATTCGTTGGTTTGGGTTGCTCAGGAACTCAGAGAAGTGCTGCATGACCAAGACTTGCTTGTCCTGGTGAGAAAGCGCCCAGCCTGTGGGCTGCAGAATGAAGTTTTTCCGCCTGCGTGCATTAACTTTGAGGTGGAAGTATTTCGTATTTGTGTCGCCCTCTCTCAGGTTGTTAATCCGTGAGCATTGCTTTTTTCATGCCTTTTCAATGACCGCCCAGCCTAGAACACGCTTCTTCAGTTTCGCTCTGATGGTGAATTCAGCCTCGGAAAGGGGTCTAACATCCTGTGCAGAATCAAGGAGTTGAATGACTAGCTGCGCCATATGGAGCTTAAGCCGCGCGTCGGAGATGACGGAATTACTCCATTTCCTCAGAGCCTTCGCCGTGACGTGCAGTTTGTGACCCAGACGGTGGAAAGGTTCCATATGTAGCGTAGGCTGATTCCAGGCTTGCTGAACTGTCTCCATAAATAGCGGCAACTTCGTCCAGAAGTTCTCGAATTTAAAATGTCGCGGCTTCCTCGGTCCTGTTAGGCGGGTAAGGAGCAGGGGTAGTGGTCAGAGTGTGACGAGGACAGGACGTGCAGAGTATGCTCATCGAAAGTGACGTCCCAAGCCGCGTTAGAGAAGAACCTGTCAATACGTGTAAGCGTAGGGCGCCTCCGTTCACTACTCCAAGTGAATTTCCGGTTTTGTAACTGGATCTCTTTAAGGCCGCAGTAGTTGAGGGCGGAGCAGAAGCGACACATTAGCTGCAGATTGAGGCGTCTATTGTTCTTGTCACGATCTTGGTAGATTAGGTTAAAGTCCCTCACTATCAACCATCTAGCGTCGTCAGCGGGCCGTAGGTTCCTCAGGTGATTTAAGAAGGCGCCCTTCTGTTCTCTTCGCGATGGCCCGTACACTGTGGTCCGGGTACGGGTGTCGTCGCGATCTTGGCGTTCGCGGCCGCGCTCCTGGCGTCCGCGGCCCTGGCGTTCACGCTCGCTAGCGCTCTCCCCAGCGTCCGGCCCGGCCCCCTGGACCGGAGGGAGTGGAAGCCGAGCAGGGAACGCCGCTCGCGTGCCAGCCGGTGCACCATCCGACACACCGTAGCGCCAGACGTATGGTCGGCGCACCGCTTTGAAGCCGGCGGGGTTGTTGATGGCGCCGTCGAGGTCGTAAGCCGCCGCGGAGTAGTCTTCAACGACGCTGATGTGCAGGAAGATCTCGTACCGAACCCCTTGGTGCCAGGGCTCTGGTGTCTGCGTCGTGACGAAGAAGGAACGCGCCGAGGACCGCTCCGACGGCACGTTCGTGAAGACGAGCCAGACACGCTTGGGTATCTTGCTCGGGTCGGCCGTACAAGCCCAAACGTCGATGTGCCTAGTATCTGTCGGTTGGACAATATCAGTTCTGATGCTCTGCAACGCACAACACATACCTATGATCCTCTCGATGATGTCCGGCGTCCACGCGTGCTCGGGAACTCCGTCGAGGTAGAGGCACACGTGGTAGAAGATGCACATGGCGAGCGCATGGCTCAGGCTGCGCCAAGGCCGTAGGCAGATGTCGATGTCATCTCCTTGGAAGCGCCCCCGGTCACGAGCCGCAGTGCAGTGGGAGCTGTGGACGAAGCGAACCAGAAAAGGTTCTGGCTGATGGATGGAGACGGCGACCTCCACTGGCTGGAGCTGCATACAGCTCCGGATCAGCTCTTCGATCTCCCTGGCGCCGGCGCCCCGCGGCAAGTGGATGGCCCAGGGGACCGAGGCCGTGTCCTCCCAATCCCTTGCATCTCGCTGAAGCGCAAAAGAGTTGGGGACGAAAACCGTTTCCTCCTCCGGCCGGGTATGCGGGTCCCCAAGAGCCATGACTGGTGGGGGCGGCAGCGGCGGAGGGGGAGGAGGTGGCGGTGGCGGTGGCGGAGGCGGAGGCGGAGGCGGAGTGGGCGGCGGCGGAGGTGGTGGAGGCAGAGGTGGCAGAGGACGACGCTGCAGAACGCGACGGGGCTCAGGTGCACGAGACGGGCGCTCAACCTTGCAGAAGCGCTCCCTGTGCCCGGAGCGACGGCAGCGAAAGCATTCGACAGGATCCCTGCAGGAGGCTGCCTTGTGGTCGCGAGCCAGGCAGTTGAAGCAACGGCCTGCTGTGGCGGTGATGAATGCTTGAAGGGAGGCAGCTAGGCGTCGCCTTGAATCCTCCTCCCTGTCTCTGCGCAGCCGGTCATGTCCGCCGTCATGTCGGGGGAGTTGGGGCGGCGGCCTTGGAGTTGAATGTCGCCTGCGCGTCTTTGCTGGCTGCCACTCCTAGCGCGGCTGAGCAGCGGAGGTCTCAGCAAAGCGGCGCGGGGAGCCAGGCCGGCGCACGCGCCCATCGCCACCGTAAATGCGCCGCGGCCTTATCTTGTCGTCGGGGTAAATGTGGCGTCCTTGTACTCTACGGATCTGGGCGTCGGGGCGAGGAGGCGGTACAGGAGGCCGTTGGGGGGAATTGGATCTCCCTGACCTGACGACCTCCGCGTAGGAGACCTTGGGAGCTCGCGCATGGGCGGGCAAATCCACAGCAGCAGGCGGTAGATCCGGTGACGCAGGCTGCAGATGCGGCCGCAGTGGTTGCGGATCCGGCGAATCCGGCACGAAATCGATGCCAGTGAAGCAGGGTTGACCTTGGCGTGGAGGAGGCAGTGGCAAGTCGGCGAAGAACCTGTCACGGGCGGCGCGGGTGCGGGGAGTGGTGGGCGTGTCTGGGGCTGAGAGGGGGTTGGGTTCAGGGGAGCCGCGGCGCAGGATGCGCACCAGCGAGGAGGGGCGGCCGCATGGCGACGGCGGCGGAGGGTGGGGAGCGGGGTCGGGTGGCATCTCGGGACGGCTAAAGCAAATGTGAGAAATTTTAGTAGATACAAATTCGAATATTTCAGATAATTGTGTACCACGCTCCCACCCATTTTGGCTATTTGTGCGTAAGGATGACCTAGTTGCACGGTATGGTGTTCCGACGTTATTGAAATCCTCTCCCAGTTGGATGTGTGATTATCTTATTTTACCAACTTCTCTACATCGGCAATTCGGCATGCCTCGAAGTTTCTCAGACTGTCTGAAAGAAGTTTTGCCGCAGCAGGCTCGGGTTCTTTTTTCCTGTTAGTTGTTGAATGCGACGATTGAATTTCATCAAAAAAACATTCGACGATTGAACGTTGATCTTTGAAAACCCAGCGGATAGATCATGCATGGTTAAATATATATGTACCTGCTGCTCTTGCGACTACTAGGCGGACGGTCATGGCAGCCACTGTAAGTCCCCAGCTCGAAATAATTTACTTGATTCTTAAAAAAACGGTTTTTTTTCAGTCCACAGTGCATGTGCATCCCATGCTTTTCTGATATCAGGGAAAATCTGTAAAACCATACTCACTTCTCGTTTCCTGGAATGAAATGAAATGAAATGAAATGCGTGCACTTACCTACCATCCCAAGGAAAAGGGATCGAAGAGGTCATATGATCGATCTTGCTGACTGCGACGACACATTAGCTTCATTCGACGACCTCGGGAGGGAATGTTCAGACAAATCAAAGTCCGGCGGCTTGATCGAGTCCAGTCAGTTTCTCGCAGTAGGTGAATGTGTTTCCAGCACCTGCATATCGTTGCGAGTTCAACCTGCACATACCGAAAATGAAAAGTGAAAAGGCGGCACTTTTCTCACACGATAGCAACTTAGCAAGGAAACAGAGAAAAAGTGATTATACTTTTACACAGGAGGGAACAGCGAATCTAGAGACAGACAATTGCAACCATCTTTTTCTGCAATTTCAGCCAGGAATACTGGCAATATTACCTTCATGCAGTACAACATTATTGGTGGTAATTTGCACCTGCATGCGTATAGGTTCGATATGGTAACATACAGTCCAAAAGACTACAGCCATAGAGTTTAATTGGATGCCTGAAATATTAGCACCAAGGCACCGGCATTAAGCCAATTTAATTTGTAAATTAATCTCTCGTGTTGAACGATTACAGAAGCATGGAACAGATCAAACATTTGGTTTCTTTGAGCAGACAAACACAGGTCAACAGAATAGCGACCTGCAGCAGCAAAGCTTATGCGCTGATTACCCGGTCTTTGCAGCTTGCACCTTCGAAGGAGGCGCCTCGATGTCTTCTCTTTTGTGAACAGCCATCACATCTACGTGTAGACGCATGTGAAATAATAGCAATGTGCGCGTTTGATTATTTGATAGCCACAGCCCACAGCTACTAGAGCTAGTGTACGCCTAGCAGCGCTAGTGCCGACGTGGACTTGTCGACCCATAAAAATTACACGTCGGGTAATAGTAATCCTCCTAGTCCTATGGGGATGGTGGTTGGGATAATTGGACTCGGATGATTGCTACTCACGGGTCAAACGGAGCACGAGTCCAAAGCCACGCAAAAGCTGACCGATTTTCTCATGTTTGCTCTCAGTCCGTGGTCAATCCTACCAAGTAGGAGTACGATGTGTTAACTCGGTCAGGACCTAGAAAGGACACAGTACATGCTGAAATTAGTTGGTGGCAAACATAATGATAATATAACTTAGTTAGACCCATGCAACGAAAAATCTCGGAGAATCAATTTGCATTTTCTAATTCTATGGTTCACTATATATATATTGTCATAAAAGGGGGAAAATGCAGCACGAGTGAACAGTAATTTCGTCCGGCACCAAGAAAACTGAAATTTACATGAAATTTCGGCCACTGTAAGTAATAATTAAATTACTCGTTGAGATCTGCACTCAAATTTGCAGGCATGCCGCATGCAGTTACTATATTTTAGTGGCTAGCTGCATGCTGCGCCGGTCACAGATTCCGTCCAAAATTTAGATTTCAGTTCATGTTCATATTGCATTTTAGTATGCCGAAACTTATGGTTCGTTGTATATATGCATGTTCATATGCAGCATGTGAACCATTAGATCTGTCACAATCTATCGGCTCATTACTTAACTGTTCCGCGTGTACTTATTTCCCATGCGTGCTTCTCTTCCGGTTCGTTCCATGCCTTATTCTGTGTTGACTCACCAACTGCGTAGTAATTTTCTCTGAGAAGTTCATTCCCGCCTCTATATGAACCCCGCAAGACTGTCATGAACACCAAGCCAAGTACAAGCAGAAGCATCCAACAAGTAGATCGAGCCTCCTCCAGACTGCTTCTGCCAATAAGTACAAGGCTGGAAGAGGCATAGCATCGACACAGGACAGAATGGCCTCCATTACGGCTAGTGCCAGTCCAGCGATGCAAGAAATCAGCAGCAAGGCGGCGAGCACGACGTCGCCGGCACGCGCCACTGCCGCCGCCGCGGCGCCGGTGCGCTACAGGCCGTCGCTGAGTGTCATATTCAGCGCGTGTCTCGTCCTTCTGGGCGCCGGCGGCCCGCTCCTCCTCCGGGTCTACTTCGTCCACGGGGGGCAGCGCCTGTTCCTGTCCACCTTGCTGCAGATCTGCGGCTGGCCCCTCCTCCTCCCGCCCATCTGCGTCTCCCTATACCGCGGCCGCAGCCACGGCGTTGCCAACCTGCTCCTCCCGCCGCGCCTCGCCGGCGCCGGGGCCGTCCTCGGGGCGTTCTTCGCCATCTCCTGCTTCGTCTACTCGCTGGGATCGCAGGCGCTGCCGCTGTCCACGTCGTCTCTGCTGCTGGCCACGCAGCTCGCCTTCACCGCCGTCTTCGCGTTCCTCTTCGCCGGACTCCGGTTCACGCCCTTCTCGGCCAACGCCGTCGTGCTGCTCACCATCGGCCCGGCGGTGCTCGGAGTCGGCCCCGGCTCCGGGAGGCTTGCAGGTCAGTCCACGAAGGCGTACTGGACAGGGTTCTGCGAGGCCGTCGCCGCGGCCGCGCTCGCTGGCCTCGTCCTGCCCCTCGTCGAGGTCGCCATGGCCCGGTACGGCCGACGCACCGGACCCACGGCGAGAGTGCCACCCCCTTACGTGACGGTGATGCAGATGCAGGCCGTGATGGGCGTCGCCGGCAGCGCGGTGTGTCTGCTCGGCATGGCCATCAAGGGCGACTTCCAGGCGATGCCGAACGAGGCCGCCGCGTTCGGGCTCGGCAAGACCAACTACTACCTGGTGCTCATCTGGGACGCCGTCTCATGGCAGCTTCTCAACCTGGGGATCATGGGGCTCATCAGCTGCGCCTCGTCGCTGCTCGCCGGCATCATGATCGCCGTGCTCCTGCCGCTCTCTCAGGTCCTCGCTGTCATCTTCCTCCACGAGAAGTTCAACGGGCCCAAGGCCATCGCGCTCGTGCTCTCCCTCTGGGGATTCGCCTCCTACCTCTACGGTGAGAAGATGCAGAAGAAACGCGAGGCTCAGAAGATTGTCGAGCAGCAGTTGGCTAAGAAGACTGACGACCTGGAGTCGGCTGCTCCTTGAGGATCAATGGATCTCTGTTTTGGTTGGGGTTGTGCAGGTACAGAGGTATAGAAACAAGTTTTCATTACATGATTTGGTACATTTATACACATTTTGTACGACATTAATTCATTTGTAAGGTAGCAGAGATACAAAACTCTACGATTGTATCAAGGCAAGATCATTACATAGCTCTTGTCCAAGCCTACGATAAAGTTCTAAAATACGCAAATACATCTCTCTTCCTTGTTCTTGTTCCCTTGACAAATGTTGTCATACTGTAGATGTGATGTGAACAAAGATAAGAGGGACAACGGCAGCGTGAACAAGCATAGCAGGGGACGACAAACCGCACATGGCTCGTGAGGAAACTCCCATGCTGGCCGGTCACGCCCCCACCTCTCCTTCCATTATCTCTCTCTTTCTTTTTTTTTCTCCTTCACCGCTCTTTCTTCCTCCTAAGCCGGTGGGAGTAAGACCGTCCTCACAGTTTTCATCAAAAGAAAAAACTTTCTTCCGATTTAGAAAACCTCCGAACTCCAGTTTCACCGATGAGGGGATTTTTTCGGAGATAAACCCCGGTGAGATAAACCTGCGTCCGAGAGGATTGGAACCCAGGCCGCCGGCATGCCCAT